>OY725193.1:7875000-9125000 GCA_963241965.1 Tortrix viridana | reverse complement strand
ATCGCAACACACCTGCCGACCTTACACGGGTTTTACCCTGAAGGTATAACCTGCAAACTGAACAAATAAAGGGATATGTATTTTTATACAATCATGGGCATGGGCCATTTTTTATATTGATAGAACGTTAAGGAACTCTGCCATAGGAAAAAAAACCGGGCAAGTGCGAGGCGAACTCGCGCACTGAGAGTTCCGTACACATTTGACTGGTTTTTAATATTTTTTGTTATTCTATAGGGTTTGTTCTATAACCATACCAAATTTGACGCTTTTATGTTTTACCGTTTTTAAGATACAACAAAAATAAAAATACTTTGAAAAAATGTTTCTTCCATCAACTTGCTATCTATTACTGTTCAAAATATACAGCTCTTTATAGTTAGGACAGACAGACAGACAGACAGACATACAGACAGACGGACGGACGGACGGACGGACGGATGGACGGACGGACAGTGTAGGCATATTAATAGGGTCCCGTTGGGCGCCCTTCGGGTACGGAACCCTAAAAAGAAATTGAAAAATTACAGTATTAAAAAGTGCAGTAAGTACCTATACAGTTATCAGTGATCGGATTTTGCGGTGCCATTTGAGGTGATGAGCTTAATCATTATGCTTATATGGATATGCCCCGGGATCCTGGGATCCATGTTGTTAGCGAAGGACTATGTTTGTCTTTTCTAAATGGGCCACGGAAATTAAGACACAATATAATAATAATAACCTAATACTAATCATTCATTCATGCGGTCATTCCCGCCGCACTATCATCAATTTAGTGAGAATAGCTTATATAAATAGGACATGAAACTAGCTATGTTAATCCTTGTTATTAATGATTTACTGAGATTAACCTACGTTTATTGTAATCTAAGTCGGAAGGAGCCGAGGAGACAAATTGACCGCGAACCTTTATAATACAACAAATAAGTAATATACTTATTATTATAAGCAGCATTTATATATAGTTAGCTATAGCACACTATTAACTATATAAAAATAGCTATAGCGCCCTATTAACTATATAGTTATGTAGCTATAGCAGACTATTAACTATATAGTTAGCTATAGCACCCTATTAACTATATAGTTAGCTATAGCACACTATTAACTATATAGTTAGCTATAGCACCTTATTAACTATATAGTTAGCTATAGCACACTTTTAACTATATAGTTATGTAGCTATAGCAGACTATTAACTATATAGTTAGCTATAGCACCCTATTAACTATATAGTTAGCTATAGCACACTATTAATTATATAGTTAGCTATAACACACTATTAACTATATAGTTAGCTATAACACACTATTAACTATATAGTTAGCTATAACACACTATTAAAGCTGCTTTTCCACCAGAGATGTGCGAGGTAGCTAAACAGTGAGCGAGGTCAAAGCTTCCCGTTTCCACCAGCGCCACTCGACAACTCTTCGGCCCCAACGGCCACCTATTCCGCGAGCGACTTTTAAATAGGCTAATGCAAATAAATAAAGGATATATTCTGATTCGACCTGCAGGGTTCTGTGGCGGATTAGAGAACTGCTGCCACGGAATTGAGCGAACGGAATTCGATGAGTTTACTATACGTGTTCCAGGTTGCATAGAAGGATTCCTTTTTAACCCCCCGACGCACAAAGAGGGGTGTATCTGTGTATTTGTATATCTGTCTGTGGCATCGTAGCTCCAAAACCGACCGATTTTGATTTTTTTTTGTTACAAAGGTGACTTAAGTAATCGAGAGTGTTCTTAGCTTGGTTTGATGAAAATCCGTTAAGACATAAAAGAGTTACGAGCTGACGTCAAACCCCTCTTTTTGTGTCGATAGTTAAAACTAGTCTACTAAATCTACACCTTTCAACCTCCAAAGTTGATAAATACTTAGAAAACCCCTTTTTTTCTTATGACCTCCATACCTCAACAGACCTTACCTTAACTAAGTAGCAAATCATGTATTAGAAACAAGTTAACCGCAACAGCCAAGAATAAGGTTCTATTATTAGACCGTCTCGCTCCCCCCGGTCGGCGATCAATAGCTGCGTCCCTCAAAATAAGCGCTTTTATCCTTTGGTATAAAACGGATTAAAATCGTGAAACGGATCTTATTAACCAATTAAGCATTTTTTCTAAATTCAGAAGACTTCGACTTTGGAAAACGTTTTTATTTTTACCAACTTAAATGAGAATTCCACGCTCAAACGTAAATCTTAACCTATTATGCAGGCAAAAGTAATTCTGTCTGTCTGTCTGTCTGTTTGTTACGTTTTCACGGCTAAACCGCTTAACCGATTTCGATGAAATTTTTGATAACTCTTCGGAATTAAGTATGTACCTAGAGTACCCGGCCCGGACGGAGTCGCGAGCAACAGCTATTGCTGTCAAATGTGATGTTCTCAATATAAAGGGACCTTATGGATGCAGGTGGTTACGCTGTTTTTAGAACTGTTACCATAGTATTCGTATAGTTACAAGAATAAGAAGAGCGTAACTGCCTTCCTCCATAAGGTCCCTTTATATTGAGAACGTCACAAATAACAATGTATTCGTCTAAACTGTAAACCGAGCATACCTACACATTCAGTCGTAAACAAGCAAGCTTTATAGGATTATACACCAGAGAACATTTTAAAAATTCCTTCAGCAAATTTAAAAAATACCAAATTTCTCCCTAAGCCAGGACATGCTGAGAACTAACAAAAAATCTAAAAACTGCTGAATATTAATGAATATTTGTAGCCGGCAACGTTGAAATCCCCGCAATGTTTTGTAGCTCACACGTTGAATACCTAAGGCTCAATATTAGAGCTGTTTTGTAAGGAATTGGGCGAAGTTGGCACTGATTGTGTCGGCGGGCTCCAAGAATTCTGGAAGTTTCGCGAACTGTGTCCGAAGTTATTCGAATCGTGATATTATTGGGGCTTACTTCCCAAGACGGTAAATCGGAATGGTGCAGTTTAAAATATTTTTAGGGTTCCGTACCAAAATGGTAAAAAGGAACCCTTATGGTGATACTTCGTTGTCTGTCTGTCTGTCACAGCAGTTTTTCTTAGCAACTACACAAGCTATCAACTTGAAATTTGACATAGTTGTATAACTTGTTTGCCCGCATCTGTTTTTAGTAAAAAAAGATGAAATTACACATACGAATTAAAGTACATAAAATGGTATATTTTTGAAGTACGGACTTAAATACGGAACCCTCAGTGCGCGAGTCCGACTCGCACTTGACCGTTTTTTTTTTTTTTAAGAATATATAAAAATGTAATTATGTGTGTTGCACATTAAAAAAGTTGACAAACTAATAAGAACTAAGCTCTTGGGTACTAGACAACGATAAACATACCTTATATAAAGAAATAAACACTATACACAAAACATCCAAGATTCAATAACTAATAGGGCCTGCGCAAACCGGCGGAGCGCAGCGCAGATCTCTTTAAATTTATCAATGTATATTCTTCCCTATTTTTATTAGAATAAGGTATAAATTTGAATGCTCTGAGACCGACCTCGGAGCATCACGGGGGATTTCTACTCTGCGGCTGCGGCTCTAAATGTATACCTTATTGTAATTAAAATAGAAAAGAATATACATTGATACATTTAAAGTGATCTGCGCTGCGCTCCGCCGGTTTGCGCAGGCCCTATCTCGCACTCATTAGCAAATATTTGCCCTAATCGAACCCGGGCCACTGGCTTCGTAGGTAGCAGAGTTGGGCAAAAATTATCTATTTACGAAAAACCGGGAAGATAACTAAGGGCCGTATTAATAAACTCATCTCAACTGTGATCCCCGTCTCAACATACGTCAAAGTAAACGTCATTCCATAGAAAACTGTCATTTTTGACGCATCTTGTGACGGGCACCTCAGCCAAGATCAGTTTATTAATACGGCCCTTAGTCATCTTTTATTTGAAGTAACTAAATAATCCGTCATTTGTTATTTTGAATTTATCTAGATCAGTTTCATTTTTATCTAGATAAATTAGTTGGGATTTTAAATAAAAGATGAATGTCAGTAGTACAGTCATGTAGAACTAGAAGTGGTCGGGCAAGTGAAGTTTATGTTGCAACAATTATTTTCTGATTATATGAGCAATGTCAGTGTGACGGTTTGACCCGACGTGACATTCTGTATACATTTATTATTATACTACTCTGTCAAGAAAGTACCGGGAAAAGATCAATAATACACAAACTGTTTGTTAATCATCCAAATTTATTTTATCACCTTCAAAGTATGCTCCTTCAGAAACGATACACTTACGCCAACGAATAATCCAATCATCAAAACATTTTTTAAACGCTGTTTCCGGAATTGAATTCAGTTCTCGGCGCGAATTCTCCTTTATGTCTTCTACCGATTGAAAACGGGTGCCACGAAGTGGTAATTTGAGTTTAGGAAAAAGAAAGAAGTCGGCAGGAGCCATATCTGGTGAATATGGTGGTTGCTCGATGGTATTTGTTGAGTGTTTGGTCAAAAATTCTTTCACAATGATGGCCTTGTGCGAAGGCGCATTATCGTGGTGCAAAATCCAAGAATTTTCATTCCACAAATCTGGCCTTTTTCGTCGAATTTGCTCTCTTAAATGCCGCATAACGCTCAAATAATATTCTTTATTTACCGTTTGACCTTCCGGCAAGAATTCCGAGTGCACAACACCGCGATAGTCAAAGAAAACAGTCAACATGACTTTGACTTTTGATCGACTTTGGCGTGGTTTCTTCGGTTTCGGTTCAGTTGGAAGGCGCCACTCCGAAGCTTGTTGACTAGTTTGCATGTCAAACTCGTAAACCCACGTCTCGTCACCAGTAACAATGCGTTTCATGAATGTTGGGTCGGAATTGACTCGTTCTAGCATGTCCTCAGCGACTCTCATGCGATTGAGATTTTGGAGAAAATTCAGGTCTTTTGGGACTAGCCGAGCGGTAACATGTTTCATACCCAAATGATTAGTTAAAATAGTACGGATCGACTCGTGAGATACAGAAAGTTCGGCGGCTATCTCTCTCAAAGTTGAATGAGGATTTTCAGTCACTATTTCCTTCACTTTTGCGATGTTAACTTCAGTTGCAGACGTTGATGGCCTACCAGAGCGAGGCAAATCTTCCATCACATCTCGACCGCTTTTGAACGCTTTGTACCACTCATAAACACGTGTTTTTGATAAAGTCGAATCACCGTAAGCCTTCTGTAACATTTTCAGTGACTCCGAACACGAAATTCCATTGGCGATGCAAAATTTAAGACAAACTCTTTGTTCAATGTTTTTGTCCATTATGAAATTCGCAATACACACTAGATATGATATAACTAAAAACAGCACTGTATTTAATATAAATAACAGATGCAACTCAAACTCCGCGCCTAAATAGAAAACAGTTGTGCCAATCTAACAACAACAAAAAAAACAAAAATTTGAATTTGGAACCATAAACAAATCATCCATTCCCGATACTTTGTTGACTGAAGGTAAGCTTACTTCAATAACAAACGAGGTCGGTTATCTTCATTTCGTAGGTGGTAGAGCCAAACTGTAACCTAGTTTATTGGTTGCAGTACGAATGGGCCGGCTCGTCCGGGGTAGTACCACCCTCCCACAGAATATTGACGTGAAGTAATAGTTCCACTATTGCGTTTCGCTCGGTTAGTGGGATAACCCCTAACCCCCCCCCCCCTCCCAATATAGCAGTGGTATTAAATAGGAGTATTACCCCAGGAGGGTACCTGCACCAACTGTGCAGGAGAATCGCTCCCTGAGCGTCAGCGCTCAGGCTGCCCTACGTATTCTGGGGTGGGCACAATCCCGCTCTGTAATTCTGCCAGAGGCAAACGGAGTAAGGCTATTTATTACCGGCCGCAGAATTCCACCACCGTACTACTCGTCGAAAATCCAAATTTCATCAACATCACCTTGATGAATGGTGTTCAATCCACCGTGCGTTTCACCAGGCACTTTTTGCCTCGTACGGTGAAACTGTGGAACCAACTTCCTTCGGCGGTGTTTCCGGCCAGTTGTGACATAGAGGCCTTCAAGAAAAGAGCGTTCATCTCCCTAAAAGGCTGGCAACGTATGTACCGACGACTCTTCTTGAGTTGCCGGTGTTCATGGGCGGTGGTGATTACTTCCCATCAGGTAACCCCCATGCTCATTTGCCTCCCTCTCTTATAAAAAAAAAAAAAATCTAGATAATTTATCTACTTAAATAAAAAAGTTGTCAACGCACTATTTGTGATTGAATTTATCTTCGAATAAATTTATTTGAAATGATTTTATTTGAAATAATTATCTAGATGAGAAATTATCTAAATAACGCCCAACTCTGATATGTAGGGTTACTCCTACTAGGCTAATCACTTCATCAACCAATATACACATACCCCCTTACTAATAAACGTTGAGTAACGGCTGAGTAGTTATACAATGCTTTGTCCTTATCTGTCGAATTCAAATGTCACAATGACAGATAAGGACAAAGCATTGTATAACTACTCAGCCGTTACTCAACGTTTATTAGTAAGGGGGTTAATATATAACCCTTGCATTCACATCCAATAACTAATATAAATCACTCTCCGACTTCCCCCATGGTGTCAATCTTATTGTCTCCTAATATTGACATGCCCGCCGCCATATTGAAAGCTCGGGGCCCACTAAGCTGTTAAGCTCTTTGTACTTTATGAGATAGGTTGTGTTTGATCAAATATTTACGGAAAGCTTTTAGGTCGAATAAAATCAAATCAATGTTTTCGTGTTTCAAATATTTTTTTCACTTCTATTCGTAAAAAGGCTTTTGTAGCCCGTTTAGAGCAAAACTCGTTTTTGCTTCCTCTTAATATATATTTTTTAATTTTTCATATCTGCCCTGCCAACAGGAAGCAAAATCGATTCTGCTCCCTAATGTCGAGTTCCTCATTTAGTTAAAACCACAGATATAAGAAAACTAAAACATGAATGAAAAAATATGAAATATGACAGTAAGCGTTCTACACACCAGAGACACCACAGAACACTAAAACAAATCCAGATTTTAGAACGGTGTTTTTATCTTAAGCCCGCAGTACTATTGAAACTTGTCTGCAAATTATCCTTGTTATCATAATTTGCGGTTTCAATGAAACTTTGACAGAAATGTGTTCACAAAATTTGTCCACGGCGCGATTTTCCGAATTTTTGCCGTCAGCAAACTTTTTTAATGAAAAATTCATATCTACCCGCTTACAAGTTTGATCTCCTTTAGTTTTGGGGATAAACGAGGGTCGGAACTAGGGCAATTTGCGCGCGAAAAGTTTGGAAAGCATTGGTATTTTGCTTTCACACCACGGCCCTTCGCGGAGGAACTAATGATTTAAGTTTGGGAACCGCTGAACTAATGGTAGATTTTTTTTTAAACGGTCCGACTAATTCAGATGCGGTTTTCAATTCAACTAATGTAACGACACTTGGCAGGTCAAACTCGGGCCATCCACACCTCTGTCAAAGAACCAATACATACATACAGTTATGATCATATATGTACCTATACATTTTAGTACCTTGTCACTTTAAATAAATAAATATCAGGGACAATCTCACACAAATTGACCTAGTCCCAAACTAAGCTCTAGACTTGTACTATGGGTACGAGACAACGATAAAATATTATATAGAGAAATACATACTTAAATACATAGAAAACATCCATGACTCAGGTACAAATACTCGCGCTCATCACACAAATATTTGCCCATACCCGGATTCGAACCCGGGATCGCTAGCCTCGTAGGCAGGGTCACAACCAACTAGGCTAAACGCATCGTCAAATCGCTGTGACATTCATATACGGCAGTTTAAACATGACAGTGAAAAGACAAGGTACTAAAATGTATATATATTTATGACTTTGACTGTACATCTCTCTCTTATTAAAAAAAAAAAAAAACATGTAACTGTTCTAACCCCCGACGCAAAAAAGAGGGGTGTTATAAGTTTGACTTGTGTATCTGCGTGTGTATCTGTGTATCTGTCTGTGGCATCGTAGCTCCTAAACGGATAAGCCTATTTTTTTTTTTTTTTTTTTTATTGATAATGGGTTTGCTCTTGACCAACTCCCGCCCTTGGAGGACGAAGATTCAGTCTACGATGTAGCGAGCTCACCCAGAAGATGCCTATTCACCCTAGCTTTAAATAGGTTCAGATTGTATGCACTCGGAAATACAGACGCCGGAAGCGCATTCCACTCCTTTGCAGTACGCATTATGAAAGATGATGCAAAGCGCTTCGTTCGAAAAGGCGGAATTTGAACCAAGTACGGATGGCATCCATTTAGTTTTTTTATTAGAATGGTGACTTAAACGAGATTGTTCTTATCTTGGTTTAATAAAAATCCGTTAAGCCGTCTAAAAGTTATGAACTCTGATCCCGATTTTGGTCGGTACTTGAAATCTTCTAGTGAAAATGTATGTTGAAGTTTTTGCTCATTGCTCAGAGGTTATTTTAGGCGGTGGTGTCTGGGATTTTAACTCACTTAGGTTATTTCTTTTGCGATCGGAAAAAAATACAAATCAACTTAACCTTTCCAAATATAGGTACGCTTTCCAACAATAGATAAAATTCCACCCAGAAAATACACAATACCAAACGTGTCTAAGAACCCCCACCCCCACCCTTGTTCCTCTTCGGCCTCTCAAGAGGTCGTTACGAAGTCCTCGGAGGCTTTTGGGTCGATCCGCCCTCCCATTGAGACCAGACTGAAGACCAGCTATTATGTAGTAAAACCTAGGCTCGACTAGTTGCATTTTATGAACGAAAACGACCGCATATAAAATATATTCTCTCTTTGAGCAACATTAATGTAATAACTTTGGGTGGAAACTGTTTTGACTTATGCATTTGGTATATTTGTTAATTTTAGTTGTAATGTGTGCTGTATGTTTCCCTTATTAATAAATAAAAAATAAAATAACTAAATATACTGGCCAAGTGCGAGTCGGACTGGCTAGTCCGGAATAGGGATGATGACCGGGTAAAGAAAACGAAATTCTATTTAATCCGTCAGTTAGATTATCAAAAAATATTTGACACGTATTTTTTCTTTTGTCAATCAAACAAAGGATTACAAAGATAAAGCGCGTCAAAGTACGGGGGTGGGGGCTTGGGACGTCACTTCTATGTAAAAATTGTATTGAGACATGTCATGCGACATTTCAACTCAATGTCTCCGTAATTTATTGATTATGTGAAAAAAGAAAAAAATATGACTTTTTTGGACGCATTGTGTCCAATACTTTTTGATAACCTACCTGATCGACAAAGAAAAAAAATAGTCATCATACCTATTAGGTGTTGTTTACATAATACATAAATTCTAGTTGTTTGATGTTTTCACTTTTTACTTTTACTGTCACCTCCTGAGGCCTACATCAAAATTTCGCTAGTTCAAAACAGAACCTTATGTCAGTCAACAAAAGTTAAAAGTCATTTTGTCAATTCTCCTATATGTAGGACTTTGGGAGGATATTTAGCATACTTTCCGTTTTATTCAGTTCAGAAATACAGCTTAGCGGTGTCCTTCTCGAAATTTTTCATCATAACTCAGAACCTAAGCGCAGCAATTAAAAAAAATATATGTCCACGAAACCGTTTGTTTTTCAAACCTACTCGTATGTATAGCGAATAGACGATTTCATCACATTACAAACTTTAGAAAGCTACCTTTAGATATCTGTCTAGGCTTCCAAATCCCGGGATACGGTTTGTTATACCGGCATTGGTTCCAGTATTACATGCAAACTAATCCCGGGATTCGAAGCCCTACTGACCATTGATATCGCATCCTTATCTGAACAAAGGGAAGAATAAACACTTGTCCATTTTTCTTCGACCCTAACCAATCGACTCCTAAGGGCGATCGGTCAATTAGCGAACAGAATAGGCCAACTATATCGTCGTTCTCGCTCCCTGACCCAACAATTATTTACAAGACCCTCAAGGTTCCGCCGGTTTTATTTATTCCCTTTTCGATAAGCTTTCTCTGTCTTTGATTGTGATTGGGCCATACATTTCGTTGGACATAATTTTAAGTCACGTTCTCACTGAACTGTTTTTATTTCAAAAAACTGTAAAGTGCTGCGTTTTCTAACTTGAAACTCGAAAAGTGACGTAAATAAGCTTATATTTAGAATTATCCTAATTCATAAAAAGTTATTTGTTAACTATAAAGTGAGTAACGCAGTACCGTGGACGTTGATGTCCCCGCCTTTTCTATGGAAAAAGTGCAATTTACCACTGAGTTACCAAGTTTTTTCAACGATAATTGAGTAATTTAAGAGTTGTTTTGAAACCGTGAAACTTAAACATTCTGGGTTAATGTTATTTATTCATACGCGGATTTATAATTTGGTATACTTTTTATCGGACGATAATAAGTGGTCAATGAAAATTAGAATGGCCCCGATTATTTATTTTCTTTACAATGCGCAAGCGACGGTATCTATAACTTCTCAGCGGCCGTAGAGAAGGTACAGTCAAGGGCATAAATATGGATACATTTTAGCACCTTGTCACTTTAATCGCTGTGACATTCATATATGGCAGTTTAAACATGACAGTAAAAAGACAAGGTACTAAAATGTTTAAATATTTATGACTTTGACTGTACATAACGATAACTTTCTATGTTTGAAAACTGTCAATATGTATATGATTAGGAGCATCCTCACTGAGACCATTCTTACCCGAGCATTTGTGAACGAGCAATAATTTCAATAATTTGTTAGCTTTGTACGCTCGGCTCAACGTCCACACCACTCGAATATTCGACGCCGAATGCTCATTACACGCGAATGCTCTCAGTGGGGACGCTCCTGTTGACGTAAGCTGCCAATCTATCGCTTTTTTTTTTGGACGGACCTACGTAGTTAGCCTCTGACGGCTTTGACTACTTCACCGGAGAGCAATCTATCGCGTCGGCTGCTAATGTCAATTTCATATTTTTATAACGTAACGTAAACAGTAACATTCACCGAATGCAACTTGTCTAGCCCTATTAAAGCTAGCGGTTAGCCTAGTTGGTATAGTCTGTGTCAATTTAATTTAATAACTATTTAAACAAACGGATCATTAACTCGACCATAGATTGATTAATGATGACAAATCCTAGTGCTAATTATAAATCAATTAATTAATTCAATTACGTATTCGATCGATGAGAGTGTGACAGGGATAGATAAATAGATAGCTGAGTACTTAGATTAGGCTGCATTTCCGGGCGTTTATTAAAAAAGTACGTATGGATGGTTAAGGTATATTAACAACGGTGGGGGAAAACCGGGATAGTTGCCACACTTTCTGAAATCACTCCATCGGTCGCACTTAGAGACGTATATTAACTTTTAAGTTTGATTAAATTAGTTGTTGTCACTTTCTTTCCTATAGCAATAGAATAAGACGCAGCAACTATAATCAAATTTAAAAATAAATTTACGTCTGTGAGTGTGGCAGTATATCTCTCAATACAAAAAGCAACTTTATTTGTACAACTGGCCGGTACTTTGGTTTTATATCTACAAATGTATGGAAAGTAAAAAAAAATATCTTTAATATTTCCAGAGTATTGTCGATTTTTGCGGACCTCTATATTTTGGGACATCTATCCCACATAGTTGCCTAATTCATATAATAAATTACGTTTGGGATAGATGCCCCGCCGAGAAACAGGGACATCTATCCCGCAAAAACTTTGATCGCATTTTGCCTTCCCATGCAATCGCGCAGAAACATGCGACTGACTATGTTTAGTGGTAGTTGGAGAGTATTTCGATAGATTAATAAGATAGCATGCGATTCATCCACAAAACTAGACTAATTACAATCGGGGCAACTATACCGGTTTTCCCCTAATTGTTTCCATTACGTTACGAAAATTAACTATACTGTAAATAAGACAAATGGGTGTATCGCAGACAAAACTGTAGCAAGTGCATCCATAATTAGTAACGGGCGAGGATTGAATAACCGATCGTTGTGGAAAACCTTGGGGAAGGCCTTTGTCCAGCAGTGGACGTCTTGCGACTGATAATGATGATGATAAATGACTAACTTTCGTGACGTAATGGAAAAAATTACCGTTATTAATTTTAATTCTTAACTATGCGTACTTTGTTTGGAAAACGCCCTTCTACCAGAGCTGTGGCAGCTAAGCGGTATGCGAGGAAATATCCACCAATAGGATAGCTGCACTTTGTGAAGATAGTAAAATAAAGTGATCCTATTGGTGGATTTTTCCACGCACACCGCTTCGCTCCCTCGCACAGCTTTTGTGGAAACGCATCCTTAATTTGTGGTTTTACTGTATCTTGGCTGATTGGCAATTTTTTATAATAACAACCTGTCGGGAAGGCTATAGACGTATTTCGTCTTTCTCACGGCTGGTATTTTTTCCCAGGAACTGGCAGCTGCGACGCCAACTCAGCGGAACTGGCGTGGGATCCTCATCGCACTGCTGGTGATCGCAGCAGTTTTGGGGCTGATAGTGTTCAGCATCGCACTCCTCACGCCAGCTGGTGACGGCGGCAGGGCGCGCGGCAGGCGACCCTTGCTGCATGAGCTGCTGCAGCAGCATTACCAGCCGTTCAACGGGACCTGGCTATCAGGTAAGAACTATTAAGGTGTAGTGTACCTTTTTTGCACAGTCATCTCTTTCAAGACCTAACTAACGGCCGCCAGACACGTCGATTAAGTTTTAAGTTTGATTAAAGTTGCTGCTGTCACTTTCTTTGCTATAGCAATAGAATAAGACGCACAACTTGCGCAGTAAATTGTCACAATTTGGTGGATCTACGTACAAGGCTGACCCACTCTCCGACTCCATCATCAGACCAGATCATTCGGTTTTCACCAATAGACGGAGTGATTCTTGAGGAAGGTTTAGGTGTATAATTCATTAAGGTTTAGTTTTGTATGCTCTGCTTCCCGTGCGAAGCCGGGGCGGGTCGATAGTAGCAACTCAAAAAGGCAAAATGTAAAGCTTAAATAATAAATGAACTTTCTCATTGTAAGGTCCTCTTTCACAATCGGCAAGTAAATTCATCTGTCCGTTAAAGATAGCCCTCTCCTTGTCTATTTTCAAGTGTAAGAAAGGGAGGCTAATATTTGACAGATAATGCTTTGCTTGACGATTGTGAAACAGGCGATAAATCTAATATACCAAAACTATCTAAGAGCTTTGTAACAAAAGGCTTTTATCCTAGATCTAAACTGTACAGAATGTCTCTAAATCTCGTTTTAGTACAACTATTAATATATATATTATATCTTGATATTAATTCTAGACGTCGCAAGGGTCGGTCAATGGCCTCGTGCTTTGCTCTTAGCTTTTCAGGGCTTAAAGTGTTAACGAAGCTTTTTGGCTCAAAGCGCATGTTTAAGTTGGGTCTGGTAATGTCAAAGGTTCTGCGTTTTTTTTTCCGTGTCACAATATAATATAATACAACACAATATCCTTTACTGAACACGGAGACAAATGAAGCAAAGAATAACAATATAATTTAACATGGTGTCATGATTTTTAATATATTTGTAATATTGACGATTGTCTGTGGTTGGTAGGATAAGTGTCAAAAAAGGCAAGCAATCGACAAGCGTAGACGTCAAAGATGTAGAGTCAAGTATTTTTGATTTACTTTGAATTTGGAAGGAGTTTGGTAGCTGGCTTCTTCGCCCGATGACGAGGGCGGAGATGATTTTTGTACGAAGAATTACTGAGGAAGAATTACGAAAGTATAATTACTGAGGATATGTATAAAAACTATACTTAAAAGGAAGGAAGATGGCTTACGAGCTAACAAGGGTTGTTAATTATTGAAGTTGTAAATATGAATACAGTATTGTGTTGAGAACCTGACGTGTTTAATTGGATTTACCGGGATCGATCATCAATCCGACGGACACACGAGCTATCTTATTTATTTATTTTTTACCTTTTAATGTACGGAACCCTAAAATGGAGCAGACAAAACATGCTATCGTAGGTGTCATTGTCTAGAACTCATTGAGGAGATTTTTTACAGCACCTTGTATTGTCAAAAAATATCCTATTTGAGAAAAAACCGCGTCCTAAAATCACTTCTAAAGACAACAAAACGAAGGTATTCATTATACGTTATACCTATACCATACTATTTCAATATCGCGACTCGAACAAACATTGTTCCCCCGTCTCCCCTCTTTCACCCCACCCCCCCACTTTTACCCACGGTTCTGTTGTGAAAGCTTTTATGAAGACTGACGTTTTAATAATAGAATTAGAATACTTAAGATTGATTTTTGACTGAATAATAGAGGTACCGCGTAGGAATAAAATGCAAATAAAATAAGTATCATAATGTCATTAAAACAATGGTTTTTTTTTTCATAATTGTACTTAAAATGTCCCGCCTTTTGAATTAGGGTTACAAACTTTTTTTAAAGTAACTTTTTGTCTGTCTCACCGTAGCATCGTATTTTTGCTTATTAAGTAGAATAGGTAAGTACAACAAAGTAAAATGGCGTCTCTCAATCAAAATCTCCCGTCTACCATATCTTTTGTATCCTTAATCGAATAAAATGGACCACTATGGACCAGACACTGTCTTGGTCTGGTCACATAAGTTCCGTCAGTCGCAAACTCTTTGCATCGCTCCACTTCCTGAGACGCTTGCAGAATTTTCTCCCTTTCCCAACAAAGGTTACACTTGCCCGTTCCCTATTACTTCCTCTTACTGATTACGGCAACATTGCGTTTTTGGATCTCAAAGAGGAACTGCTTGAAAGGCTTGCATTCGGTATATTTTTGGCCTAAGAAAGTACGATCGCGTGTCGATGTTCCGTGCGCAGCTAAAATGGCTTCCTATCCGTCGTCGTAGGGATTTACATGTACTTTCACTCCTCTTCAATGTCCTCTTCCTTCCTTCTTCCCCTCCCTATCTTTCCGAAAGATTTAGCTTTCTGGCCTGCGGCAGCGGTCATCGTCTGCGTTCCACCGCCAATCTTTCTCTTGCTGTTCCGCCTAATAAAACACGTGTCTATTCTAGATCCTTCACTGTCCGTGCTGTCCAACTATGGAACGAGCTTCCGTTGTGCTTAAGAGAATCGCCTTCTGTTAACTCTCTTAAGAGAAATTTAAAAGCGTTGTGGCTGGATGAATCGTGAAACCAAACTCCGTAGTGCTTATTTATATATGTAAGTTTACGTTATTTATGTAGTTACATGTATATTATCAATATTTCTAACTGATAGTTTAATATTTTGAATACTTTTTGCTACTTTTTGTGCAAAACTTGTATGTGTCTAACCCCATGCATTGTCCTTACTCATCTACTTCAGAGTTAGCTGGAAGAGATCCCATTTAGAGATAAGTTCGCCTTTGTACTTTAAATTAACGATGTCAATGTATTATTTACTTTTACTTTTTGTGCAATAAAGAGTTTACATGCATTTACATACATACATACAAAATCGTTTTCCGGAACATGTTTGGAAATATTCGTATTATTTAAAAAATAATACTTACCTACCGAATATTCTTTATTTTTCCATAATATTGTTATTTTCTTTCCTCAACCTTAATACTCCCTTTGCTTTTAAAAGTCGGCAACCCTACAGAGTAGATACACCTAATGTCACCGTGTACACTGACCTTTAAAAAAAACTCAAATAAAAATCACACCAATGATTCAATTTAATTTAAAACCTTACATCCTAGTACCAAGATTGAAAATGCGACGCTTTCCAAACTTTTACTTGTTTATTTCTCAGGTTCATTTGTGGAATAACATCCCTTTATTGGAATTCCAGTCTTATCCGTGTGTTCGTCGAAAAACATATTATGTACAAGTTAACATCACTCGATTTAGGATGCTAAAATCTTTGAGTAAAGCTCAGATTACATTGAATGAAAATTGGTTCTTACTGAATTTTCTCACCTGATGTTCTAACACGCCGCCATTTATATCAAGCTGAAGCCAACATTCTTTTTAAAATGACCAAAGAATTTCTGTAAGAAAAAGCTGAAAGGATATCAAAATGTAAGCAAACAGTGTTTTATTTTCATTGAATAATATTTTCCGATATTTCGTAATGGAAGCAATATAATGCGTTTTTAAATTAAATAACTCTAAAGTCGGAATCATGAAAGGTCTTCTTTTGATTTCTGTTAATAAATACATAGTAACTAAAGTACAGTCACTCTACGGAAATGTTGAAGTACTTGCTAACATTCTAACTCGATCGGGATGTCAAATCGTACAAATTCCAATCGTAATATACCGTACAGGATTTGATAACCCGACCGAATTAAGAATGTTAGCAAGTGGCTCAACACTCCTGTGGTACGACTGTACAATCAGAAAAAAATATGTACATTTTTAATGGTAACTTCTAAAACATTGTGTCAAAACAAAGTTCCTTATCTCAATTATTTCATCTTACCCAAGTTTTCAGTCTACCAAGTACTCTAGACTCAGCGCAGTCTTTAGCTGCAACTGACTTGAATTTCAATTAGAAATACTTGAAGCGAGTCAAAGTGGACCCTCTGTCTTATCTGAGGCCACTGACTGGGAAATATCAACTTAACGCCGAGTACAATGAACTTCAATTTGGAGTGAGGGCTTATAAATAACTTTCTATTAATATATTTCCACAAATTGTTGGTGTAATGCGCAGCGTAAATGTGGAAGGACTCTCACAGATCTCTCGTACCTTGCAAGCAGGGCTTGACCGGTAAATACCAGTTTGATACCAGTATTTACCTGTTTTCTTCATTTTGGTTCCAGAGTACCGGTTAAGAAAAAATACCGGAATTAGCACCGAAAACAGTTCCTTAACCCTGGGGCCCCACTAACGGGAAACGCCGATAGAAATCAACATCTTTCGCCTTATGCGTACTATGCAGTCTATGCATAAGGCGACTGACGTTGATTTTTAACGGCGTTTCACGCTAGTGTGGCCGGAGCACAAGAAAGGCTCCAGCACGCGTGTGCGACGTTTATCTTTTGCTCCCTAATAAATGTGTCCCGTCTTGATAAAAGTGCTATAAAAAAGTGAAAATCGCTATAGTCGCTTAGTAATAAAAGGTAATTAAAGTCAGGACGAGACACTTTTATTTTAAGCCTTAAACTTTAAGTCTTACGTTAGAATATGGAATGTATTAATTTCCCTAGCACCTGTCAAATTTTATCTCGTGTATGCATGCTAAGCCCGCTGCGGTCCCGGGTACGATTTCCGGTCAGAGCAAATATTTGTTTGAAAAGCGCGAGTATTCGTTCCTTAACAAATATTTGCCCTGACTGGGAATCGAAGGCTCTTGAAGGAGGAGTCTTGGATGTTTTCTATGTATTTAAGTGTGTATTTATATAAGCACAGAATAACTATAGCTAAAGTAGTAAAGAAACTACGAACAAACGTTCATAACGTCGCACTCACACAGACGCACGTCTCAACCATTCGTCTCGACGCGACACCCCGCCACCTCACCACCTGACAGCACTGTCATGTCCGCTTATGCCCGGTTTCTAAGTTCCTATATTCAAACTGCGGATAGACAACTTCAAATTCAAATTTGACACATGTTGTATGTGGCAAAGTCAAATTTTAACTCGAGGTATCCTTATCTATCCGCGGTTTGGATATAGGAACGATGCCTCAGGGGTCTCGTTGAGACGTGTGTATGTGTGAGTGCGACGTTTCGAACGTTTGTTCGTAGTATCTTTACTGCTTTAGCTTTATTTATTCTGTGATATAAGTACCTATGTTTATGTACCTATCACCAGTACAAGCCTACGATAGTTCAGTTTGGGGCTAGCTCAATTTGTGTGAGATTATAAAATAATAATCCAGCCTATATACGTCCCACTGCTGGGCACAGGCCTCCACTCACAATGAGAGGGTTTGGGCTTTAGTTCCCACGCGGGCCCATTGCGGATTGGGAACTTCGCACACACCGTCAAATTTCTTTCCAGGTGTGTGCAGGTTTCCTCACGATGTTTACCTTCACCGAAAAGCACATGGTAAATTTACAAATTGTATTTCGCACATAAATTCCGAAAAACTTAGAGGTGCAAGCCCGGGTTCGAACCCACGACCCTATGCTTAAGAGTCGGCAGGTCAAACCATTAGGCTAACACGGCTTTTTTTGTGTGAGATTGTTCCATGATAATATTTATATATTGGGTTTAAGAGCAAGTAAGCGTGTAGGTAAGACATCTTCACCGCTACAGTGCGTTCACATTCTAAGGATGCTATTTGTATACTCGACATTCTCGAGCCCCTGTGAGATGACAGGCAAAATAACTCTTCCAAAACATCCGGATTATGCCAATAATACCGCAAATAAAGTACATACATTATTCTTGACTGCGACACCGCTGGTCCGTACAAAGGAGTAAACAACTCGTGATTTTTATAACCGTTTCAGTGTTCTTTTGTTTCTAAATTCCTTTGTATGGCAGCCGCGTTTGGCGTGTAAAATATCTCAGTCTATCATGAGATGCTTCGTGAGATATGTGTCTCGGCACTGCACGACAAGTTTAATACATGTTAAAATTACCGGCTCTGTTCAGTATTCTGTTCTAGTTCGGGACGTGACGGCTTATCGGCTTACATGATAAAAAAGTAGGTCAGACTCCCATTAAAAGGTTCTATAGCATTCTTTAACGTAACAAAAGATAGGTCGTATATGACTACTGTGAAGTACAGTCAAGGTCATAAATATGTGTTGCATAAATATTGTACATAGTTAATAAGCGACGTTACGAGCCCAATTAAGGAAACAAACGAATTTCATTTTTGTGTAACGAACATTAACCATATGAATGTATGACTAATTTTCGTTATACAAAAATGAAATTCGTTTGTTCCTTAATTGAGCTCGTTTAACCATGTACAATATTTTTGCAAATCACCCGAACACTTTTAGTACCTTATCACTAATTCATATAATGGCAGTCTAAACATGACATTAATTAGACAAGGTACTAAAATGTACACATATTTATGACCTTGACTGTACTATATGACTTCTGTGAAGCAGAATGGAACTTGACCCACCAAAGAACATATGTTGTTATGAATCAAATAGAAGTGTCAAACAAATTGCTTTATCTTACTAGCTTTTGCCCGCGACTTCGTCCGTATAGAATCCGTTTATCGCGAATCCCGTAGAAACTATCAAATTTTCCGGGATAAAAAGTATTCTTAGTTTTATTCCAGGTAATAAACTGTTTGTGTGCTGAATTTCATCCTAATCCGTTCAGCCGTTTTAGCGTAATTGAGTAACAAACATCCTAACAACTAAACATACAAACTTTCATATTTATTTAACTAGAACTATCAATTTTTCCGGGTTAAAACTAACCTATGTCCTTCCCCGGGACTCAAACTATCTCCATACCAAATTTCATCTAAATTAGTTCAGCGGTAGCGTTAAGAGGTAGCAGACAGGCAGAGTTACTTTCGCATTTATAATATTAGTAGGGATAAGTAGGATTGTGCCGTTCGGTTCTATAGTGGGACAGGGTTCCGCACAATTCTGCGGGTCCTTGATCGCACTTACTATCAGGTAGCCTGTGTACCCTTTTGCATTATCTATGCCATAAAAAACAAGCTTATAAAAGAGTGTAAAAGCCCTTATATCTAAAATCGAGCGCAATATCTCTCGTCGAAACAACCCCTTGGCTTTTTCTTGAGGCATTTATTGAAAAAAACAGCCCACTAAAGGGATCAGATTAAACCCTGACGGGTTTTTACAAGAGGCCGAGAAATAGCGGTTTTCTGAGGTTCATTGATTTAGAAAATTGGAAGATGAGAGGCCAGCTTAATAGTTTGCCTTTCATGTGGGAAAAGGCGGATGAGCGAGACGGTTGTATGGTATCGGGAACAGATTAAGGTGTTGATAGACGGGGTTCTGTTCCAAGTTAATAAAAACTACCATGACGTTATCAATTTTTATAACATAGGCAAATTTTATATAACAACAGAAACAGAAACATTTATTCGACAATCACAAGAAAAAAAAAAACAAAGATTATCATAAAAAGTATAGAAACACCGATACCAAAATTAAATAGTAAAGAAGGAAAGGAATTAAAAAAAAAAACAATTGTAGCGTAATGTTGCCATGGGTGATTCTTCTGTGACGTCGAAATTGGCATTTTGACGAATAATAGACATTTTGACGTTTGGTTGACATCATGGACTTTATTTCTTTCCAAGCTGTCCTTTCCAAGACAATATTTCTAGAAAAGGAACAATAAAAAAGTGAAAATAAGGTTTTTTAATAATTAGGCACTTACGCTCCAGGCATGTTTTAGGGTTCCATACCCAAAGGGGAACCCTATTACTAAAGCCTCCGTTGTCCGTCCGTCAAAAATGCAATAGAGCCCTCAACCAAGAAACATGATTTTACTAGGCGTTTTTTTGCTTGACCTTAATCGCTGTACTCTTGAGTGATACGAAACCCTTTATTTGTGAATCGGACTCGCACTTGACTGGATTTATTACATACGTTACGTAGGCGACAATACTATTTATTTATTTAAATCAATGTTTAAAAATCAAAATTCCAACTAAAATATGAATATAGTATTTGAATTTATCGGATTAGGTAAAAGAATTCTACAAATAAAACCAATTAAAAGCTTTTTATTGATATTTTTTATTTTTTTATTTTATCTCTTACGCATAATATTCTTTCACCTTCACAAAGTCGCAGTACAACGGGAGATCAGGGTTGTACCAGTCCTTAGCTTCTCTGTCGTACCAGTAGTACTGTCCTTTCACAGACTGGTCTACGTCCAGGGCCAAGTAAACAGGTGCCTTGCAGGCCTCCTCCATGGTGAACACTCCTACGCCTCTCGTCATACTAGTCTGCACAAAACCTGGATGAATGGCATTTACGGCGATGTTCCTGTCAATCTCATTCTGTTGTACTACTGTTAGAGCGGTAAGTGCAATCTTGGAAATTCTGTACGACAGAATTTGTGTTTGGAAAAAGTCTTCTGCCTTCAACGTTCCTGTTTTCACGGAGTTTAGGTACCACTCCACAAATGCGTCCACGTCGGCTTGCTTTATATCCTTCTTGGTCAGTCTTGCGAGCCATTCCTTGTTCCTTAAGTTGGAAGTGTGACCGCAGTCGCTGGAAATGTTTATCACGCGAGCGTTCTTGTTCAGGATAGGGAAGAAGTATTTTTGGATGGTTAGGATCGCGTAGTAGTTTGTGTTGAGCACCTTCTTTGCATCCTCATATGTAGTATTTTCTTCGTCCGCTGTATTGATTGCAGCGTTGTTAACAAGAATATCCAATCCTCCATGTTTTGCTTTGACATATTCAGCGCATTTCTTCACACTTGCCTCATCTGTAACCTCTAATTGGTGGAAATAGGGGTTGAAACCTTTGGCTTTTAATTCTTCCACAGCGTCTTTTCCTCGTTGCTCGTTTCTTGCCGTTACATATACAGTTCCAACGTTCCTTCTAAGTAGTTCTTCAACTATAGCATTACCAATGCCTTGGTTAGAACCAGTGACTAGAGCCACTTTGTTAGCCATAACTTTAACTAGTATTTTATTCTTATCGGCGGTGACTTCGCTGTCCGCTGCGATGGAATGGAATGTATCTACTTTAATACCGATATTTATACTTGCTACTAAATTGAGTGAGATAACTGTCTTTTATCAGCGTAACTGAAAACAACAACGGGCGATTATTGCAGTCACGTACAATGACTAGATGATTACGTAAGTATCTTTAATTAATAATTTAGCTATATCTTGAACAGTGTTAAACACCCACCAAGAGACATCGTATCCACTATCGGTGCGTAAAGATAATAGGAATAATAAAGATTACAGTATTTTAACCGACTTCAAAAATGAAGGTTCTCAATTTATTATCCCTGATAAGACAATCTGGGTAGATGGCTGGATTAAATGACTAGCTTTTGCTCCCGACTTAGTCCGCGTGAATTCGGTTATAGCTGTTCCCTCGGGAACTGAGCATTTCTAGGATGAAAATGATAATGAAAGTAGCTTATAATTGGGTACGGTTTATCAGTTACATTCAACACCGATTTTATTATGTTAACGAGTACAAGCTTACTAAGGGCCTGTCTCACAATCGACAAGTAAATTTATCTGCCACTTAAAGTTAGCCCTCTTGTCTATTTTCAAGTGTACGAAATTGAAAGGGCTTATGTGACAGATATGCTTTACTTGGCGATGTGAGACAGGCTAGCTGAATTTGTCATCGCCTTGTATCAATGTGAAACGCGTGTGAAATGTACGGCTTATCGCGTGTTAGACAATTTGTATGGAAAAATTAGATGCCATGTAAGAGCAGTTAAGGACGGCTGTTCATCAGCTTTTGAATGGGCTTGGTTTCGTGCGAATGAATACAAACTATGCAATAGAAAGGGAAGCATAGAGTAGGCACGTTCAACCTATATAAGTACAGTAGGCGCTCTTCGTAACAAATCGTACCCGTATCGTATTGTATGGAACATTGTCTTTTAGACGTCATATTTAAAGTGTTTCGGAATCTTATTTGGAAGTAGGTAGGTACCTATTGTTATTTTGGTAACAAAGGCTGTTCCCAACCGCAAATAAATTATAGAACAATAAATACTTTACAACTAACGGAGTCTGGTTGTCGCCTGGTGTGCATAGGTACTTTAAGAACGTACATAGGCGTTCAATGCACTGGATGACAGTCAGGAGAACGCTTATATGCGGTACTGACGCCAGCAGTGAATGCGTAAAAAAAATTGCTTACACTCCAGCTAATTTTTTATTTATTATTATCCACTTTATGACGGCACCATTATTTTACGATTTATTAAAAAAAGACTTACTTATCACTAAAATATCAATAAAGTATTTGGAAATTCTTCAACACAATTACGAAACAGCGACGTAATAGGTACAAGGTTTCTGATAAATTATACATCTACACCAATACAAAAAAGATCTCTACGAGTACCGATATAGCTTCTCTTACAAATATTCCTTCGTCTTTTCATAGTCACAGTACAGCGGAAGATCAGGGTTGTACCAGTCTTTAGCTTCTTTATCATACCAGAAATACTGTCCTTTCACAGACTGGTCTATGTCCAGGGCCAAGTAAACAGGTGCCTTGCTGGCCTCTTCCATGGTAAACGCACCTTTGCCACTCGTCATGCTGGTCTGCACAAATCCTGGATGGATGGAATTTATGGAAATGTCCCTGTCAATTTCCTTCTGTTGTACTTTCGTTAAAGCACTAAGGGCAATCTTGGAAATTTTGTACGACAGAAGTTGAGTTTGGAAAAAGTCTTCTGGCTTCCACGTTCCTGTTTTCACGGAGTTTAGGTACCACACCACAAAGGCGTCCACGTCGGCTTGCTTTATATCCTTCTTGGTCAGTCTTGCGATCCATTCCTTGTTCCTTAAGTTGGAAATGTGACCGCAGTCGCTGGAAATGTTTATCACGCGAGCGTTCTTGTTGAGGATAGGGAAGAAGTATTTTTGGATGGTTAGGATCGCGTAGTAGTTTGTGTTGAGCACCCTTTTCGCGTCCTCATATGTAGTCTTAAGCCAGTCTTCTGTGATGATTGCAGCGTTATTGACCAGAATATCCAATCCTCCATGTTTTGCCTTGACATATTCAGCGCATTTCTTCACGCTTGCCTCATCTGTAACCTCTAATTGGTGGAAATGAGGGTTGAGTCCTTTAGCTTTAAGTTTTTCCACTGCATCTTTTCCTCGTTGCTCGTTTCTTGCTGTTAAATAAACAGTTTCAACTTGTCTTCTAAGTAGTTCTTCAACTATAGCATTACCAATGCCTTGGTTAGAACCAGTCACTAAAGCTACTATTTTTGCCATCACTTTATCTCGTATTTTATTATTATTGATGGTGACTTTGCTATCCGCTGCGATGGAATGGAATTTATTTTCTGCATTATCGATATTTATACTTAGGTACTACAAGATTGAATGAGATAACAGTTTTTATCGGCATGACTGGCACAACTGCGCTATAATTATGTTATGTTACAATAACGATAGTGGTAGGTACCTAGGAATATTTAATCCTAGGTACCTAGGTACCCTACCACTATCGTTCCAAAAAATGTAGCAAATAATAAGAAATCTAGGATAATTTTCACTTTTTTCACTATTTTGTATTGATATCAATTTAAAAACAAGTCGCTAATGCATCAGTGTTGTTCAACTGTAGATGCTGAGAAAGCCATATTTCGATCCTGATTTGTATGTAATCAAATTAATTACCTATTTTATTTTTATTGGTGTGTTTAATATGGTAAATACCTTTTCTTATTATTAATCTATAGTATTAATATTTCTGTATGTCTTTTAGTTACGCTGGAATTTAGTATTTCGTAATACGGTGGAATTGGTTTGGAGATAGCTTCAACTATGGGAAATGGAAAGGTTTTTTTAGTATCTCCAAGTGCGAGATAAGCAATAGAAACTTGTATATTAATATTCGTGATGCCCTCACATACCTTCAGTTGGTTACAATCTTAACTATTTACCAATTAAATTAGTAAGTATAGAACCTGTACCTGAACATTACCTTTACCATTTAACTAAAATATAAACATATTCATATCACCTTTTTCATTTGTACAATTTTATTTATTTTACTTATTTAAAAGATGTTTTATTTTATCATAGTTCACAAACAATTGCAACGTCGCATCGTCCCACACTTTCTCCGTCCTGTCGAACCAAAAATACTTCCCTTTGACCGACTGGTCTACATCCAGGGCTAAATACACCGGTGCCTTACTCGCCTCCTCGGGTGTCATGTACCCAGTCCAATTGGTGAACCCAGTCTTCACGTAACCTGGATGGATGGCATTCACAGATATATTCCTGTCAACTACCTTCTGCTGGACTCTACTCAACGCACACACAGCAATTTTAGAAACTTTATAAGACAACATAGCTGTTTGTACGAAATCTTCTACCTTCCAAGTTCCAGTTCTAACTGATTCTAAAAACCAATCCACAAATTCATCCACATCTTTATATGTCAAATTCTCGCTAGTCAATTTCTTGATCCAATAAGAATTTTTCAGATTAGAAATGTGACCCTGGTCGCTTGCGATGTTGATCACCCGAGCATTCTCCTTAAGAATAGGAAAGAAGTACTTCTCAACGTTTATAATGCCCTTGTAATTAACTCCAATAACTCTTTTAGCATCTTCATATGTTGTCTTTTCCCAGTCACTTGTAATGACTCCGGCATTGTTAACCAAGATGTTTAACCCACCATGTTGGTTTTTAATGAATTCAGCGCATATTTTCACACTATTTTCATCGGTTACATCTAAGATGTGGAATTCTGGGTTGAGTCCTTTACTCTTTAAGTGCGTAATGACTTCTTTACCTTGTTGCTCGATGTGTCCCGTCAGGTAAACTGTATCAACGCCTCTTCTTAATAATTCTTCGACTATACCGCATCCTATGCCAGTGCACGATCCAGTAACTAAGGCAACTTGTTTAGACATTATTTATTAATTATTTTATTCCAAC
Source organism: Tortrix viridana (assembly GCA_963241965.1). Lineage (NCBI taxonomy): Eukaryota > Metazoa > Arthropoda > Insecta > Lepidoptera > Tortricidae > Tortrix > Tortrix viridana. Next base: position 9,099,446 of record OY725193.1, on the reverse strand, counting down.
AGCTTTAATAATTAAACACTTCTATTGAGCCAATTCTTTATACGAGAAACGATTTAATGTAACTGCGAACAAAAATCTGCCACTAATTTATAGTCATGTCTTCCTAAAAATGAAAGATGTTATTTGTGTGGAAACATGTTATCAATAAAATAATCACCGGCATGGGTTATATAATACAGAATGACCTTTATAAGGCAGATAGCATGGCAATCGTATGAGTTATTTAATGCTTTGTAGGTACAAACTTTGCACGCAACTTCGTTAGCTAAGAAATATTTTGTCTTAAACTAGGTATATCCTAAATTTTCTTTTTCTTTTAATACCTGTATTTTATTTTATGTACAATAAAGAGTTTAAATATATACATAACTACTTTTTTTTAAAACGGTTTCGTCGATAAAACCAGCGACTTAGTGGTTTTCCACCGGCGAGGCGAGGCGACGCGAGAAAATCGCTCGCTTTTGTTTTCGTTGCAGTGTTAATAAACACTTTATGTTAGAGTAATACGGTTCAATATTAACAACAAATATTTAAATTCTCGTCTTGCCCATCCAGCCTATTTCCACCGCAGCCGAGCGGGACATTTTACTATAAAAATTTCAATTCCCTCCTCACCTCGCCCCGCCTCGCCGGTGGAAAAACACCTATGAAAATGCAGGCAGTTAATCGTCATTTAATTTAAGTAAGTACACATTTTGACGGACGACGTAAAATTCGCCGGTTAATGGTTCGTCCGACGATACGAAAAGCGAATTGTTTAACAGAATCACATGGAGATTCAAGAAATCCGTAAGCGAACGTGACCGTAACACTATCAGTAAATATTTATTAAAAACTAAATGAAACAAAATATGTTTTATCAAATCAAAAAACACTTACTGCTTTGTCTCACCTATGATGAAACGAAACACGCGACCAAAGAGTACATCATATATAGGAGGATAGAGATATCACTCTATTCAACGGCACAACGCCATCTAACGCAAATTCCCGTAACTACTATTAGGACCATCTATTACCATACCTATAATATCAATCAAGGACCAATCTTCACACGTACCAATGCCAGCCCTGCTGTGCCACTGCCCATGGGCCACTGCCACAACTTTTTTGAAACAAGAATTTAAAGTTGTTTTCATCTATTCTAAATATCGCCATCTAGTGCAAATTGACGGAACTAAAAATACCATAGAAAACGGATGGTTGGAAGTGAAAGCACCGTGCACGCGACAGATAAGATGAGCTGTCAAATTGGCTATTTGACTGACTGGACTGGTCAAATCAGCAACTTTTAATGAAACGTCGAAACGAACCGGTAGTATGAAGTTAGTATGAAAATAGTAAAATGTGACGTCACAATTTTCAGTGTTCCTTTATAAAGTTTTTGTTGAATTAAAAATCGTTTAAATTCCAAAAATAAACAATGACAAGGTTTTTCCGTGTTATTTTCGAAAGCGTGATTTAGTGGTAGTGTAAAAATAATTCATTTTGTGATTAGTCAAAAATTTTCATCATCTCTTGATCTCTTCACAGAATAAGTACTTATTTGCATAGAAACCGGACTGACATACAATTTACTATTTGCAATATTAATATTTATTTATTTATTTCAAGGGAAACAAACAGCAGTAATTTTACACATGGATAGAAAAAAAACTATGTTATAACATTGGCCAAAACAGTTTCCACTTAGAGGTAATACATTTGCTCAAGTAAGAAGCAATACCTACCGACTTTTGATTTTGTAGTACTGGAAGTTCGTGTGACGTGTGTACCTTCGCTAACAACATTGACATATCGCGGGCCATTTTGACGTATTAAAACCTTGTGACAACATGAAGGATAACGAAAGAATACCTATAAGGACATCTCTTTCTACCTCGTTATGAATGCCATAAATAGAAAAATATCAAACATACGTATTTTGTTGTTTCTTATAGTACGGTTTCTATGCAAGTACTTATTCTGTGGATCTATTCCTCTTCTGTCATCTGAGAATTCTGAGATCGTCAATGTCATTGTCAAAAGACAAAAGTTCGTGCCTTCGTGCGGAGTTCATCATACATAAGTTTGTTTATTGTTTGTAACAAGTATAATTTTTTTGTGAACGTTAATTTAAACCTCGTATTGTTATAATTATACTTAATCTACTTGACTTTATAGAAAGTACTGTATAAGAACTCTTGTTTGTGATTAAAATATTACTTATTCTTATTACATAGCGATAAATAACTCTTTCAATTGCCTTGATAACAGACTTATAAGTGGATACTGAAGGTCATTTACTATTATATCACGCTTGCCGGTGATAATATATTATTGAGAACACAAATAACATTTCTTGTTTAAGGAAAATTGGACTTAGCTTTGACTTAAGTTAGTTGCAAACTTTGTGTGCTACAACACATTGGTAATAATCTGATAAATTATTAATAATTTCGCGCTTAAATAGAGCAGAATTAGTTCAATAAAAGTGGTCAATTGTTGTTAGAGCCGTTGGGATAAAATAATGTCTAAACAAGTTGCCTTAGTTACTGGATCCTGCACTGGCATAGGATGCGGTATAGTCGAAGAATTATTAAGAAGAGGCGTGGATACCGTTTACCTGACGGGACACATCGAGCAACAAGGTAAAGAAGCCATTACAAACTTAAAGAGGAAAGGACTCAACCCAGAATTCCACATCTTAGATGTAACCGATGAAAATAGTGTGAAAACATGTGCTGAATTTATTGAAAACAAACATGGTGGGTTAAACATTTTGGTTAATAATGCCGGAGTCATTACAAGTGACTGGGAAAAGACTACATATGAAGATGCTAAAAGAGTTATTGGAGTTAATTACAAGGGCATTGTAAATGTTGAAAAGTATTTATTTCCTATCCTCAAGGAGAATGCTAGGGTGATCAACATTGGTAGCGACCATGGTCACATTTCTAACCTGAAAAATTCCCACTGGATCAAGAAACTTACTAGCAAGGATTTGACACATAAAGACGTAGATGAATTTGTGGATTGGTTTCTAGAATCAGTTAGAACTGGAACTTGGAAAGCGGAAGACTTTGTGCAAACAGCTATGTTGTCTTATAAGGTTTCTAAAATTGCTGTGTGTGCGTTGAGTAGAGTCCAGCAGAAGGTAGTTGACAGGAATATATCGGTGAATGCCATCCATCCAGGTTACGTGAAGACTGGGTTCACCAATTGGACTGGGTACATGACACCTGAGGAGGCGAGTAAGGCACCGGTGTATTTAGCCCTGGATGTTGAACAGTCGGTCAAAGGTAAGTATTTTTGGTTTGATAAGACGGAGAAAGTGTGGGACAATGTGACATTGCAGTTGTTTATGAACTATGATAAGATTAAACATCTTTTAAATAAATAAAAATAATTTAAATATGAAAAATGGGGTTGTATTTATAAGTTAATATTTTATTTTAAAGGTTCAATGTAAATTACATTTAAAAGTTATACTAAATAATAAAGATTGTAATCAACTGTATGTAAAATTATTACCAAAGTTAGGAATCATATTGAATTTGTTATTTGTTAGTTAATTTTATCTATTAATATAATAAATGTTTACCTTGTAATTTTGTATTTTATAAACCCATTCTTTTTTGACGACAATAGGGTTGATGACAATTTTTTCTTCTTTGTGGATCAGGTAGATTAAGTATCAAAAAGTAATGGACACGTATTTTTTTTATTTTTTCACATAATTCAAAAATTACGGAGATATATTGAAAAATGTTGTATGACGTCACGTCTTGGTACAATTTGGTACAATTTTTCCACAGAAGTGACGTCACGAGCCCCCACTCCCGAACTTTGACGCGCTTTATCTTTGTAATTTTTGTTTGATTGACAAAAGAAAAAAAACGTATCCAATCTTTTTTGATAATCTACCTCATCATCATCCCTATTTCGCAATACAATATTCTTTTTAAAATCAACATAAACCTAAGAAACATTTAAGGTTCTTCAGATGCGTTTTTAATTTAGCCTTTCGTTTTATTCTACTGTTTTATTATATATCGCACCTTTAGAATGAAAGTGGCCTAATTCCAAAACGTTAAGATTTTTAATTAGGTCTCTATAATAATAATTTTATGACTCGAATTAGAAAACTTAACATTTTGTATTAGGTCACTTTCATTTTTAAGGTGCGAATGTTAAACTAGCGACTCGCCGCGGCTCCACGCGGATAGCACTAATGTTCGTTCGTGAATCGGTCCCCTTTTATTAGCCTTTTCAACGCCATGTCAAAGAAAAGTCGTCTCACACGCCAATGACAGTTAAAAACCAGAGTTAATTTCAACCTTGCTTCGTAGATGCTTAGGTCTATATTGCGTTGTCAATCGCGACGGATATATCCGACGTTGGCGTTGAACCAGCGGTGAAAAGATTAACTGTTTTCAAAAAAGGAGTAGGTTGTCAATAATTCGTCAGAACCCTTTTTCCGATACAGTTCAGTATTGGGTTTGAAGAATTAAGTCACCTTTCAAAAAAAACTAAATCAAAATCGGTTCACCCGTTTAGAAGCTACGATGCCACAGACAGATACCTACACAGATACATACACACATTACTTGTAAAACGCCTTTGTTTTGCGTCGGGGGTTAATAAATGGCAAATCACTAAGCTTTTGGCTTATAGGTACTCCAATAACCTTTCATGCTTCGCCGAGAATCGATTCCACGAGCGTTTTAACCGCCGTCAGACCCTTGATCGCCTTAAAGTCGAAATTTCTGTAGCTTTAGATGCCATTTTCGGTTATTTGTAGAAGTCAGGGCAATAACCGAAAATGGCATCCAAAGCTACAGAAATTTCGACTTTAAGGCGATCAAGGGTCTGACGGCGGTTAAAACGCTCGTGGAATCACCCAAATAGAGAGCACTGACGAACTTTCGAATGTGTATGTCGGCGATAGACTGGTCACGTGTCAGAGTCATCTGACTATCGTGCAAAAAAAATGTAATACGTAGATATATAATATAAAATACTTTAATCTGGACGTAAAATACTTCAACACGATACGCTATCTGGCTTATACGTTTATCGGAAACTGTAGAACATTTGGAGTACCTTATCGATTGCAATATCAATAATGAGTCCGGGATTTTATATCATATACTTACATATAGCAGTGGCCCCGCCAAGTCGAGAAAAAAAAGGCACGGCCATCCTTTTGCCGAAACCATTCGGGCCATTTTCGACCCCCTGTGACTTCGTCGTGGAAAAAACTAGAAGCCTAAATTTTCCGTGACCAAGAGGGCATTACATAGTTAGATATATTTCCTAATTACATATTAATACATTCACTAAATGTAGGCTTGGCTTTACATGAGATCTCACAACTTTTTACGGTGGAAGCATAGCGAGACTTGACATTTTTGTACATTTTATGTTTTTTATGGGATTATATTTACAAAAATAATAGAACGCGGTTTCTTAATGTCAGAAATCGATATAATAATTGTGAAGTTCGTGAGTTCACTTCACGCCGAAACGGCTGGACAGATATTAATGAAATTTGGAATGGAGATAGCTTACAGTCTGTACCTACTCGTACCAATCAACTAAGTAGTCATATTTGGTAAACAACTTTCTAACCTCAAAATGAAACTTTTTTGTTTGAACAGCTATTTTAAATAAAATAAAGCAATCTCAGACGATATATTGGCCAAGTGATCCCCAAAATGTTTTCTCGATTTGCATTATTTACGATTAAAGAGCTGTTCCGGCCAAAAAAGTGGCATTTTGAGGTTAGAAAGTTGTTTACCAAATAAGACAAGTTGATTGGTATACAGACTGTAGGTATACTTATAGTTTGACGTGACATTAAATCACTAAACTCGTTCTCACCAATGGCCACCAAGCACTTTTTTTAAATTTACAGAATTATTTTAAACGAAAAACAGCTTTCTCTTAACCTCCCATTTATAACTTAATCCGACCCGGTTAAAGCCGTTTGTTTACCCGGGTCTATTAGCCGGTAATCCGGGGGACGTCCATGACGACCCAGTTCCCTCTGGCGCCACCTGGCGGCCGGCGAAGCTCAACTGACGCGAAATGAGGCTTTACTGCTTTAAAAATACAAATTATATCACTAGTCTGCCTTTTATAAAGTACAAATAGCTTTTGCCCGCGACTTCATCCGCGTAGAAGTCGTTTATCGCGACTCCCTCGGGAATTGTCCTATTTTCCAATGTATTTACCAGGATAAGAAGTATCCTATGTCCTTCCCCGGGATTCAAACTATCTCCATACCAAATTTCATCGAAATCGGTTCAGCGGTTTAGCCGAGAAAGCGTAACAAACAAACTTGTCCCGAAGGTACACCAAACAGCTCAATCGGACACCCCCCAGTGGCACACAAGCCTGTAAATATAAGAGCTTATACAGCCCTTAAAATGCTGAAACTAGAGTTAAAGTGGCTGTATAAGCTCTTATACAGCTTTTGTGCTACTTGGGCGGGAAGTGGTTCAAAATACATTGCAGTTGCAAGATAATTGACCTAGACAAACCCTCAGACATTACAAGTTATATAAAAGCGTTTAAAAAAGTAAATATGTTACTTGGTTAGGCTAAAAAAACACGGTTCAACCAAATTGATTCACTTTGGCTCAGGCGCAGAACATGAATGAAAAATGACATTGTATTAACTTTTAATGTTTACATGATTCAATTTGGTTGCTTCATCCAATTGAAAGGCAGAAGTGAACCGTATATACGTAACTAAAGGTGGATTCACGTTACAAAGGGCGGGGGCCGGGACACGGTCAAACTGTCACTCCAGTTTTGTGGGGCAATGTTTAAATGTTTATTTTTAAATAGAAATTGTACTTATTAAATAATAAAATAAAAATATAAAAATATAAACTGCGTGACATTGCTATAGGACATGTCACGCTAAATGTGGACTGTCGGCTATTGTGACATAAAATCGGACTCTCGGGTTGGATCGCATCGTGACAGGTACGCTGTGACATTTGTTCGAGTCACAAAAACCGTCCACAATATCGAGCAAACACGCGTTACTGACACGGTCACGGAACTGTGTTACGATGAAATGTCACAAATGTGGACGCACCTTAACTATAATTTTGTATGAAGTAATTCAATGACCGTGCCCGGTGTAACGTGAATCCACATTATAAAAAATCGTAATACGAGTGTACCTAGACGATTTTTTTATAGATATTCATGAAATATATCTAAAAAAAATATTTAAAAATATTCACTCATATATTAATTTAAAATTCTTTAAACTTAATTTCGTTTTAAAATTTCCCGCTAAAACGCTAACTTCTGTCATGGCGTCGCTATGACGTCACGATCCTCTAAACACTAGTATATTCTATAGTAAGTACTCTGTGGGCTCACGCAAATCTTGTTTCTTGGCAAATGTCAATATGTTGTTTGTTTAGAGGACCGTGACGTCACGCGCTGTTTGCGGTCACGTGATAACGAGGATGAAACATTTATTTTTGCATAATTAATTTAAAAGATATTATAAATAAGCATGAAAGTGTGATTTTCGGTAATTGTATATTAAACACTACCGGAAAAAATATAATATGTATTTATTTTGTTTAGTGTCTACACCCCTATTTAATGTTTTGAATTAAGAAGATTAGTTTTGAAGAGTTCCCAAGCATGCTTAACATTTTTATTGGCCAGCTGTAAGACAAAAACTGTAACTGTACCCAACGGAAAACTGTAAACGCGTAATTGGCTCTTGATGGGCCGTTAGCCGACGCGCCCAAATAAAGGGGAGTAATGGGACTTCTTATAGTACCCTATTACAGACCCTTGGTCTTTTAACCAGTTATAGGAGGTGCTGAGAAAAAAGCAACATCAAATTTCACTGAAGCCATTTTTCACTGAGTTTGGGCTTTCTGCAGCGTGATTCTGTTAATCGTCTCACCTTTTAAATATTAAACTAAATTAAATATTCATTTAAAAAATAAAACAATAATAATCCAGCCTATATACGTCCCACTGCTGGGCACAGGCCTCCACTCACAATGAGAGGGTTTGGGCTATAGTTCCCACGCGGGCCCAGTGCGGATTGGGAACTTCGCACACACCGTCAAATTTATTTGCAGGTGTGTGCAGGTTTCCTCACGATGATTTCCTTCACCGAAAAGCTCATGGTAAATTTACAAATTGTATTTCGCACATCAATTCCGAAAAACTTACAGGTGCGAGCCCGGGTTCGAACCCACGACCCTCTGCTTAAGAGTTGGCAGGTCAAACCATTAGGCTACCACGGCTTTTTAATATTCATTTATTTCAAGCTCATTGACTCATATTATTTATTAGTTCAGGCTTATATCTATGGTTAGTACTTACTAGATACCTACCTTAAAACTAGGACGAGCCCCCACTGGGCGCATGCAGGCTACGACAATGTCCTATGTATGGGGTTACATCTACTGAGACGAAGAAAACCGGCAAATTTACGTCGTCCGGCAAGGTGTGTTACATTTGGCTGCCTGCATTTTCATTTAGTCGCTTGAAACTAGCGACTAAATGAAAGTGCAGGCAGTGGAATGTCGTTTAATTTTACACACCTTGACGGACGACGTAAATTAGCCGGTTTTCGTTTCAGTCGATGTGAAAGACGATGCGTTAACAGAATAACAAGGGTAAGGTTTTTTTTTTATAAATTTTATTTTTTATCACTCGACGCGAAAAGAAGGCTGTTATCAGGATTAACTAGACAACACGAAGATCGAAAAACAGGGCACAAATTGTATTTTAAAAACATGGATAATAGCCCTCAACAAACAGGTTTTGTTTACAAAGAAACTCAGATACTTAAGCCCCAGTTAAATTCTTAAGTACCTACTAATAAATAACGTTTTCATACAGAACTCGGTATTTGCGGCAGCTGCGCGATTTTGTTTAAAATTTCCTTCGCTAGGGCTGCCGAGTTTATTAACTAGTGTTTTTTAATTAGTAGGTATATACCAGTTGCTATATAGTATTCTATAAATAAATATCAGCGGACAATTTTAATTGACCTAGTCCCAAACTAAGCTCTAGGCTTGTACCTACTATGGGTACTAAGCAACATACTTAAATAAAAAAATACATACTTATTCTTATAAAACTGCCATTGCCCACACCGGGATTCGAACCCGGGACCGCTAGCTTCATAGGCAGGGTCACTACCAACTAGGCTAACCGCGCCGCGTGTCTACTAAATAGTATAGTTTGGGAAGTTGTTAAATTCGACTGTGCTGCGTTCTGTGTCTTATTTACCTATAGAAGAATTATTTAGGCGCAGAAAGTCTTAATGGAATGAAAACATAGATATTAAAAAGTCAACCACTCTTCAAGTTATGTAATGGAAAGATTTTGTAAATAATATTACCTATAGGTAGGGATACTGTCATCACTGGTAGGTTCAAATAAGATAACCCATAATTATTACGGAAAGTTTACGTAATCATTTATATTATTTATGAAAATACTTTTGCCCGCGACTCCGTCCGTATAGAGTTTGTTTATCAAATTAAAAATAAATTTTAATATAATAGGTATAGTTTTTCAACTTTTTGGATTTCTAGCTATCTACCCGTACATAACAAATGATGTCAAAATCGGCTTAGCTGGTTTGCAGTGAAAGAGGAAATTTTCCAAGATGTAATTGTCAAAAATAAATTCGCTAATATTTCGTCGTGCCAACCCTAACTAATCGTTGCGACAGATGGCACCACGTGGCGCGTGAAGCATAGACGCCATCTACCGCTAATTACCTATAACTAACTCGACAAACTTAATTTAATGGAAGGTTGTCAGTGATCATTATTAAATACTCACCGCGAAAAACTCGCGTAAGGCGGAGGATGGATGGCGTAAGTGGTCATTGACACTTGCATACATTTTTATAGATCCTAACATATATTTCTATAAAACCACCGCTTTTTAACAGCACGTAATAGGCTGTCGCATCGATCCTAGGCAAGCCTAGGTTATATCTCAGAGCGAAGGTTAGAACGGCTCAGCCAATCTAGTTAGTGTAATGTGCGGGAATACTGTCGAGCGGTTTTTTAAACGCGAAGGGATTCCAACGGCGAATATTCAAACCACGGATAAATAAGGTTACTTTAAATCAAAATTTGACACATATCGTACGTGGAAAATGTCAAATTTTAACTCCAGATATCCTTATCTATCCGCGGCTTGAATATACGAACGGGACATTAAAAAACCGCCGACAAAATCGGACCTCTACTTTCCGAGCTGATAACTCTTAAATGGCTTAACGGATTTTCCTCAAACCAAGCTAAGAATACTCTCTATTAAGTCACTTTTGTAACAAAAAAAACTAAATCAAAATTGCTCTATCCGTTTAGGAGCTACGATGCTAGAGACAGATACACACGTTAAACTCATAACACCCCTTTTGCGTCGAGGTTAATAAAACGGCTACATACCTAACAGCAAGCATGGGAAGCCTTCATCCAAAACTTAAGACTAAAATTACATTTATTAAAATGTATTATCGACGCCTTTTGGCTAAAATATCGCTGGTATGCCGGCAAACCAGTGAGCCAAATATAAAACGCCAAGGAAGCTTATTTATTACCCAGTTAACTTCTCTGGATGGTCACTATAAAGGATTGAATTCGAAACATCCGATACCTAATCCCCCTCACTCGTCAATTGACACTTAATCGGGAGAAAGAGATGATGATGACGGAACAGATGCTCACTAGAAGATAGCAGCGACTTGGCTGTGCGCCTGTCATTGAAGTCTATGGGTGACGGTGATCGCTTTCCATGTCACTTATACCGTTTTGATCTGTTTAAAAAATCTTTGACAGTTCAATTCTTTCCACTAATTCAATCCTGGATCCTAGCAAAATATTCAAAAAGGTTATCTAAACTTTAAGCCGCGCGTTTCGACCGCCGGTCTGCCCTGCAGGACGACTGCAATCCGTTTAAGCTAATGCTTTTACCCGCTGGCTCGGATCCGACTATTTATAGCGCAATCTTCTTTTGTTCATCCTGTGACGGAGTGACAAAGGTATTTAAAGTTCACATCTTTATTCGACGCTATTGACGGAAAAATCAGTCATGGTTGACAACGCAAAATAAACCTGAGTATGTATGAATGAAGGTTGACATTAGCTCTAGTTTTTATTTGACATAGCGTTGAAAAGGTTAAGTAGCCTCACCAAGTTATAAATCCTCCGACAAATCGGGACCCCTTCATTCAGAGCTCATAACTCTTAAATGGCTTAAAGGATTTTCATCAAACCAAGCTAAGACACTCTCGATTAAGTTATCTTTCTAACAAAAAAACGAAATCAAAATCGGTCCATCCGTTTAGGAGATGCCACAGATAGATACACTACACAAACACAGATACAAACTATAACACCCCTCTTTTTGCGTCGGGGGTTAATTAGACAAGTACATGTTACATACGTACAGTTACGAACGTTAATTTGGGACCCATTTCAAAAAAATATTGCTCGAAGTTGTCAATGTCATTAGAGATGCCAAGTCATTTGTAACTTACAGGAAACTCCACCTTATTGCTGTAGAATTTCAGATTGACTTTGGACCTAAAGTGGGTCCCAAAACGGTCGTGACTGTACATAATAATATGCGTGTCATCATTGGCATGGAAGATGTAATCAGAGCCCTTAGCCAAGATGCCCATCGCTAACTAGCGTTTCTATTCGTTTCGTTTTTAAACCAATCGCGTCACAGGTAGATCACGTAAATCTCCGTATGACGTGATCTACCAATGACGCGATTGGTTTCAAAACTAAACGAATAGAAACGCTAGTTAGCGATGGGCATCTTGGCTAAGGGCTCTGCAATATCTTTGATATTTATTCTGTGAGACGTCCTTTGGTGGCTATATAAACCATTACGCGACGCGCAAGCTCGTTCACATCTTGTGCAGATGTATGTTGCGACAGATGGGTTTTTGTCGCATTCGTTTGAAATTCAAGAGGAGGATGGTTAACTCGTTATTTATAAATCTAAATACACATAAATAAAACAAAGTCGGGTTAGTTGCGGGAGTTTCAAAAAAATAGCACACCTTTTTGGGAAAAAAATTGCACGTTGGTTTGGACCACCATTCTGAACAAGAAAAATAGAATTCCTTATATGTCCCCAAAAAGTTGTATTGAATTGTCCGTTTTGTTACCTTGGTAACAATTCAATACATTTCTTGGTAACAAAACGGACAATTCCATACATCTTTTTGGGGACATATCAGGAATTTCTATTTTTCTTGTTCAGAATAGTGGTCCCAACCAACGTGCAATTTCTTTCCCAAATCTGAAGAAAAAGTGAAAGGTGTGCTATTTTTTTGAAACTCCATTTATAAATAACATTATAACTCAAGAACGGCTCGACCGATTTTTATGAAATTTGGCACACAGATGGTTTATTAGGATTTACATAAAAAACCTACTTGGATTAACATAAAAAATACATTTTATTCTGAATTTGATAGTTCCCGAGGGATCGGCGAAAAATGACTACGCGGAAGGAGTCGCGGGGAAAAGCTAGTGTACAATAAAACAAAAGTTAAAGAACCACTTTCCGTCAAATTACAAATGTGATTTTGTTATTTTTTATTTATTCGTATGACGATTTGGTATTTACACGGAAAAGAATTTTTATTTGGTATTTCATCACTTTATAGAAACACCTAATGCTAATTTCTGCTGGAACCTTATTCATTTCAGGTTATCTTAAGCATGGGTTACGTAGGTTAGGTTAGGTTGACACCACCAAAAAATTATAACTCCTGCACGTGGAAATTAGCTTCCGATGAAATGAAATTCGATGAAATGATACGTTCGATGAAAGGAGTTTCGATAAAGTGACAGCTACCGTTTTTATTTACTTATGTCATATCATATGCAAATATCCAGGTTTCCTAAATTAAATTAAATGATAAAGTCAAAACATATTTCAAGCATAGTTACTTTAGTTTTTGTGCCTTTATGAATAAGACAAAGTATTACTTTAAGTAATAACAGTCGTCATCTCCGATCTCTTAATCTAGAGAATCCCCGATCAGGGTTATTCTGGAACACTTAATTCCAACCTTTAGTTTGGGAGACAATTGCCGTAATTTAGAGATAATCTCGTAGTCGAGATTGTTACAAGATATCTCGCAATGTTAGTTGGGAATTTCAGAACAGCTAATACACTTTGCGTTTTATGTTTGCGAAGGCACAGGGAAACATTAAAATTAACCATTTTTACGCCGCGAGAAAATTATAATGTATAAAGGAGCGGCCAAACCGGTGCTCAAAATATTTGTGGGTATTTTGAGCACTTTCGTGACCTATTCTTTACGGCTCAAACTGAAAATTCGCCATTAGTTGTGGCCCATAACTGAACATTAAATTCAAAGTAAGCCATCGCAATTTCAATTGACTACGGAACCCGGATGTCTAATCTAACCTTCCAACCGATTATCCGGTTTTTATTCTCAAACGTCAGAATAGGGGTCATAAATCTGTTTAACAAACCCTCTCGGCTGTAACGTGTCTGTGCCCAGCCGGGCTAGCACCCGGGTAGGTATTTATACCCGGACAAGCACCCGGATATTTATACCCGGGTAAAGGGCGCAATTGATGGCACCTTACAACGGGGTCGTGGTTGGGTTTTACAAGCTTTTATTTAGCCGTTTGTGGGCAGATAAATTATTGGTCTCACTTTTGGTTTGGAAAATTTACTACTCGAAAATTGTGCTGTTTTGGGAATTGTTGAAGTTGGTGCTGTTACAATGTATTTTGCGTTGCTTTATTACTGTGTTTATATTGTTGCGATTTTGTTTTTTTAGGGTTCCGTACCTCAAAAGAATAAAACGGAACCCTTATAGGATCACTTTGTGGTCCGTCTGTCTGTCTGTGTGTCTGTCAAGACGCTTTTTCTCAGGAACGCGTGAAGGTATCAAGTTGAAATTCATATCAAATTAAGTCGGCAATCCCTTGGATCGGTGAAAAAATCAAACATCTATGTCAACGCAATCAAAAGATACGGCCGTTTATGCCGCATATTGAAGGGAATCTCAAGGGAATCAAAACCTATAGGGTACTTCCCGTTAACTTAGAATCATGAAATTTGGCAAGAAGCAATGTCTTATAGCACAAGTAAAGGAAAAAATCCGAAAACCGTTAATTTGTACTTACATCACATAAAAAAAAGCCCAGTATAAACTGACACTCACTAAGTACGAAAGTGCATACTTATTGCGTATCAGTTTATACTGGACTTTTTCTATTGTATTCCCGTGATTTACGAACTATTTACATGCCTACAAGTTTGTGCGGAACCCTCGGTGTGCGAGTCCGATTCGCACTTGACCGGCTTTTTTTTTAAAGATTTTTTACTGAAAGATGACCAAATTAATTATTCATTAAAATAACTGGAACTGGTTTGAAATTAACTTGCATATGTTAGCTTGTAAAAAAATCAAGCATGGACTAACTGACAGTCAAGACTACTAATACTCATAGAAACGAAAATTTAAACAAGTATTCATTTAGCAACATAAAAGAGCATAAGAAAAGAAACTCCGGAAATCAATCTCCAAAGAAAAAAATGAGGGGAGTTGTGTCAAATTCTACGCGAACCAAATCCCGGACCATTTATCATAAATATATTTTTCCGGAAACAATCTGTTCGAGAGGTTTCACCACCTGCGTAGATTAAATGTGACGTTCTCAATATCAAGGGACCTTATGGAGGACGGCAGTTACGCTCTTCTTATTCTTGTAACTATACGAATACTATGGTAACAGTTCTAAAAACGGCGTAACCACCTGCCTCCATAAGGTCCCTTTATATTGAGAACGTCACAAATACATTCATCATAACACTTGTATAACTAGTCGACCATCCGGATATGTTCTGGTTTTGCCCGGATAAGGATAGCTCGCCTTTGTACATTTTATTTTATGAGTATTCATTGTAAATCTATTATCTGCGCAATAAAGAGTTTACATACATACATATAAGTAGGTACCTAACATTATAATTTACTCACTTGTTCCGCGAGACTCGTACTATGTTACAAAAACTGCTCTGACATTTTAAGGATGGGTTAATCCCATGGATTGATGCTATTAAGTCATCATGACATCGACCAATCTTATATAATTCTCGCTGATTGATCGGCCGTAGACTGCCAATCGATCAATCTGCATACGTAGGTCACTCTATAAATTTTGAGATACAAAAAAACTACAAGTGATTTAAAAATATATATATTATGTATGTTCAAAGTATTCTCCTCCGACATCAATGCACTTTTGTAATCTAATTTTCCACAAGTGGAACGCCTCAAGCTTTTCTCTGGAAAACTGTTCGATAAAATATCGGACCGGAGATAAAATATCTCCGGTCTATAAACTGTCTCCGTACCATTGGTTGAAAAGTTGAACAGTAAAGACGATATAAACAAAGAAATAAACACACTACCACATTTATAGACCTCATATTATGTAGTAGGGATTCATCGAAAAATGTGACGTTCTCAATATAAAGGGACCTTATGGAGGAAGGTAGTTACGCTCTTCTTATTCTTGTAACTATACGAATACTATGGTAACAGTTCTAACAATGGCGTAACCGCCTGCCTCCATAAGGTCCCTTTATATTGAGAACGTCACAAATAATTTTAAAGTGTTAATTATCTGGTCTTGCCATTTTCTCCTACATTACTATTTCATGCTCCATTAAAGCGCTCAGTTAATCCTGACGATAAAGAAGAAGATACCTAAGGCCTCTGCTAATCTCCAAGTAAGAGCTACCCAGTGTTACAGCCAACGTCTCCTTAACAGGTCAGTTTGAAACGCAGTTTGAGCTGCCGGGCGCTGAAATGCTACTGCTTAGAAAAATTGACACGCATTTTCTATTCCTTACGCAAACTTAAAAAATAACGTTGGTTCACTATTATTTAGGTTGTAAGTTGCATTTACCTTATATCGTCTCTTTTATAGTAATTAAAATATGAGACCTTATTTTGTAATGTCACAAGAGCTAAATCTGCGTTGGATATTAAGTTTCAAATAAGCTCTTTTTACACAGAGGCAAGTACTATAAGCTCTTATTTTTTACGAGTTAAACCGCGCTTAAAGCTTTCATTAAAAGTTTGCTCAAGAAATGCTTTTATTCGATTCTTAAGCGGTCTCTGCATTAACTGGGATATTTGAACAAAGATTGGATTGCTCTATTCTTTCTATTAACTTTATTATAACTAACTTTACAATTTTCTTTAAAATTATAATGTCAAATTTAATATTACGAGTACGCGAATTAGTTAATTTTATTTAAAATTGCGGTAGAAATCTTTACATTGTATAAAACAAAGTCGCACCCGCTGTCTGTACGCTTAGATCTCTTAAACTACGCAACGGATTTTAATGCAGTTTTCAGCAATAGATAGAGTGATTCAAGAGAAAGGTAGGTATATAATAGTACCCGGAGCGAAGCGAGGGCGGGTCGCTAGTGTATGATATTAAGAGGTACGAACAGATTTGTTAGTCATTCATTTAGGGCCAAAGAAAACTTAATTGTTCCAAAAAAAGTTGTGAACTAACTGCCGCAGTCAGAGACGTCAATTAATTTTTAAGTTTCATTAAAGTTGCTGCTGTCACTTTCATTGCTATAGCAATAGAATAAGACGCAGCAACTTTAATGGAACTTAAAAATTAATTGACGTCTCTGAGTGCGGCAGTAAAACCCGTCTGGCAACTAGCAATGCTTCAGCACCCTTACAATTTTAATAATAATAATATAGCCTATTGAAGAATCATATGACCATAATGTCATGAATGATGTATGTGACCAAAAATGGAATGTTCCATCCTAGTTCCTAAACTATGAAGTTGCATCCTGCAATACGTTTGTAATAAGTTTAAATTCGTGACTTAAGGCTGGAACAGATGCAATAGGTGTAACTAAGCCATCAGGAATGGTTGGGCAGTTAACGACGACTCCCATCCCGGACATACTTTTGATTTCTTCATAATATGCTATTAAATACGATATCATAGTTATTTTGGTCGGCGGTACAAATATCGTTTGTATTATGGGTGATTCCACGAGTGTTTCAACGCCGTCAGTCGCTTGATCGCATTAAAGTCGAGATTTCTGTAGCTTTGGATGCCATTTTCGGTTATTTTGTAGAAGTCAGGGCACTCTATAAAATAACCGAAATTTGCATCTGTTCAATACATGAACATAAATATAAAAATAATATTGTAAATAAATTAAATTTGAATGTAAATGGAAAATAAATATTACAGAATAATTAAATTAAAAGAAACTAATGATATTGTAAAATATTATTAGATGAAAATGTAAATATTTAATGCTTGCACCATAAGCAATAAATAATGTTTTTGTCTCTGTTTTCCTCCTTCTTCAACTCTTGACACGGTAGTATGTCCGTGGTAAAATTAATTTCTCATTCAATAAATATCAGTTTAATGTTCTCGCATGTTTTTTTTTTAACAGCATCCAAAGCTACAGAACTTTCGACTTCAATGCGATCAAGGGACATTGAAGTGAACGTTAAAAAATACTGCAACAATTTTATCTCTATTTTAAAAACCCTCACATTCTGACGGTCCGGAACTTTCAACTTTTCCCGATTTGAACGTTATATTGATCAGGAAAAGTTCATTTTGTTTTGCAGGGCTGTGGAAACGTTTGGAATATTTTATTCGTGCTATGGCAATAATTGAAACGGTGGCCATTTTGAATAATTGCACGGTCGACCACTTGTGGATGCATGCGATTTGTTATTTTTATGCATGAATTTAGCTAAATTGTAAGTGCAATACAGTCGAAATTATTTTAGGGATATTTAACCGAAAAGTTATTAGTTAGAAGAGATATTTTGACACGATCAAATCCTACTTTCTTATCCTCTAATGAATATGTTTAATGTATGTATGTATGTATATTTGCTCCCGAGATTTTGATGTATTTAAATTTGTAATAGGTACGCTGTGAAGTACCAATTAGTACAAGCAAAACAAGTCTCAAACGTTTGAGCGAATATTTATTAAAAAAATTCAGTAAGTAGGCCGCAGGGGACGTTTACACTTCAATACCAGCGCTTCCCATGAGGAGACCACTACTGAGAAGAAGCGCCGCAAGAAACTCTACGATTATTTGGTGGATTGTAACATTTCCCAGATTTTCATTTACCTATAGGTACTTACTGTCACTTTAACGTCATGTTTGAACTGCTGCACTAAATCTGTAATGGCGTTAAAGCGACAAGGTACTAAAGTGTGCAGCTACTTGTACAGTGTACCAAAAAGGTATTTTCTACCGCAGCATGTCCATATTTGGTTACATACATATTGTTAGTCATAATGTGTTTTAAGTCATAATTTTCGCAAGTCATAGCATTTTTCACGACATCGTTATTTTTCCAGGATTTTTATTAAAGTAACCTTACCTAACTAATCTACACGATGGATTTATTTGATCCAGTAATTTCTGGCTGTAAGGGTGTATGACTAAAAAAAAATATAGGTCCCTTTATATTGAGAACGTCACATATGTATGCGACTAGACCCGCTCCAGCAGCAGGTTGTATTTTATTGCAGTCACAAATCTAACTTCACCGATGCGAATAACGGTTTTGGCATCCTGAAAATAAATAAATATACGTATAATGTAAAAAGAATTCGCCGAAACAGCAGGAACCGTGGTCACGTCATACTCTTTTCGTATTAAACTAAAATAAAAAACCTTGTCAAATATTGAAAATCAACTTAATTTAGCACGTAAAATAAAATTTGCAGTCAGCACACCACAAAAAAAACTCTAGGTATCTAGATTTCAAACTCCGCCATTTTGGCATGCCGGGCAATATGGCCGCGCTTCCGGCCGCGGCGGACATGGCGCGTCCACACCGGAAGTCAATTTACAGCGGCGCGAAAGGCACGGATTGAACGGGATTAGGTTGGTTTGCTTATGTTTTATTTATCCGATCGTCAGTTGATTTATAGTCATGATTAGTGACAGATAGTGAATGATTGTTGTTTGACGACGCGGTTAGCCTAGTTGGTAGTGACCTTGACTACTTAGCTAGCGATCCCGGGTTTGATTCTTAGTAAGGGCAAATATTTGTGTGATAAATATTTAGGAGGGGACAATCTGGCACAAATTGATCCAGTCCCCAAGTTCTAGGCTTGTAGCAAGTATGGGTAGGTACCAGCTAACAATAAACATAATTTTATAAAGAGAAATTTAATACTAAAATACTTAGAAGTAATCCAAAACTTAAAAACAAACACTCTCACTTATCACACAAATATTTGCTCACACCGGGATTCGAAACTTCGTAAGCTGGGTTACTACGAACTACGCTAACCGCGACGTCGGTAGGTATAAACCAAAAATAATGTCTTTAATCGAACATTTTACGTCCAAAATTATGAAAAATCTTTTTTTTTTATAAATTCAGCGTTGTTACTTTAGAATTATGCGTGCCCCCTTGTTTTGCAGACACTCATTTCATCGAATGTGTCGTTTCACCGAATTTCATTTTATCGAAAGCTAATTTCTACTGAATCCTTATTGTTTTCAAGTTACGTAAGTTAGGTTCGGTTAGACCTGTGACCACCAAAAAATTATAATTCCTGTACGGGGAAATGGTTGTCGATGAAATAAAAATTCAGCGAAGCAAAACATTCTATGGAATGAGTGTCAGTGATTCAAGGATAAGCCAGAATTATGTAATGTACCCAGAGGAATTGCAGGTGCGGCTTTTAAGGTGGAAAATTGGAGGGGGGGGAGTGGGGAAGGACGCCGACTGCTGACTTTTTATGGGGCGATTGTCCTTATTCATTTTAACAAAATTTGTGGAGACAAAATACAAACGGGCGACTAAATTGTGTGCTGTCCCAAGGGCAGTCCCAATTGTGTGCTGGCGTCACTTACGAGATGAGACGACCCTGCCTACGAAGCTAGCGGTCCCGGGTTCGAATCCCGGTAATGGCAAATATTTGTGTGATGAGCGCGAGTATTTGTTCCTGAGTCATGGATGTTTTCTATTTAATAAATAAATAAATAAATATCAGGGGACAATCTCACACAAATTGACCTAGTCCCAAACTAAGCTCTAGGCTTGTACTATGGGTACTAGACAACGATAAACATACTTATATAGAGAAATATATACTTAAATACATAGAAAACATCCATGACTCAGAAACAAATACTCGCGCTCATCACACAAATATTTGTCCATACCGGGATTCGAACCCAGGACCGCTAGCTTCGTAGGCAGGGTCACTACCAACTAGGCTAACCGCGTCGTCAAGTATATGTTTCTCTATGTTAGTAAGTTTATCGTTGTCTAGTACCCATAGTACAAGTCTAGAGCCCACTTGACTTGGTCAATTTGTCTGAGATTGTCCCCTGATATTTATTATTTATAGCGACCCGCCCTCGCTTCGCTTCGGTTACATAAGTTAAAATATAGCCTATAGCAACCCGCCCTCGCTTCGCTCCGGGTTCTATTATATACAAAAACCTTCCGTGAAGAATTATCTAACTGTTGGTGAAAACCACATCAAAATCCGTTGCGTAGTTTTAAAGATCTAAGCATACATAGGAATGCAGGATGACTTCATTTTTAACCGACTTCAAAAAAGGAGGAGGTTCTATGTTCCACAGGTCGTATTTTTTTTTTATGTATGTTTACCGATTTCTCTGTCAATTGTGGACCGATTTTCAAAATTCTTTTTTTATTCGAAAGGGTATACTCCTGAGGTAGTCCCATTATCACGAAATTAGAATCTGATGATGGGATCCATGAGGAATCGAGGGAAATCCTCAAAAGTTATAGGCACACATACAGCGATTTTGGTATTACCTGCAAGACCTTAAGAAATTGCATTACAAAAGCACCTCTTGGTGAAGAGGAACTCATAGAGTACATTGAATATTAGGACAGAGGAACTGATAATGAAGACCAGAGATGACCACCGGAACTCATTGACAATGACATTTCTTTATTAAGAACATGAAGCTACTTTTATATTCATTATAATGCATGTGGTGAAGTGCAACTGATGGTGAAGTACCGGGAGAACTCCTCAATGATTAACGGCCCTGCATCTTGGACAGCGACATTTTGTTAAGGGTGATGAGAAATTGGTATAAGGCTATTGTTTCTTAACGTGATGTTTATGTGCTTTATCACATAATAATATTAGGTACATCACTAAAAAGCGAAAAAATTTTTTTTAACAAATAAATAAAACCGTCTTCAAAAACCCAATAAAAAGGTTTAAATAAAGACCGGCCTCCTAGGAGTCCTAGGAATTGCCTATTTAGTACCTAATAGGTACATGAAATACGAGTATATCGAAGTCGGTGGCAAGAATCATGGTGTCATTGCTATTGTGTATACCTACTTGACACCGGCTTGGATATATTTCATGTACCTATTAGGTACTAAATAGGCAATTCCTAGGACTCCTAGGAGGCCGGTCTTTATTTAACCCTTATTATTGGGTTTTTGAAGACGGTTTTATTTTTTTGTTAAAAAATGTTATACTATGTATTGATTATTATTTATTTTATTTATTAATGCGGCCCTTAGGTAATGTCATTAACGGTGTTCCGCGATCTCTCTTTGGTTTTATTTCTAATGATGTAGTTACATCGATCCATCACAAGCAACACGAGTCTGCTATTAAGGAGACGGGTAACTTACCCGCTTTACTCGGTTTTCCTCTTTTTTTATTGGTTATGGATTGCCTGTGAGTGTATTTCTATCATCTAGGACACACAGTGAATTCAAAATTGATAGTAGTCCATGTAGTAAACGAGGACATCTGTCCCTTTCTGACTAGTGGGTAAGTGCGAGGGTGACGGATGCTTTATCCACGTATAGTACAGTATCCACGTATAGGATCACGTATAGTCGGATCGTCGCTACCAATTAGGAATGTCAGGTTTATAGGACCCTCGTTTGCCCGATATATTGTATATTTTCCAAAATTAAAGTATAATTGTGACGTATATAATAAAAATGCCATTATCCTTTGCTGCAGATGAGGAGTTGGTGTTCCGCGACCGCTGGGGCGGCCTGACGCTGTTCAACGTGAGGAACTTCACCACCAGGCTGCTCATGAACAACTCCACATTCGTAAGTCGATCTTATATTATATATAAATAGTGTTCAAAAATATCTGCTCGACTTTAAGGGTCTCCCCACATCTATCGACTCGGAATTGGCTTAAGCCGGTCAATAACAGTGAAAGACGTCGTTCGGCTAGCCGAGTCGCGCTGAGCCGAGACGAACGTCATATTTTTCGCTCTTATTGCATGGACATAAAGCTTTTTTGACCGGCTTAAGCCGATTCCGTGTCGATAGATGTGGGGAGACACTTGTTGTTCTAATTTTTGAACACTTTACTTTGTATAGACACAGGTTTAAAACGAACAATAATTAAATTCTCCTTGCGACAAATTGAATTTTCTTTTAACCCTTTATAAGGCATAAGCAACCGGGGGAAATTTTTTTTTTTTTTTTTCACAAAAAAAATATGGTGGTAAATATATTATATTCCCTCTGCCTTATAATTATTTTTGTGACTACAACAAGTTGTTGACGATCCCTCTTGAGATTCGCATCTCGCTCGCACACAGAAGCGCTCGGCGCCGCAGTAAACATCCAATAAGCGATCGTTCCTGAACGAATGGAATCGTAAAGCGGATCAGCGTTCAGACTTTTTATCTTAAGAATAATGGGACTTACCGGCATGCACACCGTCATGTAACCACGGAATTTTTAATAGTACAAGTACATAAGGCGCTCTTCCTCAAAACAGTGTTTAGGTAGGTCGAACGCGCCATCACTGAGCTTCCCTTTCTATCGCATAATGTGGTTTCATTCGCACACATGCCATCCCATACAAAATTCAAAAGTCATGCAAGTCGATGTTCTTAGCGCCTAATATGCGTACTGCACCGGGCTTGGCGTAATAGGTAATACAAAGCGCGACCAGTAAGCTTCATAAACATTTGCGGCCTTAAGGCCTGCCATCTCTTTCACAAACAATTCACCGTAATGCTCGTCGACGAAAATACACGCTTTCCAGATTTCCCAGATGTTCCAGATATCCTCCCCCGATGTCTAAACTCATTAGCCGTTTGATCAAAACGGGTTTAGCCGCAAGGGCGTAACAAACAGGATAGGCAACTTTACTTTCGCATTAAAAATATTAGCAAGTATTGTTAACTTGTTTCGACAGAAACCATAGTAGGTGAATTAAAATTAAAACAAATAAACTCCCGCCCGCCTCGGTGTAACAGGCAGCATTCTGAAGCGTTTTTCGAACATCAACAACGCCTATCTGAATTTATAGCGCCAATAACGCCTCAAGTATGAATACATTTGTGAAAACGTCTCACGCAACTTTGCATTTCGATTGCGATTCTATTGAACAAAGATAAATTCCACATTGTAAGCCTATTCTACTGCGATATCGTAATCAAATCATAATTTCTTGTATTAACTTGACAGTTAGAGATATCTTAAGGCTGATATTACACTTGTAAGTTTTACTCACGTAAGTGGGCCATTCTACTTTTCGTTGGACATAATTTTTAGCCACGTTCTCACTGAATGATTTTTATTTCAAAAAACTGTAAAGTGCTGCGTTTCCTAACTTGAAACTCGAAAAGTGACGTAAATAAGCTTATATTTAGAATTATCCTAATTCATAATAAGTTATTTGTAACTATAAAGCGAGTAACGCAGTGGACGTTGATGTGCCCGCCATTTCTATGGATAAAGTGCACTTTACCACTGAGTTACCAAGTTTTTTCAACGATAATTGAGTAATTTAAGTTTTTTTGAAACTGTGAAACTTAAACATTCTAGGTTTATGTTATTTTTTTTATACGCTGATTCATAATTTGGTAGTTTTTAACGGATATTGTCTTTTAAACACGTCTATGAGGGAGAAATAATTACAATAAAACCACTTAGAAGCGCTTGAGAGTCAGGTTTGAACCGCACGTACAAACGGACGGGTGCAAGCGACGTGACTATGCCATATGGCACTAACCGTACAGTCCTAATCACACCGCCAGCGGGTTGAGCATGTACACGAGATAAAATTTACAGGTGCCAGGGAAATGAATACATCTATTCCATATTCTAACGTAAGACTTGACGCTTAAGGTTTAAAATAAAAGTGTCCCGTCTTGATAAAATCGCTATAAAAAAGTAAAAATCGCTATAGTCGCTTAGTAATAAAAGATAATAAAAGCCAGGACATATATTATAAACCATTTCGAAACGGCGATTTAAAATACCTTCCCTACGCACGACGCAATGGAAACGTTAGCATTTCTTTATTTTTTCCACAGGTTAAAAACCCCCAACAAAATCGTGACCTCTACTTTCAGAACGGATTTTCATCAAACCAAGCTGAGAACACTTTCGATTAAATCACCTTTCTAACAAAAAAAACTAAGTAAAAATCGGTCCTTCCGTTTAGGAGCTACGCTGCCACAGACAGATACACGTTTTAACACACAAGACACAGGTACACACGTTAAACTTATAACATAACACCCCTATTTTCCCGTCGAGGGTTAAAACACTTCAACCGTGAGAAAAAGGTAATTACACTTTGTTCTTCGTCACTTTAATTACTGCAACGTTTTTAAAAACAATTTACTTTTTAATAAAGCGTAGTTTAAGTGTAACGTGATTTAAAATATCCCCAGTTTTTTCACGTAAAACGACAAAAAACAAGACAAATCGCCATCAGCCGGTGCCAGACCAACCCTCGAATAACACGTCCACATGCCGAATATTTCGAGGAAAATAGCCTTTATCACGTGACTGTTTGGGATATATTTGCCCGCAGCTGAAATGTGTTTTATTATTTTGCGCAATGCTGTCAACCTGTCACAAACACAAAGTAGCCTGTTATTGTTTTCGTTAGGTGAATTATTTTGCCTATTTCTGTCTATAACCTATGGTCCAGCGTTTTTACTTCTCCCGCACGGAAAAATCT
Source organism: Tortrix viridana (assembly GCA_963241965.1). NCBI lineage: Eukaryota > Metazoa > Arthropoda > Insecta > Lepidoptera > Tortricidae > Tortrix > Tortrix viridana. Next base: position 9,074,376 of record OY725193.1, on the reverse strand, counting down.
TGTTTATGCTGGATGTAAGCGGGCTTGAAATGGCTTTTCATGCACTTGTGCATAAAAGTGTTTAATTTTTCTAAAACTAAGATAATCAGGCCCAACAGCCTGTCACAATAAAACTCAAAAGAAAAACGTGTTACATTTTTTTTTAATTAATTTGCCTCCTGAGTTCGAGAAAATAAAAACTAGGAAGGGGATCACTAACAAGAATATTACAATACAACCTGACTGAGTTAAAAAAAAACTCCGCAAAATCAGAGCTCAGAGCTCACTTAAATATCTTAACGGATTCTACAATAATCAAACCAAGCTATAAACACTCGATTAATTCACCTTTTTTAACAAATAAGAATACGAATAATTTATTGTATAACCATGTAACATTCAGATGGATAAAGTAGGTACATAATAGTTCCAATGGTGACCCGCTCTGGGTGTACAATATTATGAACTTAAAATAAAATTAACTCGTGCACTAAGTTTTCGTGTCTTTAAAGTTAAAAAATTCCTTAAGATTATAAAACACTTTATTGATTAGCCAGGTCTTTAAGTGGCGCTTGAATTTAAGACCATCTAATAATTTAATCTTATCGGGAAGATTGTTATACACTCTGATCGCGCTTATAAAAGTACTATTATTATTAGTTTGGTCTCTGACGGACAACTACGCCTATGTAAAATGTTGTTTTTTGTCTAATAAATTATTTTGTATTTTTGTATTTTTTTGTACTATTATAGACAGTTTTATTCTTAACTCGTGGTAATATTAAATTGTATTTATACTGAGAGCGCACATTGTCACGCAGTGTTGCGCGAGTAGTAAAATAATCACTATTATTTCTAACAAAGTTACATAACTCGTAGATATAAAAACTAAATCAAAATCTGTTCATCCGTTTAGGAGCTACGAATCTACGATGCCCACAGACAGATATACAAATACACACGTTTAACTCATAACACCCCTCTGTTTTCCGTTGGGGGTTAATAATCAACATATGTAGTTAAACACACGAATTACAAAGAATGCCAAAACAAGCTCATAGAGAGAATTCAATGGTCCGCAAACGTTTGATAACCTAATTCCACGACGTGTTCAAATAAATACGTGATTTGGAAACCCCGACATTGTTGGCAACTGTGGGATAATGTTATTTCCCCCAAATTTAATGCAAAGCGAACAATATGCCCGCTGGAGCGTGAGAATAATTTTCGAACCGCTCAGGAATTTGCGTAGAAATAATGTGATAGAACAATTAATTCGCTTAAAAGGTACACCGAGGCGCACAAAATGGCGCACACGGTGCGAATAATATTATATTAATTAAAATCTAGGTCTCACTTCAGTTTATTAAAATATTTTCATCCACAAACATTATGACGACGAAAATTCTACATAACAATGTCTATTAACCTCCTAATTCGATTCGGGATTCGAAGCCGGGACCGCTAGCTTCGTAGGCAGGGTCACTGCAAACTAGGCTAACCGCGTCGTCATATACTGGTATATATTGATTGTCCCTATATTATTATTATTATTACCTTCAGTCAACAAAGTATCGGGAATGGATGATTTGTTTATGGTTCCAAATTCAAATTTTTGTTTTTTTTGTTGTTGTTAGATTGGCACAACTGTTTTCTATTTTGGCGCGGAGTTTGAGTTGCATCTGTTATTTATATTAAATACAGTGCTGTTTTTAGTTATATCATATCTAGTGTGTATTGCGAATTTCATAATGGACAAAAACATTGAACAAAGAGTTTGTCTTAAATTTTGCATCGCCAATGGAATTTCGTGTTCGGAGTCACTGAAAATGTTACAGAAGGCTTACGGTGATTCGACTTTATCAAAAACACGTGTTTATGAGTGGTACAAAGCGTTCAAAAGCGGTCGAGATGTGATGGAAGATTTGCCTCGCTCTGGTAGGCCATCAACGTCTGCAACTGAAGTTAACATCGCAAAAGTGAAGGAAATAGTGACTGAAAATCCTCATTCAACTTTGAGAGAGATAGCCGCCGAACTTTCTGTATCTCACGAGTCGATCCGTACTATTTTAACTAATCATTTGGGTATGAAACATGTTACCGCTCGGCTAGTCCCAAAAGACCTGAATTTTCTCCAAAAACTCAATCGCATGAGAGTCGCTGAGGACATGCTAGAACGAGTCAATTCCGACCCAACATTCATGAAACGCATTGTTACTGGTGACGAGACGTGGGTTTACGAGTTTGACATGCAAACTAGTCAACAAGCTTCGGAGTGGCGCCTTCCAACTGAACCGAAACCGAAGAAACCACGCCAAAGTCGATCAAAAGTCAAAGTCATGTTGACTGTTTTCTTTGACTATCGCGGTGTTGTGCACTCGGAATTCTTGCCGGAAGGTCAAACGGTAAATAAAGAATATTATTTGAGCGTTATGCGGCATTTAAGAGAGCAAATTCGACGAAAAAGGCCAGATTTGTGGAATGAAAATTCTTGGATTTTGCACCACGATAATGCGCCTTCGCACAAGGCCATCATTGTGAAAGAATTTTTGACCAAACACTCAACAAATACCATCGAGCAACCACCATATTCACCAGATATGGCTCCTGCCGACTTCTTTCTTTTTCCTAAACTCAAATTACCACTTCGTGGCACCCGTTTTCAATCGGTAGAAGACATAAAGGAGAATTCGCGCCGAGAACTGAATTCAATTCCGGAAACAGCGTTTAAAAAATGTTTTGATGATTGGATTATTCGTTGGCGTAAGTGTATCGTTTCTGAAGGAGCATACTTTGAAGGTGATAAAATAAATTTGGATGATTAACAAACAGTTTGTGTATTATTGATCTTTTCCCGGTACTTTCTTGACAGAGTAGTATTATTATTATATCGGTATTACATATAAACTACAATGGGATTGGAAGCTCTATCATATGGTTAATGTTTTGGTTGCTGTTACTAATATAATGATAAGGCGGCCGATTCCTACAGAAGCAATATAAAAAAAAAGTATTGTTTATTTGCTAAGAAATTCTTACACTTTTAAATATATCACCCATGACCACCACACTACGCTCAGCCGGTCCCGTGGGGTCATTTGCACATATACCAGGTACAAGTATAAGTCCTGCGCTATACTACGAGTAGTTATATATTTTCGAAAATAATTTGGATTAAAACGAAAAGATTCAGATTCAGATTTTATTACTCAATATAAATTACAGTATAAATTGCACTTCATGTCAAATTACAAGTTATTACATTGAGATCGTCAGAAATAGAAATTACACATTAATTAAATTACAACAATATAAAATTTGAATTATTTAAACTACGTGTTAATGTCATCTTATAAGTATATCTCCATTAAGGATCGTCATAACAAAATGATATAAATATGTGGTCAGTAAAGAAACCGGCAATAACAACATATAGCAACAATAAAGTCAACACAAAATACATTAAATGTCAATATTATTTACATGTCAAGTTCTATATACTCATTGACAGAATATTAAAGTATTGAAGTAGTAGAATAGTATAGTATTAAAGTATTGAAGGTCTTAAAATAGCTACGTTTACCTTTTTGTAGCTTGAATACTGAATTCTTAATAAACACAGGGCATAATCTGTCTGATTTTTCCAGCCCGTAAGTCTCCCTTCGTACAAAGGGAATAAAATATTAACTGAGCCCAATTCTTTATACCCCTCACCGTTTGAACGATTTGCACGATTTTCCCCCTTTTATTGCCCCCCTTTTTATCCCGTGGGAACTATTCGCTGTGTTTATTTTTAAAGATCGACTGACCCTGTGTTTTTGGGTGTTTGTGAACGGGGAAATGTTAACGATGGGAATGGCTGTTTCTGTGTTTGAAGTTTGAACAGAACAAATAATTCCTTTGGAGACCTGTACCAGAGAGGGAATATCTCACGTAATGATTCTTGACTTCTAGCGGAGGTCTTCCTGTAACAAGTAAGAATATACAGGATGGATTTGTATAAGTACACAAGAATCAATTTTTTTACGCAGTAATCGATGGTAATTACATCTGACTATTCCATGCTGACTGTACCTAAGTATGAATGATCGGGTCGCCACCTTCCCGAACATATGGTTGAGGGAGGCGATGGCTGAGATACGCGTTATACTCGTGAACGGGTGCTGTTTGTGGGGTCCGGTCTGTTCACGTCTGCAAGGACTTGTTCAGTTAATTATTCCAGTTATGGCTTTTGACGAAGAGACCTCGTCGTGTTGTTCTCCTAGTCATTACATTTAGTGTAACGTATTTGACCTTACATTTGTAATGTTTTCATTTGTGCTAGTTCTAATAATTAATATTTGTTACTTTATTACCTTGTAATGTAACTTACTTTTAAGTATTATTGTACTTATTTTATATTTGAAAAAATGACCTTCTGCTGGAGTTTCTTGCGGCGCTTCTTCTCCGCAATGATGGTCTTGTCCGAAGCGCTGGTAGATTCACTCTATATTACTGACGTGTAAAAGAGTCCGTATGTGGCCAATTTACTGAATAAATATTTGACTTTGACTTGACTTTCACTTTGAATGATAAAAAATAAGATATTCATATAATTGCAAAGTTACGAAAAGCAAGTTATGAACACAATTTCAAAATATCTATATCGATCTCACGAGTATTATATCATCATCATCATCAGCCGCAAGACGTCCACTGCTGGACAAAGGCCTTCCCGAAACTGGGGAGAAATTGCCATAATCGCCACGCTTGGCAGGCGGGTTGGCGCGCAGTTTAATGTTATAATACAATGTTCAGAAGGACGCTGCTGCCCATCCTCTGGTATGATTCCCTTAGTCGCCTTCTACGACACCCACGGGATGAGATGGGGTGGTGCAATTCTTGCCCGGACACCACACGGGCGAATATTATATGCACCATTATATTACACCATAAGACCGGGTAGCATTAGTTGTCCGGGATCAATTTGTCTTTGTGTTTGTGTTGATGGAGACATACTAGCTGATGAAGTGCTAGCCGCTCTGGTGGTAGTTAAGAACAATCTCTGTCTTCAATTAACCGGGTGTAGGGCCATTCTACTTTTCATTGACCACTTTTGTTATCGTCCGATAAAAAGTATGTATACCAAATTATGAATCCGCGTATAAATAAATAATGTTATTTTTAGGGTTCCGTACCTCAAAGAAAAAAACGGAACCCTTATAGGATCACTTTGTTGTCCGTCTGTCTGTGTGTCTGTCAAGACCTTTTTTCTCAGGAACGCGTGGAGGTATCAAGTTGAAATTAATATCAAATACTTAAGTCTGCAATCCCTTGGATCAGTGAAAAAATCAAACATCTATGTCAACGCAATCAAAAGATATGGCCGTTTATGTCGCATATTGAAGGGAATCTCAAGGGAATCAAAACCTATAGGGTACTTCCCGTCTTATACCACAAGTAAAGGAAAAAATCCGAAAACCGTTAATTTGTAGTTACATCCCATAAAAAAAAAGTCCAGTATAAACTGACACTCACTAAGTATGAAAGTGCATACTTATTGCGTGTCAGTTTATACTGGGTTAGTTTATATTGTATTCCCGTGATTTACGAACTGTTTACATGCCTTCAAGTTTATGCGAAACCCTCGGTGCGCGAGTCCGACTCGCACTTGCCCTGTTTTTTTTAGTTAAACCTAGAATGTTTAAGTTTCACGGATTCAAAAAAACTTAAATTACTCAATTATCGTTGAAAAAACTTGGTAACTCGTGGTAAATTACACTTTTTCCATAGAAAAGGCGGGGACATCAACGTCCACTGCGTTACTTTTTCACACCATTCGAGGTTCAAGGTTTTTATACCTTTACAGTTTTTTAAATAAAAATCGTTCAGTGAGAACGTAGCTAAACATAATGTATTACAACGAAAACTAGAATGGCTCTTGAACCTTTGCCCAGTTTGGCACCAGTTGGTAATGAACAAAATCGTCTGTTGCAGAGAGAGCTCAACGCCGTGGACTTCAAGGTATCAGCGGACCTCAAGTTCGTGCTGCTGGTCTCCGACGTGCGCCCGGGCTGGCGACACGCGCGGCTCGCCAGATACCACGTCTATGACGTCATCAACAGGTAACTTACTGCTGAATACTGCTGCCAACTCTAGAGACGTGTTGCAGAATTCAGTTTGTAAAAAACGGATTGTACTTAACAGAAAACCATTTTCAAAACTGATCTTCGAAAAGCTAAATAGTACCGCTACCGGGTCCAGGTTGTAACAAAAACACGTTTTTAGGGTTCTGCCAAAATGGCAAAAACGGAACCCTTATAATTTCGTCATACTGTCCGTCCGTCCGTGTGTCACAGGCATTTTACCCTATGGCCCTATGCCATTTTGGCCCTATGTATACCTAAGGCGCTACTTAGTTTGGTAGTTAAATAAATAACAACAAAAAGTTAATATTTTCGGAAATAATCGCTCCAAAAGTTGCATAAACTGTGTCCCCACGTGATGAAATTGTGTGATAAACGGGGACTTTATCTTTTAAACTGTATGTCCAAAATATATGAAAAAAATTACAAAGGTAACGCTTAATAAATACTTTCAACCAAAATTATTTTCAACATGATCGGTATATCCGTTTTTGTGTTATTGCCGAAAAACTGCGCTTCTCAACAAAAGGACGTAAGTGCCATGAAGATACGCTCTTTTGCTGGTGCACTTTATTTGTATTTGTAGTAATGGCGACGGAACCCTTCACTGAGCATGGCCCGACATGCTCTTGTCCGATTTTTTTAACTCTTTCTCGATCTAGCGAAGTGCAAAGTTACACTGACCTCATTGTAAAAAATCATCTGTGAAAAGAAAACGGTTTACAAAAAAACTAAATAAATTAATAATTCTTTATTTAGGTCAATGGGTCAATACCCATTTCTTACATAACAAAACAAATTAACAAATTTAATATTCTAATCTAAATCTACACAATAATTATATTTTGATGGCTGACACTTCGCTCCTAAGATAGGAAGTCGTGCACACCTTAAAAATATCATTATTGTCCGATCCGCTCAGTCTAAAACCCACCACAAACGTTTTAAAAGCCGTGTATTGTCCAGGAACAAGATCCCCATATCGCCGGTGGAGGAGGACCGGTCCGCCCCCCTCCTGCAGTACGCGGAGTGGTCCCCCATAGGGTCCAGCTTGGTCTTCGTCCACGACAACGACATCTTCTACAAGCCTCGGGTCCTCAAGACCTTGGTCTGCCGGATCACCAACAATGGTGAGTCCTCAATGTTCCCACATTAATGTTTTTAGAGCTCAATTCAGCGGAAAGATTTATTTTGGAATGCAGAAAACAAGAGAAAATACACGTCGCTTGATGGTAAGTAGCTGATCCTTATTCTCTATGAACATGATTTATCCTTTTTTGTGGGTCCTAGTGTTCTTTGAGATGCGGTGTTAAAGTTCTTTCATCTATTTCCTATAATTTTGGTCTTCAGAATGTTTATACCTAATGCTACAAAATCTTGACCAACAAGGATTAATAATAGAGCTGCGGTTAGCTGAGGCTAGCGGTCTTGGGTTCAAATCCCGGTATGGGCAAATATTTGTGTGATGAGCGCGAGTATTTGTTCCTGAGTCATGGATGTTTTCTATATATTATACATATTTCTCTATATAAGTATGCATATTATTATCGTTGTCTAGTACAAGCCTAGAGCTTAGTTTGGGACTAGGTCAATTTGTATGAGATTGTCCTCTTGTCCCCTAAATAGCTAATTAAAATTGTAGTTAATGACCTAATAAACATAGTATTCTATTTATCTCGGGAAATTTGATATTTTTCTAAGAAGTCATGTAAGAGTATTACGCAAACGAACTGTCACTCAGACCAGTGTCCCAAGATCCAGATCTCTAATGGAATCCGCGCTTTCGTGACCATATAATCCATCTTAATAATTCTATTATGGTGCTTTGTGTTCAGTTGTGGGTCTTCAAGGAAGGACGCAGTTCCCGGGATGCATTTCGCCTGCATCCTTGCACTCAACTTTGAGTGACAGAAGCTATTTGTCAGCGTGTGCATCAACCGGCGCTTTTAGCGAAGTTCACCGTGCTTTAATGTCTCGTACATAAACTAGCTTTCTGGGAAAATATCGAGCATTTTAAAGCGAAGGAACTGGGCCAAGAGAAAGCTGGTGTTTGGAAGTAAAAGCTTTTTGTGATGAAAGGCGAAGTTAGTCAAGATATGACTAAAAAGCCGTGGCAGCCTAATGGTTTGACCTGCCGACTCTTAAGCAGAGGGTCGTGGGTTCGAACCCTGGCTCGCACCTCTTAAGTTTCTCAGAATTTATGTGCGAAATACAATTTGTAAATTTACCATGAGCTTTTCGGTGAAGGAAAACATCGTGAGGAAACCTTGCACACACTTGCAAAGAAATTTGACGGTGTGTGCGAAGTTCCCAATTTGCACTGGGCCCGCGAGGGAACTATAGCCCAAAACCCTCTCATTGTGAATGGAGGCCTGTGCCCAGCAGTGGGACGTATATAGGCTGGAATATTATTATTATTATTATTATTTATTACTTAATATATTTTACAAGTCTAAGCTAAAACCTATTAGACTAGCTCAACATGTTAAATGTTAAAGATTTTAAATCTTCGTTTCTATTTTTCTCCTAAGTATAAACGCAAAAAAAGTTATTACCATGAGTGCTCCAGTTATCAAAGTAATAACCACATACAGGCGTATGGGAGGAAACATATTGGCGTTGTAACACAGGCCTTTAGATATCCGTAACAAATACGTCAATTTCCAATAAAGTAGAGTGTGCAGGCGCCGGTCGATCACATCTCGTGATATGATAGCTGAATGTGATGCTGGAAAAAATTATGTAGCAATCATATCATCATATTATCACACTTCATCACACTAATGTTATAATGCGAAAGCTTGTATGGATGTTTGGAGGTTAGTCTTTCAATCACGCCTAAACGGCTCAATGGATCCGGATGGAATTTGGCACACATATAGTTATGCTATATTGACCCGTAGGATACTTTTATCTTGCAAAAATTGATAGTTTCCGAAGATATGCGATAAAAGACTTCTTCCCAGACGGAGTTGCCGGTAAAAGTTAATAAGTATAGCAAAATTTTCACACACAAACACATATCCTGATATCCTGTGGCCGCACATATTACCTGTTCATGTAAATTCAAAATTACAATTAAACTTAATTATAATTATTAATTATAATTTATAAATTAAACTTAATCTATAAGTAAGTTAAATTTAGTACTTAATTTAAGTAGCCTAACTAAATCTTACCCCATTTTATTGAAGGAAAAGCGGTGTCTCCCAACAGGGTGACACCATCCCTTGTATATTGTACGTCATGTATTTTTATGAATAAAGAATTTTGTATGTTAAAGAAATTAACTTAAATACTACAGAGTATTGTCAACAACGCAACGGTACGTTAATTTCTAATTCCCCCGTAAAGGCGAAAGTTTCCACGTGGATTTAATATCTGGAACTATTTGCAAAGACGCAATCGTTGCGGTTTCGCGACCTAGTTCGGATAGAACAATACCCAAACATTGGGAGCCCAAAGCGACAAGAGTCTATAGAAAAAAAGGCTTCCGGTGGAGCCGTCGGCATGTAAACCTGGTGCCAAATAATACTGGGGATGTATTCCAATTTGAAGAAAGTCCCTGAAGTTTACAATTTGGAAGCTGTTACATACACAGTATAAAAGACAAGTGAAAAAAATCTAGTTCTTTTCCACGACTTACGACTTGATTCAGGGTCAAAATATATCCAAGAGAGTCCAACTGAATGAAATATAATAAGGTGACGTGCTCTTGGTGCAGCTTTCGCAGTGCATTTGTAATCATGACCATGACTGCTTACATAATATTTCTGTTAGGGAACAGATCCCTGTCTGTTCATTTTATGTTATTTGTACAGTTTTATATAATGCTAGAATAAGTAGTATCATTGACATAAGTAAGTTCTATTAAAAAATGACTAACTGTTGAGTTTCTTGCGGCGCTTCTTCTCAGCAGTGTTCTCCTCTTGGGAAGCGCTGGTAGATTTCGACGTGTAAAAGTGCCCGTGCGGCCTACTTACTGAATAAATATCTTTTATCTTTTTTTTATCTTTATCATTATTTTCCTAAAAATCTTTGATTTTGTTCCAGGGGTCCCCGGCACCATCTTCAACGGCGTTCCGGACTTCCTGTACGAGAGCCAGGTCCTCCGGCTGGACCGGGCGCTCTGGTTTAGTCCTGACGGCCAGGCCCTGGCGTACGTCAGCTACAACGACAGCCTGGCAGACGTGCACCAGTACCCCTGGTATGGGTTGGATGAGACGGAACCGCCTGCGTATCCTAGTATACGGACGCTACGATACCCAAAGGTTCGTGGGTAATATATATAATATAATATATAAATGTTATTGGTGTAAACCGCTCTTGTTCAATAAATAAATAAATAAACATATTAAAAATCGTAAAAATCGGACTTGATTTTTGATGACTTTTTTTTGCTTCACAATCCTCTTAAAAGTAATTTATAAGATATATTTATATGTTTATGTATTGTTTCTCTCGCAATAATTATGACATGTTTTCCTGCAGAACTACGCTGATATTTTATATTATTTTTACAGTTTTATATAATTCTAAAATAAGAGTATCATTGTCATAAGTTATATTTAAAAAATGACTAACTGTTGAGTTTCTTGCGACGTGTAAAAGAGCCCGTATGTGGCCAATTTACTGAATAAATATTTGAATTTGAATTTGAATTTGCTTCTTCCCAGCAGTGGTCTTCTCTTGGGAGGCGCTGGTAGATTTTGACGTGTAAAAGTGCCCGTGCGGCCTACTTACTGAATATATTTACTGATATATTTTTATCTTTTTTATCTTATCTTCTATAATTTCAGGTGAACACAAACAATCCCGTGGCCACAGTGTATGTGGTGAGCCTGAAGACGCCCAAGTTCCTCTTCCCGCACGTTATTCAGTTAACTCCGCAAATCGACAAAGGTACAACGTCTGATACTTACTCGCATAATTTGAAACCTTATAATAGGAATGTTTTTATTTGGCGCCAAACATAAAAGAAGAAATAACAAAAAGGAAAACACAGGGAATGCACAATTCTGCCCTGCTAAGCTAAAATGCGATATCTCAGACAAAACTGCTGTAGGAATTGCTACCTCATTACTAACAGGAGAGGACTGAATCTGCTTTGGCAATTGAATTTGAGATATCGCCTTTTAGCTTAGGACGGCAGAATTGTTGCGCGCCAATAAGCTTCCGACTCAGCATAATACTGCGGACGGAGGATTCCACAGACGGAAGGGCTTATGGCAGTTCCCAATTTTTTATGTGATGTACTACAAATTAACAGTTTTCGTATTTTTGCCTTTACTTGTGCTATAATAATGTGCCAAATTTCATGATTCTAACTCAACGGGAAGTAGGTTTTGATTCCCTTGAGATTCCCTTAAATATTCGGCATAAACGGCCGTATCTTTTGATTGCGTTGACTTAGAAGTCTAATTTTTTACTGCGATAAGGGATTGCAGTCTTGAGTATTTGATTATGAATTTCAACTTGATACCTGTACGCGTTCCTGAGAAAAAGGGTCTTGACAGACACACAGACATACGGACAGCAAAGTGATCCTATAAGGGTTCCTTTTTTCCTTTTGAGGTACGGAACCCTAAAAATCGTAAAAATTTGATTAGGTTTAAGGAAAGATAAACGTTACCGCATTGTATGGACATTTTTAGCACCACAATCCTCTTAAATAGATTTATTGTTAAAGATCGAAGTGTTTCCTTCTCAGACTGGTACGTGCGCTGGACCAGCTGGATCTCGGAGCGGCAGCTGGCCGTTCTGCTGCTGAACCGCGCGCAGAACGTTACCGTCATCAGCCTGTGCAGCGCTGCCAACTACACCTGCCATGATGTGAGTATTCAAATGGCTGAGATGCGTGTCTTAGGGGGGGGGGGGGGGGGCATGACGGGGTACTTAACGTTTCAAGTCCAATAAAACTGAAAATGCGCTGTTCTTTTTCTTTTTTTTAATATTTATCTTTGGTAATGAGTCTTTCTCAACTCTAGTTCGTTCGCGTCGACACACACAGCCAAAACAACAAATAATAACAATCTGAAAAATATCCTAAATGAAAGCACATATATCTAATTTAAAAGGAAAACTATCACGACTTGCTAATATTAATGTTTTTATTGGCGATTGTTGTTTGTACCTATTTGTAAGAATGGCGACGGAACCCTACACTGAACAGGTCCGACGTGCTATTGCCTGTTTTTTTTTATATAAAGATACTTAATAGTAGATTGTACAACAAGTGCATAAAACGCACCATTTTACGCGAGACGTTTATTCATCCAAGCGAGCTTGCGAGCGAGGATGGATATAAAGTCGAGTGTTAAATGGGTTTTATGGACGAGTTGCACACTCTACTTTTCACTTCGATTGTGAGGAAATGAAACAGTAACATGATTTTAAAAAAATGCGACGATATAAAAATTATAAGTTTATTTCATGAAGCTTTATTGTGTACTTTGGCTGTTGGTATCCTTGCCTTGGTCTTAGAATACTAACGAAATGAAATAAAATAAAGAGGTTATTCTATGAAGTTAAAGTTGTTCGTGTGGCTGCTGGACCGATTGCCTAGGTCTTCGACGAAGATTTTACTTTATGCACTAGAGCATAAGAAACGACTTTATGTCGCCTACGCACGACATAAAGACGAACTTTTAGAACATGAGAAGTGAAAATGTTATTATCATATCTCCTCTTCTGATTACAAAAGTCGCGTTCCACTTTTGACGAACCAACAATTTAGCACAAGAGCCTCGCGGGTAATAAAGACTAACGATGAGGCGTTTTTTATGAAGATTACGCCGTTGAATTCGTTGGTATTCTTTAACGTTTATAATATCTGGCAAACCATATTATATTGACCTCTGGTTAAGTAGCTTTTGTTGGAAATTTGAGATCAAAATAAGGTGGATACCAATGCACCTTACTCCTAACTACTAACTTGTTTGTTTCTAGTAGTTGATAAAATCGATCAAGTCTCGCGTAAGGGCGTATGTGGGCGAGTGACAGAGAAGTATAAACTCGAAGTACGTTTTAAGAGCTAACGCACAGTACTTAAGAGGGTTGTGAGGTGACGGCTTTCCATACAAACAGCGATAACGTTTTCCACCCCCTAAATGTTAACCGATTTCGACCAATTTTTGATACGGTGTCAGTCGAAACAAAAACTATGTCCGTACGTTTCGTTTTTTTCAATATTATTAATAAATTTTGATTTATTCCCGTTTTATTGTTTTCATGCAAAAGTAATTTCGGCCATAATCTCTTTATAACTAATCAATATTTTAAAAAACGAAACGTACGGTCATAGTTTTTGTTCCAACTGACCACATATATCAAAAATTGGTCGAATTCGGTTAACCTTTAGGGGGTGGAAAACGTTATCGTCGTTTATATGAAAAGGCTAGATTTTGCAGTTGGTTCACAGTCCTCTTAAGGTCAGGTTTGGCAATGCGTCTATGGGGCAAGTATGACAAACCGTTGAGGAGAAGTTGTATTGTTTGGCGTTCTTGCCCCATAGACGCACTTGCCCCACTTGACCCTTACCTGCATGTATTTTTCATGAATATAAATGAACACCAACACATTTCAATGATAATTTGATAACAATGTAGTTATTTTTTATCAAAGAATAAAAAAACAACGTTGCGATGGAATGAAGAGCGTCTCGCGTACAGAGTAGCACCACAAAGAATTACTATAATTTCTTCGTCAGACGAGATGAATGACGCCATCTTTGTCAACATTCCGCCGCCGTTTGGGGAGTGATTTTATAAAATGTGAAATATTACAGAGGTGTCATTACGATATTTTGGTTACGCTCGTTTATATTTTTTTATTAAATAAATAAATATCAGGGGCCAAGTTCACACAAACTGTACTAATCCGAAACTAAGCTCTAGGTTTGTACTATGCCTACTATGAGCAACGGTAAACCTACTTATATAGATAAATACATAGTTAAATACATAGAAAACATCCATGAATTATGAAGAAATACTCGCACTCGTCATACAAATATTTGCCCATATCTACCTACCAGGATTCGAAACCGGGAGGTCAGCTAACTTCATAGGCAGGGTCACTACCACTAGGCTAACCGCGTATCGTCGTATCTTTTTTAGTATCTCCCACTCCCACTGCTGGACAAAGAGCCTCTCCCTTTGCTGCACTTTGCACATGCCAGTCTGGATTTAAACTTGTGAAAATTCTACCACCATCTACTTTTTGGCCTCTAGTTTGGCTGATGTTAGCGCTCTGTTATTTATGCGCAAAAATAGAGGATTGCATAGTCCATGAGACACTGAGCTCTTTACTACGACTTTTTCTTACACCATCCACTTGAGCTCGTTTTTTTCTGTAATTTTCCAAGTCCTTCTAATTAATGATGAACCCAATCTTTCCAGATAATTCGCGACGAGACCGACGGCTCCCGCTGGTCTGGTCTAGGTGCAGAGCCCGACCCTGACTGCGGCTGGTGCGGGGGCTCGGCGCTCCTGGGCGGGCGTGGAGGCCTATTCACAAGCGCGCCCATGACGGACCGCGGTGGTGCTTGGAGGCACGCCGTAAGGATTGGAGCTGACGGCAAGACCGGCGTCACGCAGGGGCCGTTTGAAGTTACGCAGATGCTGGGGTGGGATGAGGGGAGGAAGCTGCTGTGAGTATTTTATTAGTTAATGCTGTTTTATATCTCCGACTGGAGATATAAAACAGCATTCGTATTATGGTGGCCTTTATAGGGATGGATAAGTGTGGAAAAACCCTCGGTCCGTCACTCTCACACCTACATACTGGCCAGAAAGTGACAGATGTTTTATCGACGATTATCTACATCGGTAAACACGCCAATAATAGGCCCACTGATAACAATATCTGACAAGATAAATTTTAGTTTTATTATTTTCTTTTATTTCACCGTTAAAAAAAGAGTCATAATTTTAACTGACATATATTTTTATCTGGGGACTAGTAATTAGATAAATCGTCCATTACTTACTTTACTTTACTTACTCCGCTAGCTCAGCTAAGTAGAACACAAGCTGTTTAAGAGCTAAAATACAGGCCCTGTTGCCGACCCTGTCTCCTCATCTGCATGAAGCGGGGGCGCGGGGAGCTTAGCGCCAACTCACCACCCCCACCGAAGAGGACTTCGCTTAGTATCGCAGCGCACAAATAAAGGTAGCGTAGTAGGCCTTAAAGTGCAGAGTTATAACGGCTGTATAAGCTCTTATACAGCTTGTGCTACTTGGGAGTGACTCGAAGTGGGTCCATAAGTTGGCGCTAGCGTACCCCGTTTTAAACGATCCTCAGTTATCTGCATGTAGGTACGGTGCGTAGGTTTTTCTCTACCTCATCTTTCCAGTAACATTTGGACAGTCTATCTGGTCGACCACCTACACGCCTTCACATGTATGCTCCCTTTAGCTTTCCCTATCATCTGGCATCTTTTTAAAAATCTTGAATATTGCATTTGGAGGCCAATGGATTTGAACAAATTCAGAATATATACGATAGCAATCGATCGAAACACCACTTAGCTGCCTTATTATGGCAATATTTTTTACATTGTCAAACTGGTCCGTCGAATTATAAATTTTAGGTTAGACATTAATCAAAACTTCCCTACATTATACCTACCCACAACAATACTCAATAATTTATTGCATTCATAATGTTTTACATAGATCTTACTTGCTAGCATAGAAGTTAACACTAGAATAGCTCATTATGAACCCCTGATGGGCACCGCGAAGGTGGGAGAGGACGGCTTGCTGTACTAATCATTTTCATTTACAAATTCATTAATGGTGTAGTAAGATTTTGATATCAACAGTTCTTTAAGTTTCTTTGTAAACGTTATGAAGCTGGACTCTTGTTTCAGTGTTTCAGGTATTTTATTATATATTTTAATAGACATGCATAAAGGGCCAGAGGATAATAATTTGATATTCAAGTGCGGCCGTCAGTGAAAAAACTCCTGCCTTTAATTAAACTTGTGTTCTAGGTACGTGATGGGCACGGCGCCAGAGAAGGCGGGCGAGCGGCACCTGTACCGCATCTCCACGGAGGAGGGCGCGTGGCCGGCGCCCGCGCACTGCCTCACGTGCCCCGGCGCCGCGCCGCTGCCCGCCGACGCGCCCGCCTCCAGCGAGCCGCCACAGGTACCATCATCATCATCATTGACATCATCATCATATTGTATTTTGTGTCGATTTTATTTTTATTTTTACACCCTCGGTAATGATTCTTTCAATAATACCACTAGCCCCTCCTCCCAACTCCATAAAGTAGACTAATGACCTGATAAATGTTGCTGGAATCCGCTGGATTGGGCAGAACACACACACGTTTGCACGCATGCTCACACGCACGCACACGCATGCACACAACAATAAATGAACAAGGTCAGGTGGGATAAGTGGGTCTATGGGGCAAGTGCGCCAACCATCCAGTTTCTCCTCAAATTGCACGCACTTGCCCCATAGACGCATTTGGCCCACCTAATGTGTTATAACTAATGTTATAACTAAATAAACAACTGCAACACCTTTCCACTATACTTACAACCGATCTTTTCACTAAAACCTTGTTTATTTACCTACCGCACAATCAAATTCTTATTCTTCCCTTGCGCAGGAGATGGAGAACGCGACGTCCGCGCTGCCCGCGTGGCCGACGTCGACGGTGCTGCCACACGTGGCGGAGGAGAACGACTCGCTGCCCGCCGAGTGTCTGTACAACCGGATCACTTTCAGCAGGAACTTCTCGTACTACGTGCAGGTAACATTATAGAAAGAAAGAAAGAAAAATTATTTATTACCACATATACAGACAAAAAACGTAAAAAAGTAAATATTATAAATAGCGAAAAAAAATTAAAAAATATAACTACTAATGCTGCGCTTCTGCGCGTGAGTGCGGGAGCCGACAGCGCTGGTTTTCAGGCCGCTCCTGTTGTCACATGCTAGCAATAAGTATATACAATGCAGCCGTAGTTGGCGAATTATAGACTGAGAGCAAGGCAATAGTCGGTATACACTCGCTGTAGAATGACTGTTTTCACACCAAAGGCGAATAGGGACGAGGGGGAAATTCTCTAGGTAAGAGAGAACGATAGGCCAAGACAGTTACTGATTTACATACCGATGCGCAGGAAGACCTAGTGGCGGGACAATCTAGACTCGTACTAGAAAAATTTGACGATATATGCATGCATCATCACATTGTGAGTGGAGGCCTGTGCCCAGCAGTGGGACGTATATAGGCTGGATTATTATTTTATATGCATGCATAAGACAGCGAGAAGTGGAAGAAGAGAGGTATTTGCCCAATAGTTGGACATACAAAATGGCTAGAATGACTTGAACCATAGAGACTTTATAAACCATCATTACAAAACTGTAATGATGGTTTATAAAGTCTCTATGGTTCAAGTCCCAGTTGCGGCATCATATTTTTTATTATCTATGTACCTACAATAATAATATCCATGATAAATTTTAAGCTACCTAGCATTAAAAAAGTTGCCCGAATATGTATGTATTCATTTCGTTTTCCAGGAGTGCCTGGGTCCTGGTCCACCTACAATCTTCCTGTGTTCCGCCAACGGCGAGCGGCGCGCTGTGCTGTGGGACGGAGCCCCGCTGCGGCAGAAGTTCGCAGCCCTCGCCGTGCCCCAGGCTAAAGTGTTCAGAGTGGAGGTGAGAACATCGGCATACTGAACGTCCACTGTGGGCTTAGGCCTCACAAGTGAGATAGATTTGGCACATACGGAGTAATCTATGCTCATAAAGGGGATTAGACGTCCAAATTCCTATTTCACTGAATCTCATGTCTAAATACCTCATAATAAGTTCGCCACAATGCCTGGTGCCGCTAATCCTACAAAGCACTGCCTACTTCAGGCTTAGTGTTTTTAGAAAACGATACTTATTCTGTAAGCCATTTCAGAAACCGAATACGCCTTCACACTTTCTGTGTTTATTTCAAGCAAAAAAAGTTTATTGACTGCTAATCATTGTTTAACTTCGGACTTCTGCAATAACAACCTCGGCTCATATTTCAAAACACGCTTTAAAGTTGCGACCACATATCACTTTCGTACTTTGTTGCTTGCAAGTATACGGAAGCTGGTGGTTTTTCCTGTGCAGGTGCAAGCTAACCGAGAAGCGCGCGTGCGCCTGTACCTGCCACCAGGGTTCAGAGAAACGGATGACCTGCCTCTACCGCTCGTCTTGCACGTGTGAGTAAGGGATAAATAACTTTTTCAAATCGTGTCAAATATACTTATACATATACGAATGTTATTCCTATACCCGAGTACATGCCTAGACGATTTTTTCCCCGTGTAGCACTACTTTAGTAGCAAAAAAGTGGGAACAATCCAAAATTGGTGAGTCTCGCTCCAAACGCACCTGAGGCCTTAGCCAAGATGCCCATCGCTAACTAGTGTTTCTATTCGTTTAGTTTTTAAACCAATCGCGTCATTGGTAGATCACGTCATAAGAAGATTCACGTGATCTACCAGTGACGCGATTGGTTTAAAAACGAAACGAATAGAAACGCTAGTTAGCGATGGGGATCTTGGCTAAGGGCTCTGATAAGTTATTTGATTGTCAATTTGACGCTTCAGTGTCTTGGTTATTCTGTTCTTGATAAGTAATGAAGGTTATGAAGGATACGATTTTGGTATTGGATTAGAAATAAATCCACTAAAGACATCGAGGTGACAGTGTGTGTGAGAACATTCATTTTAATGCGCTTTCAATAAAGCTTGTGGATACAAACTACATTTGGGGCGCTCTACGTTATTCTATAGTAATTTCACAGGCTACTTCGGAACACTAACTGCTACTTGGTGGTAGAGCAGGCTTTTGGGTCGGCTGAAGACGATGATGATAATGATGGTGACCGATATCAGGTCCGCGGAGCCGGGCGGGCAGCTGGTGACGGAGCGCTGGGCGCCGGGCTGGGGCTGGTACCTCGCCGCCGCCAGGAACTTCATCGTGGCCGAGATCGACGCCAGGGGCTCCGGTGGACAGGTAAGCTTTTTACCAATGTTTTTTGCTGTGGAGAAGGCACACAGGCCACTTAATGGTACCTAGGCTCGAGGTCTGGGTATAGACATTTGTAATTGCAAGACTGGAATCTTAAGAGTGCAAATACGTTATCAACCGTGAGGGCTAACGTGAAATGTCTCTATGCTAGTTATTTAACCTACATCATTTCCGTTGTATTTAGACAAATGTAAGCGGTGCGCGATCCTGCGATGTTTATATAAAAAACTGTACCCTTTGCCAAAGAATAGTGTAGGTATCTTACTTATACCAGAGTGACATAGCCTTGCGACGTAACCCAAGCAGCACACAAGCTGTACAAGAGCTTATACAGCCCTTAAAACGCTGAAACTAGAGTTATAATGGCTGTATAAATAAGCTCTTATACAGCTTTTTTGCTATTTTGGAAAGTCGGGTATTGTCGCGGTGTGCTTCAACCCAGAAACAAATGCTTTCACCAAGATCCTGGATTTAACAGGTCCAGTAAATAAAAGGGACTGTTCTCAGTAAATAACCTCTGGAAACGGGGCCATCAACATCTATAGGTTCACATTCAGATGGGTCTGTATTCCCAGATCAGGATCTGTTTGAGAGGTTCCCGTGTGTTAACTTGAACATATAGGTAGGTATTTTGTTTCAGGGAGAGGAACTCAGAACGGAGGTGTATCACAAGTTGCTCTCAGTTGATGTCGAGGATCAAATTGCAGTGTTGTCGTAAGTACTTATTATCTAGGATACAAAATTTAGGTTTAAAATTCACCGTTCCATTTGACAAAAGTAAACTGTATTTAAAATCCAGATTTATTTTTTACTACAATGGGCCGAAATGTTTGTACTCAATTCTATCGAACGCTGTAAAGTTAGGTTAAGGAGCGATATTTCATCTGTCGTGTGATTCTGTTTCTACAGAAGCAAAATCTTGTATTTATGATACTTGGGAAAGGTTCAAAGACAAAGACATTTATTGCAAGAACACAGTATTCGGACAGTTGTTAGCGGTGCAGCCCTTAGCCAAGATGCCCATCGATAACTAGCGTTTCTATTCGTTTCCTTTTTAAACCAATCGCGTCACTGGTAGATCACGTGACTGTCCGTATGACGTGATCTACCAGTGACGCGATTGGTTTAAAAACTAAACGAATAGAAACGCTAGTTAGCGATGGGCATCTTGGCTAAGGGCTCAAGATGAGCTTGTGATCTACCTATTTTAGGCATGCAATATTTAGTATAATGCTATATTCACCATTATAATTATCTTATACTAATTATAATTAGTCATTTACTTCTATTACTTATGTAGAAATACAATTTTTACAGGTGTAATATACGTATCTAAAAAGTCAATCTATTTAATTGTATCGTTGTTTGAGGAGTTCCTGAACAGAGTAAAAACAGTTATCAAGAAGCCACCTTGTTATCAATGTATTAAATTGATTTGGCGGGCATTCCTGTATATATTTTGATATACGGTTATAAATTTTAACTGCCATATGGAATGAATTATTTTTTAGAACACTTGTTTTTGCACGAGGTACGTACAACTTATTCTTATAAATAAATAAATCAGGTGCAATCTCACACAAATTGACCTAGTCCCAAACTAAGCTCTAGGCTTGTACTATGGGTACCAGGTAAGAAAACATCCAAGACTCAGGAACACGTGCGCTCATCACACAAATATTTGCCCATACCGGGATTCGAACCCAGGACCGCTAGCTTCGTAGGCAGGGTCACTACCAACTAGGCTTACAGCGTCGTGTTATGTCTAGTTGATCGTTTAAAGACATGACCATGTGCCGAAAAAAAAATGGAGATGCTCTCGAACAAATAAAGTGATCCGCGTACCTACATGCACGGTTCTCTGAATGGGTTACTGTAAACAGCCTTCGTGTTTCAGGTACCTCCGCGACAACCTGAAGATGGTGGACGGTGGCCGCGTGGGCGTGTGGGGGCGCGGCTACGGCGCAGGCGCGGCGGCGGCGCTCGTGGCCGACGACGCGCGCAACGTCACGCGCTGCCTCGCCGCCGTCGCGCCCGTCACCGACCTCCGCCACTACAGTTAGTATATCCCAGTAAAGCTGGCCATACACACTAGGGTATGCCTGCGCAGTTTTGTCTGTACAGTTGATCTGCACAGGTAAACCGGAGCGTGTATCACCCGTAACAGACGCTCGAACTTGGTCCGGTCCGGACAACGGATTTGGTTCGCTCCGAACCAAATCCGGCCGTGTGTAGAGCAGTCTGCGGACCATATCCGCCGACATGGTCCGCAGACTGCTCTACACACGGCCGGATCTGGTTCGGAGCGAACCAAATCCGTTGTCCGGTCCGGACCAAGTTCGAGCGTCTGTTACGGGTGTATGTGACACAACTGTGCAGGTTTGCGCGCCTGTACAGGCAACTTGTGTCACATACACGCTCCGGTTTACCTGTGCAGTTCAACTGTACAGGCAAAACTGCACAGGCATACCCTAGTGTGTATGGCTATACATTCCACTTTAGCTCCTAAACTATTGGACCGATTTTAATAAATGGGGTGTCCTATGATCCTTCAAAAACGTGCGAGTGTATACATATAAAAAGTACCTATTAGGATGCTTATTGAAGTTAGGTTAGGTTATTGTATACAGTGATCATTTAGGCTGCCTTTCCATAGAAGTGGAGACGAGCGGAGCGGAGAGGAGCTGTGTAGTAATCGACCAATCACATTGGTTGTAATCCACATCTCGTCTCCGCTCCACTTCAATGGAAACAGTCAAGCGGAGACGACTGTATCAAATTTGTATAGTACGCCACTCATCCTCGCTCCTTCCTCGTCTCCGCCTCAGTGGAATCACATATCTCTTTTCACAGCTCCGCTCCTCTCCGCTCATCTCCATTCCGCTCATCTCCGCTCCGCTCATCTCCGCTCCGCTGATCTCCGCTTCTATGGAAAGGCAGCCTTAATTGCGACCCCTTACTTTCCGAGCTGATAACTCTTAAATGGCCTGACCGATATTCATTAAACCTAGCTAAAAACCACCCCACGTGAATTAGCTTTCTATATTTTAAAGAAATCGCGTCCAAATTGCTCTATTCGTTTGTGAACTACGATGCCACTGACAGACACACAGCAGACATAGGTGTCGAACTATAACACACCTCTTTTAGCGTCAGGGGTTGAAAAGAGGCCTGTCTAAGTTTATACGCGCTCAGCGTGTAGCACGTCCAAACTTTGCTAATTTTCCAGACTGGGGCCCGTTTATCAAAAGCTTGTAACTTGTATTACAAGTGGAAGTCTCTTTCCAACAATTTGCATTAAAAAGAGACTTCCACTTTTAAGACAAGCTACAAGCTGTTGATAACCGAGCCCC
The DNA here is from genome assembly GCA_963241965.1 of Tortrix viridana. Taxonomy (NCBI): domain Eukaryota; kingdom Metazoa; phylum Arthropoda; class Insecta; order Lepidoptera; family Tortricidae; genus Tortrix; species Tortrix viridana. The sequence goes on along the minus strand of OY725193.1, from coordinate 9,051,870 downwards.
TGAACTCAGCCTTTCCAAAAGATAAGACTACTTACGCCTATGCGGTGTTTCAAATAAACAGAAATAAAAAATTAACTGTCTTCGTTCGACGGTCAGTTGTGCCGTTCCACCATTACTCATATTTATTTACAATACCAAAATATAACATATCAAATTGTTGTTATTTTTTAATTCAACCGTAAGAGATTGTACAAACATACTTTCACATTTATAATATTAGTATAAACGGCACGCTCATGACATACGCAAGTCAATGAGATCCCCTCTCGGTTTACCCCGTAAACAATTTGATGGACTTCCCCAGACTCCTTCTGGACGGAGCGCTACGGCGGCTACGGCGCGCACTGGGCGGGCGCGCTCGGCGCCAGCGCCGTCTGGCGGAAGGCCGGGAACCTCCCCCCCAGGAGACTGTTCCTGGCACACGCCACGGCGGACCTGGCGGCGCCGCAAGACCATGCGCTAGCGCTGGCCAGGGCGCTCATACGGACAGGGGCGGTTTATACGCACCAGGTAAGAAGCCTAGCAGAAGTTTACAATGCGACATGTCAAATATTATGACAGCGCTGAACTTTCCAGCGCAAACTACTCTAGACCCTAGTTTTCACAGTAGAACGTTTTCATGTAGACAGTGGCGCCCCCATTATTTTACGCTGTTCAGTCGACTACAAAGAGATGTATCCACTTTTGGACCTTATTACAATGCAAAAAGGTGAAAAACTATACTATATAAATAATATATACATCTTTTTTGGTCGACTGTACTTGAGAATTCCAAGGGCTAGTGTTAACGTTTGCCGCTAGATGGCGATGTGACGTTGAGGTGACAATCCTATATCGCGCCACCGAGCAGTAGGGTTAACCATGTCGTAATACTCAAAAGCCAAGACTATATAAATAAACAATAAGGTATCTTGGAAGCCATAAGTAGATTTATTAGAAACGAAAATGTCCGATTTTGACCCCAAATTATACATTCAATGACAAAGTTATTAAAATTATTATTAATATTACCCGATAATTCCAGATCTACCCTGACGAAGGCCATAACTTCGAGCGCTCCAACCTCCACCTTCACAAGTCTATGGAGCAGTTCTTCGACGAATGCTTTGGGCCTGTCGAGGTCGCCGACTGGGACGTCAGCGGGGTGGGGGGGCTGTTTCCCTTCAGGGACTAGGGCTGGTATGGGGAAATCACTCCCTATTTCCTCTAACGTATTTAGACACGTTTGCCCCTGTGTTGGGGAAAGTCTATAGTGAAAATCACGGCCGTTGAAGCTTCGCAGTGAAATAGAAATTCAAATTGACACATACGGGGGAAAAAGGCATAAATAAAATTGCCCCTTTCATAATTCTTGATATGGAATCACGAGCAAAATATGATGATAGTTATCTCGTTTTCAACTTATAAACAATGTCCAATTTGAAATTATTTGATGGAGTTTCGATTAATAATAAATCAAATTCATCGTATTTGTTGAATTCTCTCAACTTCTATACCTAAATTAAATATATTTAGTCAAGAAGTGTTCATTGTTAAATATAATCTGTATTTTCGGGCAGGTCAGTGGGGAATTTAAGTCAAAATCTTTTCTTAATTACTTAACTGTAAGCATATTATCCAAGTTCCCTAAATCCTAGAGAGACGTACTTGTAGGCCTGGCCAAATAATAAAAATGGTTTTTTTGGCGAATCATTGAAAGGCCCTTGTCAACATCAATATTGATAATACGATTGACTTTGGTTTAACCAGGTGCCTTGCTCTCATTTCTTAAAGGGCAACACAGAATACGAGTCCGCCAGTAGTCCCAAGTCTGCCCAGCAGCCTGCCGGCCAAGATCTAAGAAATTTATTTAATCGTACGAGACACTGGTAGTAGTCAGTATCCTACATAACACGATTAATTGATGGGCCGAGAAGGCCGGCAGACTGTTAAGCGAGGATTATACTAGCAATAAAAAATCCTGTACAAGAACGAGAAGCCTCATTTTGCCTTTTCTTTTTAGATTAAAAGTGAGAGTAAGACAGCAATCAACTTCTGCAATTTTTATTGCTAGTCTAATCCTCTGTTTAGTCTGTGTTGTCCTAAAATATAGTGCAAAATCTTTCTAACTTTTCAACGCCATCGACGGATATATCCGTCACAATTGACAGCGAAAAATAGACGCGAGTATCTGTGACGTAAGGTTGAAATTAGCTCTGGTTTTCAGCTGTCATTGGCGTGCGAGTGACGACTTTTGTTTTTGACATGTTGAAAAGGTTAGTATTTCGGGTTTAAATAAAGACGGATCTTTAGACTAGCATAAGAGCGTATAAAGGCGAGTGAGATAGAAGTACAGTCGAACTCATTAGCTTTACATTTTAGTACCATGTCGCAGTTACGTATTATAAGTGTCAATAGTTTGAATTTAGAATGTCAATACTGCGGCAAGGTTCTAAAATGTACAGCTACTTATGAGTTCGACTGTACAAACCCAAAGGTCGATTTAAGAGCTATTTCACTGTACCTACCAACAGAGTGATGTCATGCATGACCTTGAAATATGTAATAATGAATCGATAACCTTATACAAGGCTTGCTTCGCAATCTAAAGCGGCGCAGAGAATAAAGTTTTTTTTATTAGACTATAGGAAACAGACCGTTAAAGTGTCGTTATTTTGTTGAAGAATAACAAAAATGTACCTAAATATGAATAATTTGTTTAAATAAGTCCGTTGCAATAGATTGGTTATAACGCAAGATTTTACAATTGACACAGCTGATATTAATGACCATTACATACAAGAGTCGAGCTAAAAGCGCCGAAAAAATCACGTTTCTTCTATGGGTGCTATTATATTTATTATATTTATATTTACTTGTTGTTATAGAGGCATAGAAATACACTGAAAATTTCAACTAAGTATTACGGTTTATGAGATACAGCCCGCTGACAGAGAGACGGACGGACAGCGGAGGCTTAGTAATAGGGTTCCGTTGGCATCCTTTGGGTACGGAACCGTAAAAACTGTCATTTTACTTCGTTTGATAAAAAAAACTTTACACTCATACGTCGTGGCGTTTACTTCATGGACTCGAATCATCAAAAAAATCAAAATGGTCTATTCCACGTTGTTTCTATATTGTAATCATTTTGTGAACGTTATGGTAGCTTCTAATCTCTTGATAGTAAGTCGTCAACAAAGGTCAGGGGGGGCAAGTGCGTCTATGGGGCAAGTATGGGATGGTTTGTCGCACTTGCCCCATAGACGCATTTGCCCCACCTGACCTAATATGATAACGATATAGAATCTAGATGGGTTAAAGACGGGAGAGTGCATTACTATATGAATAGACGTGCTAGGTATCTTTTGGCTATGTAATGGAGATTGTTCATAAATAAGTAAGGAGATTACCAAAGATGTCTGTTATAAATAGCATGCAATTTTTTTTTAACTCGGTGTATTATTTTAGTTTGGAATGAGGACCAAAATGATCCAATGAGAGAAAACATTGTTTTATTGAATTTCGAAAGCATCTTTGGTAAACACTTTGAAAGGTAAGAACGAAAATTGTAGCCAAAATGTAACTTCCAAGAATATATTTGTGTGATAAATATGTAAGAAAATGATATCAATGGCTGTTTACAATTTATTAGAGTTATAGTTTTTTTGTTTACCATTAAATAAATGTGATTGTTTTTTAGACGATTTCACGTATAGTTGTAATAAAACTTTGACAAAAAAATATAGGATACTTAATAAATCCTTACCTTTTGAAGCCTAATGTTACTTACAATCTATTGTGAAACAATAAAAAGAAGTACGACAGTTAAAATAGATATTTAAAAAGAATAAATGTAGTATTTTATTAAATGTGTAATAATTCGTTACATCAAGTTTTAGAACAACTTTGTCTTCTCATATTTGTTCTGAAACTTGACTGTGGGGCAAAACGCTCCAAGAAATTTTCTTATGATTATAATAAGGACGGGAAAAATGTATATTTTATCGTGTAACGTATCAAAATCTTTATCATTACCTATTTCTATGTCGCTTTGAATGTCATCGTAAAAATAGCTTTAAATATAGTAATATCCCTTAAATCCTCGCTTATGAAAAAAATGGTTATTTGTCAGTTACACATTTCTGCTTCAAAATTAAGTAACTTTTTTAATATTGGTGTGTTTTTTAAGTTTGAAATTTTTATACGTGTATGTCAAGTTTTCACTAAGAACGTGTAGGGCAAGTTTATCAAAAAAACATCAACCGATCTGAAATACGCTAGATCTGATAAGATCCTGTAAGAATATGTATGGAAAAATAAGAGTTCATAAAACAAGTAAAAAGTGAAAAAAGAGGAAAATTATCTTGAAAATCGAGTTGTTTTATATACTAACATAAAAATATTTTTACGCCAAATGTCTAATTGAAATCAAATCTGAAATTGGCGGTAGGGATATTGCGAGATAATTTAATAAACTAAAAAATTGGCAATATTGTGGGTATTTACCTCGTGTGCTAACAAGTTTTGAGACGAAATAAACATATAAAAACATTAAAGGCCTGTTTCACAATCGACAAGTAAATTAATCTGTCAAATAAAGATAGCCTTCTCCATGTCTATTTTCAAGTGTAAGAAAGGGATAGGGTTAAATTTATTTGACAGATATGCTTTACTTGACGATAGTGAAACAGGCAGTAAAGGTACTTATAATTAAACTTACATATCGCATAATGAAATAACTCAACAAAATGAAAAACCCTACTATACCCCTACCCAGAACCGAAGCGTTGGGTTAAAGAAATACTAAGGTCAGGTGGAGCAATTTCTTCTCGAATCGTATGGTTTGGCGCACTTACCCCATAGACGGACTTGCCCCACCTGACCTTGCCTACTGTATTTCTGAAGTCCTCCCTTAACTAATTCTTTAAAATGAAATTTGTAAATTGAAAATGGCCTTCAATCCAAGCTTAACTTTTTCATCTCAGAACTTATGAACACACAAGGTATGACTTCTGATAAATATGTTTTAAAATAAACAAAGAAAAACACTTTTCAAAAACAACTTTTTTGTTTTTTGTTTCTACGCGTTGTCACAGATAAATAAACCCTATAGTTTTAACGTCAAATTAATTTAGCTACTTATTCTCTAGTCTTATCTAGTCATTTTATTTAAGAGATCGTAATTAGATATATCGAAACATATACAAATTAAAACTATGTATTTTGTTAGAATACTTCAATGTTTTGGATGACTTAAATAGAAAGCTTACTTATATTTAGTTTGGTCGATGATCTTACCTTGTTTTATATGTTTATTTAAACATAATCCTTTTCTATAATATGTATAGATACGTTAAGTGATATATTATGTTCATATACCGACTTGTTGTGTTACCAACGCTCAGTTGAAACATTAAATTTATGTTACATTGTTGTTTTATAAAAAAAATAAAAAGTTGTTCCCAATTACTTGTTTTTGAATATGCCTAAGGGGTAGCATTTACTTTATCGAAACTCCTTTCATCGAACGTATCATTTCATCGAATTTCATTTCATCGGAAGCTAATTTCCACGTGCAGGAGTTATAATTTTTTGTTGGTGTCAGGTCTAACCTAACCTAACCTACGTAACCCATGCTTAAGATAACCTGAAAACAATAAGGTTTCAGCAGAAATTAGCTATCGATGAAATGAAATTCGATGAAATGATACGTTCGATGAAATGTGTTTCGATAAAGTGATGAAATACCATGCCTAAGCCTGATAGTATCTCTTGTCTAGGATTAATGATGTGACTTTTAACTTTGAACCTGAAGTCAGCTCTTGAAACCTGTACCAAAAATACCGGGCCAATACCGGTATTTACCTGATTTTCTTCGTTTCGGTTAAGAAAAAAGACTGGTAAGTATTAGCACCGAAAACATACCGGTTCCTTAACGTTCGAAAACGCGTGTGTGGACATATCTTCCGCTCACTCTCATAAATATGACCGAGTATTTATATTAAGGTATCGGTAAGACACGATATCGGTTCCTGAAAATACCGGTGAAGCTCTGCCTGAAGCCTCAAGACTGACTTATTATCGAAAGGATTAACCATAGAGACAATAAAAATTGGTTTGATTGGAATCACAATTTATTATCTTACAGATATAGTTTGCTTATATTACATTTGACTACTCTAGCCCGAGCCGTTGATAGCGTAGCACCGCTCCGTTACCTGCGAAGAAAGAACCGTGCTTTATTCCAGTTTAAAATTTTTGAAAATAATATCCCAGGTTTAGAAAATTTCAGGACAACAGATGAATCTACTCTTTACTGTAGCACAGTGTTCCAGGAACACTTGGGACCGGACATTTTTGGCTGACTCTGCAGATCGACGTAGTTCAATATTCTAATTAAAAGTCCAGAAGTGACCCCCTGCCAATTCTTTATAGATTTACAGAAAAAAAAATCAAGTTGGCCATTTCCGGTAGGCATTGAAACGGAAAAATTCCTTATTTTCTTTTATTGTGGATTTATTAATTGGCATTTAGTTATCATGTGATAATGCATATAATTGTTCGTTTTTTAAGCAAGTAAACGAGCGTCAATAGTTGATAGAGTCAAAGAAATTTACAAAAAACCGTTTTTACGTTTTTATTTTTTTTATTTTTAGTCTTAACGGTTTTGCACTTAATTTTTGTTGCGAATGATTGCTAGTGTTTATTTCTATCGCCATAAATAATATCAGTTGCAAATCTCCTACCGGAAATGGCCAACTTGATTTTTTTTTCTGTAAATCTATAAAGAATTGACAGGGGGGGTCACTTCTGGACTTTTAATTAGAATATTGAACTACGTCGATCTGCAGTCAGCCAAAAATGTCCGGTCCCAAGCGTTCCTGGTACACTGTGTGTAGGGCAAATTTATCAAAATACCATGAATTGTATTTACTTCTTATGTGTAAAGTAGGACAAGAAATGTAAAAATGTATCCCAAATCAGATTTTCAACACATTTGATTGGTCTGCTTTTTGCTGTAGGGCAAGTCTATCAAAATGCCAAGAATTGCTGTAGACAAGTTAATTAAAAACTTGGCTTTTGGTTTCAAAATTAAACATATATTTTTTTATATGAAACCAGAGTTCTTTAAACTTGAACTCATTCCATCCATGAATGCGATATCCAAACATTTCTCCTTTATTTTTTTAATGTAGTTTCTCTCCAAGTGGTGCTCGTATATTCTACCCCTTATAGATGAAGCACGTGAGATGGAAGACCATATACGGGCAGCGATCAGAAAGAGCAACTAAATCTGGCAGGGCATTGACAGTTACCCAGGTCAGTTGTGCAACTGACTGACTGGGAATATACATTCCTGGTCAGTTCCAACTTCATCCGAATGGACTTCAATCCCCAGGCATACCCCCTCAAGAGAGACCTCCATTTGTTCGCACAAATCGATTCGCTGCTTCCATTTTATTGCGAATGGCTAGAGAGTTGAATTTGCTTCCAACATCTGTATTTCCTGAACAATATAACTTGGGTATCTTCGAACAAAGACTGAATACGTTTCTACTGAGCTAGCAAGCTCCATCCTAGACCTTGTCATCATTTGCCATCAGGTGTGATCGAGGTCAACCGCTGGTCAGTCCTGAATAAAAAGAAAGAAACCTCTATTGTCCTCTCTGTTACACCGTAATAGCACTTACGTTCAGATTGAACTGCGAGTCTACTTCCAGCGGTTGTTCTCGTAGTCCCACTTGGAGGCGAGCCCGTCGACCGGGTTCATCTTCAGGTCCAGCATGCGCTGAAGCTGCGCCTTCTGCTTCTCCTCGCTGAACGTATCCGGCACCGGGCTGTACACTGCAAGGATATATCTTATTAGCAAAAAAAATTTTGATAAATTTGATGTTTGATAAAATTTGTATTTTAAATTAAGAATTTAAATTTTTTCACCAATTGGGAATATGCATGAATTTTTTTATCACATTTCTTAACAAAATATGAAAATAGCGTAAAAGAGATGGCAAAAAGTGATATTTTTAAATTAAAATCGGCCAAAAAAACTGATAATATAAGCATTTAAAACTACTAATAAGACAGAGAGATCCGACATGTACTGTGACGTCAGCGTGCACTACGGCCATATAAACTACATGTTAAATTCTGTTTTGCTAGAAAGAGATAGAAACAAATCTTTAATGGCTTATATCTTGTTTATTTGTATAGTTATTATAAAAGTAATTTTTCTCTACTGTTTGTTACATGAATGACTTTTTAATAAAGCAAAAGAGATTAATGCATTGTCCCTATTGCTTATTGAGACTGTTCTAAGCGTTTACACCTGTAAGTAATCTTCTGAAATGACCGACAGTGCTGTCTGACAGTACCTGGCAAAAGAACGACCACCAGACATTTCTCGCTGCAGGCGTATTTGCGGCCTATAGTTAGGGAGCTGGCGAGCATTTCGCTATATGATTTCCACATATTTTACGTCGAGGTGGATTGCAGTTTAAATCATTGCGAATTGATTTGGTCCAATCAATTAAGGTCCTATGTCGCTGCGTTTTCGCGTTACAGCGGATTGAAGTTGCTTAAAAAAAATCGGGGTATTAAATCATTCGCACATGTATGCTTCTGGAGTTCATGGTTACAACCATCTTGGAAACGAAGAAAATCGAAGAAGCAGACATTCAGGACTCTGCATTATCATGGGACGGAGTTGTAAAAATGTAAAAAAAAAAATCTCTATTAAATTATTTGCACGCGGTTTTTAGTGCGCCCATTCGATTCACTATGACTCCGTGGATTCGAAAAAAAATGTGGCAGACACTTTGCTCACTGATTTTTAGCTGTACATCTTGTTTTCTGAATGCCAATTTTTTTAAATTGCATGCTTGAATGTAATCTGAATAGGATTAGGATCAGGATAGGAACAGCCTATAAGTCAAAACACCATTAGGTATTTAGATTTTAGGTATTTTGAACGTAGGTTATTTAACGTTAGTTTTTTTAAGTTTAGAAATTGCAATACGTACCCAGATATACGCTCTATACATTTAGTTTCACGATACGGAAAAGGTCGGAACCGAATTATACCGTTCTCACTCATATTCCCAAATAAAAGAGAGACACCACGAAAGGAACTATGGGGATATTTCTATACCTGCTTGGTTTGGTCGTGCGACGCGAGCGTCGAGTTGAAAAAAAAAATCAAATAGTCTGCCTTTGGAATTTCTGAGGCTTGAGAGTCTGCCTCATCGATTTTCTTGGTGTTCATAAGGAATTCAAACATCAGTCGAACAAGCAGACGTGTCCGCATAATATAGCACACTTTTTTTTTTTTACATTTTTGAAACACTGTCAAAAGACAACACAGAGGTAACATGTAGGCAGACTATTTTTCCGTGGTTCTTCTCATTGTTATTGATCGAACAGTCCAAATCTGCCAAGTGCGCACTTCATATACAGTTTTTTAAATCATAAAAATAAATTAAAAAATTGATTACTACAAAAGTTATTGGGATGGATGTCTGCTTTTTCAATTCTTTGTGTTTCCAAGGTTACTGTGATCTTCAGCCTCAGAGGCAGACTTGTGCGCATATTATAGCACACCTTTTTTTTTAAACATTTTTGAAACGCTGTAACTTTACAACGCATCGCCACCATGGTGACAGACAAGGTCCTTAATGTTTCTTAGGGCATAAATATCACTATTAATAACGCTTGCCTAGTGTGCTGATCATATCGAAATTTTGCTCGCCAGCTCCCTAACTACTAACAGAGTTCGAAGTCGATGAGTCTGAACGAAGTACAGCAGAGATTGTTTGGCCCTTTCGTCTCTTATATCAGCTCTTATTGCCATCCGAGTTACTTACATATGCCAATTCAGATCAGTGTAGTGACAGAATATGGTCAGAAATTCCATAATTATAGATTTATTTCTTTATTTATGTAGATGTAGTCTAGACTTTATGAGATGATAATTAACGGCACCAAATGGCAGGTCTACCCGGCCCTTCTAGAAAAAAATTACATTTGCAGTTGTGAGTATGGCGAATGTGTGTGCCAAACCAACCTTAATAAATAACTTTGCCTATATAAATATGCTAGTTAATTCGCTGGTTGTATTACCCCAAATATATTTAATATTATGGGTTATATTTATGTCTTTGTGTTACTGCAGCGAACTTTCACGGCAGGTAACTCTTCACTATTAACGTCGAGACTCACCAAATAGTTTCATTCCCATGTAAATCCAGACGGAGAGAGATGCCAGGATTAGTCCCCAGCCGCAGACGCCCTTCCACTCTCCTGTAGGCGCCTGGAACTCAGCGAAGGTCTGGCAGAAGGACGAACGGTACAGCACTTTCTTCTCCTCGACGGTCAACTTGCGCCAGTCGGACTTTTCCTTTTCACGAAGGACCTGTAGAGCAATAGTAGTTTTGTGTGCGTGGGTAGCAAACGAAGAAGAATAAGAAGAAAATCGTTTAAACGAGCATGTGTGGTACCTCTCTCTCGTACACTCTTATTAGCCTAACCGAATTTACCCCAACCCAAGACTTTTAAAGGCCTCTCGCACTGTACCCGATGGGAAGTAACCCTTGCTATTGCCCGGTAAATTTAAGGAAATTAAAGCTCTTTTCTGGCGGGCTCCATATCATAACCTAGTCGGAAATTAAGTATAGTAGGGGTTATTTTATTTTTTTTATTTATTAAAGACCCAAATATAAAATTTAAAGACCACAAAAGCCACAGTGGCTTATGAGTTAAGAGTAGTCAGCGAGTTCGATGTAGGTAGTAAATACCTTGATTCCATTATCGTTTAAAAGAGAAGCCGGATACGAGATTGACCACTTTTCTGCATGAAACTTTGAACCGTCATCAAAGTGTCCAGAGGTGTCCAGTAGGTGAGGGCACTCTTATCTCGTGTCACAGGCGTGACCAGCAAGATTAAATAATACGAACTTCTAAAAACCAGTAAAAATTAGGAAGCTGCCAGCTCTCCGGTAGTTTCTATCAAGCTTGGAGTTATTTCTTTTGTTAAGTTTGGTTATTTACCTTGATGTCGGGTGTGTCCGGGCGGAAGCGGATAGCGGGGAGCGGGAAGTCAGGCCTGTCCACGTAGTTGGGCTGTCCGTTGAAACCGTAGCCCACCCACTCGCGGTTGCCGATCTGAGGACAACAGGCTATGTTACCAAACACGCAAACCAACACTCGTCAAGCCAAACACACTGAATGTGTATGCTGAGTAATAGAATACTGAAATCAATATGCTGCAATTAAAGAATGTAAATTATATAGCTGTTGGCAGATTGCAACAAAACATAGTGATATGAGCAGTCATTGGCTCATTGCTAACAACCAATTGTTTTCTTTGAATCATCAGTTGTTATGTACACATACATTTTATAGGAAGGACATACATTACATAATGTAGAACATTGCAAAGGAAAGATGGTTTCTGCGAATTCGACCTATCAGGTATGATGCCATTGGCAACAATGTCACAATGTCACACTTTGTTGACGCCCCCTCCCCCTTAACGTGTGACGTAATTTATGGATCCTGGTCAATTACAGTGAATTTTGAGTTTTAGTTTAGATATATTTGATGTATGAAGTATGTAAAAAAATTTATTGTATCTTCAAATTTATTTCTCATTTACCTTTGCCAGCTCACTCATGGAACGAGTGCCAGCCGGCACGCGGACTGCATCTAACAGCGCCTTGCGCATCAGAAAGTTGGCCATGCTGCAAACAAAAGCAAACAATATTTTAATGCTTTTTGATATTAAATAGAATGGTGCCTAATGTTTTGCAAAATAGTTGCGGTCGAATGTATCATTTCCCAAAACGGTATTTGCATTATTTTTTATTTGTTATCAGGATATCAAAACTGCTATTTCCATAAGTCAGGTTAGGTTAGACTTGCGACTACAATAAAATGCTGACTTGTGTAGGAGGAAATACCTTTTTGGCAATTGAAAATTATGGAAATTATAATCATAGTCATAAAACAGACCCGAAATAAAAACGTGTTACTTTTCCTTAATGGAATGGAGCAGGCAAACAAGAATGATATCTACCTGATGATCAATGTTAAAAAAAAAGAAGCTATTTGTTGCCATATTTTAATTTATGGGTGGCATTCAAAGGGTTAATTATATGTGTAGAATACATTATTCTACACATGTAATTAACCCTTTGAATGCCACAGTAGACCAAAAATTCTACTTGGCCTAGATGCCAGGATGTCAAATGCCAACACAAAATGTATAAACTGCCTGATAAAAACAGTGAGTTGACATCTGTTGCATTGACAATGAACATTTTATTTTAACAACACATATTTTTATTTACTTTCATATAAACATGTATTGTTAAACGTTTTATTAAAGTTGATTTTAAAACACAGTTGTATTTTGAGTTGCTCCTGTTTTGATCTAGGAGTGCGAATATATTTGCTCATACTGTGATTCAAACCCGGGACCGCTGGCTTCATAGCCAGGGTCACTACCAACTAGGCTAACCGCATCATCAAACTCTATTATTACAATATGCCTTTCTGTGAGTAATTGATAAACAAAAACAAAATATAGACAATAAAAAAATATCTTTCATTCTTTCTTTCACAAGATTTGTTATAACTATTCTATTGTATCGTTATTTATATTCCAACTTTAATATATTTTGTAAGCAGTGAAAATTATGCTAATTGGGTTAAAATCTTTTTCGTTGCATTGAAATTTGTCCCCAGGAAATGTGACAGAGTGGTTGTTTTTGTATGAAGTAATATTTTATTTTTTTGTAATACTTTACTGATTCTAATTAAATAAACATATTTAGATAATTTTTTCATATAGGTATATACAGAAAAAAATTACGATCGTGACAGAGTGGAGAATTTCAGTGCAACAAAAAAGATTTTGACCCAATTATGTTAACAAATAAGTAAACAATGAGCTGCATCAATACTGAAACCAAAACCATTAGATAAATAGCATGAGTTTTCCACATAATTTATTAATTAAGAAATACCTTTCTTATACCACAGATAAGGATAATCTAAAATAGCGCTAAATACATGGTACCTAACCAAGGAAAATCTAAACATAATGAATTTATAACCTACAAATAAATAAATAAAACTCAAGGTGACTCAATAATATAGATATATCTTAGTCCAACTTAATCAAGTGTTTTTTTATTTAAAATAATTAAGTATCTATAACCTATAGATAATTATTTACACATAGATAAGGTTACGTTATGGCAATCGATTACAAGGATTACATAACAGGAAATGTTTGGAGAAAAACCCTCAAAAGGTCAGAAAACCACCTTAGCACCTTTTTACGTACGAGAAATGTAATGAACTTTCACATGTTTTTAATAAAAAAACATAAGAAAGCCGTTAATTTAGTCAAATTAAATAAAATTCTTACGTCGATCGGCACTTGTCTTGTGTCAAATACTGTCACGCACTTACCCATCGACGAATGGATACTTATTTAGTATAATCTAATAACGTACACTGACCACTGAAATAATAAATAAATTGAAAATAGTAAGTTGAATTACCTGGAAAAAGTAATTTCCTTTCACGTGAAGTATTTTATCACGAACCAATATGACTGAAAGAAAAGAAAAATCACAGTGACATCTGGCGGACTGGCGGAGATTTTCAGAAGTCGTAACGTTTCGCTTCACGCATTAATTTTCTAATATTCTTGACATTTATTTATAGAAAAGTAATACAACATTTTATCTTGGCAAATTACAGAGAGACAAAATAGAGTTTGGGAAAATGTGGGAGACGTTTTGGAATTAAATTGGCTACGTGACAGTGAGTGGTGTCATGATAAAATCAGCTTGCAACACAAAATATAGGGCGAAATAGATCAAAAAAAATCTGACAGATTATTTGACATATAAAGTTGTTGCCATATGAAGAATTAAAAAAAATACTTGTGACACGACTCGCTGGTCACACTCTTATTTTGTACCCAAATGTGCTGTCATAAATGGGCGGTTTTCAAAAAAAGTGTAAATACAACATTAAAATTAAGAAATGTTAACTTTTCCAGTGCGTCAAGAAAATCAGTCATAAATTTAGTATCGTTAATTTTCGTGACGAACCGGAAAAGTTACCGTTTCTTAATTTTTATCCTTAACTATGTGACACTTTTTTGAACCGTTAAGCGTTATGTCTTACGTTAGAATATGGAATAGATACCTACTGTATTAATTTCCCTACCGCCTGTTCAATTTTATATCGTGCATGCATGCTACGGGGCCTGTATAAGGAGATACGGTAATGCTGGGGTCACACTAACGGGAAACGCCGTTAAAAATCACCTTAAGCGTAGTATGCATAAGGCGATTGACGTTGATTTTTAACGGCGTTTCCCGTTAGTGTGGCCCCAGCATAACAGTTTACAGATATCAAAGTCAACAAACCAGTGAAGGACTTTAAATAGGTTTTGTTGTTAGGAGTAATGTAGTTATTGAGTCTAGGTACCTACCTACTGAACTGGTATATTATAAATACGGTTTGAAATATGCTCGGAGGTCGGCTTGGAACTCTTGGAACCCTTCATCGATGATGTTGTTCAATAAACACTGACTGTATGTTGCTAAAAGTACTCATTCTTTGGATTTGACATATACCTAGTTGTTATTATAGTTTTAGTAGGTATATCCGCGTATTCTGCGTATGATTTCTGAATCTCGTCGAAAATTGGTTTAAAGTGAAGTTTAGTTTAAGCATTCGCTAACTGCCGCACTCAGAGACGTCAATTAAATTTTTAAGTTTCATTAAAGTAGCTGCTGTCACTTTCTTTGCTATAGCAATAGAATAAGACGCAGCAACTTTAATGACACTTAAAACTTAATTGACGTCTCTGAGTGCGGCAGTAAGAGAAAGAGAAGACATTAAAGCGGCTCGCCACCACCCTCCACCAACTTCTCTGACTTGTGGTAGGATATGGTCTCGTCGGTTATTAACCATTAATAGTTATCTCACGAACAATAAACTACGAGTACAGTCAAGGTCGTAAATATGTGTACACTTTAGTACCTTGTCACTTTAATCGTTGTGACATTCATATACGGCAGTTTAAACATGACATTAAATAGACAAGGTACTGAAATGTACACATATTTATGACCTTGACTGTACACATGTCATATACAATAGACATAAGACACGTTGTCGCCGTACAAGACACTGACAAAATGCGTGCTGCGACACCTATATACATTCGCAAATTCCACACATGCATGCATGCATTGTTGTGCTGTAAACATGCACTAAGGAAGGAGCAATAGAGATAAATTGATGGACTAACGTCGTCCGCGTGAGTGATACAGCCATATGTCTCACAATAATGACGACGTCGCACGTGCTGACAGATCGGTGACGACCGGACAACTGACTCGATATAGGCGCTAAGCGCCTATATTTAGGTGCTCAAGCCCGTGCGCTGGTCACGTATCTTTCTCTTTTTGTTTTCATCTAAGGACATAAAAGCCTACAGAGGGCGTTCGCGACATTGCCGATAAAATGCAGGAGAGTAGGCTGCGATGGTATGACCACGTAAAGAGGAGGCCGCCTGACTACGTAGGAAACTTGGCACTACATCTGTCCATCTCTGGGCGTAGTACAGTCAAGGTCATATGTATAGACTTTAGTGTCTTAATCGCTGTGACATTCATATATGGCAGTTTAAACATGACATTAAATAGACTAGGTACTAAAGTGTATACATATTTATGCCCTTGACTGTACCAGAGGAAGCCCCAAAACAAAATGGAAAGGTGTAGTGCTGAAGGACATGATAGAGTGTCAGGCAGATGCCTGAGGCATCCGAAGACGATGTCAAGGATAGGGTGAAGTGGAGAAGTAAAATAAAGAAAGCTGACCTGAAGACTGAGCTGAAATGTGGGATTAATAATAGCTAGGAAGAGAAAGAAATATATATGTATATATATGTCTATGAGACACTAACACTCTGTTAAAATTACGTTTCAGAACAGATATTAAAGGTTAAAAAGTTTTTGTTGTTCACACAAACACATTAGGAGCGTAACGAACGCTTCGTGTCAACAAAACTACACTACTTATATCCAGTAATTTGATGAGTTTTTTCAATAAAAACGTGGATTATAAATAACTAGGCAATCAATAAGTCGGGTAGTGAAACCTATTATCTTTATTGTTATAATAATATGTTAATTAGATAACGGTTTTACAATATATTTCTATACGTCAAATCTTTGAAACCCGCTGTTTCATTACTTGACCCGTCGTGCCCTCCTTTTCGCTCGTTTTCGGACAAAAAAAGCAAAGTTATAATATCTTCGTTTGGCGCCGGTTTGGTTTCATGGTCTTGTTGTGGGGGCACAACGTTATCCGTTGGTGCCGGTTTTGCGTCTCCGATTTGTAGTGATACGTAGTAATTTGTTGGTGCAGGTTTCGTCTCTTGGTTTTGTAGCGGGAACACATCGTCATTTCCTGGTGCCTGTGCCATGTTTTGGTTTTGTAGCGGGAACACATCGTCATTTACTGGTGCATGTTTTGCTTCTTGCTCTTGTAGAGGTAACTTATCATTATTTATTGACTCCGGTTTTTTACCTTGCTCTTGTGCGGACACATCTTTATCTACTGGGGTAGGTTTTACCTCTTGACTTTGTTTTTGCATTGCAGGTAACCTTGTAGAGTTAAAAACTTTCCTCTTCAACACCTCTTCGGAGCGAAACATTTCGTCAAAGTTTAAATTGTCAATAAGTTTATCAATTGTCTCTTCAATTTCTTGAATATTAGGATTTTTTTCAGTAAATTTAATCACGTGACCACCTCCGTCTATTTTATTTTGGACAACTTCCATATTCGAAGTTTCAACGGAAAGATCTTTTTCGTTGGAAAATAGAATGGGCAGCGGTTGTTGCACGGGCACAGCTTCGCTGTCTTCTTCGTTGTCATCTGAGGAAACTATTTTTTCTAACTTATCAATTCCGCTTGATGACATTTTGTTCAATTCAAAGTTATCTGTATTAACGAATTGCCCATTATCAATTGGGATCTCAGTAGCGTCCTCAACACTTTTTGATTCTTGAATAAGATCCATTTGCCATTTAGGTGTAGAAGGCTTGAGTTTTTTATTCTGAGCCTTTGTCCGAGCAATAGCTTCTTCTGTAGTAATTTTCATAAGAAACGTTTCGCCTGAAGAATTTTCGTCCGAATCAAAGTTATCCATAACTGTGCGAATTGCTTGAAATCCTGCCGGTTCATAAGTTGTCTCAGCTTCTACTGAGTCATTAGTTTCATCTCGGACTCTAGTAAGATCCACTTGCCCTTTCTTTTCATTCATAATTTGCATGCTAGGGTATGTTTGTTTCAAGGACGCTGGCTTTTTAGAACTAAGCGCAGTGTTAAGAAATTCATTTTTATCATCTCGTGGCATTCTCATATCCAGATCTCGGATATCTGGAACTTTATGAAGGTCTATAGGTTCAATTAAAAAATTCATTTCGGGTGAGGGCCGCGTACTCATTACAGTGTGGAAGAGGTGAGGTCGACGGGAGGTCATTCTAACGGAGTGTCTTGGTGGTTCCTATAAAATTTAAAAACTATCGTTACTAATGTACCAGACATACAACAGAGCAACATTACACTTTACAACAGTATTTTTTCTATTGGAATAGGTACGACTGAATAATTTACGGGTCCAAAGCGAAATTTAATGTTTTGATGAATAACCATACCCCCTACTAATATTATAAATGTGAAAGTTTGTATGGATGTTTGTCTTGGAATCACGCCTAAACGGCTGAACTGATTTGGATGGAATTAGTCACACAAAAAGTTCTCATCCTGGATTGCGACATCTATAGAATACTTTTTATACCGATAAATTTGAAAGTTCCCATATGATAAGTGATAAAAGATATAGCAAAAGCTAGTATTATAAATGTGAATGTTTGTATGGATGTTTAGATGTTTGTGTTTCTATCACGCCCAAACGGCTGAACGGATCTGGATGAAATTTGGCACGGAGATAGTCTTTATCCTAGGATAAAGACTGTCTCCTCGGCAACTATAAAAACTATGTAGATAGTTTTTATAGTTGCCGAGGGAAACGATAAAGGACTTCTTCACAGACGGATCCGCGGGTAAAAGCTAGTTATTGATAAATAAGTTCCTTATATTTACATTGATATTTTAAAGTATCGTTTTTTTTTTCTGTAGTGCGTTGTATAAACTGAATAAAACCACACGATATACATTTTACGACATTTTAGAAAGCTGAGCAACACCTGAATCACATCTATCAGCATCAATTCCTATTTTATCTATTGAAAATAGCTGTTTTTAAGAAGAAATCGGTGGCCTAAAAGAACATACGTACCTGTTCCATGATATCCTCGATCCAGTCGATGTAGTAGCCAAGCTTGGTGAACACAGTGGGAGAGTCAGGGGCCCCGCAGTTCGGGGAGCCGAAGCTCACGACTCCAGTCAGGATGTCGTTCACCACTCCCGGGGCTCCCACGTCGCGCTGGATCAGAAATATAATACTTAAACCAGGACCAGGTAAGCCATTAAACAAAGTAATCAGCTGTAGGGCATGATGGGTCAGGGGGCATCATAGGGGGCACCAAAATCGCAGGTCAAAATTGTCACAACGAATTGGCTGTATTGAGTGTCTGTGCTTACACAGCGGGCTTAACATGCATGCACTAGCTAAAATTTGACAGGTGCTAGGGAAATGAATACATCTATTCCATGTTCTAACGTAAGACTTAACTCTTAAGGTTTAAAATAATTGTCTCGTCCTGAATTTTATTACCTACCTTTTAATAATAAGCGACTTTAGCCTTTAGGGACAGGGGACATGGGATCAAAACCGTTTAAACGAGATACTTTCGCGACTTACGTTACAAGCGCCACCGCCACGCGAAATGAATCCGGCGCAGAAATTCTTCTTTGTCACAAATTTCCTGAAACAGTTAAAGTGGTACCAGTGTTGGACACTTTTAGCTGACATACACCAATAATGGACGATTAACTCTTAATTTAAGAGCATACAGTTTTAAATTCATTGCTATGAAATAAGAATCAAGTGAACCCTGCAGAGTGATTCTGTTAAAACACAGTTCGTCGACGAGATCTCAAATTGGATCGTCCAAGCGATCGTCCCTCGTATCGCTCTTTTGACATTTCACGGTCGATCATTTGACATTTCACAGTCGATCCCAAGACCGGGCTAAAGCTTGTAGCACATTACTCTAATTCTGGCTTTATTTTTATATCTTTCAGGGTTTTATAAAAAAATGTACAGTTCTTAATCTCTTCATAATATCCAACTAATTCTTGAGAATTTGACAGTAAAATTGATACTAGCGCTCACAGACGATGACGGATTTAGTTGTAACTTCTGTTCGTCTCACGGTATTGATTGTCTTTAAAATAAGAATCAATGTCCAAAATTCGGTACGTGTACATTACTGGTACCCTATAAAATCCTATCTTATCCTACTGATATTATAAACGCGAAAGTTTGTGAGGATGGATGGAGATGTATATTTATTACTCTTTCACACAAAAACTACTAAACACATTTGGATGAAATTTGGCACACAGCTTGTCCTTATTTTAGATTAACACATAGGATACTTTTTGTCCCGAGAAATATGATAATATTTATTACGGGATAAGCGATAAACGATTTCTGTGCGGATAGGCGTACCTACCTACCCCTTTACGAAAAATGTGAAAAATATACGGTTGCGACTTCATCATCAGAGTCATCGTAGGCCTCTTTAAGGGCCGTATTAATAAACTCATCTCAACTCTGATCCCCGTCTCAAGATACGTCAAAGTAAACGTCAATCCATAGAAAACTGTCACTTGTGACGGGGATCAGAGTTGAGATGAGTTTATTAATACGGCCCTAAGACTACTAATTAAATTAACTTTTTAAAAAAGTAATATTTATTTTGCTCACTTGGAATAAACATCCCGGCAGTCGGCCAAATCGTAAAAGTGCAGAACATCCATAGCTAATTTATTCTTCCACGGATTGTAGATCTTATTGCTTGCCTTAAAAGAAATATTTCCTAAATATTACAATCATTAAAAAAATTACGACGCGGTTGGCCTAGTTCGTAGTGATCGTAAACTGTCTATGGTGCTAGCGATCCCGGATCAGAGTCACACTAAACTGTAATGTAACGGACTATCTTCAGTCCCCCGGCAGTCCTATGACGGCTATGACTAACTGCATAATTTTTAAGTAAGATTAAAGTTACTGCGCCTTATTCTATTGCTATAGCAAAGAAAATGACAGCAGCCACTTTAATCAAACTTAAAAGTGAATTGATGTCTCGGAGTGCAGCCGTATGTCTGTCGGACGACCTGCCAGCTTTATATATGAAATGTACAAAAAAAATTCTACTAACTACACTGGCCGAAAAACCAGACTTATAGACATTTATCTATATGTTATAGGGAAAATAAAACGAAGTAATGAAAATCAACAAATCAAGATAATAACAAAGCAGTTTAAAAATTACTGTTAAAATTTAGGCACGAGTCGACTCTTACACACGTAGTAAATAAATACAATTGGAAAATAGTTTTGATGCGAATCATATTAAATACGAACTTAAATACGGAACCCTCGGTGCGCGAGTCCGACTCGCGCTTAACCATTTTTTTTAATACTTATTAAAATACTTACTCTTCTCGCACCCCACCCTATAATAGTAATGCCATCGGTATTCGAAGGCAGAGCCCACGCGTTGGTATCAACTCGTATCTTCCTCACGTTCTTGTTTTTCTTCCGGAATCTGATTACTCTCTGAAGCCTCATAATGGCCAGGTTGTTCTTCAGGGTTTTCGGTTCGTACGAGGGGTAGAAATATACCTCCAGAACAGGGACACGGTCGCCACCCATGTAGGAACTGCTGCCGATCCTCACAGAGAGGAATGAAGGGTTCTCGCGGTAGAAGCGGTTGTTGTGGACTCTAAGAATGAAGATATAGATGCAACTCTTCAATAAACAAATCAATCAGAAGTTGATTTAAAAAGGTATTTAGTAAATAGAGATCTGATAATCGGGAGGTTACTATAAGCCTAAGGCCCCGCGCAGACTGCAAACTATTTAGTCGGCTGATTGTGTTTTGTCTCCATACACTTTGTAAGAATGGATAAGGACAACCGTATAATCGGCCGATAGAAAGTCATCAAACATGTGCTTATAGTACATTGCGTCGTTACAATAGCCCTCGCCTCAAACGTGAAAACCAACTCGTCAATGTACTTCTACTAGCATGCAAACCATCGACCAATGAACATAAACTTGGCCTTTATTGAGATCACGCGACTTTAGGTAAAGTGCCTCCCAATTATCCGATCTGTATAAGTAACATTATGCGATATAAAAATGAAGAAAATAAAAAGATAATAATGAAGGTTATACAATTGTAGGCAAGAAGCAGCGGTGATGACCAGGTCATCGTCAATTATGGATCCAGCGCAGGAGAACTGGTCAAACATGTGGACACTGGCCATGAAGGGGAAGTGCTTGATCTTCGTGGTCTTGCCTTGAAAGATGCGGCGACCGTCCGTCACTGTGAAACAAAATCATCATCATCATCATCATCTTCATCATCGTCTTGCAATTGTCTGAATCATTTGGAGTCGGCGCAGCACGTTTTTTTCTTCCATACATCTCTATCGGTAGATAACGGCTTATCTCAGTATTCACACCCTTGTTTTTGATATCACTTGAAAACAAAATATACTCCCTAATTTACTATTAGTAAATCAACAAAACATTAGCATATTTTACTTTATTAAAATGTTCAAGTAATTTTAGCGGTATTACTATGATTATAAATTAATGAACGTTGAAAACGTCTTATTTATATATGTATTTTAAGAAAGTAGCGTACGAAATCAAGAAAATTCTGCGAAAATAATGCATCAGCGAATCATACTTTGAAAATTTTATTAGCTTTTGTAATGCTGTATCCCACTTTTAAGTTGAAAAAATAACTTCTGTATCCTTGTCAGGAATGAATCCAAGAAGCCACAATCACACGTACACGTACAGTCATACGTACAGTTTCATTATTAGGTGAATCGTGGATGAATACATCATGCAGAAGAACAATATCTACAAAAGAGGTCCAGGCCGTCCACCTCATTTCAAAGCCGCCTTGGAATGGCAAAGTAATGTCCCAATTGTTAAAAGCGTGCTTTTATTTATACATATTAGAGTAAAACGAAAAAGCAAAAGAAAAACTCACCCCAAAAATTTGAATCGTTTTTTGTTAGGTATCTGTCCACGGTGTTATTTCTAAGACTTTGATGGGCCTTATGAAATTGGTGCAACATTTCATAATTTACAGTTATATATGAATTATTGCCAAGATATAATTCTTTAAGTTTCGCCAACGTGTCAAGGAAGTCTTCAATATGCTTATTTACGTCCCCTTCATTTAGCGTATCATTTACTACTTCAGTTTTATTTTCATCATACAATATCTCGTTTATTACAGTCGTATAATCAGCAGTGCCGTTGACGATTTTGATATCGAGACTCGTTAATTTCAACAATTCTATCCAATTGTTTTTTTCGTGTCGAGTGAGGTTGACGAAGTTTTTGTGCATCTTCGAGTATTCCTTTATCTTATTTGTCATATTTGTGTTAAATTTAAGACTAGAAAATATTTGATTTACCGCGTCACTTAAAATATCCGTTGGCGCAATGTCTCGAGGTAATTGTTCGAAGCCGTGAATTTGGTTAATAATGCAAAGAACAACAAAATGGAAGACGGCAATTGAAGACAACATGAGAGGACCGACGCTTTCCAATTTAATATAAGACAACGAGATTTTATAAATCGAAATGTATTGTAAAATGTTGCACTTATGTAGTATCTAATGCTATAAATTGAATTTATGTTTTGTTTTATTGTATTTGTTTTTAGGGCGATTTTGCAATATTTTTACGATTGTTCTTTATTTGTTTTAAAACGTTTACGCCAAATGCAATTGGAAAGATATTTTATCGCTAAAGTCGTAAAAATCATTTCAATTATAATATGCATTTTAAAAATCATTAAACCTAACATTAAAAAAAAAATCTATTGCTACTGCAGTACGTCTTATTAACGGTCATCGGCATTATTCGTGACACAAAAGTGTCATTCGTGTGAGACACGAATGTCACACATATTAATTATTTATTTATTTATTATATTGTAATAGCAATACGCCAATGTCTATAAATAAAAAAATCCTTCTTTATGACTTGCTAATTTGGTGCACGTGCTAATATTTCCTAAACATGATATTAATATCCCAGAATAGATAATATTACTGTAAGGTGCATTGGGGTGATTCCGTCTGCGGGGCAATTCCGTAAACAATGTAGGCAATGATTTTTTCGCTTTGGGAGTTAATAACTTTAGAAAAGCAGAAAAAACACGAACAAAAAATATTCTAGAATATCGTATTTTACGCAGATTCTAAACATATTAATTTCGAGAACCTTCTTTTACAAAAATTTGATGAAAAAAAATTAGGCTGAAAACTTCGACCTAACCAGGAAAGTACGGTTGATGAGCTACTTTTTGGGAAAAATAATATTAAATCTCATTTAATTTCATTTATTTAATATTGACAGTTCCCGGCACAGAGACATAATTCTGTGCACTTTAATTTTCTTTTAAACAGCTGCAACGATTTTTGCATCCGGCCTTGCACTTGCACCGAGTAAGTTCCAGGCAGACTTTGGCGACATCTGTTAAATCTGACCAATGAGGGGTCCAAATACCTTCTTCCATACTCCAGCCCAGGATAAACATCTCGTGTCGTAATGGCTTAGTTCCTTGTTAAACAATCTACCTACTATTACTTGCACTTTACTTAACATCGGCTTCTTAGTCATAAGTCAGTTAAAGAATGATGCAGAGATGCAGGCATAAGCAATTCCAAGGAGACCGGTTTTTATTCAGCGAAGAGCGCTGTGGGGTTTTCAGAGACGGTTTTACTTTTTGTTAAACACATTAATGATGATGATGATGATTTCATGATTATGCATCCGTAAGAAAAATCATAAAAATGCTGGTTAATTACTTTATTTTGTGCCCAATAGGCCGGCTATGATATAAGGTTAGTTTAGGTATGTTACCCAAAAATATACAAGTCACTTCTCCTTCTCCCGGCTGTTATTTTAATACAATTATTTTTATTCAGGTTATATTATTAACAATCATTAATAACAAATCATTAAGCCACTACTGGACCGTATAATTATAGAGTGCTTTCTGCTGCTCGTGAAATATTCAAAGCATTGGTTTCTGTTTTTGCGGTGATGAGTCAACTTCTTCAATACATGTTAACAAATTAGGCGATGAACTTGAACAAGTTATCCCTGTTCCACACCCATTAATTCAGCTAAAATATCGTACATCTCATTCTTGAACATGGCATTGAAAGTCTCCTCCTCGCCTTGGTTAGTTACATTTGTTTTATTTCCGACTATATCCAATCCTTCTCTCCGTTTATTTTCATTCGTATCGCGAGTTGTATTTACGGTGTGTTTTCGTTCGCTGTCAGACGAGAAAAGCAAACTTAACAAGTTATTATCATCCGTATCTTCCAGTTTTTTTTCATCTGCCTGGACTGTCTGTTCTTCTAGCAGTTTCAGCAGCATTTTATCTTCGATAACGTTCTTGTTATGTTCATTTTCTTCATGAGAGTTAATTAGAGTTGCTTCTTGTCGATGTCCATCTACGTTATCTTCAAATAATTCATCAATTTGCTCTTCTATTTCTAATTCTTGATCATTGAAACTTTTTGCAGACTGCTGGCGGAGAGGAGCATAGGGAAGAATATTTGATTTAGGTCGGTTAACCACTTTATTCAAGATTTCAATTGCATGAGCTATTTCTTTAGAACCTGGCTGCTCTGACTTTACAGACTTTGATTGTTCCGTAGTCACTTTAACTTCAGTAGTTGAATTTTTTTCTTGTTCTAATTGCAATGCAGCCCACTCTTTATCGGTTTCGCTTGAAAACATATCGGCGTTAACTATGTTGGCATCTTCTTTTTGTTTAGACAATGTAGCTTTTTCTTTTTCTTTAGATTCATCAGATCCCACTGGTTGCGCCGTCATAGATCTAGTACCCATCATTTCATCTTTATTAGTTACAATTAAATTGTTGTCATCGTTCTTATTTACGATTTTATCTGTTTCGCTTGATGAATTTTCGAGCATATCAACGTTCTCTATTTTCGTAACCAACGATTTTAAGGGCTCAAAAGATGTCTCACTAGAGGTACTATCATTTTTACTAGTTCTAGTAAAATCTTTATACTCTTTATTTCTCTTTCTCTTTGATTTTTTAATTTCTTCTGTGCTAGTTGATTTTTCTCCGTCATCGCCGGTTTCTTTATTATCGGATTGAGAATCACGGAGTGCATTGTAATTTTCTTTCGAATTCCGCGTTCGAACATCCAGTTCCTTAACAGATTTGATTATAACATTGTCCAATGGTTCAATTAGGAAATTCATTTCACGAAGTGGTCTCGTGGTCATGATCGTGTGGAAGAAGACAGGTAGGCGTGTCGTCGTAGACGCAAAATGCTTCGATGGTCGCTGTAACGGCAAAATAATTATTATCACTTTTACTGCTTTTAGCTGAAGCCATCTTACAAAAGTTGTTCCTTTTTACTTAATTGATTATTAGGTAAGGAGAAGTGAAATTCTAATGTTTTTGTTATACAATATCGTATCGTGATTCGACATATCATAATATAATAAATAAATACGGCACTAAAAGTGATGTGACAGCACTTTTAGAGCTGCCTATACGTAAAGTAGTACTTTTCTCGAGAATTTAGAAAGCAATATATGGACGTTTAATTTATATAAGGCCCAACGTCCATGTTCTTTCTGGATAAACATAGGATACCGGTTTTCCCGGAAATTTTGATAGTTCCCGCGGGAGAAACAAAAAACGAGTTCTACAGGTAAAGGCTAGTATTAGCTGGACTGAAAAATAAATGAGAAAGTGCTTAGGATTTAAAGGAAAAAAAAACACACATCACAATAGATAAAAGACGAGGGAAGATGTTTGGTCATCTGTTACGGCATGACGAAGAACATCGAGATGATAATTAAAGGAAAAAAGAAGAAAAGGAAATGAGGGAGACCAAGAAGAACATATATGTACTAATAGAAGAAAAAGTAGCCACCGTGTTCTATCAATGTGGTAAAGATAATGCTCAGAACAGGGAAGACAAGAGAAAATCTAAAGTAAATGATGATGGTCTAGCAGAGGAAGTCGGGGCTAGAAATAGTTGAATAATACCTGTTCCATGATTTCTTCGATCCAGTCGATGTAATAGCCGACCTTGGTGAAGACCGTGGGAGCATCAGCGAGGCCACAGGACGAGGAGCCGAAGCTCACGATCCCGGTCAGGATGCCGTGAACCACGCCAGGGGCACCAATGTCGCGCTGCAATCAGCCATCATCCAACTTAATATTATAAATGTAAAAGTTTGTATGATTGTTTGTGTTTAAATACCACCTATACGGCTGAGCGGATTGTAATGACATTTGGCCCACAGATGGTAGGAAAGCCGACTGCAAAATTTCGTACTGACTTGATACCGCGATGAAATGCACAATGGTTTCCCATAAAAGTGATGCTAAGTCCGAATTTAATAGCCAGTCACGCCACGGCAGCACAGCCAATCAGTGACGAGCGCAGGCGTACGATTCACGTATCAGTGTTATGTATCCACGTTCTAATATAACCCTTAACGCGGTACAATTAAGTCACATTATGTTGATTCGAGCGAGGCGCAGTATTTTATTTTTCTTTTAAAGTTAAGAATTTAAGAATTTTAAAGTTAAGTTGAAATTCGGCAGCCCACTATATTTATGATTGTCTTTAAAATCGAGATCATGATCGGTTCATTTTTGTCTCAGGAATTCTCAATACCTACTACCTACTAGTGAAAAAAAAACTCACTTGTAGATATTTTTATCACTTACTACCTAACACAAACCTTCATAATTATTATACATGCAATACAATAAGTCTACAGTAATTAAAATATCCGTAATTTGTACAATTCCAAAATATGGGTTCCACGGCTGTTGCTTACACAATCTCGTCTGTCAAGGTGTTTCGGCAGAAGAAGCCTTGGCAGACTTATATATTCCTGAAATGAGGGTTCATACCTACCGACTGGAATTGGTTTCATGCTGGTATCAGATGGGTATATTTAGGGGTCCCGATGGTCACCTTTGAGAGCGTCTGCCAAGCACTTCCGGCAAAAAAAAAATTGGCAGATTTCGCTTTTCTGTATCTACCAGTAAATTTCTAACTGATGCCATTACTATTATTTTAGCATCAGATGGGTTAAGTAACACCCCCTTTTTCGCACCGGAAATGGCTTTCTTTTTTTTACTTTCAGCAAGTTCCGCCGTGGCAGACTATTAAATTCGGACTTAGCATCACTTTTATGAGAAACCATTGTGCATTTCATCGCGGTATCAAGTCGGTACGAAATTTTGCAGTCGGCTCTCCTACCAAGATAGCCCTTAACCTGAATTGATACAAAATTATGTAACTCCCGAGGGAAAAGCGACAAATTACTTCTACAAGAGGCAAAAGCTAGTAAGTATTATAGAAGAACATCGTTGCCTGAGACTTCAGATATCACTGGTGAACACTCGACAGCAAAGAATTCAGTCAAATCCAATTTTTTTCAACCATATTTGCTCACGTGATCACGTGATCACGAAAATGAATACACGATACATTCAAACTCAACCTTTTTCAACGCCATTGACGGATATTCGGACCACTGGTTCAACGCTAACCACGGATATATCCGTTATGGTTGCCAGCGTAAAATCTAAATATCTATGAGGTAAGGATGACATTCTGGTTTCTAGCTGTCATTGTCAGTGACGACTTTTGTATTTAACATGCCGTTGAAATAGTTTCAATTATTTAGTATTTTTGTTGACTTACATTGCAAGCTCCGCCTCCATGCGAAATGAATCCAGCGCAGAAATTCTTTTTTGTTACAAATTTCCTGAAAAGGAATCGATTATATCCATATCTAATCTTAAATAATATTTATTTTACAAACTCTCATTTTACTTCACTTGTCATCTGTCATCACCAGTGCACTGGTCGCAATAGGTAGAGCTAATTTACCTAAACTGCAGAGTTAAAAAATTTGGTACATTTAAATAAAATACTCTATTCATTTGTGAAGAAACACTGAAAAAAGGGCCGTTGTTAGCTCGCTTTTGACGAGGCCTATGCAGAACTAAAAACTCAAAAACCGCTCATTGGTGAATGCAAAAGTCTACTTTCTGAAAAATTAACTGTAACTACTCGGGTACAGCAAATAGCAAACCTTAAGTGGCAGTGGGCGGGGCATATTGCTCGTAGAACCGATGGCCATTGGAGCGGAAAGGTTCCAGAGTGGCGACCGCGAACCGGGAGACGAAGTGTCGCCAGGCCTTCCACAAGGTGGACCGACGATCTGATAAAGGTCGCGGGAAACCGATGGATGACAGCAGCAGAAGACCGATCGTTGTGGAAAACCTTGGGGAAGGCCTTTGTCCAGCAGTGGACATTTTGCGGCTGATGATGATGATGATGACTCAGGTATGTTATGCTCACCGAGAGTAAATATCTTGGCAGTCCAGCAACGGATAGAAGTCCAATACAGCATAGGATATCTTGTTCTCCCATGGGTTGATCATCTTATTGGTTTTCTTGGAAAGATAACACATTGCATATCATTTCATTCAAACTAAACTCAATGCTATATACTAAGGCAATCCCTATCCCTACTTGTATTATAAGAAAATGCGAAAGTATAACTCTGTCTCTGTGTCTGTACCTCTTCACGCTTAAACCGCTGAACCGATTTAGATGAAAGGTATGGAAATAGTAGTCCCGGGAAAGGACACAGGATAGTTTGAAAGTTTGACAGTTACCGTGGGATATACGATAAACGACTTCTACGCGGACGGAGTCGCGGGCAAAAGCTAGTAGTCATATAAATAAATACTTAGTACTTAAATACGTGGAAAACATCCAAGAAAGGAACGAATTCGAGCTCATCACAAAAATATTTGCCTTTGCCGGGAATCGAACCAGGGATCACTAGTTTCGTGGTCAGGGTCACTATCAACTAGGCTACGGAATTATAAGGGTAAAGATTGCTATTTGGCAAATGTAAAAAAACTAAATGCCTTCTAATACTTACGGTTTTAGCTCCCCACCCTAGAATAGTAATTCCAGCGGTATTCGGCGGCAGATTCCACGCGTTTGTGTCAAGCATTATTTTCTTCACGCTATTTGTTTTATGTAAATTGATGTGCCGACGAAGTCTCATGATGGCCAAGTTGTTATAGAGGGTCTTTGGGTCGTATGAGGGGTGGAAGTAGACCTCGATGACGGGGATCACCTCCCCGGCGCCGTTGTAGAAGCTGCTGCCCACGCGCACGGCGAGGAAGGAGGGGTTCTCGCGGTAAAATCGGTTATTGTGAACTCTGGTGACGAAGATAAAGATTGGCGTAAGGTAAAAAGTAAATATAACGGGGGAAAATCACACAAATTGACCCATGTAGTTCCAAACTAAGCACTAAGCTTGTACTCGTACTATAAGTATTCAAAATATGATTGATATACATACTTATACAGAAATACTATTAGATAGAAAATATACAAGACTCAGACAAATATGAGTATTCATTCAAGCGTTTGTCATAAATATTTGCCCGGGATCAAACCCAAAACCGCTAGCTTCGTAGGCAACGATAGTAATATTAACCATAGCAATTAAATTGTAGATGCTTTATGTGTCGAAAATTTTAGATTTCATAAATTTACAATTTCAATAATAATTATGAAAATGAGATTGGAAAAGATGAAGTTTAAATTGAAGATGTACAATTGCAGGCAGGAGGCAGCCGTGATGACCAGGTCTCGATCGATGACGGAGCCAGCACAGGTAAAGTCGCCGAACAGCTGAACGCTGGCCACGAAAGGGAAGTCCCTGATCTTCGTCCGCTCCCCTTGGTAGATACGGCGAGTGTTGCTCGGGACTGGAAAACGAATTTGTATCATGTACATGATGTCTGTAAACCTTCACGAGTTCCCAGATAACTTTGTTTGCAGTCTGCAATTAATGTTTAGGTGTCCAACTCGGGCTAAGTATGCGTGGGCAATGCGCAGCACTTGAAAGCGGTCGAATTATTAAAATACGACAAAATATTGTTAAGAACATTCTTAAATTCATATTTGAATGATACTCCACCTCTGATATTATCAGAGGGATCATTCAGACATAAAATTTAAGGTACCTAGGCTAAAAACTTTACAAATCTCATGTTTTGCAAACTGTTCTCTAGACAAAAGACTTAGGGCCTGTTTCATAATCGACAAGTAAATTCATCTGTCAGCTAAA
Organism: Tortrix viridana; assembly: GCA_963241965.1. Classification (NCBI taxonomy): domain Eukaryota; kingdom Metazoa; phylum Arthropoda; class Insecta; order Lepidoptera; family Tortricidae; genus Tortrix; species Tortrix viridana. The sequence goes on along the minus strand of OY725193.1, from coordinate 9,021,380 downwards.
TATAGCCCTCTTCTTGTCTGTTTTTAAGTGTAAGAAAGGGAAAGGGCTAAATTTATTTGACAGATATGCTTTACTTGACGATTGTGAATCAGGCGGTTAGACACATAAATAAGCTAAAAAAAGTGCAAGAGAACTCACTCCATACTTCACTTTCGTCACTTTCAGTTTGATTTAATTCAAAAATCTTGCTCTTGTTACCGTGAGTCCTGTGAAATTGCTGCAGTACTACATTATTTATGGCGATGTATGAATTATTCAGAAGATATAACTCTTTAAGTTTTACCAACGTGCCAAGGAAGTTTTCGATATGCCTATTTACGTTCTCTTCATTTAGCGTATTACTTACTGCTTCAGTTTTATTGTCTTCATCCAATACCTCATTTATTACGGTCGTAAAATCTGCAGTGCCGTTGTCGATTTTGATATCGGGACTCGTTACTTTAAACAGTTCTTTCGTATCGTTGTTTTCTAGCCGAGTGAGTCTGACGAAATATTTGTGAATCTTCGAGTATTCCTTAATCTTACTATTTTTGTCTACTTTTATTTTGAGACTGGAAAATAATTCGTTTACCACGTGACGTACTGTTTCGGTCGGTGCGATGCCTCGAGGTAATCTTTCAAGACCGTGAATCAGGTCAACAAAACAAAGGAACGCAAAATGGATGACAACGCTTGAAAATAACATGAGATAACCGACACTTTTGGATATTAAGACAACGCTGGCTTCAACAAATACAAATGTATTGTGAAATGTTGTACTTTTGAAATGTCTTTTAAATAAACTCGTTTTATGTTTAGTTTTATTTTTGCTGCAAATTGAAATGTTGCAACTTTTTTTATGATTGTTTGCCGTATTTATTTTTAATCTTAACACAATAACAATAAAACTCTTCAGAGAATCATAAAGTGTGAAGTTTATAACAAGATGATTGCAACACATCCTCTGAAACAAAGATATCATTGATGCAAACACACGAAAAAGTTATTGATACTTTTTCATGTTTAAACATTAAGAGTCACTTGTACGACAAAGATAAATCTGCTATAGTCTTAAATCTAGATTTAAGACTGACAGTTCCATGTATTTTGACACGACGAAATTGTAAATGTGCCGGTGTGGCTTACTTACTGAATAACATCTTTATCTTTATCTTTATCTTTATTTTGCACTTTAACTTTATAATTTTGCTGCAATTGGCCTTTAATAATTATAATCTATCTTTTTAATGCTAGTACACAGTCTATTAGTACTTAGAGATACCAGTACACAGTCTATTAGTACGTACACTTTACTGCAGAGATACAAGTAATAGACAGGCTGTAATTATCACTCCCGTTCGAGTCTGTTGAGAGATTTTTTAATGAATGAATGACTACTTATGTACCTAGCTTGCTTGTGCTTGCACCGTTACTACTTCACAGTCAGACGTTAAAATATGGAATAGATGTATTCATTTCCCTAGCACCTGTAAAATTTTATCTCGTGCTTGCATGTTAAGCCCGCAGTATGCCAATAAGGACTACTATTTTAAAAATTTTAAGTTACGATCTTAACTTAAAAGTTTTAAAATAGTAGTCCTTATCCTAATCCACCTTTCGCAAAATTTTATACAAGGTCGAGTAAAAGAGCTCTTATTTCGCAACCATCATACACTTGTGCAATATGTCGTTTACACATAAAATGTTACAACTTGGCGTTTATGTGTTTTATATCAATGTTTTTAAATTAAAATGTGGAAATCTTACAACGGAATTTTTCAAAGATACGGCATTTAGTTAGAGTGCTTTATTACATTACTTAGACTTGTTCGTAAAATATAAACTTGATTAACTTAAACCTAAAAAAATTAGTAACTTAAACCAAAACATGTTCAACATCAAATGGGTCGTGTTGTTTTTTTTCTTCCAAATTGTCAAACCAAGTCAAATGTATTTTGAATCAAAAGACATCTTCCACCAGACCGACGACCGAATCCTCGAAATCATTGATCATGTGTTTATTTCACTTAAAATCGACGAAAACTTCAAAAAATCTAAAAATGTAGCGGACTATTTTTCAATGCACAACTATATCCAAGATGCAGTTGAGAAAAACGAACAAGTTTATAAAAATATTCGTAGCACATTCAAAACTAACGTCAGTAATAAAACTGCTTATTCCAATTTAAATTTTAACGAAGTTATTGATGAAGCGATAAGCGAGCAACTAGATATAACATTTACACAAATTTTAAAGAATAATAGCAAAATTCGTACAATACCTGATAATGCCATATTAAACGAGTTCATGGAATTAGCAAGAGATTTCCTTTTGAAAATAAGCTTACCTGTACCTAATGATTTCGAATTCCTGGGTAAGAAATCAAACTTAAAAACTAATAAGTAATTATGTTTCATGTAGGTATTGATCAATATCATTAAAAGAACACAGTGATGTAACTCTAAAACATACAATTACGAATTCTCAACGTATAACGTTTCAGTATCTGATTTCAAGAGTCTTCACCGGATAAGCAGAAGGTTATTAAGAAGGACGGTCACCACCATCAAGAAGTTCCCCTTTATGGTCAGCATCCACGTGAGAAACCACTTCACATGCGCCGGGACTCTCATCCGTGAAGACATGGTCATCGCTGCAGCGTCCTGCCTAATACAGTAAGATTTAGAAATTCCCACAGGTAGATAGTTAGATAGATAGATAGATAGATAGATAGATAGATAGATAAACATCTTTATTCTTCACAAACATACATGACCTTTAAGGCCAACACGATTTACAAAAGAATATGAACAGGTTCATGCAATTTAAACAGTATAACTAACTATATTAGAACTTAAAACTAGAGATAAATTAAATGTTTCAGAGCATTGAGAATGTTCTCTTTCCATTAATAACTAAGAAAAGATTTGAAAGTTACTCGAAATTTCTCAGAGAATTTTCACAATTCGAGATGTTTCTAGCCGGTACATTGCTAATACCGATTTTTATCGCACCAATCGGTGTTCTCCTATCTCGAAGTAAAAATTAATCACGACGAGCCTCTACTTCTTCATTCAATCAGCCAGGGTTTACCTAATCTTTGGGATTCCGTCGTTCATCCACATTGCTCCACTCTCTGTTAATTGCCGCTTCGTTTTATCAGTTTACAACTACATAAGATTGATATTTGCCCCGACAGATTCATCTCGGATGATTCCGACGCCGCATCCATCTATGTACGCGTCAATAGCGACTACACTAAGAAGTTTGGAGAACTGCTACCAGTCGCAGACTTAATCTTCCACTCGGATTTCAACTCTACCAATCTAAAAAACAACTTGGTCATCATCAGGTTAAAGAGATCAGTAAAATTGGGAAAAAATGTATTAATAAACTACGATACAATTGCTGATGACTTACCAGAAGGTGTGGATGTATTCTTTTTAGGTTGGGGAGAGAAAATGGTGAGTTTTAGTCTTAATATATGCTATTGTACGCAATTCGCAATAAATCTTATATCATGATACCCCATTTATTAGGTGTTCATATTTAAATTCATAAATGTTTAATATTAGAATGAAAACTGTAAAAATCTCAACGTCGTCATCATGTCAGAAACGAACGAGTCCGCAACATGCCGCAACGTTCCCGACTTATATTGTTCGTAATGTTCGTGTTAGCTGTAATAATTTAATCCCTTTTACGCCCAGCGCAAACCGGCGGACGGGAAGGTGCAGGATATTCAATTCAAATTTTAAGCTACGAATACATCAATTAAAATAAAGTATTAATTTTAATACTCTGAGACTGAGGAGTACCTCAGTGCTTGCAGCGGATTTCTCTCTACCGAAGGTCGGTATTCGACAGAATCCATCGGTATGCATCGGTAGTACGCCAGAGTAGTGACAAACAGGAATCCGCCAGAATACGCCAGAGTAGTGACAAACAAGCTTAGCTTAAGCTTAACAGCTAACAATAATAGAAGCAAGAGAAAAAAAACTTGAATTACGTTACGTCACGGATCATTTAATTTCTTTCTCTAGTAACAAAGAAAAACATTTTGTACAAGATCCGCTTCTATGCTCTCTTTCCTCAGCCGGGTTTCTGTGGACTTAAATGTCATTTAAATATTAAATTCACGTTCGGATGTTTCAGACACCAAATCAACACAGTTACTTGCATGAGGTAGACCAAAAACTAACATATGCCAGTTTGGATCTCTACGATTTTGAGAAATGCGTAAAACGTTATACAAGGTACCTACTGTATTTGCTCCAATATGCATGAAATGTTTATTTTCTAGGATATAAAATGACCTAAATCCAGTAAGACAATTATGACTTTTAAATAAACTATTTCAGATTCTACACCAGTGAACATCAATTTTGCGCTGGTATTTTTAACAAAAGCAGCAGAAAGCAGCAGAAAGCTTGCAAAGTTAGTATTACAGTCGAAGTAGGTAAAAAGTAAGTAGCAGTTGACGTGACTCTACTCAAAGGTACGTTAATTATGATAACTACCTCAACTTACATAAAATGTTAAATAATAACTATCACATATTATGAAACTCGCCAAAAATCAATTTCAAAATTGTTATTTTTAAGAACCAGTATTTTCATTCTCCGTTGCCGAATTATGTTTCCACAGTCGTGTTTTCCCTTGACACGTTCTTTCCCATTCTAGAAATCAACTTCAATCAATAGGAGCTCAGCTTTTGCCGAGCTCCACTTTCTGAGTGGTTTGGCCCTTCTAGTCTGCTGCAAAAATAATATAACCTGAACTTTAATTGTCATCATCATCATCATCAACAGCCGCAAGACGTCCACTGCTGGACAAAGGCCTTCCCCAAGGTTTTCCACAACGATCGGTCCTCTGCTGCTGTCATCCAGCGGTTTCCCGCGATCTTTATCAGATCATCGGTCCACCTTGTGGAAGGCCTGCCGACACTCCGTCTCCCGGTTCGCGGTCGCCACTCTAGAACCTTTCCGCTCCAACGGCCATCGGTTCTGCGAGCGATGTGCCCCGCCCACTGCCACTTAAGGTTTGCTATTCGGTGAGCTATATCAGTTACTTTAGTTCTCCTGCGGATCTCCTCATTCCTGATTCGATCTCGCAAGGAGACACCTAGCATAGCTCTTTCCATCGCCCTTTGAGTGACCTTGAGCCTTCTTATGAGGCCCATTGTAAGCGACCATGTCTCAGATCCGTATGTCATCACTGGCAACACACACTGATCAAAGACTTTTGTTTTGAGGCACTGTGGTATTTGAGACGGGAAGATAGTGCGTAGCTTACCGAACGCTGCCCAGCCGAGTTGGATTCGACGATTGACCTCTTTCTCGAAGTTGGACTTACCTAACTGGATTTTTTGTCCTAGGTATACATAGTCGTCAACAACTTCGAGAGTAGAGTCTCCAACTTTGACAGGAGTGGGTACGACATGGACATTTGACATGATTTTCGACTTGTCCATGTTCATTTTAAGACCCACTTGTTGAGAGACTCTACTGAGGTCATCGAGCATTGTACCGAGGTCCTCCAGGGTCTCAGCCATGATGACAATATCGTCGGCGAATCGAAGGTGAGTGATGTATTCGCCATTTATGCTGATGCCAAAACCCTCCCAGTCCAGAAGCTTGAAAGCGTCTTCCAATGCAGCAGTAAACAGTTTTGGAGATATTACATCTCCCTGTCTCACTCCTCGCTGCAATTGGATAGGCTTCGAGTTCCGGTCTTGAAGGCGAACTGACATAGTGGCGCTTCTATACAAACACTTTAACACCTCGATGTATCGATAGTCGATTTGGCACCGCTGAAGAGACTGCAGTACAGCCCATGTTTCAATCGAATCGAAGGCTTTCTCATAGTCCACGAACGCTAAGCATAGTGGCTGGTTATACTCCTCGGTCTTCTGTATAACCTGCCGCAGCGTGTGGATGTGGTCTATGGTGCTAAAGCCTTTTCGGAAACCGGCTTGTTCGGTAGGCTGGAAGTCGTCAAACCTGCGTGCGAGACGATTCGTAATGACTCTAGAGAACAGCTTGTAGACATGACTCAGGAGCGTGATGGGTCTATAATTCTTCAGCTGGGTATTATCACCCTTTTTGAAGAAAAGAACCACCACGCCCCTGTGCCATGCTTGTGGCGTTTTACCCTGGGCTATGACGGAATCAAATAGCTTCTGAAGAGCTTTTAAAACCGGTGATCCTCCTGCTTTCAGAAGCTCAGTCGTAATTCCGTCATCACCCGGCGCCTTGCTGTTCTTAAGCTGTTTTAGAGCCACTCTAATCTCGTACAGGCTAACGTCCGGGATGTCTTGGGTGTAGTGTCGGGACAACCTAGCTCTTGGGTCATCTGCTAAGTTGCTGACAGGTAGGCGTGTTGTCGTGTACAGCTGTCCGTAGAACTTCTCTATCTCTTCCAAAAGCTCAGACTTCGACGATACGATCCTGCCGTCATCGGTCTTCAGCCTCATCAGCTGGCTCTGCCCAATAGACAAATCTCTTTTAAACACTTTAGAGCCCCTGTTTCGCTCAATAGCCTCTTCAATACTATTGGTATTGAATCGGCGTATGTCGCGAGTCAGGGACTTAGAGATCTGTCTATTGAGCCGCCTATACTGAGAAGCATCTTGTGATGACTGCAGGAGCATAACACGTCTTCTCTCCATTAGTTCTTGGGTCGAGTCAGAGATTTTCTTGGTTCCTTTTGAACGGCGAGTTTTGAAAAATTTAGACCCAACCGTTTGGACAGTTTCCACGAACCTGTTGCAGTAATCATCCACGTCTACGCATTCGCCTAGGCTTTCGAAGCGGTTTTGGAGTTCGAGCTGAAAGTTTTCGGGGTTTTGGATATGGATTGGTGCTGGACGGAGCGTAGATTTCATCAGGCGTGACCTTTCCAAGCGTACGTCGATATTCAATTTGCCTCTGACCATTCGGTGATCGCTCCCGGTTTTAACCGCATTGATCACGGAGACATCATTGAATATTTGCCTTCTGGTCGACATGATGAAATCTATCTCATTTCTGGTCGCACCGTCGGGACTTACCCATGTCCATTTGCGGCATTCGCTCTTTTTGAAGAAAGAGTTCATCATAAAGAGTCCCTCTTTCTCCATAAAGCCCGCCAGCAGCTGGCCACGGGAATTCCGACTTCCAATTCCAAATTGCCCCACTCTCAACTCATTGCCGCTTCGTTTACCCAGCTTTGCGTTAAAGTCTCCCATGACAACGTTGTAGTGAGTTTTGGTGGAATGTATGGCTCTGGAAATATCCTCATACATTACCTCCACCTCATCATCGGAGTGCGTCGAAGTTGGAGCGTATACCTGTATGACCTTCAGCGAATACCGTTTGGTGATTCTGAGTATAAGGTAAGCTACTCTTGACGACACACTCTCGATCTTGACAACGTTGTTCACAAGAGACCTGTGGACGATAAACCCGACACCTCCCTGGGACTGTTGGTCGCCCTCCCGGAAAAAGAACACTTTAATTGTATTTCGACGTATTAATATTGTATTTGGTACTAGTTATTTCGACTAAATTAAAAATCTGCTATTAAAAGAAATCAGGTTAGATGCGAATAGAATTTGCGTCTAAGAAAAACATTTTTGGTCCAATAATCAACAAGTCGGACGTGAATAGATTTTGTTTTATTTCTTTGCAATAGTCGTGAACAACTAAATCTCGGGCAATATAGAGGGCCTCTTATTCCAAACTGGGTAAAATGTATTTTATTGTATTTCGTAGAACAATATTGGCGGGCCGGCGGTAGTAGGTGATACCCTGGTGGGCGTGATCAGCTTCAGCTCTCCCAACTGCGGCCAGCCAGAGATTCCCACCGTCTTCACCAAGATCGGGTTCTACGCCAATTGGATCGCCAGTGTCTTCAAAGCGGTACGGATCTTGCGAGCACATATCTTTGTTTTTATGCCATGAAGCCAATAAACAAACAGCAGTGTGATTTTGAGAGAGTGAGAATCACATGGCAGGTTACCTGATGGTAAGCGGGCCTTGAGGTCTTTAGATGTTTGCAACCTCTACCAACCCAAGACTGCAATCTTAAGACTACAAAATATAACTAAAACCATCATCCACACTGGGGAAGGCCTTTAAAATGAAAAAGAAAATTACTTATGTTTTTACTGAAGCGCGACCTTACAGGCGGCGGTCATTTCCGTGGTGGACAAATTATAAAAAAAAATTGAACGCTATTAGGATAACCTAGAATACATATAAATAATAAAGAAAGTAGTTGGGTAATGACTTCTAAAAATAACACGAATTACTAGAATCAAATAATTTATAAGATACATAGCTAACCAAACCAAGCTTTAGTTCAACTTAACCAAATATTATTTTCAGTTTCCACTCCAACTGACGCAAAATGAACCATATATGATGACAAGTGCCGATCCCGCTTTGAATTCAACCGTGAAGAAAACAAGTAAAAAAAATTATATTCACAATGTGGACGTCAATGACGACCTTTTTAATCAAACAACAAAACAAGGCATACGAGTATCTCTTAAACCAGACCCTGTAGCTCCTGTGGCTGTGTTCACGAAAGAACAAACCAACCCTACGCCGTCTCCTTTTATTAAACCATTAGAACCGTCGCCTCTTGCAGCAGATAATAGAATGGAGAAGTTAGATTGGAATTTCGTTGATAATATTTTTAATAGATTAATAGATGTTGCAAACAATCATAAAACATCTATAAGTCCTACAACCACCATCGAGAAGGTTACACCTGTCGTCTCCAAAAACCCAACAAACATTTTTGTCGGAGAATATGCCTCCTACATGACATCATCAAGCTTAAACATCGTAAAATCCACAACTAACACGCCTTTCACAGAAAACAGTGAAGACTATTACTCTGGTGAAAGTAATAAAGAATATATACAATCCGCATTTGAAAATGATCATGAAATTATTGATGCAAAGGTAAACTTGGCATATAAAAAGGAAGAAAGTGATAACAACGTAGAAGTTGTGATTAAAGAACTCGGAACCACTAAGCGATTTGTGTTGGATAAAAAAGAGGCTGATGCTCGCGAAAGTTTGGCGATTATTAGAGAGAAGTTATCGAATTATGACCCTGACATGTTATGGACGGAATACATGATAAAGACGTAACATTACTGTCAACAAAACAAGTGATAAATAAAGGTATCTTCCAGCTTAAACGAATTAAAATAGTTAACACAAATACAAAGATCAGATTTTCCACCCCCTTAAATAAAAATAAAGTACTTTTCAACTGCTTGTGGTATATCAATATTGTATAACATAAACATGAATGGGGCAAGGACTCTTCCTTGTGGTACGCCATATAATATTTTCCTTCATATCTCGAAAAAAAAGATCAGGTATCAATACAGCAATAAGAACTATTACAATTAAAATTAAACACTAAAGAAACACAAAACGCAATCTTAATAATTAAAGTTCTAATTTATTATCATTTCGTTGTTTGCATCAGAAAATTTATATTCGGACATATATTTATTTTTATAAATTTTCTTCGTAATCTCCATTTATCAATCGTTTAAACTCAATCCTAACCCAATCATACAGTTCAACAACGCTCAATTTAAAGATATGAGTATTATTACAAACAAATAGAAGGGCATAATTTTGAGATGATGACAAAGCTAATCAATATCAATCTCCTAGTTAGGGTTTGCTTACAGTCTAAATTGAATAAATATACTTAACCTTAGACTTATTAGTTCTTTTAAACGATTTTGTGGTCCCATCCTTAACAAACACAACTTCTAATAAATCATCATCGTTCTTCACGTCTCCATCAGAAATATTGGTGTCCGGTTCGGTAAATTCCTCAGTCTGGTCTGACTGACTGCTATTACTATCACTAACTTCATATTCATCTAATTTTTCTATCGCACTTGTATTATCTTCTCTTTCGTTTATGTTTATCACACTTGTATTATCTTCCCTTTCGTTATCCCCTCCTCTCAGCTCAGTATATGATTTTTTACCGTTCAATTCACCGTTTATGTAATTTTTTATTTTATGTAAACCATGTAGACTATTTTTCGGTGACCTGAGCGATTGATTCTCTGAGGATCCCATTTGTGACAAGTCGTAGTCAAATAACTTCAATGGGCTTATTTTGCCATTAACTTCATATTGTCTTTCTTTGAGAATCTCATTCATGCTCGTGTTTATATGTTTTACAACTTGCATCTCCCCTATTAATTGTGCTAACGAAACAATTTCTTCATCGATGTTAGGTTCTAGAGGTGAATCTGGTTCAGGCGTGGTTACTGCGAATTGTTTCCTCAACATCTGTTTTTCTTTTTTTATCTGAAACAGACACATGATTGAGGCTGTAACCTGACGTGTACCAATTACCTATTTAGTAAAGTATTTCACCATCGATACTGTTCATAACCCAAAAACTATTAGATAACTATAATTCTACTTCCTAATATCCGGTCCTATCCCACTAATATTATCAATGTGAAAGTTTGTATATCTGGATGTTTGTGTTTCAATTACGCCTAAACGGCTGAATAGATTTGGAAGAAATTTGGGACACAGGTAGTCCTTATCCTAGCCTCGTGCCGCCCAAGAAAATAAAAAGCGAGATCAGCTAAACGCCCAGGGTGCAATGTATAAGCCAAAACATGTTTATGTCCAAATTGCCCATGAGTATTAATCTTTTTCTTCAAAAGCGTTTAGTTCAAAATTGTATGGCTTAAGTCTGGGCGGTTATGTTAAGTGTCACTTTGTACAATGTGAAGTACATTGGGCGGCACGAGGCTAGATTGACACATAGGATACTACTTATTAAAAAAAAACTTGAAAGTTCCTAAGGAAAAAGCAATTAACGACTTCCACGCAGACGGAGTCGCGAGCGAGTTATTTAAAAATATGAACTTGAAGAGGAAAGTGTAAGTACCCGCTCGACGACGCTATTGATCCACTCTGAGTAGAAACCGATCTTGGTGAAGACGGTGGGAGCGTCGGGGCGGCCGCAGTGCGGGGAGCCGAAGCTGACGATGCCGGTGAGCGTACTGCCGATCACTGCTGGTCCGCCGATGTCGTTCTGGCCATCAACAAAGACATTAGAATGTCGACAGGGCATTTCATTTTTGCCAAAAGTGTTTGCCAAAAAAACAAAAGAATACAGTAAGTACTTAACTAATGGCACAATAACAGTTATCAGAGCCCTTAGCCAAGATGCCCATCGCTAACTAGCGTTTCCATTCGTTTAGTTTTTAAACCAATCGTGTCATTGGTAGATCACGTCATACGGAGAGTCACGTGATCTACCAGTGACGCGATTGGTTTAAAAACGAAACGAATAGAAACGCTAGTTAGCGATGGGCATCTTGGCTAAGGGCTCTGGTCGCGTATGCATTTGGATTATCCTACGGTCATGACGGACATCTGTAAAGGCAACGACAGTCGGCTGGATTCGTTAGCGACAGATACGGTCGACTTATACCCCTTCTATACGGTCGGGCGGTTGGGCCAACCGAGAAGGACGCAGCTATCTGTCAGAATGAGATAGTAATATTTACATCTTGTTCCTACAAATAGCTGCATCCCTCTCGGTTGGCCCAACCACCCGACCGTATAGAAGGGGTATTATTAGGTGACGAAGTATGTGAACACGAAGTCAGTTGGCCACCGTATCAGGCTAACGGCCTAGTAAACACGTAAGTCGGCCGGAATCGCCCCTTTCGTAAGGTTGGTAGTACTGTGCATTTTAGGTACTGGGTGTGAGTTAAGCGTGGTGTATATGAGTGCATGGAAATCCATTTAGGACCATAGGACCAGGGAAACTGGAGGCAATGTCATAGATGGTTGTCTTCTACTTAGAATAAGATGTCGCTAGGTGGTGTGGCTGTAGTAAAATACACATTAGGTATAACGTGACGTCAAATTTTCCCTTTTTTATTTATTTAATGTTAGCAGATCAACTCACGCGCACGCACCCAACAATAGTACCTAAATGTTATTTTAGATGTTACGTGATGTGTTTAGATGTGTTGATAGTAAATGTTTTTAACAGGGAACCGTAGCTCAGTCCGCAGAGCTGCAGTTTTACATATAAGTTTTTATGCAATAAATATTTTAAAAATTTTTTTTGTCGATAATTCATTAAACTAATGAGTTTAAGACCATAACCCGCAAATTGCGGGTGTAAAACTTGACAGATATACAGATGAAATTGTTATTTGTATACGTACATTGCAAGCTCCACTGCCTTTTTTCACAAGCCCCGTGCAGAATTGCTTGTCTTTGACGTAGAAACTAAAAAAAAAACAATTGATTAACAGACCTGGGCCCTTAGCCAAGATACATTACGCTAACTAGCGTTTCTATTCGTTTCATTTTCAAACCAATCGCGTCACTGGTAGATCACGTGATACGAAGAGTCACGTGATCTACCAGTGTCGCGATTGGTTTGAAAACGAAACGAATAGAAACGCTAGTTAGCGTAATGCATCTTGGCTAAGGGCCCTATTTGTTTATTTGAGCTTGTTTTGCTCATATGGATGTTGTAAATTAAGTATTCGAAATACGGGTCACAGGGGTTATTCTCTCAAATAATTCGCTAATGAGCTTGTGTTGAGCGTCTTTGTTCAGCATTGCGAAGACTCACACCAACATGTAATTTATACGCGATAACCAGTCAACTAGTGTATCATCGTCGACGAGCACGCCAGCGCGATATTTAAGTGAAACATCATCGATTCCTGAAATGTTCATAATGCATTTAGTACTAAACTAATGTAGGAGTAAATTACCTGGAATAAATGTCCTTGCAGTCCTCTAAACTGTACACATTGGAATAACCATACGCCAGAACTTGAGAACCGATTCGTTTTTTGTCACTTTGCTGAAAATCAAGCTCACTTACATAAAAATATATAATAATCCAGCCTATATACGTCCCACTGCTGGGCACAGGCCTCCACTCACAACGAGAGGGTTTTGGGCTATAGTTCCCTCGCGAGCCCAGTGCGGATTGGGAACTTCGCACACACCGTCAAATTGTTTTGCAGGTGTGTGCAGGTTTCCTCACGATGTTTTCCTTCACCGAAAAGCTCATGGTAAATTTACAAATTATATTACATAAAAATAATACCATCAACTGTGGCAACTTCGCCAGGCCGTTATTTATTCCCCCTTTGCAATAACTCGCAATTGCATCGCAACTATTGTATTATTGGCATTGGAAACACTTTGCATGGGTTTTATTTGGAGTATTGAACAAGATTAAATTAATTATTTAGACGAATGGTCAAATATTGCGACGGTTATTACCGACCACGGTTAAGCAAAGTTGCTACAGTTGACGGTTACTATTATCATATCTGAGCACTTAGCCAAGATATATTACGCTAACTAGCGTTGCTATTCGTTTCATTTTTAAACCAATCGCGTCACCGGTAGATCACGTGACTCTTCGTATCACGTGATCTACCAGTGACGCGCTCTACCTTCCTATGCTCTACCTTCCTAACCACGGTCACCTAAATTATGAAGACGAAACATTTTGGTAAAGAAAGAACAACTTACACTTTTCTTTCCCCAGCCCAAAATTAAAATATTTTTGATATTTTCGGGCATCTTTTCAGCTTTCCTGTCTAACGTTATCTTTCGTATGTTTTCGCCGAACTTGAGCCGTTTGCGCAGTATAAGGATCACCAGGTTATTGTCCATGGATTCGCGGTCAAAAAGGGGATGGAAGTTCAGCTCCTCGATGGGGATAACCTCCCCGGAGCGACCGGTATAATCACTGCCCACTCGGACTGTAACAGAGTCTCCTGGTTGAACGCTACTGTCAGCGTAGTATCTGAAAGGAACCATATTTACGGTGAAGTTAGTGACGCAACCAGCGCAAAAGAATCGGATCTAGATGTGCACGCTGATCATGAAGGGAAACTTAAGGATGGAACTATTGAACTAATGGACTTACTGACGCAGGCAGGAGGCGGCCGTGATGACGGCATACTTAGTGATGATAGCGCCAGCGCAGAAGAACCGGGTTTGGACGAGCACGCTGACCATAAAGGGGAACTTCTGGATGGAGGTATCGTATCCGTCGTAGATGCGGCGGCCCGATTTCAGCTGGTTGGGCTCTTTAAATTCTGTAAGCGAAGTAGATATTAGCTTTTAACAACATATTTCGCAGTGCTGGCTCTCTATAACTTAGAAATAGGGAATGCATGACTATGCGCTGAGGCTTCTGATAGGTTAGCCAGTCTTACTTATTTATTTAAACTTAAATGCACAATTAAAAATCTACCAGTCAACCAGTAGGCCGAACAGAAAATGACCGGAATGTCCCGGATGTGTACCGGATGAACGGTCAGCGCTAAGAAAGTTACTAAAGAAAAGTTAATAAATACTTATTGTATATTTTAATATTATCATAAATTATTATTTTGGGTTGATAAAAACAGATTACTTTTAAATTTAACGATTATGAGTGCACTATAACGATCAATTTCTAAACGATTTCCTTTATTTTTTAAATAAATTAAGACTTAGGTACTCTTTTATTCATAAACGCGCAACAGCTAAATTGTGCTTAAAATATGTTCTGTCCTTATTTTGTATTGAGAACTTTGAATTTGACAGAAAGTAACAAAGAGTACTTTAACAAAAAAGTTTTGTGCATTTATGAAGAACTGGGAAAGAAAAAAAAGCCATAGCTTTGCCACTTGGGCGATGCGTCTTTGATTGTAGTGGTGTAATCAACACACCTGTTATATAGATGAATTTGTATACACACAGCCACACATCGCGCAGCACTGGTGTAAAAGATTTTCAGCGAATAGTTGTTTTTTGCGCATGTTTACTTAAACCGATGTATCCCTACATGATCTGGCTATTCCATCACGAATCTACGAAATAAGGGGGTTTGTATAAAAATTAATTACCCCACTCTTTGGAATATTGGTCCTCTTTGCGGTTGGACTTCTTCGCAAACCAATTTCTATGGACGATATCCGTAATTAGAGTATCGATCCCCTTGTTATACTCCTTCTCGAAATGAGCGAAGTCTACCATAAAGTTATTTCCAGGGATGTGATCATCGTTATCATTAGCAGTTGCATTTTTACCAAGTTTTCTGCTGATTCTTATCTTTTTCAATTTTCCCCATTCCCGTATAATATTTTTCCGTGTGATCTCACTAATGATGTTAACGAAATATCCCATTTTCTTGTCACATTGCTCTGCTCTAATTATGTCATAGACATCTTTACATATCCTAAATTTAATTTCTGATGCGTTTTGTATGAATTTGTGAATACGAATTTTCTCTTTTACACTTTTAGATCTGGCGAAGTCTGTATTTATTTTCAAAGAGATAAACACGGTGTCGATTGTCGCGAGAATCTTATCATTTATTTGACGGAAAACCTGTCCGTAATCTTGGGAAATCTCGAAATGGCTGGTGAACAAGAACTTGCTGAAAAATATGAAGAGCAAAAACTTTACAAACTTTGTCATAGTTTTACAGTATAACTTTTTACTTTTAAATAATACTTTATAGTGAAATGAACACAAACTACATTTTGTTACGGTTTCCGTCGTTAAAATATCGTTGCAGTCGTTTGGAAATTGAAGTGGCTTCATAAACTACGGTTAGGAAATAAAATTATGTATTTCGCGTAAACGTGTATTAGGACAACTTTATAATAACAAAACACTCAATGTCCATTCTTGGTTAAACTGTTTTATCTATCTCTCTCTATCTATCTATCTATACAGGGTGTCCAGGGATAAAGTACACAAACGAACAACCCTAATTTGTTTGTGCAATTGGGTAGGTAAAGTTTTTGTAAGAGGTGTAATTTATATTTTTTTTCGATAGTCGTCATCCTAAAGATCAAGGAACTGCGGCTCTTTTATTTTTATTCCCTCTAATATTTTAGTTTTTTTTTTTTTATTATTAAGTTGACATTTGTAAACTTTAATGACCGACAAGCTTGTTGCCTTCGTACTTAAGGAAAAAGAAAAAAAAACTCACTTCTATATCTGTCAAACTTTAATGTATGACAAGTGCTGCCACCTAGAGAGTTGTGGTTGAACTAAAGCTATACTATATATACGTACCTAGGCATGTACAGTTTACCACCGAAACGTTATATTGCGACTCTCCATAGAACCGTTTCATAATAAAGTGACGTCTATTTTGTGCCTCTCAGTATGTCACTTTATTATGACGCGGTTCTATGGTGTCACAATAACAAAGTATTCAGCAATACATTTAATAATGAGAGGACTCAGAGAAACGCATTTCCGCACAGACAACGCTTGACTGACTGACATTGGACGGACACATGTTTGACAGTTGACGTTTTGTATTTTCATCAACACTCCAGAGGTCGCTACCGTCAATGAAAATGGGAACCATTCTAAGGGCCGTATTAATAAACTCATCTCAACTCTGATCCCCGTCTCAAGATACGTCAAAGTAAACGTCAATCCATAGAAAACTGTCATTTTTGACGCATCTTGTGACGGGCGTCTCAGCCAAGATCAGTTTATTAATACGGCCCTAAGTGTGCCCCCTGCCTTGACTTGACAATGACAGATATTATAGAAGTGACGGTTTTTTTTCTTTTTCATTAAGTACGAAGGCAACAAGCTTGTCGGTCATTAAAGTTTACAAATGTCAACTTAATAACTAAAAAAAATATTTTTAAAATATTAGAGAAAATAAAAATAAAAGAGCTGCAGTTTCTTGATCTTAAGGATGACGACTATCGAAAAAAAATATAATTTACACCTCTTCCAAAAACTTTACCTACCCAATTCCCTCCCTATACACCCCCCCGTCCCCGGTCCCTGGATACCCTCCGGGCTTAACATGCAAGCACGAGATAAAGTTTGACAGGTGCTAGGGAAATGAATTCTAACGTAAGACTTAACGCTTAAGGTTTAAAATAAAAGTTTCCCGTTTTGAAATGAGTTCCGGGGAAGGACATGGGCTACCTTTTATCCCGGAAAATTGGACAGTTCCCGAGGGAGCAGCGATAAACGACTTCTACGCGGACGGAGTCGCGGGCAAAAGTTAGTTACAAATAAATAAACAAACGTGGTAATATTATTACATCTAGGGCCTGTTTCACAATCGATAAGTAAATTCATCTATCAAATAAAGATAGCCCTCTCCTTGTCGATTTTCAAGTGTAAGAAAGCGTAAGGACTAAATTTATCTGACAGATACGCTTTACTTGTTGATTGTGAAACATGCGGCTAGTATAAACAAATTAACGCAACCTCTTTCCGAAAATCACGAAAAACCAATAAAAGTCAAATTCAAAACGACATTCGACCGTCATTGTTTCAAATTGGCACACGAATCTGTCACGAAGCGACCCACGGCGATGTTTAAATCAAGTCTCTGGCCTTGGTCAGCCGCCGTGAGCCACGCCAGGATCCACAGCCGCTGCCGGATTGGTAACAGGGACGTTGTGGGCTACGGAATCAACGGCTCCTATAACTACAAGGACGATGCCCACTTCCCCTTCCCCGCAATACGGTTTATGGAGAACACCAAAGATATCATGGTAAGGGGACATGCAGATTTAAATAGCGGTAGAGATGTACCCTGTTGCCTATTGGGTGAGCTGCTATTGTTGACACATTACCAATATTTGGCAAAATAAACTATTTCAAGGTTAGATGAAAGCAAAAATAGTAGAATAGAGAATAGAGTAGCCACGTTTTCGAACTTTGTTGTTAAGTGGTTAATTAACTAGTACCTACCTATTGGAAAAAGAGTCGCTTAATCGGATCGTAAATTAGACGCAAACCGTATACACATTATATACTAGTTACTTCTTATAGCCTGGCAAAAAAGTCGAGTAAAATAATTATAAAATCAAAAAACCCGACTGCTTTAAAAAATATCAACTGAAAAGCTAAGAACAAGCCATAATCTAAAGAATATAACTTAAGTGTTGGAAAAGGTATTGCAGGCGGAGACAAGCAAGTTTTAATACATACATACATACATACATAAATGCATACATACATACGCTCGAAAAACATCCTTCGGGCAGTCGGGTAAAAATGAGGACGCTGTTCGGAATGAAATTGGCAACATGATCCAAGGTTTACTCTAAACTGTGTATGTATGTATGTATGTAAACTCTTTATTGCACAAAAAGTATAAGTAAATAATACATTGACATCGTAAACTGTGCTGGTTGCCATTTGAAAATATTGTAGTTCCATAACAGATACACCACTCCTCGCCCTCTGCCGCTATATTTACCTACCGGCCGGTGATTCCCGGGGATACAAGTATCAGTTGAGTGTCAACTGCGCTCGTACCACTTCGTTGAATCAGTTGGAACGCAAGAATTATGTTTAACAATATAATGCCAAGGGTTTTTGTTTTTTGCATGGCTGATAAGCAGACTGTAAAATTAGACGACGCGGTTAGCCTAGTTGGTAGTGAACCTGCCTACGAAGCTAGCGGTCCCGGGTTCGAATCCCGGTATGGACAAATATTTGTGTGATGAGCGCGAGTATTTGTTCACGAGTCATGGATGTTTTCTATGTATTTAAGTATGTATTTCTCTATATAAGTATGTTTATCTTTGTCTAGTACCCATAGTACAAGCCTAGAGCTTAGTTTGGGACTAGGTCAATTTGTGTGAGATTGTCCCCTGATATTTGTTTATAAAATTATTTATTATATTAAACGATAAAAGGATAAAAAAAAATTATCCAATGAATGAATCTTATTTCATATTTTGTGTTATAATAATATTATAAATGTAAAAGTTTCTAAGGATGGGTGAATAGATTTGGATGAAAATTTTGATAGTGTTCGAGGGAAAAGAGCTGAGCTCTACGCAAACGGAGTAGCCAGCCTGCAAACGCTGGTTATACAGGGTGCCAGGGACGTACAGTCGCCATTATATACAGGATGTTTTTTTATTCGTCTTAAACATTTTGGGGGTTAAATCAGTAAGTCATACTGATCAACTTTCACTATGGGACCAAGCCCGAAATCGCGAAAAAAAAATTGACCATCCCATACATTTTGGCTAGTCAGCTGACGATGTTTTGTATGGGAGGGTCAAATTTTTTTTCGTGATTTCGGGGTTGGTCCCATAGTGAAAGTTGGTCAGTATGACTTACTGATTTAACCCCCAAAATGTTTAAGACGAATAAAATAACACCCTGTATATTGCAGCAAACAAGGTGCTCACAAATATCTGAACACGACTCTATTGTCAAGGCATTAGAGTGCATGTTCAGATATTTTTGACCACTCTGATATGTACAGATATATTTGATGGCGAACCGTACTGATCAAAATTGTAATATTGATAAGTAAGGATATTATCAAACTTGTAACAAGGCTCTGGGGGGATCGTGACCTGATCTGGACCCGCGCTTGCTTACTCTGAAAATTTGTGTAACCTAAGGCCTACCATAAAACGAAATTTACCAATGGGATATGAATCTATTCTGAATAGAATAGTCTATTTTCTAATTTAATTGTCAGTCATAAAAACAAAAGAATTTCCACTCTATCTCCTGTGAAATAGATCTTTATTCCAATGGCCGTATGATGTACATTCTATTGTACAAGAGGCCTTAGGGGGATAATGGAACGTGGTGTTCGCAGGCTCTGCGTCAGAAAGAATGCGGCGATTGGAAGATGTTGTGTTGTGAAGAGAAGAAAGCGCTGTACCGCGCCTCGTTCTGCCAGACCTTCGCGGAATTCCAAGTCAACACGGGCCTCTGGAAACTGATCCTGGGGGGGATTCTAATCGGCTGCAGCGGTTCGTTTTGGGCCATGATGTTCTACAACCACTTTGGTAAGTCTACACAGATACGACACTCAGCATTGGGTGGCAACAGTTTGAGGAAGAGAACCTTTAGGGAGAACTAGTATGTTCGGGGCAGTCAACCATATTGTTCAATATTTTATACATGAAGGTCAAATTCAGCATATTTCTCCTACTTTGTAGAGATTTCAAGTTGAACAACTTCAGTCTTTCCTTATGTGACGTTAATTTGTTGGTGATTTTTAAGTCTGTACCGGGTGTTTTTTTATTCGTCTTAAACATTTTGGGGGTTAAATCAGTAAGTCATACTGACCAACTTTCACTATGGGACCAACCCCGAAATCGCGAAAAAAAATTTGACCCTCCCATACAAAACATCGTCAGCTGACTAGCCAAAATGTATGGGATGGTCAATTTTTTTTTCGCGATTTCGGGGTTGGTCCCATAGTGAAAGTTGATCAGTATGACTTACTGATTTAACCCCCAAAATGTTTAAGACGAATAAAAAAACACCCAGTATATGCAAGATGGCTAACCAAACGTTTTTGTATCCTTTCGATTCTATTAATATGGGTGGCATATGTCGGAGTCCAAACAATGCTACAATATTCAATATAAATAAATAAATAAATATCAGGGGACAATCTCACACAAATTGACCTAGTGCCAAACAAAGCTCTAGGCTTGTACTATGGGTACCAGACAACGATAAACATACTTATATAGAGAAATACATACTTAAATACATAGAAAACATCCATGACTCAGGAACAAATACTCGCGCTCATCACACAAATATTTGTCCATACCGGGATTCGAACCCAGGACCGCTAGCTTCACGACCAACTAGGCTAACTGCGTCGTCAAATACGTTTGTAGGTATTTATATAGCGTTTTTGTGCAGTGACTGAGCCACTGCCGCCGTCCTACTCGAAGGAGTCACAGATGGCGCAGCTGCGCCGCATGATCGAGCTGCACGTACAGCCCATCGAGGGACTCACCTCGTACTGGGACTACGATTACGACCGTTGGAAAGTGAGTCGATTTAGTACTACTACATTTGTTTAGTACACACAGTATTTTTTTATTTTTAGGGTTCCGTACCTCAAAGAAAAAACGGAACCCTTATAGGATCACTTTGTTGTCCGTCTGTCTGTCTGTGTGTCTGTCAAGACCCTTTTTCTCAGGAACGCGTGGAGGTATCAAGTTGAAATTAATATCAAATACATAAGTCGGCAGTCCCTTGGATCAGTGAAAAAATCAAACATCTAAGTCAACGCAATCAAAAGATACGGCCGTTTATGCCGCATATTGAAGGGAATCTCAAGGGAATCAAAACCTACAGGGTACTTCCCGTTGACTTAGAATTATGAAATTTTGCAAGAAGCTATGTCTTATAGCACAAGTAAAGGAAAAAATCCGAAAACCGTTAATTTGTAGTTACATCACATGAAAAAAGATCCCAGTATAAGCTGACACTCACTAAGTACTAAAGTGCATACTTATTGCGTGTCAGTTTATACTGGAGTTTGTTTATATTGTATTCCCGTGATTTAAGAACTATTTACATGCCTACAAGTTTGTGCGGAACCCTCGGTGCGCGAGTCCGACTCGCACTTGACCGGCTTTTTTTATTTATTTTCAAACTTATTTATTATCAAACCGCGTTTAAAAAGGGATTGAGCTCATATGTCATTTTTGAACTAATGCACGATATGACATTGTTATTGGTAGAGTGTGCAGATAAATGAAATTGTTATTTTAGTACAATGAAGTTGTAAAGTATGGAAAAATATTCAAATTATATTACTTAAATAAAATACAAATGTTGTAAATAAGTAATTACTTTTAGAAAGACCATATAAAATTAATTATTCCGACCGTTTAATACTTTACCGCGATTCATATTTTATACATACGTACCTACTATATTTTAACAGCTACGGCAATTTTATAACGCGAAAATGATGTGAATTAATGACAGATTTGACAGATATCATATTAATATTTTTTATAAAACAAATGACAACATTTACCGAGAATAGAGTTCAAATATGCAAAGCATACTCTGTAAATCTATTAAATCTATTATCAATAAGTGTCTGCACTTATGAAGATACCACAGATTGACTTGTGATTATATGTAATTTACCTAATCATTTATAAGTACAGTTGTGCTAACGGTAATCTTCAATCCCTTTCTAATCGCGGTTTGATAAGGGCGACACAGACTAACAGTCCGCCGGCCGATCTCGGCCTGTCAGAGCCCTTAGCCAAGATGCCCATCGCTAACTAGCGTTTAGATTCTATTCGTTTAGTTTTAAACCAATCGCGTCACTGGTAGATCACGTGACTCTTCGTATCACGTGATCTACCAGTGACGCGACTGGTTTAAAAACTAAACGAATAGAAACGCTAGTTAGCGATGGGCATCTTGGCTAAGGGCTCAGTTCATCGTCAGACAGACTATCAGTTTCTCGTGCGAATTTATAATTTTTCCATAGATTTTGAACACATTAGGGACTGCCGGCGGCCTGTTGCCAGCCCTGCCGGTGTTGCCATTTATTTATTTATATTTACTGACCGACTTTTTAAACACTCATTTTTACCCATGTACCTATGTATATGTATGTGTGTATGTATGTCTATTTCTTTGACACGCTCTGCAGCCTAAACGGCTTGATGGATTTTATCATATGAGGTGTCATTCGATTCTTCTTAATTGTCGAAGTTACATAGGGTATATAATATTTCAATATGGCGTCCGCGAAAAAAAATGGAGGGGGAATAAAAAAAAGTATTTTTTATTATAACAATATAGGTATCAAATGAAAGCTAATAAATAGCCCGTTCCAAATATTTTAATAAAAACTAAAAAAAACGTGAAATAAAAATAAATTTATTGAAAAAAATCAAACAATCCGACTGCTTTAAAAAATATTAAATGAAAAGCTAAAAACGAACCCTGAAATCTAAAGATTATAACTTAAATGTTGATAACGTATTGCAGGGGGGGGCAAGCAAATAATTGTATTATATATTTCGTTGTAGGTACAAATTAAATATTTTCACTTAAAGAGCACCACTCGGTCTATTTGCGTGTCACTGCAACACCTTTTCCAACATTTAAGTAATATATAATAGATTATAGGGCTTGTGAGATGCTCTAGTTTTTGAGATGATATTTTTTTAGCAGTCGCGGGCTTTTTAGATTTTTTTTAATTATTAAATAGTGTCAAGGATACTAAGTAACACTTTTTTCAATTATTAAGACTTAATAGACAAAGTACATAATATATTCGTGAGAAAAACTCGTTCACTTTGATATCTTGGTCAGCAATCTACTACCTATTCTAATAACTTTATCATTTCCTTTATATAACTTTATCATTTCCTTTATATAACTTTATCATTTCCTTTATATAACTTTATCATTTCCTTTATATAACTTTATCATTTCCTTTGTTTCAGACGAAGTGAAGCGTCGGTGTGAAGTAGGCACTTAGTGTTTTGCAGTATTTGTTTATTTATTTTTTGCTTTTTAAATACGTTTTGAGGACTTAATTTGTCTTTTTATAATTACGAGCTTTTATTCAAGAGGATTGTGAACCGGAAAATTTTCATACAACATGCGATAATGTTGCCCTCACCCAAAACGTAGCCCGAGTGTCACGATTTTTGGAATAGATGGAAAAATATCAAAGGGTTGGAAAATACAATGGCGCTTTTTTTTTATGTTTTCACTATACAGAATAACTCTTTGTTAAGGGCTTAAATATACGTAAATATATGTTATTATGCCTTAGTTCAATCAAGGATTTTGTAAGTTTTGCAAAAAAAAAAAATACCAAAGAAATTAGGATAGCTCCAAAAAAAAATAGGAATATCGTCGCCTTACTATCTCCACCTCGTATCTGCAATTTTTTCTTGCACTTGGTATTTTCATTTCATTAATTATAATTTATGATGTAATCAGTTTACCAACCGCAAGAAAAAAAATGCAGATACGAGGTTGAGAAAGTAAGGCGACGATATGCCAACGAAATTGGAACCAAACTTGCATTAAAGCTCTTCGACTAATTCACCATAAATAAGACAATTGTATGAAGTTTGTAATCAAGCCAGTTTTTTGCGCTGATTAACTAAACTTGATTAAAATATACTTAAATCTATGGTCGAACATCGAAAATCATATAAGTTTAAAAGAAAAGGTTTCGCTGATTGGAACAGTTGGAGAGTACCGATGTTAATGTGGCAACGGAAAACTTTAATTCTATAATGTCGGCAATTGAAAACAACACAAAATGGGTTAAAATTAGTCGTAATTTAATATTAAAGAGTTAGGTTAACCTACCCATAACTCCTGGTGTAGGTAATCAGGTGCATGAAACACAGGGAGTCTTCATAATATGAAAGCGAGAGTTTCACCTAATGAACTTCTGAGACAATGTATTATACTTATAATCTGAAGTCTGAATCACGGACAAGTAAATAACAAAAACAACCCTAAGGAACTATAGTGCACGCTTACGAGTAAATCGATTTGTCAGACTCAAAACAACAGAAATAACTCCATTGAAGTCACTAAAACCGAAGATTCTATTAAAAAATCACTGAATAGATGCAATCAGCATTTTTCAACGGCAGGTAAAAACTAGTAGACGGGTTGTACACAGTCACAGAAACAAAAGTTGTCTCTCCTGTTCTAGAAAGTTAAGGACTTTGAAACAAAATTTTTCGGTCTGGCCTGGCCTTCATTTTGGCCTGTATCGAAATGATATGACTTAAAAAACTCCCACGTTGTTAACTTTTAGGAACAGAAGGGACAATGTTGAACCGAACTCTGTGTATGACCCAGACAACTTCTGACCAAGCTGACTGAAACGCAGACCACTCTGGCACGCAAATTCTTTCCGCTAGACCTGTTACTGACAGCTTTTTTGTTCAACCGGCTGATGTGTTTGAGGTACATAAAATATACAGGGTGTCCCAATATCAGTAACCCACATTGACACCGGAGGTAGACCAGCCTAAGACGGAGGTGGCGGACTCTCATGCCTTATTGGTTGGCTCAAGGCCTTTGCATCGGGCGAGTTTTTGATAGTTAGGCAACCTGCCCCGGTCTCCCCTACAGACTTAATTTCCGTTCGTAGATGCTGGAACGTGTTGCCTAGGTCGAGGGTGGCGTGGTTAAACCCGATAAGTTGAGATAATGAACCATGGAAAATTGAAGCTTCTAAATACACTTTCGAAATTCAATATTCGAAAACAAATTATGTTTACTTATCGGGTTTAACCACGCAACCCTCGAGGTATTTTTCTAAATCTAGCGAAAGCTTTTGATACTGTTTCGACCGATATCTTAATAAAAAATTAAGATTTTTAATCTAGGAGGCAATTATTAATCCGCGAGCTTGGAGTCTCATTTTAAATTTTTCTCACTTTTCTTCCTTAAGGTCTTCTCTTGAGGATTGTGAGGTGACGGCTTTCCATACAAACGGCGATAACGTTTTCCACCCCCTAAATGTTAACCGATTTCGACCAATTTTTGATACGGTGTCAGTCTTAAAAAAAAACTATGTTCGTACGTTTCGTTTTTTTCAATATTATTAATAAATTTCGATCTATTCCCGTTTTATTGTTTTCATACAAAAGTAATTTCGGCCATAATCTCTTTATAGCTAATTAATATTTAAAAAAAACGAAACGTACGGACATAGTTTCTGTTCCGACTGACCACATATCAAAAATTGGTCGAATTCGGTTAACGTTTAGGGGGTGGAAAACGTTATCGCCGTTTGTATGAAAAGGCTAGATTTTGCAGTTGGTTCACAGTCCTCTTAACTCCTCGCACACACTCATTCATCCACAAGCTACACTTCTCACACACACATACACACATACGCAAACGCACTTTATACTCTAAAATATAAATTGTTATCATAAATAAGAAAAACAACCTTAATTTTAGTTTTTGTCAGTATTAAATTATTCTGTTAACATATTTGTAAACCATAGTTTAACTTTCGATTGTTGTAAATTTTTGTACTTTATTAATTATTTATCTTGAATTCATTTGGTTTCCTTTTGTTTTTATCTGCCTAATGTAAACCGACTCACAGGGTCCCAAGATACAGGCCCAGCCTAGTTTGGGGTCCATTGGATATATATCGCATTATGTAAATCTTTTAACTACCTATTTTACTCAATACATTTATTCTTATTCATAAGAATAAGAAATTAAATTAAATTCAATTCAATTCAATTTATTTATTTATTTATGTTCACCGATTTTATTTAATAATAATATTTAAAAAAATCGGTGAACATACATAAAAAACATACATACACCCGAACATAGAACCTCCTCCTTTTTGAAGTCAGTTAAAAATGGGCGTTAAACAAAATCTAGGCTGCAGGTTAAAAAAAACTTTACAAACATCAACGAAAAATGGAAAAAAGGTTACATAGTAAAAAACATTTTGGCGATCATGCGACTTAAGTTAACATTTTCATAAATAAATCACAATCAAAATAGATGTTATAAAAATAATATTAAAAAAGGCAATAAAGCCTAATTACTTTGGGCATCTTGTGCACGCAAACAACAACGCCCCGCGCACTCGCCGCCGTTCCGAATTTGCGGCCTAAGATTGCACAGAGTGGCGCCTTCATTATTATTGGATTTTTATTAAAGGGGGTCGCGACTTTTTGTAGCGATGCAATCGCGATACAGTCGCGATGCTGTCGCTGGTAAACACGATTCTGCATCGCTACTATCGCGATACAGCATCGATATAGTCGCATTGCATAAATTGATTCAGACGCAATGCAGCATCGATGTTGTCCGCTGTAGAATGTATCTGGACGCTACTGGGAGTCGCACACTGCGACTTTTTTTACGCTACTGCATCGCTTCTGTAGCGCGTTGCAAATGCGACAAGCTGCCACATGTCGCGATCGCTACAAAAAGACGCAGTGTGCGACCTCCCTATAACTAAAGTTATTTTGCTTACCGTAAACACGGGTTACTTTAGCCCTGGGGGGTAACATTACCCACCCAAAAAAAAACACTTTACTTTTTTATTTTTATCAAAATGATTATACAGACTTTCACTGCATATTCTAAAGAAAGTAATTGTTTCTTAAAATTTTAAAATAAACAAAGAAAAGCTTGAAATATAGGGGCGGACAATGTTACCCTCCAGAGCTAAAGTACCCCGTGTTTACTGTATTGTTTAAGACAGACGATATTGTTGTACAAGTAAATACACAATTTATAGGATCTCCTCTCTCAGGCTCCCGCCAAGTCGAGCAAAAAAGGCACGGCCGTATATAATAATATATAACATAACTCAAATGACCTTGGTGTAATCAATTTTAAGTTTTGGTATATATTACGTCACTCGTTTAGGATTCCTTACTAATTACCGAGGTAGCATCTAGCTGTTAAATGAAATGACTTTATGCTGTAACCGCTAAGTTTTGTTGCCAATTTTGAAAAAAATACTTATGGCAGTTCAGTTCATGTTTTGATGTAACAGGCCAAGGGTGTTGTAGGAGTCGCAACGTTGCGTCAGGATATCCTCGATGATGTAGAGCAGCCGGCAAGAAAAAGCTTGTTTAAAAAATAAAATAAAATTGTCAGAATCTTTTTTTTTTCATCCCTTCGCTGTGCCGTTCACAGACGCCTCAAAACTCGGATAAATAGGACAGTAGATACCCAACTAGCAAAAAAGTCTTAGATAAGTTATATTATGTGGTTACAAATCTTATAGTATCGTTGTATGGGACCAATAACTCGCAGCATTTTATAAGTAATATATGGTTATATTGCCTTTGGTCGTATTATGAAGTCATTTTAGCGGTTACAAAACATAATTATATGACAATAGGGAATATACATGGACTTTTTTTTGCTTTAATAAAAAGTCATTCATGTAACAAGCAGTAGAGAAAAAAATATTTTTCGAATAGTCACAAAATAACCTAGATAAAACGACTGTTGTCATCATACTCTTGTAAATGCCATTTTTTAAACAGTGACAACTATATTTCTCTGATTTTAAAAGGCTACTGTTTTGGTTGTTTGTGTTTGTCATGGATATTTTGTATTTAAGTATGTATGTTTTTATATAATTATGTATATCGTTGTCTAGTACCCATAATACAAGCGTAGAGCTTAGTTTGGGACTCAATTTGTGAGAGATTGTCTTCTGATATTTGTTGTTTTGTTGTTAAATAGTTAAAATCTGGCTACACGGGGTCTAGTTACAGTTAGTCTATGCCTCAAAGCCTAGACTGTTACTAATTCTTCGGTGCAAGTCCCACTCGCACTTTGCCGGTTTTTAAATTATGTTTCCAAAACACCATATTCTCAATACAACATGTTCCATTTTCAAATCTTCCCAAAATACTGGATTTAGATAACACCAAACTCTCAAAATACTTGATAAACCAGATTCTCAAAACAATTTTCTCAAAACATCTTGATCTCACTTAATACTTGGTTTCCAGTGGATTATTGATAAAAACAGATATTCAATATACCAGATCACTAAACACCAGGCCCTCAAAATATCAGATGTACAGTCAAGGGCATTAATATCTATACAGCCATCGCGTCAAATACATGGACCTTATTGCCAGTGGCATAAAGGCGTATAGATATTTTTGAGATCTTGGGAACGTATATACTTATGCCCTTGACTGTACTTACCTAAAGATTAGGTCAGGGTATCCTGCGAGCAAATTAATAACTCACGAACCAAATTGTATTGTTAACCCCTTTCCAGGCCGCACCAATCTAGACGGCTTAACAAAGAATGCAATACATATCCAAGTTACATACATTAACCTTTTCACCGCCATTGACGGAAATATCCGTCATAGTTGACAACGCAAAATAAAACCGAGTATGTATGAATTAAGGTTGACATTAGCTCTAGTTTTTATTTGACATGGCGTTGAATAGGTAAAGGAATTAATTTCAGAGCCAGTAAATTTTCGTGTATATTCAATCAGATTTGAAACTTAATTTAAGATACTAAGGTTGAAATTTTAACTAAACCTATGTGGTTAATATAGAGCCTCTGCCTGGAAAAATGCTCTGACGGGACAACTTAGGTTAACCTTTCCAACGCCATGTCAAATACAAAAGTCGCCACTCACACGCCAATAATGACAGCTAAAAACGATAGAAAGCCTAGCTGAGCCCTTAGCCAAGATGCCCATCGCTAACTAGCGTTTCTATTCGTTTCGTTTTTAAACCAATCGCGTCACTGGTAGATCACGTGACTCCGTATGACGTGATCTACCAATGACGCGATTGGTTTAAAAACTAAACGAATAGAAACGCTAGTTAGCGATGGGCATCTTAGCTAAGGGCTCAGACGCCGTGATAGCGTGCGGCGCGGCGTAGAACGGAAGTGAGAGAGAGAGAGAGATGTCAGGGTGACAGGGAGGAATGTCAACGGAAACTGGCTGGGACGTTACCCCTGGTCACCCTGAGAGGGAGCCTACTCTCGGCCTCACTCGCTATAAGAGCCAATTTCAACCTTACGTCATAGATACTCTTGTCTATTTTTCGCTGTCAACCGTGACGGATATATCCGTCGTTGGCGTTGAACCAGTGGTGCGGATATATCCGTCAGCGGCGTTGTAAAGGTTAATAACTCGACAACGGGTTATAAAGGAGCTACCACTTGGCTCCCGTGCTTTTGACCCCATCGTTTGATGGAATCTTCGCGCAACTGGAAAACTCCCATGAATTGGGACCCAAAAAGAGAAAATATTATACTACGATCCCATGGTATCGAAAGCATGGGAGCCAAGTGGAAGGAGGGGAGACAAACCGCGGATAGATAAGGATACCTTCAGTCAAAATTTGATATTTGCCTCTTACATGTCAAATTTCAATTAGAAGTAACCTAGCCAAGCAAGATGCACTACCTACGCTAACTTAAGGATATTCGAAATCTGACAAAATGTATGGTATAGCGATGATGACTGGGTAAAAAAAAAGGAAATTTTATTTAGTTCGTCAGTTAGATTATCAAAAAATATTGGATATGTATTTTTTATTTTGTCAATCAAACAAAAAATGACAAATTGTACCAAGACGTGACGTCATGCGCCGTTTCAACTCAATATATCTCCGTAATTTTTTATGTGAATAATAAAAAATACGTGTCCAGTACTTTTTGATACCTAATCTGCCTGATCGACAAAAAAAATAGTCATCATCACTGTTGACATAAGCGGATAAAACTCCTGATCGTTACGTCAATCGTATACGTTTTCGTTGATTTCGAAAATCGCTAAGTTAGCGTACTGCATGTTGGCTAGGCCCCTCTATCCTTGGTTTGGATGGGACCGCATAGGAGAACGCGCCACTCGCCAGGCTACCATTGAGCCATAAAACGAAATAAATCTCTGTCTGACGTAAGATAGGAAACGCATTGCGCGCTGGATGCAATTATACCGATCGCCAAAAATTTGTAATGCTAATATGGGAAACGGGCTGACGCTGATTGCTGCCATTTTGTATTTTAATGCTTGCGCGGGAGTTGATACAGTAAAATCGTACTAATATTTATAATGTGAGTACAAATCCATAAAATGGTACTTAATGTTTTGGGTTATTGATAATTCAATGCTTTCCTTTCAGATGGTTAAATTACATTTATTTTTAGGAAATTAAGTTAATTCAATAAAATTTCAAGAATATTCAGAAATTTGAAAAATTACATTGTTTAATAAGTTATAACAGAAAAACTGCCGATTAAATGACCTTTTTTTGCTGCAAATGAACTCTATTTGTGACGTTCTCAATATAAAGGGACCTTATGGAGGCAGGTGGTTACGCCGTTTTTAGGACTGTTACCATAGTATTCGTATAGTTACAAGAATAAGAAGAGCTTAACTGCCTTCCTCCATAAGGTCCCTTTATATTGAGAACGTCACATTTTACCCTCCTGGAAGGAACGCGTTGAATTACCGATAACCCAGCAGGCTTAACATGCACGGACGAGATAAAATTTGACAGGTGCTAGGGAAATGAATACATCTATTCCATATTCTAACTTAAGACTTAACGCTTAAGGTTTAAAATAAGTGTCTAGTCCTGACTTTTATTACCTTTTATAAGCGACTATAATGATTGTCACTTTTTATAGCGATTTTATCAAGACGGGACACTTTTATTTTAAACCTTAAGCGTTAAGCCTTACGTGTAGAATATGGAATAGATGTAGGTATTCTGATTGGTGTATTTCGTGTCTTTCTTCCTGTAACATTCTTGGGAATATAGTTCAAAACTGTTCACTAAACGGTCTGAATTCATTTGTTTTTGAATAGATTACTTTTGTGAAACATTGAGTTTTGTTAGATTTTTTGTTCGACTAGTGAATGTAATTTTATCAAATCCTCCATACTGTTTTTGTGTTAAAAATATTAAGTGTAGCAGTGTCGATTTGGGATGATCCCTGCGACAGCCTTATTTCGAGATAAAATACCGACGATACTCGTAAACAAGGCAAATAATTTATAAAGGGATGATTAATCATTTGAATTATTGCACGTCTCCTTGCAAGGTTTCAATGTACAGTCAAGGTCATAAATATGCATGCATTGTAGTGTGCATTTAAGTAACTTGTCTAGTTAATGTCATGTTTAAACTGCCATATTATATGAATGTCACGCGATTAGTGATAAGGTACTAAACGTCGAGTACGTTTGTGTTTATGACCTTGATTGTATTATTTACTAGCTTTAATACTACCTGTGTGCCAAATATCATCCAAATCGGTTAAGCCGTTTCCAAGATTAGCGCGCATAAACCGAAAAACAGACAAAAATTAAAAAAAAAACATAATATAAAATAAAGTCTTTTTCTGCGTCTGTCTGTATGTCCGCTAACTCCTAACCCACGTAACTGATTTTAATGTGGTTTTCACCATCAGTTAGATAACTTTCACGGAAGTTATATGTATATAATAGTACCCGGAGCGAAGCGAAAGCGGGTCACTAGTATTTTATGTATAGATGATGGTCAAAGAAACAAGTGTTTGAATAAAATCGCATTTATATGAACTGTCACAAATTTCCAATCGAACCAATGTAAAAAACATATTCTTCCATGAAATGTGGAATATATTAATTATAAATGAAGGTCGTTTCACGGCCCACAGCTCCCGGGCCACACGCTATAACTTTCAAAGGATGCTAGCGCCCGTTGAAGCGTGAACTCGTGAACTCATGAACTTTGTATATAACGCACTGTTTGTTGGCAACGGCATCAGTTGTTTCGATACTGCATCCACATCTGGGAATCATGAAGTGCACGGTAAGTGGACAACCAAAGATAAAGTGCATTCCCTGCCAAAGGGTGAATTTCAGGGCGGTTCAACCGCCGTCATTAGTGTCACCAAATATATTGACGCAATCAATGACACTACAGCAACTTCTGATGCTGATAGAAACTACATCCCCGGTTCTGCTTCTGTTTACATGGAGTTGCTGGTAGGTGTCATTGATATCGTCAATATATGTGACGTTCTCAATATAAATGGACCTTATGGAGGCAGGCGGTTACGCTGTTTTTACAACTGTTACCATAGTATTCGTATAGTTACAAGAATAAGAAGAGCGTAACTGCCTTCCACCATAAGGTCCCTTTATATTGAGAACGTCACATATTTGGTGACACTAATGACGGCGGTTGAAACGCCCTGAAATTCACCCCAAACTGCCAGCGAAACGGACACTATTTGGCTTCTACATCTTTTTTTAATGGCTTCTATATGTCTTTTAACCCCCGACGCAAAAAGAGGGGTGTTAGTTTGACGTTTGTATCTGTGTATCCGGCTGTGGCATCGTAGCTCTTAAACGGATGGACCGATTTGGTTTAGTTTTTTTGTTACAAAGGTGATTTAATTGATCAGTTTATAACAACGTACGGACCACAATCGGGTTTTTGTTATGTATTTGGCGTACTTATACCATATTTTCACAATGTATGTATGATCATTCAAAAAGCATTGTGTGTAATAGGCTAACTGACCCACGTGTATGTATATATGTATCCAAAACAATTTATAGTAAAATTTATAATAGTACCCGGAGCGAAGCGAGGGCGGGTCGCTAGTAGGCAATATATAAATTGTGAGGGTACGATATAATATGTAGTTGTTAGACGAGTTATAGTTTGCAACTTTTGTATTATACGGCCTTAGCATTGTGCCCTTATATTATGTCATTCAAAGAGACAATGCTGCCAGCTTTGGGAACTATGCCCACTGTAGCGGTTTATTAGTACAAGTAAAAAGTAAAAAAGTTTATTAACCAAAAAGGTGTACAAATAATAGAGATTCAAAACCAAGTAAAAAGGGGTAATATTGATTAATTATATACTGTTGATTAATATTTAGTTTAATATAGGTATAATTTATATTTATTATTTTCTTGTAGTGTTGGTAAGTTTATTTGAATGTTTGAAAATCTTGATTGATGATTATTGCGTGTTTCACAGGTGGCAATTATTCTGGCTGTGGTCGGCGTGGCGGTGGCCAACCCCTTGCCTTCGGGCCTCGGCCTCGGGTGGGGCGGACTCGGTAATACCCCTTCATCACCACCACCATCATCATCATCATCATCATCATCATCATCAAGTTAAAAAAGTTGGACATAATACAAACAACACGAAGGCGAAAAAGTTCCATTGTCCGACGAAGAGTATCCTTACAATTTATATGGCTAATAATATTAGTGGTCGTCCAAATGAAAGGGATCTTATCGCGGCAGGCGGTTACGCCTTTTTTCATACGGCTGTTTTACAAATAACAAGGCAATGAAAACTATAACAGCGTAAGCGCCTGCCACCATAAGGGCCCTTCCGACTTGGGACGACCACATGTTTGCACTAGGCGTTAGGAGGCTATGACCAGTTTTTCCAAAAATGTGTAACAAAAAAAATAAAACTGTCTTCAAAAAACCCACTGAAACGGGTTAAATAAAGACCAGCCTCCTAGGATTCCTAGGAATTGCCTATTTAGTGCCTAATAGGTACATGAAATATCCTAAATCGGTGAACTACTTAAAAAAAAATACGAACAGTGGAACATAGAACCACTTCCTTTATTGAAGTCGGTTAAGACATCTTTGGGAGACTAAACCGTATCATCAAATAAAATAAAGCGCGCGATTGTTTTATGCGTTAAACGCAACGCAAAACGCATTGCGATTGACTCGCACTATTTCACTATGTTTATGTATGTTTGTTTCCTTGAGCGCAGCGGCAATCGCAGCCTGAGATGTATGGCGCAAGCGCAACGCAGTGCGTCTTCCGCAGCGTTTAACACATAAAACAACCGCGCGCTTAACGCATGTTATCATTCAAGGTCCCGTGGTGCTTCCCAGCGCAGTATCCCATAGCTCCAGCATCATCAACCACGGGCTCACCATCCCCGTAGTCAAGCCTATCATATCCGCCCCGATCATCACGGCTCCCATCATCAAAACCCCCATCGTGCCAGTGCCTATCATCCGCTCCCCGATCGTCGCGCCCATCGCCCCCGTCGGCCTCAACTGGGGAGGCCTGGGGTACGGATGGGGCGGACTCAACGGACTTGGCTATGGCGGTTATGGCGGCGGCAAAATCTGGCATTGATCAATATTGCAACGATATTGCTAACTTGAGCTCCAACTGTTTTAACTGCGAATATAAAATTGGCTTTTATTGTTTTGTTTTATTGTATGTTCGGAGATTGATTTGAGGTGTGAGTGTGAGGCGAGGTAGGTTGGTTTTTGTGATGTTTCTTATTAAGTTATTACACTGCCCTGCTAAGGTAAAAGGGAGTATTTTACACAAAACTACTGTAGCAATTGCCACCTTATTACCCAGTAATGAGGTTGCAATTATTATAGTAGTTTTGTGTAAAATACTGCCTTTTACCTTAGCAGGACAGTACAGATTTTAGACAAACTTGATTGAGGTTTTATTTTGTGGAGAAGAAAGGACATTAGGTACAGTCACCACACGGGATTGTTGAGCCACTATAGAACCCTCTCACAGAAAGTCGACGGAAAATTTTGACGTAATTTCTTTTGAGTGACTTGACGTTGTCATTATGACAGGGTTCTATGGTGGCTCAACAATCCCGTGTGGTGACTGTACCTACTCGTAGTAAAATTTAACGTAAGAGTACCTGTAAGTAGGTAAGTACAACTACTTACCTACTTGATCTTGCGATCAAAAGACAAAAAAACATATTTTGATATCAAGAATGTTAATATCTACTTAATCGGTCAAGTGCGAGTCGGACTCGCGGACCGAGGGGACGCAATTACCCCAATGCGCTATATATTTTTCGCAAAGATTAAATTATTTAACGTAAAACATAAAGAAAAATAATAATGGTCTTCAGTTTCCTAAATTGTAGGGAACGATGATAGAGCTTGTATAAACTTACAAATCTTAAAATTTAGTAGCTTCAAATGCTTCATGACCGTTAGGTCACACCAAGATGGCGACTCGTAATACAATGGCGCTGGTTTTGTGCGTCGCTATACAAGCCGCAGTAGTGGTCAGTACACGCACTCCTGAAAGCGATACGAGCGACTCCAGCTCTGACGAAAGTAAGTTATTATTAATATGTAATATTATTCTAAAAATAATAAACGTCTGTTCCCGATGCGTTGAGTGTGTGACAGTCCGAACAGTCTCCTGGCTGCTGTGATGTCATGAATCACGTCGTCCATTGGTTAAAACCGCATGAAAATCAGTTCAGTAGTTTTTGAGTTTATATCGCTAACAGACAGACAAACGCGCCAGGGGGACTTTGTTTTATAATAGTGATGACTATTAAAGAATTACTGTTGAGTTTCTTGCTGCGCTTCTTGACGTTAGCCTAGCTAGTTGGTAGTGACCCTGCCTACGAAGCTAGCGGTCCCGGGTTCGAATCCCGGTACGAGCAAATATTTGTGTGATGATATTTTGTTCCTGAGTCATTAGATGTTTTCTATATATATGTATTTAAGTATGTATTTCTCTATATAAGTATGTATATCGTTGCTTAGTACCCATAGTACAAGCCTAGAGCTTAGTTTGGGACTAGGTCGATTTGTGTTAGTTTGTCCCATGATATTTATTGATATTTATTCTTCTCAGCAGTAGCCTGTATGCTGCTTTGTCTTTTCCACGCCATTATGAAACTCGCCTGTTTGTCATAGGTGCACCCGTGAACGCAGCCGGGAAGCGCCACATGACGCATTATCGGCAGTACGACGGTATACCCATCGAGATGGGTGCGCAGGCGCGGCGGGTGCACCGGCCGTCGGTGGTGAGGGCCCCGGCGGAGACGGCCAAGGCAAGTAAGTTTAATAGGGATGCGTCCTGGGTAAAAAAAATCTATTTAATCCGTCAGTTAGATTATCAAAAAATATTGAACACGTATTTTTTGCTTTATCAAATCAATCAAAATTGACAAAGATAACGCGCATCACAGTTCGGGGCGGGCTCGTGACGTCACCACGTGGTAAAGTGTGCCACGGCGCGTGACGTCACGCGGAACTTAACGCACTAGGTATATCTTCGTAATTTTTTAGGGTTCCGTAGCCAAAATGGCAAAAACGGAAACCTTATAGTTTCGTCATGTCCGTCCGTCCGTCTGTCCTACCGTGTGTCACAGGCGTTTTAATCAAAAACTACAATGATGAATTTCTATATACGTTGAGAACGGCTCCCATCATCCTTAGTTAAAGAAGCCGTCCTTGAGATTACTTAAGATTTATTCATATATTATTAGGTGAGAGGTTCTCGAGAAATGAAATGAAAAAAAAGAGAGTACCCAAGAACAGCGCGTCTCTAGTTGCGAGATTCTCGAGAGTTCTCAAAAACGGCGCGTCTCGAGTTGCGAGCTTCTCGAGAGTTCTCAAGATCGGCGCGACTGTAGTGGCGAGAATCTCAACAATTGAGTATCTAGGTGCGGTATACACAAGGGTTCTCAAAAACACCGCGTCATTAGTTGCAAGATTATCAAAAGTTCTCAAAAACGGTGCGTCTCTAGTAACCAGATTCTCAAGAGTTTTTAAGAACGGTGCGTCTCCAATTGCGAAAATCTTGAGAGTTATCGGGAATGGCGCGTCTCTTGTTGTGAGACTGTTCAGAGTTCCCAATTACAGAACATCTCTAGTTTCAAAATTCTTGAGAATTCTCAATGAAGGCGCATCTATAGTTGCAACATTCTCACAAGTTCTCTTAGACGGCGCGTCTATAGTGGAGAAATTCTCGAGAGTTCTCAAGGACGGCGCATATCTAGTCGCGGGATTATTGGGAGTTCTTAAGTACGCCGCATCTTCAGTGGTGCGATTCTCAAGAGTACTTGAGAATTTTGCATCTCTTGTTGCAAGATTTTCGAGAGTTCTCGGGAATGGTGCATCTCTAGTGGTGATATTCTCGAAAGTTCTCACTGACACCGCGTCTCCAGTTGCAAGATCCTCGAGTACGAAATAACAAAACTAGTGAAAGAACCATTGAGTCGCATTTAAAACAGATCGAGTGTTACGAAACTCGCTAATAACAATTAAAAACGCTCTTCTAATTGTATTAAACATTTTATTTTAATAAAATCTTACGTTGAATTGGTTGTCATACAAAATCCACCTTAATCAAATAAAAGATAACCCTGTGCCATGTGCTACACACCCAATCGGAAAGGCCGAAGACATTTAAAAGCTGCCGCACACTGAGCCACCATCGTCGACGGCTGATGGCTGCTGTGGATCGCTACCAGTGACGACCGACCGAGCGGCCACTCAAACGCTCAGTAACAGGAAACGGGCCTTGTCGCTTGGTTGTCTATGGTAGGCAACGGTGGTCCAGTGTTCGGCAGCTTGAGAGAATCTCGAGAATTCTCGAGGCGTTCCTCGCTGCGAGATTCTCGAGTTTTCTGAGCACGGCTGATCTTTTATACTCGAGAAATCTCGAGGCGTTCCTTGTTGCGAGATTCTCGAGAGTTCTCGAGAACGGTGCGTCTGTAGCTGTAAGATTCTCGAGGAATTTTCATCGATGGGCGGCGCCGCCAGTCGCCGCTGTGGCAATACGACGTCATCGCCAACGAGCACACGGGGCGCCGGGCGCACAAGTCAGCGCCGCGCTCCCAGCCAGGCAACACGAAGTCGAGTAAGTCTAGTCACAGTATAAACGACGCAGTTAGCCTAGTTGGTAGTGACCCTGCCTACGAAGCTAGCGGTCCCGGATTCGATTCCGTATGGGAAAATATTTGCGAGATTCTCAAGAGCTCTGTACACACGGCTCTTTTATTGCGAGAATCTTGAAAATTCTCGAGACGTTCCTCATTGCGAGATTCTCTAAAGTTTTCTAAACTGGGCTGATCTCAGGGCCGGATTTAGAGGTCTGGAGGCCCTGGGAAAACAAAGAAGCGGAGGCCCCTAATTATTTTCCTAATAGATTTAACGATTTTTTCAACTTGGATGTTTTTTTTTTTTTTAATACTCATTGTGGGGCCCCCCATTTGTGGAGGCCCCGGGCTGTAGCCCCGGTTGCCCGCCCCTAAATCCGGCCCTGGCTGATCTTAATATTTGCGAGAATTTCAAGAGCTCTGTATACACGGCTGATCTTTTATTGCGAGAATCTTAAGAATTCTCGAGGCTTTCCTGGTTGTGGAGATTCTCGAGAGTTCTCGAGAACGGCGCGTCTGTACCTGTGAGATTCTCGTGGACTCGTAGGAACCGGACGGCGCCGCATGAGGCCGCTGTGGCAGTACGTCGGCGTCGAGCACTCGGGGCGCCGCCAAGCGCAAAAGCTAGCGCTGCGCTCCCTGCCTGACAGCACTGAGTCGAGTAAGTCTTGTCAATAAACGATGCAGTTAGCCTAAGTGGCCACCGGTTCGATTTCCGGTATTTTAGGCATATATTTGTGTAATGATCGCGAGTATTTGTTTCTCTATAAAAATATGTTTACCGTTGCCTAGTTAGTACCCATAGTTTAAGCCTGGCTTAGTTTTGGACTAGGTCAATTTGTGTGAGATTGTCCCTGACATATTTTTAGGGTTCCGTACTTCAAATATCGCGAAAGTATAAGATTTTTACCTAGGTACCATGTAGAATCTCAAGACATCAAAACGCGTTCCCATCTCTGAGAACTAATTGCCGCACTCAGAGACCCCAATTAATTTTTAAGTGTCATTAAAGTTGCTGCTGTGACTTTCTTTGCTATAGCAATAGAATAAGACGCAGCAACTTTAATGAAACTTTAAAATTTATTGACGTCTCTGAGTGCGGCAGTAAGACAAAATACTACCTAGTACCTTACACAATTTACAGAATAAAGTTAATCCATTATCCCAACAGAGCGTAACGACGATAATATGATTCCGGGCCCTAATCCAATATCCAAGCTCCAAAATCCAGAAACTTCTGGCGAGGCTTGGTCCCCGACTTCAACGCTTTCGACCACCACCACCACCCCCGCGCCTGTGTTCCCCCCCCTCGACCCCCGCTACCGCCGTATTTACAACGCGGACGAGTCCGCCAAGGTCGAGGACTATCCCTTCATAGCCGCCATCTTGGTGAACAACGAGCTATGGTGCGGGGGAGCCGTTATCAGCGGAGACTTGGTGCTCACTGCGGCGCACTGCCTACAGCTGTGAGTAAACAATCTGTCTCTTTCTAAACCACTTCAATAACTCATAAGCCTCATTTTTGCTTCGCCGTACTCGGGTAAAAAGGGATACTATTCAACTGATATTCATATACTTCTATACTAATACGAGTATCACCTATAAAGAGAACAGATTTGTTTCGCGATTTTTGTGGGCATAAATAATGGGATTTTTCGCAAGCATATTTATAATTATTTCTTCATTTTCCGAGAAACTCATTTAAATAACAAAAAAATATGCGGCCGTATCTTGTTTGACTCCGTTAGATCTGACCCTAGCTCTCGATGTTGCTTTAACCGTAGAGTAAAAGAAATAGAACCAAGTAAATTGTAAGTAAGTAAGTTTAATTAAGCTTTTAGTACCGAGACCGAGCGTCGTGGCTCGGGTGAAAACCGAATTTTCATCGATTTTTACACAAAAACAAAACTACAACAACATAAGATTTACCCAAAAAAAGAACAAAAATAAAACAAAAAAAACCGGTCCATACATGGGGTGCGGGTTCGAACTGGCGTAGTAGGACAATCAATTAGTCTAATCAGACGGCGGTGGCCGCATCGAAATTACGGGGAAAACGAGTTTTCCCAGATATGAGACCGATTTTTTGCCCCCGTAAACCCCCATATTGCAAACTTCATCAAAGTCGTCAGAGCCGTTTTTGAGAACCAACGTGAGTGCAAATATATATAGGTACTTACGTATACAAATATTTCTCGTTTAATATAGGATTCTGTTGTTGATTCTTTAGTCAATACAACAACCGCTTCTTCCGCGAATATGTGAAGATGCTGGCCGTCCGCGTCGGTTCCACCAACGCGACCAGCGGCGGCGAGTACTTCCAAGTCACGGAACTCTTCTTCCACCCCAACTACAAGCCTCAGACCCTGGAGTTCAACTTCGCCGCGGTGAAACTCAACAAGAACATCACCTTCAAGGACTCGAAGGTGCAACCGATTGAGATCTCGAGGAACAAGGTCATCCCGATTGACAAGACTGTTATGTTCCTTGGATGGGGATCAGTGCTGGTAAGATATTTGTGACGTTCTCAATATAAAGGGACCTTATGGAGGCAGGTGGTTACGACGTTTTTAGTACTGTTACCATAGTATTCGTATAGTTACAAGAATAAGAAGAGCGTAACTGCCTTCCTCCATAAGGTCCCTTTATATTGAGAGCGTCACATTTAAGTTACCGACAGTTATTTAGCAGCTTCTTTCACAGTTGACTAATCGCGTTCTTTTAAGTAAAAACCGGGCAAGACGGACAGACGGACGGACATCGCGAAACTATAAAGGTTCCTAGTTTGACTACGGAACCCTAAAACACACAAGTAAACAGGTAGCCCACCAGCCTATTTATGGATAAACGTGGATAAAACATCTGGCACTTTCTGACCAGAGCCCTTAGCCAAGATGCCCATCGCTAACTAGCGTTTCTATTCGTTTAGTTTTTAAACCAATCGCGTCACTGGTAGATCACGTCATACAGTGAGTCACGTGATCTACCAGTGACGCGATTGGTTTAAAAACGAAACGAATAGAAACGCTAGTTAGCGTAATGTATAGCCCTGTATGTAAGTGCGAGAGTGACGGATGCTGGGAAGTGGTTACCGCTGCCAATGCGCATTAAAGGCTTATTGCACGTTAGAAAATGGAATAGATGTATCATTTCCCTAGCCACCTGTCAAATTGTATCCCGTCCATGCATGTTAAGCCTGGTAAATCCGTCACTACTGCCGCACTCAGAGACGTCAATTAATTTTTAAGTTTCATTAAAGTGCTGCTGTCACTTTTTTTGCTATAGCAATAGAATAAGACGCAGCTACTTTAATGAAACTTGAAAATTAATTGACGTCTCTGAGTGCGGCAGTAAGTTTTAGTTTGCGACTTTTTAATAATGGTATAGTATAGTATTTAGGTACCTAATCCTCTCTCCGGTGTTTCAGGGTGTCGGCG
Organism: Tortrix viridana; assembly: GCA_963241965.1. NCBI lineage: Eukaryota > Metazoa > Arthropoda > Insecta > Lepidoptera > Tortricidae > Tortrix > Tortrix viridana. Next base: position 8,979,944 of record OY725193.1, on the reverse strand, counting down.
AGAACGGCGGTGAAGTGCTGCTACAAAAGGTAGAACTCCCTGTCTATGACCTGGCCGACTGCCAGGAGATCTACGGACGGTAATCCACAAATATGATATTTACTTTATTTTAAAGTAGACCAATAATTTGTCTACTTTTCGATATTGCCTAGGAAGGTGTTCTCGAACGTTTATTAGCAAAGAAACTTTTTGATTCTCTAAATATTTCACGAAGCCCCAAACTAAAGAAAACCTAACACGGGGAATGCTCTAAGCATTGCACGCATTGCACGCGTCAATAGTGCCACTAACCTGGGCTGGTGTTGTAATTAGGGGTTGGGATGTTTCAGCGAGTTGGTGACGAGGAGCAACTTCTGCGCTGGATATATTTCAACCAAGAAGAACGTTTGTAATGTAAGCATTTCCCGAGTAGCACAAAAGCTGTATAAGAGCTTATACAGCCATTATAACGCTAGTTTCAGCTTTTTAAGTGATAAGCTCTTATACAGCTTGTGTGCTACAAAATAAGACCCCATTTTGAAGTGAGGTCTTATCCGGTCGGCGGTTTTTTGTTTTGCGATGATTATCTATGTAGTTGAGAATTGTTTGATGATGGTTCAATTATATTCTTATTAATTTTGATTATGTTATAACATATATATTATAGATATTTTGGAACCCGTGACACCCCACGCTGAATCGAATCCTGGATCCGCCCGCGATTGTATGCAAATCAGAGTTTTGTCAAAGTTAAAACAAAGTTTAAACTATTTTTAATGCTACAACCACGCAAGTTAAACCTTGGGTAAAGCTATCAGCACAAAACCACATTCGAATTTCTTCTCTGTCACTTGCCCTCATACGCTCACTAGTCTATTACCCAAATCCGAAAGACTAAGGGCCTAGCCATGACGTTGCGCGACTAGCGGCGCGGCGAGTGATTTCGTAATACATTGCGCGTAATGACAGTTAACCGTTGTGTGGAGAGCGTCTCGACCGTGCAATGTACGTCCAATGAATGGAGCCTTGATTTGAGTATGTTCTGCAGCACGACGCCGGCGGCCCCGCCATCATGGACGGGGTGCTGACGGGCGTGCTCTCGTTCTCCTCCAAACGCTGCGACGACTCGGACAAGCCGGCCGTGTTCTCCAACACGGGCGTCGCCACGGACTGGCTGGACAGCATCTGGGAGGGCAGCATTAAGACGTGAGATGCCCACAACTTTACTGGTGGCTTAGCCAAGTTTTTTTGAAAATCGACAATTCAATTCAATTTTTAACAAAAATGGCATCTGTCCAGGTATGCGGACAATTTTGCCAATGTCGGTGTATGTTTGTCGATGTTTGGTTCTTTAAGTTTTGTTCGGTATTTGCTTGTCTGGGAGAACTGTGGCGAGTGTCAATCGCCTCACGCTCCGACCACTCCGCCGCGCTCCACTTCGCTTCGCTTCACTTCTTTAAGGAGAAGCCCAAGATGGCGGCCGGCTCACCCTGACATAAAATTTACTATTCGCAATACCTACCGACTTTTTGGAGGTACCTTCGCCGACGTGTGGAGGTACCTTCGCTGACATTGACATATCGTAGGCCATTTGACGTCTTTAGACCTTGTGACAACATGAAGGATAACGAAAGAGTACCTATAAGGACATCTCTTTCTAACTCGTTATGAATGCCGTACATAGAAAAAGGTCAAATATACGTCATTTTTGTTGATTCTTATAGTCCGGTTTCAACGCAAGTACTTATTCTGTGCCGTTTGTATGGACTAAGTAGATTGACAATCGAATTGTGTAGTGTGGATATTATGAAATTGAAGGTCATCCGCTTAACTCGAAATAAACCTAAAATTGGCGATCTTCAATGTAAGTACAGTCGAACTCATAAGTAGCTTTACATTTTAGTACCATGTCGCAGTTACGTATTATAAGTTATAAGCGTCAATAGTTTGAATTCAGTATGTCAATACTGCGCCAAGGTACTATAATGTACAGCTACTTATGAGTTCGACTGTACGTGTGAACGGACAATCAGATTGTAGCCAATTCAATCTCCAGAAAAAATATCAGTCAAAGTTATTACTCTCCTTTCTTGTCATATGAAAGAAAAGGACAGAGCTAAAATGTATGTGAGATACCGTTATCGGAGATAGCAATTTCTCACAAGGTCCACTTCACAAGATGCCATTGCGGCGGCGATCTCTTCGCTATATTTGAACCAATAGTGTGTTACTTGTATAATATAATAACTGATTGTACATTCTAGCCTACTTGTCTCCCGACATGTGGCCGAGCCGAACAACGTATTTTTCTCTATTATTACAAGGACGGTATGGACGTACTTACGAACATACCATTTTCTGGCCAGCTTGAATGATGGTTCTTGGAGCTAAAATATTTATTTTCTTTTTCAGGGCAAAAGAAAATCTCCCTGGATGGGTGAACACATTAGAATCAAAGAAATATGTAAAGTAAATCAATATATTTGCTCTAATACTGTACAGGCCAGTTTCCATTCCTCTAAGCAGAAATCAAAAATCCATAATTTAACATTATATATTTCCAATAAAACAACAACATTGAACATACATGGAGTTAACCGCAGCGGATCTTCACCTCATGACGGAATGACTCGAGCTGATCCAATAGACTACATAATAAACTTTAAGAGTTAAATTTAGTTTTCGAATGTGGTAACCCAAGCTTGTATATACAGCGGCGGCCATTTTGTCGTGCGGCTGTCAGAGTGACAGCTGCAGGGGAACTAAAATGGCGACGGAAGATTGGGTGGTTGAGTAACGTTAGCTATAATAATTTATGCGATCATTATGCAGAGGATTACAGATCGCGGAAGTTGACGTGGAGCTCGGGCTTGATGTCGTACACCAGGCGCAACAGATCCGCTATTACCTACAAACAAAATAAAAATACTATAACGAATTTACCAGAATAAACATTTTAGGATCTATCACCGATTTAGGAAAGACGATAAATAATGTTTGTACATATTTTAACAAAATTACTTTACATTTCTTACACACTTGTCATTCTCTACCAGCCAACCTAAATTTAATAACCCTTAATATTTCGTCTATTTTTTTCGAAATTATTTATTTATAATAATAAATATTATTTAAAAAAATTATAACTATTAAAAATTATATCTTGCACCGTCAAAGTGTTTCCACGTTATCCGATTAGAATATAATATTCTGAATTAAATCACATATTATAGTCAAATATGACATCCGAAGAATACCATATAGTGAACAAAGCGATGTGGTTGGTAAAATGACCAGTGTTTTATTGACAGCATCCATAATAGATGCGCGCCGGGGCGGCTCCGCCGCGAAATGGTAACGGCGCGCCGAGTGAGCAAGAGAGATAATTAAATCACTAATAATTGAGTCACTAGTCAGTATGAACGTGCTCGTTGTTGCCGTAAGACGTTGCCGTTACCTTTTCGCGGCGGCGGCGCGCCAGCTATATTATCTAATCCATAAGGGTCAAAGTGAAGGAATTTCTAATTACACTCCTGCACTCCTTAAGTTGGCAGTAAAAGCTTACATGTTCTCTATGAATATAAGCTTGGCAGCCTTCGATTCTGCACTTTTCTTTCTGTATAAAACGAAAACTGCTGATTGTTCATGTAGTGTAAAACTCCCCTACTTTAAAAATGGAAACTAGACTAAATTGGGTGAAAAAGGGAGGTGACGTAGGTTAGACGTTATCTCCCTCTTTTTCCCGATTTAGTCGTAGTGATTGATAAGGGTGGGGCGAAGCGTCGTGTCAACCATCCCTTACTAACCTTCTCCTGCTGGCTGGTCACCATCCTGTTCATCTCGTCGATTTTGACTTTGGTCTCCGCGTCGATTTTGTTGGCCACGCCCTCCCGAGTACCCATGAACTGTAACCATAGTAATTATTTAGGTTTACCCTAATCGAAATAATTTACGCAAACTTTGTTGCATTTGTTATTAAAAAAAACTATAAATATAATGGAACTAAACAGCTTGGTAAAGAAGAGTGTGTGGTATGACAGGGTGACAGGTGGAACTACCATATTCTCAAACGTCAACCACCACATTGTAAGCAGTAGTTCTTAGGAAAAAATTGGATCATGTGACCAATTTCACTCCGAACAACGCCCTCATTTTTCCGCTCTTTTTTGTCAGGCTATTACAAGGTAATTCGAAGTTAAGTGATATGCTAAAGAACCAAAGGGACCACAGTAGCTCTTAAATTAGGAGGTTTAAGTGGGAATTGGCTAGCAACATTTGTCGCAGGACATCCCAAACCAACCCAACCCAAATCTATTACCATTGGCCCACCGCCACTGGTCCAAGACGGTGCCTGCTTTTGGGCAATAAAACAGTAAAAAGGATAGAATGTCTTATTTTATGTATAAATTAATCAGGTTTTAGTTAAACTTATAGTAATAATGCTTTCATGATTTTAACCGCCTGTTTCACAATCGTCAAGTAAAGCATAACTGTCAAATAAAATTAGCCCTTTCCATTTCTTACACTTGAAAATAGACTAGGAGAGGGCTATCTTTATTTGAAAGATAAATTTACTTGTCAATTGTTAAACAGGCACTTAGTAATTAGATTTTAACCCCGACGCAAAAAGAGAGGGGTGTTATAAGTTTAACGTGTCCATCTGTGTATCTGTGTATCTGTCTGTGGTATCGTAGCTCCCAAACGGATGAACCGATTTTCGTTTAGTTTTTTTTTTGTGTCATAGATAATTTTATCCCGAGTGTTGTACATACAAATTATGACTTATCATGTCCTCTTTTGACGTAAGTATTGGTAAATATTACGATAATGACCACTCAACTAAAAAGTATTCAATATGTTGAAACGTAAGTTTGCAAATTTGACACTTGACATTTAGTACATTGAGTTCTATTTTGCATAAAAAATAGTTCACATTACAAGGTAAAAATTAGCAGTATTAGCATGTACCTGAATATACTTGTCAATGTCATTTTCAGCCAGTTTATACACGATTTTTGTTTGGGATTGTCTATCTATATACTAAATCATAGGTTCCAGCACTTGTGTGCGAACTGCGACCTACAACCTCTCACACACACTTACGAAAATATTACTGAGTGGGTAATTACGATATTGGTACCGCGTTTAGTACCGGTTCCATGTTCAAGGTATGGTTTCTAATACCGGTGTTTCAAGCCCTGAATGAAAAAACAACACAAGGTGTGCTAGTCACCTAGTTATGAAAGGGCCTTTATTGATCTGATTCACTGGAGTTTAGTAAATAATATTCAAACTTCAGTTACCTTGGCCTCAAATTCTTTGAAGAGCCTCTCCCGCTCCTGTCTGTACTTCTCGACCTCATCCTGGGCCTCATCCTTGGCCTGCTTTAGCCGTTTTGCCTTGCCTGGAAATATTAAGGTAAAATGACATTAGTGTATTATATTCATTATTTAAGCCAAAAGACATCCGGGTGGATTTCAGGGCGTTTCAACCGCCCGTCATCACCGTTTTCAATATATTGACTGAATCAATGACACATACCAGCAACTTCTGATGTAAACAGAAGCAGATTTGGGGGTAGTTTCTATTAGCATAAGAAGTTGCTGTAGGTGTCATTGATTTCGTCAATATATTGAAAACGGTGATGACAGGCGGTTGAAACGCCCTGAAATCCACCCATCCACTGCTCAAAATAGACATTCATAGAGGATATAAATGATGGTGGATATTGTGCTACTCGCATTTATTATTATTCCTGTGATCTTAACCATACATTCTCAGTCCACCTAGTGTGTTATGTTATTTATACTTACCTACATTACCATACTAATTTTGCTAGAGGCCAAAATATGATTGTTAGTTGACATTTAACAAACTGTTACCAGTTACCAGTAACCCCCATGTGACATCATCATTCTGAAGTGCTCTTCTCATGAGAAGTTTGAATATTGATTTGAATTTGGACTAAAGAAGTTTCTCACACACATTAATTAATTTATGCTTTCCAAACATTTTCATGATTAATTACGAAGACTGATAGAGACAATAGTTATACATTTGATCAAAATTGCAGTCCTCTCTTTACATTGCATCAAGTTTGAGCATTACTAAAGAACAGCCATAGGCGTATATAAGGGGGGGGAGCTGGGTGGGTCGTGCCCAACCCAGAGTGGTCACTAGACACCACCCCAGGATGTTGGGTTACCGATTCAAAATTCTAAGGTGCTCACTGACTACATTGGATGTCGACTCGGCTTCATTGGCCATCGCATTTCATGGGGCCAGGCCCCCCCCTGGAAAATAGCCCTAGATATGCCAATGAGAACAGCTTTTCTTGGTTCTCTGCTCTTGGTATTGAATAGTTCAATAGTAGCAACTATAATTCAGCACCCCTTTAATAATATAACTAATATAGCCTATGGCCTACCTGCCTACCCTGTTCATTAAAATTGTTGCAATAGTTCAGGATCTGAGGAACCGGTCCGCCTAAAGCAAAGGGGGTCCCCATACAACAATCTAACCTAACCTATCCTAACCTACTACGTGACCCCGTTTGCTTTAGTCCAACCGAGGAACCTCTAATTTTTTTTAGTCACTTATGAACATACACAGCATATTAAATTGAATACAAGAATGTACAAAAAACAAGAAGCAAAGTTTATCTCAAGTACCTTCTTTTTGCAGGAGTTTAAAAGATCACGTAATCAATGAAAAGGCCTTAGATTGTAGGTAATTTTGAAACTGGAGTAGGCACCTAGTTTCCTTCCCCAAATGGAAAAAGTCGTTATCTAGTGAGAGATCTAGTGCTCAGGGTCATGTAATGTACTTCAAATATAGGGTGACATCATGTGACTCAATACACAAATCGATGATTTTAAAGAAGATTGATTTTAAGAGAACAAACAATTAACAACGAAACCATTGTTATAGGTAGGTATAGGACACTTAAGGCGGAGACCGAGTAGTACCCAAATACCTACGTCGTAAAATTAAACACTGCAACTTACGCTTTCTCGATTCTGACACTTTCTCGGCCGCCCTCTTCTCAGCGGCCAACAATTGCTGGATCCCCTGGGTTTGACTCGCCATTTCTGCAGATTCACAAAAACTATGTCGAGCAAGAACCAAGCCCGAGACGAGAATCAATAAGCGTAGTGCTGAGATGTAACGAAAGTCATATGATTACTTTAGTTCCATCGTGTTGTCACGATTGGCGCTGTCAGCGGCTCGTGCTTCGCGAGGTATGCGTGTTACGGAGCGTTATTTCATAAAAATAATGCTTATTTAGTGAAATTTAAGCTAATAATTTACAAATAAACATGTTTCATTCTTTTTTATTTTAGTTTTTTTTTATATTCTAATAGGTAATAAATCAAATTAGTTTATGAAAATGCTAAGAAAAATAAAATAATTAGCAGGCGTTATGCGTGTAATGTATGAATTGAAAAAGTTTACAAAAATGATACAATAGATGGCGATAGCTAACCTGATCAAGAAAATCGTGATAATTCTTTACTTATTTATCTATATCACTCAATTTAAAAATATATCTTTATTTTATTTTAATTATTTAGGTTAAATTATTTTATCACCTTTACTCTCTTTATTATGTTGGTCAACCTAACTTAAATTTGCTTTATACCCCTTCTATACGATCGGGTGGTTGGGTCAACCGAGAGGGACGCTGCTATCTGTCAGAATGAGATAGTAATATTTGCGTCTCGTTCTTACAGATAGCTGCGTCCTTCTCGGTTGGCCCAACCGCCCGATCGTGTAGAAGGGGTATTATACCCCTTCTATACGGTCGGGCGGTTGGGCCAACTGAGAAGGACGCAGCTATCTGTCAGAATGAGATAGTAATATTTACATCTCGTTCCTACAAATAGCTGCATCCTTCTCGGTTGGCCCAACCACCCGACCGTATAGAGGGGTATTAAGATTTGTTTGTTACAAGTTACAACAGCTGTCATACCAAGTTATGAAGTTAGGCTGCAATGGACTGAATCCGTATAAATATAAGTCTGATTTTAGTTTGGACGGGATTAGCGAAATGTACTGAAACTGTATAGATATTTATATTGTATTATTTATTTTAAATTGGTGGGTTTTCCAAAATGTTAATAAAATCGAACACTAGAACAAAACAAAATATAACCGAAATATTAAAATTTGGCTTTATGCTAATCACGAAAACCGTGGTATCGTGGTACATCTTAAACTGTTTTGTCTCTATCGCGCTCAAGTCAAATAATGAAACAGCGCAATAAATCCACTTCACTCCTCGAGAAATGGCACGTTATGTTTTATTGATACAATAGCTTAGTAGTCGTCCGTCGACTGGTATACTTGGTTGAAGAAAAAACACATCTCGTTAGAGTGGCAATGGATTTGAAAAACAAAATAAGCACGCGTGAATGTTTGGCCAAAGTCCAAGACCGCTCCCTCACTAGGCGTCACGTCACGTCACCGCTTCTTTATCATTGTGAAGGCAAACTTACCGTAGTATGGCCGTCATTTGGAAGTATTCACAGTTTTACTTCCACAAAGAATACGCGATAAACATTGCACAGAGCGAATTAAGAAAGACATTTTTAAATAAATTCTTTACGCGAGTGAGGTAAACATAAGAGTAAAAGTGAAACAATTGTAAATTAGGTTGCCTTCTCTTTTCTAATTTTTTACACATTTCTTAAATTTATCCAAAATGTGGCTAGTTAGTCAACCGAACGGGGTGATCCTGGAGGTGAAGGTGGACCCTAACTCCATCGGACAGCAGTGCTTGGAAAAAGTAAGTCATTGACATTTTACACCATGTTGCCGAATCAGTTAAAACTGTTTATTCTTGTTTATTTTTCCAATTGGGACACAACTTTGTTTTTGGGACACATTTCAGGACGAAATACCTTAAAGGAACATCGTTTAATATTTATAATAAAAGAGTTATTGATACGAAATTCTAGTGCACTAAATAATTGAGTGTTTATCTTATAGATCACTAACATATTTAGGAAGCTTCAATGTTAATAAAATTACTAGTGCTGTTGAGTATTTTATTGTAATTTTATGTCCGAGTTTGTATTAGATTAACAATCATCGAAAGAAACACGTTGGACGGCGACGTCAGTTGTTTTACCTTGCGGACTTTGGACCCGGCTGTAGGCACGCACTATCGACGTGATCTAAACACTATTTCACAAATCGAACATATCGTTCTTGTTAATAATGAAATTAATAAGAGTTTCCACAAGTTTTTTTCAGTTTGCTTTATATTTTTGTGTATTTAGCAAGTTATTGTTTATTACAATTTTAATTCGCCATTTGTTAATTGTTACCTACATGGTAACAATTTTTTCCCAAAATTGAATTTTCTGATTTAATTTTTTTTAATGCATCTCTCCACTGTCCGACAGCTACAACTTCATAAATTAAAGTACCTACTAGTTTGTTTACCTAGGGTTTAGGTAAGATTATTGCAGGCTGAAACCGGTTACCTATGTTTTGTTTTGGTCTTTTGGTCTTGCATCGCATCGCAACCTAGATATTTGGTAGTAAATTCCATTCAAATCCGCTTTGGGCGCCAAAACACTTTGACTTCGTTGGCAAACGGCCAAAGCAAAATGATATCACAGAGATTGAATTTAGGACGATTTTAAGAGTTATAAACGGAAGAAAATGAGTACTAGGATGTTGTTACACTTAGATATAATACCTAGGTATAATGATGTTTTTGTAGGAGTCAAAAAATATGCATAGGTATCACGAGACGAAATAGCATTAAAAAGTTTAGGTAGGTATATAACATTTTTAGATTTATAGCTATAGAAGATGTAGACTGTAAATTTTACTGTTTAATCTAATTGTTTACAATGTGCTCGACATACGAATTTTCTTCAGTACAAAGTACCTACATAGCTACCTACCTAATTAATTACTCAAAAAAGTAATGAATGTGACATTGTCGTCGCATGTCTTTCTTCCTAGTAGGTATGTAGGTGCCTATTTAAAGGATGAACTGTGTTTACCTACGTTAACAAAGGACCTACCTAGGCAGAGGTTAAGTTTAGCAAATTTCTACTTAACAACGTGGTTATCGTAATTTTAACCGCTACTATTGTAACTTTTAAAAAGGGAAGACTAACCACACTTGGTCACATTGCGCAATTATGAACAAAACCGCAAATAATTCCGACCTTTGGTATTCCTTATTTCCTAGTACCTCCTACCTATCGATCATCCTTGTAAACGTGTTTGCTTGGTTATTGGCTCTAAAATCCAACTTTAATATCCTTAACCTAAACCCCCTGTACACCCAACTACCAGAAGGCGATAATTGTGCAACACTGTTTGAGTCATACGCCATATTGGTCGTGAGCCTCGCGCGTTCACCGGTGCGTCGGGTCCAAAGTCCACCAGCTGTGAACTTGCGGTGCACGCGGCCGTCGCATGCGCACAGATGAAAACTGTTCAGCTTCCTACAATGTAGAGCGCCTTTCAATCTGCGGCCGTTTTGGATGGTTTAACAACAAGAGAGGTGTTTTAAATCATGAATATATAACCTTTAGCATATTATTAAATTTCTGGCTACAGTATTTTTAAAATGTATAACCCTTGTCGATGACTAGTCATGGATAAGGTTGGAATTATTTATTCTCTCATTGCTACTGGGTACCTACCTGAAAGTAAGGGAAATGACAGTACAAGTTATTACATAATTCTTATAAGTGAGCAGGCCATCTAGACCGGTACTCCGTAGATAGACACTTGATTCTATGCCATTCGCTGAACAGGTTTAATAAGGTAGTCAATGATTTGAAAACAGCATTGTTGATAAAGAGAAATTCTTTCTTACAAAACAATCAAATCACAAAAGGTTTTACACTTACAAGAAGTGATTAATGTGTGGCTTATATTTAATGGTAATAAAGTTTATAATTGCTGCAGTTAATTTATATAACCTTACACGAAGCTCTCACGCCTAGACGGGTCCAAAGTCCAACACGGCCGCGATATAATTAACTCAATTCGGCAGACATTGTATCCCGTGTCGGTGTTAGGCGCGAAGGGTTAAATTAAATTTTACCAGATGCCCTAGTTTCGAATAGGCTAATTCAGCGGAAAACAAATGAAACGTCGGTCACCGATTTCACAATAGATCGAAATTGCGAAACTGCATTGACGGCTAAAATCAAAATGATGTAAACACGCGTAACCCAAAAAAGCGCTTTTTGATAAAACTTAATAATATTATTTCAGTCAAAAATTGCCAAAATCTATGTGTTATACATTTATTTGCGGGGATATTGGACAATTGGTGGCTGGAATTGTTTTGCTTTGTTGAACTTTCCAATTGGGCACGGCGGACTCTGGACCGTGACGTCATAACGGCCTTCTGTTGTTACGAAGTACCTATTGTTTGTCACAATATCCTTCGCCAGTTATGATTGCCTGGTATGTTATGGATGGTCGTCTCGATTGTTTAGGGTACAAAGGTTGACATACTGTGAACATCTAGTACAGTGCAGGTACTTATATGTATAAAACTGACTGGCGGACAAAGATCAGCTTAAAAACCTGAAATGTAAACCTGTAAGGGAGAGGTACATTAAGGAAGGATTTTTCTATCTACCCTTATATCTACATATATATCTACCCTTAGGTAAGACTGGTAGGCAAAGAGGTAAACAAATTATTCATTTCGGGGGAGACATTCTTTAGCGCAAGTTCCTTGGTAGGTACCTATGTTTATTTTGCCTTGAACTTTGTAATAGTGTGGTGTGGCTTAGTATTTCTACAGAGTACAGAAACGTATTCATCTATAAGTTAAGGCTACATAAAAGCGTCTTAAATGTCCTCATCTAATACCTATACAACCAAAAATGCAAGCCAAAAATGTCCTCATCTAATACCTATACAAATTCGCCCGTCTGCTTATCCAAACGTAACTTTCACTCCACCACTCATTCAAAACAAAAACTCGCTTTCCGAATGGTAATCTTGTTGTTACATGACTTCCAAACGTCCTCTTTATGTAGGTAACTAACTATACGTAGGTACATATGTATATGATATTTAAAATGTATAAAACGAAGACAGAGCCTCAATTATTATGTACTTAGCTGATTGGTCATGCATTATTATTCAGAAATTTCCAATTGAATAAATATTCGCCTTTAATAACAAGTATAAGGCGCAAAATATTGTAAAAATTCCAGAAGTAAAAACTAATAGATTAATTCTTAAAAACAGAATTTACATTCTGGATTACGCACTTATAGCCCAGCTTAAACCGTTATTTTTAAATAAGTAACAAACTGATTTAAATGAAGTGTTTTCTAGGTACCGTACGGTCCATAGCAGTTCTACATTCTTTATAGCATTTACCTAGAAATCCTGCTATGTTACCACCGGCCATGTGGTCAGCTCTGTAATTATAGAGCATCGATAATAACGTACACGGCTGCGAACAAAAAGGGGTGTTGTTTTTTATGCCATCTGTTATAATAGTGTCTGTATAATTACCACCTCTGCAAAAGCACGTAACTTCATTAAATTCAGATTACTCTGTTTCAATTGTACGGTATTCTTGTTACTTATAATCTTATATTAGCAGATGTCTCTTTCAACAACATTATTTGCTTCTTTGCCGATATAAACAAAAGTATGTGCAAGTACAAGGATATGTAAGATTAAGTCGAAAGAACAAAGGGGAGGATATAAAGAACCAGAGTGCGTATCTCAATTAAATAATACACCTGGCGTGTCTCTGCTCCCATAATTTTATTTGTCTCTGGGTACATTGTGCCAAGGTAAAATAAAACCGCTCGAAGATAATAGTGACTATGTGAGCCAAGGTCCGCGATCACCCAGCCGCCTCGTGGTCTAAGAGTCTAATTTCAAGCTGCGGGCCGAAAAAACTTCATTTCCTCATACGAAGGCCAGCAGAGCTGTAACCAGGAACCATTTAGCCGTTTTTGAAGTCGTTAGACCCTATGTCATTAAATGTAGGTGTGTTATTTTACGTCCAGTATTAATTGCATGTGTTTGTAAAGTTATTATATAATTGCGATGATTACGGTTATCATTTGAACTTACATCAGAAATGGTCTTGAAAGTCATGGTGACGCAGAGTTATCAATAAATTGTTAATAAAGTGTAACCAGGGGCTGATAATCAATATCTCGCTGTGAACCCTGATAACCGCTTGATACACTCTGTAACTAACGGCCGTTGTTGAAATTACTAAAAGCGCTGTATTATTAATTAACAACAAGGTTCAAAATACGTACAACTACTTAATACAAATAGGAATGAGGAGTGTTAAGTATTTTAAAAACAAAAGATGATGACAAAATGACATATCAAGAAATATGTGTCACTTTATTATCAATCGTATCGCGTTAGTTTTAAAGGCTGAATTATTAAAAAATAATGTCTCGAGTGTTCGGGAGCTATAACCGATAAGTGTGGTCAAATGTAAGTCAGGTGACTTGTGTAGATAAGTTAATGATAAAAAGCACTAAAAAATATATTTTACAATTACATTAATGTAAACTTAATATTGCAATTAGAATTAAGTGTAGGAACATATAAAATTATTCAATGAAATGTAAGTGAAGATCCATATAAAACACGCAATTCTTCCAGGTCACTAAAAGACCTATTTATTTCCTCTAGTCTTACAGTCTATGAAATGAATGTCAGGAGTCATTGCGATGCAGAGTTGTTATTACCACTGTTAGGCTAAATAAAGCTTTCTTTATCAACGGTTTAACGTGACATCACTGACATCATTGTTTTAATTCATTAGTGAGGATTACTCTTTAAACCGGATCTCACTATCATTTGTGATAAGATTATCATTTGCTTTAAGCCGGGTAACGACAATCAAGCAAGCTTAGGTATATAACATTTATTATTGACTTGTTATTTATATTCAAACGAGTTGACCAACTTTGTTATCAAAAAACTTCAGTAATTTTCCTATTTACAGTTGGTCAATGGCCCAATTGTACTGAATCGGACCCTGCATCTTTGCCGCGCCGGTTCAATACGTTGTCGCGATCACGTAGGCGTAGGCTCCCCCTCCCACGTGGTAAATGCACCTTGAACAAGCGGTTAACATCACAAAACGTGCGTGTTTAACTGCGTTACTTTAAATATAAATATGTGTTTGTTAGTTACGCTTAACTACATCGTTGTCAAAGTACCTATGGCGTGATGTACTCGTACTCGTGTTGCAATATTGGTATTTCGAAACCTTTGATCGAATCACCTTTTATGCGGTTGTTGCACGTTTTTCCGGTGAACGTCAAGTTCCTACTGGCCCATTTTACATCGACATTTGTGACGTTCTCAATATAAAGGGACCTTATGGAGGCAGGCGGTTACGCCGTTTGTAGAACTGTTACTATAGTATTCGTATAGTAACAAGAATAAGAAGAGCGTAACTGCCTTCCTCCATAACGTCCCTTTATATTGAGAACGTCACATTTGATGCCTTATATATTTTAAGCGAGCATTGTCTACAAAAGTGTCACAGATATTATAATATAAAATTCTTTAGAATTTTTGTTTAACCTTCCGGTTAATAATTTTAATATACCTAACTTATTTGCGGTACCAGTCGTTCATATTTTGTAATACTCAGTACGACTGCACTGCGCAATTACACCGATAAACACATAAATATGAGTTGGGTAACTGACAAATACGATTTAATATTCGTTCATTCAATCGTGTATCATTGCATTCGATTTGCTACCATTCACTCTACCACAAGACAAAACAAAATAAACACACACACAGTATAAAATAATAAAGGTCTTTAACTCATTCAATTACTTTCGGTATCTTTTGCCAAAGACACAAAAAAGGTAAATCTTGACTTATATTCTTTTAACATTTGACCGGAGTTTTTTTTTTATCTCCAAGACTCCAAATAACTTTTTTTAATTTGTTGCCTTGCCAGCCGAGGCACGAGCTAACCTCGTGAATACCTGGAGTATTTCCAAATTTCAATGTCAACGACCACCGGCTTATTCATAATTCGAATGGGATTCGTTAGGTTACACCTACCTATGGTAAACTCATTGTTAATGTCTGTAACAGTATATTGAAATGGACACTACTAATCATCACCTCAACCAGTTTTTTTTTTCAAATGTTTGCATTAAGAATAGAATAGAATAAAATAGTATGTATTGCCACAACCTTAACATTAACAAATATAAATACATTGCAATGCAGTAAAAAGGAACAAAAAACAGTTACACTTACAAAAAAAATAACTTTATTTTAAACTTATATTAAATATAACATATTAAAACAATAAAGATTAATAATAAAACAAAATTTATTTAAAAACATTTCTGACCTACGCATTGTTATGCAGGTAGATGTAAAAGCAGACTGCAGCTCTAAATATAATTTTTAGATTGGCTGGGACCCAAGTTTCCATTTTTATCACGCTCCATGAAACCTACGCTTTCTGTCAATTTTTACAGTCAAAATGGAAATTTCTATTTCCGTATAACTGAACACTAAGGTCATTTTATAATTTTAAATGCTTCCTGCCTTTTGTTCATGTTCTGAACTTTAATAGTTTTTAGTAAGGCTAATTAATTTTAGTCCTTACTCATAATACTTATATGATCCATAGAAGCGTGACAGACGGAACGTGACAAAAGCCACTAAAAACATATTTGTTGCGTTCTTTACGCGATTGGTCAAAAGCGAATGAACTTTGGCCCTACTTAAACGCTTAACTTACCATTATATACCTACTGAATTAATATTACTTTACATAAAAAACACATCACCTCTTTAAATCATTTTATTAACGTTTTCTTTGTCATACAGCTACATTACTCCATACAGGTGCGTCCCACTCGCACATGACAAAATGTTTGATAGGACAGATAATCCATAGTGTAAAGTACCTGCCTAGTACCTATAAAATAATAATTATTTATATTATAAAGTATATTTCACCAAAACAGATAATGAAAGCCTTTTGTAAATTGCCAATCTTTCGAGAAACCGCGCATAAATATGCTAACCTTGTTACCTGTTTCTAAAGATATTTTGATAAGCAATACGCAAAATAAATAATTTATGCCACACAGGTACATAAAACAAAATGGCGGCAGGTCAGTTTTATGCGCATATTTTACCAGACCACTTGATATGGCGAAGGTCGTGCAAATAAATTACCTACTGTTTATTATTTTCGCTATTTTATAGGTTTGATTTGAATTGAATCAGTCTAAATACCTAAACAATTACTTAAGTAATTGAATCTCAGTTAGGTTGGGTCACTTGATAAGAATAATAAATGGAGATAGGTACCTACTGAATTGTATTTACAAAAGGCCCACGAAAATTCTAATATATCTAGGTATGTTTTGTACAGGGACCGGAAAACCCCTTCATTTGATTAACCCTATCGATAGGGTAACCTTATCTTTTAGTTACCCAATCGATCTGATTACCCTATGATTGTTAACTTAACGTTAGGGGAACCCCTTTGAACTAATTAACCGCTTCCATAGAGCATACCAAGCTCATTAGGGTTTCGGTAGTTTAATATTTAAGCACTTAGCATTAGCTGGTAATTACCCCTATTTTTTAATCACCTCTCTCTTTTTTTGCGCATTTGGGTGATCTCTCAAAATAAAAATAAATGAATTATTAACCTACCGAAACCCTAATGAACATGTTAAGCTCTATGGAAGCGGTTAATCAGTTCATAGGGGTTCCTCTAACGTTAAGGTAAAACGATCATAGGGTAACCGTATCGATTGGGTAACCAATGATAGGGTTATCCTATCTATAGGCTTAATCAAATGAAGGGGTTTTCCTGTCCCTGGTTTTGTAGGATCTTCTTAGCTTTCTAGTGCTGTCACACTTGTCCAAGATTTCTGGTGGAACAATTTAATGTTGAATCTTACTCTTAAGGTCTATATACCTTATAAGGTCACAACAGGTGACGCGCTTGGAGTTTTCAAATCGCATACAATCGCATATTTGTGGCGCTGAATATTTTAAAACAAATCTGGTTCCTGGCCAGAGCTGCCAGCGTGAGCCGTTGCATTAGAATTTAGTAAAGTTTCTTTTATTTTCATGCAATACGAGATGAAATGAAGATGCTGCGTTATAAAAAATAATATAGCGCTGCTGACTTACTTTACGCACACTAGAATTTGGCACCAAGTTTATACTCAAGCCGTCTAATATGAAAAGTAAATTGTCAAATCAAATACGTGCGAATTATGGCACCAACTAAAACTTCAGAAGTTCCAAGAAACTTCTAGAATCGAAGTCCAAAGTCCCCGTGGTTGTTTAATATTGTCTCAAATGGCCGTAATTTCTCATGAATCGATCGTAATTTCCAATAGCGCCCGTGTCAACAATGAGTCAAAGCGTACAGCTGAAGTTGACATTCGCCAATGCCGAAATATTTTGACTATGTTTAAAATTTAGCAAAGAACAATGAAATATGTCATGAAATAGCATTGTGAAGGCGTTTTAAGAGGCTAATATGATATTGATAATTGATAAACTACTTTAATCTCACACGACTGATTATTATCTCTTAAATTGGAACAACCACATACACGCGAATACTATAGTAAATATTGTCTGTCACAAACTTGCAGCAATCAATTAAATGAACAAGCAATTATAATAATAGGCATAACACAGCAAATTTACATACCTAAGTTTAATATTAAAGTGCTTGAAGTCTATTGTTTTCCCTATTTTATCGTATGCAACGTGAAAAACAACTGATAATTTAACTGCGCAGTTGGTAGCACCTAATCCAACGTTATTGTGTCAAGGCGTTCCGTGCTATTTAGGCCCCCTACGAAGTTTATCTTTAAAATATATTTATTTTTGAGATATAATGTTGTTTTAGAGCACCTAACGTACAGTTTGAAGCGTCAGTGCAGATTGAAGCGTCGCCTAATCAGTTGACCCAACACTTTTTAGACAGTTCTATGGATCTAAGCAACTACTAGTAGGTAGGTACGTGACTTGAATCGCGTCGTTTAATCTGACTGACATTTAGACTAACATTATATAGCACTTGGACTTATTTGAGATTCATTTAACACTTCTGTTTGTAGTAGATTAGTTAAGACACGCTAATAAGACGGCTCCATTATTTACGCGAATGAAAAAAACTTGAACATTTGAGTCTATTGAAATCTAACCAGATAAATTTATCTCATTTTGGCAATCGCAAAGACATGACAAATCTCACATTCCGTAAGCAAATTCACACAGCCAAATAGGTATTTGGAGGCAGGGTGATAAATAACAAAGTCTACCTGAAGTAAAGAACGTTAAAACAAACGTCAACCAAAGCGATTATCGCAAGTAAATGTTATCAAGCTTTATCTTAGCAAAGGGCGGGAAAAACATAGCTGTTCAAATAGCAACATGGCGTCTAATGTTCGCAAATATGGCGCTCGCGCTTACGATTAGTATAATCAGAATAACACGAGGACACGACTGAACTGCGTGGTTATATACCGTCATAATACTAAAGCTACTCAAGAGACTATAATATGCAAACGACAGTCTTAACAATAGCAAGATAATGCGCACTTTGTAACAGGTTTGTGCCATGCCATGTGCTCTCAGATTAGGTTACAAAACAATATATGTGTAACAAAAACATAGAGTGAATGAATGTAGCTGAAAAATATGTCCGGTCAAACAGTCGCTAAGACTTTGGTTTCACCTTCACATGACTATAGTAACGACGTAAAAATAACCGGTGATGTAATGCTATTAAGTAGGGATATTTAAACTTACATGGGCGCTCAAAAGGCAGCCAAGAAAAGTTTCAACAATGAGACTACGGAATCCGTTTGGGTTTGACTGAGAACTTTTTCAATTTCAAACCAATCAAGCCTCTCAAACACATCGTAAACTTTTGGGAATAGATACGACAGCTAGCAAGTAACCAAAATGGCGACCTATACTTTCAGGAAGTACCTACACGGCGTTTTACTTTTATCCTTGACAGCACACACAAAGAATTGAAACCCTTTGTTCTCAAACAAAACTCAAGCTATCTAATATACAGTGACCTCGAAATCCTTGGATTAGCATCGCATTATCCATACAGAGGCTGCTGAGGAGGAGACCAACCAGTCTTGCCTACTTTTATTGTTTACGTAATTCTGTCCATGCGTATAAACGAGACCTAAACAAGAAGTGGGCGTGCTTTTGAATATACCGCTTTACAACATGGTGTATATTTTTGTTAAATACTACGCACTTCAGTTGAATGTCCTTTAGTGTTTTTTCTTAACCTAGTTTAGAAGTAATTTTAGTGTATATTGTGTTATCACTACATCACCATATATTACAAAACAAAATCCCCCGCCGTGTCTGTCCGTTTGAACGCGAGGATTCATGAGGAAGATTTAGGTGTATAATTTTATATATATAGGTGCGTTTAAGCTCTGCTACTCGTACGAAGCCGGGGCGGGTCGCTAGTATCAGTAATAAAGACAACTTTAGTATCCGTTTAGCTTGCTTGCACGTGTCTCGCATTAATATAACTAAAGTTGACACGTCCGTCCGAAAATAGGGCTCCACGGAAAGTGCATTCACCTTACGGAAGTCGCAAGTACCTGTCACTTACTGAGATAAGGAGACTAGAGCTCTTTGTTATGTTGAACTAGTTCTTTGTTTCCAAGAGACGAAGACTTACACCAAGATTTACTATCTAGTATTATTGTGATTTTGAAACTTCAGTAATGCAAAAGGCAATCCTAGGCATCTCAAGCGATAATCTCAACTACCGAAGCTTTTGAATGTGTTTGCCAGTGATTCTTTTTGCCACACATTTATTGAAAACATCTAAATTCAATGGAAACCACCCATAGTTTGACCAGTTAGACGGCTTTGTGGTTTGCATGAAATATTATTTATAAACACCAATTAAATTGAGGTTCATAAAATCTTTGCAACCAGTTCGTGCTATACGAGTAACAGATATTTAAATATTTAAGCAGTTTTGATGCATAATTCAAGACAACCTTGCGCATGAACCAGTGTTGGCATCAATCTGAACTAAATCAATCCGGATTGATCAATCCAATTGACGCGTCAATCCGAATTAATCAATCCGAATTGATCAATTCGAATTGATTTAATTCAGATTGACGCGTCAATCCGATTGAATCAATTGGAATTAACGGATCAATCCTCAATTCGCATTAAATCAATTCTTAATCTAGATTAACCATTTCCCTAAGATTACTTTACAAAGGTGTCCTTTTTTGGGACTTACTTACTAGACTTGTTGTTTTGTTAATTTTTAGGGAAGCTAATTTCGAAAATGATATCACATTTGGAATTCAAGATGGCGGCCATGATGTTTTTTGAAAAAGTCGTCATGGGTGTCGTTTTCTTAGTTTTTGGGGACGCAGATTTTGAAAATGATATCAAATTTGGAATTTAAAATTGCGGCCATGATGTTTTTTTAAAAAGTCGTCATGGGTGTCGTTTTCTTAGTTTTTGGGTACCTACGCAGATTTCGAAAATGTTATCAAATTTGGAATTCAAGATGGCGGCCATGACGTTTTTTGAAAAAGTCATCATGGGTGTCGTGTTCTTAGTTTTTGGGGACGCAGATTTCGAAAATGATATCATATTTGGAATTCAAGATGGCGGCCATGATGTTTTTTGAAAAAGTCGTCATGGGTATCGTTTTCTTAGTTTTTGGGGACGCAGATTTTGAAAATGATATCAAATTTGGAATTCAAGATGGCGGCCATTATGTTTTTTGAAAAAGTCGTCATGGATATCGTTTTCTTAGTTTTTGGGGACGCAGATTTTGAAAATGATATCAAATTTGGAATTCAAGATGGCGGCCATGATGTTTTTACAAAAAAAAAAATACAAAAAGGGGCTTTTTATACGTCGTAAAAATACGTCAAATGTGTGAAACATTTTTCGGAACCTTTGGGCACCTCAGATAGCGACTTTAAGTCCAGTAAGTAAGTGACAAAAGGACACCTCAGCGGACGAAAATACTGACATCAGGAACATGTTTTCAAACCTCTGGGAACCTTGTGATATCATTTTCGAAATCTGCTTCCCTAAAAATTAAGAAAACAACACCCATGACCACTTTTTCAAAAAACATCATGGCCGCAATTTTAAATTCCAAATTTGATATCATTTTCAAAATCTGCGTCCTTAAAAACTAACAAAACGATACCCATGATGACTTTTTCAAAAAACTTATGACTGCAATTCTAAATTCCAAATTTGATATCATTTTCAAAATCTGCGTCCCCAAAAACTAAGAAAACGATACCCATGGCGATTTTTTCAAAAAACATCATGGCCGCCATCTTGAATTCCAAATTTGATTTCATTTTCGAAATCTGCGTACCCAAAAACTAAGAAAACGATACCCATGACGACTTTTTCAAAAAACATCATGGCCGCCATCTGGAATTTCAAATTTGTTTTTATTTTCGAAATCTGCGTCCCCAAAAACTAAGAAAAGTATACCCATGACGACTTTTTCATAAAAACATGACCGCCATCTTGAATTTCAAATTTGATATCATTTTCGAAATCTGCGTCCTCAAAAACTAAGAAAACGATACCTATGACGACGTTTTCAAAAAACATCATGGCCGCCATCTTGAATTCCAAATATGATATCTTTTTCGAAATCTGCGTCCCCAAAAACTAAGAACACGATACCCATGACGACCTTTTCAAAAAACGTCATGGCCGCCATCTTGAATTCCAAGTTTGATATCATTATCGAAATCTGCGTACCCAAAAACTAAGAAACGATACCCATGACGACTTTGACAAAAAACATATTGGTCGCCATCTTGAATTCCAAATTTGATATTATTTTCAAAGTCTGCGTCCCCGGAAACACGGAAATTATACCCTTGTCGACTTAGTAAAATATATATCATGGCCGCCATCCAAATCCAAGCCTTTTTCGTTATCTACTTAGGTACAAGGTAACTAATGGCACGTGCTAATTCTTCGGATGATTCGAGTCCCGAAAATGTTCCAAAAAGGACATCCTTCATATTGCCGTCGGAAACATGTCTCGGAACCTTTGGTAAACTCAGACAACGGTTTTTAACGCATTTGGTCAGTTTCGAAAAATTGCCTAAATAAAAAGGACATTAGGTAGGTAGTAGGTACATACAAAGTAATCCTCAATCCGAATTGACGATTGAGGATTGAGGATTGACCGATCAATTCGAATTAAAGATTAGTAATCTTCAATCTTCAATTAGTAGATTTAGAATTAGTTTCGTCAATCTTCAATCGTTAATTCGAATTGATCGATCAATCCTCAATCCTCAATCGTCAATTT
Organism: Tortrix viridana; assembly: GCA_963241965.1. Classification (NCBI taxonomy): domain Eukaryota; kingdom Metazoa; phylum Arthropoda; class Insecta; order Lepidoptera; family Tortricidae; genus Tortrix; species Tortrix viridana. Next base: position 8,957,584 of record OY725193.1, on the reverse strand, counting down.
GAATTGATTTTTTGCCAACACTGGCATGAACAGTCCCAAAATGCATATTCACAAGCTTGAAGCTGGAAGGCCAGGCAAAGGACGCAGTACCACGGTCCACTTTCTCCTTTAGTGTATTTTGAAACAATGGAAATATTGAAGAAATCTTCTCTTACAGAGTAACAAAAAGGGATAAACGTTGATAGTATAGATACATTTGGCAGCCGAGCTAATGTTTTGCTTCGTTGAATAGACTGGTCCGCAGACTGGTTCGGCAGTGCAACGTGAATGGCATACAGAAAGGCGTGTTGCCCGATTTGTTGCTCGACTGATCTCACCTACAGCACGTGGTGAGGACGTGATGCGCGACAAAGAGGTTGCAATGTGCGAAAGCGAGACGGAGGGAAAACATCTGGGACGCGCAGCTTGATTTAGAGTTATCGAGGTCTTTTTGCTATATTCTTTTTGTTTGTCTTTTTGTACGCGCTCCTAAATCCAGGGACATGTAGGTTGTATGGCGCCTTTAAGGGAGCTACCTATTAGAAATGAATCAGAAGTCATTTGTGGTTGGTATAGACAATTGTTTTTGTCATTATATACCACTTAGGTTATCTATTTTGTTCAATATTTCTGTACGAGGTTGTCTTTATTTCAACAATTTGACAAATTAAATATAATTTTACTCTGCCTCGAATCTATTAATACGTAATGTAGCTTCTACCTAGGTTATAATATAATATATTCGCGTAGGATTGAATTGGCAACCAATCCAGAGGCCAAAAAGGTAGGTAGGGTCAACGAACGGTTGGCGAGGGTACTGCATGTGTGCGCTGCCTACAAATACCGACCAAGATGGCGGACCGATTTTCACTTTTACAACGTTTAGCGTCCAAAATCAGCAGTTTATTTTGTAATATGGGTATTAACTATATATGTACATCCATAACGGGTTTGACTTATTTATCTTTAGTCATATCAATCGGACTGAAATGAAATGAAACATGTAAGTAGACGACTTGTATCAGAATTGAATAAACACAGTCGATTTACTTATGAGTAGTGCTCGTTTTATATCGAAAATCCTACAAAACCTACCGAGAAGTGTGGGCATGAACCGTTGTTACTGAGAATTCAATTTTACGCTCTTACCACATTTTCCCCACAAGGGATATTGACTTAATTAACTTTCGTGAGTCATTTTAGACAATAAATATTAAATCGAGAATAATTCCGCCTTTTGTACACTTTTATTTTTGTAAAATAAGAGTAACATCGCAGTTCAATAAACTTAAAAACTAACTTGCGTTAAAATAAAACAATAAATATAAACTATACCTACATTAACCTAAAACCAAACTAATAAACCGCAACCGGTGCGCTTCGTTCCCAAAATTCTGGAACACAATTTTTTTGTGTACGTTAAATTCGAAGTCTTCGTTCTTACACAACTAGTCCCCGTATTGCAACTAGTGGCATCTAGTAAATATTCTGCGTATTATTAGTTTCGAATTTTAAACTTTGTGCTTTGATATAGGTATATAAATAATTGATATTGCATAAATTTACCCGCAATGTCAGAGGTTACATTTAAATGATTTCGCGATTAAATCAAGATTTAAACATTGCTGCGTGGATTAAACGTCATTTTATTTTAATGAGTCTCACAATTATTCGGCACACACCAGTAATTAGTCATTAGTCACGTAGGTATGCGATGCGTTAGAGTGAGGCTCCAACGAGAGAGAAAGAGGAAGAACGTGTTCTTAACAAAAGACGATATTTGCTGGATAGGTAGGGTAGATTCGCCAGTTCGCCGACCGACGCCAGTTCTCGACTTTTTGACGGATTGTTCTTGAAAATCGATATAAAATAGCTATACTGACCGAATTACAAACACAAAAAAATTACTGTGGCAACCCCAAATAGTTCGGAAGTACGCACACAAAGACAAAAAGCCTGTGTGTAACAGGTTACTGACCAAAAAAATACAGTAGTCTGTGCTTCGTAAGGAACGCGTCATAACGTGTGATTTATAAAAAAAAAATAGTGAGGAGCCGCAGAGTTCAGGGTAAGTTTTTAATTGAAATTTTGTGTTTTATGGTTTGTTTTTTATTTGTTTAGTTAAATTATAAACCATAGCATTTTATGAAAACTATTACTACTTATTTTTTTCATGGAAACCAAATAAAATTAAGAGGTCGGGAACTGGTATGTCGTTTTCTTAGAAAATCCACTTCTCGACCGTGCGGTCGAAAACTAGCGTGGTCATGTTCAATAAGGATGAATCTTTTTTGTCATAATATTAGAGATACCACTGAATCTAATTTATGAATTTGAATCTTATGGACACTAGTATTGACACAGCCAATTCTCGACCGGATTATTTCAAACGTTTAAAAAAAATACCATGTGACGAAAACCCCTCTTGGTCGAAAACGGTACATGCAATCAGAGTGTGCCAGTTTTCGACTGCCCTATTTATATAAAAAATGCACTAACGAAAGTTTATCTAAATTATTATTTTCTTGCAAAAATAGTTTTAAATGCATTTCACATTGTATTTTTGCTGTAATTATTATTCTAACAAGGTCCCTAATTTTTTTTTAATTAATAATTTGCAGTCGAAAAATGGCTCACGTCATAAAGATGTGCTTGTTTTCGACCGTAGGATTGAATATTGGTAAAAGCGCTTATTAACCTGAAATTGCAACAAATACCTCAAAGCCTACTCTTTAAACGGATACTAGTCCAAATACTAAAAAATATAATATATCAACGGCTTCTTGGAATGCATTCACTACCGCTTCTGAGCTTCTTCTTCTACTTCTTCTTCTTCAGCGCATCTGCGCCCACCGTTGGGCATACGCCTCTCCAATTTTCCTCCATTGGGCCCGATTTGCAGTGGATCTCCCCCAAACTGGGCCAGCGGTTGAGCTGATGTCATCTGACCATCTTGCCGGGGGCCGGCCGACTCCTCTCTTTGAGCGAGGTCGCCACTTCAAGATGCGCTTGCTCCATATCCCATCATTTCGGCGACACATATGTCCTGCCCAGGCCCATTTTAATTTGGCAACGCGCTAGACAATATCCATCACTCTGCGTTGGCGAATAGTTCCGTTTCGAACTTTGTCGTGAAGAGATATACCGAGCATGATGCGCTCCACGGCCCTTTGTGCGATCTTGAGCTTGTTTATCAGCTGTACTGTGGGTGGCCATGTTTCGCACGCATATATCATGGCTGGTAGCACGCACTGGTTATACACTTTCGTCTTCAGTGACTGGGGTATCTGACTGGAACACATTCCGCAGTTTTCCAAAAGCAGTCCACCCCAGTTGTATTCTCTGAATCTCCGACAACATAGAGTCGTGTCCGAGACTGATCTTCTGCCCCAAGTACACATACTCAGTCACTTGCAGATTGGGTATTCAGCGCGACAGGGTTTCGGGATAAGTCGGCTGTGGCCATCACCTTAGTTTTCTCCATGTTCATTTGCAACCCAATCTTTAGAGATGCGTGGTGCAACTCTTGCAGCATTAGTTGCAGGTCCAGTACGTTTTCTGCAATGATGACGATGTCGTCCGCGTACCGCAGGTGGTTTAGATATACACCATCTACTGTGCCTTTCCCATACCAGTTTGTCGTTTTGAACACGTCCTCAAGGGCATTCGTAAACAATTTTGGCGAGATTACGTCTCCTTGGCATACTCCTCTCTTTATGGGTATGGGGTCTGAGTGTTCTTGTAATTGTACTGTCATGGTGGCTGCTTTCGCTCGCTTCTGAGCTTGAGAATCGTAAACCTCTTAAGTTTATCTTTTATTCTTGGGAATAAAAAGAAGTCGCAAGGTGCGAGGTTCGAACTGTACGGCGGATGCGTCATCAGTTCCACATTTGAAGCCTTCAAATACGCATTCGTTCTCTTAGCGGAATGTGCGGACGCGTTATCGTGATGAAGGATGACATGACTGCGAGGACGCTTTTCTAAGACACTGGGCATGCAATTGTTTACATACCAATTTGCAGTGACTGTTCTTTGATTTTCAAGCGACACTGTTACATATTGTCCAGTTTTTCCGAAGAAAGATGCAACCATTTTTTTGCCAGTGCTCCAACTCTTTTTAACTTTTATTGGCAACTCTTCAAAAGGAAAGACCCATTCTGCCAACTGGCTTTTTCTTTCCGGTTCGAAACAATACACCCAGGTTTCGTCACCTGTTACAATATTATAGACAGCCAATGACTCTACTCCATTAAACTTATGTATAATTTTTCGGCACCACTCTACACGCAGTCGTTTCTGGTCTTCCGTTAAATCATGCGGTATCCATCGAAATGCAAAGCTTCCGAACCTTCAGTTGCTCATACAAAATGTTTTGCACTTGACTCATTTCTATGCCTAATACAGTATGAATTTGCTTACAGGTATTTTTTGTCTGTCTCAATTAGTTGTCGTACGGTATCGACATTAGTTTCAGTAACCGCAGTCACCGGCCGACCTTCACGTACATCGTCATGGAGATGATCTCGTCCACGTCTAAATTCTTCGAACCACGAATACACAGAGCTACGAGATGGGGCTTCATCATTAAAGTCTCTGGCAACTCTCTTGTTGACTTGAGCCGCAGCGAAAATCGTAAAAAATCATTGAGTGAAAATTTTCACGAGTTTCATTATAATAGCGACACACAATTCTCTGAACCCCGCCAAATTGAAAAAACAAATGACAGTCTAGTAAATTGAAAAGTGATATGTTCATAGAGAGTTCCATTTTCAAATTCTGTTATTGCTTTATTCATTTATTTATTGTAAGTGGCCAGTTCCAGAAACTTTCAGTATGCCCCACGTATAATCTATCCAGAAGACATTTTTGATTATGTTTTATTATATTGTTACTTATGTTCTTGACAAGTACTGCCAAATATTAGGCACATTTAAAGACAAGTGATATTGTGTGCTTAAGACAATTGTTAGTTATTTTAAAATTTATGAAAACCTTTTAATAAATCAGAGATAGACATATGGTGATTGTGTTTCATTTTATTGTCATTATATACTTGTTTTTATTAACAACTGTTTTAATGTTTTAGCTCTTAATAAAAAATATTAAAAAAAAAACATATTAAAGTAGAGTATACAAGAGTACGTTCAGTCGTTTTTTTATAGTAAAAATAAATATTTATATATTTTTTTCTTGATTTACAAGCCAGCTCTACTAACGGTCGAGAACTGGCGAACACATAGTCTAAAACTGGAAATTTCGGTCGAGAACTGGTGAAATCGGCATTTTTGGCTTTATTGATTTTTCTATAATAATCCCTAGCTCTTATTTGAAAATAAAACATGGTTAATGAAAATAGACTATATAACGAGTATGTACATATTTTTTTAAATCATTGATTTATATTAAAGCCATTTTTAATTTCTTCCTGAACTTGACAACTCCACTAATCGGTCGAGAACTGGCGAATCTACCCTATGTGGAAGAGTCATAACATAGGTGAACTGGTTGGTTGGTAATGTTGGTATTATGTGTTTGCGGCAGAATATAACTTTCTCTCGTCATACTTAACATATGTAACTATAGCATAAATACTGTTAATGCTGTGCCAAGTGGAACTACTATACATATATTCAAGTGACAACTATAAAGGGGGAGTCTGGGTAAAGTGCACATATTCAAATGAAACATTTTTTTATTTTTACTATTTGTATTTTTGTGTTTACATGTGGTACACAGTTGCGAAATATTTTTTTCAAGTGTTGTAAAAAAAAAAAAAAATTTTTTGTCGCCGATAAAATTTAATTTAATGTCTCTCATTTGAATTGGTGCACTTTACCAAGACACCTTGTATTCAATAGCTTTTGGGTATATAAAATTGTATAATGCTGTCAATGCACTCTGAACAGCGTCCCCATTTTTTCAAACTATCAGTGCCAAGTTATACCTACATATATACAAGTTATACATGACAGGATACTTTTATTTAACCTATGGTTTATAAACTCTTCCAACGCGGTAGTCTGCTGGGACAGAAATACATCTTAACAATGTAACGTCAGTTAAATCAAAGCACGTTTGCGCATAATCACTGATACACTAATAGAAAACCTTAACCACATTATGCGTAAAGTCAAGAATCGCTTGATAACCTGTCACGCAGTAGAATCGTGCTAGAACTCAGGTACACTAGTGTAACATAATGTATAATACTACATTACGCTTATTAAACGCATGCAGCATGCGCGTGATCAGAATCAATGCAAATAATTTGAATAGTTTCAGGTTTTTAACCAGCTGCTAGATGGCGCTGAAAGCAAAATTAACATAGTTACAAAATAATCTTTTTCCTTGACTTTGAACGATATTTCTAGATAAGTTTGAACATTAAAGTTACTATATTAAATTAAATGCTCAATGATGAGAATTGTTTACTATATATTCTTGATAAGCACTCTTAAACAGAATGTCTTGACAGTTATTAATTATTGATGATACTGACTTTAAACGCGTAAAATTCAAATTAACACTCTATTGCGTGTAAGCCAAAGATATTTTTACGATAAAACTTATGAGAGACAGTCTGAATTCCCTTGATATATTCGGAGGAACCAATTACGTCATGAAACTATCTTCAATTGTCTGTAATCAATTGGTTACCAAGAACCGATTTGCACGTAATTTAATTGTTGGGAAATTGTTCAAGATTTTACAAAAACGTTCACTTGTTTTTTTTATCACTAAGTAGGTACATATTATAAAACTAAGTCCCCCGCCGTGCCTCTCTGTCTGTCTGAACGCGTTAAACTCAACTACTGAAAGTGATTTATGAGAAAGGTTTAGGTGTAGGTATAATTCATTAAGGTTATTATTCATTACGAAGTAAGGTAATCTGTGGTTTAGGTGCGTATATATGCTCTGCTACCCGTACGGAGCCAAAAAGTCGTAGAAATTATGTTTTAACTGAATTGTAATATTACGTAAGTACTTAAGTAGGTATGTACCTACTTATTCAACTAGGGAAAATATACATATGTTGTCTACTGACATTTAAACCGGAACGCAAGTTTACGTCAAGCAATAGTTTTTCTGTATATATATTTAAGGTATATTTGCCGGTAAACTTCCTAAGAAATCTTAGAAGAAAGTCGACGAATAAAGCGGGCTATTCACACGCCTGCCGCAGGGGTAATCTCGGGCGCAGCAATTTTGGCCAACCTAGAAAAATTGCCTCTGCTTGCCTATACACATCACAATAAAGGGTCCGTTGCCCCTGCGGCAGGTGTGTGAGTAGGCCCGCTTTAGGGCCTGTACACAAAACTGCGATGCGACGTCACATCGCAAAAATCTACGAGCTTTCTGCGCACTTTATTATACATTTCATTACATTTGCGTCGTAGATTTTTGCGATGCGACGTCGCATCACAGTTTTGTGTACAGGCCCTTACCCTGCTCTCAATTTCTCAATGACCGATCCTTTTATGTCACAGTAAACATTGTTCTATTTAAACAATAAAACGTACATATATATGACGTTCTCAATATAAAGGGACCTTATGGAGGAATGCAGTTACGCTCTTCTTATTCTTGTAACTATACGAATACTATGGTAACAGTTTTAAAAACGGCGTAACCGCCTGCCTCTATAAGGTCCCTTTATATTGAGAACGTCACATTTATTCTAACTTGACGCTTGCCTTGAACACGATCCCATTGACACCGAATCCTGCGCACTCCGGTTACTTCGGTAGCCGTGTAGTAAATATTTGTCATCGGAGAACCTCTTGTTTACTGTGTCGACTTAGGCTTAGGTGTTTCCTGTTAGAAAAATATGCAGAAGACGACTTACTGGAATAAATTCTTTTTTGGTCGTATTAGATACTTATGTTAAGTACTTACCAAATTTTTTACAGAAGATCTAAGGGTTACTTCAGAACCTGGATTCGTCAGAAAGTAGCATTTGGAAAAAAGGCGCTTGTTTACATAAAATAAATTAGGAACTTAAAATACAAATACATATTATAAATCTTAGCAAAAAAACGGTTAAGTTGTATGTTGTAATACCTACTAACATTCTTAACAAAGAGGCCCGTAATTTTTGCTTGCCAATGTAGCTTACTAAACATGTGTTATGTTAAGAGTATGTTTACTGCGCCACATTTGCAATCAGCATCACCAATTCACTTATCTCGACACCCCAACCAAACAAAGACGTGTTTGCAAAATTCATTAGTTATATTTACGTCGCGTACAAATATATGAAAAATAAATAGTATTGTATTCACATCTTTATGAGTATTTATATAAAATAACGTAACGCTTCCACGTTTATACAATGATTATGGACAGAAGAAATTCACCGTCCGCCATTTTGCGAACTATTTATACATGCTAATTCATCATGTCTGCCATAAACATAAAAACGCAAAATGTAGATTAATAATAGGTTCGCATTGCTTTCACTTCGCGATTGCGTGGTTGTTTGGCCTTAGGCTGTTATAGGAAAATAACCCCTATAATTCTTTGCGTTTCGTAAGAACGAAAAAAAACTTGTCTAGAAGGTCCATCACATAAATAAAGTTGCACAACGCTGGGGCGAGTTCTCAAACCACAGATTTAACGTTCGTTTTATTGTTGCAGGTCTGCGAAAAGCTAGAAATCGGTGCAGAGTCGGATTATTTTGGGCTGCGGGTGTGCCCTGCCTCGGGCCCCAGCCGCTGGTTGAACCTCAGGAACCCCCTCGACCCGCACCGCATCCATGGGCGGCGCCTCGACCTCCGAGTTAAGTTCTGGGTGCCCCCACACCTGCTCATCAACGAGCCAACCCGCCACCAGTTCTATCTCCATGCCAAGCTCGACCTGATCGAAGGCCGACTGGTCGTCGCAGACCAAGATGTGGCCAGAAAAATCATAGCCTACATCGCTCAAGCGGAAACCGGAGACTGCGATGTAGACATACCCCCCATGGATATATACGAGGAGTGCGACAAAATAGGGCCTCAAGGCGAGAAATCTGAGGATCATATGGAGAAGATCATTGATAACCATTGCGAGATAGCTGGTATGCGCGCGTCGCAAGCTGAATACAGGTTGCTGAAGGAGATATCTAAATTGGAGTCGTTTGGGGAGGAGCTGTTCTTCTGTAAACCAGTGACGCAGCTGAACAATGCCCATAACCTGTACAGCCACCTGTTGTATCACACGCAGCAGGTCGAGGAGCCGAAGACGAGGGACGACGTGGAGATAGACGGGAGTGGAACTGTTGGTTGCCTGGCAACGGGACAGACTGGTGGAGGCTGTGGCTGCCGCTTGAGCACATGCGTGGGAGTCGGGCCGCACGGTATCGTGGTCTACAGACCCGCATGCAATGGCGAGCAAGAGATCGGAGTTGAAAAACAGAGGTGAGCTTCCTTTTTTAGAGTACCTTAGTCAACAAGGCACCCTTATAGGCTTATAGTTTCGTCATATCCGTCTGTCCGTCCGTCTATCTGTCTGCGTATTAACTCATTCAACTCATTCAAGACCACAGTATTTATAGTTGCTCGTTCAAGTACCTAAGTCTTTATAGTTACTCGTTCAAGTAAAAAAAAAAATACTTTACAGTCATCAAGTCACAACACTTTAGCAATAAGTATATCAACATCTTTGCATCTGGTGACAATGTTCTATAGTGCAGTGGCATTAACCGACCTTTATTCATCACGAAATCATCATGCCTTACTATCGGTCAGTTAATAGTTATTAATATCGTTTATAGTTTGAACACTAGGTCTAGGTTAGGTTTACATTTAGTGCTTGTTATTGTTATTGCTTAAAACTGGTCAGAAATTTGTCTTGCAATAACATTCAGTGAAGTTGACACCTAACTTTACATTTAACTTTAAATTATTATGCAAATGATACAATATGTTATTTTCGTCATGTTGTTGACACAGGCGTTCTTTCATCAGAGATATGTACATCGGATAATATATGAGATTCAGTAAAACCAACCGTATGGGAACCAACTGTATGGGCGAGTAGCACAGGTCGGATCATAGTGATCTTTGGACAAGGCTTATGTCCAGCAGCTTACTTCGCTGACATGATAATGACGATGATAGAAAGACCTGTCGTGTGTTTTAGAAGTTTTACACTTACACACAACGAATATGAGTTAAGGGTATTTATAGTAACCGACGCTGCGTATTTGACTGCTTAATTTATGTGCGTTCTCTCCCGCGATGTCCTAGAAAAGAGCATATTTATAAAACAGAAGAGCAGCACGAATACTATATTTATACGAGCCAAAGTACGCTTTTTATTTGTTTGATATTTTAAACCACTAAATCTGAACACGAGTATAATAACTAAACAGACATACAATACAATACAATAACTCTTTATTGAACACCACATACAGCAAGAACAAGAAATACAACAAGAAAGAGAAGTGTTACATAGTGAGTCAACAGGCGGTCTTATCGCTAAATAGCGATCTCTTCCAGACAACCTTACAAAGAAGAGACATACCTTAACGACCAAAACTTTGTTGTCTTTACCATCCCACAGAAACTGCAATTAATCGTCTGTCTGACATAGATGTTATAGGCCCTATATTGTGCACATATTAGTTTAACCGCGTTCAGAAGCGAAAACTTTTGGTGGCGTGACCAGGATTAGGTAGGACCTGTTGGTGCCGTGACCAGGATAATATATGGTATGAGTACTTCAGAAACATTGGTCTAGAGTCTCCCTAGTCCACCCTTGATTTTGAACCAGAATCCAGAACTACCTTCCTCAGAATGCCAAAATCTTAAACCTGCACATTTCTCTTTCAGCATTCCGTATACCGCCATCCACCGCGCGCAGCCACTCCGCCGCAGCTTCCAGCTGTCGTACGTGACGGGCGCGGGGCACGAGGCGCCGCTGCACGTCAAGATGGCCACGTCGGGACAGGCCGGCGCCGTGTACCGCGCCGTCACGGAACGACACGCCTTCTACTGCTGCGAGACAGTCCGGACCGATGTCACTGAGCAGTTCATTAGAGACTTAAAGGTGATTATTTTGCTATTGATATCAGTTGACATGTCAAAGTGACGTATAGCTTCGCAAAATTATGTGGTGACAGGTGGAACTGCAATATTCTAAAGTGGCACCATATGCGTAAAAATTGGTTCATGATATCAATTTCACTCCGAACGGCGGTCATTTTTATTCAAGCTCTTTTCCAATGGAGCCTTCAAAAAAGCAATACAGATTAAATATTTGTGCTTTATTGTATTATAATTTGTCGAAATCACGCAGACTGAATAAGGATGTGAGCTTTTCATTGGCTAAATTGGGTAATAGCGCTATCTGGATTGACCACTCCAATCTGCAGGCCCTACTCCATTTGGTATATTTAGTATGCATTCAATCGGTCGTAACGCGAAACGGTACAAGTGGTGAAGTCTGTTTTTCTATTGATAGCAGGGCTGCAGGGCAATGCCAAGGACTCCATTTCGAGTTCATTTTGTATAGAAATCGGATGGCTTGGCAACAAACTAGTTGAGTATCAGGCAAACAAGATAAGGAAAACCTTCGTTTATGTTGTATCTATTTAAATTAGACGGTTGTACTGTACGTCGGTTATCATCAGTTTATATAGAGCTCGGTAACACACAGCAGAGCCTTTTACCTGGCTACTGGTATAGAGATACAAATAAAAATCAACTTTATTGACAACCGACAAAGTGGTACCTTTTGCTTGAAAACGACATCAATAATGAAACCAGCACAGAGTATATAAATAGTACAATTGCAGAAGACGCTCTTCCTAACAAAACCTCGTTTAGGTCGAACGTGCCTACTTTTCTTCCCTTTCTATCGCATAATTCGTATTCACTCGAACGTAACCCAGCCCATATAAATACCCATATGCGAAATGCCCATATGCGAAATACGCCTTACATAAGGCTGAATTATCTTTAGGCTGGTTAGAACTATAACTGTAGTACACTGTAGATATTGAATCATGCTATCTACTTTTGTCTACATGTAATTCGATTGAGTCGATTGTTTGTCAGTATTGTTCTTTAGTTTAAAGTTAAATAAACGATTGATTTGTATGGGTGTGATCAACTGAATGTGAAAACATAGTCAATATGTACCTACTTTTAATAATTATAATGAATCTCTATACACAAACCTACTTCACAAGTCTTAATTAATCCCATTAATTTCAAATCGAGTTTATCAGCTACAGTTAATTCGGTCCGAGTTTAAACTGTCACGTGTTAATGTATAATGAGTAATTACGCGGTAAAAATAATTAATTGGACTTCGTATCGGCTAATTAATATGCCGGCGGAGGCTTGGCACTTCACCTCTTTTTTTATTGTTCTCCGTAATCGTACCAAATTTATTTAAATTGGTTGGATTCGAGCCGCCCTGTATTCGATTTGGGAGACGTTAAATTATCGCAGGCTTAAATTGCGGTGAAACCCTGCTCGCGAAGTTTTAAGCAAAATCTCGTTCACAGGCTGGCGGTAATAATTCATTACACGGTCAAACGCCCAGTCAAGTTCAGATATCAAGGCTAGCCATCCTTCTCAAACATATAGTAAGTTAGAAAAGGACAGCAAGCCTGTCTCGGAGTGTTTCGGCAAGAGTGTACAGCCGCCATTACACTTGTCACGCATCCTGAGACACCGTCTCGTCCAGACTCTCGGCGAGAGTATTTTTTAAGCTCAGACGAGCTGAAGCAATGCGCATACACACTCGCTTTTTTTCTAATATGTTTCGGGGTGTCTCGCCCGAGTGTGCACAGTTGCCTTTAGGATAATAAGCTAGAATGCTAACATTCTGGTCAAGTCGGTAACTTTTTACGGAGCATCAAGACGATGGCTAGTGACGATTGTTAGCAAGCATCTGGTCTTAGGATTTTTGTGGTAATTTTTCTTCATGATAGTCATCAGCTCTATGGTTCCTCGTCTAACCTGTGTAATTGTCCTCAGGGTACGATAGCGTCGATCTTCAACGACGCGACGACGCTGGGGCGGCGCTACGTGTTCGACATCCGGCGCACGTGCCGCGAGGTGCACGACGGCGCGCGCCGCGCCGCGCACCACGCCGCGCACACCGCGCACGCCGCGCATGCGCCCGGCCGCGAGCCGCGCGCGCGCCGCCGCGCCTCGCAGCCCGACCACACGGTGAGCGTTCACACCTTCACCACTAGCGCTCCATATCCCGACTTTACTGTGTTAGTTATCGCAATTTAGGCCCGATTCCACAATGAATAGAGTTCAATCCATAAGTTACACAATTTTGCCGTGTAATATCGAATTTTATTTGGTTAAAACAGGCATTGGATGATAAAAACAGACAGAAGTAATTTGAATGTTGCTATTGCCAACGATATCTTTGTTGCATAGTACACCATCTTCTAACTACTCAGCGTCAATCGTAACAAAAGATGTGTTTTCCTCTGTGCGATATTAGAAATATAAGAAAATTCACCGCTCAGCTTCCTCGCCAAACCAATATGTCTTGATCTTTGTCCAGCGTCCTAACGTATTATTGTCCCGCAGGAGGCCCGCCACCGCTCGCGCTCGAGCGGCGCCGCGCTGGCGTGCCGCGTGTGCATGGACTGCCCCATGGACACGCTGTTCCTGCCGTGCCGCCACGTCGTGTGCTGCGCCGAGTGCGCGCCCAGGTCAGTCCCGCGTCACCGTTGATTCCACCACCCTAAATTAGGCACTTTGGGACGCTGCAATACGTTGGAATGAGATGGAGACGTCTCCGTACGTATTTAACGTATTGCGGCGCTCGTTACGGTAAGGGTGGTGTAATGCTTTAGCCACGTTCCCATATCATTCAAGATCGACTCCTTTTCTGCCCTGTAGAATTTAAAACGCAGTAAGTGCACCACGGCCACCATATCTTGATCTCATACAGATTGCCAGTTGTTCAAAGTTGAAGATCAATCTAAAGTGGCCGATTTACACTTACTACGTTTTAAAGTGTAAGGGACAGCAGCAGTCTCGAGATTATAAATCGCCAAAATACACGTATAAATTGATCGGCCCAACCTATTTTCAACTAAGTAACTTGACTAGGAACGGTTGCGTAAAATTACCTATGTCCCTGTTGTAAAAACGTACATATCGCCAAATAATAACCGACTTTTTCATTTGTTACAGATGCGAGCGCTGCCCGCTGTGCCGGGGAGAAATAGAAAAATCCATGCACATCTACCTGCCCGTCGAATACGAGAAGAGCCCGCTCATCGACAAATGAGTGCGTCGAATAACTAACATTTTAGTATTAAAATGTGATGATTGTCGATTGAAAACACGTCAGTCCGATCCGAGAAGTGAAAGAGTGAAATAAAACAGCGCGTGCCTTAGTAACCTCTACATGTTCGCCGAACACAAGCGAACACGAACACGCGGATACGCGTTAGAACGAGATCATGTGCGTTCGGCGGATATATGGGTAATGTGCAATAATATTGTACATAGTTAAGCGACGTTACGAGCTCAATTAAGGAAACAAACGAACTTCATTTTTGTGTAACGAAAATTAAACTAATGTATGACTAATTTCCGTTACACAAAAATGAAATTCGTTTGTTCCTTGATTGAGCTCGCTTAACCATGTACAATATTTTTGCAAATCAACCATATAGTGGTGCTCTTACAGACAATAATTGTGTGTGTGTCTAGTCAGAACTCGAGTTGACTTTAAATTGTAAAAGTGCATTTATGTTTAAGTTGGTAATGTTGGTATGCAGTAATTATTTAATTAACGGTACTTAAGTTAACACAATAATGTAATTTAAGCTAGACGTACCTTCGTTTTAGAAGGTTAATCAGTAAGGTAACAAAATTTTGAAAAATGGAAAGCAAAATTATTTTCTTTTAGTTTAGAATAACTATGTGATAATTGATTAGGAATTTTCTTATGAGTGTTCTATTGCGCATTGACTGGGATTTGTGTAATTGTCTCTGGCTAGATAAAAAAGTTTAGAAGTTGTGAATATGTTAACTGCAGTTACATTTAATAGATTTCCTTAACCTTGAAATGTATAGCGTATCAAAAATGTTACACCGTCTTTAAAGGTGATTTTCATAAATGAAAAAATACTGAAATTTTAAATTGCAATTTTTGAAAATAAACTTTAATGACAGTTTTTCGTTTTTGTATTTACTGGCTAAGGTTACTTGTAATGTTATGCCAATTGGTATGTTTAATTTACTTCTCTGTAACTGCAGCGTAAGTTTAAATTTTTCTTAAATTTACCCGCATTTTATTTCTTGCCTTTAATTGGGATTGTATTTTCTTGATCTAAAATTTTCCTTACTTTAACTAAAGCAATGATGGTGATGTTGAGAGTTTAATTATTTAAGTTAAAAACGTAAGACCCGTGGTCTGTAAGTTCATAAAACAAAAAAAGAAAGTGAATATTAATAATAATATAATTAATACGTTTAAACTATTTTGTGGTTTTATTGAATAAGTACCTATTTTTACTTCCTTGACAATAAATATAGGTACCGAGTAAACTCATACAACTATGTAACAACAATAGTCCGATTTTCCTCGTAGGTACATTAATTGACTTAATTTTTACTTTTTTATTACATTATATCAAACTTAATTACACGTATCAATAAAATGTCAGTAAATAATCATATTTTTCAGATAACGTATGAGGAAAATTGGACTATTGTTGCAACCTAAGAACAAAGTTGTATGAGTTTATGGTACCTGAACTACCTTCAAATAGGAAAAGGGAGCCGTGTGCATTAGGTATGATGACTGAGTAAAGAAAACGAATTCTATTTAGGCTGTCAGTTATATTATTAAAAATATCGGACACGTATTTTTCTTTTGTCAATCAAACAAAAAATGACAGATAAAGCGCGTCAAAGTTGGAGGGTGTGGGCTCGAGACGTCGCTTCTATGTAAAAATTGTATTGAGACGTGACGTCATGCTTCAAGTCAATATACCTAATTATATCTTCATTTTTTGATTATGTGAAAAAATAAAAAATACCTTTTGATAATCTACCCGATCGACAAAGAGAAGAAAATCAGTCATCACCCTATTGTGTTGAACTACCATAGAACCATGTCATAACGAAATAATAAGTCGCAAGAAATTTATAATATTAAAATATGGTTTGACTTTCTATGACAAGGTTTTACGCTGGTTCAAAGGACACTCATAAAATCTCATAATACAAGTTCAACGATATTCAATCTCACCTCACATAAGTAGTGACGTGAGCGTTAATTCTGTTTTTTAAATAATCATAGCCATGTCACAGCATTTACCTTACGCAAATCAGCAGTGGACTGCTATAGGATTTCTCCGAATTTTTCAGTAATTTTACATAAAAGTTTCTATTACATTTTTGGTAAGTAATGAAAGTTCTATTAAGCGTATACTTTCTTATAATAATCCAGCCTATATACGTCCCACTGCTGGGCACAGGCCTCCACTCACAATGAGAGGGTTTGGGCTATAGTTCCTACGCGGGCCACTTTCTTAATAATCAAAAATATAATAACATTTTAATCAAAATTGTAAAAAAATAGGAAAAATTAACGACTCCGGGAGTACTATCAATACCAAAATTAAAACGGCAAACTTTCAAGCTTCCTGGACAAACAAAAGATGTCGCTACTTTCTACGCAAACCAAAGGTATAATAAGAGAAAGTAATCACGTGCTCAGGACGTCTTGAATAATCATAAAGACATTATTAATATTAATGTCCATATTCATTTATTGCATCCATGGTATTTACAGAAGTCTTACAAGGTTAATAATAAGGTACTAGACATGCGGGCCTAATATGGCCGTGTTTATCGCGTGACAAAGCGTGGATAAAGCATCCGTCACTCTCGCGCTTATATACGTGTCAGAAAGTGACGGATGCTTTATCCACGTTTTGTCACGCGATTAACGCGACCATATTAGGCCCGCATATTAGGCCCGCTGGACCCTATTTTACAGTCTAATTTTTAATCTCACGGAAACAATGTAAACAAAGGTGTTGCCGTTAATGAAAAAAATTGAAACATTCAAGATATTTATACTTAGCACATTTTTAAGAAATCGACTGTGTATAAACGGCCGCACTCAGAGACGTCAATTAACTTTTAAGTTTGATTATAAAATAAAATAACACGCAGCAACTAATCAAACTTAAAAAATAATTGACATCTCTGAATGCGCAGAAAATGTATAGTATAATCAAGATAAAATAATTTAATTTGTTGATCGCAAATTTTATATAACATAAACTCTTTGTTATATTAATTTAAAGAGAGAATACTCTTTTCGTATGCATTTTTATTTATTGTACTGGTATCACTGTCTCGATGCACCCGTGTCATTAAGTTGCGGGTTGCTTAACGTGCGATGTCACTCACTTCACTTAACATTCGAGATTGAATGCTCCTGTGATCCCGTAATCACTTTCCAGTGACTGTTCTGTTAACGTTAAGTTGTTGCTACGTTTTCGTTTGTTGTTAAGTTGTTCATTGTTACGTTTTCCGTTGTTTTTTCGTTCAGTGTTGTGTGGAAGGATGGACTCTGGTCCGAGAACTTCTCGGTCAAAGGAAGACTATATGTTGTCTCCTGTGAAGAAACGATCACGTCTTTGCTCTTTATTGGAGATGGAGAATAACATGGTGTTATACTATACACATTTTTAACACGTTTATCATAATTGGCCAACCAATAATACAGCAACTTCTGATGCTAATAGAAACTACACCCACGGTTCTGCTTCTGCTAAATTGCTTCATTGTCATTGATTTCCTCAATATATTGAAAACACTAATGACGGCGGTTGAAACGCCTGATAATTTACCCGCCTATACTTTAAGATCCCCTGAAATGTCACTTTGACATTGACGTATCTTTGTTTAAATTTATTCCGTGAGAAAATTAGACTTTAGGGTATGGCAATGTTATAATTATAACTAAATAAAAGATACATGAATCAAAATATTACAATTGGTATTATTAAAATATTATACGCAGTGGGAAGGTAATATTAAATTATCTAATTATATAACAGACTTTAAATATTTTTTACATCTTAGCATAGCTACCTAGTTAAATAACTAATTAATTTTCTATGTATTCTTGCACTGTGTAAAAACATTTTTCAACAAGGATTTTTTTTAGCCTATTAAACTAAATACATGTAATATACTTGGTTATACAATTAGTCCGTATTCCCACATTGCCCGCCATGTTTTAAACAACAGAAGCATCGGTTTTCCATTTGGAAACGGAAGTGACTAATCATTGTGCTTTTGCATTAAGCTACAATAAATAAAATGTATATTCAGCGTATGACAAACAAAATAAAATAATATAATATAGACAAACAAAGTCCGTGTTAACCTGTTAAAACCGAATTAGAATACATAGTTAAATGGATCTTATTATTATTATTATTCTAGTTTGTGTTCGAAAGCAATGTAAAGCGCGTCACACACGGAGCTTGGTTAAATAATTATTGCTTATGTATCGAGCCTTACATTAAAGAGCAGAGTTGTCTATGGTACATTGAAAACACGAGACTAGTACTTATTGCACAGACTTATTCTGTGGAATGAGATTAGCAACATTAAAAATATATAATAGCGTTAAACAATATTATATTTAGAACCTAGAAGTGCATTACCATTATTTTTGGCTTTTTTAAGTATTTTTTATTAAATATAGTCAAATTAACAACTTTAATTCGGCAGTTTGTAGTTTAATATCGTTGCTGCTTTAGAAACAAAATTATTTGTTTATGGTTGATACTAATAATACCAGGTCTAATATAGTTACCTCACTTTAGGGAAATCATAATACATAAAATTTGATTTTTATTCGAAAGTAGACGCAGACGGTTTGTGCAGCCTATTGTGTTGTGTTGCTACTAGAACTTTAAAGCGCAATACACACCAAAGTAGCCGACCCGCCGACAAAGCCTGGACCGGGCTGTGTCGTCGTGTCGACGACTTTGGTGTGTATTGCGCTTTAACCTATACCCATGAGTTGAAAAGTTTTAAACTTACCTAAGTGACGAATTATAAAATAAGAGTATATTTTAATCTTGAGTTATGGGTTTGCTAAAGTGCTAATCATTATTATTATCACAATTATTATTGATCTACCTAGTCAGCTCGCGGTCTTATTAGATGTAAGATACTCGCTCAAACCGTGGTTATCCTGGCATAAAGCAAAGTTGATGATTCAGTAGCTTCTTTTTTATAGAAATTTGTAGCATTAGTTTTCAGTCTGATAGTCTCTAACGGGCTGATCTTTAGGCTCTGTAACATGCACTTCTAACAGCTTAAAAGGGTGTTGGCTACTTGGCATACAGACCTCACAACTCTTTGCAGAGGTATGTGGTGTCTTACCATTACGTTGCATATGAGTTATTTAATCCTATAATTACGGCACACGAATTTCATGATCCTCCCCATCCTTGTCATAGGTGGTCACATTTCTGAGTCCGCCCCCCTCTGGTGTGACGTCACATATTTTGTAATTTTACATCTAAGAATGATTAAAAAAACAGCAGTTTCAAAATTTTTGACTTTGACATATGACGTCACAAAGCTTATGACTCCTCCCATCCCTTGTTACACAATGTCACACTTCATTGACTCCCTCCCCTCCCCTTAACGTGTGACATAATTTATGGATAGCCCTTAGTGACCAAATTTATAATATTTGTAGTTAATATCGCAAAAACTTATATTGATAATAAATTACAAATCGTTTACATAATAAATAAAAGATAATAAGTTACAAAGTCGTTTTATTAGGTTAAACAATTTTATTAGGTTTTTAGAAAGTTTGCTACAGATGTAGCTTGCTTTAATTGACTAGTTATCACAATAACGACACAGTTAAAATAAATCTCTCAACGCAACGCACTCTTTAATCACCCGTTTTTTGCCTACAGTACAATGGGCGTCATGCATCTGCGTACATAAACTACAAAAATAGATTACTACAAAAATTTTACTTGTTTGTAACGTTTAGATACGTAACACCTAAATAAAATCATATAAAAAGATAAAACCGGTCAAGTGCGAGTCAGACTCAAGCACTAAGGACCCCGTACATATTTGGCTGGTTTTTAGTATTTGTTATTTTTCTATAGGGTTTGTTATATAATCATACCAAATTTGACGTTTGTATGTTTTACCGTTTTTACCACACAACAAAAATAAAAATACGTTAAAAATATATTTTTACGGAAGGTTAATGTATATAATAGTACCCGGAGCGAAGCGAGGGCGGGTCGCTAGTAGCACATATTTTGAAAAAAAAATCTCGCTCTCGCTATGTATTACGGTTGAAAAGATACAGCTCTCTATAGTTAGGATAGACGGAAGGACACCCTTTGGGTACGGAAACCTGATAAAGATAAATGATTATTTATT
The DNA here is from genome assembly GCA_963241965.1 of Tortrix viridana. Lineage (NCBI taxonomy): Eukaryota > Metazoa > Arthropoda > Insecta > Lepidoptera > Tortricidae > Tortrix > Tortrix viridana. The sequence continues at coordinate 8,937,173 of OY725193.1, read as the reverse complement.
CAGTGAATAGACCGTAGGAGCGCTAAAAAATCTACGTCAAAATCTATCAATGCTGCCCAAAAGGAGACCACTGCTGAGAAGAAACGCGGCGTATTAAATTTACTCTTAATACAAGACACAGGGTCTGATTTTATAGCAACTAAACCTTTTCTAATTTAAACGAATCCCGCAATAAAATAAGCTTCAATTTACAAAATCTGACTGATATAATAGGGAGAATAATTTCATCCACTGGCAACATTTATTTTCCATTCCATTTCGCACGAACGCAAGATGGCTGCCAATTTATGTGAATGCAAGGACGAGTAACAAAGTGATATTCGCGTTTAGTGTTATAATACACTATAAATGTGATTTTAACGTTACAAATATATATTTCTAATATAGTGTTAACGCTCCCTTTAAGTTTATGTGCAATTTTTTATTAGTTATCTATATTAAATCGTGTGTGCAATACTGAGTTGGAATTGTGGCATTTATAATGTTCTGTGTTGATTCGTGATTATTTATTCAGTGACAGTCCTTTTGGGCTGATAAAGATGCTTGTTATTGGATGATACAGGGAGTTCCATGTGAGTACTGTTACTTTTGTACTTAGTTTTAGGAATCTTTATAGGTTTGTTGAAGTGTTTCGTCAGTAACCTAATTGACTATATCGGGGTTTTTGAGTTTATTGTGCCGTGGCTGGCGCCGGGCAGCCGGCTGGCGCAAGCAGCTTTTGGCTTCACACGAGCGCGTTTTAAGTCTGGAGTAGGGTTACCATTACTTTCGTACTTTTCGAATAAAGTTACCCTTAAAGTTGTCTGGAACAGATGATTGGTCCTTTGTTTGTGAGGCGCTTGTGTTCCGGGCAGCGTTATGACTAGTTGTTGCTGCGAATCACAGCCGTCTGTGAGTTATTTTCTGCTTTCAAGGCACTCCCATGATTTGTTCTTTTTTCAATCGATGTAACCGACAACCGCAAATAGTGTTTTCGTAATTAAAAAAGGTTGGGTTTTATACGAAACATAATATTAGAGACTTAATTTTATTGAATCTAACTATTCAACACGTTTTATTACCGAAATTATTGATCAATTCTTGTTCTAAACATTTCACTGCTGAAACTAAACTCTGAAGTCATAAGATTGATCATCAATTAAAGTTTCTGTCAGGTAGGTATATGGCTATAATACATTTATCTGTTGTAAGAATTTTTCTCTGTAAACACTAACTTCTTCACTATCATGTCAAATAAGACCTAAATTCCTGTCTCCCTTATGGCAGATGAATTCATTTAAAATTTCATAATTTTTTGAAGATGCTTTAAGATTAAACCTTGTGATGTGATTGAAGTAACCTTGTAATTGACCTGATGACTTCAGATAACTCTTAAATTGGAGAACACACCCAAGAGTTAAATATAGGCAGTAATTTTTCAAATTGTTAACACCCAAGCACTGTGAGAACCCAAATAAAATAATAAATTATGGCAGGATAGTTTTGTTTAATCACCTCACATCATGTCCTGCAGTGGATGTTCTTTGGATGATATGATGATAATAATGATGATCCTAGTCAACTTTCAAACTGACAAATTTGGAAAAACCTTTATTTGAACCTATTTTGTTTCTCTTTACACTTGAAATCACACAAGGTAATCAATCAGTTGAATCAAAACTACCTATTTGTTCAATATTATTCTCATTGTCATTTTTGTTTCAGCGTGAAATTAATCGGAAAAAAGTTTCCACAACTTTTTTTAATGTTTATTTATTCTTTCAATGTGTCTACATAAACATTTTCTCTTCAATTTATTTGCTGTAAAAAAATAATTGAGCTAGGTACCTATATAATTAAATGTTTAAAATACAATTAACCAAATTCAAATTATTCTGTTGTTCTTCCATGTAACCCATGAGCAGATCAGTACAAGTTCTGTTGATCTTCCATGTAACCCATGAGCAGATCTTCAGACAAATTAAATTGGACCACCGTTAAGATAGGTATAAAAAATAATTAAAATTTGTCCACAATTGCTGAAGATATTGCGTAACATAGTATATACAAAACTAAAAAAATGAGGATATCCTCCTTTTTCTAAGTTGGTTAAAAAAATTATATTCAGATGTTTGTGACATCTTGCAATGCTCATGTGGGTATTTTGACATGATTGAATGATATAACACACAAGTCAAGGATGCTAGGTGTCATTGAAAATAGGATGTGATTTCTTGTCTAGATTTAAAAACATTTTATTAAACAGAAATCTTCCACAGTACTACTTCAGATTAGCTTGACATAACATAAGTAAACACAAGCTAGATGAAGAATAAGAAAAATGTATAGTAATAATTAGGGAGGTTATTGTCTCTGCTAGACAAATAAATCATAAGGTGTGACAACCATCTAGATATAGGTACAAATGTATACTTGAAAATCGGCCCCATATAAAACAATTGCTTCTACCCGCAACTTTGTCTGAATTGAACATCCCACAGGAACAGTTATAGTAAATAAAACTTATAGGTACTTTTATTTTCTGTAATGTACGATGGAAAAATATGTTGTTTCATAAATTTCAATTAGCTGTTTCATTTGCTTGTTACTTATTCTTTTTTTTACTTTTGGTAGATTTTTGACTTAAAAATAAAAAAACATAATTTTTTTTTATAAAAGTAACTAATTTTTTAACCAGGCTAGCCCGGGTAAAGGCTATCTGCATTCTGAATTACATTAGTGAGTGCAAGTAACTATACATCCACTGTCCGAGTCAACATAACATAACATTCAAAACATTTCTAGTTTGGCAAATACTCAATGCCAAAGGAATTATCAATACCATCAGTTTGGTGTTTATTTATGAGTTATTTAGCATGAATAGCTGAATTTTCATTTAAATTCACAATCTTTGGCCCCAATGTGAATGAACAAAGTTCTGGGTTAGGTGGAGGTTAGCATTTCTGAATAATCTAAAAATAAACATTATGTTAGTGTTAGTGTCTAGGTAATAAATATTAAAATGTTCAAAGTTATACACATATTATGATAGGGTGTGACAAAAGGTAATAAGATGGATAAGACTTTTATTAAATTTCGAGTAATATTTATATATAAAAATATATGCAGTTTTTGTTTTTTTTTTGCTTAAAAATAAGTGAAGCACTCCAATTACTAGATGATGTAAGACATGATGTTGACATCTTCTAATTCTTTCTATAATAAAATGGAGTCGGAGAAAGGAGACAGAATTCCAGATTATGATTTTATAAAAAATTTGATTGATGGTAATAATGTTCCTAATGATGGTGAAGTATCGCTTTACAAATACGCACCTCTTACATCATTCACCACATTTTCCCTATATAAGTGGATAGTGAAGAAATGGACTGAAAATATGTAATATAGAAAAAATGATGATTATTTACAACAATAAAATTATATAGTATTTTGTAATTATGTTCTCTTTTTTAAACCAATTGTAGTCATATCCATATTACGTAGGTATATTGTTCAACATGATTTTGATGTAATTTGCATCCGTTGGTCGCCCATTAATTATGATCTATGTAAAATTGTTTAAATAGAATAGGTATACATAGGTATACATATTTTTTTGCTTACAGACTAATTGAAATTCAACTACTATGTATCTTCTACATTATTCTAATATTTACTGCCCATCTCGGTTGGTTAGTACATCTCTAAATGGGCCAATGTGTTATTTTTGCACGGCACCAGATTGTGGTTACTGTTTTAAATGGCATGAGCAATACAAATAACCACGCGACCCACCTGGGGTCTTAGCTAAGAAGCACTTCTATAACTTAGCGATTATCGAAATCAAATAAAATGTATATGACTGACTTAAGCTAACGATCAGTCGCGTCAGCCGCTTATGTCAATTCCACACATTTAGTCGATTTTCGAAAAGCCCTATGTGGTAAGCTCTGAGTGCAATGGAAATTGGAAATTGCAAAGGTGCTATAGCAGGGCACAATTAATATTGCGTGCGAATTAAGCACTAATAGACTCTTGGTCAACGGTGTATAAGCGCTTTGACGCGCGCCATATTAATTGTGTAGTACTATACCAACCCTGTGGACTAAAGCTTTCGGCACACCAAATGCGTGTCAGGCGCGTCGCGCTGTGAACGCGGGCCCGCGCATGTTGTAATACAACAAAGCAAATTGAACCCGGTACACCAAAAAGTAACGCGTGCCCGCGGCGGGTCAGCGCGGCGTCGACGCGGCTACTAGATAATGTATTTTTTTACAAACGCGTGGTGGATGTACGTGCGCGCCGCGCAGCATGTCACACCGAACGCAGCCGCGAGGCGTGCGCAAAGCTGGCACCCGTTCGAAACGCGTTGAAGCTGCCGCCTGCCTGCGGTGTGCCGGGTGCCGCGTCGCTCACGCCACGCGATGCGACGCGCCTGACACGCGTTTGGTGTGCCGAAAGCTTAATTGTGTCCTGCTATACGTAATGAGATAGCCGGCAAACGGGATCATGTTACCAATAACACTTCGGAAAGAATCGTGTTTCGCTAGATTGTTTTCTATGGTCTCTCATTGCTCTTTATTTTGGGAGTACTAGAGGGGGTTCCTTGTAATAATTTGACACCCCAACCTAATAAAGACGTATTTGCAAATACGTTGGAGTTGGGGTTTCTGCAAATACGTCTTTATTCGGTTGAAGTGTCGAAATATTAATGTAGTTACGTAATTATAATTACAGCGATTGGAATTAGAAGAGTTTAAACTCAACTCGTAAAAAAAGTAGAATTATTTAACAACACGCACGACAAGTATTGCTGGAATATTCATCAACCCCCGTGTTATGATCGCCTTCATCGCGGTGGATAATTGTGGATAAAGCATCCGTCATTCTCACACCTACGCTACATACCTACAGATTAGAAATTATAAATAAATAGAGTAGAAAGTGAAGCGTAAAACACAGTGCGGGCGTATCGCCAATACATTGCGCGCTCTGTGAGAAGGCCTATCGAAGAGTGAGTGTATTACGACCAAGGACTGAATACTGGGTGAGTCACGATAAATGCAGGCAGGCGAGGGAAGCGCACTGCCCACCATTAACAGTCGACTCTCCAAGGCACTCCTCCGTCTTAGCAAATCTCGACTAAGGGCGGTAACCAGTGTCTTAACTGGTCACGGACCATTTAACAAGCGTCTCTTTAATTTAGGAGTTACAGACAGTCCTGTGTGCCGTGCGTGCATGAAGACAGAAGAAACAGCCGCCCACGTATTACTACACCGCACCGAGGTGGCGCAATACAGGGCTAAACACCTCGGTCTGATGAGGTGTCTCCCCGAGGTAACCATCGACATCAAAGGTCTGGTGGGCTTCCTCGAGGAGCTGGGATGGCTAGACTAATTTAGAAATCCCACCCACATGCAAAATAGGCGCTTGACGTCGAGTTGCGGAAACCAGCCCGCCTTCAAAATACAAAATACAAATACGACCAAGGTAACGGCGATACGCGCCTGACCCGTTCCTGCGCTCTGTGTGCTTTACCCTTTATCCGCGTTTATCGATATCGATAAACATGATCATAGTAGGCCCGCAGCACCCATTACGCACGATAGCCAGCCAGCAGACCAGCGCTGGCTTCTATGCCAGCATTATGTTGAACTGGAACTATTTCCTGACATAAGGCCTTTTCTATCTTTTTGTTTCATGTCTTCTTTTTTTGTATTGTCTTTATATGTCACGAATATATGATTTTCTTCTTTTTCTTCTTCTTAATTAAATTTGCTGATTTTGTAAAAACTTACATACAGTGCGATAGCTCTTAATCTTTGATTCGGGAAGTGTCGGTTAAATTATTAGCAGAGCGAGTGAAAGAAAAGAACAAACCCCGAATGTTGTTTCAACTGCTATTTACACTGTTGTTGTATTGGTACTTGATATCACTATCGTATTCATTAACTAAGTATTTAATTGTGACGTTCTCAACATAAAGGGACCTTATGGAGGCAGGCGGTTGCGCCGTTTTTAGAACTGTTGCCATAGTATTCGTATAGTTACAAGAACAAGAAGAGCGTAACTGCCTTCCTCCATAAGGTCTCTTTATATTGAGAACGTCACAATTATCGTTCCTCGGGCCTGTTCTGGTCGTGTTTATCATGATAAACGTGGATAAAACATCTGTCGCTTTCTGACCAGTATATCAAGTGCGAGAGTGACGGATGCTTTTACCACACTTGTCCACCGCGAAGGCGACCATGATACGGGTGCATATTGCGTAATACGAAACCCTCGCTGCGCGAGTCTGACCGGCGTAGGTATGTTTAACTGGTTTTTTTTCTCGCGCGCCCCTTTTGCGCCCCGTCTGCCGCATAGTTGTCGTGCCGCAGAATTCCTCGCGTGCCTGAGAGCTCGGTTAGTGGTTAGCTGTCTTATGTCTAGCGCCAGGCTAACACGGGTTCAGTCAAGTACGAAAATACGGCGGCGGATATATATTCCCAAAAAATTTATAAGTAACCGTAAAGGTGTCAGTTGGTAGCCGACTGCACGCAGCAGCAGCAGACGACGTGTCGCCGCGACACTATTGGTTTCTATGTGTTTGTATGAAAGCGACGTGTCGCTAGCTACGGCGGGAATTTCATAGAAATACATAGAAACCAGTAGTGTCGCGACGACACGTCGTCTGCTGCTGCTGCGTGTAGTATGCTACCAACTGACACGTTAACGAAATGTGCGGGCGGAAAGACATTGAATGAACTATCTAGTGTATATAGTGTAGCTTTGAAAAATAATGATAACAGCTGAAGTTTTCAGTTTCAGCTGAATATCCTGAGTAAAAATGAAATAAATAATTCGAGGGAGCCAGACGGAAAAAATACTTTACGAACTGGATAAGGATTATTGTGTCTGTTTTTTTTATCAATAAGTACCTGTCAAATTTGTACATTAGACTTCTGTTGACGTCGCGTCGGTCTAAATAGGCACTTTTTTGAGGGGTCGTTGTAGCGTTTATGAAATTGGTAATTCTTCGAGCGTTTCAACCGCTCTCATTCCCGTGGTCGCATTACTGTCGAATTTCCTGTAGATTAGGATAGCATTCTCAGTTATTTTGTAGAACTCGAGGCACTCTACAAGATAACCGAGAATGGGAATGCGAGGGGTTGTGACCAGGGGAATGAGAGGGGTTGAAACGCTCGAAGAATTACCCAAATACTAGAATCACTGTCTCTTTGTTACAGAGAAAATCGTGCACAGACAGACATAATTACTATTAATTAATGTTTGTTAGATCCATCACTTACTATAAGCAAAATGGAACCCTGATCCACCAAGGAACCGTGTTACAGTGACGTTACCAAATCTTTACAAGTTTCAAACAAATTGTTTCGTATTGCCATTGTTACAGTTCTATGGTCTATCAGGGTTTGCCGATTGTACATAGTAACTGTAATATTTAACCGATTAAACCGTGTCAAGGGGTTAGTAATAAAAAGAACAGCGAATTAAAAGCGAGTTTCCAAACAATAGGCACGTGGCGGAGGGGAGGGCCTCACCTGCTAAACACCTGGCCTATTCCAACTTTAATGGCCTTTTTATTAGCCTTTATAGGCTTTATACTTGGCTATCGATTGCGAAATGTGATGTTAAAAATCGTGGACGTTAGGGTTGCAAGGAAGGTTTGGAAAATTTACAGGGCGTTGCGCTCGCTCGCCTCCTGCATAAATCGTCGCAGTTCAACTTAACACTCCTCGCTGTCGCTATGCTCGTCGTCGTACCTAAGTTTAAGGATTTTAAAAATGATGATAACCGAAAATGTCTGTGTTATGACATATGAAGCGTCAGTGGGCCTAGTGGCTAGCAGTGTCAACTCGTGTTGTGAGTTAGAATCCCCAAGCGGTCGCCATGTACCTACAGTAGAGGACAGAAAGATGTATACACTTTTGGACCTTATTACAACTTTTTCACCTTGTTCCACAAGGTGAAAAAGTGCAAACATCTTTCTGTCCTCGACTGCACTAATGTGTAACCATGATTAGATTGCTTTGGTTCCCCTGTCACAAGGGTTACGGAGGTCGGATGGCAGTCGCTCCACTGTAATAACCAGACTGGCCGAATCTGGATCATGGTCAAGCCACAGTGCCCACAGTATTACAATCTATACAGTAGTGAAACGCCTTTAATGCCGGGAGACGCCGCCGAGCCTGTAGGTACTTACTCTGTCACACGCCGATATGCAAGGGTTGTTACAATATGGTAAATAAAATAAATGTGATTATTATTACGTAATCATTTTATTTACAAGTGCCTACCTATCTAATATACGTTACAACTCGCAACTGGTACAACGCCACAGACAGACATAAGTGTCAAACTTATAATACCGCGTGGTTTAAAAATTTCATTTACTTACGGCAAAAACATATTTATTATCGTCGTTCGTTAATATCGAAAGGGTAAGTGTCAACGTACCTACTTGCGTGCCATAACAGACTATATGAACAGAAATGTCGTGTAACCCCCACATATTGTGCATGTTGTCGGTCGCATGTTATCCCTATCCGATGTTATGTTAGCACAGTCGCCTGAAACGCGTCGAGGCCCCGACTCGGAATTATCGTACAATTCGAACCCCGATTCGCGTTTTTAGTACCAAATGTGTTTACATCCGACCCTTGTTAAAATATACGCCTACGCAGTTCTGTAATGTTCTGCATAACTCTCTGGTTATTAAAAATTGCGTGGAAAGCGGGTGAATGGAAATGGGTTTTGAGAATCGGTCTGAAATATGTCACTTTGATTGTAGATTCAGGTTATATTTCAAACGGTTAAGGGTGAAATTCAGGGCGTTTCAACCGCCGTCATTAGTGTCACCAAGTATATTGACGAAATCAATGACACCTACCAGCAAGTCCTGATGTAAACAGAAGCAGAACCGGGGGTTGAGTTTCTATCAGCATCAGAATTTGCTGTAGTGTCATTGATTTCGTCAATATATTTGGTGACACTAATGACGGCGGTTGAAACGCCCTGAAATTCACCCTTAATTAGTGTAATGGATGGAGCACTAGATGAAAAGTTTTGTTTTAATTTATAATCTTAGTTAAAAGCATTAATTGCAAGTGTTGCCAATTGCTATATATCAAGGTTAAGTTTATGTGCGATCTCTTCCATACTTAGTGGAACATTACAGACGGTACCGCCTTCGACCTGCCCGCTACCGTTTTCAGGGCGGGTAACTTGAGTTCGTAACCCAAGTCTGAGAGAAAAAAATAATCAACCTCCTGCGAGATCCTTTTTTTGTAGTCTGTTAAAAATAGTTAAACGCAGTGTTAGCAATTTTCCGATCTTCAGCGGTAGGGGCGTTTTGGGTTGATGATTTCGTGACATTTAAGTATTCTTTGGACCGCTGGAATGCCAGGAGTCCTGAAAATTCAATCGGTTGCCTACTTGATACAAAACATGTAGCCATTTACACGTGTTAACAAGTTCTTTACGATGTTGCCATAGCTATCAAATCACAGCTAACTCAAGATAATATTCTCACGGATGCACCTGCTCTACCCCTAAAGATTTTTTGTCCTGCTTTCGACGCTTAAGTGCGAAGGAACTGACTAATTAAATACGTCGGGTATCCCACTTATTCGCGTATCACCGTAGAACTCTGTCAAAATGTAAAGTCACATTACGCTGGACACACCCACACCCACACCCATACCCCCAAGAGTACTCTTGTTGTGGTTTTGGCGAGGTTATTTCAGGCGGTTTGGTGGTCTAGACCAATACGGATGTTACTAATCTAAGTCCAGCTATAATATCTCGTACAATTTGCCACGTTTGATGTGTGCGCCGGCGGCGCGAGTGGCCGATTCATCACACGCGGACACTGACGGATGACGCCCGGTTCGCGCGGCGGGCGTCGGGCCTGGTGCGGTGCCACGTTATCAGAGTAGGTTGCTATCGGGTTTCGAATTCAGCTCATTACTTTTACGCAAGGCTAGTTTTGGCTATCAGGGACAATCAGGGGAGAATCTCACACAACTCGACCTAGTCCCAAACTAAGCTCTAGACTTGTACTATGGATACTAGACGACGAAAACATCCATGACTCACGAAAAAATACACGCGCTCATCACACAAATATTTGCCCATACCGGGATTCGAACCCGGGACCGCTAGCTTCGCAGGCAGGGTCACTACCAACCGCGTCGTTTGTTACTTAGTTGTTTTTCCCTTTATATCAAATGTTTCGGGAATAAAAAACCGCACGCCATTTTACGTACGATTTCAACTAGGCGGTGGGGCGCATTTTTGTGAATCGAGTCTCTCGTTTCCAATTTGGAATAACTTTTTTGTTATAAATATAAATTTTATACCTATTAGATGTAAAAAACAACAGAAAAGTGGAAACTTAGTTATAATAATAGATTAGAATAGAAATATTTATTTCAGGCCCATGTTGCAAACTACATATAATAACATTAAAACTTAAGAGTAAGAACAGGGCGTGACTAAACAGGGTGATCCTGATTTGCCATATAGTTGACGTCGTGGACCCTGTGGGCAGGCTGCCCCGAAACCGCCGGAAGACATCTTTCGGCCAGAAGTCCGGAGGCTCGACGGTTCCCATCAAAAACCAAAAATGATAATACGATTAACTATCCCCTAATTTGAAAGTTGTCAACTTGTCTTGTACTTTGTAATAAACTAAGCTGCTTTGGATTTGTTTTCAGCAAACAAATTCTGTTTTGCCTCGCTCTTGTCCGAATAAATTAGTGTTATTCCTGTTTATAATTGTTCTTTAGTTTGTAAGTCTGAGGAAGATATTAGTATTAGTAAAATAGCAGGGATCGTATCTATAATTCCAACGAAGGCATTTGAAAACATCGATCTGTATTTAAATTAGCACATCATCATAACACTCATAACCATTCAATCAAATTAAACATGTTTCCGCTCAAACATTACTATTACGTCCATATTAACATATTCCGACCGTGCCTCGCGTCTATCGAACCGGTCCGTCGCTAATGATTATAAAATGGCATGTTATTAAATAGCAGTCATTAGTCAGATATCTTATTGTTTTTGTAAAGTCATTTATTATTGACATGTTAGCTATTTAGATGAACGAGACAAGCTTTGTTGTAACGTTTAACGTAATCATGCGTGACCTATCTATCTATTAGTGGACGATTTTTAAAGTTTAGTTACCTTATGGCCTTCGTAAAAACACCATGGAATGCCGCACCGCGCTGCCTGTTTGACGAAGCCTTTAATCTAAAGACAGTAAGTAACTAGAGTTCTATGTTATAGGTAAGGATTTAAACACGAGATTATAGTGTCTACGAAAACTGAAAACTAATGATGACCTATGAACAATAACCTCAAGAGTGAGTATGTGTCCTATAAAATAATACTTGTCCGGGTTGTAAAAAATACAACTTTACTACTCGGCGACCGGCCACAGGGATGTGGAATAAAAAGGCTGCCATCGTTATTATTTCAGCCTGCCTTTGTGCTGAGCCTAAGCCGGTATTAAGGCTGTGGGTTGTATGTATAGCTCTTTATATGTATTATTAGGATTATGTGGAAAGTTGTGAAAGTTAATACATGTAACAGACAACAAGGAGTTACTTGTTGCGAGGGGTTTAGGTAGGCCTATAATAGTGCTCATTTAAACCCTGACGCAAAACAGAGGGGTGTTTATGGTTTAACGTGTGTATCTGTGTATCTGTCTGTGGCAGCGTAACAACCAAACCAAATTTTATTTAAGTTTTTTTGCTTGAAAGATGACTCGATCGAGTGTTCTTAGCTTATTACACCGGGGTGAAGTTAGCGGCCTATGTTAACCCGACCAAATTAGGAAGTCGTATTTATAGCAAAAATACTATTATAATAAATACTCTTCAATTCACCTACCTACTGCCTAGTTCCATCAGTTCATGCTGCCCGCGTCCACATCTGACCATTCGCTGAATAATTAAACCGCCTCGTGCCATTATAATGTGGAATTGGGCCACAGCTAGATTTATTCCTAGCCTCTAAGAATACCTAACCGATTCGCTGAATTGACATTCCTCTTAGGCACTTTAATGCTTCCAGAAAATTTATATTTGAGGAGTTTCTAGACTAGGTAATGGCTTGGATTAGGCTGCTTTTCCACCAGATTTGTGTAAAGCTGCGTAGCTGAGGATGTGTTGATATCCACCAATTAACTTAGCACTGATCTACCTCGCACGTCGTTTGGTGGAAAAGCAGACTTATGTTAGTTAAAAAATGGAAGAATAATTTCTCGTGTTCATTCAACAACTTTAATTGTTGAGTACCACAGAAGCGCTCATCACACAAATATTTACCCATACCCATCGAATCCAGGACCGTTAGCTTCGTAGGCAGGGTCACTTAGGCTAACCACGTCGTCAAATGAAATAGGTACCTATTAAAGTAACCCATTTTCGAGGAACTACAAGTGCTCTGATTGAAAGCTCGTGCAGCGAGTAGCGACTCCACAACACCATCTAAGGGCCTGGCTACGAGTTTGCGCGACCGGCTGAGCGGCGAGCGAATTTTCTAATACATTGCATGCAAAGTCAACTAACCGCTGCGCGGTGAGCGTCTCCACCGAGCGATGAATAGGGAAAGTCGTGGCCAGGCCGTAATAGAAGGTATTTATGTCTCAAAACACACGCTTTATTTGGTGACATCTGACGCCGGTAGCACACCTCCGCCGCGGAACTGTAGTAGCGAAACTCTGGCAACGAAATAAAGTTCAATTTCGTATTAAATATCACGATTCCGCCACAGTTTCGCGGTTTCGCGGCGGAGGTGTTTTGTACTTTTCTTGAATTAAGTACAAAAATCATACAAGTATCTATTTAGCGACTTTACACCGCCGATTAAAATGTAAAAAAGAAATTACCAGAAACCGTATTTACGCCTCGAATGAAGGCATGAAGGTTTTGTTAGAGTTTTCACGTTCCTTACTCGATAACAAAAAAACATCGAAATGTTATTTTCATTGTATCACTCATCATCCTACACACTTTAACCATACGTTATCGCGGTGCAAAACATCGCTGTTTGTCCACGACAAATCAATATTTTTGCCGACCGCTTTGAACTTGAAACGACAACATTACAGTATAATAATATCAAATGTTATCAGCATAACAACCGGTCACGCCCATGTTTTATAATATCACATACCATAACGTACTCTGGTTTTCCAAATGGTTTGCTACATGCTAACTGACTGCTGAAGTCATGCCATTCGTCGTTTCAGTAGGTGTGTCTAATTCGTTAAGTCATTCTGAATATTTGCCAGGTGTCATCGTTACTTGCTAAATGTACGTTGAATTCACAGGCGAACAGCGTTTCTTTGAAATTATTACCGTGTAATTACTATTTTCAATAATCAGAACATGCAATCAAAGTTAGATAAGATAGGTTATGATCATGTTGTGACGTCTGTTTTTGCTTGCTTAGTGAGGCTAAGGGACTCTTGCCCATACTGTCAAATAAGGCGAAACTACTAAGCGAAAAATCTAGATATCGAGAAAGGGTTTACATATTCTGAACTGCACTGAATTTTTTTAAACTGTTGTCATTATATGAAGCGAAATCCGAAACAATTCGCAACGGTCAGCATCGAGTTTTATTAATTGCATCGATTGGGTGAAGCACAACCATGACTCGATTGCAATAAACGTTTCCATCAATCTTTTTTAATGACCGATTGTTTAGTCGCTGGACATGTTTGAAATACGAGCGAAGATATATCTAAGCTGTCATCTTTCTTGGCGCTCCGAGAAATAAATACACCGAGTCGTTTCAATAACGAAACCTGCGACAAAAGTCAATAGGTTTTTAAATTTACGTCATACCTACGAGCACGAGGGTTAACATAAACTTGCCGGTTAATATTTTGCTGAGGACACTACGAGAGATACGTATGTATCCGCTGTCGCTCGTGCCGCTCGCAATAGCGGTATATTTCACATCCCGCAAATGTATTGCGGAATTTGCGGAGTACTACCAATATGTATTGCAAATATAAAACGACCTCAAAACGTCCGTCGTCGTCCATAAGGGCTCAATGCCATCCGGGTGTGACCGCGTTATGTAATTCAGTTAATCATTTGATGGATTGTGTTAAATGGTATGATGTTGCTAAAGGATTCTGTATTCGTTTGCAAAACAAGGGACAAGAATTTAATTTTTGTGAGCTTGTTCGTGGTGAGAGCCATTAAATTGAAACGAAAATAATCGCATTTGGGTCTTTTCGATCATTTCCAGTGACTGATGGATGATAGTAGTATGCTGTAGTAATCGTCAGTAAATCTTCCGCCATCCGTTCCGGTTGTATGCACTCCTCGATGTTTTTGAGCGGTCGACTCTCTTATCCGGTCAGTCCGTCGTGCTGGTGTCAACGGTGTTGCCAAAAACAACTAAGCCATTCACAGTCGTCTCTTCTTCTCATTATGGTCAACGTAACCCAAAATATACTGTTGGCAGATGGTAGTCGGTTTTGGTATCAAAAGGGTTCTCAGCATATCAGGTTCTTGTGCATCGCTTCCACTTGTTTACCACTAATCAGTCTGTAGATGTTCGCAGTTAAGGTGTCAGTTGGTAGCCGACTGCACGCAGCAGCAGCAGACGACGTGTCGCCGCGACACTACTGGTTTCTGTGTTTCTATGAAAGCGACGTGTCGCTAGCTACGGAGGGAATTTCATAGAAATACATAGAAACCAGTAGTGTCGCGACGACACGTCGTCTTGCTGCTGCTGCGTGGAGTCGGCTACCAACAGACACCTTTATGCTCACCAGAGCAAGCTAAGAAAGTAGGTGAAATTACTGGCAAGAGTCTACTTTTCCATCAGTCCACAGGGTCCAAGGACCTGTCTCTTACTACGTAATGGCCTGTAACCTTGTTTGCTTTCTCTGTACCATAAAAACCTAATCCGAACGTTCCCAACGTATGTCATGTCCGTTCCAATCAGCCGAACTGCAAACGCAAACAACCCATAACAACCATACGGTACACATAACGCTGAATCAAGCAAAGCAAATACAGCGCTGCACAACATTTATATACAGCATGCGCCGTTAAAACAATATGTCTAAAATAAATCAATAACCAATCAAATCGGGCCTGCGTAGTTTTCGTTAGTAATTTGGGTCAGCGGATAAAATTGAAATTCTGATGTTTCGCTATAATGCGCTTGCTCGTGTTAATTAAAATATTTGCATGACTTTGGTTGGATGAGTCGATTGCAATCGGCCTGGGATATTGTTAAGCACATTAAATATTTAATGTGAAATTATGTTTTTTCTACTTTAACAGATAAACGCTAAGTTCTCTGATTTCTAAAATAATTTAGCCGTATCTATCTATGTCGTATGACTTGTATGTTCCAACGGACGGCGCGATTATACACCTGCAGCGGCAAAAATATCCGCCCACCAAAAGTGTTAACAAATTTTACTTCTTAAACTAGACAGTAACGTCAAGAATACTTAACCAATTTGAATGCGGTTTGTAGTGTTTTGCAGCTAATTTCCCTAGGTCCAAAATGGCTTACAAAAAATAATACTTAATAGTATTATTCAAAATGACACTTGAAATTCATATCGCGCAAAATGCAATAATTTACTACGATCAGGTGAATTACGGATCTTTTGGGCTTCTTTAGGAGAAGTTTCGATCTTTAAAGGATTATTTATACGCAATTTTGGACCTAAAATACTACAAACCTCGTTCAAATTGGTTAAGTATTCTTGAAGTTACTGTCTGGTTTGAAAAGTAACATTTGTTAAGACTTGTATGAGCAAAAGACGGGCGGGCGGATATTTTATGCCGCTGAGTGTACTTTGAAATGATAATCGAATTGTGTAAGTTAGATTAAGATTAGGGAAATAACTGTGTTCGTTAAAGTGCTAACCGATTGATCTGTCGACGAGTCACCGCCCTTCAACCATCTTCCACCATCTTCTACCATCGAGAGACGTCTAGCTTGAAGGATGACAACACTAGCGGGTGTCATAGCAGCGTTGTTATTTTTCCCGCTTACAAAAATTTCATTAGCCTCCGAAAAGTAAAGTTTAATAAAAGTTGCTTTTAACTATTAATTAAGACAAGGTACCTGCTGGAGTATCTGGCTGCTTTATATCGTACTTTATTATTTACGACTACCGACCCGCCCTCGCTTCACTTGGCTAAAATAAGTTAAAATATTACCTATGAAATAAAATATAGCATATTGCGCACTAGATTCGAGTTCCGTCATCGGACCGACAATTCTCGGACTCTGATCGGACGCAGTGCGCAAACGCTCTTAGTCAGGACAAACGATTTTATAAGTATAGATAGGTGTAGACAGGGTAAAATGACCCGTATTAAGGGAGGCCTAGTGGACTGCTATAGGCCGATAATGATAATGATCATGATGATGATGAGATGTATGTCAACAACATCCTCGGCATTTTTCTTTTAACAGCCCTTTCATCAAATTTAACTCGACAATGAATAATTTCACTACATAAGTCTTACTTGTGCACTGATAATTGCATATCACAAGACGAGTTGACCTTATCAAGACCGTTGCACTCCACCCACGTGACTCCGTTATCTCATTATTGTTAAAAACTTTACAACGAAAATAAATAATTAAATGTTACTAAAAAAGGTGGTAAGAACCTTTTCGGGGTTTCAAAGTTAATTTGACGACGCGGTTAGCCTAGTTGGTAGTGACCCTGCAAACGAAGCTAGCGGTCCTGGCTTCGAATCCCGGTATGGGCAGATATTTGTGTGATGAGCGCGAGTATTTTCGACGAGTCCCACATCACCACCTTGGACCCCCCGATAAATGCATGTTCCCAGAAAAAAGGATAAGTAAGTACTGTGTGCAAAATTTCATCCGAATCCGTTTACGCACACAAAACATCCAAACGATCATACAAACTTTCACACTTAAACCGCTGAACCGATTTAGGGCATGGAGTTAGTTTGAGTCCCGGGGAAGGACATAGGATAGTTTTTATCCCGGAAAATTTGATAGTTCCCGTGGGATATACGATAAACGACTTCTTACGCGGGCGGCAGTAGGAAGTAGAATTGGTAGCAAGAGCAATAAAAACTATCACGCGCTATGCTGCCTCCGCTCTCTGTGCGTTCGCGGCTTTAATGTAAACTTTGTTCGTATTTCCGAAGATTGCCGACGTGCATTTCTTTATTAGCAAGTTTTATAGCTACGCCCAATGTCCTCAAGCTACCCGCTAATTGGTGAAACTACATAAAATCATCTCAACCGAGAAACGGGGCTAAACAATAAAAATAAACATTTTTACGAGCGTGACACTTTTATGGGACTTCGAAATATATAGCAACAACAGTGTTTGTACTTTATTTATGTCCTACACACAGCACGTAAACATAGCTGTTTTTGTTGCTAATGTATCAAACGCGATGTCGACGCGTGACTTTAATTTGTCTTTTTTATAGTACGTTATTTTATTTTATTCTCAGTCTCTTGTATGACAAATTAACCGGTTTTATTTATATGCTTAAACCGGATAATCCTAAAGAAACTTTATATAAAAATCGGTTCAAACGAAACCGAAATGAAAAGGTTTTGCGTCTAGTACAGTCAAAGGCATAAATATCTATACAGTCATCGCATTCAAATATATACACAACCATATTGTTAGTAGCATAGAGGTGTGTAGGTATTTATGGCATCTTGGAAATGTATTTAGATTTATTATTTATTAATATTATTAATCTTTATTTCGAGTAACGAAGACTCATATCTTATAGAGTAATTACATTTAAATTAAATTAAAACACATGTCATGAAATAAAATGACTTAATGACTTTATGACTTTGACTGTACATAATAACGGTTTGAAAATTAACCGGCATCCAAGTCCTGTTCGGTTCATCTTGTGGCTTACTTTTGGTAGGATGCGTTTAAATCTTAAGGTGACTTATGATATTTGATATTTGAAGGAAACCAGTTGGTCAAGCTGGTCTAATTTGACTGTCATGCAGATGAGGGTGTTCATTCACCCTATTCGAGGAGTTCGGAACCTGCAAAGGGTCTGCTTCGAGAGGATCAGTGTACCTACTCCTAGAAATTATGTATAGTCGCGGTATGAAATGGTTCGTCACTTTTGACCCTTAACAGCGTTAAAAAGTCGAAAAGTGACAAATCTTTTCATTTCGCGACTGTACACAATTATTATCTTTCAAGAACTTATGCATGTTGTTGGTATACATTTTATTTTTTATCGTTTGATTATTATACAAATCGAAATTATGCAATTAATGTTATGCAAATCATTAATATTCATCAGTCATCACTTTTGGCATGCGGTTAGAGAAGAACTCTTTGACTGTTTGTTTTACTACTGTAATGATATGTAAATTCAGTGATTTCCCTACTTGCTTACTTGACAGCTTGTTCATGAGTCACGACCAATCCAATAGAAGTAAATTATTTTGTAATGGTGCAAAAAATGATTAATTATTACCGCGGAATATTCAAATGAATCTGGAGTTTGAATGTTCGTAACGACTACAGTAATTTAATTTATTCAGTGATTTCTTTGATTATTTAACTATTACACTTGGCTTACTTGGTTGTTCTTTCGGAGCGTCGAATAATTTACAACGCTACGGTTGGTTTGGTAGGTAATAACCTTTTTTTTATTATTATACAACAGAGAATAGGCTGAAATTTTTTGAACATGATAGTACTCGTTTGCCTCCCTCTCTTATAAAAAAAAAAAAACTTATCTGCATGAAGTAACTTATCTTGACCATAGTCGTCGTCCCTTTTTCAGTAGCTTTCTTCGTCTAAAATTTGTGTAAATATCGCAAAATTGACGCTTTAACAATTTCAGAAACCAAAAACGGGAAACAATACGAGAAAATGAGTTTCAAAGTAGCTTTTCAATGGTTTAAGGTGGGGCTGGACAATGTAACTGTTTCGTTTCGGTTGCCAAACAACTTTTCGTTAAGCCGCGTGGAAATTACGTAAAATTCCAACGGAGGCAGAAAAACGTTTGAAATTTCGCAGGCAACTTTCAGGCCCGGGCACGCGCCCGTTTGTGAATTGTTCAGGGATTGAAAATGTTATAATCAACGTAACGTATGGCACAAGAAGCAGCATAACATAAGCTTTTTACCCGACTTAGCGAAGCAAGAAGAAGGGTAATGTGGTTTACAGTCCATGTATGTATCTATGTGACCGAAAATCGGATGTTCCATATCGATTCTTAATACGGGCGTGGGTAATGTGGGTATCTACGTGGAAAGAACTTAATAACACGTTTTACATTTGAGAGGGAACCTAATAACATTTTATAAAAGCTACCGAAGTTTACATGATTTTTAAAAGTAGCGAGCGTAGAGTGAATTCGCGAATTGAATTATAAATATGCACGGAATATTTTATTACATAAAGATGTAATACATCATGCTGGTGCTCCATATTACACACATGAGAGGTTGAAATAAATTGGTTATTTACGCTTTTGACCGAACGGGAATAATCTGGTGCGCTCGCTGGTGGATCGATGCTGGTTAGGTTAGATATCACTTCAACTTATAATATAAAATCTATCTATACGAGTATATATATAAATGAATCCTAATTTCCCTTGGTCACGGCATCACGCGTGAACGGCTGGACCGAGTTCGCTAATTCCTTTTTTCAAATATTCCTTGAAGTCAAAGGAAGGTTTTTATGGGAGGGGGAACTTTAACCGAAGCGAAGCGAGGGCGGGGCGCTAGTCTATTTGTAAATACTTACGTCCACATACTGCCCTGCTAAGGTAAAAGGCAGTTTTTTACACTAAACTACTGTTACAATTGCAACCTCATTACTGGATAATAAGGTTGTAATCGCAACAGTAGTTTTGCTACAGTAGGTTCGGTTTAACGAGATTTATTCACGGTAAACGATTTACTTTGTCTATTCCAGACAAGTAGGTCTCTACTGGCATAAATTGTTGTCAAAAACATGACGAATATAACCCAAAGCAACGTTTCAATTTGCTGTCACGGTCCCCCGTTTCAGACACAAAATGAATACGAAGTTACCTTAATGAAATGCATCGTCCACTTCACTGTAACAGGCAGATTCGTGATAATGCACCTTATTTCGACTCGATCGAACTGAATATCGTGAAAATTTAAATGCGTAGCCGACAGAAAAAGGAAAATAAACATTCATTGGACATTAATAACTCGAAACCTTTCCGAATCGACATCCCCCGTCAAATAATACAAGTACCCCCTTCGGGCGGGGAGGTTCCCCCCCGAAACGCCCCCTCATCCGTAACGTTGAGAGGCTCCGTCCAATATTATTTCTGTCAATACCCATTTAATGCTGTAGGTTATCAAAATTTATGTTGTTTTTAGCTTACTTGAAGAGTAAAGGGAATAAACGTACGGGAGGACTTGTTTTACTGCTCCTGTATTTCTGGTTCCTATCTGTATTTCTCCTTGTTGTTTTACCCATTCAGGTTGTTTACCTTAAAACGCAATTAAATGAAAAGAACAACTTGTTTGACTAATTAGAGACCATTCATTTCGCGTCTTTTGAATAGCACGCGAATGCCGGGTATTTTGTTAAAAATAAAATTAAAAATTAACGTGATGAGAACGAATTTAAAATACAGCGAGTTTTATTAGTTGAAGAGGACTGTATTTTGGTGCCGTAACTTACTGTAAGGTCCCCGTTGAGGTATTATTTTTATACGTGTCCCGTGATATTTAATATTTATTATTCCCGGTAGCACACAACCGCGAAACTGTGGCGGAATCGTGATATTTAATACGAATTAGAGCTTTATTATTCGTTGCCAGAGTTTCGCTCCTATAGTTTCGCGACGGGGTGGTGTGCTACACGTATTTAGTAGGATAGGCTTGGTCACTTCGCACCTCTAATGAAATAACGACTCATTAGAACACAAAACACAGTTTAAAAAAAATGTTATTTCTGTAAAAAAACAATTGAATTTCAAAGTCGACTTTTTCTTCATTTACGTCGTTGTTGCATTACAGGTGCGACTATATTTGCATGTGTGTAAGACTGACTGAGAAGTTATTATTAGTGTTGAACTATTGAGTTTGATAGTCTAAAGATAAGTACATAAACCAATGCACTTTGGCAAACACAGCATTTTAAAAAACCGTGTGACAAAAATGTTATATTGCAAATAATAAATACGAGGGCTGTTTGATAAGTCCTTTTAAAAAGTAAAAAAAAAAAATATCAATTTACATTTATTTTTCAACATAGTCTCCTTTAAGGGCCAAACACTTATTCCAGCGAGTTTCAATTTTTTTTATCTTCTCCAAAAAATACGATTTGTCGAGGTCTGCAAAATAGCCGTTCTCGTAAATATACGGGTGACGCAGCCATAGTGCCATACATAAGGCTCGAAATTAGTGCCACTGGCGTCTTAAGCCGGTAGCACACCTCCGCCGCGAAACCGCGAAACTGTGGCGGAATCGTGATATTTAATACGAAATTGAACTTTATTTCGTTGCCAGAGTTTCGCTACTACAGTTCCGCGGCGGAGATGTGCTACCGGCCTTAACAATAAGCAATTTAATGTTGACGATATACACTACACTACCTACAGTCTACTACTACAATGACATGTATGCACTTTTGCATCTTATTCCACTAAAATAAGATACTGTTTTAAGTGTCGCTATGTGTACTTATAGTATTTTGTGTATGTATGTGACCAAAGTCGGAAGTTCCACTATAGGTCCTAAATTATTGAACGGATGTTAATAAAATGAGGTATTAAGTATATGATTCGTGGAGAAGGTCGTAGTCAGTGTCATAGAATAATAAACTAATGAACCGGTTTCGGAATTTGGTATGGAGATAATTTTGGGTCCCGGGAAAAGACATAGGATACTTTTTATCACGGTAAATTGGACAGTTCCCGAGGGAGCAGCGATAAACGAATTCTACGAGGACAAAGTCGCGGGCAATAGGTAGTTTTACTAAAACAAAATAGTACATTTCGATGCTAGTGCGGAAAGTATGTCATTACTTCACGAGTACCGAGATATCTTGCCGCGAGCTGAAGGCGAGTGGCAAGACTCGGGAGGAGTGAAGATTGACATTTCCGCACGTGTATCGAACGACGTTTTTTAACACAGTTGCGAAAAAATAAATCAATTTCAAACTCGTTGTAAGTTCGATCTTTCGCAGTGAACATTTTTGACATTATGAAGAGGTGTTTTTTTTTTAGCTTTTATACGACTAGAATGGATTTTGTTATTATTATTGAACCCACTTCAATGAAAGTTTTTTTTTCAAATGCATGTTCTATAAGACATAAACAATTGTAAATATAAAACATTGTACTATTATTACCTAAGTATTGTTATTTACGATTATTTGTGTATCGTATATTTATAAAAACAATATCTATGCTTGCAGTAAGAAAAAACGCGCCTCTTCATAATGTCAAAAATTTTGACAGGCGTTTCGGCAGCTATTCCGTTCCATTCAAACAACTTATAAAGAACGGTTTTTCAATATTCAATATTAAAAAATAAACGTGTTATAATGATGAAGAGGTAAGTAATAAAATATGAAATATGTATATTTTTCGTATTCTTACATTAACAGTAGGTTTTTATGTTGATTATGACGTTTAAAGAAACCAATATTAACACTCATCAATAAGTAGTCATGAATTGGAATACGTATAAATTTAAAAAAATTGGAAAAGTAAAAAGCACTAGTTCGCGAAAACCAACTTTCCGCACGATATACAGCTACGAAAAGTACCACTTTTTGAGCAACTGTGTTAAAAAGATAGTGTTATCATAATCATTATCGGTTGATCTGCGTGCAAGCTGGCCGCCTGCGCTGAATCACAATAGATCACGTGCCCGTTGAGGCCGCGAGCGAACTAGACGCGACCGGTTTCGCTTTCGTTCGTCTCACTGCGCCGGCGCGTTATGACTCAGTTTTGTAACTGTGACGTGTATGTATGAAAGTTATCGTATACTAATTAGGGTTCTGTGGTGTTGTTTTCTTACTCGACGGAACTTGACAGCCAATCATAACTTGAACCGTGCGCAAACATGCGGCCGGCACGTAACGACGACAACGGTTCAATAAAAATTAGGTTTTTTTTTTAATTACGAAAGCATTAGTTGTACTTTGCCCAAGACTCCGTAGGCGTAGAAGTCGTTTATTGCTATTCCCTCTCAGGAACTTGAATTTTCCGGGACACAAAATACCCTATGCCCCTTGCCAGCGGGCCTGTTATGGTCGTGTTTATCATGTGGATAAACGTGGATAAAACATTTATAATATTAGTAATAATAATAGTTAAAAAAATGACCAGAAAATGTACCTACTATTTTTTTTATGACTCTTGAAAAAAGTATTTCGCAACTGTGTACCACATGTAAACACAAAAATAATAATAATAAAAAAAAATTTGTTCGTCGATAAAATTTAATTTAATGTCCCTCATTTTAATATGTGCACTTTATCAAGACATCCTATCCTATAAGTAAGGGTGATTTCTAACGACGTAATTCGACATTTCAAACCGAAACTCGCATAATTTATTTGCCGTTTTTTGGGTTCTTACCTGAAATGTACCTAATCGTGTAATCGTGAGTTTCGATAGCAAGATTTTTTTAATTTTTTTTTATAATGCAAAACTATGTCTTACAAAAATTATTGCTGTCATTAGTCACCCGGAAAATGCATATACCTACTCATGTTGTTACAGAAGTTATTATAGACAATAAATTTGTGTTTTATAACACAATGCTGAGAGAGTCCATTCATTGCCTTAGCAGCGTGACGAGATTAAGAGTTGTGTAACTTTGGCGTGAAGCAAGCGATGTGAAAGTTATCTCATGTTATTCATGCAATCCGAAGCCTTGACCTTAGTCTTGATTTAAAACTGGGTTAATCGGTCGGCTTCTGCACAAAATTTCGTGTCTATGCGCAAGAGTGGACAGTTTAGCCCTTCTGGTCAACTTTTTTAACGTGCACAGCCAAGATATAAAACACCCTGCCGGCGTCCGTATTTCCGGGTGCTTATGATCCGGTGTCGTTCAAAAGTAGGATATAATTGTACCTACTGTGTTAGCTCGCTGTA
Source organism: Tortrix viridana (assembly GCA_963241965.1). NCBI lineage: Eukaryota > Metazoa > Arthropoda > Insecta > Lepidoptera > Tortricidae > Tortrix > Tortrix viridana. The sequence continues at coordinate 8,913,039 of OY725193.1, read as the reverse complement.
TGTCGGTCTTGTCCTGACTCTTTGGTCTCGTCTAGGGCCAAGAGCAGCAAGCCCACATAACCCCATAACCTCACAGTCAAAGTCTGGCAGCCCACGTTTTAGTAACGTTGTGCGAGCATTCCAAAAAAAGTTTGTTCATAAATTAACACACATTTGTTAATTTTTTTTATTTTGTTTCCACGTTTTTCTATAATTTTGATTCATGATCATAATATCAGCCGAAAGACGTCCACCGCTGGACATAGGCCTTCCCCATGGATCTCCACGACGGCCGGTTTTGTGCTACTCGCATCCGGATCGAAATTTTGGCTAAAATAAAAAAAAAATGTTTTTATATTTTTTAATATTAAGAAAGTATACGTTTAATAGAACTTTAATAACCAAAAAATGTAAGTAAGTACGCTTAATTTAATTAATTACCTTGGATGTAAAATTACGGAAAATTAAGTAACGGAATTAAGCACGTATTAATTGACGTACACTTTTTTTATGCTCATGCATCGCTCACCGCTGTACGCCAGAAGTTGACGTAAATATTACGGCATAAGAAACCCGCCTTTATATCTGTCCAGGATATATCTTTAACTTTTCAATATGTCATATTAGTTCAGGAGTTATTAAGGTTTTAATGATTCGGGGGTGTTCTTCAGAACACTACCTTGCGGTACACCTTTGGTTTCCTTTACTAAAAATAACTAACACTAATAATAATTAGTGGTTCTAAAACTATAGATAGCTTATCCTCAATACAGCAATGTACTGAACTACACCATAATTCCAGATATCAACACTTTTGGAATACTTTCGCCACTAAAGCATTATAATGCTACCTATAGGTACTCGTTTTTCATTCAACAACTTTGACTCTTCGTACTGACAAAAAGAATGCTTTACACTAAGGTGGCATGTTGTCTCAAAAGTTGGCACAGTTTGTTTGACCAAAACAGGTGAAAAATTGCAAAAAGCACAATATGTAATTACATTTTCTTGGATTTCGAAATTCTTTACGTTATTGTTAAGCATCTTATCTAGGAGGCCCCCTGAGGTCAGTCCTCTTTGACATCAAAGTACAGTGCATCAGTTAAGTTGATCTCTGTCAACTCTTACTGCGTACATTATCCACTTATTGAGATAATGTTTAATTATGCTGTAGGTATGTTACGAGTAGTTTACTTGTAATTATGTGCCTTTAAAATTCAGCTACATTCACCATCTACCCTGTTCATTATTGCTCTTAATTTTCCTACACAAATATGTATTACATACAGTCTACGCACACGCCATGCACAAAGGGATGGCAATTAGAGTCCACACGTTGCGTAGCTCTTGCTCGTGTCGCGGTTCACTCGGGGAATCGGGGGATTGATTCGTGGCCAGACTCCCGCAAATTGAAGCTACGATTCCGTCCAAAAAGCATAAATACTATGATGATGATGGATGGGGACGCCCGGCCGGAGCAGGCGGGCGGTCGACCGTTTCCACAGTCATTCCTCCCTGTTCCCCTTGGTTGAGCCGTAGGTTACTGGTCCGGCGACGCTCCCATCCAGCATGGATCCCATCTTCTTGTTTTCCTACAGAACAGAAGTACGTCCTGTAGGTCAATGCTTTTCAATGTCTCCGTCGATAGTTCGTCCTCCCCGAATGTGCGGTATCTCAGTGACGAGTACATTACACATTCGGCTAGAACGTGTTGGCTAGTTTCTTCTTTGCCGCAATGTGGGCACCGAGGATCCTGCTTAATACCTATTATTGTCAGGTGTCTGTTGAGTGGACAGTGTCCTGTTAGTACTCCTGTTAATATGCTAAGATTATACTTACCGAGGTTTATTAGATACCTTGTTCTGTTTTTGTTTACCCTTTCTATCATGAGTTTGGATTGTCTGCATCCTTGTGTCATCCTCCATATCTCATTTGTCTTTGTTTCTATTCTTCTGGCGATTACTCCTTTCGTTACCGTTGCGGATACCGGCAGTACCGGCTCCGGGCCCAGGTAATGCTGGTCCGCTCCCGCTCTAGCAAGCTCATCTGCCTTCTCATTCCCTTCTGCTCCACTGTGTCCTGGTACCCACGCCAGCGTTACTTGGGATGTGGTTCCCAGGTCATTTAATACAGTTCTGCATTCTTGTATCAGAGAGGATTTTACCACTGGGTTATCCAGGGCTCTGAGTGCTGCCTGGCTGTCTGAATATATTATAATCTTTCTTCCTGTTATGTTGCTTCTTTCCTTGAGGGCCTGGGCACATTTCATAATGGCATACACCTCCGCCTGAAATACACTGGTGAAGCTACCCAGTGGTATTGTTGTGTGCTCATCGGATTCTTGAATATATATGCCTGCCCCCGCTCTCTTTGTTGTTGACTTCCACGATCCGTCCGTGTAACATGTAAATCTTGGTCCCAGGACCTCCTGTTCCCAATCATCTCTCCCCCCTATGTGGATTCTATATAGCATAAATACTAACTGAAGCTTACAGAGAAAAAAATGGGTTGAAGATAGAAACAATGAACTTGAATTACATTTCGGATCTTTTGCATGTCTATCTCCAGGAAAAAAAGAAACCAACACATCTTGCAATCTCTTTTTTTTTCTTGAATTGAATAAATAAAGAGTAAAAGGGATGGTAGTCCACCGGCTTTCTTGTTTATTGTTGGTATTCTGACGTTTCTGTCCGATTGTTTTCTTCATTACCAGCTAAAAGTCAGGTAAAGTTAGTCAGTAAACATTTATGACGTAACTTTGGCTGACGTCATGTAGGTATGTTAGTCTGTAGGGTATTTGTAGTTATTGGCCTCGTTGCTCGAAATAAACGTTTTCTATTCTAAAATTAATCTGTCGCTGGATATGGGCTTTTAATATCATCTCGATCAAGCTGCGCATACTAACTTCGAATGCCTCATGATTTTCACTCGTGATTCGTGAATTATTGACGATTTCCACCGGCCGGACGGCACGGCAACGGATTTTACAATCTTTAAACAAATTAAACTGTCTATACAGTAATTAAAGTCTATATTACAAAGTCGCGCACAGCCTCTTTACAGCGGGCAGAACCCGCGTCACGCTGTCAAGCGGGCTTGGTAATATAGGTAGACTTTAATTACAGTGTAGAAAGTTTAATTTCGTTTAAAGATTGTAAAATCCGTTGCCATGCCGACGGTCGGTGGAAATCGTCCCTGAATTGAAGAAAAGATAACGTAACTTCTATTTTCAAAGTAGCGCTATTTGTTTTATGGCCATCTAGTTTGTATTATAGTCACGATACTGGTTTTATTAGAGTTTAATGGGTTAGTTCTTGCTGAATATCCACGTGGAGTATGTAGGGGAGACCGGGGATGGTTGACTATAGGGGCAGGTTGACTAACTATCAAAAACTCGTCCGACGCAAAGGCCTTGAGCCAACCAATAAGGCATGCACGAGAGTCTGCCACCTCCACCGATGACTGAGCGGGGGGAGGTGGCGGACTCTCGTGCCTTATTGGTTGGCTCAAGGCCTTTGCGTCGGACGAGTTTTTGATAGTTAGTCAACCTGCCCCTATAGTCAACCATCCCCGGTCTCCCCTACCTATCGTACCGTTGTATCCTCGTTTGGTTGAAGTACGTAAGTACATATGAATAAGGTTCACAGTTCTCTATAAAACTGGTTAGGTTTCATGTAACTAGGATTAATATCTTTAACAAAACATATACTGAAAAGGCGAAAAATAATTGAAAAATAAAAAGTAAAGCTATTGTAAGACGGAGTTCCTTTGCTAAATGCCTAAATAGGTTCTGTTTAAAGTAAACCTCTTAAGATACACTATATTAATGTTACATATTTGCCGACTTTCTCTTTCCCCCAGTGAGTCTTAATGAGAGACGTGTCAAAGCTATCAAAACAAAGTGACCTTCATCGAACACGGCAGACTCACTTGGGAACTTCAGTAATTGACCAAACGGCCACATCTCTGCGACATATAATATATTGATTGGTCTGTCTGTCCGTCATGTATCTGTACGCGATTATAGTATACATCCTGGATTTGCATGCCGGGGGAGGCTTTGTTGTTACTATATGTCTGTGTGGATGTATATACGAAATGCTATTAGGCCGTACAAAGGAATAATTCGAGAATTAAGCCGTACAGACAGACGGATTGTCTCTAACAACGGAGTAGAAATTTCGTACGTTTCCATTATTTCAGTTGTACATTGTTTCGAGATTATTCCCAGTGAAGAGAATTGAAATGAATAACTATTCTATTGTTTGATGATTTTAGAAAAAGTGGCCTTGTCATACATAATCGTACTTACACAGTATTCATGGAATATAGCTAACCAAAATATCAGTCCATTAATTGCTTAAAACTGGAAGGATCGCGATTTTAAAATAATACGAATTTATTTTCCTTGCTTCTGTAATTATGCGCGCTGCTTTTTTTTTACATATTTTTGCCCTAAACGCGTTAGTAATCATTATGGTCAGCGTTCTAGATGTTTTTTGTTGTTGATAATTGAAACATCAATTCATATTTAGCAAGTCGCTGCAAGTCTAATAAAAATGTTGGTATTTAGTGATTGTTTGTGAACAGTAGAAACGTAACTATCAAACGTAGCCTGATTTTTTTACTCTGAATTTTCTAAATTCATTCCTCTTATTTATACTCACTTAAAAAACCTTCACATGTATATCGCGTGCACAACTTCCGTTTTTATCATTATCTACTCCAATATCCGACGAGATAGCCGCCATGGCTAGCTGGCTGCCAAACAAATCAATATCTAAAGTATGTAAATCCTTATCGGGTATAATCTGTCACACGCGCTACGTCGCTACGTGGACCCGGATTGAAAAACTTATCGATTTTACCCTGCTCAGCATTGTGAATCTTAACACCTAGGAATAAGGCACATAAAGTTTTAGTACGTTCAGAGCCAATGACACGGTTACGGTCCAAAATACTTACAGTTGTGACTCGACGGCACCGAACGCCATAAGTGATGCGTCGGAAAAAGCATTGAGTGATTTGGGTTGAGCGGAATGAGGGCACACATGGATTTTATTTATTTACTCCTCAAAGGCAAAGCATATACTTATTCGATTCTTCGAAATATCTGGTTGAGGGTTGCAATGATTGCTTACCATCAAGTGATCATTATCATAATGGAGAATCTAATGTGTGTGCCACGTATCCTGGTTGTCTCCCACATAATATTTCAATTTAAGTGTTAAGAAAAAATATAACTTTCTCCATTTGTGCTTTGAAAATGGGATTCGTGGATGCCCATCTCCATCAATGGACGTCTTTTGGGACCGACATGTTGCACCGGCTTCCCGTAGGTATTAGCCTTCTAACAAAAACACAAGTACATATTGAGTGTATTGACTGATTTGGTTGATGCTTGACTGAGTTTTTTCAGTTATTAAAATTGTCTTTAACGATTTTAATCAACAACAAAAGTTACGTAAAGGAAAATTCTGTTGGCTTCAACTAAGCAGGACTTTACTCTATGATTGAATTATATTTACTTATGACTTCCTATAGTTAGAATTCGTTTTCAAAGCCACAAAAGAGCCTTTTTATGTAACCACTGGCGTCAAATAGGCTTCAGATTTCTTGTTATATGCCATTATTTATGTTAGATTATACTCTGCCGTCATTCACGTGAATGACATAATGAGAAGGCGAATGTTTTATGTTATTTAACACGTTCAAAGCCAGACCACCAGACTTCTATACAAAGTGGAGTGGGTATTTGAGTTGTCGGCACTGGAGGTATTTAAACATGTTGATTGTGGCTAGGTTGCGATTTGTTTGAGATGTGACGCCGAGTGAGCGAGCGTTACGCGGTGGTAGGTGCGCGCGTTTATAAAACACGTATGTATTCGGCTGTTTATTGATGCTTGTTTAAATTGGAATGCTAATGGTTAGGACATACCTGCTACTTATTTTTGATGGACCATAATCACCCTCCACTTAATCTATAACTAAAAGATACGTGCAGGCCGCTTACCCAGTTTCATAAAATTTACATAATTATGACTTTAGGTAGATTAAAAACTGTTCACGTGATTGCGCCCCTTACTTTTAGAGCCGATAACTTCTGAACGGCCTTATCGATTTCCATTAAACTTAGCCAAAAACTGGCCCTGTTAAACTTGCTTTAGATTTTGGAATCGGCCGATCCGTTTGGTAGCCGCAGGAAATCACAGAAAGACGCGCGCATGCGTCAACATTATAACACCTTTCGTTTTAAAAAGAGGTTTTATCAAATCAAATATTAACCATTCCCAATTTGTCTGTAGGCACAGACGAGCATTAAAATTTATTGTCTGTGAGTGATTCGGTGCTTAAATGACAATAATCCACGTAATATCTTTGAATACGCGGAAAATCAATTACAAATGTACTTGGAAACGGTGAATCGTGACCAATCGTCAGTAGTTTAGTACGTGGGCGCTCCAAGCTAAACGCTGGACTGCGTACGGTCATACACCTGAATACCTTAAATAACTATTCCAGTATCAGTAAACTGCATGTCAACATCGACATGGATCGACTCATTCGACATTTACTGTTAACTGCCAACGAGCATTGTTGTTTAAAGGTATATTCAAGAATCCTGATCAAACAAAAATGCAACATATTATGAAGGTAATAGAACCTTTATAGGAGTCTTGCTTATTTAACAACTAAAGTTATAGTTAATCAGTTCTTTGGATGTAACACAGCAATAGTTCATAACAAAATTGACGCACATTATATCAGGGGCCGTATTATGAACCATTAAAACCAGCCAAGATCCAGGAAGTGGAAGAGACAGAGCTATATGACTTCTATAACTCTGTGCTTTTCACTGCTTGGAAGTTTGCAAGTTATATTATAACTGCTAATAATATGGCTTTTTTCACGATTGACACCTATTTAAATAGCTTACATATACTGACAATACCCTACTTATTGAGCGCTATTAGTGCCTTGTCATAACAAACTGCAAACTGAACGGAGAATGACAAAAAAGATTTAGCCAGTGACATTTCAAATGACAGGGTTGTAAGCATGCTCGACATTTTCATTGGTCGACTTATCCAACGGCAAGGCCGGACCAACTGTATTTTTTTTAGAAAGTAGTTATTTTATGTCACTAAAAACCATTCCCCAGTTTTAAACTCCCTAGCCCCGTTTACACTAACAACACGCTGGCACCCTTCCATTTCGCCCAATAAGGCTAACGCGTCCAGTCTAAAGGCTTGGCCACACGGAATGGCGTTGGCACGCGACGAAATACTAAAACAAAAAAAAAATTGCTACACAACCACGAAAATTAAATCTTCAGTCTAGGTGACAAATACATTTTTGTGCTTTCGATTTCTATTTCGTGCCAAACTAAACTACTCGTAGAGCGGTGAGCGGCAAAAACAAATGCATAGGGACATCCCTATGTTTGATGCCGATGTGGCAATTTCTATGCAATTTGTGTCCGCAACACATCACTTCCCTTACGTGCGTGAGTGAAGCTCAAATCAGGATCGTCGAAGATACGATCTAGAATATTATAGAGTCAATAACAACACAGTTTGCTCAGCCAAATCGAATAGCACGCTGTGGCCCCAGTGTGGCCACTGCTCACGCCCGTCCACTCACGCGATAACGGGTGCATTAGCGTAATCACGCCATCGCTTCGGATTGCAATTAAATATTCATTAAATGCAACGCCTCTGGGGGTTTTGTGCGTCAGGCTTCAGACCGATGTTGATGACGCCGCGTTGGGTCCAACGACCCGGTCAGCTGTTTGTTTTGACTTCGATTAATCATCACTTAAAAGCTACGCTCTTGTTAGTGGGTTTTGTTACTTTCTATCCCGTCCCTGGTCCCTTAAACCCTGATACGGCACGATGCGCCCTTTTCTTTTGCTCTCTTTATAATTTGGCTTAGGCGTCGCTTTTCTTCCTTTATTTTCTTGTTTTAATTTTAAAAGCCTTAATTAGCTAGCTAAAAAATAGGGTGTTATTGAATATGCGATCAGAAGTTATGAACAGACCAGTACTCTGCTCTTGAAGGTGACATTCGATTTAAATATGGGTATTGCAAAGCAAGAAACTTCTCGAAAATGGTATGATACGCTGATATATTCGTACTGACTTCACAAATTAATGCACAACCCCGATATAAAGATTCTTAAAACATCAGACAGACAATGATAATATCGTAGATTAGTTTTTCAAATTAACAATTTGCTACAACGACTGTCTCTTTTTCCCGCAGCACCAAGGATGGAGAAGGCGAAGGCGTACATCAAAAGCTCGCTGGGGGCGTCCCGACCGGCGTCCCCCCGCGAGAAGGCCCCCGCGGACGACATGCGGGTCTGCTTCGTCTGCGGCGGCGCGGGGTTTAGCGACCAGTACACCGTCCGCGTCAAGGCTGATCCTCAGGTCAGCTGGAACAGTTGAACCACTACATCAACCAATTGAACGTTAGCAGAATTTGTAGGGATACCTTGTAAGAACGCCATTGCCAATGTCGTCAGAGGGGTGAAGAGTTTGCTGGGCACGCTCGGTCGGCGAACATTTCGCGAGAGCGAAGTTTTGTTTCATTAGCTTATAATGGTGGTGGTTAAAACATTTGAATCACAAAAGAGTACGGCTAGTCAAATAAAAATATATGGATTCTGCAAAAGATGACGAATATAGAAATTTATCAAAAGGTACAGAATTGACGACGCGTCAGCTTACATTAAAAATCCTACACGTATTCTTTGATTTCTGCAGTCGTTGACATGCGCAGAATGCAGCTTGTCTACCCTCACAGAGCTCGCACGACCCGCTTTGTTTCTTCTCCCAACTTATTTCCAAATCTCAATCAATTGCCCATTAACCATTCGTTGTCATCATCCAAGGCGAATGATTGTCGACTTCCCGAACCGGTTCGAGCCGGTTCCCAATTGACGAGCCACGTAAAACAATTGACTTTAGACACGAGCCAATTGACATCATCATCCTTGATGGTTGCTTGGTTGCGTTCGTTTTGGACCTCACGTGATCGATGGGTTATTTTTAATCCCCGACGCAATAAGAGGGGTGTTATATGTTTTACGTGTTAAGACATTTGTGACGTTCTCAATATAAAGGGACCTTATGGAGGAAGGCAGTTACGCTCTTCTTATTCTTGTAACTATACCAATACTATGGTAACAGTTCTAAAAACGGCGTAACCGCCTGCCTACATAAGTTCCCTTTATATTGAAAACGTCACATTTAAGAGTTATGATGAGCTCTGAAAGTATGGGTCCCGATTTCGTCGGGGGTTTTTTTTACTCGGTTAGGTTTGGTTGTTAGTCACTATAGGTTGTCTTTTTTTCCTAGCCTAAATGAAATCCCTTCCTTATTTTATTTTATTTTATTTTATTTTATGAAATTTATTGCGTATAGGTTAAGGTTAGTTTGCAGGTACATTGGCTATAATTGTGTTTCACTTAACCCTACCCTTACAGGTGTACACGCCTTAGAAAAATAAAATAAAATCTAGGACATTTATGTATGTACGATAAAACATAAATTAAATAATATAAGTTATAAAGAAGCACAATCAATTTTAATATTATCCTACCTAAAAATTGTTATTCTATGTCCTTTTCACAAATGTCATATTATTATTATATACGTTAGCATTTATATTTTATTCACATGTCAAATGTCTATATTAATAACTTTCATCATAATTTGTCACAAAGAAAATCTCTCACACTGTAATAACACTTGTCCAATAGTAATTGTTTCGTCAGATTAATAAATTTTTTCAGGCTGTTCTCTTTAAATGCGTCCGGTAATTTATTAAATATGTCTATACACATCATATAAGTATTGCTTGCAGAGAGTTTGAGTCTTGCAAATGGCTTGTGGATCGTATACTTATATCGAGACCTTAATGCACGAGAAGATACATCTTGCTTTAGGTTAAATAAGTTTTTGTACTTAAAAACAAAAATACACACCTCCAGTATGTATAGACAAGGCACAGTTAGTATTTTATATTTTATAAAATAAGGACGACATGAGTCAGTTTGACGTAGGCCGAAAATATTCCTGATACAACGTTTTTGTATTAATAAAACCTTTTCATTATTTACAGCATTTCCCCAAATAACGATGCCATATCGGAATATGGAGTCTACGTAACCATTGTATGCAGTTATAGCTGCTTCAATCGATACAACTTGGCTGACTCTTCTCAAAGCAAAGATAAATTTATTGACTCGCGAGCAGACAGATAAAACATGTTCTTTCCATTTACAAAAACAATCTATGTTAATTCCCAAGAATTTTGCTAAACAGACTTCCTCTATAGCTTGACCAAGATAATTTATGTTTACTTTTATGGGTCGACTTTGAGTACTACGAAATTGGATTAATTTAGTTTTACTAATATTAACTTTTAAATTATTAATTGTCAACCATTCTACTGTCTGAGCTAGAGCTGTATTTATTTCATTATTAAATGTCAACTTATCTCTTTCTTCAATTATTATAGTGGTGTCATCCGCAAACAATATACAATCATGACAAAGGGAGTTTGGTAAGTCATTAATGTAAATTAAGAAGAGTAGGGGGCCAAGTATGCTACCCTGGGGTACTCCATAGTTATTTTCTATGTATGGCGACCGGTACGCTACCATAGTTTTACTTATTGGGCAATATCTTGAAATTTCAACGCATTGAGTCCTGTTACTTAGATATGACTCGATCCATTTCAGTGCAGGACCTCGTATGCCATACCTAGAGAGTTTCAATAGTAGCCTTTTATGAGAAACAAAATCAAATGCTTTGCTCATATCCATGAACAAAACTGCAACAGCTGACTTTTTGTCTATACATTCTATTACTCGTTTAATCAATTTAAATGTTGCGAGAGATGTACTTTTACACTTCCTGAAACCGTGTTGTTCTTCTTTTAAGATCTTATTTTTTTCCAAAAAGCTGAGTAGCCTTGCGTACAATACTTTTTCAAATATTTTTGAAAAGATTGGAATGAGAGTGATCGGTCTATAGTTGTCTACGTTACAAACATCTCCCTTTTTGTACAACGCTTTGACAATAGATTTTTTTAAAGCTTCAGGAAAAACACCTTGAGTCATAGATAGGTTAATGACATACACCAGTGGTCTAACAACAGAGAATAAGCTTTTCTTAATGATGTCTGTATTTAAATCATCATATCCAACTGCCATGGTATTCTTTAAACTGAGAACTATTTTAGTTAATTCTGACTCATTTACAGGATTTAGGAATATGCTTTCGAAAACATTTTCTATATTAACATTTGATGAGCCACCTACAGAGGATGTACAGCTGTCACTTACATTTTTTACAAAATAGTTATTAAAATGTTCTGCAATCAGCTGAGGATCCTCTATGACGTTATCTTTATCTACTAGTTTTCGAATACCTTGTAGGTTGGAAATCTTGGAATTGGCAGTGGTATATTTTTTAATAACATTCCAGGCCGCTTTACATTTATTTTTTGTCTTTAGAATTTTTTGAAGCATTATTATACATTTTCTTAATTGTTTGGAGTATGTTTTGTACAACTTTTTACATCCAATAGAATGCCTACTCAGTAAATACAGCTGTCTTTTTGTTTGACAACTTTTTCTAATACCTTTTGATAACCACTTGCAACTACGGGTTTTATTCGAGATTTTAACTTTTATGATAGGAAAACATAGATCATAGAAAAGTGTATATATGTCATAAAATACATTAAATGCACGTATAGCGTCTGTTTCATTAAACACTTCTGTAAAAGATAGACATGAAAGACAATCTATAAACCTTTTTATATTATTTCCATTATAGTCCCTCTTGTATATATACCACCACGTAACAGGAGGAGCTAGACGATTCTTCACAGGTACATGGAATGTCTGCGCCGTGTGGTCCGAGAGCCCGATGTCATGTACCATAGCTTTCCCATCGTCTATATTGGTTGCAATGTGATCGATACATGTTTCTGATTTTGCAGTCATTCTAGTAGGTTCGTTTATCATTTGCTTTAAGTTATACATTTCCAATACTTCTTTTAGTTCTGTTGAAATATTTGATGTTCTCATAATATCTATATTAAAGTCACCACAAACGATATACTTTTTCCTTTTATTTTGACATAAAGAATTCAAAAGGTCGTTCAACTTGTTAAAAAACGGGGAAGTAGAAGATGACGGCGTTTTATTTGTGTAGATACATATTAATACAATGCCATATTGGGGTAACCTTACCGCACAACACTCAAAAACAAGCTCATGTGATATTTCCTCGGCTTCTCTTATGACTGCATTCAATATCATTGCGCACCAATATAGCTACACCGCCTCTCTGGGATGATTTTCTGGAAAAGGATGCCGCCAGCTTGAAGCCTTTCAGTTTAAGATTAAATTCAGAACCATGAAGTATATTAGTTTCAGTTAAACAAATGAGATCTATATGCATTCTATCTTTACGCAGATGTTCAATTGCTAAGTACAACTGGTCCTGTTTGTTCAGGGCCCCTGAAATATTCTGATGTACCAAACCTATGCTGATATTACACTGATTGCGAACGAAAAAACATTTTTGTATTTATATCAGCTTTTGAATAGGTGCATTTTACAGAGTTCTTGTTTACATTTTCAGTATCATCATTCTCGAATGGTTTATGCTTAGAGTGTGGTTTTATGCAATTTGCTGACTTGATATTGCGTCGAAGCTTTGTTAAGGGTTCTGCATCAATTAAATAGCGAGACTATATCAGGCAACAGTGTAATAAACAAAAACTTAAACTAGCTATTCTAATTTTATAACTAACTAAACTAACTTAACTAATTCTTAACTAATGTTGAGCGCCAGGAGGGTTCAATGATAAACGGGTCCCCTGCCAACCCTGTGTGCCACCGGCCAGCGACGATATTATAAGAGGAGTAAAGCTAGTAAATAATAATCGTTCTCTAATTTCCGAAGGGCATATCCGCAGGCTAGAACAAAGAGACCGTCGGTCATATACATTGACGGTGATATTAAATACCTTATTAGCCTCCATCTGTTACTAACTAACACTTACCCCTTCGCCGTAACACGATAAACACAATAATAAAGGTTTTAAACAATAACTATAACTTGCAGAAATATCCTTATTTAACAATCTCACATAATCATGAATACTTCATCAAGAGGGTACTTTAACACGACCACATCACATGAGGCGCGGGTGTGCATCCTTTCGAAGCACGAGCTGGAATGCCCTCCCCATACACACGTTTAAATTTTAACTTAACATTCTATAACCTTTATAAAATACAAAAAGATGTGCCAGCGTGTAGGCTTGAACCGGCGCCCTCTGACACGGTCATCGTACGCTAGACCACTCAGCCACCGAAACAACTGGCAGATGCATTGAATTTGGTGAATGGTTGCTATAATGAGTCACGGGGATGGTTTACGTCATCATCACATCATTATCATAACATACCCCGTCCCTCATACGAAATAAATAAATAACTATTTATTTATTTCCTTTTACTGTAGGACTTCAGATCCTTTACATGCCACATGCCTATGTTCTTACCGTAAACGTTATTAAGTCGAAAAATGTTATCTGAAACCTTTTCTACAACAATGGCCTTTTCAAATTTGGGAGCTAACTTGGCCATAAATTTGTTACCAGCACTAGACTGAAATTTTGTTTTCTTCCAGACTGTATCACCTAACTGAAAAGTCCCCACTCTCCTTCTACTGTTATAAAATCTGCTGCTGTTGTAATGTGCTTTTGCAATTTTATTCTTTACAGTTTCAAAAATTATTTCCCTACCCTTAATGTTATCCACACACGAAGCCGTATTAACCTGACCTGTCAAAGCCAAATCTAAAGCCGGCTGGTATATTGCCGGTAATGTGAGATTAGGGACTGTAGTTTCCCTACCAAAGAACAGATACGAAGGAGTGTAACCTGTGGCCTCATGTACGGCAGATCTGATAGCATGGCCAATATCATCTAAGTTAGCATCCCATTCATTATGTTTTTTTGACTTGATATATGTCGAGATCATTGTACCAACCACCCGATTTACTCGCTCTGTCGGGTTGCTCTGCGGATGGTAGTGGGGCGTATAGACTACTCTAGAATTAAAAGTGGCTGCCAGATCTTTAAACAACTGAGATACAAATTGCTTACCATTATCACATATAATAGTCCTAGGAGCGCCATACAAAAGGAACTGTTTACGTACTATCTCGCAGATCTTATCCGCTTTGCCAGTTCTGAGGGCAAACAGCACGGTGAATTTGCTGAACACACAAGTTAATACTAACAGCATAGTGTTGCACTTTTTGCTTTTTGGAAAAGGACCCATCAAATCCAGAGCCACAACCTGCCAGGGCTGAGTAACTTCCCTGTGATGACCCATATAGCCCAACGGTACTTGTTGCGAGACCTTGTGACTGGCGCAACATTCACAACCGTTCACATACTGTTTAACATCTTTGAGCAAGTCTGGCCAGTAAAATTTTTGCCTTATCTTGAAGTAGGTCTTTCTTATACCTAAATGACCCGCTGAAGGAATATCGTGACATTCTTGAAATACTTTAAGACGTAGGCTTTCCGGCACAAATAGTTTCCACAAATCGTCTTTGTTAGGAAATTGCTTCATGGGAATTTTCTTATAAAGAAGACCCTCAACAACTGTCCAGTCATTCTTCTTCTTTTGAGATAAAACCTCTGCCACCTTTTGCTTGTACCAGCTGTCCTTATGAACTTCAGATATTTCTATAAAGTTTATTTCTAACATAGCACTACCTGTGTTCCGGGACAATGCGTCAGGAACCACATGACTATTCCCCGGCCTGTGTATAATGTCGAAATCAAATTGTTGCAATTTCATGGCCCACCGTGCCAGTCGACCATGTGGATCCTTCATCTTGTGAAGCCAAAGTAATGCACTGTGATCCGTCACTACTGTAAAATGCACTCCATCTATATATGATCTAAACTTCTCAATTGCGTACACTACGCTCAACAGCTCCCTCTCCGACGTCGAGTATTTTGATTCCCGGTCATTCAGCTTACGGCTAAGATACGCAACGGGTTGCTCTGTGCTGTTCACTTCCTGACAGAGTACGGCACCTATGCCCTTATTCGACGCATCACATTGGATTATGAACGGCTTTGCATAATCCGGACAAGTCATCACAGGTGTCGATGTCAAAAGAGTTTTCAAATTTAGGAACGCAATCTCGGCCTCCTCTGACCACACAAATTTCCTAGACTTCTTCCCTCTTGTTAAATCATGCAAAGGAGCCGCTACCACCGAAAAATCCTTGACAAACCTTCTGTACCAACTTGCAAGACCAATGAAACGTTTCAGCTCGGTGAATGTCTTTGGTCGTGCGAAGTTGACAATTGCTTCAACCTTTTCAGGATCCGTCCTTAGGCCATCTTTATCAACAATATACCCTAAATAGCGAAGACTGGGTCTCGCAAACTTACATTTTTCGACATTTATTGTCAGGTTAGCTGTCTTAAGGGTTATCAGAACTTTCTTTAATAATAATAGGTGCTCCTTGAAATCTGCCGAACAAATTACAATATCGTCAAGGTAAGCCCACACCTTGTCCTCTTCAGCACGGAATAAGATATCCATAAGTCGTTGCTGCGTTTGAGAAGCGTTGACTAGGCCAAAAGGCATAACTTTAAAATGGAACAGTCCTCTTCCTGGAACAGCAAATGCCGTCTTTTCTTTGCTGCTGTCTTCCAGTTCAATTTGCCAAAAAGCGGATTTCAGATCTATAGTACTCAGGAATCTAGCATTGCGCAAATTGTTGATGACATTTGCTACCCTGGGCAAAGGATATGTATCCCGTTTAGTGACACGATTTAATTGCCTGCTATCCAAACATAGCCGGTTTTCTCCGTTGGGCTTTTTGACCACTAATACCGGTGAGCACCATGGACTGTGCGAGGGCTCAACTACGTCCTTGGCCAACATCACATCCAATTCTTGTTCAATAGCCTTTTTAACAACCGGAGAGAAATTATATTGTTTCTGGTGTATCGGCTTACTATCCGCCGTATCTATGCTGTGCTTTAGTAGCTTAGTTCTACCGAGCCCAACGCCAACAGTGTCTTTCATTTCATTTATCAACCTGGACAGTTGTTGCTCCTCTTCCACGCTAAGGCCTTCCCTATCAATAATTGCGGGATCTTTTGACGATAATGTACCTAACTGTACGTTGTTACCGAATGTCCTGTCACTCTTAAAAAGCAAGGCCACGCCAAATGCGTCGAAAAAATCCTTTCCTAGCACTAATTGCTGGGCCAAATTTGGCATGACCATAATGGGAAAGACCTTAAATTGGTTATCGAAAGTAATGGGTGCGTCAATAATTTCCTTAATATTGTGCGTGACCCCATCCGCAGTTGAAATTCCAATTGGTTGCATTACCGTGGCTCTGAGCCCTAAAGTATGTAAAATTTCTGCAAAATGTGCGTTAATCACCGTACGATTTGCACCGGAGTCTAACAATCCTTCACACTGATAACCCATTATACTTAAAATTACATAAGATCTATTATCATTGTCTTTATTAACTAATAAGGGACATAAGACCCCATCACTACATGCAAAAAAATCTTTGATTGTACGTAGCCATGTCTGCCATTCCTCACTGCCACGATTGAGGGAGAAATTTAGCTGGCAGGACTCGAACTTCCCCCTTCCCCGTTTCCCTTACAGATACAGTCTTTTGTAGTGGTTCCAAAACGTCCGCACCTATAGCAAAATAAACGCTGTTTTGGGGTTTTGCACTCCCTGAACAAATGCCCACTTTCCCGACAATTCCAGCATCTTTTCCCGGGAAACTGTGTTACTTTGATGTCTGCTAATTCCGCTACCTCTTTAAGATCTTTACAGGTCGTCTCTCCTGTAACTTTGTAAGCGAGGTCAGGCTCAAGTTTTTTGCTATCTACTTCTGGTTCCTTAAAATTGTCACAATTTACCTTTGTCCTTTCTATTATACGGAGTACATTGATTAAATCTGGAATCGAATTAAATTCATCTCTGCAAACTGCTCTCTGATAGTACGGTTGCAAGTTTTTCAGAAGAATAAGTATCTTCTCTTTCTCCGTGATCCTATTTGGCAATCTTTTGAACATATTCTGCATGACCGCCATGTAAATCAATACCGACTCCTCTGTCCCCTGTGTCCTGGCATTTATCTCTAGTAAGAGTTCCTCCTGATAATAGGGTTTCTGAAATGTACGTCTTAACAAAATTACGAGATCCTCCCAGTTACTGGCATATTCCTTGTTGGCCCGGTACCAGATAAGCGCATCTCCTTCAAAAAAGTCAATGGCGTAACGCCACAAGTCAAAGTCCGTAGCATTTCTAGCATTTTTTAGCTCCGACACGCGTTCCAAAAATGCATTCACGCTCATGCTGTTTCCTCCTGCAAACTTAAGACCCCACTGATAAATCGGCACTAACTTGCGTTTTGGAGATTCCTCCTCGACTGTTGAAGTACGAAGTAACCTTGGCTTACTCCCATTGCTAAACCTATCATTGTCCCACAGACCGTCAGCAAAACTAACATTCTTACTATTTCCCGAAACCCCCTCTCCACTTTCATTATTTGTCTTGCACAGATCAAGTGTATTTTTGGCTGAATGATCTAACTTTTGTATGATCTTACGCCCTAAATCACCTAAGGTCTCCTGCAGAACTTCTTTATCCTGCACTGTCAAATTTTCATCTTCGACTACATCATCCTGACCTTCCAACTTCTCTAGCAGGATACGGCATTGCTGCACAAGACCCTCCTTACGAATTGTGTGATCATCATTTTCATGTTGCAACAAATTTAGCCTATTCTCAACGTGATACAATCTGGAAACTAAACGTTTGAACAAGGCCTTATCTGGTTTCCCTACTAATTCAGAAATGTAATTTGAGAGAACACTTAACTTTGCCGCACACAGCTCAAACTCAAATTCAATGCCCTGCGAGTGTAACTGGGGTGCTTTCACCCCCTGCGCAAGACCTTCGGTCTGTTCAGTGAGTAACAATTCCCTTAACAACTTCTTTAATACCGGAACTGTGCTCTTTAACTTAACTCCCCTTGTCGCCAGCTCGTATTCCAACTCGTCTTTCAGCAAGTAATTTGGATCCATGATGTTAAAACTATTTTGATCGCACAAACCACATCTACTGCACCTTAATCAATAATTGTACAATAACTAAAACAAGTAATAAAGCAAACCAAATATCGTTAACCTAAATAACAATTTTTTGATTGTATTTAATCTAATACTATTTATAATCCTACGTAGTACTTCCCCGCAAATGTATCTACTTACCAAAAAAAAATTTTGTAAAATGTATAAACAATCAAAAAAATAAAAGCCACGTAAAGCAAAAAAAAAACTAGCATACAGCTTCAATTTATAATAGACGCCTAGTGCGTCACGCGTGCATCGCCTTAATAATATATTAATAATATCTAAATAACTAGACAATGAAATTTTAACTGCCCTCAACCCCTTTCAACTATTATGATTTTTACGTTGGGCGCTATTTTGTTAAGGGTTCTGCATCAATTAAATAGCGAGACTATATCAGGCAACAGTGTAATAAACAAAAACTTAAACTAGCTATTCTAATTTTATAACTAACTAAACTAACTTAACTAATTCTTAACTAATGTTGAGCGCCAGGAGGGTTCAATGATAAACGGGTCCCCTGCCAACCCTGTGTGCCACCGGCCAGCGACGATATTATAAGAGGAGTAAAGCTAGTAAATAATAATCGTTCTCTAATTTCCGAAGGGCATATCCGCAGGCTAGAACAAAGAGACCGTCGGTCATATACATTGACGGTGATATTAAATACCTTATTAGCCTCCATCTGTTACTAACTAACACTTACCCCTTCGCCGTAACACGATAAACACAATAATAAAGGTTTTAAACAATAACTATAACTTGCAGAAATATCCTTATTTAACAATCTCACATAATCATGAATACTTCATCAAGAGGGTACTTTAACACGACCACATCACATGAGGCGCGGGTGTGCATCCTTTCGAAGCACGAGCTGGAATGCCCTCCCCATACACACGTTTAAATTTTAACTTAACATTCTATAACCTTTATAAAATACAAAAAGATGTGCCAGCGTGTAGGCTTGAACCGGCGCCCTCTGACACGGTCATCGTACGCTAGACCACTCAGCCACCGAAACAACTGGCAGATGCATTGAATTTGGTGAATGGTTGCTATAATGAGTCACGGGGATGGTTTACGTCATCATCACATCATTATCATAACAGCTTTTCTAACTGATACTCGGAGTTATATAAATTGCATGCCACCCTCTGAATAAAGATCTCTACAATATTTTTTAAAAATTCCTGGGTAAAGGCCATGGCTATTTCATGCCTTTTCTGGCCAGTTGCTGAGTAATGCGCCCTAGTCGTCTCGCCTTTCCCACTGAGGCCCGTCGTGTCAACGTCACCCATTTTGCAGCACCCACTTCGGATGGGTCCCAGGAGCAATCAAACACAAATTAATTCATTATCTTATTTTAAGCGATACGCTTGCATATATAATATGTACGTTTAGTGTTAGCCTTTTATATTTAAGGCTTATAGTTGTGTCAAAATGTATGGTACTGTCGGACCTACTTAAGTTGAACGTCTTAAATCGAATTGAACACAGACTGAGGTGTAATATCATCGATATAAAACATTAAAGTAACTTTTCTGCAATATGCTCAGAAATGTCCACCTTACTGTTATGACAGGTAGTTCCACGAGAGTTGAGGCCACGCACACAACAACAAGTCATGTAATGACAGCGGCATTTTGAAATTAGTGTTTTTTTTGTACCTGTGTTTCATAAATCCCGCTGTGTTTACATGACTTGTGGGTGTGTACGTGGCCTTAACTCTCGTGGAACTACCTATACTTCAGTTTTTTTTTTTTTACTTTTTAAAACCATGTTTTGACTAGGGAAACCAACTCGAATCAGCCAAATATTCGTACTCAAACAAAGTTCTCCTAAGTTTATTTTACTTTTAAAATGTCATAGACTAAAGACGAACGAAACGACGACGAACGTTAACAGCATCTTTAAAAGTGTCTCAAATAGTTTTACTTTTTTAACATCTTGCATTCATAAACTAGGTAATTAAAATGGCAAATTAACTTAAACGCGTAATAAATGTAATAACTTACGGCCGGACTCAGAGATGTCAATTAACTTTTAAGTTTGATTAAAGTTGCTGCTGTCACTTTCTTTGCTAACTGCCGCACTCAGAGACGTTAATTAAGTTTTAAGTTTCATTAAAGTAGCTGCTGTCACTTTCTTAATTAACGTCTCTGAGTGCGGCAGTAAAGCAATAGAATAAGACGCAGCAGCTTTAATCAAACTTAAAAATTGATTGACGTCTCTGAGTGTGGCAGTTAAATCCCACGTTATTCAATTTAGATTTATTTAATTTAAATACATATGTGATTTTATTTAATGATATAATTCAGATTTCTGAATGAAAATGGCATTATGAGTCAATTTATGAGTGATGTGCACTTAAAAAAAAACACTATACGAGCCTCGACCGTGAAGGGCGGTTGCAGGACTCATATACGCCGGTAGCACATCTCCGCCGCGGAACTGTAGTAGCGAAACTCTGGCAACGAAATAAAGTTCAATTTCGTATTAAATATCACGATTCCGCCACAGTTTCGCGGTTTCGCGGCGGAGGTGTGCTACCGGCGGTATAGCGCGACCGAGACGCAGTCGCGAGACTGCTCGTCCTGCAACCGCTTGCTTCCCGTTCTCTAGACTCTACAGTAATGTACTATTTCCAGATGTTAGATTTTTCTATAACATGACTTTTCCAATTACTGTATGTTTTCGGTGATTCGAGTCTTTCCCCTGAAGGTTCAGTTTGTACCTGTGTTAATATTTTTATAACAAGTTAACGAACTCTTGTTTAGTTAGGACGCTGACGGGTTTGTTGGCGAACTGTGTTTGATTGATGATGACTGTTCAAATTGTTTATATCACAATTCGTTTGGGAACAAATACTGGCATTAGTTCTGTTATATTAAAATAATGAAGTATTATTTAGCTTGTGATCTCGTTTTTATTTTCCAATTGTTTTCATAGCCTGTTTTAACAGGCTTGCAAATTTATTTATTTAAACAATTTCTTGTGGACTTACGAGTACATTACAGCGTCAGCCAAAGCGCCCAGTAAGATAAATAAATAAATAAATAAATATCAGGGGACAATCTCACACAAATTGACCTAGTCCCAAACTAAGCTCTAGGCTTGTACTATGGGTACTAGACAACGATAAACATACTTATATAGAGAAATACATACTTAAATACATAGAAAACATCCATGACTCAGAAACAAATACTCGCGCTCATCACACAAATATTTGTCCATACCGGGATTCGAACCCGGGACCGCTAGCTTCGTAGGCAGGGTCACTACCAACTAGGCTAACCGCGTCGTCAAATTAAGAGTTTAAAGACAAAACATAAACAGGGTCCAAAATGTACAGTTAAATCAGAGAACTAGACACAATAGTGTAGCTTATTTTAAGTTTAGGAAGCGACTTAAGGCCACTATAAGGACAGCCCACTTGTCCGCAAACACGTCAGCCTCCCTCCTGCCTCGGCAAAGGCCTCGCTTTCTCACTGTTTTGGTTTTGTCCCTCATCAAATTGACAATATTTATTTATTTATTATTTATTGTTATGCCAATGTATTTTTCTTACCAACGTCGCATTTAGCGGTTAAATCACTTTTATCTAGTATTGTGTCACTTTCTCGATCGAACTTTCGGATAAACTCTTGTTATCCGATCGGTTACCGGTTGTTTCAAGTCATTATCAATATCCTTCTCTCTTTATATGGATTTAGTACATAAAATTACGTCTTATTTGTTACAATAGTCCTCAATGCCCTTACACTTTTGAGATAATAATATACAAATACATATACTTCAGTTTATACATTCACTGATGAGAAAAGTGATGAGCCATTAAATGAACCGTTAAATAAACGCGTCACAAGTCACACGAGGCAGGCGACATCGCTACATGTCTCGAGTCACGTAAATAATTAGTACATTTAAGTATGTACGGTTTCTTCAACTGGCCTTCAAATTCGTCCACAAGTTATTTATCGGTGACCTAAAGTTCTTCTAAGAACACTTTATTCCGTGATTTTTTTGGGACATTAATAGTTTTATCTTCTGGGTAGTGAATAAATCTTTCTTCTTCTTCTTGTGAGTATTATCGACATTTCTTTGGTCACAGGTTTCTCTGAAAAGCAGCACGACCAGAGTGAACGCGATGCTCGTTTTAAACTTCGTCAGTCGATTAGGATCTACTTATCCTATTCTGGACTTATACCAAATGCTATAGTTGTAATTATGAACTTAACGCAAGTTTTTCCGGCATCCATACATAACTAATAAGTCGCACCGTGGGATCAATGTATCAATAACGGTGGTTCTCAAGAGAAAAAGGCAGTAACGTCGTCATTGCTTCGTCGAAACCCATTACTGGGTGGTTTTTCCCATAAGGCGTTCACATGGCCCCTTGGATTATGATAATGATGGAACTGGCCCTTTTAGTTTACCATTACCTATCAGGATCTAGGTGATCCTGGTTATATTTATATGTTAGCTTCATGTCACCATGAGCTTGTTACATGATGATGAAACAAGTTCGTGCTTGGTACAATATTAACGCAGTTAGCCTGGTGAAGCTATCGACCCCGGATTTGATTTCCAATAAGGGCAAATTTGTTTCATGAGCACGAATATTTATTATTATTTATTTATTTAATGGAATGGAAGATCTGTCAATGGACGTGTGTAGTTGGATCAAATTATTTGCAAAGCGTAGACCAATAACGTTGCTTATAAAGTGCCAAAATTACTAGTTTCTTAGTTTTTGTCCAAAGTAGTGAAACTGACTTTGATTCTTAAGTTTTTTTCGATCCGAGCAGCGTCAATTCATCTGAGCCTGTATCCTACTTCGGCCATATTTCTCCGATAGGTACCGTAATCAAATTTATTAATTTAAGGATTACCAACAGATAATATACATCAATACAACAAATAAGAACTTATGCTAGTGACGTGTGTTACATTGTTGATGTTATAACAGCAAGCACCACTTGACAGCAAGAGTTGTCATAACATAATGTTTAAAATGTGATAACAATATCGAAGCAAGACGGGTGTAACCAATGCAATAGGTGGTTCGAGCCCATTTATAATAACATGGTCGTGTCGTTAATACCCAGAAACGTATTACATCATAAATCTAAACTGTCGCATATAATCCACCAGTGACTAGGAAACCTTACGTTATAGTATGAATAATTGTTCCACGTCTTCCAAATTGATGTAAAACAATATTGTCTCTTTAAAATCAACGAAGAATTTTCGAGGGCGTTCAACCCGGCGAGCAATTAAATTATCTTTTATCTCCCTTGTGCCTGTAGTATAATGCTTTTACAAAAACCGGGGACCAAAAATGGAAGATTTATGCCACCGCTCCATATTAGAACTTGTTGCTGTAATTGTATGTTTTCGCATAGCGAGCCCAGCTCAGTAAAATCAGAGAATAAATTTGCCATTTTTACCCTATTCCCCATGGAGGAGGATAATGTTTTTGCCTTTGTTTATATGAATACGGATATCCCGATTTTGACGAAAGGTGTGTCGTTCGAGATTTAATTTAGAATATAACCCCATTGTGTCAGGTAAAAAAATATAGAGCTTCCAATTCCAAATCTATACACCACATATACTCTCGTAACTATTTATAATATGTTAATAATTAACATATTATAAATAGTTACGAGAGTATGAACGTTCATGAGACGGGTAAAGCTTGCTTTTGTTAGACATATAACTATGTAAGTAATGTATATATTTTTTCATCGGAAGTTCAGAACGTGAAGATCATTCTTTGCAGAGGTCGATCCACCGGAGAATTTAATTGTTGTCAGAATATATTTTTTGTGACTACCATTTTAGATACTAACGTAAAAAATATCATGACCACCTGGAGCGCTATTTTCCATCTGTGTTCATAACGTTTAAATTTTTATAATCATGTAACCGGTGCGTTTATGGTGACACGTCCGGCTTCGAGAAAAGAATTGACCGGTCGGCATGCATGCGCACCTACAGGACTGAGTCACACAGCCGTCGGTCAAGATGTACCGTTACTGCCCTTTACGTTAGGACTGACGACAGATAAACAACAAACAAACTTGAAAAAAACAGGCCAAGTGCGAGTCGGACTCGCACACGAAGAGTTAGGGCCTGCGCAAACCGGCGGAGCGCAGAGCAATAAGGTATAAATTTGAATGCTCTGAGACCGACCTCGGAGCATCACGGGGGATTTCTACTCTGCGGCTGCTGCTCTAAATTTATACCTTATTGTAATTAAAATAGGGAAGAATATACATTGATAAATTTAAAGTGATCTGCTCTGCGCTCCGCCGGTTTGCGCAGGCCCTTACTCGTACAAGACAAGAGATACAGCGTTTGTTAACCTTTTCAACACCATGTCAAATAAAAACTAGAGCTAATGTCAACCTTAGTTCATACATACTCAGGTTTATTTTTCGTTGTCAACCATGACTGATATTTCCGACAATGGTGTTGAAAAAGTTAAGGTCGAGCAAAGAACGCCGAAGGATCACGCTTCTTGTATGTATCCGTCAAATTTTTTTATTTTTTTCATTTTTATTATTTGTTGTTATAGCGGCACACATTCTATCAAAATTTCAACTGTCTACCTATTACGCCCGCTTCTTTTCACTGGCAGGAACTTGGCAGGTTTTACAGTTCATAATTCCATAATAAAGCCTCTGAGTTCGTGTGACTTGCGATTGATATATGTGACGTTCTCAATGTAAAGGGACCTTATGGAGGAAGGCAGTTACGCTCTTCTTTTTCTTGTAACTGTACGAATACTATGGTAACAGTTCTAAAAACGGCGTAACCGCTTGCCTCCATAAGGTCCCTTTATATTGAGAACGTCACATATTTTAACATGCTTACATACCAAATCTAACCCTAACACTTTGTTGTAGAGCACCGAGCCTTACTTCCCATTCTTGGGCGCGCACGCACCGCCGAACGGGTACCGCGCGGAGACCGCTGACGAGGAGGGCACCGTCCGATGCTGCTGCGTGTGCTACACCTTCCTCCGGCAGCAGTGGGAGCAGTATGATAGGGAGAACAAGCCGCATAGCCAGCGGTTCTACTGG
The DNA here is from genome assembly GCA_963241965.1 of Tortrix viridana. NCBI lineage: Eukaryota > Metazoa > Arthropoda > Insecta > Lepidoptera > Tortricidae > Tortrix > Tortrix viridana. The sequence continues at coordinate 8,887,726 of OY725193.1, read as the reverse complement.
ATGAAGAGGCTGGACGGGAAACCTTTTATCGGTGAGTGGATAGTAAATGCGGACTCATTGCGTTTGGAGAGTTATAAATAGAATAGATTTATTAGAAATTGTATTTCAGCCAACGAGAATTTATTTGCAAATACCGTATAGACTACATTGACAATATTAAGTACGTTGGCAAGGGATAAATGCTCGCATTGCCACACTGTTGAGATCTAGAAACGCTTCTTTCAAAATCAAAATATTTTATTTCTTTCACAAATGTTACATAATCAATAACTAAGTTGGGGTCCTCCTTTTAAGTAGGTATATTATGTTATACTTGTAACAGAAGTCCCCGCTCTTCCATATCAATATAAATCTATCAAATATAAATGTATTATTTGGCCTTTACAAATTTTAAATCATACCACATCTTATTGTTTAAATAAATAAAAACAATATCACACACACATTTGGCTGATTTTTATTATTTATTGTTATTCTATAGGGTTTGTTCTATATCATACCAAATTTGACGCTTGTATGTTTTACCGTTTTTACGATACAAGAAAAATAAAAATACGTTGAAAAAAAAAACGTTTCTTGTATGGGCACTTCCTTTATTATTTAACTTTTTTTTATTTGTTTGTAAATCCGCCGTAATAAGTGTAATAACAATAACACATATTCTGAAAAAAAAATCAGCCCGCTATCTATTACGGTTCAAAAGATACAGCTCTTTATAGTTGGGACAGACAGACAGACAGACGGACGGACGGACGGACGGACAGCGTAAGCATATTAATAGGGTCCCGTCAGGCGCCCTTCGGGTACGGAACCCTAAAAAGTGATATATAAAATATGTCGCTTGCAAAAGACAATGTCCCTTTTTGCTGCCCATGCGCCGGACGAATTTATCGCTGTCCCAGTTAGCTACACTAAGTTGGCACGCAGTTTCAGCGCCGGTTCCCGTGTATGCAACTTAAATGTATTGCCAGCATACTGCCAAAACTGTTTTACTGGGTTGCAGTAACACAACTAACCTGCTTTCAGCTCTTTGACATCAGCAGTCCGGCTAAATCTGCTGAACTTACTTTTTTGGAAATTGTTTGTTGGATGATAACTAACCGAAACCTCCGATATCAGCGCCTAAAAACCTTCTGAGCAATGAGCAAAACCTTCAACGGGCTCCAAGCACGTACATTTTCACTGGAGGGACTTCGTCACTAGAAGATTACAAGAATTAAAAAATCAGATCCCCTCATCAATTAGAAAAGAGCTGATGATCTTCAAACGGCTGAACAGATTTTCATGAAACATAGCTAAGAACACTCGGGATAAAATTGTCTATGACACAAAAAAAAACTAAACGAAAATCGTTCCATCCGTTTGGGAGCTACGATACCACAGACAGATACACAGACAGACACGTTAAACTTATAACACCCCTCTTTTTGCGTCGGGGGTTAAAAATAAACTTTATTTGAAAGAATTCCAATACTATCCGGTTCCCAAACTAGGTGAAGGCTGTGTCTTGGGATCCGGTGAGTCAGTTTGCAGTACGATTGATAGTTACAATGAATTAGGACGGTTTCAAGTAAAGCATGCAATGTAACTACAGTATATACTACGATTGTCGTAGTTAGAAATGCCGTCTGAGCTTATGGCTCGATCCTATAGTGGAACTATGAATCCTGTCACAGAAAGCCAATGATTAATTTTGACGTTATTTATTTGTGGTGACTCGACGCTGTGATTATGACAGGTTTCTCATGGTGGCTCAATATTTAAAAAGTGATTGACTGTACCAGGGACCGGCCCGCTATCCCTTTCAATGGGTTTTGTATGGGTTTTTCGTAAGAGTTAACTTACCAAACCCTCTGCCCGTCAAAACCCTTTAAATGTGCTTTTAAAGCGCTAATTCCAAAAATGGGCTATCCATTATATTAAGCGCCAACCAATACCCTTACTAAACCCTTTAATGCCAATTGGAATGGGTGAGCAAATCCACTGGGCTAGCTATTTCAAAGGGAAGCCCTTTGAAAGGCTTTTCCCGATTAAAGGGTTGTTTGGTCCCTGGACCGTACCAGGAGCAAATCTAAATTGAGTACGATTGACTAAATAGAAGGTACAGAAATAGTTAATAAACATACGACATTTTTTACAATCAGCTTCAGTATTCATAGCTATATATTAAGTTTATTGACCGCCTGTTTCATAATCGTCAAGTAAAGCATATCTGTCAAATAAATTTAGCCATTTCCCTTTCTGACACTTGAAAATAGACAAGGAGAGGGCTATCTTTATTTGACAGATGAATTTACCTGTCGATTGTGAAACAGCCCCTGAAAATGCAAGATGAATACGAACTTACCCGACAAAACATAATGTCGTATGATTATACTACATCTGTAAATAAATGACTGGCTGGCTTTAATGATCATTCGAGTTTACAACCGAAATTGTCGGTCGCTTTCTCTTCGAAAATTACGGTAGGATCTCAAGCATGTCCTCATTATTTAAGTAGGTAACTTATTATAGCCGTAACAAGAAATGTCAAATGTCCCGTTCGTCTTGGGAATCAAAATATCCAGTTGTTTCAGCATTAAGAGGAAACACGGACGGTTGTCTCTTTCACGAGCTATAGCTTAAGAAAGGGATAACCTGCGCATTCCGACCATGAGCAAGGTTTTGCAGTACCCTAATTGGCCTTCCATAACTCCAATCTTGACTTTTTTTGTTAGCATCTCTCACAGAAACTGCTCGATTTTTGCTTAACCTTTACAATCGATGTATCTCTTGTCTTGTACGATGATACAGTCAGCTTCAAATAGATAGGAGCAGACAAAATGACCAAATATATCGCAACACATTCTTATTCCTATAGTAATAAAGATGTGTATCGATATATTTGGCCACTTTTGTTGCTCCTATTTGATTCTAACTACGTACGGAACCCTTACCTTCAACCGTACGAAGCCGGAGCTGGTCGCTAGCGAATAATAAAACCACCCACGTCCCTCCTTAAAATTGTCGAAGACGTGGCGAGCTGTAATACGGCTCCGAAAACAATATGATTATCCGTCCTTATTGGATTTACTTACTTAGCGGAATTGCTTGGAAAACTTACGTAAAAGTTGTACGGTTCAGAAATAGTTGCGGCGAGGCTTTGCTGGCATTAGCGGACTGCCAGGGTCGAATGGTAAGCCCGTTGATGGGGAATGCAACGGGTCACTGTGGACAAAGGTCACCAGGACCTTTTGGCCAAATATGTCGCGATATATTTATTGGAGTGGCTTGGAAACTTATGATGAGTAAATTTTGTTTTTTGTTGTTTGTGTTGAAGAAGGGCATCTATTGTGTATATGGACCCCGAGTCCCATAGAGGAGGGGGAAAGGGGATAGTTCAGTTTGTCTAATTTTGAATTTTTGTTCTTGGACTTCGTCATTTTCATTGCGAGCTACAAACTAATATTTATTACGATTGTAACCTCCGCAAGTTAAGGACTTTACGACAAGTTCCTAAAAATGGTAAACAGAGTATGATTGTGGGTGATTCCACGAGCGTTTCAACCGCCGTCAGTCCCTTGATCGCATTAAAATCGAAATTTCTGTAGCTTTGGATGCCATTTTCGGTTATTTTGTAGAAGTCAGGGCACTCTATAAAATAACCGTAAATGGCATGCAAAGATACAGAAATTTCGATTTTAATGCGATCAAGGGACTGACGGCGGTTGAAACGCTCGTGGAATCACCCTTATCGCTGAGGTTAAAATTAGAGCAATTCGTTGATGTTATTATTTATCGAACAATCCATAAGTTATGTTAGCAGCAATATTGAATGTTTCCAATAAAACCGCCAAACCCCGCTGTCATCGCAGGCTACAAGCCGTCCGCGGTCGCAGTCTCTGTACTGTTACTTTTAATGTTAATATTTACCTAAGACGAGTTCGTTTGATCGAACCATTAATGTTGGGTATCTTTTTGTATTTATACCTTACTTTTTAAATGGGTCGATCAACTTTTTTTTGTACCCCGTTGTCATGGTTACGCCCGCTGGACATCTCTAAAGAGTTAAAACCATGATTTTTTATACGTTTTATATGGTTAAAATTCATCAAACGTAAATTTTTGTTGTAGTTATAAACCCATTATTTTATGGACTATTTCCTAAGCACATTATTGGCATATATTATAACAGTTTTTTTGAGAAACTCGGTCACTGTTGTGACATGGAAAACGGACAGAATAACAAACAAGAAAAAGTTGATCGACCCAAATATCATGATTCGAATTCGATTCGATTACGATTTTATGTTATTTAAAAAAGAAAGGTATTTAATACAAAAATATACCCAAAATTAATGCTCAGATTCGTGCCAAGCGTATAAGGAGCGTTTGCGCGCTGCGTCCCATCCGAATCCGAGTAATGTCGATCCGCGTAGAAGTAGTACTATTTGTATGAGAAATCTGATGACGGAACTCGGATCTAGTGTGCAACTTACCATACAAATACTACTTCTGCTACTTTAGACCGATATATCTCGGATTAGCTATGTCTACACCTGTGCGCCATCATGTTCAACTCGCGCTTTCAGCTTTCAATTCGTTTTTCGTCAAGCGCTTGCAATACGAGGGTGACACTGAATCTTCAATAAAATCTACAGTTTTGACTTTATCTTCCGCCATTTTATTTGCAAAATGTTGCACGTCAACCCAACGGTGACGGATCAGCGTGCGCTACGGGTATGCGCTGCTATCAAACTAGTTTGAGCACCTGCGTTATTGCATGCGCTGTGGTTGCAGAGGCAGCGTCAGAGGCAAGCGCCAGATGAACGTGAAAGCGCACAGGTGTAGACATAGCTATTCGGATCGGACGCAGTGCGCAAACGCTATCAGGTTCGTAATAACACCACATCGCCGATATTGTTGCGTTCCGGTTTATTATGCCGGTGACTCTCGTAAACCCGTCGATCCCGCCGGCGCCGGATAAATATTGTAACAAAGTCTACGGTGTACGTACGCTGCACGTCGCCTAGGGTTGCCATCCGTACGGTAATATAAAATATTGTACTGTATTTTGGCTGTTCGTACTTTATAACTTACAAAGAGCATAAAGTAAGCTAAAATACTTTATTTACGACATCAATTAAAAAAATTCATCTTATAAGTTGGAACTACAAATAATATAAAATACTATATTTTTGCTATGCGTAGGTACTTAACTTTTTGTTCATTTAAACCAACAAATAGTTTAATTTTTGAAAAAAAGGTGGCAACCCTAACGTCGATCCGGGACGTATGCGTTGCTTTTATTGCTTTTAAGCGAGTTTCAGTCGGTTAAAGGTAATTTGATCGATTTTTAATGGAGTTAGTATTTGTTCTCTGAAAAACAATGTTCTAAGAAGTATACCTGATTTTTTATTCCCTCGGATAAAATGTAAACAAAGGTGTTGCCGTTAACGAAAAACATTTGAAGCATTTAAGATATTTATAGTTTGCACATTTATAAGAAATCAACTTTCTATAAATAAACTGTATATTATATTATAATTTAATTTGTTGATGGCAATCTTTATTTTGACATAAACTCTTTGTTATATTAATTTAAGGAGAGAATACTATTTTCGTATGCATAATTTATTTATTGCACTGTTGTCATCAAGTTGCGGGCCACTTAACGTGTGACGTCACTCGCTTTATTAGTTAGTGATAAATTGATAATAATAATGTGAAACATTATAATTTTAATTAAAAAATACATAATGCTGTTTCATTTCATAGATTTGTGGGATTTAATATGTAAATAAATGTGCGATGTAAATAAAATTTAAAATTGAAAAGCAGGGATTGAGCGGACTCCGCGTGGGCCGAGATTATTGTTTGCGACTGCGTTCCCCGGCGCTGAAATATGTGACGTTCTCAATATAAAGGGACCTTATGGAGGAAGGCAGTTACGCTCTTCTTGTTCTTGTAACTATACGAATACTATGGCAACAGTTCTAAAAACGGCGTAACCGCCTGCCTCCATAAGGGCCCTTTATGTTGAGAACGTCACATATGCTCATGCCGCTGCATCTTGACGACAGCTCTGTAACGGACTTGCCATTTTATGCAAATAAATAAAATGGTTTATTGGTGAAGTTTTGTTGATAGGCGAACGAGATTATTCAACGTCTTAACTCTGTCTGTCTGTTACCTATTCACGCTTAAACCGCTGAACCGATTTAGATGAAATTTTGTATGTAGATAGTTTGAGACCCGGGGAAGTTCATAGGATAGTTTTTATCCCGGAAAAATTTATAGTTTCCGTGGGAAACACGATAAACGACTTCTACGCGGACGGAGTCGCCGGCATAAGCTAGTTATGAATATGTTAAGAGATTATGTTAAATAAATCATTGATTTGCTGTGACATAGTTCTACAGTTGCTAAACCTAAAACGAATTGCCGGCAATAATAGTTTTTTTTATAGCATGGGGAAAGTAAGAGCCCACAGGTCACCTGAATCAGGTGAATGTGTATAGGCTTCAGATCCGACTTGCAATCAGTGAATCTCATGACTGCAATCCTGTTGCTGTGCAGAAGTTTATCGGTTTTACCTCTAGAAATATCAAATTTTCCGTGATAAAAAGTTCTGTGTCATTCTAGGATTAAGGACTATCTGTGTGCCTAACTTCATCTAAATCCGTTCAGCCGTGTAGGCATGATTTAAACACAAACATCCAAATGTCCATACAAACTTTCACATTTATGATATAAGTAAGAAATTCTCTCTCTCTTAATTTAAGAGCTCTGCTCTTGTCGGTGGAGCAATTTCCATTCCTCTCTCCTCTCTGCCAGCTCCTTGACCTCTTTATACGACACGCCCTGCACCTTCTCCTTAATTTGGTCCATGTAGCTTCTTCTTGGTCTTCCTCTCCCTCTCCTGCCTTCAATCTTTCCCTCTATAATGTTTTTGATAAGCTTGTCGTGCCGAAATAAATAATTAATCATCCCTCCTCTTCTGTTCTCTATAATCTCCAATATCCTTCTTTTCTCCTTTACCCTCGCCAATACTTCTTGATTCGATACCATTCCCGTCCAACAAATTTCTTCCATCCTTCTCCAGCACCGGTAAGATATTCATGGCGGAAATAATAAAATTGCCTGTACATTATACCGTTTAACAGATAGCGCCCATTATGTTGCCGTGTTCTGCAGATCATTTAAAAAAGATTATAGGCCAAGGAAATACGCCTAAATAACGGTAGTCAGACAATACCGCCGCAACAATACCCCATAATCAAATGCTAACGCGGTTTTTTCGTGTCGCGACACACATACATTGTTCTCTGTATAATGCTGGAATTTGACGTTCCGACAATGTATCCTGCTGAAATAGGCAATCGCGTGCCGAGGTACAGTCGTTTATGATGGAGGAAGTCACGTATCTATAGCTAATTTCCTTTCTTGAGATCATATACGGGATCCCTTTTTTTGCCATAATTTCATATACCATAATCATTTGATTTGCTATAATTTTAATTTTCCCGAAAATTATGTTTTTCTAAAATCTTTCAAAGATTTCATGATTATTTAAAAGATCATTGCGTTGAACCCATTAGGTTAGGTTAGGTTTATTTTATAACAATCCTGATAAGTATATGATTTTAGAAAAAGATGCCTTTATGTCAAATGATACATTATGACAAACAATAGATACCCAAAAGTCACTGAAATAAGAAACTAACCTACATTGTCTAAATACTTCCAGCTAACAAACTATTGTAACAAACCGCCAGCCAGCTAACGTGACCTATATCCCCCCCAGATTATCCGAGTAAAAACTCCCTAAAAGCCTACCTCAGGCTGATTGACGAAAATAACTTTTCTACTCAATTTTAGGGCTGCGATGTAGGTTTGAGCACATGTGCCTGTCGCGGGTGGATGCTCTAAAAGGGTTGGATAAACTCGGTGGTGTGGAAGAAATATTTTATTCTAAGTATTCATACACGTCCGTTGAATTTTTTTCAATTTATTTTTCCCTTTGACCTGCCCCTAAAAAGAAGTTTGCGTTGCTGTTTTTTAGGGTTCCGTACCATATGGTAAAATAGAACCCTTATGGTGAGACTTCGTTGTCTGTCTGTCTGTCTGTCTGTTTGTATGTCACAGCAGTTTTTCTCGGCAACTACATAAGCCATCAACTTGAAATTTGGCATAGTTGTATAACTTGCTTGCCCACATTTGTTTGTAGTAAAAAAATATTAAAGTGATTTAATAATAGCAAGTGGGGTATCATATGAAAGGGCTCAATCTGCACATTTCAAAACTATTTTTTATCATTTTCCGTGACGTACCTTTTGATTTATATCCAAAAATGTTAAAAAAATTACCGTCCCCCCCTTATCTCCGAAGTTTATGAATTGAAAAATCTGAAAAATTCCTAACTTATATTTTACAGGAAAAATAAAACAAAGTGTTCAAAATTTATAGTTTTCGAGAAATTGACAAAAAACTTTAAAGATCTGTACTAAAATTTAGGCAAGTCAAAATAGACCTTATTGCATACAATTAAAGTACATTAAAAGGTATATTTTTGAAATGAAATTAATACCTTTGCATAGCAAATTGAAAGATTGAAACTAAACACGCTAACTTATGAAGGTAAATATTTTTTTGTAAACACAACTGCGCATTTCCGTCTTCTCGAAGAGAGTTTTTCAAAGACGTTTCTATTTTCAAAGATATATTCAAAATAAACGTTTTCCTTTGAAACTATCGGTCAAAAGGAAACTCAAAAGCTTTGTATTATAATAACCTTGATCCCCAAATGTTTCCTATAAACATTTCTTTATGACTGCCCACGGTTAGCAAAGGTTTTGGTGAAACCTTTGAAGCGACATCATGTCGGTTGGACATAATATCGGATAATTTCCGGCGGACGCTGATCGGTCTTGTGTTTTCCTTTCAACTGTCATAGACATAGAAGACGAGAACTTTCACCTGAAATATTGTTTGCGCCCCTCAGGATCTGAATGATCTTTACGACGTCATCCGTGTCATTGGTATTATATTTAACATTTTCAAAGTCCTTGTACAACAGCCTAAACATGATCCGTGGAGTCTCATATAAAAACACCTTCAAAAATATACAAAAACGTTCGATCTAGTTGGTTTTTTTTTCAACACAGCGAGTAATGTTGGGGACTCATTTTAGATTTCCGAACATTTGTTTTGTTTCTCCAGTCTTTCCACTCAACGCTCCTCGTACCGCTGTAAGCCCAAAGCTGTGACCAGGCCGTTTGACGTTACACAACCTTATCTAACCATGTCTAGATTGTTATCACCCGTAATCACAATACCAATCATCGATAGTTGTGAACGTCGATGTTGTCTGTAATCGTATCAGAAAGTCGAAGGATGACACGTCTGACGATTACATCTGTATTGCTTTCGATATTGTTTATTTTGATACTTTTTTGTCGTTGCTATATGTATTAATATATAAATAACATGGCAACAGCGTTGAGAATTATGTTACCTCCACTGTGACCTATGTCTCTTTTGATCTGCCCCCGTAAAGTGCGGATAAAGCATCCGTCACTCTCGCACTTGCGTACTGGTCAGAAAGTGGCAGATGTTTTACCCATGTTTATCCACATAGATAAACACGACCATAATAGGCCCGCTCTGGAAGACCAAGTACATATTCCTTGTACCTATGCTAGTAAAATTAATTTGTCTTCCTTTGGAACTCCGGTGCTTGCCATTGACGGAGCGAGTGCTTAGCCCAAGACGAATGGGCGTCGTTCGTCATCCGGCAACGTGCAGGAAACTGCGATTTTCGCCGGCTAATCCTGTAATTGCCGGATTAGAAGTTCAACTGTTTGTACTGGAAATTATGCGTCAATTCAATCATTAAATGTTTCACTGTGCTCTGCAGACCGATCAGCCGCCGTGTCATGCCTCGGCATTGTGCTAAGAGGGATCCCTATTGCACAGGTTTTTTTTGTATTGACTTACTAGCTTCTAACCTCGACTTCATCCGCGTAGAATTAGTAGTTCCCTCCACCTCCGGTTTCGTTGACTATCCCACGGGAACAATTATTTTTTTCGGGAAATAGGGCAGCCTATGTGATAACTCAGTGTATATAAGGTATCTCCATTTCAAATTTCATCTAAATCTGTCGAGTTGTTTCAACGTGAATGTGCTATAACATTATTTCTCACTCATAAACTTTTATATTATACCATTAGCGTGGTTAGTGCGATTGTGGAAAGTGCAGTCTTCTTAAATTTTAGAAGAGAAAAAAGAAAACATTAATTCATGATTAGGGTACAGTCTTTCGGGTTTTTTCCTGTCTAATACATAATCTGTATGAATGTTTTGAATGCAAAAGTGTGTTGGTTTTTGGTTTGTTGTTTGTTTGCATTCTTTCACGTCGCAACAGAGCTACGGGTTGACACGGTTGTCGAATTCTAGTTGGAAGTAATTAGAGACTAATCAGGTTAGTGTAGTTTAACTGATAACATTTTAAAAAGATACAAGCTCAAAATTCGGTGATAAGACGTTACGCTTTTACGTAGACAATTTCAAAGGGAAATTTATGTAAACTTATTTTATAATAAGATAAGAAAAGAGCTTGGAGCTAAGGTGCTTTCGTAAGAACGTTTGCGCACTGCCTCCGATCCGTATTCGAGAAATGTTCGGTCCGAAGTAGCAGTAGTTCTATTTGTATGAGAGGTTGCGCACTAGATCCGAATTCCGTCATCCGATTTCTCATACAAATAGTAAATACTTCTTCTTCGGACCGATATTCTCGGATACGGATCGGACGTAGTGCGAAACCGCTCTAACTCGGATTGCTTGTACTGAGGGCCGCCTTAAAATAATAGATATCACAAATATTTGTCTAGTATCCTCAAAAAAACTGCTTTAACGTGATTAAGCGCGTAAATAATTTGATTAGCGTAGTTTTTAGCGTAGTAAATAATTTGATTAGGGTTGAAACTGTCGCTCGACTGTCGCTCCGCAGCCTGACGTATCGGTATCAATCAAGCGCTATGACAATGTATAGCATCGCTTTCGTGATCAAACAGCACAGTCGCGCGCGGGTCGCTGTCTACGGAAGTCTACCTTTACAAATAAACCATCATAAACAAACCAACGAACATCTGTATTGAGTGCCACTCAATATAAAGCACTTTGGTACTTTAAAGAGCAACCTCGCTAGAATCTTCAGATGCAACTATGTACTCCAGTTTATCGTTCCACTTCTGATCTGCAGTCATAACACTGTTTACGATGTAAACAAGAGTTCTAGAAGATATTTGTGTTGAGGACCTGTAAAACTGATAATAAGTCGGTCATCGAGGGAAGCATCCACTCAAAAGCGGTATATTTAATTCAAACGGAAAGTCTGCTAAATGTGTGCGATATAAGGATCTTGAATTGAATGCAGACGGGGCATGGTTTTCTTTTTTTAATGTGGTTCATCGAATAGCAAAGATTGGCATTGTTGGCAGTCAACTCTGCAGATTTCTTTTCATCTCTCGCGAGGCAAAACAGTTAGGCAAGAGACGCGTAGGTCACAAAAATAAGTAATGTAATGGTAGAGGAATTTTCTTTTGAGGAAAGAAACGAGCGCACTGGTCACCTAATCAATGTATTTCACGCTTTTTTTTAGTAGCGCAAATATACACATACAGACGCGGTGGGGGCCTTAAATTTATAATTTGTTGTAGTAATAAGATTTGTTGTGCCACGTTGTTGTAAAAAAACTTCAGAGTAATTTATATAGTGATTTCTAAATGTGTTTTTAATGACTCAAAGAGGAAATACAATCGACCCAGCGTCAAGTGAAGTAAATATCCGCTCTTTGACGTGCAGCTCTGTAAAATAGTTTAGCATCTTTGATCGAGTACTTCCCTGTAGACATCGTCAGTCAGTCAGTCAGTCATCGTTGGCTCTGACAGGACATCTCCGCGCGTGCCACTCCCGTCCATCAACAGAACGTTCTAGAATCTTACACCAGTTCCACCACCCCAATGTTTTCGTAATGGTTCGAGGAACTCCCTTGTTGTAGTCACCGAACAATAGACCTTGTTTTGTGACGCGCAACGTCGGTAACGTAACAGCTGTATATTGATTTGTGCCTTTATTATGACAAGCGGCGAATATGCGAGATTTCGTTGCCGTTTTTCCTTGTAAATATTTACGCTGTGGTATTTTAAAGTGTTTTCCGTTGAGGCGGTTAGGCTGTTTAAATATAGGCGTGTTATATTGTCTGGGAAAACACATTCAGTGCTTATGTTACGACACAATATAGGGTCGGTTTTGTAAGGTTATCGAGGAGATTGGGACTGAATAGAAAAATCACTTGAGGAATGCGACATCTGTCAGATTTTAAAGTACCGTCAGGATTTGATCCTTGACTAGAATGACAAGTAACATTTAGTCAATGACGTTTATAGTGACAAGGTGTAAACATGCTAAATATCTTTCCTTTATTAAAGTACCGTATTTGCTCTTTCTGATGTAATTAAGGTTCCGAATTGTATAAGTACTGTATTGTTTATTATAATTTTCTCTTTTATCTGAAACTAATTTCCTACGCCTTATTTGTTCATAAACGACACGTTTTTGTTCACATCTAACGACGTTAGCAGTAACTGAATATTTTTATTAAATCTCTACATAACATTAAAACTAGCTACTAACGAGGAGGCTTATATTTATTTACTTTTTCCAGATTTTTTAAATCTATTAATTATCTCTGTAGAACTATCGTCAAACATAGTATTAGTCAATAGAGTTCCATGCTGAAAAACTAAAAAAAAATTGTATTGCATGTATTGTCTTCCCCTTCGCCTTATCAAACGCTGAAGCTTTTAATAGGTACATTACCGCGTATCCAATCCATTCATCTTCATTAAAACAAACAATATTTATCAACGTGCGGCCACATTCCCAGCTTCGAGGCATGCGTCTCTTTCGCACTCGCCTAGTCTTTAGATCTGTAGAAAGGGAAGTTCTCTCGTCACAGGTCAGAGGCTTGTGAAACAGCCCCTGTCGTCGCGTGCGCAGATTATGCGCATGTCAATAAGCGGCCGAGGGATTGTAACGAGACGGCATATATTAATACGTTCACAGCCACCAATAGGCGATTGTATGCAATGAAAACACGCCTAGCGTGTCGGCGGTTTTCAGTGTGCCTATAGGTACAAGCTCTCGCCTTGGAATAAAGGATAATAGTTAATCGGAGCCTGAAAAGGGAAACGCAACTGCGGTTGTTGGTCGTAGACTGTAGAGGTAAAGCCTACACAACGATTCAGAAAAAAAACGAGACTCCTCACAATGCCCGTATAAGATTGAATGTCAAGCGATTTTATCTGCTTGTATTATTTGTACAATAGTACATGCTTTCACATACGTATACAAATTAAAAACTGAAGCAATATTTTTTGAGATACAATTTTGTCAGCAACGAGCTGCGACCTCTACCTGGTCGTCGGTACTCCGTTATTGTATCTTATTTCAAGTCGATTATGAGTCTGCATAGAAAAAAATAACTAGCAAGTGTATTCTCTAAAAAAAAGATAAAAATCTAAACTGTCAAGTTAAACTGACACTCATTATTACAATGATAGAGTAACTAAGGTGTAAATTACAACCATGTGAAATAAAATAGCATATCAAAAATGCTTCAGCTTATACTCTTATACTATAAATTGATAGACCTGATTTACCCGTAGTAATTAAATACTTCCATCAATAAAAACGAAACTCTAACGATTGAAACAAAACGACAATGAATCCTTGCACTAAACCAAAGCGGCCGTGAGTCATTCACTTGCACATAATCGTGCAGACGCCAACTGGGTCGCCGTTACATCAGTAACCCTGTGAACTGCGAACTTAGCAACCGGTATTGTTGGAGAAGACTGGGAACTTAGCACGTTTGAAGCCGACGACACGCTTAGCGTGTTCGAATTGTATTGTAAACCAATTGCCAGTTTATGGGCAGCGAATGCGCTGCGTGAAGGATTCGATTACGTAGCGTACTGCAATATAGTCGAATCCTTGTCCGAGTCGATTTTTGGTATTGATTTCTTCTTAAATGGATAAGGCCCGGGGTTCTCTGACCCCTGCCGCGTGCGACGGACGACGGACGCGGGAGTAATGCCGTTACATTGCGCGCTCTGTGAGAAGGTCTATCGGAGAATGCGTGTATTACGACCAATGTAACGGCAATACGCCCGCGTCCGTCGCCCGTCGCACGCGGCGGGTGGGTCAGAGAACCCCGAGCCTAAGGAGCGAGAAATGAAAATGAATCAGCTACTTTTTGTATAGCCTCAAAAAGATGGTATGGAGTTTTGCATTAAATACGAAATCGAAACATTACGCCTTCGTGTAATCAAAACTCGTAGTGACAAAATACTTGTGCTTGAATAGTCTTGGATTATTTGTAGTTACGAAACTGATTACAAACGACTAGTAATTTTACCGACTGTTTTCTTTCCACACCGGAACATAACAGTGCGAATAATGCGTGTGTTTTCTGAATATTCTAAGCAATAACACAAATGTTGCTATGAATTATGGCAATCTCGATAATATAACACCGGACGGGACGACCTGGACGCATTCCTCAACAACTCGCCAGCAGATCGAAAGGGGAACCTTTTCCAGCAACGGGCAGGACACACATAGGATAGCCAAAAAACCGGGCAAGTGCGAGTCGGAGTCGCGCACTGAGGGTTCCGTACATATTTGGCTGGTTTTTAGTATTTGTTGTTATTCTATAGGGTTTGGTCTATAATCGTACCAAATTTGACGCTTGTATGTTTTACCGTTTTTACGATACAACAAAAATAAAAATGTGTTGAAAAAAAACGTTTCTTGTACCTATGTTTATTATATCTTTTTTTTTAAATTTGTTAGTAAAACCGCCGTAATAACACATATTCTGAAAAAAATCAACCCGCTGTCTGTTACGGTTCAAAAGATACAGCTCTTTATAGTTAGAACAGACAGACAGACGGACGGACGGACAGCGTAGGCATATTAATAGGGTCCCGTTGGGCGCCCTTCGGGTAAGGAACCCTAAAAAAGAACACTCGGATTATCCTACTCCTACATATCCCACTTTGAAATTGGACACAATGATGGTCCTTATTCTGGCTTAATATAGGATACTTCTCATCCCGGAAAGTGTGATAGTTCCCGAGGAAAAGCAATAAACAACGTCTACGCGGACCGAGTCGGGGGCAAATGCTAGTAAAGAATAAGACCTATCTTATAAAGTACCAGCTCAGTCACGTACTCATCCCGACCCTTGCCCTGCAGACTGGACTCTTTGATGTTATAAATAGGCGCGCAACGCGAGCGCAGGCTGGCACCGGACGGGGCTCTGTTGACATTAGCAACAAACCGTTTTATGTTTTATCTGGAAATCGCCGGCGCTCACTCGATACCACGGGCTCTGAAATAGACGTGATGCGCTTCGGTATTCTGAATATGGAGGTTCATTAAGCATTCCGCAACCTGGAACTGGTATTGTAGAGTTTGCTACTTGTTTGTGGCTAGAGTAAAGGAAATCACCAAAAATCCATGTTTGGAGATTTGTTTTATCTGTCTCTTTCTGAAGATCTCTCTTTTAGTTTGGTTGGTTCTCTATCACGGAATTTCGTTCCGAAGTTTCGCAGTAACTCACCAGAACTATACAGGATGTCCCAAAATGGTACGTCACATTGACACCGGAGCTAGACCAGCGCAAGACGCATGCAAGCCTAACATGACCTCAGTAATAGTCGCATGGTTTTCAAGATTTTCCAGTTTAAAGTTCAAGTTTTTGGCCAGTTTAAACATTATGGAAATCTTGAAAACCTTGACTTACTTTCTTTTTACTTTACATAGACGAAATATTTCACGAATGACAAGTAGATATAAGAACATAAGAAGGAACTTAGGGCCTGTACACAAAACTCTACGAGCTTTCTGCGCACTTTATTATACATTTCATTACATTTGCGTCGTAGATTTTTGCGATTCGACGTCGCATCGCAGTTTTGTGTACAGGCCCTTAGCCAACCTACATTATTGCAAATAAATGTTTTCATTAGCCTAGACTAGAGGAAGGTGGAGGATGAAATTGTATTGTAAAATAAATATAAAACCGAACATTGCAATGTTAATTCTATACCGGTTTTCCTTACTCTGCATATTTTTGGTTTGATACTTAGAATGTAAGTTGTTGAGCGTTCGCATCGGTTTAGGCAAGCGTCCGTTCAGGTTTTGTGTATTCACCATAAAATCTCACTTTTTGAAGCATCAATTTTATTAAGCTGCCATGCATTGTTTACCTAAAACTGACACAGCTATTTCGGACCGTTGTTCTTAACTGTTTTATCGATACTTTTTTCCTGTTTATGCATATTTAACGATCTAAAATAAGTTATTATTACATACTGAATCGAATTTAGCGTTTGAAAACGAACTTTGAGTGTTTAAATCTGCGTGGCCGCGGGCGCTGCACCCCGTATTTTAGAACACCTATCCGGTAAATCACTGATCAGTTTAAATATCAGGGGACAATCTCACACAAATTGACCTAGTCCCAAACTAAGCTCTAGGCTTGTACTATGGGTACTAGACAACGATAAACATACTTATATAGAGAAATACATACTTAAATATATAGAAAACATCCATGACAAATACTCGCGCTCATCACACAAATATTTGTCCATACCGGGATTCGAACCCAGGACCGCTAGCTTCGTAGGCATGGTCACTACCAACTAGATTCAGATTCAGATTCAGATTTTATTACTCAACATAAATTACAGTATAAATTGCACTTCATGTCAAATTACAAGTTATTATATTGAGATCGTCAGAAGTAGAAATTACACATCAATTATGAAAATACAAAAATATAAAATTAGAATTATTTAACCTCCATGTTAATGTCATCTTATAAGTATATCTCCATTAAGGATCGTCATAACATCATGATATAAATACGTAAAGAAATCAGGAATAACAACATATAACAACAATGAAAGTCAACACAAAATACATTAAATGTCAATATCTTTTATATGTCAAGTTCTGTATACTCATTAACAGAATAAAGTGGATTATCCAACAAAAGATTTCTCAGCCGGCGCCTAAACGTTTCGTCAGATGGTTCGCGTTTGAGATCGGCGGGTAGATGCTCGTAGTAGGTGGGACCGATGACGCGCGGGTTCTTACCTGCAAGTGCCATGCGACGAGGAACCGTTCTCAAACGCCCAGTATGGCGGAGTTCTTTGCCGACAACATTCACCGTCGTGAAGGAAGAGATATTTGTTCGGACAAACATTATTATTTCAAATAAATAGAGTGCAAGTGCAAAATATACTAGGCTAACTGCGTCGTCGATTTACCAAAAGGGTTATCAAACTACAGTTTCAGTTTAAGAAGACTGTTCCTCACACCCTGTACCGTCAGATGCAGACGCTGGTCGTCTTTTTACCCGATTGACCGGAGCCAAAAGAAGGGTTTTTAATGATTTTAACAGCCTATGTAGGTACATATGTATGTACGTAGAGTTAGGTGCAAAACTGACTCAATATTAGAACCTTAGTAAAATGTTAATAAGCTGATGACAATCAAAGGTATTTTTTACATGCTTAATACAGAATAGTACTCCTTGAAATTCGCTACAAAACTGCATTAAAATGTTTTACTTGTCATTTATAATTTTTTAGTAACTTTGAACCAAAAACTGTTTGTTCGGCTCTTTGCCTTGATTCACTTTTGCAACGAACTAATATTCTGCAATATCCTCATTTTAAAGAGGGTGGAATTCCCTATTTCAAATAGTTTCCGTATTTGCGGTTGCCATAGAAAAAAAAACAAAATTATTGGAAAAATAAAAAAAAGCAATTTTACAGTTTTTGGTTCACAGTTACTAACAAAACTATTAATGACAAGTAAAACATTTTAAGGCAGTTTTGTAGCGAATTTCAACCAGTATTCTGTATTATGCATGTAAAAATACCTTTGATTGTCATCAGCTTATTAACATTTTACTAAGGTTCTAATATTGAGTCAGTTTTGCACCTAACTCTACGTACATACATATGTACCTACATAGGCTGTTAAAATCATTAAAAACCCTTCTTTTGGCTCCGGTCAATCGGGTAAAAAGACGACCAGCGTCTGCATCTGACGGTACATTAACATTTTACTAAGGTCAGTAAAAAAGCCGTGGTAGCCTAATGGTTTAACCTGCCGACTCTTAAGCAGAGGGTCGTGGGTTCGAACCCCGGCTCGCACCTCTAAGTTTTTCGGAATTTATGTGCGAAATACAATTTGTAAATTTACCATGAGCTTTTCGGTGAAGGAAAACATCGTGAGGAAACCTGCACACACCTGCAAAGCTATTTGACTGTGTGTGCGAAGTTCCCAATCCGCACTGGGCCCGCGTGGGAACTATAGCCCGAACCCTCTCATTGTGAGTGGAGGCCTGCGCCCAGCAGTGGGACGTATATATGCTGGAATATTATATTATTAATTATAAGGTCAGTTTTGCACCTAACTGTATGTGACCAAAAATCGGATGTTCCACTCTTTAGCTCCAAAAACATTAGACCGATTTTCATAAATGGGGTGTCATATGATGCGTCAAAAACGTGCGAGTGTCATAGGCTATGTAAAAACTATAAGGGTGCGTTATACTAGTCGCTAGTCGGGGTTTTAGTTTGCAACTTTTATTGTTGACACGGAGACGATGAAGACAAACAAGACAATATGGAGACGATGAAGTTTGAAATTGGTAGCTCCCGACAGGATCGCGCGGATTAAAGCGTAAAACCCACAGAGCGCAGGCGCGGGTTGGGAGCATTGTGCGTTCTGTGAGAAGGCCAATCGGAGAACGCGTGCATTACGACCAATGTAACAGCAAAACGCTCGCTCCCGACCCGCGCCCGCGCTCTGTGTTTTACGCTAAAGCTCTACCTTTCTGATAATTTAGACGACGTTAACTATATTAAATATAACGTTATTGCGAAGCCGCCAGTCAATAAAGATTTAATTAAAGTTGTGAAACTTAGTTATAGGGGCTTCAAGTGGAAAGCCAATCTTGTTAAACTCGACGGATTCCTCCTAGACTGTAATTTGATACTCGGTAAATAGATATCCGTTATTGGATTTACCTCTTCTACAATACGAGTAGCTATTAAATTGATAAAAACCCAGGACAAAATTGGGGCTCTTTCAGAGTTATTAACAGATTTTCAATAAACTTAGCTAAGAACACTCTCTATCAAGTCACCTTTCAAATAAAAAGAACTAAATCAAAATCAGTTCATCCCTTTGAGAGCTACGATGCCAAAGACACACACAAAGATACACACGTTAAACTTATAACACCCCTGTTTTGCGTGGGAGGCAAAATGAATCGATAACATTTCAGGGTTGTATTGAAATTCGCTCAGTCAGGAACAATAAAAATGCCATGTTCCTAACAGCATTGTTAAAGTCGCAGATTTATTTATCAACATCGTTATGTAAAAGGCACTGGTAACAAGGAGCGGGCGTTATTGTTATTACTCGACCACGGCAGAGCTGAAGGGTTTCATTTAAGTTTTACAATTCTACGTAACATTAAAAGGAACCTAACTTTAGGTTGAAATTTTACCTATAGTTGCAAACAAAAAGCGGTATCAAAGCGGCATGAAGTCGGGTTTCGTCAGTCATGTAATGTTCCAATGTGTATGCAAGAGGACACATTAAGAGGACTGTGAAACAACTGCAAAATGTAGCCTTTTCATACAAACGGCGATAACGTTTTCCACCCCCTAAACGTTAACAGAATTCGACCAATTTTTGATATGTGGTCAGTCGGAACAAAAACCATGTCCGTACGTTTCGTTTTTTTAAATATTGATTAGTTATAAAAAGATTATGGCCGAAATTACTTTTGTATGAAAACAATAAACTGTAATAAATCGAAATTTATTAATTATATTGAAAAAAAAAAACGAAACGTACGGACATAGTTTTTGTACCGACTGACACCATATCAAAAATTGGTCGAAATCGGTTAACATTTAGGGGGTGGAAAATGTTTTGGCCGTTTGTATGGAAAGCCGTCACCTCACAATCCTTTAAAAGTTGTGAAACGGGCTCCGCGCTATTACAACAGCTTCGGCGCATGTAGCTTTACGCATATTAACAATTGACGGGTTAATAGAGAATTTTAACCGGTGGCGTAGCTATCGGAGTGCTAGGCGGTGCCGAACATCGGGGCCCTCAAGCTATGGGGGCCCTCGGACCCGCTCAGGGGCGCCCCGGACTCTGACCAGCAAACTTCAACCTCAAACTGATCTAGATAGGGCCCCAAATCCTTTTTTTAGCACCAGAGCGGCTAGCACATCTTGTATTTTCTCGCTTATCGCTCGGTACGTCTCTATCCTTACAGACGAGCTAAAAAGAGAGATCCGAGCGACAAACGAGTCGCGGACCACTTGTGCTAGCCGTTCAGGGCCTTTGATTAAATAGCTACGCCACTGATTTTAACAACTGTTTAATGTAATACGTCAAACTTGGGCTTTGCCGCTTTATTTGAAGCCTTCACGAATTAATTTCCGTTAGGTAAGATCAGCGCGCGTTTCACTTTGATTGATTTATGCGTACAATATTCTAAGCTGACATAAGCCTCTTTCGCTCCAAATCCGCGGCTAGGTCAGTGCTGCGCGTCACTCCCGCGCATCGGGGGCAGTGGGTCGGCGCATCCGCCCGGCGCCCATTCAGCGCGCAGTGAAAGTGGTGAACAGCTGATCCGGCGCTCACGCCGCACGATAATTTCAATGCCAGGCTTCGAAAAGTTCATACAAAACGGAGTCGGTTTAAGAACCGAAGCTGAACCGGAGCTGATGTGAATATTCGCATCGAGCATTTATTCGCTGTTACCAAACCTTAAGCTGCTCAGCTCGCTGTACTGACATGTCGAATATTCGTCTTGAAACGCGCGCATATCGAGCGAATATTAGTGTTAAGTAGTCGCCACCAGATTAAAAGAGTTGAGTTTTTATGTACCTAATTGCAAAAGAGGCTTTTGTTTTTCATAAATATGTAAGTTTGTATGTGATATTATTTATTACCTTACTAATATAAAAGAAATTCACAGATCTCAATAAGTTTAAATTAACATAAAATGAACACTCATTGGACGAGTTTCATTTTGATGTAATGAGCGTTTGGAAATGAATTCCATCTCTATTGGGAATTCCCAATAACTCAAATTATAAAGTCGATACTCTAGTAACGTCTTAATTATTTCTACGTAGAGCATATTGCCATTTCCGGAGATAGCTTGCTCTGTGTAGTCCTCTGGTTCTTGAAATACCTAACAAGCCTTAATTCAATAGAAATATGATTAACTAGCGACCCGCCCTCGCTTCGCTCTGGCTACTGTTATTATACGTAAACCTTCCTTGAAAACATATCTAACTGATTGTGAAAACTGCATCAAAATCCGTTGCGTGGTTTAGGAGGAGTTAGCGTATAACAGACAGATAGACAGACGTGGAATGCGACTTTATTTTATACTATGTAAAGATTAAGCTCTTGGCTTCTATTAGAGAAAACTTTGTGTGTCTATAATAAGACGTTGGTCCATATGATTCATAATGTTTTCTCGGAAAACAATTCGCAGGGTTATAGTTTCACCGCAAGGTAAAACCCGGTTGAGTTGGGTTCTATTGTATTTACTAGTTTCAGGTAGCAACGCTAAAGTTGATAAATAGGCGTTTAAAATATCCTGGATTTTAAACGGCTTCAGAGAAACGAATCTCCGAATCGAAATGCTTATATGCGAAACGTACGTTGAATAAACAACATAGTGCCGAAGCGGGATATGTGAATGTGAATGTCAATTAAGTTTTAAGTTCATTAAAGTAGCTGCTGTCACTGTCTTTGCTATAGCTATAGAATAAGACGCAGCAACTTTAATGAAACTTAAAACTTAATTGACGTCTCTGAGTGCGGCAGTTACTTTTACACTTCAGTAAATTATCGCGGTTTTTATTATAATAATACTAACTAGGTACCTACATAAAGTTAATAAAACGGGTAAACGGGGATTGCAGTTATCCCGTGATCGTGACGATTGCAACATCGTCGAAATGGGTCATATACCGCCACAGAAACAAAAGTTGCCTCTCCTGTTCCAGAAAGTTAAGGACTTTGAAACCAAATTTTTCGGGTTAGGATATATCCGCGTAATGGGAGTCTGGTGTAGTTTTGGCCTGTATCGAAATTATATAAGTTAAAAACTCCCACGTCGTTAACTTTTAGGAACAGAAGTGACATTGTTGAACCTAAATCTGTGTATGACCCAAATTTATCAAGTAAGAATCCGTTTTATTAACTTTACTTAACTTCCTATTCTTGTTATTCTTATTCTTAACTTCACATTGTGCACGCGGTCTCAGCATCCGATACGCTACGTTCACACGGCGAACGTTTTACCGTACGTATACCGCACGCCACTTCCATATGAATCTTACCGTACACTACTCGAATACGGTACGATTTATATGGAAACAACGCGCGGTATACGGGAAAAATGTCGCCGTGTGAACGTAGCGAAACTGTATTGAAACTTGTACGGAAATTGTCCCACCGATCTCAAGACTCTTGCCAGCCTGGATTGAATTCGTGTGAATCCTCCCGCCATCTTTTTGGTCTACCTATTAGGACCCAGTCAGTTGTAAGTATCTATAAGCTATAAAAAATACTAACGAATCAATTGTACATTCCAGGCGCAGACATGTCCTTCCAAGGCGAGTACGCGGCGTCGGTGCTCGGGCTGGGCGGCGACGCGGCGCGCGACGAGCCCGCGGCGTCCCCGCGGCCCGCGTCGCGCCCCGCCTCGCGCGCCTACCCGCCCGACGCGCCCGCGCCGCCGCCCGCGCCCGCGCCCGCGCCGAGACCCGACAATTATGACACCAAGTTTAACAATAATGTAAGTAATTCTTTTTTCTCCCGACTAGCTCGGACAGGACTTCATTGTCGCTTAAAAATTGCGTGCAAAAGTACACTTTTTAACCGCTAGCGTGGAAAGTAATATTGGCCTTTTTTTTGCAAATTTTATTTTAACACCCACTGTTGCCTCTCCAAGGTTCTGCTAATTAGCCCTATTATGAGTTATTATTATTGTTCGAAATGAAAAGTGCGTTATATTGACGTTGCGTGGTGTCAACATACAGGACAGAGTTAACACATTTCACACATCAGTGGCAATTTTTTTTTATAAATCTTTCATGCTTGGTCAATATACGTTTTTGACGAATCATATGACACCCCATTTATTTAAATTCGGTCACATACATACATAGACTGTTAACCACATTACCCTTCTTTTTGCTTCGCATTCGGGTAAAAAAAAAAGATTGACTAGGATAGACTTTGTAAGTCCGTTTCCGCCGCTAACATGATCTCCCATCGTTCCACAGCAGCGGTTCCCGGCGACGAACAACGGCACGGAGGAGGAGGGCGTGCTGGACCTGCGCGCGCGCGACCCCTCCGTCATCTCGGTGGGCTCGCAGCACTCGGGCGTCTCCGAGACCGCCGGCTACCTGGACGCTGTCAGGTGGGGACTACTCTGAAACTTTCTTTTGAGTTTGAGTCAGTACAGCGAGACCGGCGTGCCCTAATAGATGGTGAACAGCTGTTCCTGGGCATTACCGGAATTTTTAAGCCAGGGATCCACTTGGGGGCGAATAAAAATGAACAGCAAGGTAAACAGGCCAGCTGATTGTTAGTGGGGACTGTGTTCAGCAGTTGACGGCTTTTACCAGTACTTGAAAACCGGTTTATTTTCCGTACTGGTTAGAGCCACACTTTTAAAGAGCCTAACCCATAATAAAGGTTACGCTCGCAAGAACATCACTCTAACCGGTTAATATCTCGGAGCGCAAACAGGGAACGAAATCCATCTATCGGTTAGAGAGCGCTTCCTCCGTGAGCGGAGACTAGGATGAATGACCGCTCGCTTAAGAATACATGAGATTGGTTTGCTTAAGAATACAGGATTGGTTTGCAGGATTTCATTGGCAGCGCCACCGGCGCGACAGCAGTCATTGGTCCCGTATCGAAACACCGAGTAACCGGTTAGGGAGCGCTTAGAAATAACGTTTCGAAATCAATTCGTTCGAACGTAACCTAAATAATTAACCGGTTTAACTTAAATAAATACCGGTTTATTTGTAACCGGTTACAAGCCCTGGCTGTTACGATGATGACGAACGCTCGCACGGAAAACACGGAGACTTTATTAGTGAAACGCTTCGTGAGTTTAAAACACTTAGGGCTTGGCTGCAGTGTTCGTAGCCGTGCGGTAATAAACTTATTATTATTATTAATAGCCTGGAATGTCCCACTGCTGGGCAAAGGCCTCCTTCCCATCCTTCCACGTATCTCGATTATGTGCAATCTTCCGCCAATCTTGTCGAAAGGTGTCAAGCTCGCCATCTGCGCCGTGATCTGCCGCGTCGTCGTGTCCGGTCTTTTGGGACCCAATTTGAAATTATTTTTGCCCAAAGGTCATTAGGCATACGGCAGATGAGTCCAGCTCAGTTCCACTTGAGGATAGCAGCTGTTAAGGCTACGTCAGCTATTTGAGTTTTAGAGCGTATTACAGTATTTCTAATGCGATCGGTCAATTTCACGCCTAAGATACTACGCTCCATAGCTCTTTATTGGTAATAAACTTAATGTGAAATAATTCTTGTAGGACGGTAAAGGTACGGTAGGTGATCGGTATCCACCGTGTAAGCCGCTAGCTCGTATACCTCGTAACTATTTCATCAGTTCTTACCTGTTTTATGTAATTCTCAAATAACATATATACACTTCCCACATTCCAGATCAACAGTGTCAGTGTACTCCGGCAACTCGAATTCGAGCTCCGACCGCGACATCCTGGACCTGTCGATGCCGGACAAGAACTCGGTCACCGAGGTGTGCTACGTGTGCGGCGACGAGTACAAGCGCGGCACCCTGTGCAACCTGCACACCAAGGAGCCGAAGGACAA
This sequence comes from Tortrix viridana, assembly GCA_963241965.1. Taxonomy (NCBI): domain Eukaryota; kingdom Metazoa; phylum Arthropoda; class Insecta; order Lepidoptera; family Tortricidae; genus Tortrix; species Tortrix viridana. The sequence continues at coordinate 8,862,679 of OY725193.1, read as the reverse complement.
GGCGGTGAGTCGTCCCTACTTAATCGCTGCTAATGGGAGCGGTCTAGTCGCATACATACTGTTAGTCATAATCAGAGTGGGGCAAATCAACTAATTTCGTCAATCATTTGATCAATCATGACTAATTTAATCATGACTAAATTAGTCATGACTAATTTAATCATGATTGAAAATATTAGTCATAATCATGACTGAAGCCACAAATCATCAATCGTTAGTTTTAATCGTGACTAATGATTAATGCTTCTAACAAATAAATGTGAATGCTGTGTTTTTTGTCGTACTTACTTATTTTTTGATGGAGTTTATCTTTGTACTATCGCATTTATCACAGTAGCGTAGTATCGCAGTAGCAAAAGCAGCAAAGAAACTACGAACAAACGTTCGAAACGTCGCACTTACACAGACGCACCACGTCTCAAAGAGACCCCTAAGCGGACATGGCAGTACTGTCAGTGGCGGGTGTCGCATCGAGACGAATGGTTTCGCTTGTATTTTATTATTTCTTTTAAAAGATTCCTCGAGTGTATTGCGTAGTATACGGCTGTTTGAACTCGGCTTCTTCAAAACCAAAGCTTACAGTAGACGCCATCTTGAACTTTTAAGTTAATCGACCGATTGCTTCCAAAATCGATATCTGGGGATTAGTGTGGTCTCCGACAACGAATCCGTTGATAGAATGAGAAAAACTAGCCGCCATCTTGAACTTTTTAGTTATTTGACCGATTGCTTTTAAAATCGATATCTAGGGATTTGTGTGGTCTCCGACAACGAATCCGTTAAAAGGATGAGATAAATTTGCCGCCATCATGAACTTTTTAGTTATTCGACCGATTGCTTCCAAAATCGATATATGGGTATTTGTGTGATCTCCGACAATGACTCCATTTGACATAATGAGAAAAATATATATCGATTTTGGAAGCAATCGGTTGAATAACTAAAAAGTTCAAGATGGCGGCTAGTTTTTCTCAGTCTATGAACGGATTCGTTGTCGGAGACCACAGAAATCCCCAGATATCGACTTTGGAAGCAATCAGTCAAATAACTAAAAAGTTCAAGATGGCAGCTACTTTTTTTCATTCTTTTAACGAATTCGTTGTTGGAGATCACACAGATCCCCAGATATCGATTTTGGAAGCAATCGGTCGAATAACTAAAAAGTTCAATATGGCGACTACTTTTCTGATTCTGTCAACGGATTCGTTGTCAGAGACCACACAAATCCCCAGATATCGATTTTGAAAGCAATCGGTTGAATAACTAAAAAGTTCAAGATGGCGGCTACTTTTCTGATTCTGTCAACGGATTCGTTGTCAGAGACCACACAAATCTCCAGATATCGATTTTGAAATAACTACTTAGCTGAGATACACTAAACAAAAACCTTTATCTTTCTCTCTCAATTGGAGAGTAGGTATTTATTTTGAAAAGTAGGCCTAGTTTCTCTACTACTTTAGCTTTATTTATTCCTTGTCTCTGTCTAGCCGCTACCCGTTGAATCGTTAGGTAGTGCAATAATAAGTCGAAATACTTGCGTATAGAGATTGAAACAGCAATTTCATTCTCAAAAGTCACGCCTAAAATAAGTAAGTTATTTAAAATTTTATTCTAAATAATTTACTTATTTACTACAGTTCTCTGCAATGCAACTCTACAGTTCGAAACCCTGAAAACATTTTGTCCACACTCAGTGACGATGTTTAAAAATTTCAATCATAAACAATCAATCATGATTGATGACTAATGATTAAAACTAATCAATCATTAGTCACCACGCCATGACTAAACTAACAAATCATTAGTCATCAATCATGATTGACGTAATTAGTCATTAGTCATCAATCATTAGTCAAACTAAATTTTGCCCAACACTTGTCATAATGTAATGTTAGTCATTGTTTTTTTAGTCATACACCGTTTAAAGCTGAAATTACAGGATTTAATAAACATCCATCGTGTAGATTAGTTAGGTTAGGCTAGGTTACCTATTACACATTATTACTAACAATATGTATGAAAAAGGGGGTGGAAGTTTGTATAGGGAATCAATCTTAAGTAAAGTATTTAATATGGAGATAGTTTGAGTCCCGGGAAAGGACATACAATACTTTTTATTCTGGAAAATTGGAGATCCCGAAGGAAGTCGAGAGCAAAAGCTACTAAACGACCTTTCTAACGGCATATGTATTTTCATTTCATTTCATTTCATTTATTCAGCGTAAACAAAGAATTACAGTATACAATGTAACAAAAGATATACAATATGTGAGTTACGTTAAACTAAAGGTAGGTAGAATTTCAAGGTTCTGCGAGAAATCTGGTATTTTTCGTTTTGTTTTGTAGGGCAAACCTTGGCTAATCGGTGATAGTTTTATTAATTGGTCACAGAATTTTATCACTCGAGCAGATAATTTGGTAAATTCACTATGTGAGAGTCCGTAACATTGCCTTCGATCGTCAATATCTCAAAATATTGCAAATATTAAACTGTCCATACAAAATACATTTGATTATACATAACATAAAATCAGGTAATTCAGTGATAATAGGGTAATTGTGTGATATAGGACTTTAAATAATAAGAATGACATTTCTTTGGAACACATATATAAAAACATGCTTTTGAACTCTTAACTTATCTTAACCTTTATCTGGTTTCCCATTTTTTATCGGTTTTCAGTGTGTATTCTGCTCAGTCAATTAACAAGTTGATATTAGAGTCAAACCGCTTAGTTTCCTATTGACGAAAACGTTTTTAATTTCGGACAGAGTGCTCGGATGCATTCTTTTTGTTATTATAAGATTTGAGAATAAAACTTCACTATCAAGGCTAAATCAACTATCACAGGATTACAAAGTATAGCAGAATAGCCAAGGTTTGCCCTACATTTCGTGCACATTACCCTGCGAGAGGCCGGACGCTTGACAGGTTAAATAACATTTTTTATTATGTTATCATCTAGTAAATAACAAGCCTCGGGCCAATGTTAATAATAACGGTAATATAATTATGTTTTTGGCTCAGAGAAATCAACGCGTCTTTTCTTTTTATTTTATTTGTGTAATCTTTGTAACCGCTGGATGACAGCAGCAGAGGACCGATCGTTGTGGAAAACCTTGGGGAAGGCCTTTGTCCAGCAGTGGACGTCTTGCGGCTGTTGATGATGATGATGATTTATTTATTTTCAGGCTACAAGGCCCATAGATAAATACCTTACTGACTAAAATACATATATTTATAACAATATCTTGAACTATTTTGGCGACAAAACAGCGTGGCTCTGTTGAATCGCAGCGTTAGAAGTCATGCTCGCTGGCAGGCCGCCCCGGAACCGCCGGAACATGACATCTTTCGGCCAGAAGGCAGGCGACTCGACCGTCCCCAGCAGCGGCCGCGGCACTCGCACCACGAACGAAGCGAAGTGCACATAGCGCCGCGAATGCAGCTGAAACACCCTCAGAGTGTAGCCTGTCTTCTGACTGACGTAGCCCACCACGTCATCCACCGATGTGGAGTAGTGCAGGCGCGACACGTAGAGCGTATTCGGTGTGGCAGCTTGCAGTCCGGAATTGGGGTCCAAGCTAGCGGTGCCGCACTGACTCTTACAAGGCTTCCTACGAGCCTTATTCCTCTTCTGTACCAGCGTGAATCCCTCCTTATCCACAACAATACAATACTTGATATGTTCGGTAATCTTAAATAAAATCCAATGTTTTAACTTTATCTTCCGCCATTCTATTTGTTAAAAGGCACAAAATGTTGCACGCTAACCCAACGGTGACGGATCTGCGTGTGCTACGGGCATGCGCTGGTGTCATAGTTTGAGCGCATGCGTTATTGCATGTGCTATGGTTGCAGAGGCATGCGTCAGAGGAAGACGCAAGATGAACACGAAAGCACACCTATTATTGTATTGTCACTGAAGTATTTCAGCTCAATCTGACACCGGGAAGTGGTTGTAATTCAGCTTGCAAGATTTGACATTAACAAACAAACATTGCAAGTTTAATAAAATCTTCTAAAAATGAAAAAATGAAAATGAAAAAGGTCATTTCTATAAATATTTACAAAATCTCAGTTTCTGGCTGGCACCTGAGCTAGACTGCCCTGTGTTACAGGATCCAGATTATAATATACGACATATTTGATTTAATACCGTACAGACCGTATTTTAAATCATGACATAAAAAGAAACAATCAACAAATATATCTTAACTCTAAAATACAATTACAGATTTTGGTAGTGTAGATTAACACTTTCACGACCAAGCTCAAATCAAGTAGTTTCGCTGCATACCTGAAATCTATAGCTAGTATAGTATGAACAAGGCTCCCGTGTTCTCGGCATGTCGGGAATATCATAGAGGACACGGTAGCCGTGTTCTCGATCGTGAAAGTGTTAAGTAGATGGATCATGAACCCTTATAGTTTCGCAGTGTCCTGTCCGTGTGTCCGTCCGTCCGCAGCTTAGCTCAGAGACTCTTAGGCTTAGACTAGGAAGCTGTTATTTGGCATGAATATACATATTAGTTAGCCAACAAAGTGGTACATGTTGTGGGGTGCCGTTAAGGGATCCGTTTGTGAAATATTAAGCTTTAAAGTGCTAATTTTTGTTGAGTCAGGTGTCCCCTCAAATCTACGTAGACTACATAGATACGTTATTCAATATATATTGTTTCATTTCACAGTTTACTTCTTGCATTGCGTAATAGAGGTCAGGCGACTAATAGACTAAATTAAAAAAATATACCACCAGAAAACATCCATCCTAAGGTATAACGTTCAAATATGAAACTAGTTTCCATGCATTAAAATTGGAATTCCAACAATTTTTTGTTGACGCGTTTTGTCTCCGATATCGATACCGGTTATAACTAGATCTCCATTCACTTGATAACGTAGATATCGAATTCTGTAGTGGATGACGTCATTTATAAAATGTTGCTACGAAACTTATCAGCTGACTATCGCCTCAGCGTAAAGCGTTCAATTCATTAAAGTATATATATCTTTATTATCGCTCCGCTCTTGCGTTTTTGCATAGCTTGGCAAAAAGTTCTATAAATAACCTAACCTAACCGAGTAAAGACTGCGCAAGAGCATGTCGGGCCATGCTCAGTGTAGGGTTCCGTCGCCATTGCTACAAATACAAAAAAGTGCACCAGCAAAAGAGCGTATCTTCACGGCACATACGTCCGTTTGTTGAGAAGCGCAGTTTTTCGACAATAACTCAAAAACGGTATATCTGATCATGTTGAAAATAATTTTGGTTGAAAGTATTTATTAAGCGTTACCTTTGTAATTTTTTTTCATATTTTTTGTATATACGGTTTAAAAGAAATACACACACACACACACGGGGGTGGGGACACAATTTATGCAACTTTCGGAGCGATTATTTCCGAAAATATTCACTTAATCAAAAAAATTGCTTAGAAACCTTAAAGTGTTTTTCAAAGAACTGTTGAAATATGTGCCACACGTTGATGTTTGCTGAAAAAACGATTTTTTTTTTTAAATTTTCAACAAGTGTAGCATAGCATAGTGTATGTTGCACCAGTCGAGGGTAACGACTGTGATAGCGGAGGCGCAAGGTCGCCTTGTTTACCGCCGGCGGCCGCCCCGGCCCGACCCGAGATATCATGTAAATAAAACAGAGTTAAAAGGATTGCGAGGCTGAAAATGTCCACACAAAATGCGGTAACGTTTCTCTGCCCTTAAACTTAGTCCAAATTTTACTATAGGTCTGTACGTTTTACTAGAGATGTGCCGTTCTCGGAAACTTCCCTCATTTTACATGGGAAGTATTCCTCGTCGAGAATGTTCTCCATACAAAATGAGGTATGTTCCCGAGAACGGCACACCTGTACGTTTTACATACAGAATTCCCAAATCCACTGCATATAATCAAACGTTTTCGTTTTCTGGACACGGCAGTTGTAGGCTACTATCTAACACTTCTCGCTTCTTATACATAAACCTTCCGTGAAAAATTATCTATTTGATTGTAAAAACCGCATCAAAATACGTTGCATGGTTTAGGAAGAGTTAGCGGATAAACAGACGGACGCGGAAAGCTACTTTATTTTATACTATGTAATGGTACGGTGACAGAATAAAAGAAAAGAGGAATTTGCTGTCGACAATTAGCGACACGACTTTTTCCTTAAAAACATCATAGAAGAAAGAAGAGGCATGGGAAGACCAAGGAGAAATTACTTTGAGCAAATAAAAGAGAAGTTTAAAGTCGTGTCGTACCAGAAAGTCAAGCAGTTGACAGAAGACCGGAGCGGTTGGCGATTACTCCACCGACAAGAGCTTGGCTCTTGAATAAGGAGAGAGAGAAGGATACGGTAGCTAAGCAAAATGTAACTAGCTATGATAATTCTAACTGGATCTAAATGTTTTATTCGTAAATAAATTATTTGTCAATATTACGCTGGCTGTTGATCGGTTGGTACGCAATACGCGCAGTGCTATCGTGATGAGTTGCCCTCCGACCTGCCTGTTTACAGCGGAGGGCGAGGTGAGGGCAGAGATACGGATGTGTCCCGAGCCGCACGGATGGAATTTCACGTAGTTACCGCCATGTTAGGTGACCTAGCCACGTTTTTACTAGTTGGCTCCCTCTCACTACTTCGTAAATAGTATTTCAGTACAACCGATAATCCATTTCAGTAATCTTACGACCAGATACATCCAAATAAAGTTATCTAAATAGTTAGGGTTTGTACACAAAACTGCGATGCGACGTCGCGTCGTAAAAATCTAGGAGCTTTCTGCGCAAATTTTTATACATTTCATTACATTTGCCTCGTAGATTTTTACGTCGCAGTTTTGTGTACAAGCACTCCACTTTAACCGGTGTTTGGGATATAGTAAAAGCACTCTGCTAACGGTGGTGATGGTCGGTAGCATTAGTGTTTAACATAGGTCGACAGAAATGTTAATTATTGTTTGTTGTTTTTTTTTCTTAATAATCAACGTTGAAAATTTGCTATCACCCAAGTGGTCGTTTTTACAACCCTTAAATTTTGTCCCATTACAATATAATACAATAACTCTTTATTGAACACCACATACAGCAAGGACAGGAAATACAACAAGAAAGAGAAGTGTTACATAGTGAGTGAACAGGCGGTCTTATCGCTAAATAGCGATTTCTTCCAGACAACCTTACAAAGAAGAGAAGATTAAAAAAGGCGGTGCAAACTAAAATTATTTATAAATAAATAAAAATCAGGGGACAATCTCACGCAAATTGACCTAGTCCCAAACTAAGCTCTAGGCTTGTACTATGGGTACTAGACAACGATAAACATACTTATATAGAGAAATACATACTTAAATACATAGAAAACATCCATGACTCAGGAACAAATACTCGCGCTCATCACACAAATATTTGTCCATACCGGGATTCGAACCCAGGACCGCTACCTTCGTAGGCAGGGTCACTACCAACTAGGCTAACTGCGTCGTCAATAAACATTAACATTTAATTTTTTTTATTGTATAGACTCGCAGCGTAAGCAGTCTGCAGAAAATATAAGATTTATTTTTTCCCATACAAATCTGAAATACGTATTATTATCTATATGTAATTTAATTATATTCCGTGTCCTGGGTTTGGTGTGTTGAGATTTCATTATGTGTATGGACCTCAGAGCCCATTTAGCCATCAGGCATGTGCTGCCTTCCTCACCCTGGGGCCACACTAACGGGAAACACCGTTAAAAATCAACGTCCATCGCCTCATTCGTAGTTTGCATAAGGCGATAGACGTTGATTTTTATCGGCGTTTCCCGTTAGTGTGGCCCCAGCATCACAGCGTCGGTAACGAGTAGGGGTGTGGTTGCAGAACAAGCAGCCGTACTTCCCGATCTTCGGCGAGCAGCACCCGCGGCCGCCGCGCTCGCGGCCCAAGGACGCGCTCGGCACCGTGCGCGCCTGCGCCGCCTGCCACCACCACCTGCTGCAGCAGTGGGCCGCCTACCAGGTACCTGCCGCCGCCGCTACCACGCAGCGCCATCTCGCTCAAGGGCCGATCAGCATTTTTGATCAAGTTTTGATTCGATCTTGACAGTCAAATCTCATAGGTCTCAGATTCCACTCACCATCAGACATCCCGTGTATTTAAAAGAACCATGCCATAAGAAACACTATTTCAGGTTCTGAACTCCTGAAAAAGTCCCTTTTTAACTTAAACTCACAACATTTATTTGACAAACACACTGCAATACAACAGACAGTTCTAATATCTTTATAACAGAAAACCATTTTAGAACTTTTCAGATCTTCGTCTCGTTACAGAGTAACTGAACACCCGCATCTGAATTATCGTCAAATTGAACCAAATTGACTAAGAGCAGCAGGTACGCATTGAGCGGCTAGCCGCATGCGGTTGCGGCTAACCACATAGTGCGTTTAGGTTCCGGTTTTGCGTTTTCATACGTTTTGATCAGCCATGCGGCTAGTGCGCTAAGTGGTGGTGCAAAGGATGAGCTCTTAATTTGATTATTATAAACCCAACTTTATATTAAAGCTGATAGCCCACGTTAAAAGTTTATTATTATATGATTTCGGGCCAACTGCAAATCATACGATGTTGCACCCGCGATCATTTGATGTCTTTACAGTTAATTGTTTATCGTCTGTCAATATAAGAAGGCAATACTAATAATAATAATAAATTGTTCACAATTAAAAGATTTTTGTGTTTTTGTATTGTGATCTGGAGAGGTGGGGGTCGATTTGGTTGCACTGGCACTTTAAACCTTTTTTGTGGCTGTGTTGTAAACTTTTAATTTATTTTTTTTTTACGAATTTATAAAAAGCTCGATAAAATGTAATCCTTCAATTATTAACTTTTTAAAAGTATGTTTTTTATTTCATTAGTAGCAAGTCTTAAATGAGTGAAAATGTTGCACCCGCGATAATGGAATGACCCAGTTAAGCCTTCGGTTTCAGGTTTACAGAGACCGAAGCACTGGACATAGGCTTCCACCAGGAATTGCCAACACGGCCTCTGATGTACATAGCCTGTCCGAGGGACTGATAAAAAAAAGCATTGCCTAGCTTAGTTCTGGAACTGAGGTTCATATTAATCGGTTCGATTACTCACTGATTGTTGGATAAATCAGCGAAAGCTTACTAACCGTTTGATCGCTGACCTTTAAACACACTCGTTGTTGCCATCGAACAAAACGTGCCAGAGTCTGTTTGTCCACACTTAGCAAGTGGATAAACCATTCATTATCACTTTGTATCGGTGGGTTTGCGTCTGTCTTCTCGGGACTGTCACGTCGTATATCCCCGCCGATACGCCGTTACACAAATATGTACGTGCTAATTTATTTGGTATTTAAATGTTCTTTAAGGTCAGCAACAAGAAAAGTGTGAGAAACATGGTTGGAAGCAATGTTATCATCGAAATTCTGCTTTCTAATTACTTTGATCAAATCGATTTGATGAGGTATACGGTTTACGCGTGTAATTAGCTACAAACATTATGCAAAGGGTTTTCTTAAAGTCCAAGGTTGACTATTATTTTAAGTACAACTGAATAAACGCGGAAGTGTGTTTGTTTGTTTGTTCCGTCTTTACGGTTTAACGCCTTAACCAATTGATGTGGAGAACGGGGGTATAAAAATTAAATATCCTTACATAGTATAAAATAAAGTCGTTTTCCGCGTCTGTCTGTATGTCCTCCTCCTATTTTGATGCGGTTTTCACCATCAGTTAGATCATTTTTCACGGAAGGTTTATGTAAATAAAAGTACCCGGAGCGAAGCGAAGGCGGGTCGCTAATCATCTACAAATCAGTGATGCAATAAGAGAAATACTTGCATACTCGTAAAGACGATAGGAAATACTCAGGACGCGACAAAATGTCAGTTTTAGTTGTATCAGCGAAAAAAAACAAAATCCGCTGATAACAGCGAGTTTGATCATCAGTCTAACCGTTATCTTAGCGTTCTTACGGCCCGGCCACGACTGAGTGATGAGATCTATTCATTGAACGGTTGAGACGCTCACCGCATAGTGGTTAGTTGGCATTACACGCAATGTATTAGGAAATCGCTTGTCGCGCCGCTACTGTATCAACTACACTGAGCAATTCCACTTATAATAATCATATTGTTTACGTGTGATAGCTTTTATTTACATGTCAGTAAGAGCTACTATTACCTCTATAATATAACGATTGCGATACAACAGCAAGATGCGCTTAAACAAATAGAACAAACTTTAGTTCGATCAGTATTTAAATTGACGATGACGCTATCGGTAACCTAAACTAACCTAAAGTTAAAAAAAAACCCCGACAAACCGGGACCCGTCCTTTTAGAGCTCATGACTCTTAAACGGCTTAACGGATTTTCATCAAAACAAACTAAGAACACTCTCGATTAAGTCACTATTCTAACAAAAAAAAAAGGTAAATCATAATCGGTCCATCCGTTTAGGAGCTACGATGCCACATACAGATACTCAAATACACGAAAATTTATAACACCCCTGTTTTTGCGTCGGGAGTCGAACACATCGGGAGGCATTAACAGTAGCGGCCGACGCAATAGATTGGAAGCTCACGTCAATCCTGAACATTTGACAGTTTTCGAACATCGATATCGTTAGCGCTATGTGTCATGTCTTAGACTTTATGCGATTTATAATAAACTTTCAAGTTATTATAAATAAGAGTAGATTTTTCAATTATAGTTATTATATCGACTATGTAGAGCACACTGAAAGAAAGAAGAAAGAAAGAAAATAAGTTTATTTGATAGGCATTTTACAACTTACAGATTGAAATATTATTTTTGACATAATTTTAGACCTATCAAAATGGTTTCCACTCAGCTTGATGTGCCAAAACGTTGATATGCGTTTTGACACGCTGGTTTTCAGTGGAACCAGGGTAAAACTAAAACTAAGTAGGATGGTGGCGCTAACTCCAAGCTATTTTACACATGAACCGTCACGTATCATGGGCAACTTTGACCAAAAACATAACATATCTGCAACTGCGTGTAAGTCACGAATCTATTTGATGAGAATGACGTCACAGCCGTATCTACACAGCTGTATCGAAATGGTTGTGCGTATGTCAATACAGGTCACTCGCATGCAAACCGAAACAACCTTTATTGTAATCGGTGAAAAGTGGAGATTTCCATAAGGCTTGGTACTTCTATAGTTTATCGTAAAGTCGTCTGGGGTCGTTTTGTCTAAGGGCAGGATCAGTGTTAACTGTCCTGATACTGTTTTATTAATGCTCCGTGTGCACAGAGGTTATCGACTTTATGCGCTTAATAGTAAGACTCCAAGTTGAATGATACCCTTAATTGGTTTGTTATTTGTGTTTATTTTTAAACTGGAACAGTAAAGTGTAATAAGGTCTCGGAATTCAATATTTATTTGTTGTTTTGTTTTTGCTGCTGTAGTGTTTGTATTCTGTGAACTGATAATTTAAATTAATCAAAAGAAAAAATGCGCAAGAGCAAGTCATTCAAGAGGATTCGGGTTGTTCGGGTAAAGTCGGCTAGACTCGTATAAGAGCGTATGACCGCGAGTGAGAGAGAGGTTTTCTTTTTTTGAAGGGACCTACGTTGTTAGCTGACGGCTTTGACTACTTCAACGGAGGGAGGGCGAGCTCCTGTGGGGAGCTCAGCGCAGAAATGGGGTTTTCACTAGCATGCCTAAGGGCGCTCCTATTGAGCCGACCTCGGACTTAGGACGCTGGGAGAATTTCAAACCAAATCGATTTTGTGCTACCAACGCTTCGGAAAGTTACGTTAGGCCAGACTGAGAGAGAAGTACAAACCCGAATCCTATTCTAAGTGCTCACGGGCTGTACCTTCCTCCCGCCTTAATTATTACTATCTGTTTTATTATTGATAGTATCCGCCCGCGACTCCGTCCGCGTAGAATTAGTAATTTTGCCATCCCACGGGAACTGTAAGTGTTATCGGGATAAATGGTAGCCTATGTGTTAATGTATGTATATGTATGTATGTAAACTCTTTATTGCACAAAAAGTATAAGTAAATAATACATTGACATCGTAAAATTAAGTACAAGGGCGAACTTATCCCTAATCTAGAAAATAATCTAATCTAATTTAATCTAGGGTATAAGCTATCTCCAATCCAGATATCATCCAAATCCGGCTAGCCGTTTTAGCGTGAAGAAGTAACAAACTCACAAACTTTCGCATTTATAATATTAGTGTGATACGATAGCTGCCATAATACTATTTTTTTTTTAATAGCCTATTTGGGTGTCCCACTGCTGGGCAATGGCCTCTCCCCTTGATCTCCACAGGTCCCTATTTAGTGCTTCTTCCGGCCAGTTGCTAATTAATGCGTCGTCCCGCCATCTCCGTTCAGGCCTGCCCCGTCTGCGTCGCCTATTTTGCGGCACCCACTTGGTAGCTACACTAGCCCACCGGTCTGGGTGCATGCGGCAGACGTGACTAATACTTAGATTTTATTTTTAGAAACACTAATTTCCTTTTAATATGCTTATAAAACCTCGAAACGCCACATTTAAATATAACAATCATTTATCTTTATTATAGTAATTAAAATTAAACGCGGGCATTGCACGATAAACATGCCACTACGGAAACAATGTCGTCTGCATATTACACTTACTATGTAGATGATCTAGACCTAGCCTAACATATACCGATTATGCAAAACATGCTAGAAAAAGTTAACTTTGCGTATATAATGATACAAGTATCTAACCTAGAGCACAGAATAATCAGTCTTATGTGTCTAGTTTAATGCATAAAGTGTTATACATGAAATTATCATAGACATATTTACATTTAATGATTTAAATGTAACTGGTTCTCGTGTCCAAGCAATTAACACCTACTTACCATAATATAATGTTATTATTATTAGTTTGAGACTGTGTTTACACGCCAAAGTGCGTCGTGAGATGGTAAGCGAGGTGGCTCATGATCTGGAACCGTATCACAGTGAGTGACGTTATAAATTAAATCGTTAAAACAAACAAATTGGTTTATTATGTAATTGTGACACAGTTCTATGGTGAGTCAGGCAGACAGAGCATTCGGGTTATATTTGATGAAAACTTGTCATACGTCTATCCTACGAAACGTGATCGATATTCTGGATTTACTAAGAACAACAAAACTTCTTCAATCTGAACCTATTTAAAGCTGGGGTGAATAGGCATCTTCTGGGCGAGCTCAGAGTAAGAGTTAGTCATGAGCAAAGTCATTATCTAATAAATAAAATATTAAAGCTAAACTTTAAGGTTATATTGTTAATCACAAGACGGATAAACAGCACTGCGCAGCGTCGGTCGTTCGTTCGGAAACGCGCCAGTCTTGCCGCGCCGCCCGTGCGCCCACGCCGCTCGCCGCCCCGCCTCCGGAGCGATACTTTAAGTCTCGCTATCAGAACCGATAACCGCTCACCTCAGTGATAATGATAATGGTAATGCCGGCGCTACCATGTCGTACGCATAAATGAGTATAGTGTCAAGTGAACAGTGTTTGGTTAAGTGTAATCCGTGTTTTTGAAGCAGGTTGGAAGGAATGGAAAAGGGATGTGCGGGCTGGAAGAGGAACTGGCCAATGGCAAGGTAGTTATTGGGTTTTGATATTTTTATGGATGTGTGCCATTGATGTGTGTAGTTGAGATATGTATGTGTGGGGTCGTGATGTGATATTATATTTATTGCATAGTCAAAGTAATGTAGGTGATTTCGTTTGGCATTAAAAGTGTTGTGAGGCGTAGCTGAGTGGTAGCTGTCAAATTTTTTCCGCACAAATTTTGCTCCGGGCGGAGTAAAATGGATGAAATGTTTTTAACGCGTTTCTTAACGAAATATGAAAATACCGTAAAAGAGCAAAAAGTAAAATTTAAATTTAAAACGGCCAAAAATACGGATAATACAACGTGTAACAAAAATAACGCAAAACCGGAAAACTGTTTGTTCAGAATCGACAGAAGAATAGGTTCTACTAATTTTTAATGTAGGTATTAGTTTTCAAAAATAATAATTATTATTATGCCGTATCTAATCACTGTCGTAGCGCTGTGTTAGCGCCAACGAACGCGCGACAGACGCTCGCTTCGTTCATTCATAACACCATAGCTATGAATCTCTAGAATAGTTAGCAAAACAAAAATTACGCGTATCTTCCAAGATATTGTTTAAAAAAAAAGGAATTCGGAAATCGATTTACCATAATAAAAATCAATTAGGGTGTCTGAGGTTTTGCGTTATTTTTGTAACACGTTGTATAAGCATTTAAAACTACTAATTAGACAGAGAGATCCGACATGTCATGTGACATCAGCGGGCTCTACGGTCATATAAACTCCATGTTAAATTCTGTTTTGCTAGAAAGAGATAGAAACAAATATTTAATGCCTTATGTCTTGATTATTTTTATTGTTATAAGAAAAAAAAAATCTCTACTATTTATTACATTAATGACTTTTTAATAAAGCAAAAAAAAATCATACATATACCCAATTAGGAACAAATAAAATGATAATACACTACTTATTTGTGTAACTATTGTAATTAATTATGATGACACGATTTTATGTGCAATGTAGTGTGATACACGCGAATGTAGCGGGTTTTATTTTTAAACAAATTATTTAAATAAATATTTAACGTTGTGATTCAAGTTAACTTCTAAGTTAACGCAATCAAAAGAAACGGCCGGTTATGCCGCATATTTTGACACTCGCAAGGGAATGAAAACCTATAATAGAGTACTTCGTTGAGCTAGAATCATGAGATTTGACAAGAAGCAATGTCTTGGCAAGTAAAGGGAAAAAAATCTGAAAACCGTAAATACAATTATATACTTATTTGCAGTTGGTAAACTGACCGCGACTTATGTCGATGTATAGGCACGACAGTTTTCCAACGGCTAAGTTAAGTTTGTCCTTCAATCCAGTTTATCTTTTCGTTCGAGCAATATTCGGTGATTTCATATTGTATTTGTAGTAATTGTGACGGAACCCTGCACTAAGCATGGCCCGACACGCTCTTGCCCGATTTTTCATTACGAGCTAATTCGACTTATACCCTTTTACACTGGAACCAGAGAACTGTACTAACGGATAATACTTAAACCGTTTTCAACCGTTCTCATTCCTGATCGCATTAATGTCGAAATTCCTGTAGCTTTGGATGCTATATTCGGTTATCTTGTAGAGTGCCCTGACTTCTACAAAATAACTCAAAATGCTATTCTAATCTTTAGGAAAATCGACATTAATGCGATCAGGAGAATGAGAGCGGTTGAAACGCTCGGAAGAATTACCCTAACAGACTATTAAGGCGAGTGTGCTCAGGTGACGGCGTGACGCACACCCATACAACCGTATTTGTGTATTGACAAAGGTGTCTAGCCGCTGTTTACTCAACGGTGGCTGTCGTAAACTAGACTGGGCGAAAACCAGCCCTATACCAACGACGAAAGCTAACCTTTTACTATGCATTTATAACGTTTATAACACGTGGAACGTGCTAATGCATTGTGACGGTGTTTACATGTGTGGAGGCAAATAGCGTGTTGAGTAATTTTACACGATTCTTTAAGGCCAGTTTTTAAAAGCGAACATTGAAAATTACATTGAGATCATGTTTTTTTATCCTTCTATTATATTTAGGATATGTGTAGGTGTTAGAACCTCTTAAAAGTATCGAAATTCTATTAATATTTATAAACTTAACATTGTATATGTTTTATCATAATGTCCATATTCAAATTATATACAGAAATCAATACTTATATACACAGAAAACATCCAAAACTTAGGAACAATGATAATATTCTCACTCAAAAGTGATGAGCGCGATATATTATTATTACCTACCTACCTACCTATTATTGTATACCTTTACCGGGAATCGAACCCGGGACCGCTAGCTTCGTAGGCAGGGTCACCACCGCCAACTAGGCTAACCGCGTCGTCCAATTATGTTTTTATTTTAATTACGCAAAAACGGCTGCTGGATGGTTTTGGATAAAATGTGAGGTCGGCTATTGTATCACAGTCGAAACGTCGAGGTAAATGTAATTTATTACGCGATTAAATCCTGTTTCACCAACCACTTAACAGACGATTAGATGTTAGATTGTCAAAATGTATGAACTAACAGTCGATTAACAATATCGTTTGGTGAAATTGGTACTTAGTATGTGTAAAATAAGATTCTGTCAAAAATAATTTTTGGGACAAGCTTTTCTTGCCGACTGTACTTTTTTTGCACAGTCATCATCTGCTTATCAAGACAATCCAACGAGCCCGAACACGGCGGGGCTGTCTTGTTTCGTTGCGGATTTCCTATGGCCACCTTTCAACTGCATCACAAGTCGATATGCCAAACTTTAACTCAATCGGACACCGGGCAGTGGTTCAAATAAACTAACAAGCAAGCTAACTTACATAAAAACATTGTAAGTTAATAAAAAACTTGAGAATAGTGGCGTAGCTCTTAAGTCACGATGATAATGCTGTTTATTGTAAACTGGTCGTTAGAAAAGTGTTTACGAAATAAAACAATTAAAAACGAACTGATAGTCCACTTCACCACCGTAATCATCTGAGCTTCATAAAACAATGGCCGCGAGAGCAGTGCCCCGCGAAAGAATATGAACGGTCACGTGGGTGCAGTTTATCGACGGGTTATCTGCAGTCAGCGGTCGGGTCATTGTTAACGGTGCAGCAGCGGGCATAACGACACGGATTTTGTGTATGACCCGACAGTTGCGGCTGTTTGTCACCACCGCCGCAAAATAAGGGGGTGTTATAAGTTTGACATGTGAGTTTGTGGCATGGTCGCTCTTTAACGGGTGGATAGTTTTTTTTTTTTTTTTTTTGTTTGATGACTTTATCGAGAGTGTTCTTAGCTTGGTTTGATGAAAATCCGTTTAGAAGTATAAGAGTTATGAGGTCTGAAATTAGGGGTCCAGATTTTGTCAGTGGTTTTTTTTAATTCGGTTAGGTTATTTATTCGTATTACATATTATATATAGGTAGGCCAACGCTATTTACTTGTGACTTTTTTTTATTGTCCTCAACCTTACTAATATTATAAACTGGCTTTTCCCCTTTTTTCACTTATCCCTCGAGAACTATGAAATTTTCTGGCCTAAAAAGTACATTTTGTGTTAATCCAGGTAATACACTGTCTGTGTGTCAAATTTCATAAAAATCGGTCGAGCCGTTCTTGAGTTATAAATTGTGTAACAATCCCGACTTTGTTTTATATATTTATATGTGAAAGTGTGTTTGTTTGCTGTTACTGCTGCCTTAACCGATCAAGGTGGGATATGGTAGGCATAGCCACATAGATAGTAGTCTTGAGAAGAACATAGGGTACCTTTTATCCCAGAAAAATTGATAGTTCCCGAAGGAGTAGCGATGAAGTACTTCTGCGCGGGCAAGAGCTGATTAACTATAAACCAAGAACGTTGAAAAGCCAATTAGGTTCCTACTAGGAACTTTCTAGAGGAAAGTTAAATATTGAGTGATTAAATAAATTTGTTTAGTTAATCTGTCAACTGCGTAGTGCGTGAACCGTGTTAATGTCAAATAGCTAGTGCAGCGATAAGTCGCGAACAAGTACAAGTACTTTACATAATGCTTACAAGGAGAGGTACCCAACTGTCCGGTTCCGATTTGATTTATTTTGATATATGTTAGAGAGTAGTCTATAATAAACACGTATTTTTTTTAGCTGCCCAATCTCAACCTATTGGGAGAAATTGTCCTCCAAAGTACTGAAAAATGAGTTTTGTTCAAGCAAATTGCTAGTTAATTACTGGTTTGATTATATGTTTGAGAACATGAAAAAATAATGATCACGTGTTTTGTTATATCGGCTAAAACTCATATTTTCTTAAAAAAACACGAACGAGAAATATAAAACTTTGAAGGGTGTTTTTTAACAAAATATGATTGTCAAAAAAATATGCAAGCGTGATAGACTGCATGAAAAATAAAACGGGTGTGTCTTACAACTCGGAATTCAGGTTTTTCAGAATGTATGATGATGTATGACAGGGTCTCTAATATTTCGATAAGTCTTTTGTTTGTCTGTTTGTTTGTGTATAAATATGTCCGTGTATATGTTCTGTTTAAGTGTTTTAAGTGTGTGTTAAGGCAATAAATTTTTTTTTTTTATTATTTTTCGTTTTGAACTTTTGCTTAAATATTAACACAATATTATTCAGCCCGCATTACTCTAGAGTATACGGACCTAGGTCCGTGTTCTGTTATCTATCAATTTTATCTCCCATTGTAACGGCCACAGAGGTCACTGTTGATCGACAACAGCCGCGACACGAGTGCTGACCCGAGTGTTTGTTTGTACATTCGGGTTTCGTCAAGTTCGCCGATGACCCGCCGGCTTGCGACCCGCGGGCTATCGGCGATGCGAGCAGCTTCGCCGCGTCATTGTGTAACAGATAGCGGTATATAACTCGATTAGGGCGGTGATTTATCACTGCATAGTATAAAACGAAGTCGCTTCCCGCTATCTGTCCCTTTGTATGTACGCTTAGATCTTTCAAACTACGCAAAGGATTTTAATGCGGTTTTCATCATCAGTTGGATAATTGTTCACGGAAGGTTTATGTGTATAATTGTACCCGGAGCGAAGCTAGTCTATTTAATAATTAATGGGTTGTTCTTTTTGGTAAAAAAAAAATATGGGAAGCATTGGAATTATTAAAAAAACCGGGCAAGAGCATGTCGGACCATGCTCAGTGTAGGGTTCCGTCGCCATTCGTACAAACACAAATAACGATCTACAAAAAAGACGATGTGTAAAAAAGTGCACCAGCAAAAGTACGTATCTTCATTGCACTTACGTCCTTTTTTTGAGAAGCGCAGTTTTTCGGCAATAACTCAAAAACGGTATATCCGATAATGTTGAAAACAATTTTCGTTGAAAGTGTTTATTAGACTTGCAGTTTAAAAGATAGAGGGGGACACACACACACAATTTTTGCAACTTTCGGAGCGATTATACAATTATACGATACGATACGAGCTATTATACGATTATACAATATTCTGAAAATATACACTTAATAAAAAAAATTGCTAAGAAACCTCAAAATGTTTTAAAAGTTTGTTTCATGTATAGAGTGCCCCCCTAGATATATTTATTTCTATTATTTAACTACAAAACTAAGTAGCGGCTACAAAAGTATGTAGTTTTTGAGCAAAACGCCTGTGACATACGGACGGACGGACATGACGAAACTATAAGGGTTCCGTTTTAGCCATTTTGGCTTCGGAACCCTAAAAAGGCGTTTAAAATATATTTTGCAGCTACAAATGATGTTTTTTTTTTCTATTAAATGAAATAGTAAAATATAGTAAATGTCACTATTATGTATCGTTTGACTTATCTACCCGGTAAAAATATCTTGCAGGTTGCTGTAATATTTTAGCTTCTCTTATTATTATTTATTTCTTCCCAATCATTGAGTTAGTTTTACCACTTCACACAAAGACAGCGTCCTTTAAGTGATTTACCTATACTTTATTTTGCTTTGAATGGTTTCTGTCCGTTTGACCTCTAGATAAAACCTGTAAGACTAGCAATCTTGTATTTTCTCGCCTGTCGCTCAGTGCGTCTCTATCGTAAGAGACTTGTTAGAAAGGGATGTCCGAGCGACAAACAAGTCGCGGACAAGTTGTACACCCGGTATATTGCTTCAATGCAAATCATATCACATTAAAGATTAAATTAAACCAATAAGTTTTTTGAAGGATTATTATTTTATAGATATTCTTAATTATATGCCGATAATATATCAGTTTAATACGATCGATGGTCTAGGTAAATATACTAGTGGTTATACCTACATAGTTATCTGATTAATCTTGTTCTAAATTTCATAATTTTGAGGTATACCGCTAAACTAGTTAATAACGCGATAACGTGATAAGAAATTCATTCTGGGAAATATTTTTTAATCTTGTGGCGGTTTCTTTAATTAAAGGAATTATGGTTTTTTATACCTCATTCCATGGACCACAAATTGACCGTGGCATATCATTGATATTCGCCATTGGCTAAATTAATATAGTAATTAATTAAATGAATATAGTACTCGAATACATTTGTCTTTAAAAATGTGGGAAAAGTAAAGGAATCGTGAATTAATATAATCAATATAAATAATAATACTGGGTGTTTTTTTATTCGTCTTCAACATTTTGGGGGTTAAATCAGTAAGTCATACTGACCAACTTTCACTATGGGACCAACCCCGAAATCGCGAAAAAAAAATTTACCATCCCATACATTTTGGCTAGTCAGCTGACGATGTTTTGTATGGGAGGGTCAAATTTTTTTTCGCGATTTCGGGGTTGGTCCCATAGTGAAAGTTGGTCAGTATGACTTACTGATTTAACCCCCAAAATGTGTAAGACGAATAAAAAAACACCCAGTATAGGTAAGGATGTGTTTCCAATCAAGTGGAGTTGGGCTGAGACAGAACGGAAAAAATTACCGATCAGTGTGTAGAATTACCGATCAGTGTGTAGAATTACCGATCAGTGTGTAGAATTACCGATCAGTGTGTAGAATTACCGATCAGTGTGTAGAATTACCTATTTTGCTAAATCACCCTTACGGCCCATCCAAGATACAGTTAAGTAATCCATGTATACATACTCCACTTATAAATATGTGAAATGCACCCCTAACATGCCCCCCACAGTAAACGTAGCTCCAGCAGCGATACTACAATCTATACCTAATTATAGGTATATGCGGGGTTATCGGGAGCAGAGGGTATCGCGTGACACGGATGACGGCTTCTTAGCCGCGTGTAGTGCGGTAGGACTTAAGGTTAGGACGTTTAACGCCCACTATAGTTATATGTATGGATTTCTGACACACTTTGCTTGGTGGAGTTGTAAATCTACCAATGACCGGCTCTAAATTGCCGACAAACAAGATGGGCGGAATGTTACGTAGAGCGTGGATTTTGTGCGTTTGTCTGTGCGCGAATTATGATGAGTTTTTATATAAGTGTGTCAGGAAAATGTGTTAGGATTTCAATAGACTTAAGTGCCAATTTGACTTAAGTTAATCGACTGTTAGTTCATACATTTTGACGGCTGTTAACACTCTGTCTGTTAAGTGGCTGGTGATATCCGACATAAGACTGGCTTGTACTGATGTAAGCCATTAAACCTGATTAATTAGTGCATACATTTGACTCGACTCAACCAAATTAAAATGAGATTTATCTTTTGGCGGCCATGGCAAGGAAACCGGTCAGTTGGCAGACCACCTGTCACGGTAGGGAACGGGATTCTTGTAGACAAAGAGGAGTCACCAGGGCAGGAATGTTTATTCAGTCTTCTTATAAGTACAAAGCACCTGCGAACATTGCAGATAGAAAACTTAGAACTAATTTAAATGAGTTAAAACGTTACGAATAGTGTCTTAAACAACGGTCGGAATCAATAAATAAGAGTTATCCTTTGATAATATGCTTTTCACTATTAATATTAAATTACATATTTTAAATAAACTGTTATGTCACTACTTAAAAGATTTCACACGTGGTAACGGATTGAGAGCTCGAACGTAAAGTTTAAATTAACTCAAATTTAGAATTCAGAGCCAGAAAGAAAAGGCCAGAATGGTTTTATTCAAATACATACACCTCATTACACACCCGCCCGGTGGTCAAATGACTTAGTTTGGTTATCGGGAAAGACTTGAATGAGGCAACCGCAGGCCTGGACAGCGTAACGCAAGTTAAATGTGGATTGAATGGTTGGTCGGTGGCCCTAGATGTCTGAACGATAGCTAGTTTGGTGTGAAATACTAAGCCCTTCTAGTGGGTCACGTATACTTAGGGAAAGAACGGTTACGGTGATGATGATTGCAGTCGATATACTCGATTTATGGGCCGATAATAAATTCCATTTAATTTGGGCGATCCAGCGTTATCGCTGTCCGATACTTGATCATCGCTTATCAGTATCAACCACTAATGCCAGGGATTACTGTGTATCTAAATAACATTATCCATCAGTTATCATAAGCCTACAGGGAAATCCTTACGGATTGTGCAATAGCAACATTTTCGGTCATAAAAAAAACAATCGACAAAATCTATGGAATCGACATAAGCGGCTGACGCGACTGGTCGTTGGCCCACGTCAATCCTACACATTTTGACAGTTTTAGAAAAAACGCTAAAGTTAGCGTTATGCATCTTGGTCTACCTGGAGTGCTTGGAATAGAAATGCGCAGTTTCAAACTATCTAAAACAATGACATAACATTTGTCACATGACTCATTTTTTTTAAGTTTGTTTATCAAAAATAAAATTTAACATTATCTTTGATAATTTACAAGTAACGAGTAAAAACTGGGCTTGGTTTATCTGTTACTATTTAATCAGTTATTTGCACAGGTTTCAAAATGTGTACATGTTCACTTCGATTGCTGATAACCGTATCAGCCACGTGTAGGGATTGTGTGTTAGTGATCTGGACGGCTAGCACAAGTGGCCCGCGACATGTTTGTCGCTCGGATCTCCCTTTCCAACTTGTCTGTGACGATAGAGACGCACTGAGCGATAAGGTGGAAAATACAAGATGTGCTAGCCGCTCTGGTGTTTAAAGTACGAATAAGCCAACTTGAATTGATTCCATACAACAAAATGTGAAAGGGATTCGGCAAAGGCATTTAAGAGACGTATTATCTTAATCCTCTAGTACCAATTGAGTAGGTACTAGTGGCTCTGTGAGTTGTACACCTCGCTTAAAACTTAACTTTGCCGTTAGAAAACTGTTATCCCCATACATCGACATATGTAGCGGTCAGTTCACCAACACCGCAAATAAATTGGTAATGGCAAAAACCCCACACATTCTGACATTTTGAAAAAAATCGAAAAACTGAATCGAAAATATAATTTCATATAATTATCGAACCAGCTCGCAAAATTTCACGAGAATCTGTTGAGAAATGCGACCTGTAGGGGAGAACAGCCGGACAGACAAAACCTTTTTTGTCCAAGTTGACACGGAGACGTTTCACTCGGCTCGCGCTTCGCACTCGCTCGTTCAAAAAAAAAAATGCATTAAAAATGCTTTCTTCTTCCCCTGTAGTGCCTCTACTTGCTGTTTGAGTTTATAATTGTCTTTTAAGTAAAAATTGCCATCCGAAAAACGCGGACCGCTCTCGCACTAGCGAATTTTAAAACTGTATTAACTAGCGGTCAAACCATTCAAATTTGCCATCACACCTTCCTTTCGTGTCATTGGTTTCCAATAAATTACCGGTGGGAAGGAGAACGAGAAACCACCTGTCCTAATCTCTGTGTGGCATTTATCTTACTATTACAATTGTACGCATATTTAACGTCTCTCCTGTTTATTCCAGATGCGCGGCGTGCAGCCGAACGAGAGAGTATACACGCTACGAACGCGACCACCGTCCCTCCTGCCACCTTCCCCCCTCAGCCTCGCCAGCTCCGGCGACAAGTCGCTCGCGGCCCACACGCACTCGCCGTCCCTCGAGCGGCCGGCCAGCCAGCCAGCCACCGCCTCCTTCGTGTGCTACGTGTGCGGAGTTAGCGCGCCCAGTTCACAGCTGAGGCTGGTCTACTGCTGCGCGAACCCCGAGAGAGAGCCGTATTATCCGTTCATCACAGGGTTGAAGCCGCATCCGGACGCGAGTCCGATTAGTCCTCAAGGTTAGTGATGGTAGGGGAGATGTAGCTCAGTATACTAATCATGTGGCATTAGCAGGAAAGGTCCTAGCTGCGTGCTGCTTAACACACAGATGGAACCCGAGATGGAGCATTATCATATCATAAATCGCATCCGGAAGCAACCCTGATTAACTAGAACACTAGTTGTAGTAATGGGTAATTCTCATATCGTATCAACCGCCCGTCACAGCCGTGGCTACAAAATTCTAAGGAATAGCTTTTCCTATTCTTATAAAAATTGTATGCGGCGGCTCAGAATTCTACAGAATATTCGCAAATGACATTCGAATCTACAGGGAAGCCCGAAGCCATCAGTAATGTGACCACGGTTGTGACGGCGGCTGAAACGCTCGTGGGAATGACCCTAATAGTTGATAGTGTACTCGTACATGTAGCTCACTTTCTTCCACAGTTGGCCCAGTAGTATCGGGTCGCGGTCCGCTACTGAGCAAATCCAGAGCGAGATGGCGTGTTCCTCATAGATAACCAAATTTGATAACTGGTTATTTTAAAAGGAAATAAATATTTTCCCATAGAAAACTGATATATCGGCCGGAAACTCAGCTCCATATGCTTCATCTGTAGCGGCAGCTCGGGCCTTCGGCTTATTTCACTGCTGCATTACCTGGAGATAGTGCAATTTATTCTCCATCCAAATACTTGGGATCTTTTCTGTCTTCGTTTTGTGGCGTGACATCTCGGCAAAAAAGTTTTCAAAGCTTCTTATCAATAATCTGGTTGCGGCATTAAATTTGGCTAAATATAATTCATATCTCACACTACTTTATCAGACGTAACTCCCACAGAACAGAATGGGGATTTTTTTATTGTGGCGGCCTTGTTATTGTGGCGTTTTTGTTGTGAACCAGACACTGATTCGGTACCTCTATTATTTTACTCCTTGCCACAATACGAGCGATTGAAATACTACATTATTCACCTAAGTGCACTTTGTGTTGCAGGCATGGTGCAAATCTGTGCGTCGTGTAACAAGAGCATCCCGCTAAAGTACTCCGCGTACGGCGAGAGCGAACCGCTCGCCGCGCACAACCACTCCGCCATCAACAACAACCATGCGCACACCAACAACATCAGGTAACGCTCGAAACAACGTCATTTTATAGCTCACAACAACATCAGCGGTTTTAATCCACTTTGTCTTGATCCATGTCGTTAATATATTGTTAATATATACGTTATAGTGAAGAATCCCTGGACTGTAAAGGTCGCGCCGTTTCTTTAAAAGAACATAATGGCTGTAAAAAGACCTAGACAATATGTCGCGCATAATAACAGAAAATAACAACAACAAAAGAACGTCAAGCATCGCTAACAACACAAGCAAGAACAATAAGTGTCTTCTTACAACAACAATGCAAACATCAACAAATGCAGTAGCAACAAAACAACTACGATTAAAAAAAAATCTAAATAAAATGAACATTATGAAAGAAGACTACATTGAGCTTTGAGCTTGCTTAAATTGTTTTATCTTATCTCGCGTAAGGGATTTGCTGCAAAACAACTAGAGCCCAATTGCATTATAATTATCGTTATTTTATGAAAACAAATAGTAATTCTATTTACGCTTAAGCTCTTTTGGTGACTTTAAATATTTTTATGAAACACTATAAATATACTGTTTATTGACGACGGGCTTAGCCTAGTTGGTAGTGACCCTGCCTATGAAGCTAGCGGTCCCGGATTCAAATCCCGCTATGGGCAAATATTTGTGTGATGAGCGCGAGTATTTCTTCCTGAGTCATGGATGTTTTCTATATATTTAAGTATGTATTTCTCCGTATAAGTACATATGGTTGCCTAGTACCCATAGTACAAGCCTAGAGCTTAATTTAGGACTAGGTCAATTTGTGTAAGATTTATTTACTTAATTCGCGATACACTTACATAATCGTTCAAAGTCAAAATATGCAGTGCATATATATGAAATTGCGAAAGGACGGTTTACAGGGGCGAAAATTCGATCTAGGGTCTCAATATCTGGGAAAATTCGTTTACCACGTATTTTTACGCAAAAAGAAATCCCGCACAATATGGTTCGTAATTTCGGGGTGGCTGCCGCCGTCTGAATAGACTGATGGTTAGAGCGTTTGTATAGAAAATCGATGAATATTTGGTTTCGACCCAAGCGACGACGCTCGGTCTCCCAGGTACTACATTATATTTTCAGAGTACAATTTGTTTTGTTACAATAAATCGCTAAACTAATTAGTGGTAATTAGTTCTAAAATGTGATCAAATACTAATTGCTAGTAACATTAACCGAGTCAAATCAGTTTTGAGTAGTTCATACCAGTTTGTCTATTATTATAACTTGATGGTCTGGTCACTTAACGATTACAAATGTATCCTATGTGTATTGTCACAAACTGTGGAGAAATATTTCTTCCTTGTAGGTAACCGAATAATATTCCGGTCTTATATAAGGAAAATAAAAACACATTTAATAACTGGGCCAGTTACGAATAAATATTTTTCCTTGTACAGTCAAGGGCATAAATATATATACGTTCCCAAGACCTCAAAAATATCTATACGCCTATATGCCACTGGCAATAAGGTCCATGTATATATATATATTTGTCGCGATGGCTGTATAGATATCAATGCAAGAGCATTAATATCTACACAATCAGTTATCGAACTTGGTTATCTAGAGAAAAATGCACGTTGCCAGCAAAGCTTTTGTAACGGTGGTCGTTTCGGTTCTAGGTTCAAACCGTACGACATGAAGTCGAGCGGGAGCGGCAAGCGTGCGCCCGTGCTGCCGCCCAGTCCGCACACGCAGCTCGTCGCCGGCGAGAACGGGATGGGGCTATATAGGTGACTACTAGAGCGAGGGAGAGATTTAGAACGACTCTTAACTCTTGATGGATTTTTTCATGTGTTTTTTTTAACCCCCGATGCAAAAAGAGAGGGGTGTTATAAGTTTAACGTGTCTGTCTGTGTATCTGTGTATTTGTCTGTGGTATCGTAGCTCCTAAATGGATGAACCGATTTTCGTTTAGTTTTTTTTGTGTCATAGATAATTTTATCCCAAATGTTCTTAGCCATGTTTCATGAAAATCTTTTCAGCCGTTTGAAGATCATCAGCTCTTTTCTAGTTGATGAGGGGATCTGACTATCTTCCTTATGTCCGATCGATTCGAAATTTGGTACCGTGTTACTTCAATTATATTGAAAGTATATGGTAAGGTAACCATGACCTGATCAGCCATTTGAAGATCATCAGCTCTTTAAAAGTTGATGAGGGGATCTGACTAATTTCCTTATGTCCGATCGATTCGAAAATTGATACCGTGTTACTTCAATGATATTGAAACCTAATTTTTGTGTCGGGGGGTTTTTTAAATTTTAAATTGAAGTTTTTATTGTTTGTTTCGGTCAGGTGCTACGTGTGCTGCGGGCTGTTCCCGCAGCAGTCCATGGAGTGGCTGTCGACGACGGCGGAGTACATGAACTCGCACGCGATGCACTTCCCGTGCCTGGCGGGCGCGGGCGGCGCGCGCGGGCGCGTGCTGGCGTGCAGCCGCTGCGTGCGCCACCTGGCGCGCCAGTGGGAGCTGCTGGACGCCGAGCGCGTGCCGCTCGAGCACCGCAGGTGGGCCGCCGCCGTCTACCACAAACACTACAATACCACGTCTAACTACAAACAACGCTAAACCGGGAAACTGTTTGTTCAGAATCGACACTAGAATAGGTTCTACTCATTTTTAATGTAGGTATTACTTTTCAAAAATAATAATTATTATTATGTCGTGTCTAATCACTGTCGTAGCGCTGTGTTAGCGCCCACGAACATATAAATAATTACAAACTAATTACTAATAGTTATTCACTAACTATCCACCCGACCAAAACATGCCAAAACGAAAGCGCAATGTCTTTGAGTGTAAAAAAAAAGACATTTCCTTCCAATCCGTGGAATAGACAGTGACAGATATAAGGCGCGAACGCAACAGACGCTCGCTTCGTTCATTCATAACACCATAGCTATGAATCTCTACAATAGTTAGCAAAACAAAAATTACGCGTATCTTCTAAGATATTATTAAAAAAAAAAAAGGAATTCGGAAATCGATTTACCATAATAAAAATCAGTTAGGGTGTCTGAAATTTTGCGTTATTTTTATTACACGTTGTATATACAATAAATTAGTACACGTATAACAACGGGTTGTGGTGCAGGTACAACATACCGTCGCCGCTGCCGACCAACTCGTCGATGAACGGCGAGCGCGTCATCCCCACCCCGCCCTCCACCACCTCCGAGCGCACCGTCGCCTCCAACAGCGGTGAGTCTGTTGTACATACACACGCACACACTGGGAAATATCGCACATGACTTTAATTAACTTGAACTGTACAACTTAAACAAACTTGAAAAAAATGCTGCTCTACATATAACTCGAACTGTACAAACTTGGAAAGATTGCTGCTCTCCATATAGCTTTAACTTTACAAACTGTACAAACTGGGAGAGATCATTGCTCTATATATATAACTTCAACTGTACAACCTGTACAAACTTGGAATGATTGCTGCTCTCCATATAACTTGAACTTTACAAACTGTACAAACTGGAAAGGCCACTGCTCTATGTATAACTTGAACTGTACAAACTTTAAAAGATTGCTGCTCTATAACTTGAACTTTACAAAATGGGAATGATCACTGTTCTAAGCATCTAACTCAAGAAATCAGCGTTTTACAGTAATTAACTTAATTTCATAACAGTGTTGAAATAGTACCTAGGATTTATGGGTTTTCTCTAAACCAAAAGCGAAACCAAAGAGTTAATGCAAGACGATGGAGGGAGCTTACCCAGATCAAGTCCGATTTCCACGATTTTTGAATATGTTGTAGTTATTATGAAAAACTAGGTTTTTACGTTTCCGTTTCTTTTTCTTTACATTGTTACACACTTAGTTTTTCATAATATATACATCATATAAAAAAATCGTGGAAATCGGACTAGGTTTAAGTTTTCCGCCTCACAATCCTCAAAATCAACTCTTCTCAATATCGATGATAAACTTTGAAGTAGCATAGCAATGACTTGTTGTTGCAGCGTGTACGTCGATCTACTGTTTCCTTTGCGGTCTCCACTCCGATTTCACGCTGGCGCGAATATTATACGGGCAGCCGCAAGGCAACGCACCTTACTTCCCCTGTCTCCTCACGCATCAGGTGAGTCCGCGTATCTCTAACTCTATTGTTGTTAAAGCTTCAATGTGATCGGCGATCATGACGGACAAGGAGGTTGGAGTTGTATCTCACTCTAAAGCAATGGTACCCGTGGTCTATGGACCACACGTGGTGCGCGGCAGCGTCCATACAAAATCACGCGTTTAAAAGAGTTCCAATAACTTGAAATTTTGGAAGCAATGTGTTATTTAGAAATATGAAGAAATCGCCTTTCGCTATCTTATGTTCTTTATCACAGCTTACTTATGCAAACATGGGTTTTCTGCTTTGCTACTAATAGAAATTAAAAAAAATAATTATAAGTTTTATGAATAGCTACATTGTAAGTTATGATTAAAGTTATTATTGAATCTTGTGGTCCCTGCTAGCCGTATAACAATCAAAATGGTTTCTGTCCTGTCCTAAACTGGTTTTCAGCTGAGTCAGACAACTTTTAAGGTTTTTTTAAAATGCCTGCGGCTAAAGTCATCAGTTGAACTTGTAACCCAAGTAAACAAACGTTTTTCACACTAGCTCTCCATCACTAGGTACTAAATCCATATGCTATTTCACCACTTGTTATTCTAATCCTCATTGAATAATATAAAATCACTTGAAATTCGATTGAGGTTATTCCAACATATTGCAATGACATATTTGTTTCGTTTCAAGTCTGCAATTGTCTATGATAGCTGACTAGTGTTGGCCAAATTATGACTAACGAGAAGTAGTGTGTTAAAACGATTTTAATTTTGGTGGTTTGTAAAATCACGCTTGATTGTACCAAATACAATCGTTACGATTAAACATTACAGTACAGTACGTTACGTTTCATAATTCGTATTCCACAATCGATTCTATTGATTCTGATTAAAAAATAAATTTTAAACGATTTTTAATCTTAGTCTACTTTTCCCATCACTAGTAAACTCATCAAACTATAGACAATATCAATATGGCGCTTTGTTTACATCGTTCGCAAGTTCAACTGATGGCGACTTTAGGTGGTTACGGTTGAATTATAACACTAAAAAGTTTTAAAATTCAGGCTGAAACGGATTTAGAACAAATGATAATCCGGTACTATCGTTAGTACGGATTATCGTTAGCGTTAATACAAATGACAATTAGGATTTACCAATATAGACCCGATCATTAGATGTGAGGCAAATGACGAGATCAATGTGATGTTGTGTTTGCAGGTCTAATGTAAAGTTTTGTTTGTCAGAGTCTTCCCAACGCCGAGCAGTTGCGGGAGAACGGCTCCGCGCTCGTCTGCACCTTCTGTTACCACTCGTTACTAAGTCAATGGAGGAGGTGAGTCGTTTATCCGAGTGTTCCAACAACTATGCACTTTAACGCAGTTTAAACAGCCTAAAACACGAGGTGATATATAGGTGTCGGCATGAGAGTTGTGGTGAATGAATACACACACAGTTACAGTCGAGGACAGAGATATGTATACACTTTTTCACCTTGTTCTTTTGTAATAAGGTTCAAAAGTGTATACATATTTCTGTCCTCGACGCATGCTACAAAGGTAGTGAATGAACGAAAGGGGGAATGTGAACAAAATTCCGCTGCCAATTCATGATATGATGTTGTGTGCGCGACCTCAACGACCCATGTTATTTAGTTATTCTGCCCTGCTAAACTAAATAGCGATATCTCAGACAAAACGCCGGTAGCAATTGCAACCTCATTAGAACCGAATCTGCTTTGGCTATTGAATTTGAGATATTGCCTTTTAGCTTAAGAAGGCAGTATTATTGTGTTCTATATTATTTTAAAACTACTGATGACTGTAAAAAAGGTGGTATTTGATAGTAGAGATTACTATCACAGAGTAGTACTTCATTTTAAACTCAAAAGAGTATCGTTTTGACACTAAATATAGCAGGTAGCTGGTTTGACCTGTTAGTCAACAACACTATATTTTTTTAATAATTAGTTGATTTAATTTAATTTAGAGGAAATGCCAGACACCTTTTCTTCATAAAAATGCTCTCGCCTGTTTACCCTCTGGTCAATGGTTTTTACAGTATATGTATAAAAACGAGGTAAAGTACTATAACAATGTGCGTGCGCAGGTACGAAGCGCTGGGCGGCTGCAGCGCGGAGCGGCGCGCGTACAACACGCACGACTACCACTGCCACTTATGCGGTATCAAGACTTACCGGAAGCGCGTGCGCGCGCTGCCAATTAAGGTACGACATCATCTAACCACGTGAATAGGCTGCTATGTAGACATACACCCAGCGGCATAAATATCCGCCCGCCCGTCTTTTGCTTATACAAGTCTTAAATGTTACTTATTAAACGAGACAGTAACGTCAAGAATACAATTTTTGTTGCAGGAATTCCCATTTTTAGTGCAAAGGCGGACTGAAAATTCATTATTATTAGAAAATGGCGATTACGCTGTTGTATGTTTAGACTGCTATGAGAGTTTAAGGTGAGCATTTACCATTTTAGCGAGCTGCGATTCGTGTTATATGTAAAATTGCCAGA
Source organism: Tortrix viridana (assembly GCA_963241965.1). Lineage (NCBI taxonomy): Eukaryota > Metazoa > Arthropoda > Insecta > Lepidoptera > Tortricidae > Tortrix > Tortrix viridana. The sequence goes on along the minus strand of OY725193.1, from coordinate 8,831,176 downwards.
TGCTTAATCTAAAAACTGCATTCACTAAAAAAATGTGTTTGATTTTTGTACTCTTTGGTGAGCATATTTATTTACTGTTAGAGCCGTTTGCAAGACTAATTTAATCTAAAGACAAATACATTTATTGCCAGAACATAGTATTCACACAGATCTTCGTAGAACAGTATGTATGTAGTTTTAATTGTATAGATTAGATAGAATAGATTTACCTTATTTGACCCGTAGTCAAATATTGGGTTTAAACCTGGAGCACATCGGGGCCAAGTAAGCCTGAACATTTGAAATTCTTATTATGAATAAAAATAGTCGAACAAGTTGAGGGTTGGGGGCTTAGAATTTTCGATCTTAACGTCTCTCACCCTGTTGGGAAAGCTTCGCAGAAACTTGTTCGGCTATGCTTGTATTGGTACTAATTATGCTATGTCGTGAGGTAGATCCGTATCGGGATCGTAGCGAAGCGGTGCAATTGTTTTAAATTACAACAACTACAAAAAATTTAAACTGACTACCTACATTGGAAGTAAAGCGGTTCTAACCATTCTAATTTCTAAATCCAAATTAGCATTAATAAAAATGTTATAGTGTAATAAGTTATAATTTAAAGTGTGCGTTCTGAAGGTGGTGTGTGTGTTCAGAACGCAGGCGCAGGACTACGAGCGGCGCGGCGTGCCGGTGGACAAGCGCGAGTACAACTGGCTGCAGCAGCCGCCGCCGCCCGAGGACAGCGCCGACGTCACCATCGCGCGCCTGCCCTCCGGCGACCGCTCCGACAAGCTGGTCAGTCGCACCCCACTACTCGTACACTATAGCTGGCGAGTACTGCCAGCTTCTGGACGCAGGCTTACCCTGGATTATCCACCAGAGATGAGCGAGGTCAAAACTTCCCGTTCCCACCAGCGCTAAGTTAAGCTGAGCTATGAAAATAGACTATCCTAATTGCTGGATATAATACACATCCTTAGCTACGCAGTTTAGCGCTTCTCCGATGGAAAAGCAGCCTAAGTCTAGTTTCACAATAACAATATTATGGAAAAAAATCGGTCAAGTGTGAGATGGACTTACGCACTGGCCTTGGTATATTTTTTTTTGTTTTATTTCTTTAAGATTTTAGCTATAATCACTCCAAATTTGATGCTTGTACGTATTCAAATTTTTACTATAGCACAAAAGAAGCATTGAAAAAAAAAAACTTTCTTGAGACGGACCGATAGCGTAGGCTGAGTAATACTGGGTGTTTTTTTATTCGTCTTAAACATTTTGGGGGTTAAATCAGTAAGTCATACTGACCAACTTTCACTATGGGACCAACCACGAAATCGCGAAAAAAAATTTGACTCTCCCATACAAAACATCGTCAGCTGACTAGCCAAAATGTATGGAATGGTCAATTTTTTTTTTTCGCGATTTCGGTGTTGGTGTCATAGTAAAAGTTGATCAGTATGACTTACTGATTTAACCCCCAAAATGTTTAAGACGAATAAAAAAACACCCTGTATTGTCCTGTTCGGCGCTCCGGCGTAAAAGAGTTGTGGTAACGAGTGCGTTGCCCGCAGATACCCCAGTCGCTGGTGGTGGCGCGCGGCGCCGGCAAGCGCGGCAGCCCCAAGCAGCCCGCGCCGCCCGAGCGCCGCCCGAACAAGCCCGACAAGGACCAAGGTAGGCCGCGTACTTCACCGCATACCATTCTATATCTTGCGATTTTAAATCATGACTATCGTCGGAATCCGACGCGGTTATGCTGTCACCGGTCAACAAAGCCACTTGGGTCGCAATATTGTTATGATAAAAGGCGAACCCGTAATGTCTTCACATAATCTGCGTGGTGCAGAATAAGGGCCTGCGCAAACCGGCGGAGCGCAGAGCAGATCACTTTAGGTTTATCAATGTATATTCTTCCCTATTTTAATTACAATAAGGTATAAATTTAGAGCCGCAGCCACAGAGTAGAAATCCCCCGTGATGCTCCGAGGTCGGTCTCAGAGCATTCAAATTTATACCTTATTGTAATTACAATAGGGAAGAATATACATTGATAAATTTAAAGTGATCTGCTCTGCGCTCCGCCGGTTTGCGCAGGCCCTAATTATGTATATTTGTTTATAACACTCCTGGTAGCTTTATTGATAGGATAACTTGATAAGTGACAGGAAAGACTTTCTTGATAAATAACTTTTTATTTCTCTTGCTAAATATGTGTGCACACTTTATTGATAATGAACGTGAACCGACTTACAGTATAAGCAATTTGAATTAAGAGCAAAATGAGGTCAACTCTGATGACGGGACAAAACAATGTGCGAAGTAATCGTACACTCCGTGAAAGAAGAAAGAAGTCAACGAAGAGTACAAAAGTGAAAGTCCCCTGCGCCCGTAGAAGATATAAAAGTATTTCCTAAAATTAAAACTAACCAGTGAATACTTTGACAAAAACCTACAGTCCTCAAATATTTTCGTTATTTTCGTATTAAGCAACAAGGATGTTTTTTTTTTTATTTTAAATTTGGAGACAACACTAACGAAATACACTTTTGCTCGCGAATCCACCCGCATGGATTAAGGGCTTTATGGTATCTCCAGCTTTCGTTATCGTATTTTTATTTGTAGTCATAAATAAAATTAAGACAAACATCCCGGAAAACACTTTTTTTCCCGAAACATCTACACTTTAATCGAGCTGTATCGACCCAGCGTCCCCGTGCATTAGCGTCGCGTCCTCGAGTTATGAGCTCGTTCAGGGCGTGGCGGGGAACCACCTGTAGGCCGCCGAGTGCTCCCCAAGACGAGGGCATATAGCGGGGGGCAGGGGAGATGGGGGTTTGTGCCTACGAGCGTGGTGCCTCTCTGATGCCACAGAATATATAATAGTACAAGTACAGATGGCGTTCTTCCTAACAAAACTTCCTAACAGCGTTTAGGTAGGTCGTACGTGAATACTCTGTGCATCCCATTCTATCGAGTAGTTTGTGTTCGTTCGCACAGAACCCAGCCAAAAAGTCACATCCAGAGATGCAAGGTAATATACATGTAACTTCGTACCTGGTAGCAAAAGCAATTTTTTTATTGTACTGTAAAGTACGGTGGTTTTGGTTTCTCGAATCTCCGGGACAACGGATAAGTACAGTTTTTATAAAATATATCTCAAAACTAGTGAAAACAGCTCTCGAGTTCACTCTTTAAAGTACTCTTAGGCAATATATGATCGAATTTATATCGCTTTTCCTCTGGAATTATACAATTTTCCGGGATATTTTGTGTTAATGCAGGATAAGGACTGTCTGTGTGCCAAATTTTATCCAGATTCATTCAGCGGTTTAGGTGTGATTTAAACATAAATATTAAGCGAAATGCATTATCTTCTATTCTATTCTATAAACATGTATACAAACTTTCACATTTATAATATAGTAGGATTCATTTTAAACGAGTATTCTGTTGTCACTGTTGTATAGTTAAAGGGTTCCTTTTTTACAATTTTGCTACGGAACCCCTTAAAAATATAGGTAATCCACTCTGTGCCCTCTGCGCCGCGTAGTCTCCCGCCCCCGGGCGTAACTCAATACGGCTGTAAGTGCAAGACGGTATCCGTTTCGCGCCCGCGGGAAGCCCTACTTACGCGCGGTACGTTTTTGCGCCAAATGGGACGCTTGTCTATTGATTGGGGATTATAGAGTTATAGAGTAACCGCCGCGAATAGTTATAGGAAACCCTTGCGGTTGATGGTTGGACAGTCTACTGAGTTTCTTGCGTCGATAACGTACGCCGCCGGGATATAGTGATTAATATAAGTACCTGGGACACCGAGCGTCGTCGCTAGGTTCGAAACAGAATGTTCATCCATTTCTATAAAAAAAAAAAAACAAAAAAAAAACAGTCCATAGCTGGGGTTAGAACCCGCAGTCTTTGCGTAGTAGTCCAACGCTCTAACCATCAGTCTATTCAGACGGCATTGATCGAATCGAAATTACGAACCAACGGAAAACGAATTTTCCCTGATAATGAGAGCTCTAAATTTATTGTTCATTATTATTTTGATACTAATGGCGTAATGGCGTTTTACTTTAAATATTTTGTGGCGGTGTTCCTCAAACGACAAGAAGAGTCCAATCCCTTTTACGACTACTACAAGACCAAGTTCGGTCTGGCGCAAGACAATAGAAATTCTTAATCTATGGTCATCACTTAATGTATGTATGTAAACTCTTTATTGCACAAAACAATTAACAAATATGTACGTACATAAACTTAGGATTAACATGTACAATGGCGAACTTATCCCTTTAAGGGATCTCTTCCAGTTAACCAGACCATGATCCAGGAAAATGTACAAGATACTACTTAAACCCAACATTTTCACATTTATAATATTAATGTGGAAGGATTACGTCAAAATTAATCTAAACATATATGAAATTTTGTAAGAAAATAGTATTTTTTTATTTATTTTAAAGCGTTTGTATTTAAAAGTCATTACAGCAAACCTCCCTGAACCTCCCTTTATTTTATTCAATTAGTAAGCTCGATTGAACAGTTTCAATCGGCCAGTTTACCAGACAATCGAGTCATTCGGATATCGGATACCGATACTCGCGTATCGTTACAAACATTGCTTTTTGTAAATAAAATTTAATATTTATCCTTCAAATCAAATATGCAAAGTGTTAAAGTGATTCTATGTAACGATCCACGCATTACAGTACTGTAGCGTTGTAATATTAAGGTCTGTTTTTGTTTACCGCGTGTGGTGTTGTGTCGTTTGTGTTGGGAGAGGTAGTTTGATGAGAGGGTGCCGGGATATCGCAATGTATTGGCATTTCGCTACATATTGGCGTGCCGATCGATTCTTATTATCAGCGCGAGTTGTAAGACGCGAGCGGGTTGCGGGTGTATGTGTCTAACAAAAAGTTAAAACTTATCCTCTTATTCCAAACTGTACTCCTTCCTGGATCTGTCTTGCTTGTAGTCGTAGCGCAGTCTGGTGAAAACTGGAAACAGGTAGTTAAAAACAATTCGAAACACGTGTGAATTGATAAAGTTTTTTGATAAACGACATTAATTCTCGCTACAGCTGCTCGCTAGCGCCCGGAAGCGAACGCCGATTCCCGCGTCCGATATCGAAATTGATTCGTGTCACTTTATTGTGCCGCTTTGTGCCCACTCCCCGTGCTCTGACTTTGTCACGGCGGCAATGATACTGTATTTTATTATATGTGGCCATTAAACTTGGTAGAAAACATACTAATATTATAAATGTCAGAGTTTGTATGTTCGTGTTTCAAGCACACCTTAACGGGTGAGCGGATTTTGATTCATTTGAAAAGAAACCGAGTCTTACGAACTGCGTTACGCGCTTTGTTTTAGAAATAACGTTTATATTGCTTATATGTATCACGTTTCGTGCCAAGTAACTAATGTCAACTGTCATCATAATACAGAATCTTGTATCAAAAGAAATTGTCATAAGTGTCATAATACCGTTTGGTTGAGCCACATTATAACTGCTTCAATCTCAATTGTACATGTAAGAAATGAGATACAAAATATAGCATAAAATCGACTCAGTAAACCAATTTTCGAACACCGTATATGGTTCGGGGGAAAGAAGCTATTCGGTCGTCTCACGCAACGGATTATTGGAAAGCCATTTGCGGGTGACAGTAAAGCTTGGACAAAGGAGAGGATCAGTTGATACACGGCGAAGTGACGGGACGCATCTACGCTACGACTCTACGTGAAGTGTCATTTCAGATACGCGCAGATATTTGATTGGTTTTTAGGAGTTATTTCATTTTGTTGAGTTGATGTTGTGACATAAAAATTAACATATCATTACTGTGGATTCCGGTCATATTAAGCAGTATATTTCCTCAGTTAAATTCTTGTACATGTCTATTTGACAAAATTATCTGAAACACTGAATAATAAGTTTATCTATTTTCTATATGTCCTGCTCCTGGACAAGGAATCTCCGACCTCTCACTCTCACTCTTTCCTTCTCTCTCTCACTTTCTCTCCCTACTATTTTTGTTCTGCGACTCCTGAAGCCAATATCTACAACATTGGTCCAAATATCCCCTGCTAACTCCTTCCAACTAATCCACAGCTTGGTTTCCGCTGTATTTAAACGAAGCTACAATAGCAAAATCAAAACCTACCCTCGCTTGTTATTTCGCAACGAGACGCGAGCGGGAGACAATACCGCGTCGATTGGGAGCGTCGGCTTTTACCACCTTTGTGTCGGGAATAGTCAGGATCCCGTTAATTGGCGCCCAACGTGGGGCCGCTGTGTCATAGCCGCGGCCAATCTCGATTGTTTGTTTAGTTTAAATTATTGTTTAGTGTCGCAATTGGGTAGATTATATTTATTTTTATCATTAAGTGTCATTATTTTACACATTAAAGTATATAAAATTTAAAACTAAAATTAGTTCTCTTAGGTAATGGAGGGCACAGTAGAGAGAGTGCCTGTAGCGTCACTGTTGCCAAAATGGTAAAATAGCCCCATATTTTCGCAGACAAAGTAGTTTTAATTCGGTAAGAAGTTGCATAGTATACATTGCAAGAGGCCAAGAGGCCTAAATTTAGCATTGGGACACTACGAGCTGAAAAGAGAAAGCAAGAGAAGTTGTTATGATAATCATTGTAGCGACTTAACTGAGCTGAGCTGATCCTCCAACATATTCTGCTCACAAACATGACAAATTACAACATTAGCGGAAACACTACGGGTTCACTGGACCCAGCTAAATCACCTAATCACTAGCTTCCTCGATATTTCACATCCTCCCTCTATCCTGAGATATGTCTCTAGACGGACGAAGCGCGAGACGCGGCATACAAATGGGCCTACTTTACTTAATTGCTTCGATTGTTACGTATGGCTGGATTTGGTGCTCTCTTAATGGGCCCAGTAACTTGTTTGGGTAACTTGTTTATGTATTGTGTTCCATAACACGAATTAAATGTAGTTAAGAGGCATGAAACTTTTTATATATTTTTTGCTTACTTACTTACTTTGACTGAGTGCAGAATAGAGCTGTTTTTGATAGAGAGCTCCCACTGTCTCACCTGATGTTCCATTTCTGTGGCTTTGTGAAAAGTGTATTTTAATGCTAAAGCACAATTCTTTAACTTCTTTTGAAACAAGCCGAAGACTAAAGCGGGTAATTAAGTGTAGACACTTACTTTACAAGTAGCCTTTTCTCCCAAATCTTACCAACGTGGGTGAAATCAAAACAGCGCACGTTATATGTTTACGTAAAAATCCGTCTGAGTATCCACGACACCCGATCCGTTTCCAAAAATGCGCTTGACATACCCCTAGCTCCCCTCGCAAACAAACAAGTAAGTGGAAACCGCGGCGATATTAGTAGGGAGTGCTCGCCGCGTTCACATTGAGCGAACATGACACGTTTCCTCGTGTGCCTCGGGAGTGTATGCCCCTGGTCGCGTAGTCTGGTCACGGCTGTTCGCTCGGCGCGCGACTGGTAATCGAGTTTGTCGACTCTTTGTGCTCCCGTTGAGCAATTACTGCCCGTGGAATGGCTAGCCGGAGTTCCGTAGTGCTGAGCTTGGAACTGCTGGCGCAGCTTGCAATTTTTCTCTTGTCGATAAATGTGTCTTTTTTTTATAGGTAGGACGTACTGCGTAACAAAGGAGTACCTACATAACCCATCAGGGGTTTTATTTAAATTTACTTAGCCCATCTTGATTCTACAGGGTGTCCCGTAAATAGTGGTCCAAACGAAAAAAATTATGTAAAATTTAGTATAGGTCCGAATATAGTCTAAATAATTCATTATCAATTATTCTAAAGTGAATACCTAACGACTCGATCGCTTTCCTGTTAGTCCTTTATTTTATTAGTCGGACTGGTTTAAAATCATGCCAGAAACTTAAACGCACACAATGACACAATAACTAACTAAGCGTATTGTTCTGACAGATGAAAGATTATATTTACCGAAATATTCTGTAGGAATTCTGAACGTGGCTCAAATGCACAGCTGCATCCGCGTACACAGTTTTTGTTTAACCGATCGTTTTGAGAGATTTGAACTTTATGGCGGGGAAAATTTGAAATATTTTTTGCGATATTTCCGAAGTTAGAAATACAAGTTTCCTCTGCAATTGCCCATTTCTATTTGGTTTACTAATTTGTCTTGTAAATGGCTTGCGAAATGAAGAACAATAATGGTATACTTATCTATCTGAATGAATAATATAGCATCATGGAAATCTGTAAATTAGCAAAACCAACACATCATCATTATCATATCAACCAAAAACTTCTAAACCCGGGCATGGGACTTACGCAGACACGCTCGCTATAATGTCTCTTATTTCTGCAACTAGCACTTTCCACGTCATCCGCTGGATTCTCGTTATTTTAGTAAAAGGGACTAAATAATTTTTACGTCTTAAAATCAATCAATAATTCTAAACATCTGAGTCGCCTTCGTATATCTGAATCTAAATCAACAAACCACACCAAATATAAACATCAAGCTAGCAACCAATTAGTAGTTCCACTAGACTGTCTACTGCATCTCCACTATGCTGCTTTCCAATAAACCCAAACGGCTTATCTGCTACAGATCCTATTATATTTGCTACTGCAGCACCAACATAGAAGGTTTCTTTTGCTTCGAGTATGAAATTGTAGATGTGCTCTTTTGAGTTGAGCGCAGTGTGAGCAACAAAGATCCGCGTGTTTGTCCCTCGGAGGCTCGAGCGCCCTCAGCACTCCGCCGCCCTTTGTCTCACGTCCTCGGTAAGCAAAGTTTGTGAGTAACGCCAGACGGGGGGCTTGCGTTGCTTTGGCTCAGATTTACTTGAGCTTTTTGGGGTTTTTAAATTAGTGACTGGCTAGGAATATTTGTAGCAAAAAGCTGTTGAACTTAGTAAATTTACATAATGCGTTTATTTTCATGCGTTCTTTTTAAATAATCCGACGACACAAAACGCAACTCTATCTGAATTTCTAAAAAAATACTTGCATTTTTTTAAATGGATTTCTTGTGAAATTATCGAATAAACACCTCAGGCGACGTGAAAAACGAAATCACTCGTTCCTCTTTATTTATTCATTTTTATTTATTATTCATTTCATCATTTCTCGTACATTCGTACTTTTGTTTGCTATCTATTCGATCAGTTTGATACTTTACTCGATTTGTTTTGATCTACACAAATTTATTGTAAAGTACAAATATAACCAACACATTGAATCTACCTTCGCAAGCCCCACGTTGGGCGCCAATTAAGCTACCCCATTATATTTGTATTTTCCTGCCTGTATCGCGCGCCGTTTGTGTGCAACAAGGTTTTCGCGGCGCGCAGCGCGCATGCCCCGGCGGGTTGAAGTGTTATTTGTCGGCTCTCGCCCCTCGCCGCAAGTGGCGAGTTAAGAGCGGTTTCAGTTACCGCTTTATTAATATGAACTGTTGTTTAGCATTTGTGACTTAACATAGGTTCAACTTAACACACTGTTTCTGTCTATAAGTTATGATGTTATGATTCATCTAACACCTTGAAATATAGAATTACCTCGTCCCACGGCATCATTAGGTTCTTTTCCCTGTGAGAGGCTTGTCAGAGTTCAAATTTTAAAGTTCATAACCATTTCGATTCTTATCTACTGAGGATCTTAGTTACTTATGATAATAAATAAGGTTACTTCGGGTTGAAATTTGACATTTTCCACTTGCAAAATGTGTCAAATTTTAACATGAAGTTACCTTGTCTGTCTGCAGTTTAAATATTGGGAACGGACGTAAGTAGTGTAACCTTAGAAAAGTTGTTCTAACTCAGTACCGGTAATAGTAAAAATATCATGATATCTCCCGATAGCCTCCTCGCTCCCCCGCCAAACCCGCCTGTTTATTTTTACGCCGCCCCCCGCAGCGAACATATTGTCCCACCCCGCGCGTGCGGGCTTTAAATAATCGCTTAACACTACACGCGAGCGCTCCCACTCAGAAACTTTGAGGAATGGCTTCATAATCTGAACTGGTCTGATGGGAACACGTTTTTTTACGTATAAAGTGGATTAGCTTTTGACCACAATTTTACTATGAAGAAAGAATCCTATACGGACATGTGTAGGATTGATTTGCACCTTCTTCTTAGCGTGTGGACGGCGTTTCAGATTGAAGTTGACCAATAATTTACTGTCGTCCTTTTGCTTATTTTGTTATTAATTATGACAGATTTCAGCAGTCTTTATTTATCTCACCCTTCTGATTGAAAGGGAAGGGACTAGAGACCAGGTTGAAGAAGCTTGCTCACAATATGTATTCTAGAGTTCAAGAAATAATGTCTGGGGATCAGGAGAATTAACATCAGAGTGATCGATCATTCAAATACGAGTAATTCGTGTTAAAATCTGATATTTGTATTATTCGACGTGTAAAAATATATCACGTATAAACTTCCCTTGGGTCCTTTTAACCCCTGTAAGTATTCGGATCACGCTTTGAAAGTCGGAGTTACAGCCCGTCATATGGGATCATAGTTGCACCGCAATTTTACGAGTTTGTCCGACCTTTCCGACAGCTGCTATTGTTGCGAGTCTCAGCTTGGACAAAGTTGTTCTTCGATAGCTAAAGAACTGTATATTGGACTAAGCTAGCTTGGCCTACGTAGCGACAGTGTGCCCAGAACTAAAAATGTCATCATGTGCTGTTTTCAACTTCTTAAACCTTTTTCTTGTTTCTATTTGAGTGCAGGATCTTTTTGGATTGGCGTAAATGATTCAGTGTCTTAAATTTGTCTTTACCCTCCCTGTAATAAAGGGAAGGCGATGTATTTTCCCGTTCTATTTGATTAATGTTACTATCATAAACAGATATGGTCAAGCATCGCACGATTGGATAAAGAACGCAAATTTCACTTTTTACAATATCTTAATATATTCTGTCCAAGTGATTTTCTCATGATTTTTTTATTGTACCGCACCGCTACACGTGTGTATCTGAACAAATGTCCCGCAATAACAACCCAACGTCCTCCGTCACAAAGCTACGCAGTAAACAAGGAGCGACTCCACAAATTCCCCTTTTATTGTCCCGGCAAGACGGCCCGAACGAGCCGGATATCGGGACATCATCCCCCGAATAAGGCTGCGCTTCCAACAGAGCATCAGCAGTTCGGGAGTAAAAATCCACTTTTCTTTTGTAGCTCTGGTGGAAACGTAGCCTAAGGGTAACCGCGTTTGGTATTAGGCGGTGTTTTAATGGCGGAAAAATGAGGGGTGCATCGTATATACTGTTTTGTGTTGTTATTGTCTGAGGGTGCCCGGGGCAGGGAAGTGTTCCTTTTGGACGGTTAATCGTCAAATCGTGTCTTGTTGATGTTTGTATGGTATTGAGCGGTTTTGTTATTGTCTTTAAAATACAAATTCTTTGTGATTTCCGGGTCCTTTGACTCATACCTATTTATCTATGCTTAAATATCCCTAATAAGCTACTGAAGCGTTGCCTAGCTATTATGTCGCTAATTACTGCAATAATTCAGCACGGCTCTTCATTATCGCGGCCCCACATGCCGCAGGCGCCGGTGCCGTATCACTAATCCGCGTCAAGTCCCCGCTGTACCCTCGCAGCTACCATAAAATCAACAGTCTGCGAGGGTTGCACTAATGGATTAACAATTCACTCTTTAAAGCAAATGTTTGAGAATATTTATCCGGACTCAGTGAGCTGAGCGTATATTTTAATACATATTTTTGCAAAGCCATTCTTGGAAGCTTTTTGAATTGACGACTTGCCTGCCTGACGATTAATATATAAATAAAGACGTCGTTGATGCCATTTTGTCTTTATTAGCAAAAATAATGATCTCTAGTTAATTATGCTTCATGTTTTATTGGCGGATGTATGTCTTTAACAGACGAGCCACACTAAACGCACTAGACTTAGACTTGTAGCTCTGGACTTGTGAATCGACTGTTGACGGGTCAGTCATTCGATCTATTTCCGTCTGATTAACCGCATCGCCTTGACCCAAGCACCCGCAGCTCTATCTAACTAATCCACGTGCATTATCCGTACTAAGCTGCATTAGCCGCAGTACCGGGCCAGTGTAATGTGACACGCGCATCATTAGTCCTGAACGTGTCTAATGTGCGGACGGGAAAACAGGCTTTGCTGTTGTGGGGTGTTGGCTTGTGGTTATATTTTGAGCACGTCTTCTATAGTCGCATGTTTTTAGAATCAAGATATCAGAGAAGTTTGGAATAGTTGGTGCCGCGCAGCAGTGTAAGTGCATTACTAAATAAATTAAAATAAAATGGTTTATTGAACAGAAATAAATAGTTACAAGCGTCCTCAATAATCAACGCAATGCTTAACAACTATAGGTATAGCAAGACACAATTAATACGCCGCGCGTTAAAGCACTTACGCCGTTGACCAAGAGTCTGTTATTGCTTAATCCGCGCGCCATATTATATGTGTTCCGCTATACTAATAAGCGTAAAGAAACATGTTAATTCTGATCGGTTACTGCAGCGAATTAGTCGCGTTCTTTGTTGAACTTGTGAACTGTATCTCTTCCGCATCTAAACAAACAAGATTGATTTTTAACGGCATTGTTAACGTCGCTTTACTAACAGCAACGATAACAGCTGTTAAATTTATGACCCCAATTACCTCGAGGCTATTCAGGCTCTGGCCTTCGCTTTTTACACGATACCCCGTAAACATCGCGAGTACACACAATACCTACACAGCACTCTCCCAAATGGACGTGTCATGCAAACGGTGGAATGCTACCAACTAACTAGTGCGGCCAGATTGCCTCTACCGCTTATATATAAAGGTCGATTTGGTCTGGTTCAGCGGTATGGTAGTCGGAGTTGCTATCAAGACGTTATTGCCGTGCTACCCCCTTTTTACGGGCGCTTAACCCCCGGCTCCTGCGTGTAGTGCTCGGGTGTGTTTCCACGGGCGGGACGGGTAAGGACTCGAACCGGACCTTTTTTTGGTAGAACGACAATGAGCACACAGGCCAGATGATGGTAGCGGGCTCCGAGGCCTATGCGCATTTGCAATCCCAAGATTGCTAGGGTTGATATAAATATTAATTTCATTACAATTTACACAGGGTTAAATGAAATTCAGTAACAAAATTTTGGAGATTTAAATCAGTAAGTCATACTGACCAACTTTCACTATGGGACCAAACCCGAAATCGTGAAACAACGCTGGAAGCCATATATTTTATGATTTCTACATCAACCAGTTTTTAGATTTTTACAAACACTATGTGGCCTAAAGTTAATTATTTAAAAAGTATAGTACAAATAAGTCGTACATAGCAATATGCACGTATTTCTCAACTTCCGTTAAAATATCGTGTCGTCCCAAACTTTGCACACCTACCGCGTCCAAAGCGCATGCGCGGCGGCAATGCGGCCGAGGGGCGCGGGCCACTGTTGCCGAGATTATGCGGCGCTACACTGTGACTACACCTACACCCAACCATAGACCCAACAAACAACCGAGACACCTACCCACGTCGCTGCTCCCTACACAATACGTCCCACTTTCACCCGTATCACGGGTCTCTCATTGCTGGACTATACGCACACAGCGCTGTGATTAGGGGCGACGACGACGACGCCGCACGACGAATTTCTAACGTGCTAAATGGGATCAGGCTGCAGGATTGCACATTTGGTAGCTCGCGATGGTTCAGAAAGGGCTTTGAGGGAAAGGGCTAAATTTATGTGTCAAATATGTTTTACTTGACGATTGTGAAACAGGCGGTTATTGTTAAAAAGTCAGAAATAAGGTTTCAGATGAAGCTTGGCAAGTTAATAATAACTTTCAGAAAACAAGCGTTGAGGCAACATTTCTCAAAACATCTCCAGAGGAAAAACTTCAGCAATCTACTTTTTTGCATAATGGAAAATATGGTCGGAGTGTCGAGTTAATAAAGTAGCGGGGAGCGAACAGGTTGAAATACGAGGGCGGGTCGCGGTCGGGTTTATTTAATGCGGGTCATTTTCCGCTCCCGGCGGCCGAGGCTTCTGGTGTTATTCTCGGTTGAGACTTCGTTCGATGGAACTGGCCCAACTTGACCTCTGTACGTGCTAGGATCGCGTGGCTCCTTGTTTCAACGTTGGTTGGTGGCTGTGTACGGAATTACCCTCTGATCTGCCCCGTACAGACCGGGCTTGTGGGAATGCTTAGGTTCACTTGAGTTGTCGAGATCTTCGCGAATAATTAGCTCTTGAAAGATCCGTTTGAGTTTTACACAGCCTCCCGACCGTCGTTGCTGAGAGATGGGACAGTGGCCTGATCAGGCACTGGTCCTCTCTCCATTTAAGTTTAGATACTAACGGTACTAACATAGTTATTTAAGGTCTTTGTACTACTAACAATGTATGGATCCTGGTTGTCTGAATTAAATGCATTTTATTTTATTTTATTTACATTACGAATAGTAACATGATACATCATATATGTGTTACATCATTTGAAAGTAATTGAGCATAAATGTGTATTCACTCCTAACATCCTGGAAAGCGAAGATTTTAATTAGATGAAAACAATATTTTTAAAATATTTCGCTGCAAAAATATGTGTAGCGTTGACATATTTCTGCATTTATAAGTACTTAGACTGGTTTTACGAGCAATCTTCTTATCGAGTATGACTTTCGCTCATTGATGTCGGCGTTGGAATTCTAGATCTGAAGCGGGCTTAGGAAAAACTGCACCTGTTCACTATTTGCAATCGAAATATTGCTTTTCATTAGCATCAGTATTCTGTGAAATCTTACCCGATGATGGATTGGATTTATGCATCTTTCAGGGTACGCTATACAATGCGGAAAATTTGAGTTTGTAATCTCTGTGATCGTCATTTGGTTCTGCAGCTTGGCATTGTGGCAATATCTTTTCTTCGAAGGACATCAGCTCTTTACCCCATTCAGCATCAAGAGTGAACGAATTGCCGATCATGAGTAGTGAATTTGTTAGCAAAATTCTTTAATAAAAATCCTATAACCCAGCATATTTTGTTGTAGAGTAGAGACTGTATCTGTCGTAACTGGTTACCCGGGAGGGGCGCTCCGCGGAGCGTGAAACGCGTTTCCGCGCCCCTGCTTGACGAGTTGGTCCATGTCACTGATTGCGTTATTTACATGCCCGAAATGTAAATGGTTATGAATTTGGTTGACAAGATTCCAACAGTTTCTGTTTAGCGTTTTGTTTATGTTACCAAGTAATGGTGAGCTTGGACAGTAACGTCTTGACCAGCACTTTTGAAACGACTTTCCCTACTTAGTTTTCTGCAGCAGTGCAAGTACGTTTTAAGAGGATGTCACAGATTCATATATAATGCAGTAACTTTCCAACTCTTGGTTACGGAAGATGTTCTTTTACTTTTAACTTATGCCAGAGATCGTGAGTTTAAAAAAGACTGGTTCGTATTACCCCTGTTAACATAATTAGGCATCGGCTTCTACGGACTGTAGGAGACGAAGGAGCCTTCTCAAGTGGTGACAGGATATAATAATAATAATAATCCAGCCTATATGCGTCCCACTGCTGGGCACAGGCCTCCACTCACAATGAGAGGGTTTGGGCTATAGTTCCCACGCGGGCCCAGTGCGGATTGGGAACTTCGCACACACCGTCAAATTGCTCCCTTATGAGCAGCTCACCAAATTCTCATTTCACCACATTCTTAGTTAACCTAATTCTCATCTCCCCATGCTCTCAGCTCACCAAATTCTCAATTCACCACATTCTCACTTCACCTAATTATCATCTCGCCATGCTCTCAGCTAACCACATACTCATCTTGTCACGTGCTCAACTCACCTAATTCTCAACTCACCATGTTCTCAGCTGGCCACCTTATCATCTCGTCACGTGCTCTGTTCACCAAATTCTCATCTCACCATGTTCTCAGCTGGCCACATTCTTATCTCGTCACGTGTTCATTTCAGCAAATTCTCATCTCACCATGCTCTCAGCTGGGCATATTCTCATCTCACCATGCTCTCAGTTCATAGCATTATCATAAATGTACAGTCAGTGTCATGAACATCTTTACACTTGAGTTGATTGGCGATGTGGTGAAAATGTGTGTGATGTGTGCGATGTTGTGTGATTCGATTGTCAAATAGAAATGAGAGAGAAAACTGCGTTAAATTTGTTTAATTCAACTTACAAGATATTATACTAATATATATTATTTAAAATTTTCGAAATACTACGAAACATAAAAGGGATATTATATTAATTCTTGTGTTAAAAAAATAACAAGTCATCTAGGTTAAGTAATAACAATAACACTTGGTATAATTTTGTTCTTATTTACTTAAATAAAATAAGGGTTTAAATTTGCATTAATCTGTAATTTAAAGAAGCTATATTATTCAAGCAATCGCGTACACTAATTTTCTCAAGTAAACAATCGAAAATTAGTTTATCAATCATTTCATTTTTTTCTATCAATTTTCGATTTCTTTTAGTTTGTTTACAATGTAAAGCGTTTTTATGCATTTTTATACCTTGAATTTCAGCTTCTT
This sequence comes from Tortrix viridana, assembly GCA_963241965.1. Taxonomy (NCBI): domain Eukaryota; kingdom Metazoa; phylum Arthropoda; class Insecta; order Lepidoptera; family Tortricidae; genus Tortrix; species Tortrix viridana. The sequence continues at coordinate 8,814,631 of OY725193.1, read as the reverse complement.
TTTTCAATATTAAGATGCATTTGAAGAGGGCTGGTTTTGTTGTTATTTTTGTATTAAGACGCCTATGCCACCCTTCTAAGGCATTTGTCGTCCTATTTTTTTCTCTATAACAGCTATAAACTTCGGAGGTTACTTTTTTCATCCATTGCTCGTCGAAATAGGACCTTAATTGGAAGTACGTTTCGTGCTGTGGTGCCATTTCCCAGATGCCTAAATAGGCTTCAGGAATTAATGCTGGGGGGAGTAAGGCTAGTAATGTACAAAGATGTGTAATTTTTCGGCCTTCTGCTGTATTGGTTAAACCAATTTTCTTGCTCTTTCTCCAAATTGCATTTAAAAAATAGTAGTAACAACCCTTAACAATCACGTCAGGATAAACCTCTTTAATAGCTTGAACCGCAGCGATTTCATAGTCGCATTTGTAAACTTTAATATCAACATGAAATTGTTCCTTCAGCACCAAAAATAATCGCAAAATTAATTTTCTTTCCACAAATTTTAGTCGGTCGGAATGTCTTGACTAACGGTTTTCGGGATCAGCAGAACATCTTAAAAATGAGGCTTCTTGTCACACTGTGAAATGGAGTAAATGATGATGACTATACGTTTACGATCTGGCATGCTGCGAGTGTGGTGAGATGAGAATGTGCCCAGCTGAGAACATGGTGAGATGAGAATTTGCTGAAATGAACACGTGACGAGATAAGAATGTGGCCAGCTGAGAACATGGTGAGATGAGAATTTGGTGAACAGAGCACGTGACGAGATGATAAGGTGGCCAGCTGAGAACATGGTGAGTTGAGAATTAGGTGAGCTGAGCACGTGACAAGATGAGTATGTGGTTAGCTGAGAGCATGGCGAGATGATAATTAGGTGAAGTGAGAATGTGGTGAATTGAGAATTTGGTGAGCTGAGAGCATGGGGAGATGAGAATTAGGTTAACTAAGAATGTGGTGAAATGAGAATTTGGTGAGCTGCTCATAAGGGAAATTGCTTTGCAGGTGTGTGCAGGTTTCCTCACGATGTTTTCCTTCACCGAAAAGCTCATGGTAAATATACAAGTTATATTTCGCACATAAATTCCGAAAAACTAGAGGTACGAGCCCGGGTTCGAACCCACGACCCTCTGCTTAAGAGTCGGCAGGTCAAATCATTAGGCTACCACGGCTTTTTACAGGTGACAGGATAAATGGGGTTAATAAAGCTGTGAATCTCTAAAGACCATATATCATTGTATGTTGTTCGATAGAAATACCTTCGCAAAACGCTAGGATGATAGGACTTAAGTCAGAGCTTCGACTTCTCGAAGTCTCATGCTTACTCAACCGTACTCCCGCCACAAACATTCGATATAAGCCGGCAAAAGTCTGCAGGTGAATAAATAATGTATTTAAAGCCGGCAACACCGGGAGGGGCGGAATTATTCACGCTGGCTACACTGACGGCCTGCATGCTAACTGCCGCCTCCCTCTAGTGCTGCCCGAGTATCGATAGGCTATCAATCAAGGAGCAAGCTTAAGTCATGCATCACCTATCGGCTTGTGCTCGTACGTGTAAGATCATCGACAATGCTTTAGAAGGAAGACGGAAGTTTTTGAATTCTTAAGTCTTGCTTTCAAATGCGTTGTTGAAAGTGTGCCGGAATTTATTTAGACAAACTAAATAAGCAAATGCAATATACGGTTGCCTTACCGTCCGACAAGTTCGTGTGCGATCGTCCTGCGGGTCGATCGACGAGGGCGGAACTAGTAAATTATTTTTATAATGTGCACGTATCATTTTCGCTTTTAATTTATTATGTGTCAGGCACATGGAACGCGCGTTTCGCTTCTCTTCTTATATTAATCTAGTTATAGCATGAAGCGGTTATCATGAATAAAATAACAATCAGAACATCCCTACACTCTAATGCAACACGTATCGACTCGCGAACGTCCCTAGAGGGGGGCGTAAAGTTTCCTGGTGATTAGCAGACGAGCGCTGCCGCCGTGTCGCCTGGTCGGTACTCAGCCGGCACCGCGACGCCTCGACGTCTCGATACCTACTAATAACCGATAGTCTACCCACAGAGCGGAAACAGTTATGTCAGAGGCCATCACGTATAAAAATTAAAGTGTCCAAATTTAGGATTAACCCATCCATAATATTTTCATTATCAGCCCATGCTAAAAGAGTATTTAGGTGGATCCCTTTATGATCACCTAGCTCCATGGCTCTTGGACTGGACTGCTAAGCCAGCCATAGGCAAATATTATTATTAGTGCCAACAAAAATACGCCAATAGGAATAGTAAATCACCAACGTGTAAAGGGACCACCAAACAACAGATCGCTGATGGTTCCGAGATGTTTCATAGCCATGATTTCTTAATTACTTAAAGAACGTCTCAACGTCGTTAGTTTTAAGTCAACGACGTCAACGTCTAATTAATTCCTGTGGCGTTTCAGACATCCACGATTTTAATTAATTTTAAGTGTTGAAGTCATAGTTCCTTAGCTTAGACTCAAACTGTTACCGCATTATTAGACGTGACTGCAATTTGCGGAAGACTAGACGATTTAGCTTGGAAACTGCTGCTTGCGCTAGATGATTCCATAACTTTACTATGACTTACAATGCAGTGCATACGGTCGTACTACAGAATATATATCTCATCAGTAAGTGCAGTCTCCTTGATTCTAAAATAATTACTAACGAGGTTACCAGAGTTTTATTTCGCAACCCTTGGATACTTGGAGACGGCAGACGCAAAGAGTTATAGGCATTTTGGTTTAATTTAATGATACGAGGCAATTTAAACGATTGGTAGATGATGATGAGGTTAGGTTAGATACTTGTAAAAAAATGAAAAAGGGCAAGCTATGAGGTTTTAGAGGCGCTTCTTCTATGCCGTTTGCTAGACATTGTCATGAAAAGTCGTGGGTCCGTCTTTCAAAATTGGGATTTCATTTTTTTCTCGATAAAAGTCATTGTAATTCAGTAAACAATGTAGTAAAAAACATTTTGCTATTTAAATTACCCCTTTACTTGCGCTACATACATGTTCTCCTAAATATAAAGTATACTGTCGTACCCTAATCAACCAGATGAGATTATCCGAAACGCTCGAGGCTTATTAACATAGTGATACAGGCCAAAACAATTATATATTAGAAAGGTCTTAATTTGATTCCGGAGGTGATGGAAACTTAATTGCTTTGGAATTAGAAGAGCTTTTACAGTAGTTATTACAATAAATGATAGTCTAATACGCGTGGGCCCAGGCGGGTTGTATTCTTTAGATCTGTAGGATTATAGATATCAAAAATATTGTGTTTATTTGCTAACTCATTAAATTACATACATATTTTAATATCAACTATCGCAAATTGATAGAAAGTAACTTAAATGCCTTTTGTAACGTTGCACTCGTGAATATACGATTTTGTATACGATTTGTGTAAATATAGAGCACCTGGTGGACTTTTAGCCTTTAGGAGTCAAATCGGTCTTCCCGATCAAAACCATCAAGTTCCAGGCAGGGGAAAGTACAGCGCTATAGCAGTCGCATATACAGTTCCTTCCACTGACTGGAACTTGAAAAAGCCTTCATAATGCCTCTGTATCTGTACGGAATGTTCATGAGATCTAAGACTTGTTTCGTACGTCTTCTCCCTTCTTTCACTTGGGTCTCACCCGCCGTGCCAACAGAGCGACGGTCTCGAGTAACCCAACATGCGCTGGCGGTTAACGCAGTCGGCGATGAGAGACACCGCGAGCTAGCGGCGCGACAGACCCGCCGTCTGCTATAGGCGATTCTCTTAGACAACTCACTTTTCAATTTGTTGTAGAATTATAAACCAGCATGCCTATGTTGTGCAGTCAGGGCAAAATAAATGTTATACAGTGAGTCAACACTCAACAGGCGGTTTTATCGCTAAATAGCTAGTATTAACATTTTAGTGCGTGTGGTTTTGAATTTTGCCGCAGCTTTCGTTAACGAAGTAGCCCTGCCGAAGCGCTTAGTACCTAAATCTACGTTACGTACCCACTAGCATGCAGGGCAACTTTATTTTGCCGGTTAATACTTCGTAAACGAATTTAAAAGTGAGGTGTTTAAGAAAATAATGCGGTTGGTTAACGCAGTCGGCGCTGTGATACGCCGCGGGCTGGCGGCGGGACAGACCGGCCGTGTGTGTCGATCGGGGCTAGAGTTTCAGCTACGTTGGATTGAATCATAATCCGTGACTTTCGACTTATACCGAGCTCTGCGTGACTTTGGGCGGGAATATGAATAATAAGTGCGTTATCTTGCCTCGTAAACGGTCAACTTATTAGCATATGGTATTTTCGAACGGAATGTATCTGAAATATTTTTTTTTGTAATGAAAAATAGTACTAGCGGGCCAAAGCTCGCGATCCGGCGTTCATCGCTATTCCCTCACGAACTGTTCGATTTTCCCGGATAAAAAGAACCCTTTGTCCGTTTTAGGGTTTTAAACTATCTCTGTCTTTACGAGGCGTTTCATCGTAAAGACAGATCAAAGAAATGGAAAATCTTTCGCATTTATAATATTGATATGAATTGCAGTTCCAGTAAATTGTCATTAGTCTCTGTATAATTTATTGTTTTCTTTTTTGGCAGGTAAGCGTCTACATATCATTTGATCGCCATATCGTAAGTACCTAACTTAGTCTTCAAAGTATTTTTAGATATGGGATATGGAGGCAGTTCGCTCTCCGCTTAGGTCTACGGTCTCCCAGCGCGCATGCGCCCACCGCAGTGGTTAGTAGGTTTAACAGGCCTGTGCTGCACTACTCTAGAGATATGTCGACTACGAATCAGTCGGTAGAGATGTGACGTGGTTTACGGTTATCGATATCGATATATGGTTTGTGGTGTCTGTGTTGTGTCCACGCGTTTATGAAGCGTGGAGGTTTGTTTGTAGTTGACAGTCATAGTGAACGTTTTTTGCTGCATAAGATGAATTGTTGTTCATTCCCAAATATTTTTTTTGTGATAAAAGTGCAGAACTATTCGCCCGTGATAATTCCGTTCCCTTGCATTGTTAACTAGTTTTTGCATGCGTACAGTCCCAGGCGACTATTTTTTTTTGTTACAAACACGCTTAAACCTCCGTTCGTCGAGCAGTCTGACTATAACAAACTCTTAAAATATATCAGTTTCTTGTATTATATTATATTATGTCTAGTATTATATCCTGTCTAAGAACAAGCCAACATTAATTCGCATTGATAAGTTCAAGTTACCTCGCAGCTAGCAATCTTATCTAGCCGTTCGAAACCAATTCCGCCAAAGTTCTCAATAGCAGAAACTCATTTTCGACTTTGTTGCGAGACTAGCTAGTATTAGTTGCGGAGTGCACCACTCTGAGAGCTTATATTGGATCAGCTCACTGCGCTGCACACACGGCCCGGATTGGCTAAGCTGCAGGTATTGGCTAATATTCGCATCGCACGTTATTTAGACGCGTGAAGTCATGTAATTGACAGGTTAATAATGAGGCACGTTGTTGAACTGTATACGACGGAGCTAGCTAAACTAATAAAAAGGAACGAATTATAGACGTCGGCTTTCGACTATGCGTGCGTCCAGCTCCGGTTTCCTTTCTTATAAATTGAACCGCCTGTTGGTGACAACCGGATGAAAATAGCCGGAGCTTTTTGAGTTTAACGCGTACAGATACAAATGGACGCGCGAAATTTAATTTATAGAATGTTTGACACATCTGGTCCGGTTATTGGGACGATCCTGCGGCTGACATGATAGCCATGATGTCTCTTATGGCATTGAAAATATTTCGGGAAGAGGTTTGGGGTGCCTTTGCCTTGCGAAAGCTTGTCAACTTCATTGCTTCATTTCGAAAAATATCCAATTTATACCCTGCATCTGAGTCCTAGATTTAACAATCTGTTTTTATTCCCTATAACAGCGACAGTAATCTAAAACTCGGCAACGAACGCGGCGGCCAGCTTCCTGTTGTATCTATTCGCGCTTCAATTTCCCGCACGGTCGATATTTGGACATTTTTCTTTATTTATCGACACGCCGTCCGTCACCCCTCCTGACCTCCCGGCCTTTCCCGTGCTCGTTTTGTACAACAATCATACCCTAATTGGTGAGGGATTAGTTTGGGAAATATCGCTTTTATAAAACACGATTATTCCTAAGGAGACGCTACGAAAGTGGGTAGTGGAGCGACAAAAAAAATACAATTATTAACAAAAGACAGGCGGAAATGACTTCCCTAGGAGTCTGTGCTCAGTGAAGACCACATGGACCGATTGAATTGCGATTGGAATCTCAGGGGAGACTAGCTCAAGGGGAATACGATTTTCTGTGGTTAAAATGGAGTCTTAACTATCTGTAGTTCTCAGAAACTTTGCTTTACAGCGATGTAATCCGAAACTGAAACGACCGATTAAATTATCCGCGTTGCTGTTATATTGCTTCGCTTAATTCTAATAATTTATTAGATTTCCATCTAGGTAGAATAGGTCCTCTGCGGTTGTCGGCTTCTATAGCTAAAGGTCACACTCAGAGACGTCAATTAACTTGTTTGATTAAAGTTGCTACTGTGATTTTCTTTGCTATAGCAATAGAATAAGACTCAGCAATTTTAATCAAACTTAAAAATTAATTGACCACTCTGAGTGCGGCACTTAGAATTAGAACGCTTAGTTAGGTTAGGATAGAATAGAATATTTCATTTGGATCAGAATCGCCCCAAAAATCTAAATGAAAATCCAGACTAGTTTCCCAGTGTCTCCAGAATTATCCTTACGCTGTGACTTTCCGATATAGGAACCGCTCGATCGCCATCGTAAATCTATTTCATGATGCCGCCACATGTCGATGTTACTGAAGTCTCTATTTATAAATTTATAACGTGTGAGACGGCAGCTGGTTAATATCGCCTTGGACTGGGATATTATTTATTCACTGTTTACCAGTTCTTTGTTCTATTACTTACACCAATAAATGACTCGTACACGATAAGAAATTAACCCATTTACAGGTGCTAGTAGATTTTCCCGCAGCGCACGCTAAATGTCTTGTTTTCAGGAAAATATACATTCTGGTCAACATCAGCTTCATTTGGCAAGATATTCTCTACTAAAGATTTAAATAATTTACATTGAATCGAAAAGTCTATGAATTGATTTTCACTAAATGTGCAACGGCAGTAACATTTATTAAGTCACATTAAGCGAGTGGGGTGTCGATGGCCCGCAGCGGCCAGGTCGATGCAAGCGTAATCGCGTTGCCGATGCACGTCGCCTCGGGGCAAATCTCATTTTTATTAGGGAAGTAATGTGGAAAGAGTGGAAATGACACTGTACCGCCGACTTCCGACCCCTACCAGCATATACAGGTGTCTGTCCACAACACCAACACAAACCCAACCCTACCCTTAAAGCTGCAAGGCTCAGACTTGATACGTGTACGATGCAAATATAGACGCATGCGCCGTGAACGCAGATGCTTTTGTACCCAGTCGGCCGTCGCGCGCCGTTACGAGCGGACGTCTATGTCGCCACGATGTCGCTGAACTAGTGATGTGTTTGCGTCGTATCGAAACATCGATGTTTGTTCTTAATTGATTCTATAGTGATGTGAGTTGTGAATTTATGTTAGACGTATTGGATATTTATGGATAATGTGTTTGTTTTTCGGTTCAAGTGTGTATTTTTTTAATTGGAGTTATGATTAAAACTTAAAAGGCACGAAAAAAATATATTTAATGTTTAATGTTAGCCGTATTTGTAAGTTTATAACCTCATTAAGCTCGCGTCACATTAGCTCGAGCGGCATTAAGCAGCGTCTCAATTAACCCCGGTTTAGCGATCCCGCGGGGCTACTCACGGAACCACTTCTGTTTGTAAATACAGCCACAAAGCGCTTGAAGCGCACGGAATTAAGCGGATTAAGCTTTTTTGCGGAAGTTAAGAAGATTTGCGAAGGGAAACATTACACCGTTGTTTATTAGATGAGGGTAAAAATAATAGGATGACAGGAAAGGAAATTTTTGATATTAAGCTACCGTACTGTTCAGATCAGACAATATATCAGATTCATTCTTTCCCTTGTCTAAACCAGTCCCACGTTATGACCCTTTCTCGTAAAAGTACATTTTCATAATTATAAACCTCTTGTGAATTATTCACATGCAGAGGTACTCCTGTTCGGCGAACGTCATCACCGCGGCGAGGCCATTAAATTGATTGCTCTGATAGCATCTGCTGTTTTCGCTGAGCAAAGAGCTACACTTCCCACCTATTGACCTAACGCTACACGCCTATTGGTCTAGGCTTGATTGGAAAATATTTGGCGGAACGCTTTGTAATATATCTCTGGTATAGATGGACTACTGGATTTAATCGTTCCTCGAATGAAGACAGTGTATGCTATGCATAGACATTGACGCCCGGACTCAGCAATACATTTGTATGTAATCACGTTTTGGTTAAAATTTTCATTTTTAAGGGGATTTTTTACCATTTTAATGTGATATAAAAGTTAACCGATGCTTAAGTATTGGAGCAGATATCGATTTTCAATTTTTCGCCTCAAGTTAACGATGAAGTGCCTAAAACGGTGTTCTTAAAGCAGGCGCGCGGTGTTCTTACGGGTATTGCATACCTGACGCCGCGTCGACCCGCGCCCACCGCGGGGCTGCGGCCCGGTGCGCCTGACGCGCCTGTTGCGTTTTTTTTACCTCTATTCTTCCATTGGTTCCGCCGGCGAAATGGCTAGCAGGGGCAATATCTTACTGCCGCACTCAGAGACGTCAATTATTTTTTAAGTTTCATTAAAGTTGCTGCGTCTTATTCTATTGCTACGAGTATAGCAAAGAAAGTGACAGCAGCTACTTTAATGAAACTTTAAAGTTAATTGACGTCTCTGAGTGCGGCAGTTAGTCCTCAGGATTGGCAACGGATTTGTAGTCTAATGATTGCAAATGTTCATGGGCCTTAGAGCTTATTCAACACCATTTGGCATGTTTGCATGTTTCCCTTCTACATGTTATAAAAATCAACTATGTTTATAACATGAAGACTCAGAATCATCTTGACAAGGGCCATAGTTGCATGAGGTATACAGAGGATTATATTCTGGTTATATATGGTAACTACTCCTAAGGCCTAGGCAAAATAACCTACCATGTTTAAACATGTTACGTAATTGTTATCCGCGTGATTCCGCCTCTCTTTATTGGTTAAGAAAACAATCTCGATCGCGGAGTATTTTGACAATCACTGGCATCCGTCGAACCACTCTGTCCGTTATTGCCTCCACGCCCGATCGACTCCAGAATATTTTTCCATTCCCAACGACAAAATTTATTAGCATCTTCTGCCTTTGATCCTGTACAGCGCATGATTCATTCCGCGTTATCCTTTATCTTAATAGGCGCTCGTACATTTTCATTCCACTTCGTTAAAAATACAACGCGCGGCTGTTATTTTAATCGATTCAATAAAAGTAAGCCGCTGGTTTCGGTTATTTATTGGGTCGGCTTTTTGCCGTCGGATTTGCAAGCCGCAGCTGCCGTTTTCGGTTTCAATTATACAACTAAGGTGCTCCTGTTTTGGACAATTATGTTAATAAGTCACTGATCCTTAACGACTTAATCGTCTCAACAATGCTACGCGACTAGTTGAACCAATTAGTATAATGCACGGTCCGACCATTCGATTCAACCGTCTGCTTAATTATTTATGAGCTGTTCTATCCTCGACTGAAGGAGAATGCCCGCCGGGCGACGCCGCAGCTAAATCACGCCCAAGTGACAACACAAAACCGCGATAAAATATTTTGATTGTACTACCCGCACGCTGCGACATCGATAGTCGATAAAGTTCATCACAACACAAGCGCGATTCAATTTAATTATCGAACGAAAATTTAATTTGCAGTGGCCGTTATAAAATAATAAAAATGTAATGACGAGATAGACATAAAGATAGTGTTGTCGATACTAGTGCTGTGTTTGTCGATAGACAATGTGAAGTGTGTGTAGTGTCGGAGATGGATTACCGGGCGCCACCCCCGCTGAACGTCGGCGCGCCTTACTTCCCACATCCAGGTATATGTTTTATCTTTACAGTAGATCTAACCTCGTATATTTGATATCAAGTTGCTGCTTCTTCTTCTTCTATAGCAAAGAAAGTGACAGCAGCAACATTAATCAAACTTAAAAGTTAATTGACGTCTCTGAGTGTGGCCGTTAGTGTGTAGTTGATAATGGAGGTAAGAAATAAAATGCGCGGAGGTTTGTTTGTGTCATTCGAAAAGGAAAACTGTTGATGGCTTTTAAGACCCATGGACATAAACGATCCTAAAAGACAACACAGACTAACAGTCCACCGGCAGTACCAGTCTGTCCGGCGGCCTGCCGGCCAAAATCTAATGAAATTATGCACTTAAAACAATACAATTTGCTTAACTAAAACAACTTAATCTAGATATGATTTAATTACTTTTTTTAAGCCCAAACTGGTCTCCACTCAGCTTTTTATGTCACGGTGTATTTTAATGTAATAAATCGTACGAGAAACTGATAGTCTGTGTCCTAATAAGTACGATGAACTGACGGGTCGAGATCGGCCGGCGGATAAATGCATTGCCAATCCTGTTGCGATACCTCTATGCTAATCATTTTAGCGTTGTGTATGACCCTCCGGCTGGGCGTATGCTGAGACGCAGGCGACGCAGTTCCACGCAGCGCAGGGCAGAGCAGAATCTATCTCTATTCTACAACGAGGCGTAGAGCAGGACAGACACATGTCTGCGTTGCACGTGCCTGCGCCGCAGCGTACACAGTTTTCAAGGACGTTCTTGCATTACAAAATCTGCTCTGCCCTGCGCTGCGTGGAACTGCGGTCGCCTGCGTCTCAGCATACGCCCAGCCTCAACGTCGTAATGTAATACGGCAATATCTACTGCTTGGCGGCAGGAATAATAGCTAAGATGCTGGTAGCGACTCAAACGGGCCTTATACAAGATTCTACCTTACTTTACCTACCTCCCTCCAAGAACTTGTATTTGATGGAGATTATCTCGTTAAAGTATCTTAGCTAGATAAATAAAAAAAGCTCTCTCACCCTCCAGTAAAAGCACAACAGCTTATTATGCTTTCTGTGGCAGGATCTTATCACTTAACTTTGGATTTCATCCTAGTTTCTCACCGGAGCAATTAATTTCTACCTAAATCGTCAGTTATCTCCAATTCTCGTCACTCCTTCAACGCTGACCCGACGGTCAAACCTTAATCCTGCAAGGGGTGACGGCGGCGACAGGTTGATTGATGACATCAGCTTCACTCCTCGATGAAGACGTCAGGCCGCCATTACGGACCCCTGCTATCAAAAATACGACCTGCTCTTTCAAATTGGCCATGACTGAAGTGGAAATGGGAGATGTGAGGGTTTAAAAATTGCAAGCAGTGTTGTTACTTTGTCTAGGATGGCTTAGGGCTGGATAAACGGGAAATTTATCAAGTCATAGCGGTAACAAATGAACAGTTAAAAAAACACTACAGTTAAACCTGAAGCGGAACCCATTCTCATGTCCTTCTTCAGAAGAAATACTGCACGATTCCTTTGGGGTATATTCGTGACAGACCCTCCATAACTATTTACTTATTAATACCAAATTTAAGTATCTCATACGTGGGAGGAAGCCACTTTGAAATCTAACGTATGTGACATTGAGTGTCATCAGTCAGAAAAAGGGTCAGCCTTGAAGGGCTATTCACTATACGCGTCATGGACTTGTCACGACGCCCAATGACAAATGACTTGCCGCCCGACGCGGGTTGTTGACTGTGAATGTAGATTAACCTCGTAGACAATTTAGTCTGAACACTAAGAAGCTATTTCTAGACATTAGAGCCAGAAGATCAGATGTCCAAATGACAATAGGTAGACAGCCGAGCAGTTGGCTCTGGTGTCCCGATTTGTAAATACCAAGATGTAGTAAATAATTAAACGACATCGTGTTTTGTCGAATAATTTCGTATTTATCTTGCTTTCTATGTAAGCTTATCGATGTGTACTGAATCTAACTGAGAAAGCAAGATAAAACTATCTTATCTGACAAAATATGATTTTATGATGTCGTTTGATTCAGTATCTGTACTATTAATGTTTTTTTTTTTATCAAAATGACGCTGAAAATTCCAAGGTATTTTCTGCAGCGTAAGTTTCCAACCATGGTTTATTATTTTAACTATGTACAAGATACCGTCTTAGCCCATTTTTCAGCGCACTTCCCCCTAAACGTATTTTATGGACGACCTCTCACCCGCTCTCGATGCGGCGGACGGGCTCGTAAACTCAAGCCTTTTACCGACTATAAAGGAACTCTGCCAATTTGTGCTGCGGTTCATCTGAAGTATTTAGCTCAACTAAACGCAGGTTAACTTTTGGCCAATATGTCTGAGAATGTAAGTGCAAATATTTCGCCAAGGGAACATCCTTTTATTACAAGACTCCTTGAGTAGCAACAAGTCACAAGTGTTATGTGCTCCGTTGTAGATCCCAATGTTAAAAGAAGCAAAAAGTTTACACAAGATTTTTAGCTCTTTGTGTTACTATTACTCCTGACCTAACTCAAGACCAACGAGTATACTTATTTGTCAAGTGGTGAATGTTTCAGGAAACTTTCCCGTGACCCTTCTGCTTAGAAAATCGTGCCTTATGCGTAGATGTACTTGCTCCTCGCTCAACTGGCCTAACCTAATGTATTAAGATCCCTGCTTCTTATGCAAAATTGACTTGATATCGAGTTCTTGGCACCTTCATCTGTCAATGATAGCGATCAGTCGCGCAGTGCAATCCAAACGGGCGTTATCGGGCGGGACTGTAACGCATCATTGTCACCCTATCGGGATGCGCGCGCACGCGGCCCGACGCCTCATGGCGGCGGTGCAAGTGTATGGAGACAGTATAACGTCCCAAGTAATACACACCTGTCAAAAAAAAGGCAATAGAAGTACCAGGACTTCATAGACATGAAGTCCTGGTACTTCTATTGCCTTTTTTTTGACGGGTGATCATTGTTACCAACATTTTCCTCGGTTTTATTCTACTTCTGACTTCTATGACAAAAGCTAGTCGAAAATAAATGAAGAAATAATGGAAAAGATGAGATGAAAGAAGGGTTAACCTAAAGTGTGGTTAGTAGTAAAGAGTCATCAGAAGCATTTAAAAATAACATGAATGCATTTGAACATGGTATTTATCCTTTACTTTACGTATAATTAGTGTACCTAGTCTTGTTTCGCCAAAATATGTTTGGTATCGAATGTATAATTTCCCAAATTTTCATTTTCCATTAGACTATTTGTATTATTTTTGTTTTATTTTCAGGATACCAAAAAAGCTATTTAGATCGGGTAGGTTAGGTTAGAGTTGTGAGCGCGGAATTTTTGCGGCGAGAAATACCTTTTGGCAAATGAAAATTTGGGAAATGATACATTTGACCAAACATATTATGGCCAAACGGCAGAGACCCAGTGTTACGACAAAATGTTCACGCTTTAAGAAAACATGACAATGTAACACAAATTCTACCGTCCGAAACGATTCCATTCCAAACCGCCATGTAGCAACCTCTCGAGCCACCCAACTCGCGTCGCAATAAACGAGGAGAGCTATACGTGATCCGGCGGCGCGGGGGTGGGCGCGGAAATGGCCGTCAGATTTGTCGCGGCCCGCCGACTCGCCAATTACCGCCCGCTATCAGCTGCTCTCCTGGTAATTTATACCGAGTTTACCCCGCAATTTGGGACTTTTGCCGACTCCTGGCCGCGCCAGTCTTTTGGGGGTCACATTTGTGGCCCTTATTATGATGTATCGTGTTGTTAGAATTGACAATTCAAAGCGGCAAAAGCGCCTTCCAAGTGGAAATCAAGGAATTATTCACGGGCATTTTCAAAGTTAATCCATTTTGAGCCTCTAGACAAGTTCCCCACGTTAAACCAATTTGTAATGTTAAGCCCCGATCAGACGCCGTGGCTTAAATCGAACGTAGCCAGACGCCTAATCGCGGATGCGTTCCAGATGACGTCGTTAACGGGACCATTAAACTTTCAGATTCTATTTCCAGCCACGTTAAACTCAAAAAGGATCCCAAGGGAGAAAACAATTACCGGAATTAAATCCGGAATGTATGAATAAAATTAATACAATTCACTTCTCGGTTGCTTATGCGAAAAAGTTAATTTGAAAAACAATCCAGTAACAGCAGCAATTCTAGCCTCTTCCATCTCGAGGGTGGCGATAGAGACGCGGCGATGCTCGGTGGGCTCAAGCGTGCCACTGTCGCACTGAATATTTAATAACTTGTCTCCGTGAAAATGTTTCCTTTGTTGGCGGAACAATCCTGCAACGACTTGACGTGAGTACAAAGGCTCTGCAAATACTTTGTATTTTTAATATCCTCGGGCGCCAGCGAGTGCATTTCTAAAACGGTTGCCGCTGAATTTGTTATTTTACTGACAAGCGGACGAGATGGTAACTGGAGATACGAGCGCGCTGTTTAATAAATATCACTAACAAAGACAACATGGTATGACTGTATTTTGGGAACGCCTTTTCATATGTATGTCACCATGTAGGAATAGATGACAGTTTTAACTCACTGTTCGTGTTATAGAAATACCGGAACGTCTAACAACAAGAGTAAAATTCATGTGGTGATTGTAGTTTTTTTCCCTCTAAGCCATCATCTTCTTTATTTAGCCTTTATTCGACTCTATAGTAAGATCACCTTTTCTCCTTCTATCTATTCTTGTAATCACAGCTCTCATTTTGACCCTCCTCTTGTTCTTATCTCCAAAAGATGATATTTTACAGCTGAATTTAGTACTCTTTGAGCGTTTCATCCATTCTGCTAAAGCGCGGGTCGTTAGGCAAGCAGCCGAGGAACAAATGATCGTGTCATGCCAACAGATGGAGCGACGCGTGCTACTAGACATGACTCTTGGGCTTATTTTAAACTAGCTTTTGCACGCGACTTCGTCCGCGTAAAAATCGTTTATTGCTTACCCCTCGGGAACTATCAAACATCCCGGGATAAAAGGTATCCTTTGTGTCAAACCAGTATAAGGCCTGTCTTCATTATTTGTCAAATATCATCGAAATCCGTTCAGCCGTTTATACGCGATTGATTCACAAACGTCCATACAAACATCCACATTTATAATATTGAATATGATGAAGGCTCACTTGTGTAAATGCCATTTAAAGTAAGAGGTGTTAAGTGAAGTTTTTACCTTTGGATTTAGTGTTTCCATCTTCACCCGATACTCTCTCGTACTTATCTTCTCGTATCGCACTCAAAATATGTGCTATTGCTTTCTTTCACGTAAAGACTTAAGAATCCATAATCAGGAGATATGTTCGTTATTGAAAACTTGTCGATAGTCAAAATTTTTTTGGAAAAAAATCTTCTTTTCATAGTGTTTAATGATGAGTCAAACGAAATCCACCGGTTGTCTGTCCTCGTGGTCACCCGGCCCGCGTCCGGATAACCGTATAAAACGGCACGGATGTCCTTATCCCGCGATATAAAAACTACCCCCCCTCCCACCGGGGCCGGGGAGAAATGAACCACTAAGCGGGGAAACTTTACTGCGTCGCTCGCTAGGTTGTTAGTCACGATTTCTTTTCTTTACCGGGTTCCGCAGCGGAGTTGGTTAGTTTGCCCGTAATTAGCACCCGCAGGTTCGCGGGCAACTTTTTTTTTGCTTAGAGACAACTCGTAGAAAGTCCTAATTGAAGCTCGCTTTAGATAAACTTTTGTGTATTTACTCTTATTTACAGGAAATATCATTGTTACTGTTTAGTGTTTACGC
This sequence comes from Tortrix viridana, assembly GCA_963241965.1. Taxonomy (NCBI): domain Eukaryota; kingdom Metazoa; phylum Arthropoda; class Insecta; order Lepidoptera; family Tortricidae; genus Tortrix; species Tortrix viridana. Next base: position 8,798,765 of record OY725193.1, on the reverse strand, counting down.
AAGCTGCTTTCTGATTATATTAATTCTGGCTAATGATGACATTCGCTCTTAACTCACCGAAATCTTCCCACAACTAGCACGTAATGATAAGCAACACAAATTAACCCAATTTAGCTCATCATTGGCGCTCGCAATCCGCCTCGGAACAAGCAATTATACCAATAAAGCATCCGCGAAGCTCCTGAATCTCGGCGACAGACGCTCCCCGCGAACCCCCCAAATGTGAAACTTTAATTAAAAGTTGACGAGTTACGACTGGCTTCCACGCGGATTATCAACCCCCGCGCACAGCCGACCGAAAACAAACCCTAACACCCAGAAAATAAAGCCCCACCAAAACCCTCCACCACAGTCGCAAATCACGTATTACCACAACAAATAGCCGACAGAATCCTCAAATCGACGTCACAGTAAATTATGCTTTATTACCAACGCGGCTGATTTCGCTTTTCGACGCGCGCTACCCTGAAATTGATTCGGTGCGAAGCGTAACGTTGTAAGGACTCTGGTTAACCATTATCCTTTGACATCTGAGAGGATGGGGCTTTCGCCCGCCGGCGCGCTCATTCACAAACTGTCGGGGAACGAGGGAGGTCAACTTGAGCTGGTGACTCGTCTATTCCAGACACGCCTGGCCTGCGCTTGAGGGCGTACGACTCCGAACAGTAATCGCCTTGATCCCAATGAAGTTGGTAACGAATGCCCCTTGTATTATAAAAAAGTGAAGCGGAATATTAGTTAAATCACTTCAGCATCTCCTTGCATACGTGTGTGAAAGCATGTAGGTATATAGATGACAATCGTAATCTGGTATTCAAACTCACACAAGCACCGTGATGCGTTTGCGTCAATTTTTAATCTCCGACGCAGAACATAATGAACATAAGGGGATGAACCGATTTTGATTTAGTTTTTTTTTTTGTTTGAAAGGTGCCTCAATCGAGAGTGTTCTTAGCTAGGTTTGATGCAAATCCGATGGGCCATTTAAATGTGAATGTAGACGGCGCGTGACAGCGCGAGCTGAGCCAGGCTCGTGTTTCAATCTCGTCTAAACGGCTGAACAGGTTTGGGTAACATTTGGGACACAAATAGTACAGGATCAGGACTACCTATCTGTGGGCTACATTTTATCCAAATCCGCTCAGCCGATTAGACGAGATTGAAACACGAGCTTGGCTCGGCTCGCGCTTTCACGCGCCGGCTAAATCCACCTTAAGGGCCTGGCCACGAGTTTGCGCGACCGGCTGAGCGGCAAACGAATTTTCTAATACATTGCGTGTAACGTCAACTAACCGCTACGCGGTGAGCGTCTCCACCGAGCAATGAAGAGAGAATTCGCTCGCCGCCGCCGCCGCCGCCGCTCAAAGAAAGAAAGGGTCCCAATTTTGTCGGTTTTTTTTTTTTTTATAGAATCGGTTCTTTGCGTAACAACGTATGCTGTGTTGAATACACAGGCTTTTCGGTGTAACTAACGCTTGTTGACACATGCTAGTGATGGAACTCCGAGCGATAATGTTTGTAGTTATTTTAAGTCGTCCGTAAGCACTGCGGGTTGCTTAGAATAAAATATGTATACATATTTTGCTGTTATAAATCTAAAACGTGACTTTATCGCGTAAAAACACATTATAATTACCACGACGTTTCGGCTGTGCTGCAATGGTCGTGGTTACGAGCAGACAGGGTAAGGCTAGTGCTTATTTGAGTAGCGTGCGCGTTTTAAAAATATAAAATACATCTGTTGCGTTCGTGGTAGAACATAAAAATAAAAATGCCTATTTAAAGCTAGCTCCCCCGAGTTACATGTGCTTTGGTTGTCGACCAAGGAGGAAGTTTTTTAAAGCTTTTTTCTAGTTCATATTCTTTTAATTTACCTAAAATCCTGGACATAAATTAGTTTAATGATATCGTAGGATTTACAAAAGATATTCCAAAGTTTAATTTTTATGATTTCGTTCATAAGCATTCCAGCAGCACCAAAAACTCACCTGCCATTTGTTGATATGTCATTTACTTGTCCTTCCTGTGGTTGTTCTGTGATAAAAAAACAACGCAAACACATTCAAATTGGCGCAATCAATCACATATTTCATTATGTAGTGACATCCGAACACATCCGCCCATGTACATATATATTTACAATAGTTCATTGATAGCCTCCAATAATGTATTTCGTTTCACGGCATGCGCCGGCCAATCTGCGCAAAAGTTTGCGCCAATTAGTTGATGCGCAAATATTTGTGCAGTGGTGCCATTGGCAACTGGCACCCCTATCGACGCTACTGAACTGTGAACGTTATAAAACCTACACATAAGGTTCACGGATGTTCGGTGTACCGTGGCGTCACACACGCACGTCGAGCCATTAACTTAATTAAAGTAGCACAAAGTAAATTTGGTTCGGATTCAGCTAGGGCTGTGATTTTATGTATATGTCGCCGTTCAAATCAAAATGGCGGCTGGCTTTTGCGCTGTTGGTATTGCCTGTTATTTATTTACGAACATGGCGACAATAATCAAAACGAGAAAAACTGCCAGCCGTCATGATCATAATGTAGTCCCTTTCAAATTTATGATGTAGGAAGGTATTGTTGTGTAATTTTATATGTAAAAATATTCATATCAATATTGTACTGGGGTTAAAATTGCTGGAATATTTTACGTAGATTTATAATACACCACGTATTTAATAATAATAATGAACATTGTTATAGATTCCTTAATGACTTTGACCAGCTTTAATGGCGCAGAATTGGGAATTTGGTACGAATAGACGTTTACGTGTAAAACCAAGAGTTTAAATTAAACACTGCCTAAGAATTGTCATCAAGTGATTTATTATTAATTAAGTTTGAATCTTGATAAACTTAGTATCATCAATGAAGCAGTCGCGGGCGGGTTGGCTCGAATTAGCTCAGATTGACTTCATTAGCAACGCTGACATCCCTCATCGTAGGGCTGTCAGTTGTCACTAATATCCAGTGTAAAATAACAAGAGTCCTAATACGTTATAATGCACAAACGACAATTTGCAACTGACACAAACACACAAGCGACATGCATGCATGCATTGATTTTGTCCATTGCGTTAATTGTATTATGGTATGTGTTTATCACGATGGTTAAATTTGGATTATGGCATTTTTTTATTTCTTTGTACATAATTAAGACTAAAATTAAGAAACGGTAACTTTTCCACTGAGTTACGAAAATTAACGATACTAAATGTATGACTAATATTCGTCACTCAGTGGAAAAGTTACCGTTTCTTAATTTTAGTCCTAACAAGGGTACATAGAAATAAAAAACGCCCATTAACCATCCGCCACTGTCACACTTACATACTTGCCAGTGTGTGACGGTGTTTTGTCCACAGCGATAAAGGCGACCATAAGGCTGCCTTTCCATAGAAGCGGAGACGAGCGGTGCGGAGAGGAGCTGTGAAGGAATCGACCAATCACATTGGTTGTAATCCACATCTCTCTCCGCTTGACTGTTTCCATTGAAGCGGAGCGGAGACGAGATGAGATTTTCTCCGCACCGCTCGTCTCCGCTTCTATGGAAAGGCAGCTGATGCTGATAGAAACTACATCCCCGGTTCTGCTTCTGTTTACATCAGAAGTTGCTGGTAGATGTCATTGATTTGGTGAAACTAATGACAGCGGTTGGAACGCCCTGAAATTCACCCAGGCCCCTACTACACCCGAATACTACAACCCTAATGTAATTTACCTTCAGTAAATCCGTAATTCAGCCGCGTCACCCGTTTGCAGCATCGACGCAAATTAGCGCTCTAGACTGAATAATTGGCATTGACAGCCCTCGCCGTCGGGTTATCACGTTTTACTGAATAGGGGGCCCAAACATTGATCTGCGGGATAGGACTGTCCCGCGAACGAAAATACGAAATTGCTATACATACAAAGCGTGTTTCCTTAATTGGATTTCTGTGTCGATAAGTGTAAGTCCTAAATCCAGCCCGCAGCAACTGGCTGGCTGGACTGGACTTGATTTCCATTCGACCGACAGACCGAAATGACCAAATAAAAAAGGTTTTGCAAAAAAGTATATCTGGACACTTTTTGTGTGAATACATTATATTGCCTCGTTGTGCTACAAGATTTTAGTTGTTAAAATAATTTAGTAATTAAGTTGATGTCTAAAACAGCCACGTTACCGTTACCGGGTTGGCGGATTGGCTCGATCGCATTTAGCGCCCCGTACTGAACTAATCTATGCAGGTGACAACCCTAGACATAGACATAGGGTTGGCGTGTATACGGGATTATGTATATTAGAAAAAAAAGTTGCCAAAAGTTTAGTTCGAAATATTCTTAAATATCATTAATGTCATTCGGATTTCTACGCAGATAAAAGCGTATTGCTAGTTATTAAAAATATACAACAGTATTTTAAATAATGCTCTGGTTTCAAACTTCAGCCCTAAATAATATTCACTTAATTCAGTGAATATAGAATTATGAGGTAAATTTTAATACAGTAACAATGGAAATGATTCCAGAAAATCCTCTTTCCCTAATAGGATGAAAACGTTACCTCACATTAGCATATTCATGAAGCCGAGTATTGGAGCAATATTCAATTTGTGTCAGCCCTGCGATCAGGGATCACCAACCCCGGCCTGTTTGCGCGTGTAATTGACGAGGCAGGGGTTGCCAACTTTAGGGGGCAAGGTTGGTAACCACTGGAGACGGAACAAATGGTTTTGTATGGTGACAACAGAGTACTTTCCTGGGATAGTTGGCACTTGACGGGTTCATGGTTAATTAATAATGACGCTGGCGTAGAAAACCTTTCGGATTATCATACTGTACTTCAAGGATGTTTGCGCATTCGCTATCGTCCCTTTACCCAGCTCTTTCCCCAGGTACCGCATTTTTTTTTAATACAAACCTCGCATCTGAAAATACACACATACGCGTTCAAGGCACTGGGTGAAAGTCAGAACGCTTATATGCGTTGCCGGCAGTGGATGCCTTAAAGTAGCACGCGGCTGTTTGCGTGGTCACCACCTAAGTACCTATGTCTTGAACGGTGTATTAACTAACTCGCCTTAAAACCTTGCCTGGGTCTAAGAAATGTTACGCTATTTTGTCTGTTACTTCTGCTGGAGCAACTTGAAATTTCGTTTAATACCTACTTCATAAAATAATAAATTATATTTAAAAAGTCCTTTCCTTTAAATTTTGAATGGAGTTGTAGGTGAGAGGAAGCGTTAGTTAAAAGCGGGAATTTGTCGCGTAATTATGGCCGTCACCCCCCATTAATACGTCGTTACCGCCCCCCCTCGCACCGCCGCGCCCCGCGGGGATGTTCGGGAACGGGAAGGGAAGGGTTATTCAAAGTGACGTCGTAAACTGTTGCCGAGTGTAGCCAGATATTAAAGTTGTACGCGTGTGTACTAAAAGCTGATCTTTTACGCCCCAGAGTAACGAAAACGGGCGTCGATTTACATGCTAGTTCAGTGCCAATGTAGTGCAAAAGTTTATTGAGTTTATTGAACTCCATGATGTTTGCATGAACAGATCCAAAAATAAGATATTTTATCAAATCCCTGACCTTTCAGTAAATTTCTTGATTTTTTTGTCAATACGAGTATTATATCTCTATCTATTTTTAAATGCTCAGCGAATACTTTTCTTTCACCGTTTGTCGCATGCGCAATACCATTTTTTACATAGAAGTATGACGTCACGAGCCCCCACTCCCGAACTTTGACGCGCTTTATCTTTGTAATTTTTTGTTTTATTGACAAAAGAAAAAATACGTGTCCAATATTTTTTGATAATCTAATTGACGGACTAAATATAATTTCGTTTTCTTTACCCAGTCATCATCCCTATTGCCCTCGTCTGGTAACCCTAACTGTACTTCAAATTTGTTAGTGACCTGTTTTGATTGTTATTGGTTTTAGAAACAATAAAAGCTGGTTGTTCATACCAAGATATCTCTGATACATCATCTTAATGAACCGTTGTGGTTTCCGATTTGAGAGTTAGACAGCAGACATTGAAATTACTAACATGAGGCATTCCACCTAAATGACTTTAATGTCCTTAACAAATAAAGCTATAGTCCTTTGCTGGCTGGCAATATGGAGATTCTGTAAGCATATGTCCATGGGCTTTAGATCCATCTTACCATCAGATTGCTTATGGAATCATTTGCTTCCTTCGTGCCATAAAAAAAGATATTGCATCAGACCTACGTATCGCGGTCGTTTGTGGAATCAGTTCTGTAGCAGCGCGGCGTAGGTACCCCGTCGGGACGTAACCGACAGATTCTGCCCTGCTAAGGTAAAAGGCAGTTTTTTTACACAAAACTACTGTAACAATTGCAACCTCATTACTGGGTAATAAGGTTGCAAATGCTACAGTAGTTTCGTGTAAAAAAACTGCCTTTTACCTTAGCAGGGCAGGATTGTTTAGCGAGCGCCGTTTCGCCGTGTCACAGTGTATCATGGAATTAGACAAGATTCTGCGAGAGTTAAACTATAGAATTATATCAAAATACATGGAATGCACAGCTCATGTTATCCCGATACATTCTTAAAATAATGCTTGTTTCTGCTCTAAAAAAAACCTAACTGTTGAGTTTCTTGCGGCGCTTCTTCTCAGCAGTGTTCTACTGGGAAGTGCTGGTAGTTTTTGACGTGTAAAAGTGCCCGCGCGGCCTACTTATTGAATAAATATCTTTTAGCTTTATTTTTAATGTTGTAAATATCCATGGGACTCTGCATTTTTATAAGACTAACAATTTATTTTATTTTGTTACAGGTAAGCCAAGTAGCTGAACAACGATGGAGTGCCACCGTACGTGACAAACGAATTACACGCATTAGGCGTTGGGCGAGGTTTCAGATTAGCTTTAAACAGACGGTGCTTATTTGTCTAGATGAAAATATGTAAAAGGAAAATTACCAAAAGTGAAAAATGCTTGTATTAAATATTTCGTAACACACACGATGATGTGAGCCGCTTGACTCCGCTTGACTGTTTCCATTGAAGCGGAGCGGAGACGAGATGTGGATTACAACCAATGTGATTGGTCGATTCCTACACAGCTCCTCTCCGCACCGCTCGTCTCCGTTTCTATGGAAAGGCAGCCTTAGCTGTCTATAATTGTGGAGGTACAGTCACATTTGGATCATTTCTTACCGAAGACAGTTTCCAAATAGTAACACTAGGTACATAATTTAAGAGTCATCTTAATAAAAGCAATTGGTCGAGTCACCCGAGTTATGCGCTCGAGCGGCATGCGTCATACAGTTCACTCAGTATTTAGTATGCGCGGGTCAATTGGGGGACCAGTAACGCGGTTAGCGGAGATGCAATCATCCACTGTTGTGCTAGGCTTGGAACTGGGAACCCTGGTTAGAGATGTTTTTGTTGTAAAACTTTTTTGAATTAGATTATAAATTGTAAACTGATCTTTAGAGAGATGCCCGTCACAAGATGCGTCAAAACTGACAGTTTTGTATGGATTGACGTTTACTTTGACGTGTATTGAGACGGGTATCACAGTTGAGATGAGTTTATTAATACGGCCCTAAGTGCCGTATAAACCTCGTAAGGTTTTAGGACATTTGTCAAAGTGACTCTTTCATTTTGTTGACTGCCACAAACAATCGTCTTTTTTGAACTATCAAAATTTGACGTAGGCTACGAGGTCTTGGCTGAGAAGTCGGTTTCAAGATACGTTATAAATGACAGTTATCTATGACTCGACATTTGCTTTGACGCGTCTTCTAACAGGCATATCACTCAAGATCAGTTTATGAATACGGCCCAAAGTGTCTTGCTTGGATCTCTGAATATTAACTTCGTAAGGTACACGTCGAATTTAATTGGTTTAAAAAAACAATCTTGTGTCAGTCCATTAAACTTAAGTAAATTTAACAAATGTCCTACATGTAGGCCGTTGAGCCTTACAAACGATAAGAGGACAAATTAATAATAGTCAAACTAGTATCTCAATTATAGTTTTCTCATGTTTCTATAATATAAAATCGGAGGGAAAGGTCTCCTTTTTTTTCTGCTAATTCCAAAAAACAAGTCCAATGCTGGTGGCCTTCCCTAAAGATCTGTAACGTGATCGGTTCTTTGTTCCACGCATCCAGCTATTTCCCACGATTCTTATCAGATCGTCGATCCGCTTTGATAATTCAACTAATTGTATCCAAATCACACTCAAAATGTACTGAGGAAGATAAAATAGTTGAAACATACAGAAAGTACTTTGATCATTGCTCAACGGCATAATGGGTCTTAACTAAGGTTAATCAGGCATGGAAAACAAAGCCTGTCGCCGGCCTCCGACCCGGGCTGTTGGCGGGGCACATTCATCGCGGCCAATTAAAAGGACGACCCAGCTCCCGGCCCCGCGGGACACATCGCCACGGAAGATTATTGTGGGCAATCTAGAAGTTTCTCATATTGGTGATATAATGACGGGACAAGTTGTGGTCACCCTGGAATCCGAGTCGGCAACCAGCGTCTTACCACCTTCGAGGTCATTCCTGATGATATGGACAATATATATATTTATTTGTGATTTTTGAAGCATTGGATTGGATAAAGCGTGTTGGCTTCTATTGAAGAACATGCTCGTCAACTGCCAACAGTAACAGCTTGCTTACCAGCAAGCGACTTTAAACAATCTTTGATTACAGTACATTTATCTTAAAAAGTAACAAAAACTCAATTTAGTAAAATATCCTATCTAGAATATTTAGAGTATCACTCCGTGTGGCATAGCCGTGGGACGCCCGATACGCCTGTCGTGACCCCTAATTGCGGTCCGACACCTCTGCCACGCATTAGTCGCATTACTCACTCCGGGCCGGACCAACTTCGCAGACGGACCCGACGCGTCACTTTATTACGACTTTCAGACAGACTGTCGCTGACTTGAGATGTCTTGTAATTTTGGAACTTGTAAGGCTTCAGTAATAGTTGCAAGTTGCAATCCTTTCTTTCGTCCGTATATCATAATTCTTTCTCGAACATATCATAAGTTAGCAATGGTCGCCTATAGCCTCGGATTAAAAAACAGCTTTATAAAAGTATGTATACATGTAAAATACTACCACTACTACCGTTCTACTGGAAAGGTGTCCCGACTCCCGGTAGATGTAGGATAGGAAAATTAAACCAAAGTATTCGGTTAACAACCGTTTGTTCCACTAGCGTTAATAACAGTCACGCACGGCTAAGAGAGTTAGTTACCAGAATGTACTAATTCTCTTAGTCGTGCGGTTGCGTCTATGTGCTTAAAATTTAGTAGTGGGGCGGGGAGTTCGTGGATCGATAATTCATCAGGTGATCATAAATTATTAGCCTGATAAGTTTGTAATCCGTCATTATTCTTTGTGAACTTCTTACCAAAAAGACAAGTATAAACAGAGTACAACTAGTCACGCGTATCATAACCGCGTGGGGCGGAACTGTACAATTTGTCAGCTGCGTGTTTAATGACGCGGAACGCCGCTGCTTGTGGAGTGGGGTTAGCACGTGATAACTACAATTGGGGGTATTTGAATTGGTAGTTTACTAAGAAATCAGTTACCTCCTGGTAGTCCTGGTTAACATGAGAGTTTGAAACGTTTAGCTCGGCATAACAGAGTTGGACGTTGGACTACAACATTCTCAAGTCAACACTTGAAGCATCAGATTAGGGGTAAATATCACTCCGAACAGCGCCCTTATTTTTTTCTTGGCATCTCTCATACCAATTATATCTGCCAGTTTTTCCCGTTTTCCCGTCGATTGTTCGGGATTGGTCGAGACTTGTTACAATGACAGCCTTTCCTCAATTAAAAAGAGTTTCCCAAGGTTGCGGTACCGCTATACGACGGGCCTATAAAACGCTCCAGGAAACCACGCCACCTTTACATATGTAGACAAGGTTTTAGATACATTCACCGCTATAATACGTCCGTCATACAGAAGTATTGCGACCCTACAAACCCACGCTTTACTTAACAATTACACACAGACCGTTAAAACATAACTTGTAGTGTAGTGGATGGACCCAGATAACGAACCTGACGGGGAGATATGAAGCACCTGGCGACATTTGCACGCAATCCTGGCTAATGACCGACAGATGGACTGGATACGGCTGCACTTAACAGCACCGCTGCACCGTGACGTTAGCATTGCGACAACAGTTGTCGGATTCAGCACAGGAATTTAATAATGGCGTAAGCAGATAGCAGTGCGAAATGGGTTGGGAATCCTGCTTAGTGGCGTGCATGTGGATTATATATGGCTAGGCCGGGTAGTGAACTGCTTTGGGCAGGGTTGTGATGTCATAGTGACTTCTGGTACTAGTCAGAAACCAAAACCAAAACTTCAGGAGGTTTCCTTGGATGTCCACGGTTGTGGCCTTGTGGTTACGTATATGCCTCTGCAATTAGTTTTTATCAATCGAAAAAAACTATTTAAGTATTGTTCAATTCATTTAAAAATAATTCACCATCGTTACTAGAAGGTGTAATGAGTTTTTAAGTGTATGTCTGTTTAATAGCCCCTACTCCGTTATTCTTGGGAATAGCTAGTGAATAAAACAGAAGCTGTTAGTTGCAGCCTGCCTTTCCCGCGGGTGACGCCTCATCAACTCTTTTAAACTTATATATATATATGCTTTCGACATATGTATATATATGCTTTCGACAATAGTCCAGAGTTAAATCTTTGCGGAAAGTGGTTGGATTGCCGATTGGGGTGGAAATTTCACTTTAAGAGCATTGTCAAGTTACTCAGTTAAATTAAATGATTAGCTCGTTAATTCTTTAATAGTTATAATAATAACTAGCTTTTCGCCCGCGACTTTATGTAAGTCGGTAGGTCAGTAATTTCGTAAGTTAAAATATAGCATATGTCCATGCTGAAAGTCCATTCTAAATGATGGTGAAAGAGTTTTTAAAATCGGTCCAGTAGTTTTTGAGTTAATTCGTTACAAACATACAAAAATACAAATCTTTCGTCTTTATAATATTAGTGTATATATTGTAAATTCAAAAGTGTGTTTGTTTGTTTGTTTATTCCGTTCTCACAGTTCAACGCCGCAGCCGATCCTTTGAAAATCGAAGTTTGAAGTTATGTTAGCTTCTTCCGTTTCCCACGTTTTAATCACGATTAACGAGTGAAAGGGATGGTACATCCGAACGTTCGAAATCAGTGTTTCGTGGTAACCATCCAGATATAGCGTCTAGCGCAGACGCGGGCATAGGCTGTCTTCTTTGGTCACCAATTCAAAATTATGTAGAAAGAAACATGCAATCAACGGGTATAAACTCGTTAGGCGCTCTTTATCACTGAAACAAAGAAAAGAAAGCTTCTTGGTATGACAAACTAAGAATGAATAGACGGAAAATCCTTTTCCATTTTTAATAAGTTGTTTGGCGCTAAGGAAATTCCATTTCTTTTTTATTTACTATATCGTCTGACTTACGTAACGTCACGCGACTGTTGTAATAAAACACACTGTTCTTCACACACGCTGAATAAAGGATAACTTCATAAGGAACGAGTGGAGCTACAAATTACTTCATTGCATATTTACTGTCTGCACTGGAACTAATGTTTGTTCTTTACAATTGTAGTATAGCCGATGACCTCGGTGTTTGAATAACTTGGTATTTGTTGTGTAAATTTTGATAATGTGAAATTCTTCCATGACTGACCGACTGACTGACAGTGCACTGCCTAAACCGCTCAAGGAACTTAAAATTTAGAATATATATAAAAGTGTAGTATTGTAGTTATGAAGAGATTGCACGAAAGTATTTTTCAAAATTCAACTTCCAGCTAGGGACATAGCGGGTAACAAATTTTACACGTAGTTGTGAGCGTTTGTTCGTTAACTTTTATGTATACTTTTTTATTAATGTTGCATGAGCAGTAATTTACCAAGCTAACAATGCAACTACAGTGTTGGCCGCGTTGAATGTAGCTCACCCAGTAAAGGTCTGCAAAACGACGCCATAATCCTTTGTGAACTACTAATTTCCAACCCTAGCATCAATTTTCACGCCGTCGGGCCCATTAGAGCGCTTTAAAACAATCGGTTCCCAAATAATTTTCGGGTTGGCTTGGCTTGAGAATCAAAGGTCAACAACGCATCTGCGATTCCTCAGCTGGTGTTGCGGGTGGGTGTTCATGGGCGGTTGTGATTAATTTAAGTAGGTACAGTTCGCCATCAAATATATCTATACATATCAGAGTGGGCAAACATATCTGAACATGCACTCTAACGCCTTGACAATAGAGTCGTGTTCAGATATTTGTGAGCACCTTGTTTGCTACAATATATATGATGGCGACTGTACATCAAGTGACCCGCTTTCGTTTGCTTCTTCTAACATAAAAGAAAAACCCGTGTAAAAGATTCCAGACCTCGTGCAAAATATCGTGATCGTTTGTTAGTCGTCAAAAGAACACGTGCAAAGTAAAAAAACATTACGAAAGTACACATTTATGAACTTAACAAATTATCCCTTTATTTTTTTGGTTTCACGCAGACCGGCAACCAACGAAGTGTGAACATAATTGTGTAGGGTTCCGCACAATGGGCCTCTTTAATAACAACCCCTGTTGCGCAGTGAACCGCATTTTTATAATTGTTACGAAATGACGCTGTCATCGACACGGCGGTTTGATAATGGGAACTTCGCCTGTTCAAACTTTAAACGCGTGTCGAGCGGTCCTTCGAACCGGATCGGACGAGGGCTGCCTGTTTTAAAACCGTTTGTTGATACAAATGAAGAGGCTTAAAATATGGATAAGCGAGAAATAATTCTTACATTTAGGTAAAAACATTATCTAAGTTTTGGTAAAATCAATCTTTGTTAAGACGGTTTAATTTTCAGCAAGATAATATCAAATTTCGATTCCTTGAGTTTACTTCATTGATATAAGGATATAATGGTAGAGGCACACCGAAAAGGTGTGGATAATCCATCCACGTGAATAATGATATGTGTATGAAAGATGTGAGTACTGAGTGATAGAGGAGAGTGAAAGCAAATAACATGTTGTGCCGACCATACAAGGGCAAGAGGATGATGATGATGACGTAATCCGACGACTGGCCATAAAGGTGAAGTCCCATCTATCAGCATTTAATCGCATTTTGTAATACAAAAACGTAATAAGTGTAGCTATCCATTTTACATACTGAAGAATGCTCATTCATGATGAAGCATGAGAACGGCTGCTCAAGACGTGATACTAGATGCTTGCGAATAAGAATAGTTGATTACGGGTGAGACATAACGCTTGCGATTGAAGACGGCTCTTTACGCGTGAGCCGGGATGCTTGCGAATGAGAAAGGCTGCTAACGAAAGTTCACTAATGTCTGAAATTCTTCAATTGTCATACGAAAATAACTTTTAAATTGGGCAGGATGCTTCTTTAAATCTGCCACAAGTGTCACAAAACTTCCATTGGTAACCCTAGTTTTCCATTGTGGATTAATTTCAACTGCGGTGTAACGTATAAGCGCTTGTGTTGCGTTGGCATCCTTTAGCAGATAAGAGCATGCGATAGCATACTTTAGCGGATAAACCCATGCGATAGAATAAAAAGAAAAAAAATGTAAGAATAAGAATAAAAATGTTTATTGCCATAACAGCTTTACCTTTGTGTACATAAAATATTTATAATAATATTACCATGTTTATAGCTGTGGCAAAAGGGTCAGACTGAGCGTAAGCTGGCTACTGCTGGCGCAGAAAGACACAGCGCTGGTTTTCAGTTTGACCCTTTTGATTAGACTTTATTTTTCTAACTTATTTTTTAAAAACAAAAGTGCGGCTTTGAAACATGCGTTAAAAATATCACATTTTTCCTACATTGAAAATGAAAATGAAAAATGAAAAAAGTTTATTGTATAAGTGAAACATTGTGGGTAAAAAAATCATGACAATGGGTCCTGTGCTAGGTATCCCTGTGTTACAGGACCCGAACACCGAGGACATTAAATAGTAATTTAAAAGTGAGATGCTACGATAAAACTAAAAGATACAAAATTAAATATAGATACAAAATGCCGGGTAGACCAAACCACCAAGTAAAATTGACAAAACTATACAAAATAAAACAAATTTAAAACAAAAATATACTTAATTGAAACAAAAATTCACGATTGGGAAATAAGTATAGATAGCATGCGATGCGTATAGTGTGTCCAAAATTATCCAGCTAAATGCGATTCGATGCTGATAGATGTGATTTCACCCTAATAGTCCCCATGCGGGTTTAAATTTTTAATTATCCTGTCTTACCCTTCTGATAACCAACATTCAGCACCCGTATTCTCTTGTCCGCAGGCGCCAGCGCGAACAAGATAGCGAAACGCACGGAGCCCGCGCCCAACAAGGGCGGGCCGTTCGCCGCGGCGCTCCGCACGCTCGCCAAGAACGCCGGGCCCGACTCCAAGGACGGTGAGTGCTGTAGTGCCGCTGCCCTGGCCCTGGCCCTGGCCTGGAGACTGGTAGACGCCTCGAGTAGGGACACATTGTTCATATAAATGTAACAAGAAGAAGAGTTGGCCGTGTATTCGATGTTGCTCTAACAATGTTGTTTACGATCGCTTTAGAAATATTGCCACGTCTCTTACCCATTTTGGAAAGGAGGACGAAACATCGTTATAGAAAACGATATAGACATTGTACGCCTTAAAGTTAACCCTTTTGAACAGGTGAACAGTTCCATTTAAAGTTTAAGGTATTCTACGACAGCTAACGACTTTAGAAATCTGTCAAAATGTATGGAATTAGCGTAGGCGACCGACGCGATCGAACTGCAGCTTACGTCAATCCTATATATTTTATTTGGTCTCGCCAGTCGTTAACGCAGAATACATCTTGTCTTAGCTGATTGAAACGATGCTGTTGAGAGAATGTCGAATATTCACCGTGACCATTGCTGAGAGATTCATCTGTTTTTTTTCTATACGTGTGATTATACTTGAGGCGTCTAGTTAAACCTCGTTACAAGTGGAATAACACCTTAAATACGTGACCCTTAGTTCGTTATTTCGGGTGTAATTTTACAGCATACGCTCTTGTTTCATCTCCAATAAGACAAATGTAAAGTACCTATTTTGTTACGCATTAAAAAAACAGTAGAGGTATAATGTTATAATTGTGGCGTAGTTGCTAACTCCTTGTCTAAATTGAGATGGAGCAGGGACGGCGGGCCAGTGATCCCCAATCTTCCCATTTTTATTTTATTTTCATTCCACGACGTTGATAATGCCAACAGTAAACACTTGTTGGGTTTTGTATCCTGAACTATAAAATCTTGATTAGGTATTAAAATATTAAAACTAATTGATAAATATCCTTGTACTTTGTATTTTAATTACTTACTTAATAATTTGTTTGTGAAGGTTGACCGAAGTTGTAAATGACAAATCGTTTTGTGTATAACTTCAATCACTTTTGTCAATCTAGAAAGTGTTGTAAATGTATTTTATTAATTTTCAAATGTATTATTAATTACCTTTAACTCTGTTTATTGTAAAGATAATCAATTTTCCCTCGCAGCATTTGATACCATGTTTTATACATTCCTAATTCCCACCCAACACAAAGACGAGATTACCAAAGCACTTTTAGAATATGCTTCTGCTGATCTGCAAATATAAAACTTTCCGTCCCTAACAGACAACTGCAGGAAGCATATATTCATATTATTAGGTATGTATGTACAATTGTCGTGAAGGATTTTTCGAAAGTTAAAAAAAAAAATATCTCCGGTGGTAGGTAGTCGAGTTCAAAAATATGTACACACTTTTGCACCTTATTTCAATGAGATAAGGCGCAAAAGTGTTTACATATCTTTAAGCTCGACTTTAAGTGGACTCTGAAGTCCATGATTTGCAATCGTAAAAGGTACTAGATCCTCCAGTTAAAGGCGCGTGGAATAAGCACAACCTAGTTACTTATCCCGATTTAGAACTTGCTATGAGTAGCTCGGATAATTGTGTTGTCGGGACGATAGCGTAATGTATTGCTATAAAACTCTCATGTTTATAAAGTTTGCTGATTAAAAAGGTTACTTGTTTGGTCCAATCGAAAGGAATACTTTGTTTAATGAACTGGAAGCTTCTCTGAGTGTGTCTTCAGTAATTCTTGTGCTTGTGTTCCCAAATCACAGATCCATTGCCTTTATCCTCTTCACTTTATTCTTTTGTAAGACATGACTCACGCGAATAACTTTCCAACCGCAAAAATGACGTTATTTGAAAATTGTACAAGAAAATGTCTATGTCAGTGCATGCATGTCAGTGCATAAAGTCCATTTTTCCAAAGAGTGTATACGCGGTTAGAAATAAATTGTAGTTTACGGAATATTTGCACCGATGCCACCCAAAGAATTGGTTTTAGAATGTCAATTTGGAGACAATGCGCACCGTCACGCATTTCCTGTTAGTACCTTTTAATATAGTATTTCTGTTGATAAGTATATGTATGGCGGCAAAATTAAGTTCTCAATTCGGTTGAATCTTTTTTTTTTACTTTCGAGTCGCTAGCACATTGGAAGTCAAATGCAAAGTTTTTACCGAACAGACAGGCAAGAAAGCTAAAAATTTGGCAATCCACCTCTGCATGGTTCTTGTGTTCCTGTCATCAAAAGCCAAAGTGGTTGTCTCCAAATTGTTATCGCTGAATCATAAATAAATATCGTGGCATCGGCTCGAATGGTCGTAAACGCGCGTGAGTCGAGCCTGGTGGCGAGCGGCGTTGACGGTGCGAGGTTGCAGGCGCGGACAAGGAGAAGGCGGCGCCCGCGCCGGCCAAGCGCGCCTCGCCGCACCACCTGCCCACCAGCGGCTTCCAGCCCTATCGCCCCGATGACCGGTCAGTACACACACACTTACACCAGACACACTTCAGAAAGCTATCCCTGAATCACCCTGTAACTGACACAAACAAAATAGTACCTGGCTGCCGCTTTAAATTTTAAACAGTACTATCTCGAATGCATTGCCATTGCAATTTTAACCTTCTTCTTTAAGCGGTAAAGTTGCTATTCATATGAAATCTTTTGTTATTTGTGCGTTTCATTTTGCACTGCTAATTAGCGGTCTGGCTTCACAATAGATAACAAAGCCATTCATTGGAAGATAAGCTCTCAAGTGGATTCCGACATTTTAAATAAATTCTACTATACACGGTTTCAAACAACGGTTTAAAACAGATGGTTTGAAACCGTGTAGACAGTGGTTTTAAACCAAATTTCGCATGACCTTAAACGCCCTTGGCGGATATCAAACAAATGGGCTTGTTTGAAACCGTGTAGCAACTCGCTTCTACCAAGGTCACTTGGTTTAAAACCATGATTTCAAACCGTGTAACACATCGACCCGCTTTCCCAGATCATAGAACAAAAACACAAAAGGTCTGTTAATTGTATAACATTCATTATATTGTGTCTTCATATTTTGAAAAATAATGAGTTAATCAACCATTGAGTAATATAAAAATTATAGAAAACACAAGTAATCTATGAATTATTCACTTTTTAAGCAATCGCGGGTGCAACACCAGCTCAAATCGAACCTTTGAGTTTTATCATCTCTAATAGCGCCACAAATTCAAATATGAACTTATAGGTTTAAGAAAACAGTTTTGTTATTTAATTTGGAAATCCCACAATGAAAGAATGTGTTGTATTAAGATTGTCTTACGCAGCAGACATGATATCCTACTGAAATTGAAACAAATAAACTAGCTTTCCGCCCGCGACTTCGCATGCGGAGAGTCAGTACTTTCGTAAGTTAAAATATAGCCTATGTCCACCCTGAAAGTTTATTCTAAATGTTGATGAAACTTTTGAAATCGGTCCAGCAGTTTTTGAGTTTATTCGTTACAAACATACAAAAATAAATATTTTCTCTTTATAATATTAGTTTGCGAGGACATTTAGATATTCTCAATCACATACATATGAATGAATTTGGATTAAACTTGAGGAAACGGTAGCCCATGACTTAATTTACGACATTGAACATTTTTTCCCAGAAAAGTTAAAGATAAAAAAAGCTAGCACAGTGCGAGAGGTCTTAAGGAGCCCTTCGTGTTCTGGTTAGATTCGTATGAGAGCGAGTGAGAGAGAAATACAAACCTGAAGAACGTTATACCCCTTTCAAACCCAGCTTAGTATCAAGTGATATATAATATTGAATTTTATTGATTGGACAATAAAATCCATTTTAAATTTTGAACAATACGCACGATCGTGTGGGCCGGATCTGAATAGGTTAAATTAATAAATAAATAAATATCAGGGGACAATCTTACACAAATTAAACTAGTCCCAGGCTTGTACTCAATACAAGGCAACGATAAACATCCTTATATAGAAATACATGATTCGAAAATATCCAAGACTCGACAACAAACACTCGCGCTCATCACAAATAGATGTTTGGTTAAATATGGGAGTCATTTTTTTGGTTTGCAGTTTTTCTATTTGATCAGCATCAAAAGTCAGCAGTTAAATCAATTGATCAGCAAATAATGTTTTTTTTTTGATCGGCAATAATAGATATAAGCGGGCCTAACACTTGGTCCGCAACTAAATCAAATATTATCGGCAATTTTTTTTTTTCTGGTAAGCTTAAAATATATTTTTTTTTTTTTTTAATTATGTGTCCGCTGAATAAATAATCGCTATACAAAACAATTATTTTGATCCACAAAATGATTAATTGGTCAGCAAGATTACATTGACTGAACTGAACTGAAGAACTGATAAGCAGTATAATTTAAGTGGTTAGCAGAAATATCAAATTTGTTAAATTAGGTTAATTTCAACTTGATAGAGGTTAGGTTAGAGATAACTACGCAGAATAGGAGCTCCGTCGAGTTTGTCGTACATTTCTTATATTTATTACGCATTATGCTCTCCGTGCTTAACCGAAATTTTATTAAACATGTCTCACAAAATGCAGTAATTACATTTAAATGGCTTACCAATCGATTGTAGAGCAGCAATATGACATTAATTGCTGATAAAATTTTGATATTTTAGCTGACCATAAGTTGCTGACCAAATGCATTTTTCTGCTGACCAATACGTCAATATTCTGCAAATCGTTTAAATGATACCCGTTAAATATGATGGTAAAGGCGAGGACAGCGATGAGGACGCAGTGTTGTTGTTGTTGCAGGCTGGCGCACCCGGCGGCGGCGTCGTTCCCGCTGCTCGAGCCCGCCGCCTACGCGCCCTACGCGCACCCCGGCCTCTACTCCAGCGCCGCGCTGCAGTACAGGTACACAACACTGGAGCACACCGCACACTAATACTTATCTTCAGGGCTGGATTATCCTTCAGGCAATGTAGGCAACTGCCTAGGGGCCCTGCGCCCTGAGAAAAAAAAATTAGGTAATTAGAAAATGGTAAACGGGCCCCGAGAAGTGCCCCGACATGGTTAATCCGGCCCTGCTTATCTTAAGCAGGATGCAGACATTACAAGGCATGCCGCTACATTTTCTTGCTTCTTGTGTTATCCCCTTGATAGCTTTTAGACACCATAATATCTAAAGTTGCTGTTGGCAAAATAACAAGTGTTTTATTGACAGTATCCATAAGCTTCAAAGTTAAATCATTTCTAATTACTCTGCTACACTGCATTTTAAACTGCCGACCTATTTATGGTCGTGGTCTTCGATGTGGTAAAAGTTGGTAAAAAAATCTGTCACTTTCTGACCAGTATGTGAGAGCGAGAGTGACAGAGCCGACGTTTGTCCACTGCGCTAAAGGCGGCCATAATACTGGGGCTGGAGTGTCAAGTGGTTGTACAATGTAATGTAACAGCGAACTGTTGGTACCAGGCTAGCGGCAGAGGAACAGATGTACCTGGAGCGCGTGTTCCGCGGCGGCATCGGCGTGGGCTGGCCGCTGCCGCCGTACGCGCTGTACCCGCCCATCGCGCCGCATATGCCGCTCGTGCCGCACGCGCCGCACGCGCCGCACGCCCCGCCCCCGCACCATCTGCACGACGAGCGCGACAGGGACCGGGAGATGGCGCTGCAGCGGGAGAGGGAGAGAGAACGGTTAGTCACTGTTAACGTCGAACTGCCAGGAAAGATAGTTTAGTTTAACAAAGGAAAGTGAATAAAAGCGATTATTATGCCTATTTATGATGGTGATTATACTGGTGAAAGGTACGGATGGAAGTTTGTGTACATTTTTGCAATTTTCATGTTTAGGTATAGTTACGTTTTGTTGACCGAAACGGACTTACGAAATGATAGTAATAAATTAATTTGAAATATTAGTTTGGTTGGATAGAAGATTCGCGTCCGGAAGTTTCTTGATTTTGCGATTGTTGTATCTTAATTGAATCATTTATTTTTTACTTACTCGGTCGAAAACAAGTTGTAACCACAATCCTTCTCGATTCCAGGGAGCGCGAGAGAGAACGCGAGCAGCGCGAGAAAGATCAAAGAGACCGCGAGCGCTTACAGAGAGAGAAAGAGTCACGCGCGCGAGAAGCGCTCCGGGAAGAGCAGAGGGCGCTGGCGTCGCTGCACCCGGGCGCGCTGCACGGCGGGCTGCTGGCGCCGCCGGGCTACGCGCGCGCGCTGCTGCCGCCGCTGCTGTACCGGCCCTACCGCGCGCGCGCGCCCGAGCCCGAGCCCGAGCGAGGTGAGGCCGCGCCCGCGCCCGCGCCCCCCGCGCCCGCGCCGCCGACCGACCTGAGCCCCCAGACTAGATAGTTATCAACATTTTAGCTTCTAATAGGTCTTCAATTTTTTTTTACTCGCAGCATTTAGGCGGACCGAGGTCCGGTGTAAATATATTTAATAGGTAGACACGATATGGACAATACCTAACAAGTGAAAGTATGATTTTATTGAAATACATTCAATGGAATTTATGTGCCCGCCGCCGCGAGTCGCGGGCGCCCCCCGCGGCTCGCGGTCGGTTGTTTTTATTTTTTTTCTCCCTCCCTCCTTCCCACGCTTCAGTTAGCGCATGCGTTTAGTTTGTGTGCTGTTTTGCTATAGGTGCGACAAATGAGCTGCGACTGTTTGAAAGAAAAAAAAAGCAATTAAACTCGACCCGGATTTTATAAAAATTAGTTAGAACAAATTTCACATTAGTAAAGTCAACATGTTTACTGGACTAATGTTATTTTATCTAACTAATCTTCGCAAACCTGCCATTAAAGAATGACACATTTACCGACTGATGAAGACTTGCAACGGCAAGATAAAACATATTTTGAAAATGATTCACAGCATTTACTCCACAACCATAACGTTATTTCATTGCTATGAAAAATGCGGCCGCATCGTAAATAATATGGTAACTTTATGGAATAAAAAGTGGAATAAAACCAGAGGGCTTATTGCCTAGCGCACTCGCGATCGCGATCGCTTTCATTTTTGACAGTTGAAGGCAATTAAGTCTGCCTACAAAATGAAAACAATTGTTCCACTTTCAAGTCGATCGCGATCGCAAGTACGTTAGGCAATAAGCCCTCTGGTCTAATACTAAACAAAACAAATTCATACAAAAATTTAAAAAGGAAATGATAGTTTCACATTTTGCACGCAAGAGTCTACAAGACACGTCAACAGATTGTCGTACGCGGGCGCCCAACACTAGATTCTACGGTCCATACATTTTGAGGTGTCATGCGGGCAAATTATGGCGATGTTTGTGGATACGTCCGTCAGTTTCTGACCAATGTGTAAGTGCGAGAGTGATGGATGCTTTATCCACATCATCTAACCACCGCGATAAACGCAACCATAACAGGCCCGCTGGCCTCTAATGTCCGGTTCCTATATTCAAACTGCGGATAAATAAGGTTACTCCAAATTCAAATTTGACACATGTTGTATGTGGCAAATGTCAAATTTTAACTCTAGTTATCCTTATCTATCCGCGGTTTGAATATAGAACCCGGGCATAAGGCATCGTTCCTATATCCAAACCGCGGATAGATAAGGATACCTCGAATTAAAATTTGACATTTGTAACATAAAACATGTGTCAAATTTGAATTTGAAGTAACCTTATCTATCCGCGGTTTGAATATAAGAACCGGGAATAAGCATGTTAAATTACAGTCGACCGTGGCGTGTGACAGATGACAACTAATGAGGGTAAAACACCTAATAGGGATAATGACTGGGTAAAGAAAAATAAATTCTATTTAGTCCGTCAGTTAGATTATCAAAAAATATCGGACACGTATTTTTTCTTTTGTCAATCAAATAAAAAATGACAGCGCGTCAAAGTTCGGGAGTGTGGGCTCGTGACGTCACTTCTGTATAAAAATTGTACCAAGACGTGACGTCATGAGACACTTCAACTTCATATATCTCCGTAATTTTTTGATTATGTGAAAAAATAAAAAATACCGTGTCCAATACTTTTTGATAATCTACTTGATCGACAAAAAACCAATGGTTGGTTGGTTGGGTACCAATATTTGGGTTATTGGTACCCAAAATACCAGTTGTTGGCACCAAGTGATTGTGATCGCCTCTATCACCTTGAGATAAAGTTCATGGTGCCAGTCATCTGTAGGGTGCCAACCCAATATGTGAAGGCTCAAAAAATATTTCACCGTTACGATGATAACGAACCGAAGATGCTATAAAATAATTTCAGGAATGTATCAACCTCTTCGAGTGCGAACGCATCATTTGTCTGCAAGATATTTCTGAAAAAGTGACGATCTGGCAAAAAGAAATTACGTTATGATTTGGACCTTATAGTCTGTACCAATCAACTTGACTTATTTGGTAAACAACTTTCCAACCTCAAAATTCAACTTTTTTGGCTGAAACAGCTACTTTAAACAAAATAAAGCAATCCCAGACGATATATTGGCCAAGTGATCCCCAAAATGTTTTCTCAATATGCATTATTGCATTTTTAGTTAGAAAGTTGTTTACCAAATTAGACAGGTTGATTGGTACAGACTATAGAACTTCTCAGCGCCATTATTTACATCAGATGTAATTTCAATCTTCCGTTAAGACAGCCGGCTGGCCGTTTAGACAACGCATTGGTGTCACATGTCCATAGGCGGCGGTGACCACTTCCCATCAGGTCGGCCGTCTGCGTGTTTGTGGAGTCGATGGCAATAAAAAAAATATATTCAAATATGTTTGGATCTCGTAACCATGACTGATATCCGGATGTATCCGTCGTTGGCGCCGAACCGGTGCCATCGGTGGTGCGGATAACATGTTGGGCCATGCTCAGTGAAGGGTTCCGTCACAATGAGGAATACATGAATTTTTTTTATCGCATTTCTTAACAAAATATAAAAAAACCGTAATTAAAAAGAGATGGCAAACAAGTGAAATTTAAATTAAAGTCGGCCAAAAATACGGATAATATATATAAACATTAACAAACTACTAATTAGACAGAGAGATCAGACATGAGCTGTGGCGTCAGCGCGCACTACGGCCATTAAACTGAATGTTAAATTCTGTTTTGCTAGGAAAGAGATTGAAACAAATCTTTTTTTCTGTACTGTTTGTTACATGAATGACTTTATTAAAGCAAAAAAATGTATATTCCCTATTACTACAATACAATACAATATGAAAGCACCGAACATTGCTCTAACGAAAATAAAATAGCCCAAGAAATATACGATTTTTTTTAACTCAATATCAGGCTAATCTTTTTACGGCTGTTAACTGTAAAGAGGCTATTATGTGACGTTCTCAATATAAAGGGACCTTATGGAGGAAGGCAGTTACGCTCTTCTTGTTCTTGTAACTATACGAATACTATGGTAACAGCTCTAAAAACGGCGTAAACGCCAGCCTCCATAAGGTCCCTTTATATTGAGAACGTCACATATTTTTGAATCCACTGAATTGACGTACCGGAAGGTACCTACTTACTTAAAAGAAGTTGTGCCCAAAAAATAATGATTTTTTGTATTTTCCAGTGAAAATGTTTTGATTTCTCTCGCAAATAAAATAAAATAAAAAATTAACAGGAAATAAAAGCTTTTGAAGTGAAATGCTTTCGCACTGATTAGGTACGCAATCTTTTTCAAATGGAACGTTTCTTCTGGGTCATATTGTTGTGTTCACACTCGTTACACCGATACGACGATATAAGAGTATGTCTAAAGATATGGATTCGACTGAGCCAATGGCGCTGAGCGTCTCACAGGATTGTATGATTGTATGGCTATGCTCCCGCACTGCTCATCGCTCTACTCCTCGCGCTGCCGCGATGTTACCCTCACTAGCCATACTTACACTGCTCTACTCGCGCAATTAAGCACGTCACGCACGGAACTATAATATATATTGTGGTATATTAATATATATTACAGCAAGGCATCTTACGATATATTTTCGTATAGTTTAGGTATATTTCCCGTTCTAGTTGACAGACTCCACACACGCAGCTATAATTTATATTAATATATATTATAGCTACGTGTGTGGAGTCTGTCAACTAGCAAGGAAAATATAGCGTAATATACCGACCTATAATAGGTATATATTATAGCTCCGTGTGTGACGCGCTTTAATCGCGACACTCCGTACCGGTCCTTTGACTCGCGCCAAAACACCGACAAAACTGGGAGCGGTGGGCATGACGAGGAGCATGACGTGCGGCATGACGAGTAATGTGGCCACACTACGTCTCTGCCTGCTTTCCTCGCTACTTCCCATGCCGCTCGACGAGAGTGTGACCCTGTGGTGTGACCGGGCGGGTAGACAAGGCTGACAACACGTGTTGCGGGGTGGATTTCAGGACGTTTCAACCGCCTGTCATCACCGTTTTCAATATATTGACGAAATCAATGACACCTACAGCAACTTCTTATGCTAATAGAAACTACCCCCAAGTCTGCTTCTGTTTACATCAGAAGTTGCTGGTATGTGTCATTGATTCAGTCAATATATTGAAAACGGTGATGACGGGCGGTTGAAACGCCCTGAATCCACCCGGTGACAGACACCGCGCTACAGCCCGCCAATTTCAAAATAATCCCGGCGTGTCATTTTGTCCGTATTTCCCCGTTCGTCGATGATCTCAATAACGTACCTAACTAGCTTCTCAATGAATATGTTGTTAGGTAAGTAAGTAGTTTGTCTAATAAATCATATCTACGGCATGAAAAGTATAGGCCCCTATACATTTTAGGTCGTTCATAGGTCGTTAGATTCACTTGCTCCCGACGCGTTGCTGGTGCAAGGAAAGCAATAAGTTGACAAAGTTTTATCGCAACTGGATGAACGGACCTGGCAGCATTGGCAGCGCATAAAATACGAACAACCATTGGTGTTATACAACGGTTTATGGACATAAAACCTTAAATAAAATCCTCTTTAGTATAATTCTTGGCAGACACAGCACAAACAATATACTCTATGATTACCTCGTGGAATCGCCTCGATATAGTATATATATAGTATACGTAGTATCTCTTAGTAGTCTGTGCTGACAGTACTGACATTTTTCCAAACAATCCTTTATTTTCTTCATAATAGAAAAAGTAGTAGCTAATCCAAACCATTCTTTATCTACGGAATCCTAAGCTCAACAGGCGATGCCATATGTCCAGGCCTATCCCGGACCTACGCGATGTCTCCCGGCTCACCAGTTTGGACGAGATGAAAGAGAAATCCTACTTGGACATAACTTTGGACAAGATATCCCAGAACAAGTCTAGTAGAAACTTGATGCTGGGGACTGTTTCGGGATGGTTGACCGGAGCAGGAGTTATCAAGGTAGGGAAGATCGCGGCGTTTGGTCTGGGCGGGGGGGTGCTGCTCCTCCACTTCGCGTGCGAGTGGGGCTACATCCAGGTCAACTGGGAGCGGGTCAAGGACGCAGCGCGGCAGAGCCAAAATATCGTAGACTCCGTCGTGTGGTTTGTGAGAAGAAATAGCTGCTTCTCCGTCGGCTTCGTGGGCGGCTTCTTCTTTGGTATAGCGTCCGCGTAGCAAGGATTGTTTTTTGAGTGCGAATCAGTATTTTTTTATATGGTATTAAATCAAAACGCAAAAGTATATTTGATGTTAGGTAAGTAAATTTACAATGGGATTATGTTTGTGAAATGGTTAACTTTATGCTCTTAGAAATAAAGTTTTAGATTTCAGTGGTTGTGGATGCCTTGATTTTAGTCACGTAGAATATTAAGTAAGTCTCAACCTATAAGTATTCTTCATTAAGTAGGTACCCAGAGTCACCGGCACGAGCTCAAAAAGTTGGAAGATGTAACGTAACGTTGACCTTCTATATTTTCTAAGCGATCCTCTCTGGCTGTGACTCTTGTACCTACCTTCCTGCCGGTCCGGAGTGACTTTACAGGGCCTTATGGTTCTAAATCGTTGTCATATTCATATGCTCACAGAAATAGGAAACCTACCTACCTAGCACATACCTACAAGGTTGGACGTTATAAGTAAGCGAAAAACTCTTCGTTCTTCAGTAATAATAATAACTGGTGAATATGGTGTTGAGACTAATGGGCGCTTTTTTGGAGTCGCAGACGACTTACGTAACTTTTAATGTACCCGTCTAGTTTCTTGCTTTCTACCTAACTACTTAGTTTGCTCAGAGAAAGACGCGCGAACAATTCGCATCGCACCCGTGTACGAATTGGCAATAGGTATTGGCCAGGAAGAACTGGAGATTGCCGATCAAACTTGAATAGGAGCTAGAAAAAGTTATGCACCTTGGTACCATCACAGGGATAAATCACAAGAAGGAAATTACGTCGAATTTCCTTCTTGTGACTTATCGTTGTCATCATGACAAGGTTCTATGGCGGCTGAGCAATTAAAGTCCGTGATGGTACGTCACGGATCTTTTGCGTCTGAAACTGGCGGGTCTCTGCCGTTTGGCCAAAATATGTTTGTTCAAATGTATCATTTCATTTGCCAAATAGGTATTTCCCGCCGCAAACATTAGCATTTTATGGCGCTCACAACTCTAACTTAACCTAACCGATCTAAATAGTTTTGGTATCCTGAAAATAAAACAAAAATAATACAAACAGCATTTCGGGAAATCATACATTTGATCTAACATATTTTGGCGAAACAAGAGGCTCCGGGAACTGACTAACGGTTTGGCGTACTGCGCGACAGTGGCAGTCGTCACGAATGGTGAGCGACTACTAAGTAGGTATACAGGGGTCTCTGACATTTGGGCAAATGCATCATACATATCCCAAATTTTCATTTGCCAAAAGATATTTCCCGCTGCAACAATTAGCATTTTATGCTGCTCAAAACAACTTCAACTAATCTAACCTAACCGATCTAAATACCTAGCTGTTTTGGTATAGGTAGGTAAGCTACTATGGAAATAAAACGAAATTAATACAAATAGATTCTTGGGAAATATACGCATATTCATCCAAAATATTTCGCCAAAACAAGCACCGTGTATACTTATGTACTACATCAACGTATCCTGACTTGACTGACAATAAAATGAGGTGGCTGTCGTGGCTGGTCTAAAAAAAATGTAAGCTGCCGTCTATCTAAGGGTAAGCTTCGCTAGGCGCAATCGAACAATTTTCACTCAGGATAGGGTGTCGTTTTGGATTGAAAATGTGCCAGTGTAGACTGGTACTACTTTATTCCGATGTCAATCTTGCTAGCCCCACTAAACGTTTACTAGTTAATATTATTGCAACTACAAAGACAAAAATAATACTCTTACTATTATTTATCTAAAACGGGTTTTAAATATTTTTGTTTAAACATGATAATTAACTTAACGTAAGTTGAATGTAAGTAGTCTGCTCGTGACCACGGTCGATGCAACAAGATTGAAACTTCGAGGCAAGTCAGTCCGTACGGGTATGAGGATCTACATGAAATAATGAAATTATTATCATCACTACATGTGTTTGTTCGCGCTAATCTCAGATATTACTGTACGGATTTTCATACCGTTTTCACTAATAGAATAAGGGATTATTTGGGAAGGTTATCTACAATTTATAATAATAATAATAAATATCAGGGACAATCTCACACAAATTGACCTAGTCCCAAACTGAGCTCTAATCCTGTACTATGGGTATGATATACATACTTATATAGAGAAATACATACTTATATATAGAAAACATCCATGACTCGGGAACTAATACTCGCGCTCATCACACAAATATTTGTCCATACCGGGATTCGAACCCAGGACATTTATGAACATAACATTATAGATAACTAGTGCTACCCGTGCGAAGCCGAGGCGGGTCGCTAGTGTATAAGAATAACGCCCTGCCCCACCCAAGTAGCACACAAGCTGTATAAGAGCTTATACAGTCATTATAACTCTAGTTTCAATATTTTAAGGGCTGTAAAAGCTCTTATACAACTTGTGTGCTGCTTAGGCAGTATGATGGTCGCCTTTATCAAGTGGATAAAGCATCCGTCACCCTCTCACTTACATACTTGTCACAAAGTGACAGATGTTATATCCACGTTTATCCACATCGATATACATAACCACAATAGGTCCGTTAGGGCGCGCAAGAGCCCCATACACAGTATGATTCGTCGCTTCGATCAATCGTCAAGAAAATCGTACGATCGTATCGATGCGAAATTGGGTGCTAATATTGGCAACACACTTAAAATCCGCCGTTCGATTTTAACATCCAACGACGGATCGTTACGATAAATTGCCCCATGTATGGGCCCCTTAAGTGTACTAGGGGTGGCACGCGGCTTTGTATCTCTACAGCACGAGAGCGGTCGTCGTGTTTAACCACGGAGACGGCGTGACGTGCAACAATGGATGCCTTTGTCAGATAAGGTGGTATGAATTTCAGAATTCCTCCTCAGAGAGATGGTAATGAATAAAAATAACAATGTTTAATTGATACTACAAAGGTACCTACTTTAATTGACACTAAACTCGAAAATCTAATTCAAGACCAGAATCTGACAGTTTCCATCTTGATTATTTAGTTATTTACACATTATTTCATAAAAATATGAATGAGAACTCGTGTAACCAGTAATATTAGGGTATGTTTTATTGATAAAAATACCTACACTTAAACCAAAATGCAGTAATCACAGCGAATGTACGTCTGTTGAGGACAGAATTTTGGTCTTGAATTAGATTTTCTAGTATAATGTTACCTATGGGTTAATACAGCGGTTAGAATGTCTAAAACGTGGAATCCAGACTTCCAGAGCTAGTAATGCTAAAAAAAACTACTCGTTATTTGTCTACATCCATCTATCTATATATACTTTATATAATAGAGGAAAGATTTGTTTGTTTGTTTCAATATAATGAATAAACGATTAAAAATCACGATTATAAGCCGGCACAATCCGACATGTCTATTTTGACCGTTTAGGTAGCAGTTATTACGGTTGCAACATAGTCGGAAATATCGGGGACTTGACCAATAGTTCTAACCGCGGTAATCCATTTTGTCACAATTACCTACTAATCTGTGTCGTGAATAATAACCGCGATAGTAAAGAGTGAATTCAAATCCCGCGCTAGGCGAAGAGAACCTGCGTTGAAACCCAAAGCACAAAGCCTGTATAAGATTTATACAGCCATTATAACTCCAGGTTCAGCATTTTAAGGGCTGTATGAGCTCTTATACAGCTTGTGTGCTACTTGGGAAGTCACCATCCCACAAGAACCTTTTTCTTGCCATTCGGATTTGCCCACGCACGCAGCGCAGTCCGCTCGCTCATACACCTTAAATTAAATGTACCTATGTATTACTTATTTATGTGTATGTATATGTGTTGCGGGCCTTTTCTGCGTGTGGGAAAAAGTCTTAATTACAATTTCAATTTATTCTTGAGAGTTTTTCCTGCGGCGTAGCTCGCGTGTTTACCTACAGCGTTTATAGTCAGTATCTTCGACTTCATACAAGTAGGTACGAAAGAAAAACTAGCACTCCAACATTTCAGTTCCAGAGCGACATCTAACGGATAATAGGGTAAAAGAAAGCGCCATCTGTTGTCGAGTAGCATTACTATTATATCTATATTTATGAGATTCCAAAATAAAACGATAAAAAGTAGGTACAGTCATGGTCATAAATATGTTTACATTTTAGTACCTTGTCTATTTAATATCATGTTTAAATTGCCATATATGAATGTCACAACGATTAAAGTGACAAGGTACTAAAGTGTACACATTTTTATGACCTTGACTGTACTTATTCTAATGTCCGTCTGCATGTAAGGGTCGGCGCACACGGGCCATACGCGACAACCACAAAACGCCGCCATTGACCTATTTCCTGTAGTTTCATACATTACAGATTAACAATTATCTTGGAAATCTGTTTACCCGTTTGACCGTGAAAACAGAACAAACAAACAAACACACAAAGCATAATAGAAATCATAATAGAAAAAATTCAAAAATTATCATCTACGTATAGTATACTACAACTAGTAAAGCATATTTTCTGCTCACGAACATGGTTATAATAAAAGTCTTTTATTATACAATTTATAAGGCTTAACTCCTAAATAATCAGAAGATGTTAAATTGTAGGAACGTGTCATTCATTAATTTAATGATCACTAACTGCCACACTTAGAGACGTCAATAAGTATTTAAGTTTCATTAAAGTTGCTGCGTCTTATTTTATTGCTATAGCAAAGAAAGCGACAGCAGCAACTTTAATGAAATTTAAAAGTTAATTGACGTCTCTGAGTGCGGCCGTAAGCCATCTTCAAATAAGTTAAAACGGAATCATTCATTTTCATTCCCCTTCAAATTCAACGAATAACTTTTCTCATAAAAATAATAGTTATTGTTAGGCCGGCCTTACACAGTATGAATTTTAAGATTCTGAATTCATAATCTGAATCCAGAGTGTGTGTGCTCGTCCATAGATAATGTATGGAAAGAGGTGCGTTCTGTCAGATCAATCTGAGAAATTCATAATCTGAAAAAATCTGATTGGGTGTGGATGATAGTTAAATTGTATGCAATTCCGTGCTTTCTGAATTAATAATATGAATTCAGATTCTTAAAATTCATACTGTGTAAGGCCGGCCATACACGAACAACGCAGCATGTACCTACAACAACACAGCGCTTTGTACTAGCTTGTAGCTCGCAAAACCTCCTCCTTTTTTGCATGCCTTTTTTTTAACAACTGAATAGGAACGTCGATGTTGATTTTAAGCAAAGTTACTAATTTATTACTTATAATTAACTTGAATCTTGCTCGCCCAATTCAGTAAAATTTAGGGATTTCTCGATGTACCTAGGTAACAAATTCGTAAGACATTCTAAAGACATTGCTTTTCTTCCCACAGGACGACCGAGCCACTCTGCGACACCTCCCCCCGACCCGGGCCTCCTCCCCGCCCCCGCACCTAAACCACCTGCAGAACCCTTCAAACAAGATGATATTTTTTTAGAAAAACCTGCGTTCATCCCGTCAAAACCCGTATCTCACTCACCAAAAATATCTCCCTCGTCGATCCCCAACCCTAGCCCCAGCGTGACCACTACAAAGCAGGTGGAGCCTGGGTACCCTAACTACGGGGGGTACCTGTATTCCATTCCTGGATTTTCAGCCTTTCAGCCTGTCTCCTATCAAGGCATGACGCCATTACAGCAGAATCAACACACGCCAACCCCCACAGACTTCTCATTTCCTGTTTCCAAAGAAACCACTGGGGAAAAGAGTGATGTGAAAGTCGACGAATCCCCCAAAGAACCTGTAGTTACTCGAGTAACTACACCTAAGCAGCAAGACTTTGAAGAACGTTTCACACCAGAAATCGTACCAGCGGCATCCACTTCTGAATCCAAGCAAACCACAGACGCCAAAATGAGCATCACCTCGTTGGCGCAAGGGTCTGGAGCCACTGTGACAATCCCCTCTCATGCATCTACAAAAGACACTAAAAAGAAGAACCCCGAAAGATTCAGCCTTAAAACTAGTATTCCTATTAGTAAAATAGATATGAAATGCGTCAATAATACTACAGATGCGATATTGCAAAATCCTGTTAACAAAAAAGTACAAGCACCGTTCAATCCCGCGTTTCAAAATGCAGACAGCATGAGAGTTGAAATCCAAAGTAATGTCGTCATTAAAACTGCACCAAAGGAGACTGAAGTCGCACCAGAAATTCCTAACCCAAATAATACCACGCATACTACTCATACTAGTAACAATATAAGTACGTTATTAACCGCAGCAGAAACTATCAACAAAACAGATCAGTTTTGGCAGCCCGACACAAAAACTGATGGCCCAAGTGAGATCAAGGATCCACCGGCGTTTACTCCGCAGATGCCAGTTTCTGCGCCTAAACCTGTATTTAATCCAGTTAATACGGAAAACAATAAACTAAACTTTCCAAACAAACCGCCTGATGGTTCATTCGGGGAGCAGAAAAATCAGATTCTATTTATTCAAAACAAAAACCCTTCAAACCCCAAGATGTTGCTCACTATCCAGCAGCAAAACCCGCAGGTATTGCTTCAGAGGTCAGGTTTCGAGTCAAAAAACTTGCAAGCTCCTTCACGGCTATCCGGTCAAATAAAGAAATGTAAAGAAGAGCACATTAACGAGAACGGAACCTCGTCGAAGGTGGTGGCGCTGAAGCGGCTGCACCAGGAGAACTGCGACGAGAACGATTTCGAGAATTTGATCACAGAGAACCAAATATATGGGAACAAGATAGTCGTGAAGGAGAAGTCAGGAGCACTGCAAGAACAGGACCTAAAAAAGAATAAAGATAAATCAACGCAAGAAACGAAGAACGTCGTGCTACAACCCAATTTTTTATACTTGAGTAATGTACAGTTTCCAGCTAACTTGATGATGATAAAGAATAATAAAGTAAGCCAAACATGTGATGCTAAAGTTAAGACGACTGTGAGCGAAAATAAATCAAATGATACTAGCACGGCAAACAATGGCAATGACACAGCCAATACCAAAACATTAAAAACGCAAAATGCAACCGTTAGCAAAGATTTTCACGTGTTGAAATCTAGTAACAATGTTTTACAGACAATATCAAATAAAACCAATAAAACCGATATAGTTTTTCAAACTTCTAACCAAAAAGTAATTGTAAATCCGCAAATAGTATACCAAGTACCGATGATTGTGGATGCAGATAATAAAATTAACCAGCCATTTATCAATAGAGATTATCCGAAATTCATAGCACAAAACTCAGATGTTTCTAAACCTCACGATCAAAGTAAAACAAATGACAAGTTATTCATCGCTTGCCCTTATCAAGTGGATTCAAAATTACAACCGAAAATAGTCATAACAAATATAAGACCTAAAATAACTAAAGTTGAAGAAGTTAGCGCCTTAGATATCTACGAAAAAAGGAAACGAATGCGTCGACTAAAATATCTATCAAACCGGGACACAAAGGAAATACCGAGGCCAGATACAAAAAAGATTCCCGAGAAAACTGATAACCTTAGGAATATTATAACACCAGATAAAATGAAGGCTGAGATTTATAAAGAATTTGCGAACACGAAAGTGACAATAGACGAGGAGAGCAGCGATAGCGACAATGACTATGGAGAGGAAGAGTTGAATAAGTATAATTCTATAATAGAGGAGTATAGCAAGCCGACTGAAGTAGAAAAGGGGAAGATTGAATTTTTGGCTAACTTTCGACTGGCTACTCGAGATGCTTATAAAGGTTTGTCATAATATCTTGCAGTACTGTATTGAAAATTCCTTTAACTATAGTCTTGATTCGTTGAGCATACAATAAAAAAAATGTATAAAATATAATTTCAGAAAAAGAACTTGACCGTCAAGAAAGAAGCCTAAGTAAAGACGCCGTGGCGTCAGCTTACATAACGGCTGGTCGACTGGATAGGTTGTCCAGAGACGAGGTTATTGTGAACAAGGAGATAGATGAGCCGGCGCTGTTGGTAAAGCGAGTCGAGAGCTGTGAAGAGGAGCCGAGTACGCCGAACAAAAAGATGTTCCTGTCACACCTTCGACTTACTCAAGTCACCCCCAAATATAAAGAAGGTAAGCTAATATTTTGGACGCGATTTCGTCGTAAAGAAGTAAAAAATAAACTAACAAGAAGAGCAGAAACTAAATATTTGTATTTCAAACCTACTTCTGTTGTGTATTTCAGGTTATGAGAAGGCGTGGCAAGAAATATTGAAAGAAAGAAAACGAAGGTATAGCGGAACCGAAGATGGAGCGGTCAATAGACCGAAAACACAAGGTGAAATGGATTTGGATCCAAATGGGCAGCTGAAACTTTTAACAGAGATAAAAAAATCCGTCAACGAAAACAACAACCTGATAAAGAAGCGGCTAGATTCATTTTGCGACAGTGAAGGCGACAGCATCCACACGCTGGCGGAGAAGAATTTCTCTGAACTAGACAGGCTATCCAAGATGGCCGACAGAAGCGTCAAGCTGTACAGCGGGGTGGATACTCGCAAGCGCGATTTGAACCCTGGGTTTGACAGTGAGAACATCCAAAAACCTCCGAAGGTCGAGCAGCCGTATTTGAACTATCCTAAGATAAATATCCCTAATATTTCTAAGATTATATCGCTGAAGAGTTCGCCGGAGCCGGCGGCGGTGACGTCAAGCCCGGCGACTTCCATGGACGAGCCCAGTAGCTCGGCCGCCGGCGTCGCGGAGATGGCGGCGCGCGGCGGCCGGGACGCGGGCTGCCAGGCCGACGCCGCGTGGCCGGGCGTGGAGGCTCTGCTTCGCACATATAAGGAATTTGAAGCAGGTAATTAATCAAAAAACAAACAAGCATGTCATTGTTACGGCGTAGATCAAAACGGTAATGTCCTATCGACTGTGGGCTGTCATTTCAGCGCATATATATTGTCATACCGAGAGCCGGTATGGCTTACATACGAAATTATATTATTGAACTGACCATGATCCTCCTTACGATCGAATCTGACGTCCCATTATTTCTCTTGTAACAAGAAATAGATATCCCCGGTGCATGCTGCAACTGATTAAGAGCAACGTGTTTAGTACTTTCAAACTCAAAACTCACATCTATTCGAAAAATACACTGCAACACAACAGACACGTTGGCCGCTTATTTATTTGCCTTCGCGTATCATTTATAAGTCAATCTCAGGTGCATATTTGTGTTATAGGTACTATTTTATCCCCTTTTTCTTTCCGTACTCGACCTTCCAATAAACTCCCATTTTATACAAATCTTCATTTCATATTCCAGCCCGCAAGAAAGAAATTTCGGATCTTCACCGACGCAACACGTCGCTCCGGGTGGAGTGCGCGCACACGACGCGCGCCGCCTCGCGCGACTCGGACCGCGCGCGCGCCATGCTGGCGGAGCTGCGCCATCTAGCGGCCGACGAGGCGAAACTGCGCACCGACATACAGCGCCTCCTAGCGGCTGTCAAGTGTATTACCAACCAACACAGCCTTGACAAGTCCCTGATTGTATAAAAATAAGCTCTGCGTGTTTAGCGAGACAGACACAACAACTAGGGCCTCACTAAAGATTTTTATTTCTTACGTATTTTCCTTAAAAGGTGCATAATTCTGGCTAGACTCGCAGAGATCTGGACTTATATTCGACAGTTTAAATAATATTATTAACGTTTTGTAATAGCCATGATTTGTCCTATTCTTTTCCAAGAAATGCCGAGGGCATAGATATTATACAGTCAACTAAATAAAAAACATCAAAACTTCCTATTAGCTTCAGGAGGCAAGCTTTTCAATTATTTTAGCGAAAGAATCAGAATATTATTAAAATGTATTTTTTTGGACTACTAAATCATTTTATGAGATAGAACCGAACAAGCGCGCCATCTAGTGGCTGATAGTCAAACTAAGCGCTTAAAAATAACGCATTCAGATAAAATATTTGATTTGATTAAAAAAAGACGAACATAGAATCTTCTATTTTGTTGTCGGTTAAAATACAATACTAAAATGCATTTAAGAATGTTCAAGTTATTCTGAAGATACTGTAAGTGAACAACAAAATTCTAACAAATAAAAACATCTTAATATGCAGCGACAGTAATGCCATCTATTATTATCTATTATTTCATTTATTCCGCTGTAGTTCCACCACGTCAAATATTTTTTGTCCGAGCTATAATTTAGATATAAATAATATTACAGGCATCAAAGCTTAAAGTATCGAATCTTCTCGGTTTATTTATAAACAGACTAATTCATTTGGAGTTATTAATTTTTGTTTTAAATAAATTGTCCTATTTATTAATAAAACTAGTCATTAATATCAATTATTTAATTTCATACTATTAATACCTTACTGAAAATTATCTTAATAACACACTTATTTTTTATAAACAACAATAATTTAACAATTTGCAACAAAAAAACTATTATTTATTGCACTTCTAATCAAAATATACTTGGATCCCTCAAAGGCTAATAAGAGGGATCCAAATAGTCAATTTCCGTTTCATATTTTGTATAGTTTTGACATAATTACTTAAGTTTAAAAACTAGCCTTATTCCTTTATTTTTTTTATTTATTTTGTCTTGGACGAAAACCCGAGCATAGCGAAGATAAAGATTTAATCCTTCGCTACGCTCGAGTTCCTACTAAAGAATCCTTCACTTTGCTCTGGATTCAACATGAGGTATGTTATAAATACATAAGGTGAAGTCACCTATTATGGACAAGGCTCCAGTGATGAACAATAACATTTTTTATAGAAAACTTGGCAATACCGAAAATTTTATTCTAATTTCAATGTAATCTAATTTTAACGCTATCACTACTAATTTTAACAATAACATATACATCTCGGAAGCTCATATTAATTGGATTATTCATAACTGGAGCACTGTCCATAATAGGTGCTTTTACCTTATATAATTTTGCTTCCTAGTCACTTCTTACTAAAGAACTTTAAAATGAGTTAAATTGTAAATACAAACAACAAAAACAACCTGTTAACTTTAACTTCTATTGTAAATATATCTTGGCATAATTGTAATACAATAAAGTTTTATATTTATAATGAAATCCAAAGAATATATCGTATATTTGTATTCCCATTTACCCTGTCAACGGCTTGGATGTATAGAGACATAAGTATATTTTTAATATTTTGCAAAATATATAATTTCCGGTGCCTATTGTTTAAATATGTTGTAAGATACCGATACGTAGGTACTATAGTGCAATATTTATTGAAACATTTAGATGCAATAAATAGCGGTAGAGATGGAATGAAAAAGAATAAATATAAAAAAAAAAATGTCTCCTTATTTCACAAACATTACATCCCGGGATCCCGGTGTTCAATAAAAATAAATCAATATTTAAATTATGCCCTCTGTCGCACTTTAGATATATTTATTTCCAGTCTGGTTCTTATTGGCACTGCCTATTCCGAGCAATGATTATAGTTCAACAGATAAATACTTGTTATCTTCTATCAGTCATCTAGGTGTCTACTTTGTCCCAGCAGCAGAGGGCCGTGCCGACTACGATGAGCGCGATGCCGAGCAGAGCCGCTGGAATATACCAAACAACATTAGGAGTTTCGGAAACGGGCTGGCAATACGCTAGTAGCACAAAAGCTGTATAAGAGCTTACACAGCTGTTATAACTCTAGGTTCAGCATTTTAAAGGCTGTATAAGCTCTTATACAGCTTGTGTGCTGCTTGGGTATGGCATTAGTTTTTAGCGATGGTTGTAAGGTGACTATGAGTGCACAATTGTATGTAAAAATAGATGGAAAATCGAAAATCTACTTTTTAAAAGTCAGTTATACGCGTCATTAAATAGGTTTTTATTTAGCTTTCAAAGCCAGCAGTCCCAGGTTCGATTCCTGGACGGCTAGCATATGTGACCCGCGACTCATTTGTTGTGAAGTAGTGTACACGGCACCTGCGTCGAGCGGCGCGTCGAGCCCGGCGGCGGCGCCGGTGGCGGCGGAGGCGGCCAGCGCCAGTGCGTTGGCGCCCGGCACCGCCAGCGCCAGCGGCGCGCGCCGCAGCGCCCACAGGTACGACAGCGAGCCCAGCTGGTTGATCAGCCACGGGACCACGTACTAAGACAATCAAATATACTGCATTAAGTAAGGAGCGTTTAGTAGTAATAAGGCGTTGAAGTATTACGTAACGCAATTTGGGGGAGGGAGGGTCTTGTAAAACGTTACGATGCGTTACAGGGGCGGAAGGGGAATCCGAACAACACGTTACGTAACATTATTTTTTTTTATTAAAAAAAAAACTAGGTAATTATAATCTCCCATGTTGGCAACCCTTTTCGTTTATTGGGCTTTATTACGCTATCGATAGCGCCCTATCAAGGGACTATACGTTGAAATAAGATAGAGATATCTCCATCTCATTCCAACGTACTGCGGTGTCCCTTAATAGGGCGGAAAATAGAGATTTAAGCAGCAATAACAATATGGTTAGCATGGTTGGTAGTGACCTTGCCTACGAAGCTTGCAGCAGGGCTAATATTATAAATGCGAAGATAACTCTGTCTGTTACCTCTTCACACTTAAATTGCTAAATCAATTTAGATGAAAATTTTGGTATGGAGATCATTTGAGTCCTGGGGAAGGTCATAGGATAGTTTTTATTCTGGAAAACTTGATAGTTCCAGTGGGAATACATGATAAACAACTTCTATGCAGACAGTCGTAGGCAAAAGCTAGTTAAATATGTAGTAAACCATTTTATCTTTCTTTCCTTTGTTTTTTGTCAATAGATTTTTTTACAGTAGATAAAGTTGCTTTATTATTTGGTTGTGTGACAAAAATATGCATTTGGAGAATACTTAAGTAACATTTCATTGTCTAACTCGGTCTAACACTGGTGACTGTCCCAATTCTTCTATAACTCTACAACTTTAAAAAAATAGCCAAATATTCAGAAACTATGTGTAGATTTCTTACTCTCCAGTTCCCCAGTAGGAAGGTAACCTCCGCCCAGGCCTGCCCGGCCAGGGAGTCAGCCTTCACGGCGCGCAGGCCACGCGTGCCTTGTCGGATGAAGGGGTTGGTACAGCCCCAGAGCAGCCCCGTTACCACTAGCAACCCTGGAATTTGACACTTCAAAAATAAAAAGTTAAATACCCAAAACACCAAATATACGACTAAAACTAAAGTAGAAGCAGCTATCTTGGGTTCACATTTTATTAATAAAAAATTCTTAATAACTGTTTTATACAATTAACTATTAGGTAAGAATTTAAAATTAATTACCTATGTATTAAGAATAAAAAGAGGTGTGTGTTTAAGATATCAGAAAAAGTAGATACTTCAATAGCTCTGTTGCCTGAAAATATTTTACAGGTTAAAATACCTCTTGTAGGTACCGGACGCTAGGCTTAAGCCGGGCCGAGCAGCCAGACAATATGCGATACCATGATCATTACTTTATATTTAAAATAAAACCCTTTTCCATCAATAAACACCCGCTAAAACAGTCCCGAAACTTACCTATTGCGTCCAACATAGCTTGAAACTCGAAATGAAGAGAGCTTTGAAGCAGATAAGGAGAGTAAGGGACTTCTTTGCGGTTGAAAACTTAAAGTAACTACGTATGAAACCGTTGATATAATTTGTTATACACTATAAATTATAATATAGTTTTAATTAGACTTAACTAAAGAAAGGTAGGTATTGTGAAAATAATGTTCAAGTTTACTTTACTCACTACTGTCATAACGTTCCGTTTCACTTTCATGGAACATGAAACATAGATAGAACCATGTCATCAGTCGGTCTTTATTAAGGCATATTACACCTTCCTAAAATCACTAACGAGAGGGACACCGCAATACGTTAGAATGAGATGGAGATATCTTCATACGACGTTAGATACGTATGAACATACGTATCTAACGTATTGCGGCGTCCCTCTCGTTAGTGACTAAGGATAACAAAATTTAGGAATGTGTAATAAGCCTTTTAACGCAAAGGGCATAGGTCCATACAGCCTTGTAAATTTTTTCATTCTTCCGATCAGCCAATGGGCGCTTTTACAATTTGCCGTTAAACGGCACGTCCCGGCACATCAAAATAAAAGTGTCCCGTCTTGATAAAATCGCTATAAAAATGTAAAAATCGCAATGGTCGCTTAGTAATAAAAGGTAATAAAAGTCAGGACGAGACACTTTTATTTTAAAGCTTAAGCGTTAAGTCTTACGTTAGAATATGGAATAGATGTATTAAGTTCCCTAGGACCTGTCAAATTTTTCCTCGTGCATGCATGTTAAGCCCGCAGCCCATTTTGGGCAGGGATTTCCCTGCCCAAATGGGCAGCGCGAGAATGTAAACATGTCAATCGCTACACAGATTTAGGTTCAACATTGTCCCTTCTGTTCCTATTAGTTAACGACTTGGGCCAAAACTACACCGGGCTCACATTACGCGGCTATATCTTAAATAAAAAAAATGTTTTAAGTCCTTAACCTTCTGGAACAGGAGAGACAACTTTTGTTTCTGACCCTTCCACTTCGCTGCACACTTCCTTGGTCACTTCCCTGCCCAAATGGGCTGAATCTACACGGTATAATCTGTGTGCACGGCACGGCGGCCGTTGGACGGCGACGGAGACATACCCTTAATGCTAGGGCCACACTAACGGGAAACGCCGTTAAAAATCAACGTCCATCGCCTTATGCGTAGTATGCATGTAGGCGATAGACGTTTGATTTTTATCGGCGTTTCCCCTTTGGGTGGCCCCAGCATTATAATCTGTGGGCGACGGTGCCGTTGCCGTCGCCGTTACCGTGGAGTGGACGGTAAACTAAAAGTGTCTCTCTCTATACAATTCAGGTACCTTACCTTTGTACGTGGATCGTGGATGGGTGCTCTAATAAAATGAATGAAATGACTTTGACGTTTAGTATTGTTTTTGAATAAATATAAGTGAATATAGTTTCAAAGGTTCATTGGAAATGAAAATACTACATTATGCCTCAATTAAATTCCTAGTATTTAGAGATTTTAACTTATAGGATCTTCTGTGGCAGTTTTTCACCCATGATATCAATATTTCCCAAATTGGTCATTGTACAGTGGTTCAACTAAGTTCAACTTTATCGCAGGTAGGTGTTATCTGCATTCTGCATGATTCACGAGCTATGTTGGGAGCATTAAGTAAGCTTTGCCGCTCGTTCAGTTATTGCCATGGCTCGAGTAGCTACGTACGTGTTTCTTGACCTAGAAACCACGGGCCTTCCTAATGAAGAGTGCAATAGAACTAAAATAATTGAGATGAGCATGGTGGCTGTGAAAAGAGATCACGTGCTCGCTACGAGAGCCGGGCTGACGCCTAGAGTTGTGCATAAGTTGACGCGGTGCTTTAACCCATTCAAAAGGATCTCAGATGGAAGCACAGAGGCTACTAAACTGGATAACTTTCTACTAGAACATGAACACACTTTTGATATAACGACTTTCGAGATGTTCAACCATTTCCTCAACACTCTGACCAAGCCTGTGTGTCTCATTGCTCACAATGGACGTAACTTTGATTTTCCAATACTTAGAAGACATTTTGAAAAGTTGCAAGTTAGTTTGTCTAATGATATTGTGTGTGCTGATACCTATCATGCCTTCTATGATATTTTGGAGGCAAGCAAACTCAAGTCTGCGGGTGTGGAAACTACAGAGAGCAATAAATCAGTAGACGAGTTGGACCTAGCAGCAGAAAATACTTTACCAATGCAGCTGGTGAATGAAACAACCCCTAAACATGAAACAAAGTTCTCTAAACATGTGAGAGTTAACAGAGAGAAAGTTAGGAGGAGATTCCCATGGAGTACAAACTCAAAGCCTACAGACTCTTATCGTCTGTCACAAGTGTATGAAAGAGTGCTGAACAGAAAAGCCGTGGATGCCCATAGAGCCGAGAATGATTGTTTGTTTGTCCTGGAGATTGTAGTTGCTTTAGGTGAAGAGTTTGCATCATGGGTGGACAATAATCATATTCCATTCGCTGACGTCCCTGCCATGACTATTGGAGTCAAGCTTGGAGATTGAAGTAAGCAGGTAAAGTGAAGAAAAGAGAATGAACAAGTTATATTATAATAAAGTGTCTTTAATTTTCATTGAGACCTTGATATAGTGTTTTCAATCCACAAAGATGCAGCCGCTACCAAATTGTATGCATGCTCAAGATGTGGGTCATGTTTAAAAAAAAACATTTGTGGATAAACTTTATAACTCTCTTATTAACACATTCACTGCCAGCAGTGCTACGCCGCTACACTCGTAGCGCGTGGCCGTGTAATCCTAGTAGCAAAAACTCTACAAACAGAACGACAACATGTCGTGAGTGGCGCTGAATGTGTTAACTTTACTTGTTATTACCAATTTATTTTTTAATTAGCAATTATTTAGTAATTTTTAGTAATGATTTTATTCATATGGATAACCTTTATATTATGACAGTTTAGACATAAATATGTACTGTAAAGATGACTTTTTCTTTTGCATGCTTGTGTTTCAGTTTGTAACATTTTTTATTAATTTACATAGCACCTAGCACACCTCACCTTTGTTGAAAGCATTCAAACTTAAGCTCAAATCACACAGACCGCGGGCGCGGGTCGGGCGCCGAGCGGGTCAGAAGTTGGGCGGGTGTTTTAACATGGAGTGATATGGACGCCTTCACACACGCGGCAGGCGCGGGTGGGGCGGGTCTGGCGCGGGCGTCAGACTCCGCGTTGCAGGCGCGCCGGCCTGCGATCACCGATCACCGATCACCCGCGTTCACCCGCGCGTAGCCCGCCGCGGTTCGGCGCGCGCGCCCGCGCTCTGTGTGATTTGAGCTTTAGGCCTTAAATTGTCTGATACTTGTAATCGGACATGGTTACGTGAAAAGCAATGAACCAACAATGTTTTGAGTTTTATTGGTAGTAAATAATAATACTTATTTAACTGTTATTATCTGAAAAAAAAAGTGTAGTTTTGACTGAGTTTGGAACAAAGAAGACCAGAGCCTTGTGTGGTGTGACTGATAAGATAGGTGACTCATAATTGATAACTTTGATAAGGCATTTTCTAGATAATATATGCATAATTGGTAATGGTTGTTAAAATCTGCTATTTACTCATAATTAGTTTTTTATACCTACATATCCTTGTGACTCCACATTTCATTAGATAACTTTATAATTACTAATGTTTTTTTAAATAGTACTGCAGCAATAAACGTACATGAGAGTTTTATAAAAATATTTTGAAAATTATTTTTAGCTTATTAGGTAGACATTTGAGTGCAATGCATTTTCTTATATAATATTAATATATATCTACACATG
This sequence comes from Tortrix viridana, assembly GCA_963241965.1. Taxonomy (NCBI): domain Eukaryota; kingdom Metazoa; phylum Arthropoda; class Insecta; order Lepidoptera; family Tortricidae; genus Tortrix; species Tortrix viridana. Next base: position 8,755,455 of record OY725193.1, on the reverse strand, counting down.
TCATATTGGCGATTCTGTGATAGTTTTAGTTTTGTAAAATTTGATCTCTTGGATCCAATATAAATTGGATTGTAAATTTTGTTGTCAGTTTGAAATTAATTCTCAATACTTATATTTTTAATAGTAATAAATATATTTTTGTAACAAAATTCAGTTTTATTTGACATACATTTTCATGTTTTGTCAAAAATCCATACCCAAATATCACGGGTCATTTTCAAATTTTGTGCAGGTAAACTTGTCCCAACCTAAAAAAAGTTGTTTCCATTTACACTATCAATTTTCTGCAGTTATTTGAGTGAAATGATGAACGGTTTCCAGTCAGGTATATACCACAGATAATTATTGATTATCGGAATCGAAAAAATATGCTTAGTATTTATGTAATAATAACAAATTTTGTAATATGTAACAGAGTGGTAGCTCCATACAAATAGTAACAAAGTGTTCTGCGCACAATTTGAAAATGACCCACAACCATTGCTCCAGTCCCCAATTACATTACAGAACAAAATGAGCTCCACTCTACTCGGAGGACTATAGCCTTAAACTAGCCAACCCTCGTCAAATCATAGAAATGGGCTGAACAACAGAAGGTACGGGCATAATGCGCAATATACAGCAATGCCGCCGACCCTCCGACGCAACCCTTATAGACAGGCTGCCTTCCCATTGAGGCGGAGAAGAGTGGAGCGGGCGAAACGGACCAATCAGATTCCTCTAGCTTCTGTGTGCTATGCGTTAGTGTGGGTACTGTACAAGGTGATTGGTCCTCTTCGCACCGCTTCGCTCGTCTCCGCCTCAATGGAAAGGCAGCCTTACGGCCACACTCAGAGACGTCAATTAACTTTTAAGTTTGATTAACGTTGCTGCTGTTCTTTGCTAAAGCAATAGAATAAGACGCAGCAGCTTTAATCCTCTAAATGCATTCTTCTAAGCCCATGGCTGTGTTGGCGGGCTGAGTCGGCGGGTGGGTGATTTTGATGTGTACTGCGATTAAATTATACAAAAAAAAACTTTTTTCATAAGTTTATTTAATTGACCTAATAGGTACCGGCCTACATACAAAAGATAATGACCAATAATGAGTAACATAGGTATCTATTCTGTAAGAAATAAATGAGCCGAGGTTGCCGTGGTCCTAATAAGTTACTATAATTTAAAGAAGTTAAATGCAAAATGATGTACATAATTAATAAATTATCAATTTCACTGGACATAAAATATAAAATAAATAAAAGCTACAAAAACAACCATAATAGAAATAATAGGAATCCAGTACTTTTGCAGGAAGTTCCTTTCATCTAAGTTAGTCACAACCCTTTTTTCCTTGTATTTCTTTTTCTTTCCACTTAACTTCCACTCATACTCTGCCAACTCCTTTCTGTTCTTTTCTTCTTCAATCTCCTTCCTTCTCTGCTCTTCTTTCTCCTTTTCCAAAGCCACTGCAATGCGTTTTGCTTCACAAGTAGCATTGCAATCTGGTTGTCCTTCACCTTTCCTAACTAAATTACATGGAGCTTCCTTCTTTAGATTGCCGCACTTGCAGTAAACTTTAGTTTTCTTGGTGCACACCTGATCCTGCCTGCAAGCACCAAGGTGGCATATGTTCCTGCATCGGTGGCCACACTCCAGATTCTTAGGACACTGCTGCTTACATGAGAGCATTTCTTCAGATGCGGTAGACAGTTCCTGACAGCGCAAATACAGTTCTGTTACACTGCAGTGACATAGAGTTCTCTCCATAACCTCACAGGAGGGACACTGTCCTGGGTGGCAGGCTCCCTTAGCACATTTATGGCTGCATTTATTTGGTCTTGGGACCAGGCACTCTCTGTTACAAGGCTCACATGAAGAAGGAACAGAGGGGTAGTTTGGATCACCAGCATATAAGTGGCAGAGGAGTTTGCAGTTGTGTTTAGTGCAGGGTAGCTGCCGGCCACACTCGCGGCCGCAGGGGCGGCGCGTTGCTGCGTGGCATGGTTGCTCTGCTGTCTCATGTTCTCCAAAACAAACAATAGGCACAGGCATGTCACATGGTGGACAGTCAAGAGTCATCACTTTGGTCTTTGGTGGTTGAACTTCCCATGGTGTAGCAGGTTTTTCAACTTGTTTAAAAACGACTGAAACATAAGCATGGCACACAGCGTTGCAGTCATGGTCACATTTTTCATAAAGTTTATGGCATATAGCCTTGCACGGAGGACAGTCACCAAAATGGCAGGAATGTTTATTTTCTTCAACATGATTACATTTGTATTTGATTTTGCAAAGAAGATTGCATTTTGGTGGTTTTGTGTGCTTCTCTCTGCCACATGGAACAGTAATGTAAGTTTCTTTGCAACGGCAAGTCACTTTGGATTCTCTGGGACACGGGTAGCAAGGTCCGTGGTGGCAGACTGTGGTACACTTGTGTCTGCCACATTGAAGCGGCTTGTCACAGATTTTTTCACATGGAGGGCAGTTGCCATTGCAGCATTTACGGGCACAGCTATGTTTACCACACAATCTTATTCCTCTGCATTTTGTTTCACATTTATATTCTTTACTGCATGGTAAGGATCTTTTATGTGCACGGCATTGGCACTGTTTTTCTATCAACACTTGGCATGGTGGGCAGGGGCCTTTATGACATTTTTCTGGACAAGTGTGTTCACAGTAATCCTGAGTCTTACCACAAGTGCTAACACAAGTCTCCATGATATCAGGGCACTGCACAAAGCGTTGATTGGCTCCGCAAGGACAAGACCGCAGGCCAGAGTTAGGACATTGCCCACAATCACCAGAATGACATACTCTTTCACATTTATGATAGCCACAGGAGAATGGTTTATTGCAAGGCTTTTGGCACTGCCACACAGGGTCATTGCAGGGTCTTTTTACTTTTTCAGCCCCGCACAGGCAGGGCTGCACGCTAGTGTAGCTGCAGGGTGGACAGGAATCCTTATGACAAATATTTTCACATTTGTGAGAGTTGCATGACAAATTTTTCTTACATTTTTTTTCACAAGACCACTTTGCAGCACTACAGCGAACTCTCTTCCGTTCCTTCTCACAGAAACATGCGCCGTTCACAGTTTGAGGGCAAGGTGGGCATGGTCCAGGGTGGCACAGCAGTAAGCATCTATGCTTGCAATTATCACCAGTCGACAACCGCTTTTCACATACTTCCCCACAGGTATGGGGAATGAGCCATGGATGGAAGGCAGGGTCATCAGTTTTACCACAGAAGCAGCGGTATTTTCGCGGTATCTCTTCTTTACTGTACGAGTGCCGGCATTTCGGGCAGCACCATTCTATTTTCTTAGGCACAAACACTGTGATAGGCCCATGGTTTTCCTCGCTCCGGAGACTGATGCTGTCGTTGGACCACTTCTGGATGCAGGAGAGGTGGAAGTACGAGTGGCAGTGGTCGCAGGTCCAGATGGCGTCGGCGCGTTTGATGGACCCGATGCAAATCAGGCAGGTCACCGCGCAGCCACTGATGGCTTCCTCTAGCATATTTTTCGTCCGGTTGAGCATGTGCGCGTCGCCGCCGCCACTCCGATAGCTCTGCAGCACCCCTTCCAAGACGCTCGACTCGTATGGTTCCTCATCTTCCGAAGACGAAAGCTCCTTCATCCCTTGCAAATGTTTCTGCACATTTTGCTGCAATTTCGCAGCCGCATCGCGATATCTCCGAGCCATGGCTGAGGAGATATGCGGCCGCTAGTTAATAGTCACTTTTTATGGACTTTCAGTTAACCTAGCTTATTTTCTTCCGGCAACTCAAGCGGAAATCGCCGATTTTCTCCAAATCGGCATTATTTCGCCATGACGTTGACAGAGGGTCATTTATAGTGCCGTTTTTTTTGACACATCGCTATACCAATGACTATTTCAAAATATTGATTTTTTCTCTGTTTACGTACAAAATGTAGCAAATAATGTTAAAAAAATATTAAATGGTACCTAAAATGCTATATAATTTTTGGTGAATTAAATTTTTTTTAATAAAAAAAAAAAGATAAAAAGATAAAAGATATTTATTCAGTAAGTAGGCCGCACGGGCACTTTTACACGTCAAAATCTACCAGCGCTTCCCAAGAGGAGACCACTGAGAAGAAGCGCCGCAAGAAACTCAACAGTTAGTCATTTTTTTATCATTATATATATATATATATATATATATATATATATATATATATATATATATCACACAAAACAGTTTTGACATGTCTTCCTACATAAACCGTGTCCCCTAGACAAGATACAGCGTTTACATGATTTTTATGATGTAATGAGAGAAAATAATTGTTTGTAATGATGGCACTATAAATAGCCTTGCGCAATTGTACGTAATGGGGCATCCACACGATACAATTTACGACTAATTTGACTAGATTGGCAATCAAATTGTGTAGTGTGGAATTAAAACTAAATTGGCGATCTTCAATGTAGGTACGTGTGGACCGGCAATCAGATTGTAGTCAATTCAATTGAATAGCAAATTGTATCGTGTGATGCCCCTTTAAAATTATTCCTTCCTTTTTCGTCGTATTCCTATTTCGACATATTTTATTCTTGTTTTGACACATTCATGTTTCGTCGCTTTCCGTTTTCGACATATTCTTGTTTGGACACAGTGGAACAGCATTCACTAATTGCCGCACTCAGAAAGCCTTTTTTTGCTATAGCAATAGAATAACTGCCGCACTCAGAGACGTCAATTAAGTTTTAAGTTTCATTAAAGTAGCTGCTGTCACTTTATTTGCTATAGCAATAGAAAAACTGTCGCACTCAGAGACGTCAATTAAATTTTAAGGGCCGTATTAATAAACTCGTCTCAACTGTGATCCCCGTCTCAAGATACGTCAAAGTAAACGTCAATCCATAGAAAACTGTCATTTTTGACGCATCTTGTGAAGGGCGTCTCACACAAGATCAGTTTATTAATACGGCCCTAAGTGTCATTCAAGTTGCTGCGTCTTATTCTATTTCTATAGCAAAGAAAGTGACAGCAGCTACTTTAATAAAACTTAAAACTTAATTGACGTCTCTGAGTGCGGCAGTAAGACGCAGCAACTTTAATGATACTTAAATAATAATTGACGTCTCAGGTGCGGCCGTAAATATGTTGATTACAGGATTTTTTTTTTAAATAGAGAAGTATTACTTTATTAGATTAATAAATAATTATTTTCTTACAAAAAAAATGTTTATTCATACAAAGATATCCCCAAAAAAGAAGGAAAAAATTTTATAAATGCAAAATTATTACACATTCCGTCACAATAACAGATTAAACCCAAAAACCTCCCACCTTCTACGGCACGTCTATATTTTCCACCTGGTATGCGGAGGGTTAATAATGAGTTAAAAATAAATGTGCACAAAGGCTTTCTTTCCTTTTTTTGAAGGACTTCGTCCACAGATTATATACGAGTTACCGAGCGATTTTACGCAAGCCGTTTATAAATCGATCAGGGAATTTATAAATGGGTGTGCAAGAAAAACATTTGAATTTGATCAATATTCTTGGTGAAAAATAATAAAATTGATAATGTTACATCTTTCTTTAATTTGATGCGTTTAGATTTTTGCTGCACGCTAACATAGCATAACAAAGTATTTTCTTGGAGCTTCTTATACTCTCCGAAGACGATTTTGATAATGCGAAATAATCGACTAACTGCCGCACTCAGAGACGTCAATTAGGTTTCATTAAAGTAGCTGCTGTCACGTTCTTTGCTATAGCAACAGAATAAGACGCAGCAACTTTAATGAAACTTAAACATTAATTGACGTCTCTGAGTGCGGCAGTAAATGATGTTGATTTCGTCAATATATTGATGACACTAATTTCCGGGCGTTTCAACCGCCGTCATTAGTGTCACCAATATATTGACGAAATCAATGACACGTACCAGCAACTCCCGATGTAAACAGAAGCAGAACCGGGGATGTAGTTTCTATCAGCATCAGAAGTTGCTGTAGTGTCATTGATTTCGTCAATATATTGGTGACACTAATGACGGCGGTTGAAACGCCCGGAAATTCACCCCTGAATAGCACCCTAATTTTTCCAAACTACTTTTTGCCAACCTAAAACTAAATAACTTCGAAATGTAAAAACCTTCGAAATAAAATTACTCTGAACAGTCCAACCAATTTTCATAAAACCAGGCAAACAACCCAAAATGGGCTGGCAAAAAAAAACAATTTGTTCAGTCGCTGCAACGCCACTGATAAATATGGTTACACTGCCAACTGCTGGGGATTGCAGTTGGCACCTCGCATATTCAAGTCAACTCCCAAAGCAGCCCTTGATTCAGAAGCCTTTTTAATGAAAAACAGAATCTCTTATAGAAAATGTAATAAAAACATGATTAAAATTTTACACTTACAAGTAAATTTTATAATAAATAATAGAGATCACCTAAACATTTTAAACACTTACACATCACTTTGATGTTCTACCAACATCAGTATATTTTTTATTATAATAGGTTACATGAAATAACATACAAGAACTATAACATAACATACATAATCACTTTCAGTCAAACATTAAAAATAAACATGATTTAACCTAATAAAGAGTAAGCTGATGATATATATTTTTTCCATGATTTCAACAACCATAATACAAAATATGTCAATACAATATGTCAATCCTACAAACAATGCTAATATCTTTCAAGAGGCCTTATTTCTGTAAGCAACTTGCATGCTGTGTCGGCCCATGGCAGAAAACTGTCTTTCATAGCCACTACACAATGCAGCAGCATAAAACAATCTGCCTCTGCTCTATGGGCATTCTCTTCTTCTCTATTCAAAAGTCTTTTATATAGAGCACTCAGTTTATAGCTTTCTCTATTACCACCAGTAGGTTTTTTATTCATCACTTTTTTGATGGCATCAGTCTTCTTTTTTTTTAAATCTTCTTTGCTGACTTTAGGTTTAGTTTTGCAGAGTTTTTTCTTCTTGTCAGCCTCGGTGAAGTCCTCACATGAAATGTCTGATAGGGAGGTGCATATTTCATCTATTTCTTGCCACTCTTCAAAGCTCACACTTAAATCAGGCCATTCATCTTCATCATCTGTCAATAAATTATTGGTATCTTGCACTACTGATGATTCTAAAGTTTTATAATCAATGTTGGTCCCTTTTAAAAGATTTCTGAAGCCAATCAAGGAGTCAACACAAAGCAAATCATTTGGGAGTGACATGCGGGCGTCATTGAACTCTGCTAATAATATTTTGAAATCAAAATTATTGCCATTATGGGCTACAAGGCACACAGGTTTAGGTTGACTTTCCAGGAAATATACTAAAGTTTTGATCTTTTCCCTAAAAATAGGTGCATGTTTAAGTAAATCGTGGTTCAACCCAGTCATCTCCGACACTTTAGGGTCCACAGGCCTTTGTGGGTTGAAAACAAACGTAAGTTTGCTGACCGGTGGTGTGTCTCCGTATCGAGATATTGCTATGTCTTTCCTTGATGTAACAACGAAGCTAAGTTCGATGATTTTCGTCCTGTTTCGCTCGAGATGCGGCAAGCTCGTTGTTTCAATATCAAAAAATACATACGTAGCGATTTCTTCCATTTTAATTTTGGGGAGAACCTCGACAGTGAAGCTTTGCGACCCTCAGATAACAAGGTAAGTAAATGGCGCTCTCTTTAGGTACACGTGGTACTTATAAGTGAAATTTGAAGCGAGATATTTTTTTTGGAACACCATCCTCCACAAGAATTAACCTCACTAACACCATCCATCAAATATTTTCAGTCGATTTGATGTAATATTATGTTACGATCCTAGACTGTAAGTATGTACTAGCTATATATAAATAAACACTATTTTGACGTTCATTTGACATAGATTCGTCTGACTGACGTAAGCTAATCTGTGACGTTGACAGACAATTAGTACTTTTGTTGCCATAAGAAAAATATTTAGCTTACATTATTGATTTCAATGATTATTTACTAGTTTTTTTATAATAATCAAATTCCTTCATCTATACTTGGAACATCGTAGATATTTTGATACTTAATCAAAATAAATTTATTAATTATTTATATAAAGTGTTAATACAGTGTCATCTAGTGGCGAGTAGCAATACCACAGGCAATACTATATATTACAGCGCCCTCTTTCTTATAGTTTTTAAACGTAGTAATTAAATACTCAGCCTGTTCTACTGAACAAGAGATGGCAGGTTTACTTCTATTCTCTTATGAAAACTTTTGGATAATGTGGGCTCATTCAGACTAAGGGCCGTATTAATAAACTCATCTCAACTCTGATCCCCGTCTCAAGATACGTCAAAGTAAACGTCAATCCATAGAAAACTGTCATTTTTAACGTATCTTGGGACGGGGATCACAGTTGAGATGAGTTTATTAATACGGCCCTAAAATATGAGTCGATTTTTAAATCTCACTGATGATTAGTGAGAGTAATGAAAATTAATTCACGCGGTGACCACGAGTGAGTATTTGATATCGCAGGCGTAAGAACTTCAGTCACCAGCGAAATTAATATATACGAATTTTTAGAAAATTAAATCAGTAAAAATCAACTTTTTGTTGATCTTTAGTCATAGGATGAGATTGAAAAATCGTCTCTCAACCATTCTGCTTTTAGAGCAAGTTCAAGTGGCCTCTCATAATCATTGGCTTCTGGAAGGTAACTTTTGTCGTTCAATTCAAAATGATATTACGTAGTATGTAATATGTACTATAATTTTGGGAATTTAAGACGATGGGTACTTATGTAAAATAAAAACCTAATTATTTAATTAGACAGAATTTATTTATAACTGGTCAATCGTGGATATTACAATTATTAGACACCGCGCTCTCTTTCCTGTATGTACAACCATGGAAAATATTATTTAATTCTGGATCTTAATTATACATATTAAGCACAATTAATTAAAAATATCAAAAGCGAAATAAATCACACATATTAAAAAACAACGTTAATTTTGTTTTATTAGTAGGAAGCATTTGTTAAATAATGAAAATTGTAAATTAAATGACTAAATTTCTCCCTTTCACTCTGTACCCCATTACGTCCTCATTTTAGGACGATACGATTTTAAACTGACTTAGTTTAGGAAGAGTTATAAACAGTTGGTAACGTAAAATGTTAATCAGCAATGGCACTTATCGTTACTCTATACTATTGTATTGAAAGAAATAAAACAGCACCATAATATTAGAGAAAATAATCTTAACAAAAGGACAAAATTAATTAAATTATTATCAGTGACTTCGAAATAGTTTTACAAAAATTAGCGCACTCTAGTGGTTTCTTGTTTCTTTTTATTCGATAATTTGAACCAGCCAGCTTTTTTGTTCTCGTCCTTCGGCATCGATATCGAGCGCGACACCCTGTCCCTGGAGTCCCTATTCAACACCTCGCTCGACTGGCTCCTTTTCCCATCCCTAGTCCTGGAGATGGTGGAGTGGCCCCGCCTGTCCGGCTTCCTGTGCAGCGCGGTGTTGGAGCTGGTGAGGCGGGTGCTCACCGGTTTTCTCGTCAACGTGGATTGACTGTAGGATTTGTTTTTGAGTAGCGTCGGTTTCTCTTCGGAGAGGTTTTTGGTGGAGGAGGACTTTTTGAAGGGTTCTCTAGGTTTTGGTTTCCTGGGTCGCTGGGCGTAGTGCACGTCGTGCGGGTCGCCGTAGTGGCGCGGCGTCCAGGGCGCGAAGAGGGAGAAGCTCTTGGTGGTGCTGCGGACCTGCAGGCTCGAGGAGTTGACGGAGGACACGTCGTCCCTGGAGCGGTTACGAGTGATACGCCCGGGGTCCGGGATGTCTCCGACTGAAACAAACAAGAATTTACGTGCAGAAAAATACGTGCTTAGAAGCGTTTAGAACAGTTAAGAGTTTTTGTTTAAAGTATTAGCCATAATAGATAGCTGGTTGCGGGCAGCGCAGGGCCGTTCATTGAGGCCATTTTGGGGGAAGTCGAAGGACGTCTTTTGGATATCGCGTCTTTGACAGAGGAATTGCTGAGGATGCTACGGTTACAAATATTATGGCAGTATTAAGAAGGCAGATCCGATGTAATGTCTGAGGAGTTGCCGGTCGACAAGCAGTTGAGTAGGTGGTGGTCATTCGCTACACGATACTGCTAAGCTGCGGCTCTAATGTTCGCTCTGTTGTGTTTCGGTGGAGGAGTGAGTCTCCCAGAGAAATGACTAGCATAGGAGCACTCCATCTTAGTCCTCAGGGTTCTCAATCTCAAAATAGCAAATGTCCGTGAGCAGCTTCAGCCCTAGCCTTTGATCAGGTAGACCGAGATTATCTTTCGGCGCACTATGGTCGACGCTTTCACACCATAAATACCTAAGCCAAATTTTTGCTTAAAATTGTTCTTCGCTTTGGCATTACCCCTTGCAACGGCTCCTCTCGCTCTACCCTAGCCTTACCACCACTTTCTACCAGGTGGCCGGTTTGCTCGTTTGCCTAGAGGCATCTATGCCTGATATGGTGTTTATACCATAAAGAAGTAGAGTACTAGAGTGGTCAGTTACCGGTGGTAGCGTGCAGGTAGACGACGCTGCGCTGCGAGTGGTGGCTGGAGTCCCCTTCCGTGCTGCTCTCGCCGGAGAGCGCCGGCGTGCGGCGCCGCGGCCTGCAATCAAGGACTCAGTCAGTCATGGTCCACATCATCAATAAGTTCCAATGGACCCGGTCCAATCGTAGTCAATGAAATGGAACGGAATGAATACGAGAGGACCTCAACTTATAGTATAATTTGGACTGACGGTGAATGTGGAGCTTTCGTGGCGTCATACACTGTTTATGATATATGTATAGTGTGTTTAGATTTTTAATATGTGTGTGATGTCTTTTTTCCTGTACATGTATTACTTCTATTAACTCATTATTAAGTTCAATTGTTTGTCAGTACCAAATCTGTTGATTATTTTTAAAGTTTGAAAGATTATATCTTATTATAATTGTTTGCACCCACTTGTAATCCCTATTCAGGTCCTGCTTGCTGCTTCTCAATTCCGAAGAGCTCCCTCTCTCCTCCGGCCTCCGTTCTTTCCTCGTAAGCGTCTTCGAGCTGCTGTGGCTCCTGGAGCGGTCGTACGGACTCATGGGCGGCTTCAGACTTGCCTTCAGCTGGCTATCCCCAGAGTTAGAGTGGGTCTCGGAGATATTGTGGAGATTACGCTTGTACAACTGCTTGGTGCGAGGAGATTCGCTCTTTTCTTCCCTTAAATTAGACAGCGAGTAGCTTTTGTTCGTCAGCTCTGCGTGGTCTACCTCGTCTATGCCTGTGGAGGAGTTAGAGATGGTCTTCCGCAGGGTCCCGTGCTTGGCTTGCGGGTGCGACTTGGACTTGGTGACGGTATGCTTGACGTTGGCGTCGGAGTCGACGTCGGTGTCTCCGAAGAAGCGAAGGTTCTTTGCGGGGGAGTTCAGTGGTTTCGCGGACTTGTATTTTCTGTCTTCTGTCAGGACGCTTTCTTCCTGTAAAGATATATAGTTATTATATAGTTATAAGTGGTTGGCGTAAGAATTCTACTAGTACATTCTTTCGTTCTTCTATTTCCTTTGGTACTTGGAGGACAAAGGGGTAATTTGTTGGTGTGTCAATCATGTTATACCCGCAGAAGGCATATGATCTGGCTTACTTTCCTGCAGCTGTATCTTTTAGGTACAGCTATCAGCGGAACCTTTTTAACCTTCATTAAGAACTTAAGAGGACTGTGAACCAACAGCAAAATCTAGCCTTTTCATACAAACGGCGATAACGTTTTCCACCCCCTAAACGCTAACGTTTAGGGGGTGGAAAACGTTACGGTACGTACGGTTAACCGTACAATTTTTTTAAAATATTGATAAGTTATAAAGAGATTATGGCAGAATTTACTTTCGTATGAAAACAATAAAACCGGAATAAATCGAAATTTATTAATAATATTAAAAAAAAAACAAAACGTACGGACATAGTTTTTGTTCCGACTGACACCGTATCAAAAATTGGTCGAAATCGGTTAAAATTTAGGGGGTGGAAAACGTTATCGCCGTTTGTATGGAAAGCCGTCACAATCCTCTTAATGGAGTTTACGCGGAACAAGCTCAAAGATAATATAACCGCTACGTTTGTACAACCCGGGGCTGGATCCGTTTATATCCGCCAAACTGCAGTGTACCTAAGTCCACGGACTGTTGCGTTCCGAGGGAAAGACAGCTGGTGCAACGACTAGCATATAGGCATTCCACCCTAGTTCATTGTAGTGGACCAGTGCGGCGCGGTTTTATCCAACTAGCGCCATGGGTAGGTACTCATAAGAAACGGAGTTACGGCAGGGCACCTCATTAGCAATCATGAGCAGTAGCCTGCGAGCATTTGCCTTATGTACCATAAACAACGGGAAGTATGGTGTACCTTAGTGTTCTTCGTCCTGGCGAGGCGGTCGAGCGACTTGAACCAGCCGGCGGCGGGGGCGCGGCGCGGCGGCGATGGCGTAGGGCTCGGCGTGGCCAGCCGCCGGCGCTCGCGGTAGCGCTCCGCCTGAGGAGGGAATCATTTGCTATAACTATAGTAAACTACCCTAATGGTTTGACCTGCTGACTCTTAAGCAGAGGGTCGTGGGATCGAACCCGGGCTCGCACCTCTAAGTTTTTCGGAATTTATGTGCGAAATATAATTTGTTTTACCATGAGCTTTTCGGTGAAGGAAAACATCGTGAGGAAACCTGCACACACCTGCAAAGCACTGGGCCCGCGTGGGAACTATAGCCCCAACTCTCTCGTTATGAGTGGAGGCCTGTGCCCATCAGTGGGACGTATATAGGCTGGATTATTATTATTATTATTATTATAGTAAACTACAGACATATAGCGGTCTTAACATGACTGGCACAAGTTTAAGCTAGCTCTCAGTGCACCTTTTTCTAAGGCCGTGTTTTCACCTGCAAGAAATTGCTGCGAGAAATGTCCCGACAGTGCTTCAGTAACTTACAAGAAAAAGGCACTGTCGGACAGCACTGTCGGATAGTTCTCGTAGCAATTTCTTGCAGCGAGCTTAGCATGCATACACGAGATAAAATTTGACAGGTGCTAGGGAAATGAATACAAAATTAAAGGTAAATTAAGTTTAAAATAAAGTATCCTGTCTTGATAAAATCACTATAAAAATTGAAAATTAAACCGTTAAATCCGTAAACCGTTTAAGCGTTAAGTATTACGCAATGGAATTTGGAACGCTGGTGTATTTGCGGCCTTAACAATAATTTGACATGTAGGTAATATTTTGATATTACTATAAATAAATGAGTATGAGTATGGCACTAGTTAGATAGAACTGCAGTTAGGGATAAATTAAATTTCCATGTGTGTATCGCAGTCATGTTAAAGCAAAACAGATATTTACTAGGCTAATGTTGGATTTCACCAACCACTAACAGACGATTAGAGTGTTAACAACTGTCAAAATATATGAACTAACAGTAGATTAACATTTAACATATAGTGAAGTTGGTACTAAACTTCAAATCGTTTGAGTGCGCGGGCGCCGCCTACGTGAACGGACACATCCTCGAATGAGTCTAGAATGTCGGACAATTATCCTTCCCTCTCCTCTAATATGTAAGCCGTTTATATTTGTTCCCTTATGAAAGTTGAAATGTTATTTGCTAGACGACAGGTAACGTTTTTCGCTCCATGAATCAACTCCGATTTTCACGATTTTTATATGTTTTATATGTAAGAACAAATAAAAAAAGGAAACTTACAAAGTTTTTCATAATAATTCAAAAAACGTGGAAATCGGACTTCATTTAGTGGGTGAGAAAATTTGTATGGAAAAGTTTTGACAGCTACGCGATTTCAGCGTCGCCTCAAAATCCTTTTAATGTTGTTCTGCAACATTGTCCACTGTTAATTACTTATAGTGCAATGGGGTATTTCCGTGTGCGGGGCAATTCCGTAAACAGGCGTTTGTGCCCATTCTAGAACGGCACACCGCTGTTTACTCTGTCGATAAAGCAGGGGATCTTTTTAGTTCTATGCTTTTAAAAGAGATGGAGGCGTGACGCCATTGCTATTTGACGACGCGGTTAGCCTAGTTGGTAGTGACCCTGCCTACGAAGCTAGCGGTCACGGGTTCGAATCCCGGTATGGACAAATATTTGTGTGATGAGCGCGAGTATTTGTTTCTGAGTCATGGATGTTTTCTATGTATTTAAGTATATATTTCTCTATATAAGTATGTTTATCGTTGTCTAGTACCCATAGTACAAGCCTAGAGCTTAGTTTGGGACTAGGTCAAATTGTGTGAGATTGTCCCCTGATATTTATTTATTTATTTATTTATTGTGAATGGGCACAAACGCATGTTTACGGACTTGCCCCGCAGACGGAATTACCCCAATGCACTATATAAAAAATAACAGCGTCGTAAGCTACGTATTTTTGGAGAATTTTATAAACTCCATCAACTGTGAAGTAATACTTGTTTTTAAACGAAGCCCGATGTTTATACGACGTAAAGTTTTATAAAAAGTGGAACGCGAAAAAAACATTTGTTTTGAGGACCATTATACTACACTTCATCAATCGTCTTGCGCATGTCCGAGTTTCTTAACATTATCTCAACTCCATCCTTTCGGCACATATCGCGTTACGTGATTTTATCCGATGGTCGTTTTGTCCGTCAGCCCGTCACCAGGTCGGCGACCCACCGGTAGATCAATCAAGCTTCGGAGATGCTTGTGGACTAGAACCAACTACATTAAAAGAACTAAACAATTGCAGACTGTGACTCTTTCTGCTGCTTCCCCATTCCCCCGTTAAGGGTAACTTTGAAATACATTTCTTACACGCTCTCATATCTTGATAAAAAACGTTTGACAAGTGGAGGAACAATATAAAGAGGCAACCACCATATAAATAAATAAATTATATTTCTTAATCTATTTATATTTTTAAATAAGCAGCGTTTCGTCCAAATTAAGGGCTCTCCCCACAATCCAAAAGTGTCCAACAGGAGTTCCGGTTGTACCTTGTTTCATAGACAATAAATAGTTTTATAGAATTTCGTTTCACATAATTTTTTTGTCTCATATTATCATTTCATAGAATAATCAATACGCAGAATACTTACTTAAAAATTTAATCAGGTTTACCCTTGAATCACCGACACTCATTTCATAGAATATTTTACTTCACCGAATTTTCATTTCATCGACAGGCATTTCCAAGTGCAGGAGTTATAATTTTTTGGTTGTCACAAGGTCTAACCTAACCTACGTAACCCATGCTTAAAGTAACCTGAAAACAATAAGGTTTCAGCAGATATTAGCTTTCGATGAAATGAAATTCGGTGAAACGACACATTCGATGAAATTAGCGACTGCAAAACAAGTTTCATTCAAGTAAATAGTCGTTGAAACAATAATATTGTAAATAAAAATACTCGGACCAAATATTATATGAAACATTTTCTGAAACGAAATTCTATGAAATTTCTATCTGCGAAACAAGGGAACACCAGGAGTTCCATATAAAGGTCAGTTTATCCCCAAGAATAATAAAGCCCTCCCTTATTGAAACAAGAACTCACAGTGCCTCTAATTTTTGACAATATACATTTGTAACCTGAGTAAGTAGGTTTACGTTAACGACTTTTCCAAACTAAGTCCAAATTTGGTTGTTTGTTTTTCACGTGTAAGAACTATTTGAGTATTTCTCAAAATAAATGTCCAGTTAAAGAATAGTTAGTGACCGTCACGAAACTGTAAGTTAATGTCAAGCGCAATATATTTTCGTAAGTGACATTTAAATGCCGCCTTTATGTAGGTACCTGCACTTATTTCGAGAAATACTAATTAACACTTACGCATTTGTAATATTAGGTTACGAGTGGAACCCTCCGAATGTTAGAAGAAGCAAACAATATGTTTAAGTTTTTGCGGCGGCTCCGCGCAGGCGCGGGATTCTATTTCCACGGCGCGAGTGTACAATTACTCGTAAAAAAACAAAAAAGATAATAATCAACTCTGATGACGCACAAAAAAGCGTTTTTGGCAAGTTGAGGACGTGGCCGGAGAGGAGCGGGGCGACAAGCGGATATATTCGTCTAATTTTTGGTATTGTGAGACATCAGAGAAATTTTACACTTTTTCATACATTGTATGTTCTACATTACACACAGTAATGAAGGGGCTAGTAATAGACTTTTCACGGTAAAGTGTCGCCGCGACTATTGCTCTTAGGCCGTACACACACTTGTATCTCACGTAATGCGTGTAGACAGTGGTTTTGAACCAAATTTCACATGACCTTAAACGCCCTTGGCAGATATCAAACAAATGGGCTTGTTTGAAACCGTGTAGCAGCTCGCTTCTACCAAGGTCACTTGGTTTAAAATCAAACCGTGTAGCTCACGCATAAGTGACTTAAGTAATTAACTTACGATTTTGCAAATGTAAAATACTCTTTGTGAGTAACATATTGTAATTTCTTACTACTTGCGTAAGTTGGAAAATTACAAGTCTAAACGCGTTTATTCTTACTTCATATGTTAGAACAAGACTTACGGGAGTCTTGTTCTAACATATGAAGTAAGAGTAAATTGGTCCCACATTGCCATGAAAAAATTGTTAGCTCTCTTAGGCGTAAGAAACAGGTATAATAATGTTGTAAATTGTAGATGAAAAATGGGCTCACTTCCCTAGGCGTAAAATTCATAATTGCAGGTCTTAGGAATAATTACGGAACGGTATCCGGTATAGTATAGAACTCTTCAATATACTTTGTCTCTGCTTTTAGAGAGCAACATATTTGATATATTTTATTTGCTTTGCCTCATATTTATCGCATAATATATTTAATAACGTGACATTATTAATCAGGGAAGGGCCTGTTTCACAATCTACAAGTAGGTAAATTCATCCTTGTCTATTTTCAAGTGTAAGAAAAGGAAAGTGCTTAATTTATTTGACAGATATGCTTTACTTCACGATTGTGAAACAGGCGGTAAGTAAAATTAGTTTATTTTTATGTATTTATTGAAAATCAACAAAACATTATACGGGTACCAGAGTGTTATAAAGAAAGAAAGAAAAGAAGGTCAATATTTTTTAAATTCGATTTGATTGTCTTCGAATTTTATTTCTTTCCGCTACACGCAAAGCGCGTCTTTATTCAAAGTAGTAGGAGCTGAGCTTAATAGATATCATCACCGCTCTGTTCACCGCAAAAGAAAATAATAAATAATGGTGTTGGTTACACAACTCGGTGTTATTACTTATTAATTGCAAGCACCTACCGTTACACGTTTGATAAGAAATATACGCGGAAAAATAATGAAACGTCAAGGTTAAAATTCAAGGTCACTTGATCTTCGGATTTGAATGTCTTAAATGTTTGTATTTAAAAAGTTTCTGGGGCAAGCTTATCATGCCGACTGTACTTTTTTTGCAGACACCATCTGCTTGTCAAGACAAATCCAACGAGCCCAATCACGGCGGGGCTACCTTGTTTCGTGGCGGAGTTCCCATGGCCGCCTTCCGTATGCATCATCAGACCAGCTCCATGGTACCATATTATTGCATCGTCACCAAAGTTCCGTAGGTATACAAAATTTCAACTCAATCGGACACCGGGAAGTGGTTCAATAAGCTTGCAGGATTTGACGTAAACAAAACAAATTAACTTTATTTTTTTTAGTATTCAATTAGGTTTAAATCTTAGTTTAATTATTTGTTTTTTGTATATACAACATATTGTATTATTTGTCTAATAACATTGCAAGTTAAAAGGCTTGTAAAAATCAGAAAGAAGTAAAACAAATTGTCAGTTTCTAAGATCAGTAAATTGACATATGGACAACGGGTCTTTAGTTTCGCATCGTTAGTTCGAATTGTGGTTTATCATTTTTATCAAATATAAAACTTTTCAGTGTTGTTATAACTTATAATACAACCGTTACCTAACCTACATGTTTAACCACAGGTCGTTTTGAAAAGATAAAGATAAAAGATTCTACGATTCTAAGAGTAAAACCTACCAGCGCTTCCAAAGAGCAAGAAGAAGCGCCGCAAGAAACTCAACAGTTAGGCCGGCCTTACACAGTATGAATTTTAAGAATCTGAATTCATAATCTGAATCCAGAGTGTGTGTGCTCGTCCATAGATAATGTATGGAAAGAGGTGCGTTCTGTCAGATCAATCTGAGAAATTCATAATCTGAAAAAATCAGATTGTGTGTGGATGATAGTTAAATTGTATGCAATTCCGTGCTTTCTGAATTAATAATATGAATTCAGAGTCTTAAAATTCATACTGTGTAAGGCCGGCCTAAGGCCTAAGGCCACTCACACACTCTGGATTCAGATTATGAATTCAGATTATGAAAAATCATACTGTGTAGTCTTTTTTTTGCCTTTGGCCTTAGTCATTTTTTTAATAAAACTTATGACAATGATAGTACTTCCATTCAACTGTAAAAATAATATAAAAAAGCCTAAAAGTCTATCAGCTGAAAACCTGCTTAACATAAATGATGATCCAGATCCGCGATATGGATGGATATGGATAGGATTTAGGACAAAATATGTTCTAAAAAAGAATGAGAGCCGAGTCTTGCATTTCCGCTTACAAATTTCCATTAGATTATCGGCAAAACTAGTACACAAAGTACACAAAGTATATAAATAAAATAAAAATGACCACAAGTATTTCTACAACAGGATACGCAAGAAAAACACTAACGTTAAATCCATTTAAAGAAACCAAAGACATAAAACTAGTATTACGTTTGTTTGTCTGCGCAAGCGCGGGGTCGGCGCACGCGCATAGAAACCTAACAGTCAACACCTACGACCATTGTTAGTGATGTTCGAATTCGCAGTAAAAAGTGAGCCATCGACAATATTTTGAGTATAATATCGTCGTCGGTTGTTTTGATAAAGTATTTAATTATCAAACATACATACATACGGGTCAAACGCTTCCTTTCCTTTCCTTTTTTTTAAGCCGGTTAAAATGTTACAGTATTGCCTACTAGCTTTCCACCCGCGACTTCGTCTGCGGAGTCAGTACTTTCGTAAGTTAAAATATAGCCTGTGTCCACCCACCCACATGCCAAAGTTTATTCTAAATGTTGGTGAAAGAATTTTTTTAATTGTGTAGTTCCGGAGATTACGCCTTACACACAAACAAAAAATTAAATTTACAAACTTTACCTCATTATAATATTAGTATAGAAGTATACCTAGATGTGCCTAGATATAGATTATTAGAGCTCGGAGTTTTCATTGCAAGTTATGATTAAAGCGCGAAGTACACAGGGTGCAACGTCGGTGGTGGATCAAACGACAGGTAGATAGAGGAGGTCAAAACCTACCCATTTTACCCTCATGTATGTTCAGCGATGTCCTACTGTTTAAAACTTATTAAAGTTTTTGTTAAAGTTTACTATCTTATCACTAAAGTCGCTGATAAAATCTTAACACTTGAGTCTATAGCTGTGCTTTTTTTTTGTAAGTTATCCCGCCCGATTACTGAGTCGGGCTTGAGTATCCAATTATCAATGCGCTCAAAAATATCAGCTTTTAGTAAAAGCTTAGAAAGAAATCATTAACAATCTTCATAATCCAACTCAATTTCTAACTTTTGAGGACATTTTGTGAATGGGCAATACACAGCGATCTTGTTTAAAAAAGCAAGTATTTAATCATTAAATATTCCAAGGGTCCTTAATTCATGGTTTGGTGTCCGAGTTTACTTTACAAATATAGGGTCTGGCGACACCAGCCCACAAAAGGTCAAGCGCCATATGGTCGCCGGCCTTGCGCCCGCGCAGCGAATCCAGCTTCGCTCACATTCACGGGCAGAGCTTCTGCTTCTGAGATCATTTGGCTAATAAATAAATATCAGGGGACAATCTCGCACAAATTGACCTGGTAATTTCAGCCTAAAACGGTGTTATCGGTGAAAATATTTCAAACCAAACGGTCAATCGACACAACTTAAATGCGTTTCAACGTTTCCCAGTTTTAAGAGTGCAAATGTCTGTGCACCAAGGTGGCCTGAGTACTCGTTTGCCTTCTCCATCCATGCCATAAAAAACCGGCCAAGTCTGAGTCGTACTCAACACAAGATTTAACACTATACTATGGGCACTATTAATTCTTAATTTAATTTAACTTTTATTATATGTTATAATAGCGGCAATAGATATACTCATTCTGTGAAAATTTCAACTGTCTACCTATTACTGTTCAGGAGATATAGCCGACTAACAGATAGACGGACGGACGGACAGCGGAGGTAGTATTCGGGTTCCGTGGCACCCTTTGGGCACAGAATCCTAAAAATGTTTTGACGGCAACTTCGTCGACACACTTGCTTCATCGACGACTCCCACAAATGTTAAAACTTAGAACTAATAAAAATGAAACGGGATCCAGACCCAGTTGCTAGCCGCAGGCGCATCGCATGTGAGCTCTAATTGGTCCCAATGTGATGGGACAGTTAGAAGGTCGGAAGGTCCAGTGGGCTTGTTATGGTCGTCTTAATTCGTATCATGTGGATAGATGTCACTTTCTGACGGATGCTTTATATACACTTACTCAATGCGATAAAGGCGATAATACGGGTGCAGTAGGTAAAGAGTAGGTACAGTAAAGTTCAAAGATATGTAAACAGTTTTGCACCTTATCCCATTGGAATAAGGTGCAAAAGTGTGTACATATTTTTGAACTTGACTGTACACGACTTGTCGGAGAAAAACACAACAAAAGCCTACGTACTAGACACGCCTAAAATGACAGTTTAGTTTTTGTAGGATCCCGGTAGGTATTAAATAATTAATTTATTTTTATTATTATTTATTTATTACATTAAGGTACGCACTTAATACATTATACATCCCCGTAAATTGGGGAACACTCCGGGTACTTTTTTATTACTGTCCAGAATGATGGAAAAGAATGAGGGATACGTGTACCAAATAATTCTGAAATTCGGAGAAACAATGAAATGTTTTACACTTTTGAATTACGTCCTTTGATAGGGTTCTTGTGCAACAAACAAAAAAACAAACAAACAAACAAACACTCGAGTCGTATGATACGAGTATAAGCTCCGTCATACCAAGTTTCAAGTGTTCCGTGAGAGGAGTGATCACAATGACCGATCATAAGGAGGCCTTTGCTCAGGGTACGGAATATAATATATAATATATAGTTACGTTAAATATAATCTCCATACTCGTATCTAAGGGTCTCATAAATTGACAATGCAACGAAAGAAACATCTGTATTATGATTTTGGAATAGACAAAAATCTATGACGTAACGAACTAACAATTCCACCATGACCGTGTGGGGTCAGTATCCAAAATAAATAATACCAATCAGAATGGCTGTTGGCGTCAGGGTTCAACGGCCGCGTGACGTCACCCTGTTTGTGCTGCGCCGGCGCCGCCGTCGTGTCGTCTCCGGTGACTGTCGGGAGGATTACGTGTCGTGAGCCTTGGGATAATACAATTTCTCCAGAAGGATAAATTTCAAGCTTGAACATGCTTAACCGAAATCCGTAATTCGGTGGACCAGTTTGAATAAGTGATGTTAGGTACCTATGGCAAAAAATAGTGATGGGTTAACGTTGATGTGTCAGTATCCATCCATTTTGTCTGTATGAATGTTGGTATTGGTTCCATACCCGAAGAGCGCTAAACGGAACCCTATTACTAAGTTGTATGAGAGTTTGCGCACTAAATCCGAATTCCGTCATCCGATTTCCCATACAAATAAATAGTACTGCTACTTGACATTTCTCGGCTCCGGATCGGAAGAAGTGCGAAATCGCTCTTAGGCACCAGGATATAGTAGGATATAAATGTCATATTCCAGCCCAAGTGTGTAAATTCACTTGTTATGTTAAGTTTTATGGGGGTTTTAATGCTTCTCCATAAATTACTGCAATCAGGTTTTATTTAAGCGAATTGGAAAGATATTTTTATTTGTAATACCAATTATTTTTTAATTCAATGATCTTACGGATAATTTCTTTGGTTGATATTTTGATAAGCAATTATTAAGAGGATTGTGAGGCTGAAAATGACCATACAAAATGCGGTAATGTCTCTGTTCCCTTAAAGCCAGACCGATTTTTGACTGTTAGATATTATAAAAAACTACGTCTGTACGCTTTCCTTTTCAAGAAAATATTTCTGTTTCATATCTCCTTAATGTATTTCACAAAGATTGAAGAAAATCGATAGCTAAATGATCTTGATTAGTCTTGTTAACCAGCGCACTAAACCATCTTCTCACGCCAAGAAGTCACTCAATCACTGGATCGATTCAACTGATTGCAATCAGCGCCATCTACCGCGATCTCCGTGTACTATGCGTGTCGCGTCCGTGTGGTAGTGCGCATGATCGATGGACGCCGATCGAATCTAAATCTCGTACAGTCATAAACATTTTAGGGATATGACATTTGAATAGACCGTTTATTAATTATGTTTTTCGATATCGATTTGACTATAGTATAGCTTGGCAAAAAAGAGTATATTATTTATTATGTTCATTCCATTTTTACTTAAAAATTGCTGCTTGAAAATAATAAATTGCCTAATTAGAATATTTTACTCGAGTTAGCAATAGACACCTTTATCCATAGTCATGCTTGTGATTGGCAAAGAAACAACGAATATTTAAAGCAGCGATCACACCACCCCCCTACCACCCACGAGAACCCAACCCTAACGAGAGGGACGCCGCAATACATTGGAATGAGATGGAGATATCACTATACGTATCTAACGTATTGCGGCGTCCCTCTCGTTAGGGTTAGGGAAAGAGTGGTGTAATAGGGCTATAACACCTTCGCTCCTATTGGTAGAGTAATTTCCACCATATCCTACTCTATTACTTCTCGATCAGAGTGTAGAATTCTAAATCGCTGGCGGCTGACAGAACACCTATCCTACTGCGAGAGATAGGGGAAACTGCCCTATTGTTGGCAGCCTACCCATTATGAACTTTATTTCAAGGTTATTACCAATCAATCAATCAACCAAAACGCAATCATTCTACAATCACTACTCACTAGGTGCCAATAATTTAAGGTTTTAACTTACTAGCTTTATTATAGTATTTGTTACCTTTTGTCATTTGTTTTCTACCGTTTGTTTTCAACATAAAAGTCCACTCAGTGCTGCGCCCTGTGGGCTTATATTGGCTAATTAAATATAAGTATATGCATATTGAGGCTAACTGTACATTGCGCGTGATCACATAATCGACAGTGCGCACGGTTGGCGCGAACGATTGACATATGTATGTATGTTAATACCGGGCTATCAAACCATTGTTCGAGTCATGGAAGGAATTTATAATTACACTAGCGATCCGCCCCGGCTTCGCACGGGTAGCAGCGTATTTACGTACCTAAATCTTAGTGAATTATACACTTAAACCTTCGTCATGAATCACTCCGTCAATTGGTGAAAACCGTATGAAGATCCGTTCAGTAGTTTTTGAGTTTATCGCGAACAGGCAGACAGTGGCAGCGGGGGGACTTATAGGTCCCCTGTAGGTCGAGGTGATTCAGTTGAATTTGAAAAAGACTGCCTGCACATTTTGGTCACTCCGATCACAGTAATCTTCTTAAAGTCAGCAAGTAGACGTCCACTATAATTGTAGTGTGTGTGTCCAGTATCTATAATTATAAGTTCATATATGTAGTCTTTGGCAGAACAATTACTATGCTTCCTTTTTCGATCATTTATGCGTGTTAAAATTCAGTACTTTAACTATTTAGCATTTGTCTTATAAATCTAGATTGTAGTAGACGTTTAATTTGTAAACGTTAGCAATTATCACTCCACAAACGATTGTGAAGCGACTATCGTCGTGGGAAATCTCGGACCCGCGGCACAGTATAAATAGGCATATGTTTTATGGATCACCATATTTAGTCATAAATAACGTACAAAACGTACCTTTGATCACAAAAAATAGTAAATGACCACCAAAAAAATTACCTAAACCTAACCGACAGAATTCGCTAAGATTTGGTGATCATTTATTAAATTTGATCTACACAGGTACAATTTAATTTGGTGATTGTTTTCTGAATTTGACTTTCAAAGCTAATTTTGGTGGTCATTATATTTGTTGCAGTATAAATATAGCTAAAGCAGTAAAGAAACTACGAACAAACGTTCGAAAGGTCGCACTCACACAGACGCACGCTGCAACGAGACCCCTAAGCGGACATGGCAGTGCAGTCAGTGGCGGGTGTCGCGTGGAGACGAATGGTTGAGACGTGCGTCTGTGTGAGTGCGACGTTTCGACCGTTTGTTCGTAGTTTCTTTACTGCTTTAGCTATATTTATACTGCACTGCCGCGGCCTATAATAATTTGTATTCACTAGTTTTACATAGTTTAGGGTGACCACTATTTGTAAAGCACTATCATTTTCTTCGATATACAGGGTTACTGGTCATTGCATCCCTTCCCTTTAAGAGGTTATAGTTATAGTAGAGGTAATTTGTAGTCAAGAAGGTCATCGTAGTACCCTATCCCAATATTGGTTGTTTTCAAGATATTGAACATGACATTTTTAAAATTTGTAAGTATGAAAATTTTTTTTGGACTTCAATAAAATGTATGATGTAGCCGGCAAGGTATTTCATCACTTTATCGAAACACCTTTCATCGAACCTATCATTTCATCGAATTTCATTTCATCGAAAGCTAATTTCTGCTGAAACCTTATTATTTTCAGGTTATCTTAAGCATGGGTTACGTAGGTTAGGTAAGGTTAGACCTGACACCACTAAAAAATTATAACTCCTGCACGTGGAAATTAGCTTCCGATGAAATGAAATTCGATGAAATGATACGTTCGATGAAAGGAGTTTCGATAAAGTGATAGCTAACCAGCCGGCAAAGATCGTGCAGCATTATTTTATAATTGTAGTAAGGAAGCAGGTATTTTATTCTGAACCTCAAATCCCCTGGGATTATCAGTAGGGAAAATACATCTTCACAAAATCCGCGTTCATATGACTTATTTTGTTGGTGTACACCTGGTATCTAGTACTCAAAGCAGCATATATCGATGTAAAGATACGAAAAACTGTTTTAAACAAGGCAGTATCGTAAACGGCCGGAGCACGTTTAGCAAGGTGACCTTTGCAATGCGGTTACCGCGGCCGTATCTACTCGCGAGAGAACAAGGCGCAAATGCAATTGAAGATTGTTAAATAATAAATCACGTGTAATTACTCGCATTTCATAGATGAATGAATACACACGCCACATAGTGTTTTGTGTTATCCCAAGTAACACACAAGCTGTATAAGAGCTTATACAGCCAATATAACTCTTGTTTTAGCATTTTAAGGGCTGTATAAGCTCTTATACAGCTTGTGTGTTACTTGGGATTGATCGAGAGCTAAAATTATTCTAAGGTATAATTAGGGCAATTCATCAAAATACATGTAGGTACAGTCCTTATAAGTTTAGTAGCTGTACATGTTAGTACCTTGTCATAGTAACGTATTAAAGTAAGAATGGTTTGAATTTAGTACTTATATCAATAGCTGCGATGAGGTACTAAAATGTACAGCTTCTTATGAGGTCGACTGTACGTATACGCATATCATCAGGACTTGGCATTAAATCAGTTCGTTTGATATAAAATAAAATGTGTGTGTGTGTGTGTGTGCGTGCGTGCGTGTGTGTGAGTGTGTATGTGAGTGTGTGTGTGCGTGTGTGTGCGTGTGTGTGTGTTAATTTGTTACTCTTTCACGCTGCAACAGCTGGACAGATTTGGATGAAATTTGGAATGGAGATAGCTTATACCCTGGATAAACATATAAGATACTTTTTATCTCGGAAAATTTGGTAGTTAAAATCGATAAACGACTTCTACGCGGACGGAGTCGCGGGCAAAACCTAGTCGAACATATGTCCTATTGCACTTGCTTTGCTGACATTTTTCACAATATTGCCTAACGGTCACCGTCACCGCGTCTCGCAACGAGTTTGCTTTGTTATTCAAATTATTAGTAGTTAGACTAGCGGTTACAACACGAGGAATTAAAAATAAACAATAGTTCGTCAATGCTGGCAACATCCGCTCCAGTCAGTTACTAGACGAAAGGGATAACATGTATACTACTTAGGGGACGGGAATAATCTCACACAAAAAGGACTCGTGCATACCGGGGATATACAGGATGTTTTTTTATTCGTCTTAAACATTTTGGGGGTTAAATCAGTAAGTCATACTGACCAACTTTCACTATGGGACCAACCCAAAAATCGCGAAAAAAAATTTGACCCTCCCATACAAAACATCGTCAGCTGACTAGTCAAAATGTATGGGATGGTCAATTTTTTTTTCGCGATTTCGGGGTTGGTCCCATAGTGAAAGTTGATCAGTATGACTTACTGATTTAAACCCCAAAATGTTTAAGACGAATAAAAAAACACCCTGTATTTGACCTTACTTGGGATCTTGGGTTTATTAAATAGAAGGCTGCAGAAGAAGAAGGAGAAACTAATAGTGAGGCTGAGGACTCGCTCAAGGCGGGTGTTACGCCTGGGGATCGCAGACCATTACGATAAATAAGTTTGGAACTGGGAAAACTTCGACGTGACGTAACTCTTATTTAATCTGTGGTGATGATTTCAGATCTAGTTGCGCAAACTGACGCTGGAGACGTTGTCGTAGATGTTATTAGTATTTTACTTGTCACAGGAGTGTGGCTACAATATATACGTAAACGGGGATCTAGTCTTTCAAATTGTGTTTATTTTATTTATTTATTTATTTAAGGATTACCAACAGATAATACATCAATACAATATAAAATAACTTATGCTAGTGATGTGTTAGATGCTTATCTAATTATAGGTAACCACAGCTAACTCACGTATGTTAAAGACGTATCACAAAATTACTAAATATGGTTTAAGATTGAAAAATTTAAAAATTAATAATGAATCCTAAATTACACCTAACAGATAAAAAAACTATAAAAATTATTAAATAATAATAATAATCATATTAATGACAATTCACACAAAGGCCAAAGACCAAATAATTAATTAAGATGGAGGGAAAGATAAGCAAGGAAGGCACAC
This sequence comes from Tortrix viridana, assembly GCA_963241965.1. NCBI lineage: Eukaryota > Metazoa > Arthropoda > Insecta > Lepidoptera > Tortricidae > Tortrix > Tortrix viridana. The sequence goes on along the minus strand of OY725193.1, from coordinate 8,728,321 downwards.
GGCGGACCACACTCACACTCCTGGCTCCAGGGAGTGTGTTACCTACTTATTAGGTAAGATTAAAACCTGCAGTCGGTGTTTCCTACGCCCTACCCACGTGGATATTCGCGTTCGTTTACCTAATAGCCATAAAAGCTATCTGGCAACGTGGGTTGGATGACATTATTGTAAATCTAACAATTCATGGTTCTTCTCCATAATTGCAGCTTCTGTCCCTGTTGTAATATATAAATTATCTATGGCTAGAAATTTGCTGGATTACGTGTGAACGCGACTTAAGTAAGCGCGACTTACACGACGGTATTACAGTGTTGCAAGTGAAATTTTGTTAATACCTGATTTTTTGGGTAATTTTAAATAGTTATCTTCAATATTGCATTAGTGTGAGCTTCTAAATTTGGATTTGAACTCTCGCTGGTTAACCAAAATTATTTAACTGACAGTTTGTGACAACGTCTTTTGTTTTCATATTTTATTTCAGGTTTTTACCACTAAATCGTGTCGTGAGTTATGACTCAGGATTAATTTCGTTGCTTGCTTCTTCAATCCTAATATTATACAGGATTTCCATGAATTTGTTTGCATATTTTATCGAATCAATTATCATCAAGATGTCTATATTTTGACCATAGTGATGGAGGCCGCGCGAATGCAGGCAACACTGCGTTTTTTGTCAACTCGAGAATGATCGTAGAAGATTCGAGCCTTTTACTCTCGATCTGCGTTCGATACGCTTAATTTGCCAATATTATTGTAATACCAGTTTTCCTCCAGCCAGTTTTATTACGTGTTTGCCAAATACCCAGGACGTGGCCTTTTCTTGTGTCACGTCGGCAAAGAGATTTTCTAAAGAAACCTCACTCTACGTCATTGCGTCTTGCTTTGAGAAGACCATTTTGCATGGGCTGTGCACCTGCTCCGGAGTCGACATTATCCAATAGACGCCTATAAGCAGGGTTATTTTCCTCCAAAAGGAGGTAACTTGCTACCGGTAACTTTCTACGGGTAACTTCTACGGGTACATAGCACGGGCACTTAGCACGGGCTAGCTTCTTACTTCCCATCTTACTGCACCAGTTGAGCTTAAAAGACAGAATTTGCTTCTGTCCACCCCGCTCGGCTCACCGAGGCGAACCCGCACTGCTTGTCACAGCTGAGTCCACTCCAATTCTATCTTATTTTACTATTTAAACTGTAGTAGGGAATCGTTTAATCGACCAACATTCTTACCACTGTCCAAAACAACCTATTAATAATTTAGCTATTAAACCCTAGTTTTGAAGGGCGGGGCCAAATAAACCAGCCTGAAATACTACACAATTGGTTTAATTTCTATATAACCCTTGGATTACCCTCTTAAATACATTAAATTAGATAAATAACTGAAAACCATACATATCAATATAACTTAAAATTATTTAAACATAACACACAATTTTTAAATATTACATTGGCGCCCGAACCCAAAGTTTTGACAGATTGTTCTTATTTTACTCCTTGTTGGTCGATTACTCGTTGTAAAATTTAATGTTTATGTGGTTATGTGTTCACTGCACTGCTTTTTGCTAAGAATTTGTGTTCCAATTCTTATTTATTACAAGGGGAACGCTCCCAGCTGTATAATATCTGGTTCTTTTTAATATTCAGAAAATAAAACTTAAATACCTAGTTTAATTGGTTGCTGCTAAAATTCCTATATTGCATTTTCATAACTCAGTTAAATTGTGTTTCATTCAATACAATTCATTTCATAATAAGAATTATAAATTGTTCTGGGTTTTATTAAATTTATAATAAGACATAAATTCACAGTTCTATACCTACTCCTTGTACTACTGTAACTTTAACTAACTACTATAACTTTTGATTAAAAAAATATATATATAATATTGTTTACATACCTATAGCTGAACTTGATTATAATTTTTAAGTGTGGTGAACATAACACATTAATTTGTTACTATTTCAAGTCAAATGCTTAAAATTTTACTTTACTACTTAAAACTATAATTATTGTTGATAATTTGATAACATCTGTGTCTCTTACAAATACATGAGGTGACAGTTACCTTATACATAATTAAATCATAGTACTAAACTTAAATTGCAAGTGCAATATATTACAATTTCTTTATACTTATTAGCAAGTGTATGCAAATAACTAACTATCTACCTATTACGTAATTAAGATACCTAAGATTATATAAATACTCACTGTTCTCTATACAAACAGTGAGTAATTACTTTAAGACTGGCATAGAGAGGAAAACTAGGATTATTTTTAAAGAAATTTTTATACTGACCTTAAGAGTGGTACACACTGCCGCTTGATTGTTAATTATACCTAGCTTCGCATTATTTTGTAATTGGTTGATGAAACAATTCTCTTTTCTACAATAATATTTTACGGAGTGCAAGCCATGCAATTTAAAGGTCACCAACTTTAAATTATTACCTACCACTTGTACGTCATCTCGTTAGGCGAGATAAATTGCATAACACATTAATCGCAATATTAGTCTACATTTTTTTTTTTTTTCCATCGGGTCGATAACGTAACACCTGACGGACCAAACTAGGTTATACCTAACTTTTACTTAATTAACTTCTACTTATTCATCCATTCAAGCATATTTTTTTTTAAACCGGGAATTACCTTAGCTTTGGCTGTTTTTGACGTTTATTGTTGTTTTTATTCAACGATTGCGGCATTATGATGGAGGACAGGCGAATTAGTTTTAACCTTTTACAAAAGGATGAACTGGAGTACGAGATTCGTGTTCGAGGTGGTTCACCGACCGGTTCCGTCACCGACATGCGAAATTTGGTCAAGAAACTGGATAGGGATATACCCACCGACGAAATTGCTACCTTCGAAGGTGAGGCGTCCGACGAACTTGCAGCAATAGCGGTTAAACTTGCGGGCCTGAAGGACCTTTACAAAACAACCACCGACAAGCGTTGTCCACTTAACGTCTTAAACAGAATACAAGCTTTGGGTCATCATTTATATCATCGACTGTCACGAGTCTTTCTCCTTATTTCCGATTCCGAGTCTAATTCAAAATTACACCAAGAACTAACCGACGATTTGGAACGTCAACTTAGTAAAATAGATAATGTTTTGCAAAATTTTCAAAGCGTCGAATCCGCCGCTGAAACTACCTTACCTACCGCCGTCCCTACGACCGCGGCTACTACCTCATCGTGCAACTATGACCGACATAACGCGGTCCATAAATTAAACCTTACCTACGACGGGAAGACGTGCGTTAAGACTTTCTTACATAAATTGGAACGCGTTCGTGTTTCGCGCGATATTGCTGAGTCCAGACTTTTCAGTTCTGCTTGCGAACTTTTTACCGACGACGCGCTGGTGTGGTTTGATGGTGTTTGCAACCAGGCCCACAGCTGGGCGGAACTGAAAAAGCTGCTGCTTCGCGATTTTCTACCTATCGACTATAATGAGCGTCTCTTGCACGAAATACGAGCACGCACCCAGGGTCTTGATGAAGGTATTGTTAAATATATAAGCGTCATGCAAAGTTACTTCTCTAGACTGGAAATCCCTTTATCCCAGCCAGAAAAATTAAATCTTCTACTACATAACATACGTCCATTTTATGCCCGTCAATTAGCCTTACAACCTATTAATGACATAGATGAATTAAAATCTTACTGTCGCCAACTTGAGGCTGCCAGCCAACGTGCAAAGTTATTCTGTGAGCCTACCACGGATATCAGTAAATCCTTAGCTTCGGATCTTGCTTACCGAACCGGAGTTTCTACGTCTCGACCTGCACCTGTTAAGCCAGTATCTAAACCAGTCGCAGCGACGCAGCTACCAGTTACCTTTTGTGTGCGCTGTCGGGTGGACGGACACAATCTGAAAGGTTGCACAGCACCTCCCAGACTAGTATGTTATCGTTGTGGTGCCGAGAACGTGACCGCAAGGAGCTGTACCAACTGTCAACCTAATGGCTCCTCTCCAAAAAACTAAGTTGTTCGAGTCAGAGTATGGCTGGATCGAACCTACCAATACCTAATCACAACCACAGTGAATCTACTCACCTTAATACATATTCAAATAAACGTAATATTCTATTTACTAAAAACCATACATTCTCGGACTTGACTACCAATACCTACTTACCTTGTACTACCAATACCTACCTACCTTCCACTACCAATACCTACCTACCTTCTACTACCAATACATACCTACCTTCTACCAATACCTACCAACCTACTACCAATACCTACCTACCTTCCACTACCAATACCTACCTACCTTCTACTACCAATACCTACCTACCTTGTACTACCAATACCTACCTACCTTCCACTACCAATACCTACCTACCTTCCACTACCAATACCTACCTACCTTCTACTACCAATACCTACCTACCTTGTACTACCAATACCTACCTACCTTCTACTACCAATACCTACCTACCTTCCACTACCAATACCTACCTACCTTCTACTACCAATACCTACCTACCTTGTACTACCAATACCTACCTACCTTCTACTACCAATACCTACCTACCTTGTACTACCAATACTTACCTACCTTCTACTACCAATACCTACCTACCCTCAACTACCAATACCCATCTCCTTACTACTACTCATACCCGCTTGCCCACCACTACCGCAATACTCTGCACACGTACACACACACCCTTACACATCACTTACCCACCCCACCGTCCCACTAACACAGCTAATACCTCCAACACCAATACCATTAACAACACTAATTACCACGCTTTTGCTTTTACTAACGAAACTAATAACACTTACAACCGCGTCCTTGCTTCTGTCCCTACTAAAACTATTAACGCAAATAACAAACCCGCTTTACTTCCTACTCCCTGCGCTATTCCTTCCCGCAGTTATTCCTTACATAATTCCCCACTCTCCTACACTACCCGCTACCCATATCCTACACTACACGCGACTAATGTCCCCGTCCTACCTTCTCGACATAACACATACTCTTTATCTAATAATAACACTCCTAACTCACCTTTACCTACTTACACACCTACTCCAATGACACCCTGCTGTCATAATACCCCACTACCTAAAAATAAAACCCGTTACTTTTGCACTAAAATTTATTACAATTGGTCCCTATCTAAATACAACCGAAATGATCCTTCCTCGGAAATACCTACAACCACCACCTCTACCCCAATTGAACCGATCCTGACCAATCCTTCCCCTGTTATTAAGTCCGAACTATCGGAAAGTAAATTAAAAGTAAATAAACGTAAAATTCCTACTAAAGTCATTAAACAACAAATTAAAGACAGCGATAATACTCATACCGCTCCAAATGTTGAAAGGCAGCCTAGGTTGTCGACTAAAAATGTTTCATTTAATATCAAGACAGGGAAAGTTAAATTAAATAGTTTGATTAATGGGCAAGACGTACGTCCGTATCTTACCGTGAAAATTTATGAATTAGATTTTACCGGCCTTTTGGACTCGGGATCGGAAATTTCGATTATTGGTGGCGAGGCAGGAAGCCATTTTGAGAATTTAGTAACAATTCATAAATCCAGTGATTTAGACTATATTGTCACGGCCAATGGGTCCACTTCTCCTATTTCAGGTTTTGTTTTCCTACCAGTTACCATGGGCGACAAAACAGCAGTTGTGAAATTCTATATTATACCTGGTGTATCTACAAGACTTTTGTTTGGTATAAATTTTTGGCAGGCATTTGACATTGCTCCTGATGTGTTATCGTTACTTACTAATGTTCAGTCTTTATCTGACGAGAACGGGAAACTCTTAGGGAAATGGCACATTAAGGATTTCAAACCTACTTCTTGAATCCTAACGGATGTTTAAAGCCAATTGAATTGAATTAGTTGTATTTTAGTTTTAGTCATTTGAGTTACGCATTGTGGAGCACATCATCCTCCCCCCCGGACCGTAAGGATTTTAATGGAACGGATAACATCTGTCCTGGGTTAGCTGGATTTCTCTTGGGTTTCGTTTTCTGAAAGATTAAGAAATTGCGATGTGCTTCCTTGTTAGTTTAAGTGTAAGGACAGAAAGGAGTCAACCTTATATTGTTAGTATTTAGTTTTTTTTCAGATCGGTTTGTGACCCGTTTCCAGCAGTAAAAATAAGCCAACACTTAGAGAGCGGTTAGTGACTCTACAGATGTTGTGAACCGGTGATCTTCAATCTAACTATTCTCTTCTAGGTTCTATGGACCGCATCGTTTTGATAACATTAAGATCTGCGCCGCTACTTCCTAAACCTACGTTTTGCATGCGTCTGTCTTTAGATTAAGTTGGGTTGACTTCCCTGTGTAGTTTTTTTATTCATTATTGTTTTTTGGTGTTTCAGCTGTTGGTTTGCTTCTCCCGCCATTCATACAATTAGACATAATATTTCGTGGTTTATCCCGACTCAGACAGGTCGTTAACTTGTGACTCCGCGACCTCGACCGTCGTAAAACAGATTCGATTGTACCTGGTCATGTCGGTAAACTGAATCCAAGTCTTCATGTGGAATTTTTTTTCTGCTTGATGTGTTTGCATCTTTCTAATACTACCTATATTTACCTTATCAGCTACCTTTACCCCGAACGGTTGTGGCTCTACCAGCCCAACGTTTACCCAACCATTACTACTACTCCGAGTATACTTACCAATCTGCTTATGTTCTTTCTTGTTCTGTCTATGGCTGCCGAGCCGTAGGTCTTGCTGCATTTGTTTCCAGCGACGGTCACGCGGATCCATTTGATACCGAGGCTTTGGTAGCGACCTGAATTCTTTGGCCGAGAATTCTTGTCTGTTTTAAATACTTTTTTTCCCCTTCCGTTTACCAACTATTAACTGCTTATTTTTTTTTACTTTGCAGCTCGAGGGCGAGCTGGAATTTTACTCATACCTCGTAAAATTCTCCTGGTTACGGGGGTGTGTAATATATAAATTATCTATGGCTAGAAATTTGCTGGATTACGTGTGAACGCGACTTAAGTAAGCGCGACTTACACGACGGTATTACAGTGTTGCAAGTGAAATTTTGTTAATACCTGATTTTTTGGGTAATTTTAAATAGTTATCTTCAATATTGCATTAGTGTGAGCTTCTAAATTTGGATTTGAACTCTCGCTGGTTAACCAAAATTATTTAACTGACAGTTTGTGACAACGTCTTTTGTTTTCATATTTTATTTCAGGTTTTTACCACTAAATCGTGTCGTGAGTTATGACTCAGGATTAATTTCGTTGCTTGCTTCTTCAATCCTAATATTATACAGGATTTCCATGAATTTGTTTGCATATTTTATCGAATCAATTATCATCAAGATGTCTATATTTTGACCATAGTGATGGAGGCCGCGCGAATGCAGGCAACACTGCGTTTTTTGTCAACTCGAGAATGATCGTAGAAGATTCGAGCCTTTTACTCTCGATCTGCGTTCGATACGCTTAATTTGCCAATATTATTGTAATACCAGTTTTCCTCCAGCCAGTTTTATTACGTGTTTGCCAAATACCCAGGACGTGGCCTTTTCTTGTGTCACGTCGGCAAAGAGATTTTCTAAAGAAACCTCACTCTACGTCATTGCGTCTTGCTTTGAGAAGACCATTTTGCATGGGCTGTGCACCTGCTCCGGAGTCGACATTATCCAATAGACGCCTATAAGCAGGGTTATTTTCCTCCAAAAGGAGGTAACTTGCTACCGGTAACTTTCTACGGGTAACTTCTACGGGTACATAGCACGGGCACTTAGCACGGGCTAGCTTCTTACTTCCCATCTTACTGCACCAGTTGAGCTTAAAAGACAGAATTTGCTTCTGTCCACCCCGCTCGGCTCACCGAGGCGAACCCGCACTGCTTGTCACAGCTGAGTCCACTCCAATTCTATCTTATTTTACTATTTAAACTGTAGTAGGGAATCGTTTAATCGACCAACATTTTTACCACTGTCCAAAACAACCTATTAATAATTTAGCTATTAAACCCTAGTTTTGAAGGGCGGGGCCAAATAAACCAGCCTGAAATACTACACAATTGGTTTAATTTCTATATAACCCTTGGATTACCCTCTTAAATACATTAAATTAGATAAATAACTGAAAACCATACATATCAATATAACTTAAAATTATTTAAACATAACATTCAATTTTTAAATATTACACTGTCCAACTAGTCAAGGACTATAGTGTCACACTAAGCGAGAACTTTCAAGGGTGAGCGTACAAACATCGCAGTATTGAATTATGATGCACATAATAAGTTCATGTCAAACATTTCGTTTTTGGGACAAGCTTTTCTTGCCGACTGTACTTTTTTTACAAAGTCATCATATGCTTATCAAGAGAAATTCAACGAGCCCAAACACGCGGCGGAGCTATCTTGGTTCGTTGCGGAATTCCTATAGACACCTTCCAACTGCATCATCAGACTAGCTCCATGGTACCATATTATTTCATTGTCACCGAAATTACATAGGTATAACAAATTTCAACTCAATGGGACACCGGGAAGTGGTTCAAAATTCAGTTACAACGTTTAATCTAAACAAACTAACATACAAACATTGCAAGTTAAATAAAAGCTTGTAAAAATAGGACATTTTAAGGAACTAATTTAGGGATATAAAATCCAAATTGTTTCTGTACCCAATAATTGTGACGTTCTCAATATAATGGGACCTTATGGAGGCAGGCGGTTACGCCGTTTTTAGGACTGTTACCATAGTATTCGTATAGTTACAAGAATAAGAAGAGCGTAACTGCCTGCCTCCATAAGGTACCTTTATATTGAGAACGTCCCAATTGTTCATCCATTATGCATGTCTATGATTATCATGTTGTTTTGCTCCGTAATGTATAATATTTGTTTTCAAAAGGCGATCAGAGATTTTGTCTAGTATGCCCAATACCCATAGGAGTAACCTGCACCATTGTTTGACCTGATATTTCACTACTTAAACCCCAGTAAAGCCCCACGGTGACCTGTCCGTATTTTCAATAGTTGTGACACTCGCCGTGAAAACGTTTTTACTCGCTTGTTGCTTGGTAAAACATAAAAAGTACACAATGCAAATGGAAGAGTCATGAGCGATCCATTGTCCACCCGAAGCTCTTTATGTGGACCACATAATGCCTTCACGTGTAATAAAAAAACACTCAGCGTAGTTTTCAATGCCTCCGCACCACCAAATCAAAGTAATAGAATAACTATGGCCTTTTGTGAGTACGCCGCAGTGAAAGTAACGTCGCCGGGCTAGCCGCTAAGCGCCTGGTTTTCAGCTTTCTATCAGCTTTGTGTATGCGTTATGGGAATTATAGTACTACTACTAAGTACCTGGGTATCTAATGCAGGTCTATCGGCTGATATTATTATGGTAATAACTAGTTGACCCGGTGAACTTCGTATCTTCGTATCACCCACATCTATATATCGTTATATATATATCTATATATCAATCAATAGGGTTTTAATTTCCTTCGGTTATTAAATGAAACGTGCGAACTTATCAAATTAATATAATGTCTTTATCTACATTAAATACAACACAGTTACAATTTAGTTAATCAATTTAAAGCTTTCTGATAAACTATATTATTTGTCTTTTTTTGTGGTGCGTAAATATACAAAGCTGGTGGTTTCCCGACGCGCGAACACGCGACGTATAATTGTCTATGCGCGAAGCAGGGAAACTCCGAGTTGATTCCGCTAACTTCCAACGACTGGTCTTGCGATTTGTTTATGGTCATCGCAAAGGCCAGACGCACGAGAAATTGTAGACGCGTAACATCGAATGGTAAATCCGTTGGAATCATCGGTATACGCGGGATCAAGGCATCCTCTCCTTTGTATTTTCCCTTGATGATCGTTGCCTCGATGACGTTATTCATTAGCTTTTTGTCTTAACCTTTTGATCGCCGTCTGATATATAAGACACCACACCGTAGCTAATGCCAACCTTCCTCAAATACACTTAGGTCTATTTTAGGCTGTCAACCATGACAGTTTGTATGGTAAAATAAAATGGTGGTTTATACAATTTTATTCGCAATTTTTCCATATTTTTTCACCGTTTAAACTTTCCCTAGACTTCCACAATTATATCAAAACCAAAATTAGCCAAATCGGTCCAGCCGTTTTTGTGTTTTAGCGAGACTAACGAACAGCAATTAATTTTTAAATATAGGTATAGAAAAAGACCAAAACCCTCATATCCCTACGTATAGGGTCTAGGTCTAGGTCCTAGGTCTAGGTATTGTACGCCTTGCAACCGCACCTTTAAAAACAAATTTGGCTTTACCAGCTATCTTCGCTCTCACCTCCGGAGTTAGTAAGATTCGCCGTTGACGGATATGTCAAGGAGGACATCATCATGAGACTCGTAAGAAAAATCTCATCTGTACGAATAAATTGATGAATTTGCTCTAGTTATAAGATATCAGATGTGCCCTCTTAGCGTAAGGCGGTGTGAGTGCGTCTAGGATGCATATTTGCTAGAACTCGTAACTTGCGAATATTCGGTTACGAAATATGAACCGAAACGCGCCGGTCGCGGTTAGCGGTCGGGCTGAGCGTTACCACTGGAACTAGATAAATATATACAGTTAATTATTTAATTTAAGAGCCCGGAGGTGTCCCATTGCTAGGCGAAGTGTTCACTCTTGTCTTTTCATGCGTCCCTGGTAGGCCTCCGACCAGACTTCTTAGAAAGAAAGAAAGAAAACATTTCTTCATAACAAGCGTAAATGTTACTTGGTCTGTAACGATGCCAAAATGTATTGTTCTGATTGCCCGTAGACCCTTGCTGGGCCAATGTTTTGCCAATGTAAGCGCTGGTAAAAATGCGCACATTGGCATAGTTCTTGCCCAACGAATACAGGACTCACGTTATGTGGGATATTTTTAACAGAGAATTTGAGTTATATAGTATGTGTTTTGAATGTAGTCAAGAAAGAAGGAAGTCCTCAAAATGAAAGATACCAGAAAAATACACTTTGATAACAAAGCTTACATAGCAACTATTCTGATAAACTTGTTTCTAAGTAAATGATTTCCTTTATCGGTCAAAATATTGGTTGATAATGTTCTTCCTGCAAGTCTTTATCATTGAACATACACCACGTGCGATAAATCAGTCCATTTGGACTTTTTCAAGGAAATAGCGTAGTTTTGTCTTTTTTGCTATAGCATCTAGTACGATTCGTACCAAACTTCCATCGTCCAGTCCCGTCTGTTATTTTCAAAATTAATAAACAATATATTTTCAACACGTGCTTTTATGTTTAATCTTTCTTTGCATAAGGTTCTTTATATTTGTATGAAATAGCGTAGTTCTTGTTTTGTGCGCAGTTTTCAAAGGCCCTAACAGTAGTTCTACCATTATGTATTGGACTTTGCCAAGATTAATACAGAAATAGATAATAAACATAGCATCTCAGGGCATCTATTCAACTTTGTGTTATACCATAACCGTTATAATTATTTTAACCTTTAGGTCTTATTCTACTTAGCTTTGCAACGACAAAGGTTTATATAATCGTGTAATGTGGTTAGATTTGTGTGAAACGAAATAATTGTGAGATCCAACGGTTGGTATACAACCTTTACCCCATAGGTCGCCGGAGAGAGCTATTCTGTGCGGTGGGAACGATTCTTTGCTATTCGTTGATGAACAGTATTGTATTTTCGAACAAACTCCAGTTTTCGTCGACCTAATGAAGCCGTGGGAAAGGTTTAGGGCAAGGTGACAATTTGAAACTAAAGAATGTGTCAACCTTACTGTTGACATACATTTAGTTCAAATTGCAAATTTTAGTAAGATAGCAAGATATGATCACAAAAATGTATTTAAATTTTATAACGCAGATATCAAATACGTTGGTTTTCTTAAACTCGCTCTTGTTTCTTTGTTTCTCGTTTTCAAATCTTGTGTACTTGAATCAATATTCAGGAACAATAATCAAACTAACTTTGTAGATACTAAGTATTTTGTAATTTTATGGGACTGAAATCAATATATACTAGTTGATGTTGAATATCAGACTACAAATCTAGCATGTCTTGAATAAATAAAATGAAGTAAATTTAGGTTTTTACAGTGCCATGCCGTTTGGTCGTTATGTATAAAATAAGTTGGAAAAGTTCACGAACAATGCAGATGCAGTAAATGACAATTATGTGCCACCGGCTGACGAAGGTGGCAGTGTCGTTGATCGATGATGACATTGCACGGCGCCTTCTCAGAACATACTTACCTCAAATTACCGAAACATGACTCTTACAAATTTGTATTTCACATACTCGAAGCCAACGTAAGTACCGACGTGACATTACAATAAAATTAGGGTTCAAGTCTTATCCTAAGACAAAATAAAGTACGTGGGCGCTTTTCAAAAAAATTACGCACAGTTAAGGACCAAAAAGAACAACAGTAATTGTTTCCATTACGTCACGAAAATTAGTCATATACCGCACTCATACGCCAATAGGCGGTATCTCAAATTCAATAACCGAAGCAGATTCAATTCTCGCCCGTTAGTAATATGGATGCACTTGCTACAGGAGTTTTGTCTGAGACACCACCATTTATTTGTCTTGTTTTGTGTTTGATAATTTTCGAGACGTCATTTTTTTGGAAAACGCCCGTGTACGAAATCTGTTGCAGTTAAAATTGTATCCAAACAATGTATCGACATGTCTAAACCAAACATTAGAAGCATCGTTCCATTCAAAATCTGCCATCCGCTCAAGTACTGCTCACGGTGAGGTAAAATGTCAGTTCATAAAAGCCAAAACCAGAGTGCGTTTTCACTTAAGCGGAGCCGGTGGACCAATCAGATTGTCAGGCTTTTGTTTCTTTTGACTCTACAATGTCAGGCTTTTGTTTTTTCGGAAAAATCTGATTGGTAATTTCTTTCTCCTCTCCGCTCAGCTTTGCTTGAGGCAAAAAAGAAAGAGTTCTCCGGTTTTCATATGAATGTTTAGTGGCGCATCTACCAGGAGTGTGCAATTTGAATTTGAATAATTTATAAGAGCACTTACCAGAGCCGGCGAGTCTGGCGGCCCGGCGGTCCTCGACTTGGTCCGCCTGCGGTCGTCGTCCGAGGGCCGCAGTTCGCTCTCCCTGTCCGAAGAGTTGTACCTCCTGCCTTCTCTGCGTTCCTGGTACTTCTTTTCTTCTTTTACCGTCCTTTCGTATCTGCTACAAAGAACATAGAATCAAAATACATCGAAAATAACATGCGAAAGCCTGTTCTTCAGTTTATCTGATTGTTTTTTTTCATGCTTATAGGCCAGAAAGTGACATACCTTCAGTCAACAAAGTATCGGGAATGGATGATTTGTTTATGGTTCCAAATTCAAATTTTTGTTTTTTTTGTTGTTGTTAGATTGGCACAACTGTTTTCTATTTTGGCGCGGAGTTTGAGTTGCATCTGTTATTTATATTAAATACAGTGCTGTTTTTAGTTATATCATATCTAGTGTGTATTGCGAATTTCATAATGGACAAAAACATTGAACAAAGAGTTTGTCTTAAATTTTGCATCGCCAATGGAATTTCGTGTTCGGAGTCACTGAAAATGTTACAGAAGGCTTACGGTGATTCGACTTTATCAAAAACACGTGTTTATGAGTGGTACAAAGCGTTCAAAAGCGGTCGAGATGTGATGGAAGATTTGCCTCGCTCTGGTAGGCCATCAACGTCTGCAACTGAAGTTAACATCGCAAAAGTGAAGGAAATAGTGACTGAAAATCCTCATTCAACTTTGAGAGAGATAGCCGCCGAACTTTCTGTATCTCACGAGTCGATCCGTACTATTTTAACTAATCATTTGGGTATGAAACATGTTACCGCTCGGCTAGTCCCAAAAGACCTGAATTTTCTCCAAAAACTCAATCGCATGAGAGTCGCTGAGGACATGCTAGAACGAGTCAATTCCGACCCAACATTCATGAAACGCATTGTTACTGGTGACTAGACGTGGGTTTACGAGTTTGACATGCAAACTAGTCAACAAGCTTCGGAGTGGCGCCTTCCAACTGAACCGAAACCGAAGAAACCACGCCAAAGTCGATCAAAAGTCAAAGTCATGTTGACTGTTTTCTTTGACTATCGCGGTGTTGTGCACTCGGAATTCTTGCCGGAAGGTCAAACGGTAAATAAAGAATATTATTTGAGCGTTATGCGGCATTTAAGAGAGCAAATTCGACGAAAAAGGCCAGATTTGTGGAATGAAAATTCTTGGATTTTGCACCACGATAATGCGCCTTCGCACAAGGCCATCATTGTGAAAGAATTTTTGACCAAACACTCAACAAATACCATCGAGCAACCACCATATTCACCAGATATGGCTCCTGCCGACTTCTTTCTTTTTCCTAAACTCAAATTACCACTTCGTGGCACCCGTTTTCAATCGGTAGAAGACATAAAGGAGAATTCGCGCCGAGAACTGAATTCAATTCCGGAAACAGCGTATAAAAAATGTTTTGATGATTGGATTATTCGTTGGCGTAAGTGTATCGTTTCTGAAGGAGCATACTTTGAAGGTGATAAAATAAATTTGGATGATTAACAAACAGTTTGTGTATTATTGATCTTTTCCCGGTACTTTCTTGACAGAGTAGTATATCAAAACTTCCCGCATCCAAAAAGGTAATGTTTTAGTTTTTTGTTGAGGAAATTCCTTCATATTCCGCGCGAACGGTATATTGACAAAGTAAATTCTTGGATTCATTTAGTTGTGACACATCCAAACCGATCACAATTTGTAGGTGGCGTGATCTTGCATTACATTTTTTAATACCCCGTGCCCTCATAGTGCCGTTAGTGCCTTATGGTTATGATATGCACAATAGTAGTAGCTTACCTCCTCTCTAGCTCGGTCTCCTTGTACTTCCTCGCTGGATCGCTGTCCCTTTGCTCTGAAGGTCTGTACCGATCCAGGTTCTCCCGTGACCCCCGGTACCTCCTCTCTTCTTTCTCGTACCTCCTTTCATCCTTGTGGTCGTACCGTCTTTGCTCATTTAGATCGTGCTCCCTCCTCTTAGTTTCTATATCACTGGGTTCAGGGTCTGTGTACCTGAAAATAGGTGACATCATTTATATCAGAAACTCTTTTATAATCAGTGAAGTTATATTGATATACTGAGCACATTCTTAGGTACCCGTTTACCATGAACAGATAAAAGTTGTATTGTAAAAGCAACCCAACTTTACATATATATTCGATATTAGCATTTACATTATAAAGCCACTTGCAGCTTTTGTTGACTCAAGAGCGATGAAAACGTGTCAATTTATGTACGCAATGGCTCTTTATTCCTTTTAAGAGTTTTTAATCAGACTAACGTTGAATTAAGTTCCAATTTCCAAGATAAACAGACAATACTGCCTATTTATACATCACAGCAATGACAAATCTTTTATATTTGTTTTAAGTTTACCGAATACAAGACATTCAGGTTCAACTACTCGGTTGTCAAGAAGCCACGATGTCTTTATTCTCGAATGGTTTACCAAAGACTCCTGTAGTTACCTTCTGTAGTCGGAGTCGTCTCCTGCAAGATGTTCCGGGCTCTTGAGCACCCTGGTGCGCTCCTTCGGCTGGACGACTTTCTCCTTCTTGCTCTTCTTGGAAGAGTCGCGAGAGAACAGCTGCTTCATCTTAAAAGACAAATCAATCCAACAATATTAGTTCCACTGGGCATAAGTCTCATATCATGATAAAGATGAATGTAAAAATAAAAGGATATGGAAATGTAAGTATAATTATCATTCATCATTTGCATTTAGTTTTCAAATATTTTTATTATATTATTGAGAAACTGGTTGCGTGGATTGCAACAAGCTCAAAACAATTAAGTTTTTGTCATGCTATATCTGATTGGTATTTACTTTTTCACCTACGAGTATATCAAAATGCAAAAAATATTTTGCAGACAGAATGACATTGACAGTAATTATTACCTTTTCCAGTCCAGATAGTTTCTTCGTAACTTTAGGTGGTTTCGCACTGACTTTGTCATCACGGCTCGGACTCTTCTCGTATCTTTCTGCCCTGGGTTCAAAATGAGAGCCATCATCAGCGTTCATCTCCCTAGGTACGTATTCTTTCCTATACCCTTCAGGTCTGTAGTCTTCAAACCGGGGAATGTATTCACCATTGGCATATATCTGCTCACTGGGGTAATTATCTTCAGTATGCTGCCTTTCGCTAGCTAAAAACAGTGATGTATTACGGACATCATCAACGCTTTCATGCCTTCGTCTGGACCTGTGTATTTCTCCACTGGAATCTTTCCGGAAATCATTTTCGATTCCAGAATCGACTAGTCGATTATCAATGTCAAATCGACGAGGAGTTTCCTCGCGGTAATAATCGCGGCTATCACCGGAATCGTGTCGATGAATGCCGTGGCTCTCCTTGTATTTGTCCTTGTTCTTCATCCGACGTAGCGAGTTGTGGTATGACTCTGCTTGTTTAGCATCGTATCGGAGGTTCGCGTAATCTTCCTCCCTTTCTTGAGCTATTTCAGGGTTAGAAGCATAATGCCCCTTTCTCTTACCAAAACCATCATCTTTCCTATACTTATGACCACTCTGAATAACGTCATGACTAGAAGTCAAATGTTTCTTGACCCGATACTTCTGTTCCTTATACTCATCAGGGGTCAGCACTGGTTTCGCAGCGTTGAACTCCAAGCTTGGTGGCTCGTATTCAGGCTCTGGAGGGAAACCATTTCTGTTTTCCGTAAATCTCTTTTTAGAGTCTACATTATCAATGAATTCACGTCTGTTCTCATTTTTAGATACTTTATGGAAAGTCCTTGATTCTGTGTTATATTTCAATCTATGATTATCAGAATCATGCTTGTTATAGTCCTCAGTTATACTGCTCTCAGTAAATCCATCTCGCTCCACTGTATGCCGGTAATACTTAGCTGTTTCGTTTACATACTTTTCAGTTGCCAATCTTCGCTTTTCAGCTTCATAAATTGGATCAGTATCAACTAAATATCTAGTAAGTGGCTCTTCTAGATTGCTCTTCTGGCGTTCTAATTTCCGAGCGTGTATTCTCGATTCTAAAAGTTGACGTCTATGACTAAGCTCATTAAAATCTAAATCAACTTTATTTTCTGTTTCAAAAGGTTTTCGTTTAGTATCCATGCCATCGGCGCGTCCTCTGGAAGATTCAATAATGTCCCGAGATTTGTCTTCCTTAACAGGATACTCGTTGGCATAGGTGGGCTCAATATCATCAAAACTAGTTAGTTTGTATTCTCTGAACCTAGGTCTAATTGGTGAATCAATAATTTTGTATCCATCAGCATTCTTCTGTTTGACATCATTGGGTTTGTAATCATAATCATACATACGATTACTGGAAAACTTGTGCCTTTCTTCATATCCGAGGCCTTCGTCCTCATCTGAAAATTGGCCATGCCTGTCTCTCGGTGGCGTAAAGGTTTTGTGAACAGTTTGTTTGGTAACATTGTTAGACCTGGTATCACCAAGGTCTCTGACTACGTGAGCATACACGACACCCCTATTAGTCATTTTGTTAACAGGCGAAGGCACTCTATCCGGACTAGTAGTTCTTGCAAACAAATTGGGATCTGGACTGGTGCTAGGTTTAGTATAAGAAAATGGTTGGTTAATATTTGTGCCGTTAGGTGGTGCTATAAGATGAGTCTTAGGAGGAGCGGCGTGCTGATCCTCCTTAAGAAACTTTACCATATGATCGACAGTATTTCCTCTCGTCAAAGGAGGTTTATCGGGAGGTTGCTGACTGCTGTGTATCATATCTTTATCAGCATATACGTTTTCTTCAATCTTTCTAATACTTTCCTTGATTCTATCTTTTACTTCAACTGGATTTATATCTTTAGCTTTTATGGAATCAATTTCATCAACTAGAAGGGTTTTTTTGACGTCAGTCTTACGTTTTGGGGTTTCTTTTATAGATGGTGATTTTTCTTTATCATCATCTGAAGATTTGCCCTTCTTAGTTCTAGCCGGTGGCTTGGGCTCTTTCTTATCAGATGTTTTATACCGTGGAGGTTTTTCAATAGGATTAACTTTAGAACTTTCACTGAGACTCAATTCTTCTGATTTAGCACTACCTTTTTTGGTTAGCTTTTGCTTTTGGAAAATTTCGAGCGGCGGAGTTTTCTTAAAGTAATCCTCTCTAGGTGAACTTTCAATTATAGGTGATAACTGACTCTTTTTATTTCTTAAGGACTTCAAAAATTCCTCTGTCTCACTACCTGATCTCTTACGAATATGCTTCTGTGTTGTATTTAAATTAGTGTTAGACTTTAAATCTGACACATCACTTTTACTTCTCTTAACGACGACTGGTTTTGTTGCGACTATGACTGGAGCATCAGGACTCTTCGTTTTCTGAGCTCTCCTGAAAAGGGTGGAGATAGAAGTGCGTTCCTTCTTCTTTTTTGAACCTACATCGCTGTTAGATCGTTCTAAAGGCGATTTTGTTTTGTCGCTATTGTCATCGCTGTTCCTCCTGTCTTTGATCTCTTTCTTTCGCCTGTGTGGGAGTGAGTAGAACTTCTCCGGGTTGTCTGAAGTGCAGTCAACGCTGTCTGCTTGCGCGAGGACTTTATTGGCTTCGTCAATCAGCTCTTGCTCTGACAGATGGGTGAAGG
Source organism: Tortrix viridana (assembly GCA_963241965.1). Taxonomy (NCBI): domain Eukaryota; kingdom Metazoa; phylum Arthropoda; class Insecta; order Lepidoptera; family Tortricidae; genus Tortrix; species Tortrix viridana. Next base: position 8,709,632 of record OY725193.1, on the reverse strand, counting down.
GTTCTTTTCGGACAGTCGGAGGAGGTTCTTTGGAGGTTCCCCGCTCTCGCGGTTTACCTGGAAGAGAGTGAATATTTTCATTTTTATTTTAGAAAGTATAAATTAAAAGATTACCTTGATACTTGTGTTAAATAATGTTTCATGTGAGTTCAATCCCTCGAAACGTTTAATAAGCAAATTGTCATTTGTAGTATTCATTTGCTCTTACAAAAAAAATAAATAAAATAGAAATAAATAAATAAAATAGAAATAGTACAAAATCTCCATAAAATTTCGTCCTTCTCTTATTAGTAAAGATTGAAAGAGATGCACGTGTTATTATTATAGGCGTAATGACAGTCTTTGTGGATGTTTAGTATTACGATGTATGTGCGAGAAAATCATTATGTGTATTCTTTATTTATTTATATAAACAATAAAAATAACGTACAAATGGCCGACTTAATGCCTTAAGGCATTGTCTTCATTCTCTTGTATGTTGGTAAAGGGAAAACAAAAAAAATGTGGCCATCCAAATCAAAAGGAACTTTATAGTTAGCTGTTAATTGTTGATAATCTAGTATAATCTGTCTATACTGATTGACATTCCTGTAGGAGTTAACATAAGTCAACACGCAACAGAAAGAAAGGGCATTGAGGAATTAATTCTACGCAAACAAGTTGCCAGGATACTCTAGTATTTGTTAATGGGACTGGATACTGGATTTTCACGGTAATAATTATGGGCATAGTAGGTGCCATGAAGATACGCTATTTTGCTGGTGCACTTTATTTGTATTTGTAGTACCTAATGGCGACGGCACCCTGCACTGAGCATAGCCCGTTGCATGCTTGCCATGCTCTTGCCCGGTTTTTTTATCAAGCCCTAACGAAGAACAATAATAGCTGTGGTCGCATGTAGACATATGTGACGTTCTCAATATAAAGGGACCTTATGGAGGCAAGCGGTTACGTCGTTTTTAGAAGTGCTACCATAGTATTCGTAAAGTTACAAGAATAAGAAGAGCGTAACTGCCTTCCTCTATAAGGTCCCTTTATATTGAGAACGTCACATATAATTTATTGTAAGTTGTAATTAATTTTGAACTTGATTATTTCATATTGTACGCCGGCTGAGGCAAAATGTTGAACCTATATATCGCTGCTTGAATACAAAAGCGTCACAAATCAAAATATTATTTGTTGCATTTAAATTCGTAACGCTATTTACTTTAAATTTTAAATCAAACCGGTGTTATTACAATAACTTTTAAACAACCGTTGAACGCTTGTTTAGTAAATGTCAATTCATAGAAAGCTGTAATTTTAGACTTGTCTAAGGCGTGTTTAATTTTTTTGGAATAACACCGTACATATGTTTTTGATTTGTTGTTACATTTAAACAGAAATATTTATAGTTTCATCAAAACTGTACAGTTATACGATAAAGACTTTTGACTTTGACTAACTGCAGCTGTGACAGTAACATCGTAATTACTAGCAACGAACGGGCACATTTTGTAAATTTTACACACAGGATGTTTTTATTTTTCAAACAAATATAACGTAATGAGAAGTACATTAAGGAAGATGTTTATTGCTTGACACATGCAAGATCATGATACAAAACGTTGATAGCAAAAACTAGGAAACAACATTAATTTAATGATGCATCGTAAATAGTAATTAATTAGTTCCGCTAATCAAGGAGTATAACATGTTTTATAAAAACACATTAGGTTCATTAGAACCTAAGCACCCGATGCTGTCCATTTTTAACATTTTTTACCCGACTGTGCGAAGCCAAAAGAAGGTTAATGATTTTAACAGTCTATGTATGTATGTGACCGAGAATCGGATGTTCCACTCTAGCTCCTAAACTACTGGACCGATTTTAATAAATGAGGTGTCATATGATTCGTCAAAAACGTGCGAGTGTCATAGGCTATACAAAAATTATAAGGGTGCGTCATACTATCGGCAGTCGGGTTTTAGTTTTTGAGGTTAGGTTGGACATCTAACGAACAAATACATAAAACCTAACTAGTCTGAACCGGTAAACGAAAACATGTCACCCATTACAGCTGTCCTTGTACAATTTATTTTTATAAAAAAAAAATGATACTTCTCAGGATTGTGTACTCATGTTGTTGTTGCTTAGGATGCGTCTCAACCCCAAGACCAAGAACTTAAGTCTTAAGTGACACACTTCCTTACATAGTATAAAATAAAGTCTAGTATATAATAAAGCTAACTCCTAAACCACGCAACGGATTTTGATGCGGTTTTTACCATCAGTTAGATAATTTTTCATGGAACGTTTATGTATATGTATATAAGCGAAGCGAGGGTGGGTCGCTAGTAAAATATATACAACACACATCGACACATCCTAAGTTAAAGTGTCTATCTGCACGATAAAAAGTTATACTACTATGGAATTTTCGTAATCTACGATATCGACTTTATCATGCACATAAAAAAAAGTGACCAGAACACATTTTTTTCCAAACGTGTAACTGTGTTAAAAAAACTCCAAAGAAAATAATAACTTTAAACTGCTCTCCTGTATAATTTGGTTTTTGTAGATACACACTTTATCTTAGGGCGTGTCGACATACTCGTAAGAAGGTCAATGTCACGGAGTTGAACTCTGGCTATTTAATTATATGACATCAAAGTCAATTCACGTTACTAAGTCAGCGTTAGACTTTATTTACAATTCAAAGTTTTTAGGTAGAATCTTGACGATAAAAAGTCATGTCATAACGTACAGTTAACATCAAAAGTAGATACACACTTTTGTACCTTGTCGCATTGAAGCCACATTAGCAATGTCAAACAAGATGTCAAATATGTTAATGCGATAAAGCACACAAATGAGTATCTACTTCTGACGTTGACTATACTATCAGCAAAATGTAATCCGGACCCAGCATAGAAAAGTGTCACAGTCACGTTATACATGAAATCTTCAACAGTGTCAAACCAATTGCGTTATAATGTCATTGTGACTCTATCCTGTAATTTGTAAGTGCTGTAATGGATATGCAGGCCGGTTTAGTGTCACTACTTATAATGTATTTATATACAAATGTTTCTCGCTCCCGTAAACGATTTCAAGAAAGTGAGTACAAACATATATACATATACAAATGTTTCCCGTTTAATAGTATAAAAGATACGCGTCAAATAGAAAACCTCGTTTTTGAAGTTGGTTAATAACACGTCCAAATGCAGCGATGCAGGGCCATTCGACATTGTCCGTCGATGTTTTTGCAAACGTTGCAATAATTCCCAAAAAGTATTTGCATAAAACACCCCTGGTATTACCACGTTATGTCAGGAGACGTAAATAACTGTTAGAGGTTATTTTTGCTTGCATTAACCACTGATTAAACATTAATCAGGCTGTCAAAGTTTTTGAGCCACATCCTTATATAAAAAAGCCGGTTTTTTTATGGCGATATGCATTTGATGGTTGTTAGACGTTTATAATAGTTACACCAAAGTTCACAGAATGATTTTAGTCTGAATGCATTTTAATTAATCAACGTAAGATCGAAAGAATTTATTTATTTATTTATTTATTATCCACAATTACAACTATCATATTTTGCTGAAACCGTTTTGTTTCAAGATTTTTAAGATACCTACCTAACTGGTAAATAAGTATTATTTTATAGAAAAGACATGCGTTGCTAAGTATTTACTAGAAAAAAAAAACGTTGAAATGCGACAAAATCCTTAACGTGGTAAAAAAAATATTTTCGATAAAAATTGGGGTAAGTATTCCAAAAAAGTCATGTAGGTTCTTCCACTGCTGACTTTGAAATCTCCCGAATGTTGCAAGTTTAATAAAAACTTTTTAAAAAGCCAAAGAGTCCTTATTACAAAATACTTTGCCGTCCGAAAGGACGCTGGCGTCTTGCGTCACGCGCCCGCGGCTATTTTGGTCACACTTTGGTCGGGTTCGGTCATTTTATGGGTTTAGTACCCCGGACCACTTTTTCGTTGATTTGGACTCCTAAGGTTTCTTTATCGACGTAATTTACACCCGAAATTTGACATGCTCATCATTGGTAATGGTTTTTACACTTTTTACCTGACTGCCCAAGTAGGGTAGGCTTTTGACCTGTGTATATTGTATGGACTGTATGGTTATTTGTGACGTTCTCAATATAAAGGGACCTTATGGAGAAAGGCAGTTACGCTCTTCTTATTCTTGTAACTATACGAATACTATGGTAACAGTTTTAAAAACGGCGCAACCGCCTGCCTCCATAAGGTCCCTTTATATTGAGAACGTCACATTTGTTCTCTTGTAGAGGCGGATAACCTGATATCGATAAACGAAATGTCGTTAGATTAAAAAAACGTATTTGAGATCATATTTGCTTTTCGTTAGACTGGTTTGAGCTGACTTCGCGAAGCAAAAAAAAACGGTCAAGTGCGAGTCGGACTCGCACACGAATGGTTCCGTACTATCGCACAAGATTTAACACTAAGTACTTTTAAATGATTTGGTAAAAGAAAAAACTCAGAAAAAAAACACGGTGTGTTGGGGCTTTTATTTTATTTGTTGTTATAGCGGCTATACACACTGTGAAAATTTCAACTGTCTATTACGGTTCATGAGATACAGCCCGCTGACTGACGGACGGGCGCGGACGGATAGCGGGGAGGCTAAGTACTAGGGACATCCTGTATAATAAATAAAATAATCTGATGGGTGCGTTGTATAGTCGGTAGTGAGGTTTTAGTTTAACTTTTAATATTATTACGTCTCCTTTTACATCTACACTTATAAATGACAGACATGTAAAATTTATTAAGCCACGTGTAACTAAGAAACATTTGTTTATAAACACTGTTTCAGAAACAAAATCTGCGTGTTTCTGAAACATGTAGAAATAGTTGCGGTAAACAGCTCATCAGTTTATCGGCATGTTTCTGTGCTCCCCGCTGGTTTGGGGAGCTAGTGAAACAGTTAAGTTTCGCAACACACGTAGGCTGAAACATTGTTTAGTAAACATCTACGTGATGCTCAGAAACAGTGTATCCGAAACATTTTTTCTAGTGAATACGTGGTTTTAGGCTGCCTTTCCATAGAAGCGGAGACGAGCGGAGCGGAGAGGAGCTGTGTAGGAATCGACCAATCACATTGGTTGTAATCCGACGCGCCGCGCTCCGCTTCAATGGAAACAGTCAAGCGGAGACGAGATGTGCATTACAACCAATGTGATTGGTCGATTCCTACACAGCTCCTCTCCGCACCGCTCGTCTCCACTTCTATGGAAAGGCAGCCTTACGGTTCCATTTTCCCCGCGGTACCCTAAAAACGGCGTGCGCTTACACACCCACAAATGTATTATATTAACCTACATACAATTCCAATGTGATGTCATACACATATTCGGCCCTCGCCTCTTGCTTTAAATTTAGATTGGATTTTCTTTTTACACCGTATGGTTATTTTTAATTTAAATTTAAGAATCGATTAATGAGTCACGATTCGATTGGTTTTTTTAGTTTTTTTTTTGCTTAGTATCTTTTGATGGTGGAGATTAAGTAATTAATTTTCTTTTCTATTTTATTTTAATTGTGTCCTTGCTCATATTTAGTAGTAAATAGAAAACTACCTACGGTTACATGTTTTTTACCTCTGCATGTGCAAAGTTAAGCAACAATTTAGCCTCCTAAGGCCCACCATACAATGAAATTTGCCAATGGAATATGAACCTATTGTGAATAGAATAGAGTCAATTTTCGAATTTGATTGTCAGTAATAAAAACAAAGGAAATTCCACCTTATCTCCTACGCAATGGATCTTTATTCCATTGGCCGCATTATGTACAAATTTTTGTACAACCCCTTGTACAAAAATTTGTACATACGTTTCCCGGTTATAAAATATCCGGGAAAACGATGGCTTAAAATAAAATGTTTTTTTACTTATTGGTGAACTCCGCACTTAATTGATTAGTTCAATATGTCTAAAATGCAAATTTTCGGTAAGTATTATTTCAACAATAAGTCGATAATAATTCAATAAATCAATAAATAAATCCCTGTATGCAACAGTACGTAATAATCATCTCAAACATTTAAAACATCTTTCACACCCAATCGGTTTTAATTGGAGTAAAATCAATTAAAATCTCCGCATATCCGTAGAACCCGAACCGTTCCAGACCATCAAATACAGCAAAATAGACTCAAATCCTTTGTGATAAAGGTCGTTGGTTCAGACCATATAAAATCAATTAATGGCTTCCGTTTATTCGAAGAAATAGCTTTTTGTTGATGGCCAGTTAGTCTAACGCATTCGGTGCCAAACGAGTGATATTGGGCACATTTTGTATTGGCCATTTGGAAGTGGGCATTGATTAGGTAAATGTTGTAAACAAGTCGGAACGCGGGGAAATAGTGATGAAGAAAAAACTGGACAGGTGTGAAATGGATTCGCCGGTAAGAGTTCCGCACTTAGGCCTGTGACCTGTGTTAATAGATTGATCTTGGCCTTAATGCCCGTCTCAAGGTACGCCAGAAGCCCAGAAATGACAGTTTATCCATGAGTTTAAAGCTGGCCATACACACTAGGGTATGCCTGCGCAGTTTTGCCTATACAGTACTGCACAGGTAAAGCTGGCGATACACACCAGGGTATGCCTGCGCAGTTTTACCTGTACAGTTGAACTGCACAAGTTGCCTGTACAGGCGTGGAAACCTGCACAGTTGTGTCACATACACGCTCCGGTTTACCTGTGCAGTTCAACTGTACAGGCAAAACTGCGCAGGCATACGCTAGTGTGTATAGCCAGCTTAACGTTTCTTGAGGCGGGCATCTCAGTCAAGATCATCAGTTTATTAATACGGTTTCTAAGTTCGCATTATTCCGTATTCCGTTGGGTATTCCGTTGTAATTATTTATTATTATTAATTATATCCTGCGAGTCCCGTCAGCCTAACCTTTTAGCGCGAGCTTCTTTTGTTTGCCGAGTGATGGATGCTAAGTAACAGTTCTATTCTAACACCTACACTGAATCATGCGCAGTCCATTGACTGCCTTTGATTTTAGAATATTCGTGGTTCTTTGACTTCAGTAAAAACTTGTTTTTTTAATTTGAATTGTACAGGTTAGGGATGTTACGGAGGTGATTTTATCGGAACCAAAGTCGGAGTCGGAGTTTTAAAATTTGGTTTGTCAGAGGCAAAAATAACTACCTACCTTACATACTAGACAGTCACCCCAGGTCTGTTATAGACAATATTGTAAAACAATATCTTATAATTAATATATAGTGTGGCCCGGCAAAAAAAAATCTTAAACTATTAGAGATTACCTGGGTTGGAATGTAACCTTTCTTACTTTTTACTGAAATAAACAGTTTTTTTTTTATCGGAACCGGAATCGGTGTCGAAGTCGGACTTGAAGTCTAATCACTCCCACTCATTTTCAGGTCTCATTGTCACAGAAATACTGACTTTTTCAAGACCATAAACTGAAAATATACGAAGTTTAAACTAAAGTTCAACTTGTATTAGCGTTGTACCCAGTTGCACGAAAGATCATTAAAAATGTCGCCTAATGTCGCGTGCTGTCACTTTCCACCTTAGCTAATCAGAAAGTGACAAAAGGTGTCCTAATAAGGACAAAGTTCTAAAGCTCGAAAACGGAACCCGCGAGAGAGCGCGACGCTTCTGTTTTTGTAGTCGCGGGGTGAGTAGCTTGCGTGGGCGCACTCATTAGGTATTCTTTGTGCGAATGAGTGCGATGCGATCACATCCGCAATCGTACGATACCTGAGATGCTGTTTTGAGAGTTAGTGTAATAAGGACCTTTATACACTCATGTTGGCTGAGATGCCCGTTTCTAGATACGTCAAAGTAAATGTCAAGTCGTATAAAACTGTCATTTTTGACGTGTCTTGATACTGCCTTCTCAGCCAAGATTTCGCACGTTAAATTCAACAGTGACATTAAAGTACAAGAAAAATCATTTGAATAGTGACAATTAAAAAGAATTACATTTTGAATTTTTTTTTTTTTTTTGCAGAATGTCACTATTGGATTTAGTGTGCGATTTGTTTATTAATACGGCCTTAAGGCTGCCTTTCCATAGAAGCGGAGACGAGCGGTGCGGAAAGGAGCTGTGTAGACATCGACCAATCACATTGGTTGTAATCCACATCTCGTCTCCGCTCCGCTCGTCTCCGCTTCTATGGAAAGGCAGCCTAAGTGCGATGTTAGATACTTACGTAGTTTAAACATGTACCTAACTGTGTAGTAGATCTAAATTGTAAATCCTAATTATCGTTTGTCATAATGTATCGTCGTTATAACAACACTTAAAAGTTTTATATTTCAGGCGAATATTTACGATAAACGATATTTTGCGTTTATCCTAAAGCCATCTTTACCTGAATTATAAAACTGTTTAGTGTTGTTATATACAACGCTAAATAACCACAGGTCATTTAGCAAAGTTTTAGTTGTCTGACTCAGCTGCAAGGTTCAGATACCAGTTAATTTCTGTCAGTGGCGGCTGTCGCGTCGAGACGAATGATTTTATTCTTCTGCAAGAAACCATTCGTCTCCACGCGACACCCGCCACTGACAGCAGTGACAGCACTGCCATGTCCGCTTAGGAGTCTCGTTGAGACGTGCGTCTGTGTGAGTGCGACGTTTCGAACGTTTGTTCGTAATTTCTTTACTGCTTTAGCTATATTTATACTGTGGGTTTGATCAGATGCTCACGTTTGCAGTTTACGTTAGTCACAATTGTATAGTTAGAAAAGTAGTTGAATTTTGAACCAATATGTTATCCAATCCACCTTGCGATTCATGCGTCTAACTTCCTAATTTCTTTATATGAGACGTTCTCAATATAAAGGGACCTTATAGAGGCAGGCGGTTACGTCGTTTTAGAACTGTTACCATGGTATTCGTATAGTTACAAGAATAAGAAGAGCGTAACTGCTTTCCTCCACAAGGTCCTTTTATATTGAGAACGTCACATTTATTTTTGTGATCTCCATTTTCATCGTGTTCTGGGTAAGCTAGCTGTCGCATACCGTTCGTGGCCTAGAATGGTATTTGCTGAACATATTAAGAGCAAAGTATTGATGGCTGATGTTAATGCGTTAGCAAATAAACTTGTTTTATTCTTAGATGCGAACCGACAAACGACGGGATTATGTTCTCAATAAAATAAGGTTAAAAACAAGCTTGAAATACCTTATTTTGACAGACAGATATTGTCGCCTATGTATGATAAAAATTAAAACCACTTAACATAAGGGAGCCCCGTATTTCATATTTAAACCTGATTCTAGTTTTACTATAGATTTAGTGGGCATTTTCCAAAAAAAAATTACGCATAGTTAAAGATTAAAATTAACAACGGTAATTGCTTCCATTACGTCACGAAAATTAACAAACACAAAACAAGACAAATGGAGGTAGGTACCTATCTCAGACAAAACTCCTGTAGTAAGTGCAACCATATCACTAACAGGCAAGGATTGAATCTGCTTTGGTTATTGAATTTGAGATACCGCCTATTGGCGTATGAGGGCGGTATATAAATTTATGACAAATTTTCGTGACGTAATGGAAACAATTATCGTTGTTAATTTTAGTAAGTATGCGTACTTTTTTTGTAAAACGCCCTAGTACGTAAATACTTGTGTTTAACAATTACAGGTGGTGACATTTATTAAAAAAAACTTATATTGCAAGTCACCTTGGTGTACATGATGTTGTTCATGTGTGCACAGTTGCGCACACAAGAGCAACTTCGAGTATGTTGTTTGTCAGTCAGTGACTCGGTGACGTCAGCTTTTACTGATACCGTAAAATCTGGCAACATTGCCAAGGGATGTTAAACTAGTTAGCAATTTTATGGTAAATAAGGATTGGCAAAGTTGCCAGATTTTACGGTAGAGCCAAGTTAAAGTGAAAATATTTAAAACAAGATGGTACACGGGCGTTTTAAAAAAAAAGTGTACATGGTTAAGTAAAACTTAAGAAATGTTTACTTTTTCCGGTTCGTCACGAAAATTAACGATACTAAATGTATGACTAATTTTCGTGACGCACTGGAATAAGTTAAAATTTCTTAATTTTTCCTTAACGATGTACACTTTTTTTGAAAAACGCCCACGTACGTCCAAAATTACAAATAATTCAAAATGTCATTTTACAATAATAATATCATTCTCAACCTACATAAAATCAATTAATTAAATTCATACATACAATCCATTAAAGCAAGAGCATCATTATTTAAATTCATTTATCATTATAATACTCTTCAACACGTACGCTTTCTTTATTAACAGGGACTGAAATCTTGTTTTGAACAGATTGTAAGAAGGGACGTCCTTGACATGAGCACTCAGATGATTGTAAATTTTTACTCCTACCGCCGGTAATGAGTGAGCTGAGGGAAAAGGCAAAATGTGACGTAATGACGTTCTCAATATAAAGGGACCTTATGGAGGAAGGCAGTTACGCTCTTCTTATTCTTGTAACTATACGAATACTATGATAACAGTTCTAACAATGGCGTAATCGCCTGTCTCCATAAGGTCCCTTTATATTGAGAACTTCACCAATATCATATTTAGTTTACCTTTTACCGGCCAACGCATTGAGGACTTCCTTTTTCTGGTTCCATACAAACTTAGCTACCTCAATAAATAAATAAATAAATATCAGGGACAATCTCACACAAATTGACCTAGTCCCAAACTAAGCTCTAGGCTTGTACTATGGGTACTAGGCAACGATATACTTACTTATATAGAGAAATACATACTTAAATATATAGAAAATATCCATGACTCAGGAACAAATACACGCGCTTATCACACAAATATTTGCCCGTACCGGGATTCGAACCCGGGACCGCTAGCTTCGTAGGCACTCGGCTTCGTAGGGTCACTACCAACTAGGCTAACCGCGTCGTCACTATATCATTACTATATCTACTTATTTATTTCTTTTCTTATTGATAAAGTTAAACTTGTGTGATATCGCGTGGAAAAGGTTTTGTATTTCAATTGAAACTAATTACACACAATTAATTAAGCCTGTTTCACAATCGTCAAGTAAGCATATCTGTCAAATAAATTTAGCCCTTTCCCTTTCTTACACTTGAAAATAAGAGGGCTATTTTTATTTAACAGATAGTATTTTTAACCCCCGACGCAAAAAGAGGGGTGTTATAAGATTAACGTGTGTTGTGTATCTGTGTATTTGTCTATGGCGTCGTAGCTCCCAAAAGGAAGGACCGATTTTGATTTGTGACATTCTCAATATAAAAGGACCTTATGGAGTCAGGCGGTTACGCCGTTTTTAGAACTGTTACCATAGTATTCGTTTAGTTACAAGAATGTGAAGAGCGTAACTGCCTTCCTCCATAAGGTCCCTTTATATTGAGAACGTCACATTTATGTATACTTGGTGAGGAGCCGGAAGCGGTCAAGGCGGCCGCTAATGGCCGCTGGTGCGAACGAGATCGGCTGCAAGGTTCATTTAGCACTTTATCATGAAGGTGATGGAAAACAAATACTGTCTGTCTGCTTAGACAGTAAACGGAACGGCGGCGTGTGCGGCGGGGCGTTGTTTGCGTGCACGCTGGTCGCTGACTATAAATTTAATAGTCTGCAGTCTGCGGTGGAATTTAGTCTGTGGGACCCTTAAATTTCTTAATTCTATTAGTTTTAAATACTCAAGTTAAAACCCCCCGACAAAGTCAGGACCTCTGCTTTCAGAGCTCATCGTTTTTGAATGGCTTAACTGATTTGGGCGTTTTAAAAAAAAAGTGTACATCGTTAAGGACAAAAATTAAGAAATTTTTAACTTTTCCGGTGCGTCACGAAAATTAGTCATACATTTAGTATCGTTAATTTTCATAACACACCGGAAAAGTTACCGTTTCTTAATTTTTGCCTTTAACAATGTACCTGCACTTTTAAAAAAAATTCACATTTTCATCAAACCAAGCTAAGAACACTCTCGATTAAGTCACCTTTCTAACAAAAATAAATCAAAATCGGTCCATCCGATTAGGAGCTACGATGCCACAGACAGATACACAGATACACAGATACACACGTAAACTCAGCCCCTCTTTTTGGGTCGGGAGTTAAGAAACACAGATTGCAGTCTTGACAGTCTTGAGAAATCGAATTGAAGACTGTGTGCCTTTTCCATACCTTATAAAACATAACTCCTTAAACTTATGAGTACGATAGTAATAGTAGAAGAAAACCACGCTCCGAATAACAATGCTCTCATTGTGTGCAAGTACAACCAGTCGGCAAGGTCAGCTCAAGACGTGGGAAGCGCGGTGACGACGAAAATGAGGGGTTCCGTACGTCGAGATGTTAGATTCAATGAGTATTTGCGTCTCTTGATAACTGAGACACGTTTCCGCGATACAACGTGGAAACTTGTGAGTAATGTAGTCTTTCTATTAGTGAAATGCGCTGTCTGTATTTCCGAGTGCATACAATCTGAACCTATTTAAAGCTAGGGTGAATAGGCATCTTCTGGGTGAGCTCGCTACATCGTAGACTGAATCTTCGTCCTCCAAGGGCAAGAGTTAGTCAAGAGCAAACCCATTATCAATAAAAAAAAAGAAATATATTTTTGTATCAGACTTTTTTACCTCTTTCAAAACACAATCTTACGAACAGTGTTACTTGTTTTTAATAAACATTGCCTTTTTATATATTTAGATATCAGAAGACTAATACAGACAAATTAACTTAGTCCCAATATGTGCTCTAGGCTTGTAGAACATGTTTATTTAACTACTTCTTCATTTATGGCCAAGAAAAGCAAAGCGGGGCAAACTTTTCTTTGGGATTTTGCGCTCGAACATTTTCATAATATTGTTTAAATAGGGATCCCTTTGTCACCCATAAAGTTGTTGTATCGAATTTTGAAAGTCAGAAATTGATTGTCATACTATTTATGCTCATAACTATCGATAGTCATAAAAACTGTAAAGCATAATGCTTAATAATGCTAAAGTGTATAGTCCATAATGTTAAGGATTATAAAATTCATAGGTCATAAAAATTATATCTATAACATTCAAAAGCATATTGATGATTAAACAGAAATATTTTAAAGCATATATTTTAAGCCACTAATTATTATTATTCATACCGTTTCATTGCCTCAGTACATAAGTATGCAATTTTTATGACTCCAAATGTTCTTTCTTTTTTAATTTTAAATTGATATTATGAATATGATGTAGATATATAAGGAAGGTCTCCGTTAGGTACGACGACGAGCGAAGCGAGGAGGAGTGTTAGGTAGAACTGCAACCCTACAGCGCGCGCCGAGCGAGCGAAGCGAGCGTGCCGCGGCAGCGGCCGGCGAAGCGCCAGAACCGAACATATTTTTTAACTAATATAGTAGGCGAAACTTACATTTTATGTATTTTACTTTTATGATAAACAAGTTTGGACCTTATAATCACTATGTCAAGCAATATTATTATTACCTTTAACATTATGAGGTGTAATACATTATGATGTAAAAAGTTATGAATAAAGTTTTTATGACTTTCGACAAATATCACCAGGAAAAATCGGAAATCCGAAAATATACCCTCAAATATTATAACAATCAATATTATGACTAACAATATTTATGACTAAAAACGTTATGGAATCTTAAAAACGGAACTAAAACTTTATGGAAGACAATATAGACCCGTTTAAATACCTTCTTGGTATCAGAATGCGTACTTACAAAGTAACATACAAGAACTTTCGTAGTTCAATTGTTTTCGCAGCTGCCCGCGGAACCCTAACTATCGTTAGCAACCTGTTCATAACTAATAATCACACGGTTCCTCACCCACGTGCTCCGAAACTCTTCGCGAAGAATGCGAAGGACAAGCGTCCTAATACTGCACTGTTGAAAAACAATTGTGACGACGCGGTTGAGGGGGATTTCATGAGCCGCGAAGACAATTAACTTGTTGAACTACTAGTTTTTGCTTCTAGTAGTCCATCTACGGAGGCTCCAAAAAATCATGGTCCCGTATTGGCACGGAAACTGTAGATCTATAATCTTTTTTCAGGGACTATCTTGCACTAATTGACCTATAACCAGGTCAACGTAAGATAATCTCTGTGATAACCATTTTTCGTAATTTCAAACACTACATTCGCAAGGCATATAAAAAGAGTTGATTAATCAATCAATTTACTTAACACAGCGTTTCTGTCATTGTAGTATTTATCAAAAGTCAAAGAAACTGTCACATGATCATCCTAGATTGGCATAATTATAGTCCCGAGTTATACCCCTTCTATACGGTCGGGTGGTTGGGCCAACCGAGAGGGATGCAGCTATTTGTAGGAACGAGATGTAAATATTACTATCTCATTCTGACAGATAGCTGCGTCCTTCTCGGTTGGCCCAACCGCCCGACCGTATAGAAGGGGTATTAAGGTGTACACAAACTGTAGGAACCAGACCGTGATATAAATGGTTATAAACATGGAAAAATAAATACAAAATATATAAATAACATGATAGACTACGAAACTAATACCTGGGATCATTAGCTTTGGAGGCTTGTAGCGCTTCTCGTGACTATGCTAATCGCGGCGTTAAACGCGTTATTATTAACTTTAGGACTTAATTACTTTAAGAGGCTGTTACGATTTGGATAAGTTTTTGAAGAACCGAAGAGCGGAAACCGCCTGCCTCCATAAGGTCCCTTTATATTGAGAACGTCACAAATGTTGACCTACGAAGTTAGGATTAATTAGAGGATGAAGGAACACTGATGAGCTTGTAAGTGTTCATATACCTATAATAGAACAAGGTTTTATGCGTAAAACAAATATTACATTACTATAAATTTAAGCTTATAATAAGCAATTGGGTCTACGATAGGGTATAGAATAAATACCTAAGCTACTTCCAAGATACGTTTGTATTCGTATCTAAATATTTATAGTATTAGTATGTACGAATAGATGACAAAATAAATTACGAGTATCACACTCTTATACGATCTCCTCTCCGAGAATGTGGGTCTATTCCCACTACATCTAAACATGCAGCCACAAAGAAATAAATAAAAAAAATCTGGAACAGACTTCGTCACTCAAAAAATATGTGTCAAATATATTGTCACTTTAAATAATTTATCATCGTCCATGTCCATATAAATTAGAATATAAAGTTTGACTCGACAATCTTGCAAAGATTTTCAGAAAAAAATAAAAACGGGACCAAGAGCATTACCCTGTGGTACTCTTACTCAAAACACGGGGGCGGCAGCGTTCAGAATTTCTTATTACTCAGACGTTACCAAAACAGGTACGGAATGACGGCGAGATGACGCTACGCGACACACATATTCCGGCATTGACCCGCGCAGGCTTCCTTTTGTGGTCAACGCTTGCAAAAGCTTCGGACAGATCCGAATGATTAACAATCATATATTATGCTAATAAATTTGATTGCAATCTTCGAGATTTCAATTAATCTGCCAAATTGGAATGTTTTTGGGTCATTGAGATTTGCTCTAATGCTTTTAATGTTGGTAATAGTTAACTGACATGTGATTTATAGTAAAGATTAGAGAACACAAGATTTGGTAATTAGTGAGGGGTCGATACTAGGTAATTACATACATTTGTGAGCATAAATAAGTACTTATTCCTAAATCTTGGATCTTTTAAACTTTAAAAGATTCAACATAGATCCAAGATCCTTTAAAACTTAAAGCATTTAAGTATATATTTGTGTATATCGTTGACAAGTACTTATCTTAGCTTGGGACTAGATTAGATTGGATTACAATTCTGCCGTCCTAAGCTCAAGGGCGATATCTCAAATTCAATAGCCAAAGCAGATTCAGTCCTTTCTTGTTAGCAATTAAGTAGCAATTGCTACAGCAGTTTTGTCTGACATATCGCATTTAAGCTTAGCAGGGCAGAATTATGAACGTCGCTAGATTTCATATATGTGACGTTCTCAATATAAAGGGACCTTATGGAGGAAGGCAGTTACGCTCTTCTTATTATTTTAACTATACGAATACTATGGTAACAGTTCTAAAAATGGCGTAACCGCCTGCCTCCATAAGGTCCCTTTATATTGAGAACGTCACATATAATGTTATTGCGTTCAGGCATAAGGGAATTAAGGGACATAATTAACATAATTAGCTGTTTTAAGGATTCATTGTTTAAAGAAAAGTTGAGTTACAAACTATAAAGATAACTACGCCGCATTCATAATAAAAAAAAACTAATTATTCGCATCATACATGTCTAATCAAATTCAATCCGCAAACGTATATCGCTAATCTCGCCGCTACGGAAGCAATATTTAGTGCTCCATACTGTCATAATTATGAATGAGCTCTCAATTGACGTGATTATCATTGAAAAAATACAAATCGTGTTCTAACTGACATCTGATTTTGATGAAGACATCTCCATTACCATTACCCATAAAACCAGTTGTACATTTGCAAAAAATGCTTTAGGAGCTACTTTTATCGAGTTATCTTCAGTACTTAATCAGGCAGTCAATCAGTCAGTATGTTTGTCGGATAATTGTTTTGTTAGCTATCATAATATCGGTATTAAGATGTTTTTGTGGTTGTGTTCGATGCTTGTTTAAGTTGCTAGGAAAAAAATAATTTAAAATGGTTATTGGGTTACGGTTTAGAATTAAATTACAAGGCATAAAAAAGTAAGTACTTTTGTGATATTACTATTCAGAATCAAGAATATTTTGTGATTGTTTAAATTTTACCTCCAGAATGAATTATGATGAATCAACTACGATTTATTTACTTATTTATTTTTTGTTGTCTTGTTAATATATAAGTGTTAACAGCTCTCAAAATGTATGAACTAACAGTTGATTAACATTTAACATCGTTTGGTGAAATTGGTACTTAGTAGGTACTAAATTGTTAATGCATGTAATATTTACCTATAGAATGCAACATGCAACCGTTGTTTAAATTCTCGGGCATCAGTCAAGCCGCGCCCTCTGATGCAACTCTGAAAGGGGAAGCGCGAGCGGCTTATGCCGAAGAATGCTTGTATGTAGGTATGTTCTTCATTCCCTCGTAGAGGCTGATCAGATGACCCGATTTGGACAAACGAAGTGTCATTAGCAGTGATCGGAATAGGTAGAGTATATTTACCTAAACTTGATGCATGTTCATTCAATAATGTGTTCCCATCTCACTCACGCATGAATGAACAAGCGTCAAGTTTAGGTAAATATACTCTACCTATTCCGATCACTGGTCATTAGATTCGTCTTAGCATCGCGAGTATCACTGGGTACTTTAATTTAAATAGAAACCCAAAATGACGTATTTAAAAATGGTGGTTTTACACATACATAGACGACAATATTAAAATATGCAATCAGGTTTGTTGCCACTGTTATTTTGATAATGTAGATTTATTATAATAAGTTCACTAAACCTTTTAAAAATGAAATAACCGTCTCAAACTTCATCAAAATTTTAAAACAAAGATTCAAAAACAAATACATTTAAAATAGTTTAAAATACAACAACACAGTCTTTATAAAAAATAGCATATTAAAGAAATTTCGATTCTCCGGCGGGCACATTGCTTGGTAGTTCAACGACGGTGCGCCCGCGCCGCCTCTTGATCCAACTCTATGACATAACCGTAGCAGCTGACTTTTGACACGGAAGAGCTTTCTTGTAAAGATCACGGGGGTATTTAACTACAACGGTTAGCACATCTTGTATTTCTCGCTTGTCCTTCAGTGCGTCTCTATCGTAACAGACCAGTTAGAAAGGGAGCGACAAATAAGTCGCGGACCACTTGTGCTAGCCGTTCTGCAGATTAGTGCAGATAGACGTATAATACTCGTACTCTATCCAAAGATGATTATTAAGTGATGTTATGGCTATTATCCAGTTGAAATGATTGTTTGTTCATCGAATGTAGTGTCGCCTTAAAGGGTCTCACAGATTAACAGTTTTCAGACTCAAGTCTGTCATGCTTATGCTGTTCAAAATCTATGAAAACCTGTATGAAAGCTAAAGAGTAACTGATAGTCAATGTTGATACTGATAGTCTATGGGCCGTATTAATAAACTCATCTCAACTGTGATCCCGTCACAAGTTGCGTCAAAAATGACAGTTTTCTATGGATTGACGTTTACTTTTACGTGTCTTGAGACGGGGATCACAGTTGAGATGAGTTTATTAATACGGCCCTATGTCTATGATAACCTGACAGGATCATGTAAAAACATTTTAGAACATGTCAATTTTTTAATTAGGTATCCTAATGTACAAGTTTTTTATTCCAAGTACGTCACGTCATGTTGTCGTGTCCAGACAGTTGTCCTTTGACCTCAACTTACGACCAAAGTAAAACGCAAGAATATGCACGTTTTCCGCACCGCAAGGTCCAGTTACGCTTGCCAGTGCTTCGTTAACGAGCACACCAAGTTATCGATTATTTACAATTCTGTCACCAACGTCGGCGCAGACGCACAAAAAAGCGTCAGGAGCGATTACGGCGCGGAGGACGATCGTATCTCGCTCGACGAATAATCGGGTCCAAATTCAACGCTAGTAGCGATCTTGTAACCGGTTGGTTCGTTTGTATATTGCCATTCCTTATAGCCTACTCGCTTTTGCCCGCGACTTCGTCCGCATAGAAGTCGTTTATCGCTTTTCCCTGGGGAACTATCCAACTTTCCGGGATAAAAAGTACTCTATGTGTCAATTCAGGATAAGGACTATCTTTGTACCAATTTTCATTGAAATCTGTTCAGCCGTTTAGGCGTAATAGAGACAAAAAAAAAGAAATTCTTTTTAGTCCGTTGTCAGTTAAATTATCAAAAAATATTGGACACGTATTTTTTCTTTTGTCAACCAAACAAAAAATGACAAAGATAAAGCGCGTCAAAGTTCGGGAGTGGGGGCACGTGACGTCACTTCTGTGTAAAAATTGTACTAAATTGTACCAAGACGTGACGTCATGCGAGACTTCAACTCAATATATCTCTTTTTGACGATCTACCTGATCGACAAAGAAAAAATAATAGTTATCATCCATATTGAGTAGTAGGAATTACAATCTTCCTTTGGCAACAGAGGGAAGGGAAAGAAGATAATTATTTTTATCAAATGCGAGTGGAAGTATTGTATATACAAAAATGATCAAACTTGATTTCGAGATCCATTATAAGTACGAATGATGACCACGCTACGGACCGGTTTGAAGTATTTGACGATAGAGTCGTTACGGAAACTTTTTTGTGAGCAAAGTACACGGTTTTTCAACGTCAACGAGACATTGTCTGGTTTTTTACGAGGATCAAGTGTTTCAAGTGTTATCAGTGGTTTTTGCTGACAAATTAGGAGACGCACTGAACCGGTTCTTCGGCTAATATTTTTATATGCCAAGTTTGGGTGTTTCTGTTCATTTACCTTTGGATTTGGTTTATTTTAAGAGTTTAGTTGAGATAAAGAATATAGCTTTACTAAATATTTAAAAATAGGTAATGAAAATGGTCATTTTGAAGCTAAGAATCTGTATCGAATTCTGACTAAATTGGAAATACCAATTTTGATTAATTTTTATGCATTGTCAATCCGAAATACCTTTTATCCAAAATCAATTTTAGCCCGAATAATGTAATTATATTAATGAATAAAAGGTTGTCTGACTTCGCTGAAAACTTGTTTACGACAAATGATAAATCGTATCAACGTAAATTAGGACGAAAAATGCTAGGACAAATAATTAATGTGCTCCCCAACCCCAAGTCCCTCCGCTTCTTCCTTTTGTTTCGAATACTCGTTGTTTTCTTGCGTCTTTCATAAAAAAACTGCAAAATATTTGTTTGTAACTTTGGTTTGGACGTTTATGTTGTCTTATGCTCTTAAGAAACATACTTTAGAGCTGTTTGTGATATTATTTTTATGTTTAAATTCGACATGTATCCTCGTAAAAGCAGCGTCACACTCGTGCCCGGGCTGACCTTGTTTCGGTTCGACTCCGTTAACAATGTTATCTTTATCTCCACCGGCATCGAATCCACCTACTGTCTGCCCCAATTCGACCCGTATCCGCCACAACATCAGACCCTAATGGACCTGTTAGATTCGTATACGTACAGTATTGTTCGATGTAATTAACGAGATTTGATATATTACTACCCTTCTTTGTGAGCAGAATGTAGTCGTGCATGTAGCGCATTTGCTTTAGATTATTATAGGTGCTATATTTTAAAGGGTACACTGTAAAACTTTATAATGTTTGTTCGTTAGCTAGTCAACGTTATTTATCATTATTTAAATTACGAGCCTTTGCATTTACAGATTTAGATCTAGGTGTTTTGGATTCTAGAACTTTAATGTTATTAAGAATTAGGTTTATCCTTACGTTTTCCTAGAGCTACTTCCTGGCTATAATTAAATAAAATTCAATGACAAGTGAGTGTCAAACAATGTCCCTAAAAACTAAACAAACATACAGAAAGTCAGAAACATTGTTGAAGTGCCAAGTGTTATTAGAAGCTTCAGAGTTTCAGACAGACCAATTAGGCGAACGTTAATTGAAAATTAGTGGGTTAACATCGTTTATATCCCCGTCCTTTTCACTTTCATTATGTGTGAGTGGTTAATAGATAGACGTTAGATCACTGGCTTAACTCTTGAAAACATAATTTTATTTAATTTAATCGGGAGTTTCTCTATCAAGCTAAGAATTATTTGCAACTTTCAGAATTTTCAGAATCTTGAGCTATAATTATATATCATCAAATAATAAAAATATAAAATAAGTAATTATCAATTTAAAAAAAAAATACGCTCAAACATTTATAATTCCTCTTGCCCAATGACTTTGTCCCATAATGTTGAAATTAACCTATTTCCTGAAGTAGCAAATTTGTTAAGAAAGTTATCATCTGCACTCCTCAAGAGTTCAAGAGTTTCACCAGTAATCGCTGAAGAGTCCAACGTAGACTCACCGAATCGTTTCACATGTACGTCTCTGTTAAATGAAACTGTTCTTTTCGGTTCCTTCGTTTCGTTTTCGTTTTTTTTTACGTTATCGCCATCTTCGCTTTTGTCTGTGGCACCAGTTTCATCGGTCATTTGTTTATCGGCACCGTTCGGTACCACGGTATCGGTTTCTTTTAGCGTGGTTTCGGTATCATCGGTATAATCTGTGAACAGTGGCTGACTTGAGTTGCCATTGAAGATTTTCATATAACATCTCTCATAATAACTACATTTCTAGATGAGAATTTAAAAGCACGATCACAAAATAAAACTCTTTTAGTATTATTGTTAGTTACAGAGGAATTTGTATTGTGCTTCAAAAATATTAATGATAAAGCGTAAGCACTCACATGATTTTTTTTGTATTTTAAGGTCATAATGTTATATGTAATGTTTCGCAAATAAACTATTAAAACTATCTATATTTTCTTCGTGATAATATAATTTACTAGATAATAGAATCCA
The DNA here is from genome assembly GCA_963241965.1 of Tortrix viridana. Lineage (NCBI taxonomy): Eukaryota > Metazoa > Arthropoda > Insecta > Lepidoptera > Tortricidae > Tortrix > Tortrix viridana. The sequence continues at coordinate 8,688,104 of OY725193.1, read as the reverse complement.
AGTACTTCCTTGTACGCCGATGTTACATAATCATAATGTTATGTTTTTCTTCATACATTTTTAGCTACGTAACTATTCTATAATAGTTAAAAAAAACTACAATCTAGTCTGTAAAATTAGTAAATGTACATGATTATATTATAACAAAAGCTATATTATCTAGTATTCTAGAAAAGTATTCTTCAAGTACGAGTATGACATCATTATTTCACACTTGAGCACCATTTTCTCTACGGTCTATTGTGATAATGACACTGTAATATTTATTTACCTGTCTATGTATTGGGTGACATCAGAGCTGTTAGTTACACAGTCACTTCACTAGTGTCATTTGCTTCTGTCGCATTTTGATCTGAAACAATAGAGAATATAAGTTTATTTACAATAATAATATTTTTTTTGTTACGTTGAAATATAATTTATTCAACCCTGTGAACCCTGTTTTCTTAGAAGCGCCTTGCGTCAATCGTGCTATAGCTCAACTTTTTTATTTAAGAAAATTAATTTTATCAAGTCTGATTGCGTTTACAGATGTATAGGATATACTTGTAATTATTACTAATAGTTAACTATTTATAGATATGTATATGGACCTCGTCATATTGTGGAAAATATATGTCCTATCTTTTATATTGCAACTCACGAGACACAATAAAAGTGATGTCCCATTTGAGGATTTAAATTTTCTAGTCGGGCTATGGTATAAATGACCTTTATAATATTTTATCAATTGACAAGTTGAGAGCAATGTCCGATTCTGCGCTTATGATGAAATGTATCTTGAAGAAGAGTCGAAACGTTCAACACAACGTTAAGGTCCATCAGATAAAGATCTGGATCGTGACACGCACAGTTCGGACGGTCTTCAGTTGCAACACGCGCCAGAAATTTGTAAATTCTGTGCGAGTCCGCAATTACAAAACTTGCGGTTTCATTTAACTCATTTGGTATAAAATCACTTTTCTATTGTGGAGTATTACTTGAGTGAAGAACATTTTTGTAGGCAAACAAATGTTATGCGAATAAGAATCACATCAAAATTCTTTATTAAAAAAATACATGTGCAACGTGTTTTTAATTTAAGTTTCAGAAGCAGCTTGATACAGTATTTCGTTAAACATGATCCAATATAAAAGAACTAAGATTAATTGATTAAATCTTTCTAAAGTTTTTGGTATTAGATCCCCAACATCTTCGTGTAAGCTTACTTCATTATAATCATTTTGAATGAGTTTGACTTTTTCTGATGATCACACATTTCCCAACTCCCACTAAACATCCACTTGAGAACGTTCTGTAATGTACAAATCGATCGTTATGTCATGTATTGACGTGGGTGTTTGATCTTGCGACAGGTTCCGCTGACCACTTGCCAGGTGCCAGTTAACATAAGTGGATTTACTTCGCAAGCGTCCCGAATAATTCTAACTGGTTTTATTCGTGGAATACATTGTAAATATCTGTTTTAATTGATGTCGGATGCGTTTGTTTGTGGTTAAATTCAGTTATTTTCGGGCCAATTACATCAAGAAGATGAATCTCATCAATCAATTAGGTACAGCAAAAACTTTACTTGTTTCAAAATGTATGGGCCTGTCGGAACTTACTCCTTACCCCTTAACCATTAAATGCAGGGTTCAATTGTTTTCTCTTTCCTTTGACTTGACTAATAATACCAAGTGGACTTTTTCAACGTAGTTCTAGTTACTTTATTGTTTTTGTAATATGTGACGTTCTCAATATAAAGGGACCTTATGGATGCAGGCGGTTACGCCGTTTTTAGAACTGTTACCATAGTATTCGTATAGTTACAAGAATAAGAAGAGCGTAACTGCCTTCCTCCATAAGGTCCCTTTATATTGAGAACGTCACATAATGTTGCCAATAAGGCTTCAAAATACTGTTAAGTTGCGTAAATTTGTAACAAATATTCGACTCTCAGATTAATTACTACATAGTTGGGAAGGTTTCAAATTTAAAAGCGCAATAATTTCGCTATTTGTCATGTGTATTTGTGGTTAGACATTGTTAGAAAATCCCAAATAACTACTTGAGTTTAGATTTATCATCATCATGCTACCGTATTTTACATTAAGCTGATTGAAACCGGACTTATTAAATTAGCCGTACAAATAAAAATCTCTACAAATCGTGAGTCACGTACAATTTTTAATCCTTAATGCCAATATAATGTAACACTCTATTGTGGGTGGACGTAGGAAGGCAAACACGCCAAGGCGCTACTGGCCTTAGCTTGCCATCCTCTGCATTTATAGTTTCCTGGTACCGAGTATTTAAAATTATGTACATTTTTCTTATAGATTAAGTTGATTTAAGTAATTTTACGTTAGCTTCCTTTGCATTTATGATTTCCTGGTATCATACTGTTAAATTTGCATTACAAATAAATATTTTTTTAAAGTTTGCGTACTACATCCATCGTTCATTTTTGCTCCAAAGTACGGGTAAGTAGAACATGAAATAAAATGCCAAAAAGAGTGATCAACAAAAATGCTATTGATTGAGTCAGCTAATGTATTAAGTACCATGTAAAGAAAGGTGAAATATTTCGCATTTAGGCAAAATACAACCACAAGAACATACTGTATAATATGATTTTGTTTTCGAAATAGTCGATGCAACAGGTAACTTGTTTAATATTTGTTGTGAGTTTAAGGTGCTGTTATTACTTAATACCAGAGCCCGAGCGCATTTCGGGTTGGAACAGAGTTTTCCCGAAGATAATCAATTAACAAATCGATTTCTCGACTTCGAACATTTCAACCCCTATTCCGTATATTTCATCAAAATGAAATGAAATTTTCATGAAACTAATGCATATTTTAGAGACAGATTACTTGGATAAACGATAAAGGTTAAATAATTTGGGTGACTTGAAAATTGCCATATAATTTAACGCTGAATTTTAGCTAGCAAATAATATTAGAATATAAACCGGTATGTTTAAATATAGAAATACCAGTATCCCATCATAATTTGTCACCTAAATATTTAGATAATAAACAAGTGCCGTGTAATAGGAAGTCGAAAAAGGTCAACAAAAACTCGACCAGAAAGGTCAAGTGACGAAATTCGCTAATAAATAGGTGCTTATGCAGAGAAACAGTTGAATCATTCGAACGAAATTGCAAAATCATGGCTGACGAAAAGTAGCAAAGTTATGCATATGATGTAATTATAAATAAATATTTGTGGACAATCTCAGACAAATTGACCAAGTCCCAAAATAAGCTCTAGACGTGTCCCCTGCGGGCACAAGACAACAATAAACAAAACATAAAAGACCTCTGCTGAAAAGAAACAGTTCGTCGTTTGAAACATTTGGCACACACTAACCACATTGCAAATAGAAATAAGGCCCCAAAATTGTTCCTTGAAGCACCGCCCCAAACCATAGAATGATCAAATCAATTCCAAATTTCCAAAAACGATAGCCTTTCCGATTATCTATAAAAGGCTCTGTATTAATAACTTGATTTGCATTTAGTGTCTCATAGATACTTATAGACACCTACTGGCGTTATAGTGACATTACACGATGTAAATGGGTAGAGGTTTGCATGACGTCACAGCATCTGACGTCACGCGTGGGCTAGCAACATGGCTGTGGCATTTGGGAGCCGCGTCACGTTTCGAAGTGAGTCCTAGATCCGAAGGCTTTGTTGCCTGTTTTGGTAAATCAGCTTAATGATATACATACTTGAAAAATGTTAAGGATAATAGGACGCATAGTAAATTTCGGGGAAATATGTGTTTGAAATCCTTACCGCCTAAATTATCGTCAGGTATCGTACCTATATCTGACGGATAAATTTCGCTCTTTTTGCCTTTTTTATATATTTATCTTATTGCACAAAAATACAAATTTGAGTACAAAATGTTTTTTTTTTATAAGAGAGGGAGGCAAACGAGCATGCGAGTTACCTGATGGGAAGTAATCACCACCGCCCATGAATACCGACAACTCAAGAAGAGTTGTCCGTACGTTGCCGGCCTTGTAGGGAGATGAACGCTGAAAGGTGAACTTAACAAGATTAACTTAACTTCTTGCACTTGAAAATAGACAAGGGTAGGGCTAACTTTAACTGGCAGATAAATTTTACTTGTCGATTATGGAACAGGCCCTAAGCCTCCTAATACAACTTGTCTTCGATATGTTTGTCAGTTGCACTATCCATCAGAGAGTAAAGAAATGGAGTAGCATACACTCAATTTAGATTTTTTGTAATATTGTTTACAAATTAAGTTAAATATTATTATGATGATGATCAAGCTAAAAAAGACGTGTTTGATGACCTGATAAATCCAGTTTAAAGTGTTTTCTCAACAGTGAAACCATATTTCATACAGTTAAAATATGTAGAAGGAAGTACAAAATGGCAATTCATCAAAAATAATTTTACTCTAATATTGCTACAGTTTGTACAGTCAACATCAAAAGTACATACACACTTTTGTACCTTGTCGCTATACAGCCACGTTAGAAATGTCAAACAAGATTGTCAAGTATGTCAATGCTATAAAGCACAAAGTTGAGTTACTTTTGACGTTGACCACTTGGCGTACAATCACCAACTTACACTTAATTTATATTTACTGCTGCAACCTGTGCCGGGGTGTCACTGCAATAACTCTAGTAACCGCATCGATTTATGCTCACAAAATGTAGTTCGTTTAAAAACTCGTAGGGCATATACATATCAGGGTCCGACGGGGCAGGTGCGGGGCAAAGTGTTACAGGATCCTAATATTTTATTATTATGTTAAAATGGGTTTTAATTGGGGCATATTTTACTGCAATTTGTAGCCGGCAACAATAGCTATCTTTTTCTAATTGCGTACGCCAGAACAAGATGACCTCATATTGCCGGCTATAAAAAGTAGCCCGCTTAGAAGACCCTTAAGTATTAGTGCTATTTTAAAATTTTAACAACAAAAAAGACCTGCTAGAGTTTCTTGCAGCGCTTCTTCTCTGCAATGATGGTCTTGTCCAAAACGCTAGTAGATTCACTCCACTCCATTTTACCGACGTGTAAAAGAGCTTGCACGAGGCCAATTTACTGAATAAATATTTTGAATTTTGGAAAATGGGAAAACGTTTTTAAGGATCAAATCAGCTTTAAGTACTTAATGAGATTGCCATTCGGTGGTCATTAAATGAGGAATTGTTTAAAAATCTTCCTCAGTTTTTTTTGGGAGTAGGGGTACTACCCTGCTGGAGGGAGGAGAATAGGGGAGATATTAATACTATTAAGTTTTACTGTACTAGGTAGGATGCCAGAAATTTTAAGCGATTGCACTTTTCTGTCCGGCATTCCTCATTTTTAAAGCATATTTCCATCGGCGTAACGAGCCGCTCGCGGCGCCCGCGCACCGCGCTTGACTCATGGCGCTTTTAATTATCGCCAGATCGCAGATTAGCGGCTGTACATCACTGATTTTTTTATATTTACTATACTTTGCTTCGGTAACCCTGTTATTTTGTTGTAAAATATGGTAAACCAGATTCTGCCCGCGATTTCATTCACGTAGACCTAGTTCTTCGGAAACTTTTATATTGTCTACGTTAGAAACTGTCCATAGGACTTGAGATTTGAACTCCAATCTGTATATTAACGTTTATCAAAATTAATGCAGCTGTTTAGGCGTGAACACGTAGCAAACGGCCTATATTCCACTTTGTTCTTTTCCCCTATTGTTAACATTAACATAGCTGTATCTTACCAGTTAAAACGGTCGAGTCGTAAACAATACGATAGCAATAAGGTTTTAATAAAAATGAATATCTTTATTCCGTAAGTAGGTCCTGTAGGATCTTTTGCGTCTGAATCTACCAGCCACTGATAGTGTATTAAACGAGGTAGATATGGCACTAGCGCGCAGCAAGTGATGCGCTCAAATCCTGTCAATTGGTATGATTTAATTGCCGCATCTCATCCGATGCCAAGATCTTTATCGCTGTTGAAATAAGAACCTGTAATCCTATAATAAGGACAATAGCTGTCTCTTTTGTGTTCCGTATTCATTCATTTCTACGTTTAGAAGTAAGAATGTTGCGACGAATGTGTGTGTGTGTGTGTGCGGGGGAGCAAATCCTAATCGCCGCGCAGAACATGCCATATGTGACGTTCTCAATATAAAGGGACCTTATGGAGGCAGGCGGTTACGCCGTTTTTGGAACTGTTACCATAGTATTCGTATAGTTACAAGAATAAGAAGAGCGTAACTGCCTTCCTTCATAAGGTCCCTTTATATTGAGAACGTCACATATCTACCTCTAATAATCTATCAGTGCTACCAGCGTTTTCCAAGAGGAGAGCTTAGACCACTGTTGAGAAGAAGCATCGCAAGAAACTCAACAGTCAGTAAATTTTTTTAAATAAATTTTTATTATAATAATAGAACTTAAGTTAGTGTTTGAAACGATTATAATATGAAATAACAATAAAAATAGCAAAAGAACAATAATAAGGAAAAGAAAATCTACATAGCATGGGTGAGTATGCTCTCCCGGTCACTCATTAAAACCTTAACACAATATTAAGTAATTGAGACATCAAAGTAAACAGGCTAACTGCCGCACTCAGATACGTCAATTAATTTTTAAGTTTCAAATTCAAATTCCTTTATTTCGTCAACATAGGTTAACAAGTAGGTGACAAAGGTATATTATGTTGTACAACCATGCTGAGCCGTTTAGGTGTACGAAGTCTTGTTTAAGGCAAGCATCTTTAAACAAAAATAAAAGAGGAAAAAATTAAAAAATGTAAAAACTTATATCTATAGTAGAGTTAAATAATGAAATAGTCCAAACGCATATGTATACAGTTAATCCAATTTAGCATGTTCGTATTTTATACTTAGTTACAGTTAATTAATTAAATATGAATGTACAAATATTTAAATTCAGATTAGTCATTTGTATTCTTAATTAAGATAGGTATAATAGCATGCACAATTATTGATTATTATTTACGAGGGTAGGCTATCATCATTTAAAAATTCCATAACATGATAGTAACATTTCTCGGATAGAAATCTATATAACATGCATTTAAATCTAGTTACAGTTAACTTTTGCCATGATTCAGGTAGTTTATATTATACATTTTTGGTGCCATAGCTAGAATGTTTTTTCTCATCAAGGTGGTTCATTAAAGTTGCTGCTTCTTATTCTATTGTTATAGCAAAGAAAGTGACAGCAGTTACTTTAATGAAACATAAAACTTAGTTGACGTCTCTGAGTGCGGCAGTAAGAGACAATTCACATTAACGTTGACTTTTGTTGACTGACATTAAGATTCTGTTTCGAACTAGCGAAATTTTGACGTACGCCTCAAGGAACCTTTATCAGTGTGCAGCTAGCACTAGATACAAGTATACTGTACGAGTTGAACTCAGTCGTTGGCGGCATACCGTAAAAGGCCGAGTCCGAATCGCGTCCTTGCTCGCCGTATACAGGAGAACTACATTCTACGCGCACGCGCACTGCACCAGTAACTGTTGAGAACTGACCTGCTAAACTTATCTAGCAGATAAAGTTTTGGAAGTTTTCCACCATTGCTTATATTGAAGGTTTCAAACACCCCGAGTATAAAAGGTTTCAAACTACGTATTTTCAACCATGAACCTAAAGAGAACCAAAAAGGATGTCCTTATGTTGATTTCACCAACAACTTGACAGACGATCAGAGTGTTAACAGCTGTCAAAATGTATCAACTAACAGTCGGTTAATATTTAACATCGTTTGGTGAAATTGCTACTTTCACCAAACGATGGATGTTCAGTTACATTACATCGACATTCAAGCAAAATAAAAAATACCAAGGGTAAATCTCACACAAATTGACCTAGTCCCAAACTAAGCTCTAGGCTTGTCTAGGACAGTCGAGGACAGAAAGATGTTTACACTTTTTCACCTTATGCCATTGTATTTAAGGTCCAAAAGTGTATACATCTTTCTGTCCTCGACTGTACTGTAGGTACTAGACAACGATAGACATACTTATATAGAGAAATACATACTTAAATACATAGAAAACATCCATGACTCAAAAACAAATACTTGCGCTCATCGCACAAATATTTGTCCTTACCGGGATAAGAAGTTTATTCTAAATTGCTTCAAATTGTCTTTGCTTACGTGTGTGTGTAAGTATGGCCAAGAACTTTAGTTTCTGTCGGAATGACAGAGTCAAGTCACTAGAAATAAATGTGACGTTCTCAATATAAAGGGACCTTATGGAGGAAGGCTATACGACGCTCTTCTTATTCTTGTAACTACGCGAATACTATGGTAGCAGTTCTAAAAACGGCGTAACCGCCTGCCTCCATAAGGTCCCTTTATATTGAGATTGAGAACGTCACAAATTACGTCACCAATTAATTGACTTTCTGCGACGGACTCTGTATCGCCTTATTGTAATTAAACAGACATTAAAATGCCAATCTCACACAACTCCACCGACACGCGACATTACGCGTGGATCATTTTGTTCTAGTTTTACCACATCATTTAATTTTACCTTTACCTCTGCACTGTCAAGTGATATAACGCGTTGAATGGAAACTTTTGAAAGAGTATCGAAGGCTTTTTTTTTTATTGATAATGGGTTTGCTCTTGACTAACTCTTGCCCTTGGAGGACGAAGATTCAGTCTACGATGTAGCGAGCTCACCCAGAAGATGCCTATTCACTCTAGCTCTAAATAGGTCAGATTACAATTAAACACAGACGCCGGAATCGCATTCCACTCTTTTGCAGTACGCATTATGAAAGATGATGCAAAGCGCTTAGTTTGAAAAGGCGGAATCTGAATTTCGATTTTATTCGAGAACGATAACCATAAATGGTCACAGATAGCTAAGAATGTACAGCCTTGAACACCGTCGAAAGATCGTCTGCTTCTCGGTGTTTTACAGGATACGCTCTGGGGAGTGTGCGAGGGCTGCATGACCTAATTCCACAAGCTCCATTCCGTTATCGTGGGTCTAGGCGCGAACTCATCGTTGATCCAACTATTCGCACGAAGCGGTTCGCCTCTCCCTTTCTCTTGTGGACCGCTAAGGAGTGGAACTCTCTTCCAGCTGACCTTTTTCCTGAAAAGTATAACTTGGACCTTTTCAAATCGAGAGTGAATAGGCACTATCTAGGTAAGAATGCTACATCTTCGGCTTCATCATCACTTTCCATCAGGTGTGATCGAGGTCAAATGTTTGCCTATCATACATGTACTAATGTACTAATGGATGAACTTTTTTCATGTATTTGTATATCTAAAACAGCTATGTTATATGTATTTAACTAACTCCGCTTTTTATTTTATTTGCCACTAGCGACCTGCCCTCGCCTCGCTTTGTTCCGGGTACTATATATATATATAAGCGACTTTGTTTATACTATATAGTGATAAACGATTGACTTTTTTTTATTAAAAGTCGACAGTTTTTCAATAAAATTGTCTGTAAATTCCTTCCACATTCGCTTTGATAATTGCCATACCTGACCACCGAAAAGAAACAGTGATGAAAGTAATATTTGCGTTATTCAATTCAAAATCAAAAATTTAATTTTCAAATCACGCGGCCGCTTTTTTGATTTCTTGAAATGGCGGTTTACATATTACATTACCAAATCCACGAACCAGTCCCACGTTTGTTTCTGAGTGGTTGGCTAACTTGGTTTATTAAAATTCTGTGTTCGTCCGACCTCCATTAAAATATTGGGCAAAACTGGTATTCTGTGCATTTCGCTGACATATTGCAACTATTTTCTTCGCAAAACATAAGTTTAAGTTAGGCTTTCAATATCTCCTAACATCATCAGGTATCTCATGATTCTCAAGGGTATCTCGAATTTAAAACGGTATTTCATCACTTTATCGAAACACCTTTCATCGAATGTATCATTTCATCGAAAGCTAATTTTTGCTGTAACCTTATTGTTTTCAGGTTATCTTAATCATGGGTTACGTAGGTTAGGTTAGGTTAGACCTGACACCACCATAAAATTATAACTCCTGCACGTGGAAATTAGCTTCCTATGAAATGAAATTCGATGAAATGATACGTTCGATGAAAGGAGTTTCGATAAAGTGATAGGTACCCCTCTAAAACACCATCCTTCTTGAGCAGAAACGAAAGACCTTGTACATAAAGATGCAGTGAAAAACCAAGAAATATCCGATAGATGAACCAACTGAGTAGATATGTATTAAAATGACGAAATCTATCATCGATGATGACGAATAAACTGTTATATATATTCTTTTATTTAAGGTATGTAATAATATGGCGAAATCTATCATAGATGACGAAATAATTATAAGTATTCGATTAGGTACCCACCATGATGAACAGGAACTGAACCCACACTTAACATTTGTCATTGCTAAAGCCTTGCAAGCCCACAGCTGCTTTTGGCGAAGTCCCAAAATGGCGGGCCAAGGTCCAATGACCCAGCACTCTTACCTCGCCGAGAGGTCATCAAGTTTTTTATTCAGCGGTCAAAAGATATGCAAGAGCTTCAAGAAATAAATAAGGCAAGACTAAAGGGGTCCATGTACGGTACGATTTGTCTTTACGAGCCGTCGTTTCAGACCGATTGAAACGACGAATCGATGATGTCTATATCGCTAACAATTTTCGTTACAGTTTCGTACAATTTTTGTAGTCACGGTTTTCTTCAGATTAATCGAAGGGTCGAATCGTACCGTATATGGTTATTAGCGTATATCGGGGGTCAGTCGTACACAATTTGATCTAAAAACGTTATCCATAGCGGATATCTTATTGTTATATAATAGATTTAAGGCATCTGTAAAGCAAACTTACAAAAAAGCCTATTATAGAGTAGATGATTATTTAGTGGACAAAGACATATGGTCGGATGTTGCACCTCCAGTAAAACATGACATAACCGCTTCATAAAAATATTGAGTGTTGTATATTTTGTTGTAAGTATACTTTGACATTTAAATATCAATTCTGTTGGGTGTGTGATAATTCGAATTTAATAAGAGGGGAGGCCTTTGCCCAGCAGTGGGACACTAAAACAGGCTAAAAAAAATACTTTGACCTTCAAAAAGTGTTCTGTATGAATCTATTTTGAATAATATGTTCTTGTCTTGTCTTTTTACCTTCCGACTCCTTCAACAGATGCTCTTAAGGCTGCTTTAGTGAATTGATCTTGATTGAGATAACCGATTCAAGACACGTCAAAGTAAACAAGAGAAAACTGTCATTACGTGTCTTGAAGACGGGAATTACTATACTCGTGGCTCTCTGGGCCGTATTAATAAACAATTTGGGTGAGATGGTCGTCTCAAAACACGTCAAAGTAATTGTTTATTCATAGAAAACTGTAATTTCTGATGAGCCTTGAGATGGTCATCTCAACTAAGATTGGATTATAGCAGTTACGCCTTTAATACACCGACGATTCGAACCGCGAAAATGAGGCAAATACGCGATATTTATGCAAATCTGAACTCTTTGTGTTAGCAGAGTTTCGCATTCGCATTTGTTTCGCGGTTCGCAGCGTCGGTGTATTAAAGGCCTAACACACCATGATATTACATCGCATTTATGGACAAACTTGATGAATAACCGCACTTTTAGCAGAAGTAACACTGATTTACGTAGTAAGATATGTTATTAACCTTTCCATGAAATGAGGACTCGTTAAAAATCCACATTCGAAGGTTTTCAGTTCATTAATATTTAATAAATGCATCAAGCATTCTGCGAGTTGTTTTAGCTGCATGCCGACATGCGATGCGAATTACTATCACGCGAAACTTAAATAAGTAAGATGAATGTCCTTCGGACGGAAGCTCGTTGACATGCATAAATCTGTTTGACCTAACGTATTGTATTGTATTGTTTCGTCAAAAATCTTTTTACTGAACAGTCTGAACACCCTTGTAGGTTGAAATTTCAGGGTTTAATAAATATCTGTTGTGTAGAATAGTTAGGTAAGGTTAGTTTTATGAATTCTGAAAAAAACCTTTCAATTGAAAAAATATATTTTCGACCAAACGATACATTAGGTCAAACAATGATTATGCCACGCGATATAGACCCCTTCGGACAAATAAACGAATTAGCAAGATGGGTCGTCTTTAGTGTTTGTGTCGTTACTGGTTTTTGAGTATTGTAAGGTGATTTTAAATCACGGTCCCTCTAAAACTAGCATCACGATTCCGGCGCAACGACATATTTTTACAAGCTTTCATTTAACTTCGCACGTTTGTTAGTTTGTCAGTATGTTCAGTTCAAAGTTTCCATGTAAATTTTGAGGGTCTCTATTGTTTGTCATAAATAATCATCATTTGACATAAAGGCTTTTGAAAACTGTATCATTGTCAGGATTGTTATAAAATAAACATAACCCAACCAAGTTCCATGCAATGATCTTTTAAATAATCTTGAAATGTTTAAGGTTTTAGAAAAAAGAAAATTTAAAAGAAGGGATCCCAAATTTTGAATCAGTTTCCGTAATTTGAATTGGCTGAAATTTTGAAAACATAAGTATAAAATTTTTCGCATTGTATCCGTGAAAGTAAAGTCATAGAATTTCGTATGGTGACTGGTGGTGACGTTTGTGCTCATTTAATTTATTTTATAAGCCGACTAACGTAGGTACCTACTTCTGCATCTAGTACATTGACTCCATGTTACCGAACTTACCAACGTACAAAAAAAAAGCACGTGGCCAATTAACAGAATAAATCTTTTTAATATATTTTTCCACGAAATTTAGTAAAATTTGGGCGATTTAAAAAAGAAGTACATATCGTTAAGGGCAAAATTAAGAAACGGTAACTTTATCATTGCGTTACGAAAATTAACTATACTGCTATAAGACAAATGGTGGTATCTCAGACAAAACTCCTGTAGCAAGTGCAACCATATTACTAACGGGTGAGGATTGAATCTGCTTCGGTTATTGAATTTGAGATACCGCCTAATGGCGTGTGAGGGCAGTATATAAGGGCCGTATTAATAAACTCATCTCAACTCTGATCCCCGTCACAAGATGCGTCAAAAATGACAGTTTTCTATGGTTTGACGTTTACTTTGACGTATCTCGAGACGAGGATCAGAGTTGAGATGAGTTTATTAATACGGCCCTTATTAATGTACGACTTTGGTGACGCAATGGAAAGTTACCGTTTCTGAATTCTGCCCTGCTAAGGTAAAAGGCAGTATTTTACACAAAACTACTGTAGCAATTGCAACCTTATTACCCAGTAATGAGGTTGCAATTATTACAGTAGTTTTGTGTAAAATACTGCCTTTTACCTTAGCCAGGCGGAATTTCAGTTCTTAGGCGCTGGGTTCTCTGACCGCCCGCCGCGGGCGACGGACGACGGACGCGGGCGTACTGCCGTTACATTGCGCGCTCGGTTAGAAGACCTATCGGAGAATGCGTGTAATACGACCAATGTAACGGCAATACGCGTCCATCGCCCGTCGCCCGCGGCTGGTGGTCAGAGAACTCCCGGCCTTAACTATGAACACTTTTTTTTAAACTGCCTAATTGCACATCGGACAACAAGTCACGAGAGAAGTGGTACGTCAAGGAGATAGTAGATAAACCGAATCAGTTCTGTGAAGTTGGCTGTGGAATGTGGAGTGGTCTCAGGCAAGTCTGTGCCATGTAAAGTACGGTCAATGAGACGAGATAAATAATATTAACAAACTGACCGATACTGAGTTATATTGCGATAGCGAGCGATCATTATATCTGTCCTTATTTCTCGTACGCAATAATATCTTCAGTTGGTCGATGACGGCTGTCGTTGCGTGATTCGTGGTGGAAAGCTGTCAGTACAGAACTTGTCAACATTAGGGCCGCCATTTTGTGAAGTTCATTTCTGTTTGGATTGCGTTCGAAGTGACGCGATTTTTTTCGTTTCCGTATTATTTTGTTGTTGTTATTACACGTAGCTCGCAATAATATCTCATATTTTGAAGATGTGAAAAAATTGCTACAATAAGGAATCCAAAATGTATCTGCTAACAAATGGTGAAATTGTGTGTTATCATAAAAATAGAGAACAAAATTGACAACATGATTGTAAATGATAATACAATAGATAGTTTTGTCATAAATACGGCTGATTCGAACTCTTCTAACGAATCATCTTCTGATACAGACGACGATGACTAGAATAGGAAGTTTAAAATTTGTATATAATTTCTTCAAATAAAAATGTTTTGAACTCCTACAAGCTTGTTTACATTCTTATTCTCGTCTCTTGGCCTTACTTTAGGACAGAAGACAGCAGTTAGATAATAATATAAATTTACTAGGTATAATTATAAGTAATTCATATTCCGTAACGTATTAATTATCAAGTAACGCCAGGTTATTACCGCTTTATAGTAACGACTCGACCTTGACTGGAGGAAAATTCTCTGCATTAACAAACAGCTGTAACTAATTGTGGGCAAAAATAATAATAATTATAATAAGTTCGTGTAAAATTCAAAGTCATAATTACGTTCGGCGTGAAAACATTTTTATTTTAACGTAAACCGTAGGCTATAATTTTCGCGATGACGAATTACTTCACAGTAATTTTTAATTAATTTGTTTTCGCAAAGTTGAAGTTATTAAGTTATAAGTTGTAACTAGTTTGGTATGGAAGTGGAAAAATATTAAATTAAAATCGGGTCATCCGTTTAGAAGCTACGATACCTACTACAGACAGATACACAGATACACAAATACAGATACACACGCTAAACTTTTAACACCCCTCTGTTTTGCGTGGGGGGTTAAAAATAGTACGCCAAAGGCCAATTCTAATCGAGATCGGGGATTAAGAATGAAGAAAAAATACGAGGGGGGAGTCCAGAGGGGGGAGTCCAGAGGAAGGGGGGGAGTAGTGGTAGTGGTGGTGGGGTGGGAGGGGGAGTTCAACCGTTTGGAAACCTGGTGTGCTATTAGAATAAGGCAATTTAAACTACCTAACTGATATAAGGACTAAATAGAATTCTACATAATCGTGCTCGTGAAAGCGGGCATGCTAGGGAAATGAATACATCTATTCCATATTCTAACGTAAGACTTAACGCCTAAGGTTTCAAATAAAAGTGTCTCGTCCTGACTTTTATTACCTTTTATTACAAAGCGACTATAGCGATTTTCACTTTTTTATATCGATTTTATCAAGGCGGGACACGTTTATTTTAAACGTTAATCGTGTCTTACGTTAATAGAATATGGAATAGATGTATTCATTTCCCTAGCATCTGTCAGATTTTATTTCGTGTATATGCATGCTAAGCCCGCAATCGAGTGACAAAATGGCTGTTAATTTACAAGCACAATCAGATCGTTACCGGAGCCTTGACTGACATTCTCTTTTTAATATAGTTCGCACTTTTAACTGTACTCAATAAATAATGTTGTTTTTTTCGTCACAAATGTTGTTTTTCAGCCTTAAAGGAGTTAAAATAAGAGAAAATATGTAGTAGAGCCCAATTGTCTATAGTCTTTAAAGAAGTGAACAATTTTACGAACTAGTGCAAAACTGCCCTGCTAAGGTAAAAGGCAGTATTTTACACAAAACAAATGTAGCAATTGCAACCTTATTACCCAGTAATGAGGTTGCAATTGCTACAGTAGTTTTATGTAAAATACTGCCTTTTACCTTAGCAGGGAAGCCCCCGACCAAATCGGGACCCCTAATTTCCGAGCTCATAACTCTTAAATGGCTTAACAGATTTTCATCAAACCAAGCTAAGAACACTCTCAATTAAGTCACCTTTCTAACAAAAAAAAAAAAATCAGCTTATCCGTTCAGGAGCTACGATGCCAGACAGATACACAAATATACACGCTAAACACCTAACACTCCTCTCCTTCTTTTGTCTGTGTGCTCGTTTGCTAACCTAACCTAACCTTAAAAACTAAAACCCGGCTGTAGACTTTTTTTTTTTTGGATTGACATTCACTGTTGGTGCAACGCACCGGCACAGCTTCACAGGACGAGAACCGACTGAAGACTAGACTAGTATATAGTTTTTATATAGCCTACTACTCGCACGTTTTCGACGAATCATATGACACCCCATTTATCAAAATCGGTCCAGTAGTTTAGGAGCTAGAGTGGAACATCCGATTTTTGGTCACATACATACATACTAGCATATGCCCGCGACTCCGTCCGCGTAGAAGTCGTTTATCGCTGCTCCCTCGGGAAATGTCCATTTTTGTGGGATAAAAAGTAGCCTATGGCCTATTCCAGACTATAATCTACCTCTGTTCCAAATTTCATCCAGATCCGTTCAGCCGTTCTGGCGTGATTGAGTAACAAACATCCAGGATTTAGACTGTTAACCACATAACACTTCTTTTGCTTCGCACAGTCGGGTAATTAAACTATATTCTAGTCCACTGGTTATGTCATCCGTGGTCCGTGGGTAACGTGACTCCTCGCTCCGCCACACGTGGCCTCGTGCGGTCAACTGTCTCCGTGTCTTGGAGGTGATATAGTTCGGTCAAGGGCACGGGTGACATAACTGACAGCGTTCATTAGATAATTGTCTGTTCATAGCAACAGGCCTAGCATGCATGCAAGCGATAAAATTTGACAGGTGCTAGGGAAATGAATGACTTAAGGCGGTTTAAAATAAGTGTCCCGTATTGATAAAATCGCTATAAAATGTAAAAACCGCAATTGTCGCTTAGTAATAAAAGGTAATAAAAGTCAGGACGAGACATTTACTTTAAACCTAAGCGTTAGTCCTTTAGAATGTGGAATAGATAATAGATGTTTCCCTAGCACCTGTCAAATTTTATCTCGTGCTTGCATGTTAAGCCCGGTGAGGGTCTTTTATATTATAGGTCTGCTATTAATATGAACAGTCCGGTGTTCTTGATAAGTTGCATTTTCTTATGCCAACGGCTGCAAGAATCTGTCAAATCTGGAATTGACAAAGGCAACCGACGAGACCGTACGGCAGCTTACGCTATAAATTATGTGAGATTTCTGAGAAAATAATTCTATTACGATTATACTGTGTCTACATATTCTACATACGTCTGTGTCTACGTGTGTTTGTTATATGATTGACTTGATATGATATATCAACAAGGTATTATAAATTTTTTGCTTTGCCAAAAGGTCTACCGGTTGAAAATGCCATTAATAGATCGCGTTTTAGTGCAACAAAGATTTAACAATAAATAAATAAATACAATTTTTGAGCACATTATTAGAGAGGAGGTCCTAATCACGGTCTTACATACTGGTCTTGCAACTGCGCAAAATTTCAATGGGACGCAGTGGCTCCACTGTTGAAGTAAAATCCAGGTGGCGCGTGGCGCTGCGATCGAGGGATGCAAAACATAACCTCGATTTTTGAAATCCCATCGCGAGTGACGTACGATACGTTGGTTTTGTGTACATTTAGGGTTCAATGCGCGTGTTTCACGCATGCGCGACTATTCATCTTTGTCGCACCGGGTATCCCTCGCTCGCAGCGACGCTAGCGGCAAGAGGCCCACGATAAAACCCAGAGTTGCAAGAGTATGTAAGACCGTGGTCCTAATTCTTTTATCCTACTGTATAGTGGATTCGCGGGTAAAGCTAAGCTTAAGTGCTACTTTCATCGGATAGAGGCTAACTATTCTCAAAGTCAATTTGCCATAACCCTCATAACTTTTTAAAAAGCGGAGCATGTCCACAAGAAACAAAACTCTCTTAACGATGCATAGGTAATTGTCTTATAAGAGACAAATACAGCCTCGTTTAACGTTTAAATAAATGAAGCTTGGCACACGCACAAGGTCGCCGCAGTAATGCATTAACATACGCGTTCAACTGGAACAAGACTGCCGTTAAAAGAAAAAGGTTGTATAAGTGTGAAATCCATAATACGTATATTGCTTTCGACGGCGTAGCGCGTTCTAATTGTTATAGCGTTTCCAATCCATGAATGCGTTCCACTACTAACTTTAAACAGTTGATGGAATATAGTAGCCTGCTAGGGTCTTGACCGTTTGGCACAACGGCAAAGTTTAATATGAGCTGTCAGTGTCACGTTTGGTTAGCCGCCCCCCTCCCCCCACCCGCTCCTATGAGCGTGACGTTAATAGGGATGACGTAAAGAAAACGAAATTATATTTAGTCTGTCAGTAAGATTGCCAAAGCTTTTGGGTTATAAACGTAGATTTTTACTTAAGTTGCTATTCCGGTGTTGTATTTTGTTTTTAATTTAAATCGACATGACGCTGGCTAATCAAATGTAGTAGCCATTAAAAAAAAAAAAAAGATTGCCAAAAAATATTGAACACGTATTTTTTCTTTTGTCAATCAAACAAAACATGACAAAGATAAAGCGCGTCAAAGTTCCCGAACTTTGTGGGGCCACGTCACTTCGGTGTAAAAATTGTATTGAGACGTGACGTCATGCGACATTTCAACTCAATACATATATCTCCATTTTTCTATCTATATTTTTATGCATGTAATCAAAAAAATACGTGTTCAATACTTTTTGATAATCTACATATCTGACCGACATGGTTTTTTTTTTATTATGGATTACCAACAGAGAATACAATGGTTTTGTGCTGATAAATTGATAGGTACATGTTACATTTTAGAACTAATTGTTTCCCTAATTATAGGTAACCTCTATATATAACCTGTAATTAAGTTATTAATAAAATGAGTCGTTATCCCTATTTATGGAGGACAAGGTGACCATCTTGCCTCAACTACTGATATTTTACTGCTTGATTGAGTAATTTGACATCGTATCGATAGAGCTAACTGCTATTTGTCACACTACGCAGTATTCGCCAAGTGCGCAGTTACCTATCCTTTGCTTATTTAAGTAAACACCGCGTTCAACTCATATTTACAAAGGTATATGAAATAACTGAATAAAATTAACTATGACAGCTAAATGACCCGAAGGGGTACCTTTTTGCCTCAGATATACACAAAAATCATGAACCCATTGTTAGACTAAATGACGTCGGAGTTTTCTTCAAGCATTTTGCCTTCAACTAGATTAAGATAATAAATAACATACATACAACACATATAAGGTCTTCCGCGAACATTTACTGCTAAATAAGGGCAATCGCAGCGTTGTGATACTTTGTGAGTAATTGTGACGTTCTCAACATAAAGGGACCTTATGGAGGCAGGCGGTTACGCCGTTTTTAGAACTGTTGCCATAGTATTCGTATAGTTACAAGAACAAGAAGAGCGTAACTGCCTTCCTCCATAAGGTCCCTTTATATTGAGAACGTCGCAATTGATCAATGTGTGAATGTGCGTTTCTGTGCAAGATATGTGCAGCATAATTATGTTCGTTTATACATAACTAGCTTTTGCCCGCGACTCCATCCACGTAGAAGTCATTTATCGTGTATCCCACGGGAACTTTCAAATTTTCCGGGATAATAACTATCCTATGTCCTTCCCCGGGACCCAAACTATCTCTATACCAAATTTCCTTTAATTCGGTTCATCGGTTTAAGCGTGAAGAGGTAACAGACAGAGTCACTTTCACATTTATAATATTAGTAGGGATGGCTCAAAAACTGCCTTTGTACTAGTATACTTGAGATAGCAATATACTTTAAAAAAATACCCAACCGTCCCTGGGCCATGTAGCCATGTGGTTGCCATGCCCCCCTCCCTCCACACCCCCAGGACGAGTGAATCGCCTGCAGACCTAGGGAAACCCTAACTAAAGAAAACGAGACAGGACCTCATACAAGCTGGATTTTGAGGTCATAAGCCCTCACCCCTCCCCTAAATAAAATACTTAATCCGTCCCTGAATTCGGTGTCGCAAAACATAGCTATACTTCCAACCACCTTATTCCCAATGTAATTTTTTTTTATAATTATTGTAATATTTTTTTAATAATCAGGGAGGCCTTTGCCAAGCAGTGGGCACACAGACAGTTTAAAAAAATGTTTTTCTTTCAACACACTGCAGAGAAAGAGCCTGGTACTCAGACCTCCCCCTATTAGCCCACCCAAGTGCCTCTTGAATTGCCCACAAGGACTTCATTCCACAACCTGTCTGCCCACTCAACTGTATTGTGACAGGCAGATGGGTGACATTAGCGTGGCAGGCTTGATTTAAGGGTAAAGGCACGTTTAGGTTGTATGGGAATATTCCGACAAGGAAATATTTTTAGTGTCTTTTATAAAAGATCTAAAGAAACAAAATCTAAAATACTAATCTTATTCTAAATGTTTTTAAACCTACTAAGATAGAAAAAATACTACCATGTTAATATAACTGACATTCGTAAAATATACCTACATAATATGTATAAAGACGGTTCTGGTCCTTCGAACCGGATTTTCCTCATCACACATCAATATTAATGATTAATGTCGTAAATGTTAATGTATTACAAGGTTTAATTTGCAGACAGGACCTGTATAGGGTGCTTCCGCGTCGCGTCGCGTTGGGAAGCGCTGGTAGATTTTGACGTGTAAAAGTGCCCGTGCGGCCTACTTACTGAATAAATATCTTTTACCTTTTTTATCTTTATCTTTTTTACCACCACATTACCCGCTAACCCCGCCAACAACTGTGTTCGCACTGTTGTGTTCCAGTATGGAAAGCAGATAAAATGGCTAGCATAAAGCATTCCATTTTGGGGTATTAACAGACACTTTTTCGCATTAAATAAAGATAGGGAAAATGATACTGCCCTGCTAAGGTACACAACAACACACAACAACAACAACAACAACAATAACAACATAACAACAACACAACAACAACAATTGCAACCTCATTACCGGGTAATAAGGTTGCAATTGCTACAGTAGTTTTGTGTAAAAACTGCCTTTTATTTTACCTTAGCATGGCAGGATAGCCTTATACTATTCTCAGTGTGAACGTCGCCAGGCCATTAAGATGCAGGCTTCCTCGTCAGATCGCTATGCAGATCGACTTGACTCGTCACTAAATAGGCGAGTAGCTGCATACTGGTAAGGCCAGTCCGTGGTTTATGGAGGTATTCACGTGCATTATGTAAATAAATTATTTTAAACGAGAAACTACTTGGGCTTGGGCTTTTGGTTTGATGAAGGTTTATTATGTCCCGTCATAAAGTGCACAAACGAATAAGGGTGAAACTAGTCATGTGATTTTATAACGGAAAAAAAATAAAACAAAATATTTTTTATTTTAAATAGAGTATACAATAATTATTATTGTAAACACCATACAAAATTTAAAAAAAAATCCGTGATAAAATCACATGTAGTTTCAACCTTATTCGTTTGTGTAAGACATCCTGTATAAACTAGTTTTAAGTGGCATAGGAAACGCAATGCTCGTTGGATTTTTATGGCTATGAAAATATATATTAATTTTATTTATTGATTTCCACGTGATTACAGCCAAGTACGAGTATATTGGCAGATCATCATTAAAGTCATCAGGTAAACCTTACAGTTAGCCTGCGCGTGCGCGTGGGCGACAAGGTGACGAGTGACGTCATCGCTGCGCGGGCGACGCTTGTTTGTTTAAATAGCTAAGCCATTACTTATAGTACTAAAACGCCATAACATATTTTATTGCACGTTTCTAGGAAAAATACCAAGTGGCCTAGCCAAGGGGTGTAACGGTAACTTGAGCGCTTTTCGAAAACTGTCAAAATGTATAGGATTGACGCAAGCTAACGTCGTCAGTCATCAGTCGCGTCAGCCGCTTATTTATGTCAGTTCCATACATTTAAGTTATCGTAATGCATATTGGCTAAGGCACCGGGTAAAGAAGCAAACGCAACTGAAAAATACATGTGTTTTTTTCACATTTATGTACACCTCAATCTCGTTAGATAAGATACTGCGCTGGTTTCACAGACGATCGTCAGTGAAACCAGCGACTAAATGTAGGCAGTTGAATGTCATTTACCCAGCTTGACGGACGACGTAAATTCGCCGGCTATTCATCGACTGAGTAGAACTGAATGACATAACGTTAACAGAATAACAGCTGAAGTTGCCTCGCGCGCTCGCAGTAACGTTTCTTTTATATTTAGCCAGAGTGCTTCGTCGATGAAATTCAGCGGCCAAAATGGTTAACAGTTCGTTGAAGAAATAAAAGGCCGGTGCTCTTTAATTCGGACGAAAAACCGCACGTTTCCCAACCGTTTCATTTGGCCAAACGCTTTTTATTCCGAAACTGTAAATATTTCAGGATTTATTTCAGGACTATTGTGTAGAACCCTATAGGTTAGGTTAGTTATATAAAAATCCTGAAATATTTACAGTTTCAGAAAAAAAGCGTTTGGCCAAATGAAACGGTTACGAAATGAAACAGTTTGGGAAACGTGCGGTTGGTAAACATTAGTGAAACTGAAAGGCCAGTTAAGAAGTTATCTTAACTGATGATGATGAAAGTCTATGAGCCGTATTAATAAACGAATCTTGGTTGAGACGTCCGTCACAAGATGCGTCAAAAATGACAGTTTTCTATGGATTGACGTTTACTTTGACGTGTCTTGAGACGGGGATCACAGTCGAGATGAATTTATTAATACGGTCCCAAGAGCCGTATTAACAAACTGATCTTGGCTGAGCATCTGCTCTTCTCATACTACTCGTACGGCTATATTAAAGGTGTCAGTTGGTAGCCGACTGCACGCAGCAGCAGCAGACGACGTGTCGCCGCGACACTACTGGTTTCTATGTGCTTCTATGAATGCGACGTGTCGCTAGCTACAAAGGGAATTTCATAGAAATACATAGAAACCAGTAGTGTCGCGGCGACACGTCGTCTGCTGCTGCTGCGTGCAGTCTGCAACCGACTGACACCTTAATACGGCCCTATGAGGCCTATAATGAATTTCACTGGTTCAGTACCAGATGTTCAGTTTTAAACATGCCCAAGGTTAATTACCAGCATCATCTATATCATTAAATAAATATCAGGGACAATCTCACACAAATTGACCTAGTCCCAAACTAAGCTCTAGGCTTTACTAGGCAACGATATACATACGTATATAGAGAAATACATACTTAAATATATAGAAAACATCCATGACTCAGAAACAAATACTCGCGCTTATCACACAACTATTTGCTTATGGATACCAGGATTCGAACCCGGGACCACTATTTTCGTAGGCAGGGTCACTACCAACTAGGCTAACCGCGTCGTCCAAGTCCAAGAGACTAAGGTCGGAGTTCACCAACCAATTTTACGGACTGTTAAATCCTAATCGACTGTTAGTTTATACATTTTGACAGCTGTCAACACTCTAATTGTCTGTTAAGTTGTTGGTGAAATTCGACATAAATGCGCTAAAACACCCCCCCCCCCAGTCTCAGTAATTGTCAGCTTTTTTCCCACCGACTGACCGAGCGCGACTGATCCGGAATCCGGAAATGTGTCACCAAGTGCCTTGTCATTGTCATAAGAACTCACCAAGGAAAATTGTATACGTAATCATAGCCGACAATCATTGAATTTTATTGAGATAAAGTTATTATATACTGTGACTTCTAAAATTGAGATTACAATGATAGGCAATGATGTGACTTCCGTCTTGGTCAACGTCGACGCTAAATAAAACCTCCTGAAGAATCACCACAACAGCCACCACTGCCGTCTTACCGTCTAACTCTGCCGCCAAACCGCAGTGTTATGTATCTGTCTGGTGGCGTAAAGGATACCAAGCTGAAGGCTGGCCACACGCATTCCTCATTTTAGTCCTCAGAGTTAGCAACGCATTTGTAATCATGATATTGCGAATATTCATGGGCCCAAAGCCTTCTTACCACCGTTAGTTTAGACCTGTGTATTCATTTGTCTTCTCCATATACTTGTAGTTGTAACACGCAGACATGCACACTACGACGACGCTCAGCGGCAACAATAACGCACACAGAGACAACGTGCATGTGTAGCTACACATACAACTATAGCTTACCCGCATCCGTGAGATAAAACAACTATACCATAAAAAATCTGGTCCTTATGCGTTTACATTCAACAATAACTAAATTGCTATTATGTTTATGTCGGATTTCACCAACCACTTGACAGACGATTAGAGATTAACAGCTGTCAAAATGTAACAGTCGATTAACATTTAAGATTGTATGGTAAATTTGGTACTTAAGCTTTAAACCAAGTTAACAAGGCATCGGATGCTAATCATCTCATCGCCTTCGTTAATCAGAAAAAACAAATAAACCAACTTCCTATACAAACAAAAAGCACGAAAACATTTGGATTATTGCAAAAAAAGGTGCGCGTGGGCAAGTGCCAAGGTGACAGCCGGCGACCAATCAGAGCGGGTGACGTCACGGCAGCGGCGCCCGCGCTACGGTTCGTATTGGTTTATTTACATTGCTTTAAGTTCTTCCATATTTATGATGATCAAGCAAAAGTGTATTTTTTAAGTTGTGTTTTATTTTATATTCCTGGGGTTTATCTACGTGTTCCATGTTCCATCTTAATCGACCGGCCCAACTAGACCCATAGTCGAGCATTTTTCAAGCAGCATGGCCACGGTGAGTGACATCTCCAAATTTAAATTTTTTTGTGCCAGCAGGTATTTGAAACTATGCAATAATTAAATAATATCCTAATGTGTCCCAAAATATTTGAATGGGAAATTCCTTTTTTGTTACCGAAATTCATATGTTTTTGGTTTTTGGTAAATCTTTATTATGTGTGTGTCAAAAAGGGACAAAACACCTTTGCTCAAAACTATAGTCAAAATTAGAATATTCACATATACTTGCCTTGATTACCTCATCAGCGAGACAAATTGGAAACTAACAGACAAGCACACATCGTGACACTTGGCGGTCAAAGCAACACCTTGCTAACCAACTTAACAATTACGCTACAAAACACCATTTCTCTTCCACTCATATACAACGCAACCGCAAATGCAAGTTGGTAATACAAAGCTACTTTTGCAGTTGGATAGTTCATATTTGCTTGGGATGTTGACTTTCTTAAGCGCAAAACGACTTGTAAATCTATTGGGAAATAATGGTCCAGATAGTTTACAGTCTAATGGAGATGTTTGGTTTACGAAACAACATCTGTGTCAGTAATTGATGATTTAGTTAAGGCTAATGATTGTTTGTCAACGCGGCGTGTTGAAACACTTGTAACGCGACCTGCTAGTGCATAAAGGACATGGTCGCATAGAGATCTTGTTTGTTATCATGTTAAAGTCGACTTAGTTTATTAATTTAAAACATATATTAATTATAAAATAAATATAATAATGCAGCCTATATACGTCCCACAGCTGGGCACTCACAATGAGAGGGTTTGGGCTATAGTTCCCACGCGGGCCCAGTGCGGATTGGGAATTTCACACACACCGTCAAATTGCTTTGCAGGTGTGTGCAGGTTTCCTCACGATGTTTTCCTTCACCGAAAAGCTCATGGTAAATTTATAAATTATATTTCGCACATAAATTTCGAAAAACTTAGAGGTGTGAGCCCGGGTTCGAACCTACGACCTCCTGCTTAAGAGTCGGCAGGTCAAACCATTAGGCTGCCACATTTTTTTTAAATTAAAATATTAAAATTTAATTTTTGGGATAAGATTTTCTTACCGACTGTACTTTTTTGCACAGTCATCGTCTGCTTATCAAGACAAATCCAACGAGCCCAAACACGGCGGGGCTATCTGGTTTCATCGCCGAGTTCTTATGGCCACCTTACGACTGCATCAGACCAGCTCCGTGGTCACCGAAGTTACGAAGGTATACCAAATTTCAACAAACTAACTCACAAACCTAGCAGGTTCAATAAAAGCTTGTAAAAATATATTCAAATCACTATATTTGGCACCGTTGAGATACCAAGAGTCCTTCAGTTTTCGTAATACGTCACTAGCAGGCAGTTCAAGCCGAGTGGCACAGTGCCGGCAGACACGTTCGCTAAATGACAGATAATGAGTTCAGCCCACCGCACTAGCAGAAAACGGAGCGCGACGAGGTCGCAGTCATTTGGGAGCATTTCACTTATCTTGGAGCTTTTCGAGCAAAAGTGTAAGAATTAAGCAGTGTAAAGAATTTAAGAAAGAAAACGAAAAAAAAAAAAAATATTTAACATACACAAACCAAAAAAAAATATTTAACAAGTATTAATATCATATCGTAATAAAAAATACGTTGAATGTGTAGATACTCTTGTGTGTGGATGAAATGTCTCTAACTTCGCTTGTGATGGCGAGTACAGAGCAATACGACGCTGTTAATTGTTGTTAAAACCTTAGTAAGACATATAATATAAATGTATTCAAAATCGCAAACAAACAGGATTACACAAAAATTGATTAGTAAAGAAAGGCCCAGAAACACCCTGTTGATGTTGTAGTTTGTTGTTGACAAACTATATTAATGCACCGTTGGCGTTGTACTTGATATACAAACGAATCAACTCTTTTAAAAATGTATTTATAAAATATTACAGAAAATAAAATACAATTAAAATACGAGTAAAACTTAACATTCTAGGAACTATAACTGAACAAAAGATATACAACTACAGCCGAAAAGGCCAGCCAGATCAGCTGAATGCTGGGCAGCGGGCAGAGCCAGCGCTGGTTTTCAGCTGGAGCCTAAGATGGAGGAAGATGGTTGCAATTTGTACAAATAACACAAAAAGTAGCAAAGGAAAGAGGAAAGAGTCTAAATGAGCATAACGTTGCCGCGCCTTCCAATTTAGTTATATGTTTCTTTTCACATAAAGGATTTCGATCAAAGATTAATGAACTGTCTAAGGTTTAAAATGGTTCTTATGTAAAACAACACATGGCGTAACGGCAGGAGTAGCAACAATAACGGAATTATTTTTAATTTGAAACAGAATCATGGAACAAGCTATTTATAAATCGTTTGTACGCATTTAGTTACCATAATAACATAAATGTAAATAATTTTTTATTATTGTTTGAACACTTTGAACATTCCTCGAACATCCTATCCAAAGATTATGCCAACTGACTCGTAATAATTAGTGCATTGTATGCAAATGAGGACAAGCACGAGTGTACCTGTTATTGATAATGGATTTATGGCACAAACACGGCGCGGACATGACCATAGAGTTTCGAACGTGGTGCGTTATGTCATAAACAGGTTATATTATAAAAAACTCTATAACTACATCTATATATAATTTTTCAGGTTTATAGTACTATACTAGCTTTTGCCCACGACTTCGTCCGTAGAAGTCGTTTATCGCTGCTACCTCGGGAACATGTAAAATTTTCGGGGTAAAAGTATCCTAGGTCCTTCTTTGGGACTCAAACTATCTCTGTACCACATTTCATCATAAGGATGTCCTCTTGACCGTACCTAATGCCGTTTTTGAACTTTCGATATTACCTTACTAGCGACCTGCCCTCGCTTCGCTCCGGGTTTTATTATATACATAAACCTTTCGTGAAGAATTATCTAACTGATGGTGAATACCGCATCAAAATCCGTTGCGTAGTTTTAAAGATCTAAGCATACATAGGGACATTAGGGACAGACAGACGCGGAGGGCAACTTCATTTTATACTACGTATTGATGATACGTATCCGGTATCATCACCGTTGGTGTCAACAAAGGTCAAGAGCGAACCCATATAAAAAAAAATACAGTGGGAGTTCATATTTGAAATTTACAAAAATCCTTATTATTTCCCCAATTCAAACTTTAATCAGAATCGGTTAAGTCGTTATTTCGCCAAACCTTGAGCGAAATGGTCCAATTGAAACAAAAGCGGTTTAAGCACAAGTTTCGTCACGTTAATGTGAACGTTGACAGATTGCCTCACTCAACCTTCGATTATGGCGCAGTCCACCTGTGTCCGTCTGTCTGTCACGGGTGTATGTACAATGTGAATATATGGAGCGTTGATTTCATCGATGAGCTTTATTATTGTGGCATGAGAACACACTGACCACCATCACACAGAATAAATATAGCCAAACTCGAAAATCTAATTCAAGACCACAATCTAACAGTTCCCATCTTGATTAGTTACATTATTTCATAAAGATATGAATGAGAATTCGTGTAACCAGCTACATATGTTATTCTGTTGACACATCGCATCGTCGTTCAGTTCTACTCAGTCGATGAATAGCCGGCGAATTTACGTCGTCCGTCAAGGTGGGTAAATGACATTCAACTGCCTGCACATTCATTTAGCCGCTGGTTTCACAGACGATCGTCTGTGTACAGAATACATAGCAGCAATATTAGGGTATGTTTTATTGATATAAATACCTACAATTAAACCAAAATGTAGTAATCACAGCGAATGTACGTCCGTTGAGGTTAGAATTTTGATCTTGAATTAGATTTTCGAGTTTATACTCACACAGACACACGTCTCAACGAGACCTCTAAGCGGACATGGCAGTGCTGTCAGGTGGCGGGGTGGTGGCGGGTGTCGCGTCGACACGAACGGTTGAGACGTGCGTCTGTGTGAGTGCGACGTGTCGAACGTTTGTTCGTAGTTTCTTTACTGCTTTAGCTATATTTATTCCGTGACCATGATCTCTATTCTACTATTGCTTTTATCAATTACTTTCGAAATAGCAATGTGCAAGTTGCAGAACATTCCTAGAAGTTTGGGAATATTCTCAAGCAATTACTACTTAAGGAATATCAGAACCTTTGGAAAGCATTGAGAGTGTTCTATCGCCATATTCTTGAATATCACAGAGAATTATCATAGGTAAGTTTCACATTTTGAGAAGTTTCTCGTGTTTACGATGCTATTTCGAAACCCTTTTGTTTTTTTATTATAAAGGCGAGATGGATATAAGTATACGCCTGGAATATCATGATTGCGTTTAAAACGTTGAGGACTTAAACGAAATGCTTCTATGCTAGTCATTTCCTGATTTTCCCCGTAAACCGAAAAATAAAAGTACGAACACTGATGTACTGGACAGCGTTAGCGGTAGGGGTGAGTTACAAGCAGCCCTAGACCACGATTTTCGAAAACTGACAAAATGCATGAAATTGAACTTTGCAGCTCACGACAATCCTATACATTTGTGACGTTCTCAATATAAAGGGACCTTATTATTTTTATTTATTTATTTATTAAAAAGATGAAATTACGACATATATACATATATACATATGTCCCACAAAACCGTTTGCACAGTTTGACTGTGGGATCGAGCAGTCTCTACTCTCTTATTAAATCTATAATGAATCTAAACACAAAAAAGTATCCTAAATTACTATATGTTTTTAATAAGGTAACTATACAGCTTTCTACCAATCTTTGCTTTAATGGCTTCCTGTCTGATGTCAGAGGGCAGGCTGTTGAGTATATACGGTAGACAAGATATATAACGAGACAAGATATATAACGGTGAATTATGGATAAAGGGAGTTACGCTCTTCTTATTTTTTTTTTTCTTTTATTCATAAACAATACAATTATTGTGTTTGAAATAAAAAAGGGAACACGTAGTATACTAAGGATATGACCTAAGGACATGAAAATATTATATAGGACAAGATGAGTAAAATGTATTCTTGTAACTATACGGATACTATGGTAACAGTTCTGACAATAGCGTAACCGCCTGCCTCCATAAAGTCCCTTTATATTGATAACGTCACATTTTGTCAGTTTTCGAACATAACATCGTAATTGTTATATATATTGTACAGTCACACCACGGGATTGTTGAGCCACCATAGAACCCTGTCATAATGACAACGTCAAGTCACTCAAAAGAAATTACGTCAAAATTTTCCGTCGACTTTCTGTGAGAGGGTTCTATAGTGGCTCAACAATCCCGTGTGGTGACTGTACTAGGGCCGCGGTAAGTTTTAAGTAGCGATCAATGTACAAGGATAAAAATGTATTAAATAAACGTGAATTCTTCAAGACAATGACGATTGTAATTAAACCGAAGGTACAATTTACAGGTAATAGTGTAAAGCAACCTAGCCGGGATGGAGATGTAAAGCGTAATTACACGATACGCACACGCGTCTGCCACCGCAGCACACAGATTCCGAACAGGGACCGTTGCTGCATCAACTAACTTAATAATAAATAAATAAATATCAGGGGACAATCTCACACAAATTGACCTAGTCCCAAACTAAGCTCTAGGCTTGTACTATGGGTATTAGACAACGATAAACATGGTATTTCATCACTTTATCGAAACACCTTTCATCGAACGTATCATTTCATCGAATTTCATTTCATCGAAAGCCAATTTCTGCTGAAACCTTATTGTTTTCAGGTTATCTTAAGCATGGGTTACGTAGGTTAGGTTAGACCTGACACCACCAAAACATTATAACTCCTGCACGTGGAAATTAGCTTCCAATGAAATGAAATTCGATGAAAAGAGTTTCGATAAAGTGATAGCTACCCCGATAAACATACTTATATAGAGAAATACATACTTAAATACATAGAAAACATCCATGATTCAGGAACAAATACTCGCGCTCATCATACAAATATTTGTCCATACCGGGATTCAAACCCAGGACCGCTAGCTTCGTAGGCATGGTCACTACCAACTAGGCTAACTGCGTCGTCAAATGATTTTCAAAATCAAAGAAAATATATACTGGTAAAATGGGGCGACTTTCAAATAACGGGGTGACTTTGATATTTGGTTAGATAATTGATTCTGTGCTTCGTGTCAGTTATAAATGGTAAATGATTTATTACGCGACATAAGTTTTATTTGTTTGCGAGCGCAAACTACAAGTTGTTTAAATATTTTCAAAAAAATAGAATGTAAAAACTTCAAAACAAAAACCCTCATTTTTGACATGCTTCAAGGGTGACTTTAATATTGTGTTATACAGGGATAACAAAGTAGCCCCAATTTAAGAATCGGGATTTTATGCAACGTAATGTTTTTTTCTCCTAAGAAATCTATCGTAGTTCACCCCAATACTGCTTTAAGTTACTCCAAACCAGTAGTCGTCAATACAGTATTTTATACATTTTAATATGTGAATAAATACAGGAGCGGTGCGCCAAAGTTCACCTAATAATTTGTAGTCCGAATGTATCGTTATTCATAATCATCGCTAGTCCTAAAGCATCTTTAACGGAAACCGTTATCAAGCCGAATCTCAGCCAATCTCACCCGTTTTCTCAAGAAACATTGTGAGATTGCGAGAAAACTGGGTTAAATTAAGCGAAATTTCACTAAAGTATGGCTTAATAATAAAGCAAATTATGTGATACTGTTCTCACAAAAGATCTGCCCACGCGCATCGCACGTCCATCACTTGACACCGCAAGCCGCTATTAACCATTGTGTGGCTCTAGTATATAAGTCCGCTTAGCTCGTAATTAAAAAGGGTATAATTCATATACAGAGTGTACTAGACTTATACCCTTTCTCATTTTAATCTCAGAAGACTTATGCCCTTTAAAGGAGCCACAACATTGTGATGCGCGTTTATTTAATTTAAAATCGTTCGTGATTTCGAACCGTTTCCCGTAGGAAAGGAAATAAAGGTGCTTGAAGTACTTACATCTGTGTTTTGGATGTATGATCGATCAGGGCAAGTTGCATTCGGTGTACGTTAACTATGTTACGTTATAGAATTGGCAGTTCGGCCGCTCACGTCAATCCTATACATTTTGACAGTTTTAGAACACCATTATCGTTATATATCTTGTGTAGGGCCGCAGATATATTATATTTTATTAAAAGCCATCGATTGTCTTTTGTTATCTCAGTTGATTTGCTTCTGACTTATATTGTTATTCGTGTTTATGGATTTTTTCACAAGTAACTTATCTATAGTTAAACTCGTGAGTATGAGGGTCGAAAATGGCCCGAATGGCTTCGGGAGAAGGATGATACGGCCGTGCCTTTTTTTGCTCGACTTGGCGGGGGCACTACCGTGCCCACAGATAAGCAACGAATCAATAATATTACAACATTGTAACAAAAATGTGTTCTACCGTTTCACGGCGTTTTACTACACTTTCCTGTGACATATTGAACTCAAGCGCACAATAGACTTTCTCCGCGACAATAAATACAAAAAACGTGAGAAAAAAGATAAGCCTCGAGTCGAGATTAAACAAGAGGAATTAATAAACATTTAAACATTTTATATTGGTTTTAAGACATTCATTAAAGGTTTTTAAATAAAATTACTTACAGTTTTTAAACACAGTCTCTGCCTCTGTCTGTTAGTCTGTTTGTTACGTTTTCACGGCTAAACCACTGCACCGATTTCAATGAAATTTGGTATGGAGATAGTTTGCGTCCCGGAAAAGGACATCGAGTACTTTTTATTATAGAAAATGGGACAGCTCCCGAGGGAATAGCGATAAATGAATTCAACGTGGACTGACTCGCGGGAAAAAGCTAGTACTTGCTGTGCCAGTTTTTTTTTTATCCATTCGGTATCACTACATAGTATAAAACAAAGTCGCTTCCCGGCGTCTGTCCCTCTGTCTGTATGTATATTTCAAACTACGCAACGGATTTTAATGCGGTTTTCACCATCAGTTAGATAATTTGTCACGGAAGGTTTATGTATATAAAAATACCAGGAGCGAAGCGAGGGCGGGTCGCTAGTTAACTAAAAATATATAAGATTATATTAACGTGTATGTCAAGACAACCGGACGAACACAAATCACAGGGTCAGCCTAGTTTATCCATTGACACATTGTAAAGGCTAACTTCGAAATCCAAAAGCTCGCTTTATACATAATTCAATTACTGTGCTTTTATGAGCTTACGTAACGATCTATCAAAAGCTGTAAAAAATGTCCGTGCGTCTGCGCCTCTCCGGTGATGGTAGGGTAGGGTGTGTTCACATACGGAGCAGAGATGGGGAAAATTTATTCGAATAACGAATAACGATTGAGAATAAAAAATCATTCGCGAATAACGAATACATTTTCCGAATGATTATTCTTAT
Organism: Tortrix viridana; assembly: GCA_963241965.1. Lineage (NCBI taxonomy): Eukaryota > Metazoa > Arthropoda > Insecta > Lepidoptera > Tortricidae > Tortrix > Tortrix viridana. Next base: position 8,655,144 of record OY725193.1, on the reverse strand, counting down.
TCGCACATATGGTGAATAAATTATTCACGAATGAATTATTGCATGAATAAATTATTCGCGAATGAATTGTTCCACGAATAAATCATTCGCGAATAAAATACTACCAATGAGTGATCCTAGTTTAAAAGTTAATGGCTATAAGATCGACAGGGGTATTAAATAAAACTCAGAAATTAAAAACACACAAAAATCAGACTTGTTTTTATTAAATAATCACTCGTAAAATACACATATATTTGAAAGTGTACTAAAATATTATTCGTGGTATTTATTCGAATAAAATAAACAATAATTCATTTATTATTGTGGCCGAATAATTTATTCGTGAATAATTTTATCGCGAATGATTATTTAGATAAAAATTTATTCGAGTAATGCCCAACTCTGATACGGAGGAGTATGTTTGGGGAAACTGACAGACAGAGAACACTATACTATCCTCATACACACTAATTTTATAATATATTTTTTCTAATTAATTTTTCTGTATTAACTTTAACATACTAATATTATAAATGCGAAAGTAACTCTGTCTGTCTGTTACCTCACGCTTAAACCGCTTAACCGATTTAGGTGACATTTGGTATGGGAATAGTTGGAGTCCCGGGAAAGGCGAAAGATAGTTTTATCCCGGAAAAATGAATAGTTCCCGTGGGTTACACGATAAACGAGTTGTACGCGGAAGGAGTCGCGGACAAAAGCTACTTAAAGATATATGAGAAGAACTACGATTTTTTGCCTGTCTGTTTGTGCATTTGTTCGCGAACACCGCAAAACAACTGGACAGAATTTGATGAATTTTTTTATCGTAATAGTTTATACCCCGGAGTAACATATAATTTTTAGTCCGGACAATTGGATAGTTTCCCAGAGAAAATTTTTGATATTAAATTATAAAAACCAAATAAATAAAATAATTAAATTGCTAAATCTATGGTATTCGTTTTAAAATTTCCTATTTAGTTATAAAGCAATAATAAAATTACGAGTTAATTTTTAAGCCGTATACACAGATCCCACGTAACTAAACCTTCACAGACAAACTCGCGTTAAAAAGTTAGCTAGCTAATCAATATTTAAAACATTACCCATGTGTCCAAGCCCTTACAGACTCAGAAGCGGCCAGTCATGTGGACAAATCGTTCCTTATGGTTTTTTAATTATTATAATTTTCGTCGCCACACCGTGCTCCGTGGGAAGATGACATCACGTTTCTGTTCGGACGATACCACTCTTATTGTGAATTGAACATATAGCAGCATGGTCGAGGCTTCGATTATTTCTAACAATTGATTTTTTAATTATAATTATAGTTTTAAAATTGTGTTATGGTCTCATGAGAACGTGTTCGAAAAAGGTTTTTTTATAGATTTTAAAGGAATACAGGCATGTTATTCTGTTAACGCATTCCTTCACTTCTACTGAGTCGAAGAATAACCGGCTAATTTACGTCGTCCGTCATTTATGTGTAAATGACATTAACTGCCTGCACTTTCATTTAGTCGCCGGTTTCAATTGACTATAACAGCCAATGTCATTTGGACGTAGCTTAGGGAAAAGGATCCAACCCATAAAGTAAATGTATTTAAATTTGAATTCTATTGCTGTCAATATTATGTCAAATTCTACAAGTGTGAAATGGTTGGATTGGATCCTTTTCCCTAAGCTACGTCCATTTACACTTTGAAGGACGACGTAAATTCGCCGGTTTTCTTCGACTCAGTCGATGTGAAGGTGAGACGATTATCAGAATCACCAAGTGAGGTTAGAGTATTTGTGACGTTCTCAGTATAAAGGGACCTTATGGAGGAAGGCAGTTATGCTGTTCTTATTCTTGTAAATATACGAATACTATGGTACCTAACAGTTCTAAAAACAGCGTAACCGCCTGCCTCCATAAGGTCCCTTTATATTGAGAACGTCACATTTTAATCATGTTATTCCCTTAAATAACTGTTGCTAATCAATATAATGTTTTTATTTAAAAGAAAAAGATAAATACTTATTTGTGACTTTTTTCGGAATCTCGTTGATGTCTTTTGTATCAGCTGTTTTTGTACACTTTGTAATAGGTAATTTATCATACGAAAATACCGAGCAATCAATCTTACAATCTTTAAACAAAATCAAACTGTCTATACAGTAATTAAAGTCTATATTACCAAGCCCGATTGACAGCGTGACGCGGAATCTGCCCGCTGTCAAGAGGCTGTGCGCGACTTTGTAATATAGACTTTAATTACTGTGAAGACAGTTTCATTTTGTTTAAAGATTGTAAAATCCGTTGCCGTGCCGTCCGGTCGGTGGAAATCGTCCCTAAGTACAGGGAAAACTGTCCTATTTTTGGCACCCTACTGATTATGGTACCCTACCGATTATTGGTACCCTACTGATTATTGGCACCATGAAATTTCAGGGTCAACAGAGAAAATTTTCTACACTCACCCCAAGTAGCACAAAAGCTGTATAAGAGCTTATACAGTCATTATAACTCTAGTTCCAGCATTTTAAGAGCTGTCTAAGCTTTTATACAGGTGTGCTGCTTGGGACTGGTGGCACTAGTGGTAATTGGATGCGAAAAATTAAATGATTTCGAAATAAATTGAAAATATGAAACTCATACATAAAATAATAAATGCATGAAACAATTTTCCTTCTCCAAAAGTACCAGGCGTCCATAATTGGCGAGGAGCGTCATCGGGCCTTATGGTGTTTTTAACCGTAGGTTGAGTTTTGCTTGTGTAGGACGCCTGTGACGTCATCACAAATGCACAAACACATTATATTATGTATGTTGTAGTTATTTTTTGTATTCATAATTAGAATGTTCAAGTCTACCTACATATGGAAGAATCTTGTGTAAATCGCCCCTGCTTTTATACCGCTAACCAGCTTTTGAGTAGAAGTGTTCACACTGTTGTGTTCCGTTCTGAGGGCAAGACTAACGTATTCCATTTTAACGCATGTGCATTTTTGCGTTGGGGATAGCCAAAGGAGACGTAGCTTCACATCCTACCTAAGACTTTTTTTTTTAGAGTTCCACACACAAAGGGTGTCTGTCCGTCCGTCCGTTAGTCCGTCCTCCTTAACTTTTGAACCTTAAAAGATAACTTGTTTTTTTGTAGAATATGTGATAACGGCATTTTTCCTAACAAATAATAAAAAGGTCAAAAAGAGAAATAAAAGGGGAGTCCCAATACAGGAAACGTTATTTTTCAAAGTTTTTTTGTATTTGTTCTATCGTAAAAACGTCAAATGTGGTATGATTATAGAACAAACCCTATAAAAACAACAAATGCTAAAAACCGGCTAGGTGTATGGAACCCTCAGTGCGCGAGTCCGACTCGCACTTGACCGATTTTTGTCTTTTAGTCATACAATTTTTATATACCTACTAGCCTAGCTACCAAAATTTATTCATTACCTTTCTGTGACATAGTCGTTGACTGTACCTAGTGCTAAGGCTGCCTTTCCATAGAAGCGGAGACAAACGGTGCGGAGAAGAGCCGTGTAGGAACCGACCAATTACATTGGTTGTAATCCACATCTCGTCTCCGCTCCGCTTCAATGGAAACAGTCAAGCCGAGACGAGATGTGGATTACAACCAATGTGATTGGTGGATTCCTACACGGCTCCTCTCCGCACCGCTCGTCTCCGCTTCTATGGAAAGGCAGCCTAACCGTACAGTTGTCCTACACATAAGTGACTTATTCGTTTGTATAACTAGAATTGTTAACTTTAAGAGTTTACCAGGAAATCATTTTCCGTGGGCGTTTTGAGTCACGGCTGAATCATTTAAAACAATGACTGAATCACCTGATCCATTGGCGACGTTGGGAGTGCCAGCCGGGACCGCCAGCTTCATAGGCAAAGCTGGGGACCCCGGGTTCGATGCCGGGTACAGACACTTGGTTGAGCGCGAGTATTTAAGTATGTATTCACATATGTATGTATGTATGCACATTCATTTAGTTGCTGGTTTCACAGACGACCAGCTGTGTCATTGACAATGTCATTTACCCAACTTGACGGACGACGTAAATTCGCCGGCTATTTATCGACTGAGTAGAACTGAACGACGATGCGTTAACAGATTAACATAGCAGAGCCCTTAGCCAAGATGCCCATCGCTAACTAGCGTTTCTATTCGTTTCGTTTTTAAGCCAATCGCGTCACTGGTAGATCACGTGACTCTCCGTATGACGTGATCTACCAATGACGCGATTGGTTTAAAAACTAAACGAATAGAAACGCTAGTTAGCGATGGGCATCTTGGCTAAGGGCTCTGATCGACAAAGAACAACAAAATTCGACGACGCGGTTAGCCTAGTTGGTAGTGAACCTGCCTACGAAGCTAGCGGTCCCGGGTTCGAATCCCGGTATGGACAAATATTTGTGTGATGAGCGCGAGTATTTGTTCCTGAGTCATGGATCTTTTCTATGTATTTCTCTATATAAGTATGTTTATCGTTGTCTAGTACCCATAGTACAAGCCTAGAGCTTAGTTTGGGACTAGGTCAATTTGTGTGAGATTGTCCCCTGATATTTATTTATTTATTATTTATTTAAATTATCATCATCCCTAGTGTAATAAATCGTAAATTGTTACTTTTATTAGATAGGACCCTGGCAATGCGTATCAAACAAGTGCGTTTTACATATATACCTATTCTTAGTCTTAACACGCGAGATGGGCTTAAACAGATTGTACGGAAAAGGCTTATAGTTCAATTATTTCCAAAATATGTTTCCAGTTCTGAGACGCGAGCTCGATGTGCAATAATTTGCTAATTTTGGTTAATATGTCGGTCCGTCTGTCGTCATTGGAAGCTGACCGGTCGTTACATTATGCAGGAGAACAAGCCGGGGCGGTTTGAATCGGTCGCAAGTTCGATTTCACCCAATCTCTATCTCGATATTATCGATGTATGCTTTTTGTACCCATACTAATTTCAGGGAACATTCAGTTAAATACGACGAAAGATAACATCGGCAACGTTCTATAGTGGCTCATTCAGAGCCCGGAATTTTCGTGGCAGTTTCGAATTATCAATTAGTGAGTTCAAATTGATCGACTTTAAATGTAAATATCGATAAATTAAACATCAAATTAGATTGACAGTAACTTATTGTGACGTAGATACTGGCCATTAACCTGATGGCCTTTGATTAGTAGTTTAATAGACATATTTCACTATGTCAATCCGTGATATATTCTGTTTGTGACATTAGTTTGAAACAGTTGAAAAATATAATGTCGAAAAACATGTCAGGCGAATCACATCTACCAAAAAACCTTTACCTCTACTTTTAATCTTCATTAAACTGTTGTGTTCTATTGCATCGATATATGTATCAGAAGTCGATAATTAATGAGAACTCACTATGATAATTCAAAACTGCCACGAATATTCCGGGCTCTGCCTTTATTTAAAGTTTTTTTACCGTTCTGGAATGTTACTACTTATAACTACTAATTGCTTTTTGGACTATTAATTGCTGATACTATTTTACATTTACGTGTATAATAGTCAAAGTTAAAACAATTTTTTATGTATAACATTTTGTTGATAATGTTAAAATTTATCTGGATTTTTGCCTGTTCCTTCGTTAAATAGTATATTCGTTTTAGTATTTTCCCCAACTGCATAAAGACAAAAGAAGTAAAATGAATTTAACAGTCTATATGTATGTATGTTTGGATATTCCACTCTAGCGTCTGAACTATTAGATCACTTCAAATAAATAAATAGGGTTCGTGAACCTATGACTGGCACAGGCCATATAAAAATTAAAAGGGCGCGTGTATATTATTTTTAAGCCTTTAAATTTAGGTATTCTATTAGTAATAGGAACTTATTTGTGAGAATGCTCGCAAAGACTCTAAATAACGTACAAAAAACGTACAATGTATATATCTCATCCCGCAAATCAACGTTTAAATTCCTGTAATTAATAAAACAAGGCTAAATTTCGTAATAAGACTGAATTTGAAATTAGGGCCCATTTAATTTCGCTCCAGGCATAATGACGAATGCTCGTGCCATCCTGTCGTTAAAAACCAAAGTTTGTCTGTGGCGCTAGGGAGGGGACGTAAAGTTTAAAAGCGACTTAGTATCGATTTTGTTGAGTGAAATATTTGAGGAAATTAATGGCATTACAAGACGATTTCGCACCCCCAGTACAACACTGCACTAAGTCAAAATATTTCATTTTTCAGAATCGACCGTTATCTCATGTTATAATATCAAAGTTATTGCAATTTAAAATGTTGATTTTGAAATTTTTCGACATATTACAGTGTTGTACTGGGGGGTGCAATTTTTACATAATGAAAATTGTTGAAATTACATTATATAAAAATATATATTTATCTTGTGTTCTGTCTGCTTTTTTAACATATTGCTTTAACTTAAGTTTTATGTATTTAATATAGAATTACTGAAGCAGATGACATAAACATCCAATAAACTTTACTTCATTAAAACATGAGTGGTTTAATTAGTATATTTAATAATTTAACTAACATAACACTATCATGGTAGCCAATAAAAGCTCTAAAAGCCCGTAATAGTTGCGCAAATGAATCGATCTGCGCCCGCGCCGTCTTACACAATCGTACAAGTTGAGGCTAGGAAATACCTGCGTGAAAGGGAAAAGGAGGTTAGAAAAAAACAAACTGCTGTTTATTTGTCTATGATATAGTTTGTCTGTGGTTCATCCTAACTTTGTAAAAGCGAGAATTGGTTGTCTTGTCCTTTATTTAAAGCTTGGGAAAAAATATTGATGTGGTGACAGGTGGAGGTTGAATATTTTCAAGTGACCAAAATCACATTGAGCATTTGGAGAAAAAGGGTACCAGACAGTAGTCCAGATCAATTATTTTACACTGACCACGAAATGCAGAGACAAGTTTATACCCCGGAGACGGACAAAATGTATTTTTTAACTCAGAAAATTGGACAAAAATCAGACAAGTCGCGGACAAAACCTATTAGAGTATAAATGTACGTTTTTCGCCATCTTATTACAGTTTAAAAACTATTTTTAAAACCGATTTAATCAACGACAAATAGAAAGAATTGAACATACAGCAACTGAGACCTTGGAAAGCATAAAACTCGGTAAACAGACATATAAAAGTATATTTCAAGGTTTATATCAATATCGAGCGGAACTGGCGTTTAAAAACAATTGTTATACAATTATTGAGATTTTTATAATCGTTTTATGCTGTCTGTTTTATACAAACGAACCGTGAGTGCAGAGTGAACAGAACAGCATCAACGTTCACAATCACTTATATCTGTAAGGTTATTTATTCAATGTTTAAGTCGAGTTAGCTCGTAATAAAAGGGCATAAATCATACACATAGTATACTAGACTTATACCCTTTTTCACTTGAACCTCAGAATTCTTATGCCCTTTTACGCTGGAGCCACAGAATTAATGTCTTATTTATTGGTTTGTTGGTCCTTGCATGAGTAATTTCAAGTTTCATCTACATACAACATATTGAGGGAGTTCTTAACATTCCCTTATGGAAGTGAGACTCAGAAATATCAAAGAGCCTTGGCGTTCAAATTAGTAATGGGAAAATTAGGAATGTTCTCTGAAATATATAAACGTTGGAAACTTTCCTATAGAAATATTTCCTAAATCAAAAATATTCTCTGCTATTGCCCATCTCTAGTCCGAATTCCAGAAACAATGTTTAAATCATCAATTTTGCTGCTTGGCTGACTCTTGAAGCCATTTGCCGCTGAATCTTTGTAAGTATTTTTGGGTCATGATTCCTGTAAAAAATAATTAATCCACGAGTATTTAATTTTTTTACTGCGTTTTAATGCAATAACAATAACAATAACAATAATTCTAGGACCTGCGTCCTAGAATTAATATCAAGAGTTCACCTGTAACTAGTGAATTCCATGGTAACCAAATCAAATACTCCATTAACATGTACAAATAACTGTTACTGCAAAAATATTAGATTTTACTTATTCATATATTTTATTGCATAATAATCACATGCAACATACAAACTATTTATACACAAATAGGCAAGTTAATGAAGTTAAGCATATGAAACCCTGTTGGGCACAAAGGACAAGGACAGAAAGACCGAGATTTACGTATTTTTATCTTAAAAAAAAATAATTTAAGGATTAGTGGCATTTTACGTGTGAATTTGAGAATTATCAGGCAGTAACACGTACACCATTAAGATTATATCCTCACAGTGTCACGAAGTTCCATCGTTTCATAAAAAGTGTTTTAAATTCGGTCGCAGTTCCATCCACTTACCGCAATGAACTATTTACGGCCTTCTTGATAAGAAACAAAGATTTATTTGGCTACCATTCTTCCAGGAAACTTTCCTCATTCTGTACGGAAAATATTACAGTTCAAGAATATTCTCCATAGAAAATGAGGAAAGTTTCCGAGAACGGTTACATCTCTAATGACCACCACATTAAATAAAATCAATAAACACACTAGAGACTATGACAAAAGTCAATACTTCGGGGATCAATTGGCGTAAAAGCCATTTTAGCGAAATGGCTTTTACGCCAATTGATTCCCGAGGTATCGGTATGATAAGTCCATTTGGATCGCTTCCACCATATTTTCCTTTAACCTACCGCCAAGCAGCAGTGTTCGCTTTGGTTAGTTCCGGTGTGGAATGAAACAACCAGTATATTTATCTCAAAAACTCAATAATAGCCGTCCTGGCGAGCCACCTACCATTTAAAAGCCTACAAAGTTTAAAAAAAAAAACAACTTATGAATTCTAATATGCTGGTCTATATTCGCTCGTGAATTGACAACGTGATAATTTTATTAACGTGATCACATTAACAATAAGTTTCTGTCAAAAAAAATATTTCTGGGATAAGCTCTTGCCGACTGTACTTTTTTGCACAGTCATCGTCTGCTTGTCAAGACAAATCCAACGAGCCCAAACACGGCGGGGCTGTCTTGTTTCGTGGCGGAGTTCCTATGGCCACCTTCCGAATGCATCATCAGACCAGCTCCATGGTACCATATTATTGCATTGTCACCAAAGTTACGTAACTATACCAAATTCAAGCTCAATCGGACACCGGGGAGTGGATCAAAATTCCGCTGCAAGATTTGACCTAAACCAATTGCAAGTTCAATGAAAGTTTGTGAAACAGCACCCAGTTTTCCTATTGTTTATTTCCGTGGATGTCATGAATAAGATGATAAGTCGTCAAAAAAGCACGAAGTAATTTAAAACTTATGCAATCGGTTCTAAATACAAATTTCCTTAAGTTTAAGTCTCGACTTATCAACTTATTCACGCGTTCCACGGATTTATAGTTTGAGTTCTTCCCCATAGATGAAAAACTGTACGACTACTTAATTATAACAATGTCTCTGTCTATTTGGTACATCTAAGGTCAATAGACGGATGTTATCGGGTTTAGTTTTGTAATTAGATCTACCAACGTCGCATTTAATTAGCAAAGAGACGTATAGATTTAGTGGATGCGAACCAATAAGGTCACGCGTTCGATTGCAACCAATCAAGGCACAAACCATTGGTTTACACAAAAAAGTAATGTCTAAAATGCGTGTTTTTTTATCTGATTGCATACTTTAGGAAATTTCTGATAAAAAACATTGGCAACCAATCAGATGCGGGTATTGATCCGACAAAATTCTGTTCGCTTGCTTGTGTAGGTACAAAATAATAGGTCGGGGCAAAAGTATTTTCGTATTTGGACCGTATAAGTTGTAATCAAACCTCTTCGTCTATACTAAATGTACCTGGCTGGTTTTAATACTATTAAAAGTCAACATTCTGAAATACAATAAAATGAAAAAAAAAACTGGTTCCCGGCATTTTTCAATTGTTTTTGAGCTATCAAAATGGACGTGTGTGACGAAGAAATTCGGTACATTTTAAAGTTTTATTACAAAAAAGGCAAAAATGCGAGTAATGCCGCGAATAAAATTTGTGCGGTTTATGGACCTAATGCGGTAGCAATAAGAGTAGCACAATTGTGGTTTAAGCGTTTGAAGTCTGGAAATTTTAGTGTGAAAGATGAGGTTCGCTCTGGACGCCCTGTTACTGATAAAATCAATGCCAACTATGAAAAAGTGGAGCAAGATCGACATATTAGTAGTTACGACATTGCTGAAGAACTGGATATTGATCACAAAATAGTGTTACGTCATTTACAAAAGTCTAGGTACAAGAAAAAGCTCGATATTTGGATGCCACACGATCACACTGAAAGAAACCTAATGCAACGTGTTTCAATTTGCGATTTATTGTTAAAACGAAATAAATCCGAACCATTTCTAAAACGTAATCAACTTACGGGTGATGAAAAATGGATTACTTACGATAAGAACGTCCGAAAAAGATCGTGGTCGAAGCATGGACAAGCTCCACAGACAGTGGCAAAGCCCGGCTTAACTCGGAACAAAGTGATGCTGTGTGTATGGTGGGATTGGAAAGGAATTGTCCACTATGAGCTTTTGCCGCCGGGTAAAACTATCGATTCTGACTTCTACTGCCAGCAACTCATGATATTAAAAGAAGCCGTTGAAAAAAACCGGCCGGAGTTAATAAACAGAAAGGGCGTAGTCTTTCATCATGATAACGCCAGACCGCACTCATCTATAGCCACCCAGCAAAAATTGAGAGAGCTTGGCTGGGATGTGTTGATGCATCCACCGTATAGCCCCGACGTTGCTCCATCGGATTTCCACCTGTTTCGGTCACTTTAGAACTCTTTAGGAAGCATAAAGTTAATATCAAGAGAACACTGTCAAAACTACCTGTCAGATTTTTTAAATCAAAAATCTCAGAATTTCTACAGCAATGGAATCATGGCACTACCCACAATATGGCAACAAGTCATCGATCAAAACGGCATGTACATATTATAAATAAATAAAAAAATATAACTTAAAAAATTGTTTTTCCTTTTTACGAAAAATACGAAAATACTTTTGCCCCGACCTAATATATGGCTGATATATCACAGGTAAAAAAAACTAGCAGATATAATTATGTCAATGTGCGGCTGGCTTTTATAACGATATCTCGGTATCGTTCAGTTTTTTTTATCATTTACAATTATATAATGTTTAAATCCGTCATTAGTTACCGTACGGATTCTTTCAAACTTAAAACCGCGAAAGCTTGATAAGATTATTATCATATTAAAGTATCGCAAACTATTTTATATTTTGCGCTTACTAGCAGGAAATGCTGTAAGTGCATCATTACTATTATCATTTTAGTACTGCATAAATATTATGTGAGATATCCAGAGAAGTTCCGTCTTTACAGTGTTGCCTTTCATACGAGTATGTACAAAGTTTTAATCTACTTAAAACATACTTGCAGACTTTACTAAGTATATGAGAATGCTTTTTTTCTAAAAAAAAAAACTATTATCTTTGCCGCATTGTAGCGTCTGTAATGTTTATCCATTCAGAGCGGGATAAAAACTGCAAGGTTCTTTATAGATGACATTTCCTTAAGTGCAAAATCGTCAATAAATAATCATAAAAAAATATAAAAGGCAGATAAAGTGTAGATTCAGGTTCACGATTAATGTCACTTAGTTGAAAAGATAAATAAAATGGTATAACGTTCCAAACCAGATGTGACCGCCTCATTAACATATGAACCGTTTATTTATAAGAATGACAAATGACAGAACAGACAGAAACCTTACAAGTAGGTAATTACTATTAAAACTCACCTAATAAATCCTTTTTTGATTGATAGTTTTTTTTAAACACAACTCACAGATAATAACACCGATCACACACTAAAAATCGCACTTAGTTGGAACGTAGCACAGCACTATAATGGCGCGAAGTTTGACAGGTAGTATGAAACGGCGACCGCTCGCCTCAGGTGCTCGAGGTCGACTGAATAAGCGGCGAGAGGCTGTGCCTGCCGCTCCGCTGTTACATTTTGCGAACCGATGTGAAGGAAAACAACTTTTTTAGGAAGATATTTAAATGCTTTTACCTATTAAGGATTCTGGCCGGCCTGGCTACGACTTTGAGCGGCGGCGGCGGCGGCGAGCGAATTCTCTCTTCATTGCTCGGTCGAGACGCGCACCGCGCAGCGGTTAGTTGACGTTACACGCAATGTATTCGAAAAGAAATATCGCTCGCCGCTCAGCCGGTACCGCAAAGTCGTGGCCAGGCCCTATGATTGCGTTCGTAATAGAGCTGCGCAGCGTTTGGCATTTGGCGGTGCTAGGAATTTTTCAGAGAGCTAGTAGAGGAAGTGCAGTCTAGCAGTTTTAATGTTAGGGATAAGGATTACGGTGGAGGAGTGCATCATTTCACCTTAGACCAGCTCTACAATAAATACAACGTCCCATAGCTTAAAGGACTGCAAAATATAAATAAGTAAAGATAAAATATCATTGAGCCATTTCACACAAATTGGCCTAGACCCAAACTAAACTCTAGGCTTGTACTATGGGTACTAGGCAACGATATACATACTTATATAGCTAAAGTACCTACCTGGGAGACCGAGCGACGTCGCCCGGGCACCTGTTAAGCTATGTCTACACCAGTGCGCTATCATGTTCAACCTTCAACATTCGTCTTGCGTCAAGCGCATGCAATACGAGGGTGACACTGAATCTTCAATAAAATCCAATGTTTTGACTTTATCTTCCGCCATTTTATTTGCAAAATGTTGCACGTCAACCCAACGGTGACGGATCAACGTGTGCTACGGGTATGCGCTGCTATCAAACCAGTTTGAGCGCATGCGTTATTGAATGCGCTGTGGTTGCAGAGGCATGCATTAGAGGTAAGCGCCAGTTGAAATGAAAGCGTACAGGTGTAGACATAGCTTTAGACTAACCGCATCGTCATATAAGTAATACACCGTACCAGTACATTAGCTTAAAAGGACTTTAAAACAAATCCAAATAACATACGAATCGCTTTATGGTAAAAACACACTTATCCCACGTACGCACCGTATGCGATGCATTATGATATCTGGACTCTTGAATTTGTATGATTAGAAACACACTTGTCATACACAACGCCACGTATGATAAATGACATAAGTGTGTTTCTAATCATACAAATTCAAGAGTCCAGAATATCATAATGCATTGCATACGTTGCGTACGTGGGATAAGTGTGTCCCTACATTTAATGCAGTTTTGGTAAAGTGATTCGAACCTACGACTGGCACCGTGGCCGCACATTTAATCAGCTAGGCCAACCGGTTACTCAAACAGCGCTATCTTCATCTAGATCTTATTTATTGTTAACTGACACTATAATTACTTTTTACAGTTTTGAGATGCATTTTAATTAATTTGTAAATCATACTACTAATACTGCCAGTTACCGGTTTTTGTAATTAATAGCTATGTCTACACCATGGCGCTTTCACGTTCATCTTGCGTTTTCCTCTGACGCATGCCACTGCAACCACAGCGCATGCAATAACGCATGCGCTCAAACTGGTTTGACAGCAGCGCACGGCCGTAGCGCACGCTGATCCGTCACCGTTGGGTTTACGTGTAACATTTTGCAAATAAAATGGCGGAATATAAAGTCAAAACATTAGATTTTATTGAAGATTCAGTGTCACCCTCGTATTGCATGTGCTTGACGCAAGACGAATGAAAGTTGAGAGCGCAAGTTGAACATGAAAGCGCACAGGTGTGGACATAGCTAAACGGTAACTCTGAAGTTATTAATAGTTTTACGTAAAAAACAATTCCCTCAAGACGTATTTTTGACACATTGGCTTTTTTATATAAAGAGCGTCTCGACCTTTTATAAGAGTGGTTCCGTAGCAGCAACCATATTACTATCTGCTTAGGTTATTGGATTTGAGATACCGCCTATATTGGCGTATGAGGGCCGTACATAAATGTATGACTAATTTTCGTGACGTAATGGAAAAGTCACCGTTGTTAATTATAGTCCTTAACTATGTACACTTTTTTCACCAATATTTAGAATGGACTTTCAGGGTGGACATAGGCTATATTTTAATTCATGTAGGTATTAACTAAAGAGAAGCGAGGGCGGGTCGCTAGTATTATGTGGTTGTCCAAATCAAAAGGGCCCTTATGGAGGCGGGCGCCGGGCGTTTACGCTATTATATTTTCATTACTTTGTCATGAGTATAACAGCTGTGTGAAAAAAGGCGTAACCGCCTGCCGCGATAAGGTCCCTTTCGACTTGTATTGGACGACCCCATGTTTTATTTGGGTTTAAAGTTTAAAATAGATGGTTTAAGATAATGTCCATTTCCACGAAAGGCTTATTAATGGCGATGTTCGCGTCAGACGCAGACTTCCTGGTCGGTGCAATGGATTTAAATTTAATGTTAAATGAGTGGACTGGGGTGAAATTGGATACAGTTGTGCTGACTAGCGTTAGCGGGACCAAGAGTTTTTGAAGTTATACCTACTTATGTGACAGCTACCCTTACAAAGTGGTAAAAGGTCTCTGCCGTTTGACCAACATATTTTTGACCAAATGTATAATTTCCCAAATTTTCATCGACCAAAAAGGTGATGTTGTAATTTTTTTATTGTCACAAGTCTAACCTAACCTAACTGACATAGTAAGCGGTTTTGGTAGTCCAGAAACAAAACAAAAATAATACAAATGTCTTAAAATTTATGGAGATGGTACTGAGGCCGTTAGAGCAGGACATGTTATGAATTAATGTATTTTTCACATCTTGTTAGTCAGTTTGTATAATTAAAATTGCAGGCCAATGGACAAGTATCCGCTGGAATGTGGAATGGGCTGAAATATGTTAACTCTATGATAACTTATAAATAAGGTGTCCAAAGGCTGATCTGATGGCGGATTCGGAAGGTAGCAACAGGCTCTCTACTGTACTTAGCGTTAAACCCAATAAGTTTGTCATCTTTAAAGCTGGCCATACACACTAGGGTACCGACGTGTAAACGAGCCCGTATGTGGCTAATTTACTGAATAAATATTTTGATTTGATTTGATTTGATTTGCAGTTTTGCCTGTACAGTTGAACTGCACAGGTAAACCGGAGGGTGTATGTGACACAACTGTGCAGGTTTCCATGCCTGTACAGGCAACTTGTGTCACATACCCTAGTATGTATGGCCAGCTTAATTCAATCTTGATAATCAAAAAAATAATAAAGCTTGTCAGGTGGTTTTCCACCGGCGAGGCGAGGCGAGGCGGGGATGGGAATTGAAAGTATAGGAAAATATCCCGCTCGGCTGCGCTGGAAATGGGCGAGACAAGAATTGAAATATTTGTTGTTAATATTGAACCGTATTACTATAACATAATGTTTATTAACACTGACACGAAAACAAAAGCATCGGGGTTTTCCCGCCTCGCCGGTGGAAAAGCACCATAGACATAATATGTAAATTTTGATAGAAACGTACTACTAAGCGTTTCCTTAAATATGTGTTCGATATCATTTCGATCAGGATATTCCAGAAACCCTGTGCGCATAATAACCTAGCTGCGAGCCAAACGCAACCGAGCGGGCATGCCATGCGACATGCAACGGGCGTCACTGCGCCGCCTACGCGCTTCTGCCTCCCTAGTACTTACGAACATCCAGCTAATAACTAATAATGCTATATAAACTATTACCAACATAAACTACATTGTTGCAGAGGCGAGAAAATATGAAGCGAGAAACGAAGTTGTGGCCTTTTAGGCCGAAGCCGCACTGGTGGGGCGTTGAACGCAGCGGCGATTTCAGTAAATGATCGCCCAACTGTCGCGCAGTTGGTACTGAAATCGCCGTCGCGTCGCCCCATTGCCCGATCAGTGCGGCCCCGGCCTTAGAGGATACGAGTCCGCTATCCCTTTCCGTTGCGGCAGACATATATGTGCTTTTCGCAACTACTGCAAGGAAAAAAAACTAGTAGTCACATATATTATGAAACAGGCCAAGAATATTTTTGCATATATATATGAGACAGCCTATTCGTATAATGCTGGGCACACACGGTCGGTTAAACTGATCAGTTAACTGACGTACATCCAAAAGCTGGCCGTGAGTTCGTACGACCCTTCGTTTTACTTTTCTATCGGCAATGATTTGTCCGCACTAACAAACGAAGTTACTAACACATCGTCGGTGATATTGCCAAATCCGTTATGTGCATTTTTTCAGCACCATTATGTTATCACCTCGTAGGGTCGTAGGTACTTCACGTGATTTAACTTGCGAAAAAAATAAATATAAATCGTGACGGAGGGGTAAATAGTAATAATTTGGGGGACCGTGACGGAGGTGTACAATATGATCAAAAGTATTGCTTATCAATAAAATTTTACATCGTGCAATAGTCCACTCTACAATGGTTATTAACCAATAAGTATTTAGAACACATTACTACCTAATCATTTGTAACCTGTTATATAAAAGTTAAATGTTGATTTGTAAGCCTTGCACATTGTTGATAGAAAAGTAGAATGAAAAGAAAATTATAATTAAACGAAATTATAATTTCAACTTAATGATTTCACACTCACGGTCAGCTATTGGATGTAGGTACGTCAGTTAACTGATCAGTTTAACTGACCGTGTGTGTCAGGCCAAACAGGTGTTTAGTGGCCCCGAACAAAACTATCTAAGTAGGTATCTTATTATTATTATTTATTTTTATTCTGCTTTATTCTGCCTCTGTTGCAATTTTTTTTAATTTTGACTCGGGCGCCTTTACCGTCAAGATAATAACAGTTTAAATCCCTCACTACGCTCAGAATTCCATATTAGAATCCCCGCTACGCTCGGGTTTCTATTCTGGAATCCATCCCTTCGTTCGGGATTCAATACGCTAACCCTCGATGAAATATTACATTTTGCTCCCTAGTAGGTACTAGCTACTATAAAAAACATCTTGACAAAATTATCTGCCGAACAGAAAAATAACGCTTCAAAATCTGTCTGTTCCTTCCAGCGCAGCGATGCCACCGACATACAATACAGACACATCGATTGGCAAATGGGTGCAACGTTTTTGGTCCTGTGTTAAAAATATAGTGTAATAAGGTCTTTGGGCTTCCAATGCAATATAGTTGAAACATTCTGGGATACTCGTAATATCCTCAGCCTAATAGCCTCAGTTGCAAGTGTTGCAACACCGGTCCATTAGCACTACTCCAACCTAAAAATTCTACAGCAGCGTAGCTCTATCACGGCTCATTTTCAGTTTTTTCAAGCAATATTGTTTCATCCAAAACTTTTTATTAGATTTGATGGCATTTTAGAATATTAGAAGCAAAATTCGAATATTGTTCTTTCGAGGAATTTTTCACGTGATCAAATTGCCGTTTTGCCTTTGGGCCGCAGGTAAGTAGCGCCATCTGTTTGTAATATTTGGAAGCTAAGGTGCGTCACCTAGTGTTGAGTAGCTGTACTTCACGGTTATACTACCTAGGTTGTCATCTTAAAATACGCGCATAACCCCACTCATTTTAGAAGTTCCGTCATATAAACCAATATCTATACAGAGTGGAGCCTATTTAATTTTGTTGTATTAAATATGTTATGCCTTCAATGGTATTTTTGAGTGCAAATACTATGCTCGATATATGTGACATTCAATGTTGACCCATTTTACTTGAAATATAATTCAACAATAAAAAACGATTGATATTTACAAGCTAGAATGATAAAAAATGTCGTTTTATAAGTGTATTGGTTGCATATGTGCGGTGTTTCATTCATGAAAATAGTGCGTGTTGTGTTAAAACATCTGTGATAATCTGTTGTTAATTTAATAAAATTATATTGGTTAAAAAGTCAATTTCGTTACAAGAATTCTAGCCTAAGTGTTATGATAATACATTATATTTATCTTGAAATATTACAAATCTATGAAAATATTTGAAGAATAGTTGTTTATAAAGTACCTACCTACCTAAAATATTTTAAATGTCGTTTGTAAAGTGTTGCTTCGAGGCTGGGGAAAGCCACGATTTTTTGGATTCCTTCGTTCAAAAATGCACGGACCCTGGATGTGAGTATCAAATATCATTTAACAAACAAAATACTTAATGTTAGTTCGTTTCATCGATTTTTATACGTGTACCAAAGCTATTAAACCAAGGTTGTGTAGTAATGCGATTGGCAAAGATTCAGAACTCATTTAATTGCCATTTCTTTGTAACACTACGATCTACAGACGACAGTACAGCGCATAATAATATTGATCACATCACATTCTACCTACACTACAACCTATAAATGCCGCCAAGTTCAATCAACTTCCGTTTCTACTTCCGGGCTGCGTTCTAAAATGTATGACGTAAATCAATAGCGTTTCAAAATGGTAGACTAAAATAAGCATTATTTAAAAACTATTTTAAAAACTTCAGTCAATAATAATAGTATTGAATTTAATTTAACTATTTAAAAAAATGACTAAAATTATTTTAATTTGTATAATTCTCACGTCAAGCTACACGCTACACGTCATCCACAGGTCAAGTGAACGCATCCTTTTTGTTTAGTGATGTGACCCAATGTTTTATTTAAGACAGAGCCTGCACTATCAAATAGGTAGTGAAAGAATTGAAATTGAAATTATGAGCAGAGCAGCCCCATTTCATTTAATTTTCCGGTTAGTCAGCTTATTTTAATAATGAAAAATAATTCAGCATCTATATTTGCAGCGTGTTGTTTAATGGTTACAATTGATATGACTGAATTTAAAATCAATCGTACCTTCTTGGTGACCGGTTTCGCACAGAATTAAATATTATTAAATTTGAAATATAATTTGCTCATTTATATTTTATCTCCCTGCTTATTTTTATATGTAAAACTTGAATAATATCGACATGGCTAATGATATGATATTCCGCTCCTTGCGCGTCACTAAAATGTATCGATTGAGTTATGAATGTCCTTTCTACTCCACCCAGTAATTCCGATAAGTGTTTGTACCGTATCAACACGTCTGGAAGTTAATTTAAAAGGAAAATAATGTCTCTCGGTAAGTTGTAGTTTTGTAGATTTCCCCTTAGCTCTAAAATCACCATGAAAATATTGTGTTTACAACTTTCCGTTTGACATTTGTGCTGTTTTGTGGCGCCATCTTGGATTCTGTCACTTTGGTTGCGAACGCGTTTACATACTTACCGACGAGATTCGTGGTTTTAAAAAAAAATAATTAGAGTGTAATGTGTAAATAAACATGAATTTAATGTGAAATCCTTAAATGCATCGAAAGGTGCAAGATTTAAGTGCTATTTCGCAAAATTGAATTGGAACGGTGTGTCGTAACCCAGCAACATGTCGGCTGTGCAAACTCAAAGCAAAACGAGCAGTTCTACTGCAGTAAAACCTCAGAAGAACTATGGGAAGATTATTCTTACGTTGTATAACTGCTTGTTACCCGAGGGCGTGTTCAAGGAGACGCCTTCCCAGGCCGACGGGCTGGACATTGAAACGGAGACTGACTTGCGGATTCTCGGTTGCGAGTTGATACAGACTGCTGGGATCCTGTTAAAAATGCCACAAGTCGCCATGGCTACAGGTCAGATATACCTCCAAAGATTTTACTACTCCAAATCTTTCGTCAGATACCCCATGGAAACTATGGCCATGGGCAGTATTTACTTAGCCTCAAAAGTTGAGGAAAAGCCTTGTAGAATACGCGATGTAATTAATGTATTCCATCATATCAAGCAAGTGAGGGCACAGAAGACAATATCTCCGTTAATAGTTGATCAAAACTACATAGAGTTAAAGAACCAAGTCATCAAGGCTGAAAGAAGAATACTCAAGGAGCTAGGGTTCTGTGTCCATGTTAAACATCCACATAAACTAATTGTGGTCTACTTGCAGCTCTTACAGTATGAGAAGAATCGCCAGCTCATGCAGATGGCGTGGAACTACATGAATGATGCGCTTCGGACAGATGTGTTTATGCGATTCCCACCAGAAACTATTGCATGTGCTTGCATATTCTTAACTGCGAGGAAGATCAGTCTACCACTGCCAAACAACCCGCATTGGTTCCTGCTGTTTAAAGTCAGTGAAGAGGATGTCCGTGAAGTCTGCACCAGGATTCTACAACTGTACAAAAGGCCTAAAGTAAACTCGGATGAATTGGAGAAGAAGGTTGATAGTTTGCGAAGAATCTACCAAGCTAACAAACACTCTCAAGCTCAAAAGGAACGGGAAGCAAATGCCGAGGAGAAAAAGGCTGAATCACCCACTGCCTCAACTTCAAAGGATACTAAGAGAGACTCTAAAAAAGATAAGTCTCCAAAGACTCCACCATTGTTCAATAAGTACCATAGTAACCACAAATCTAAAAGAGACAGGAGATCTCGGTCTCCATATGATAGAAAGAGGGAATATTCTAGTAAAAGACATAAGTCACGCTCGAGGGACAGGGAGCTGGAGCGTTCGAGGGAACGTAGGACCGATGACAAGCGCAGCAGAGGCAGTGGCTCCAGGAAATATGATGATTATGATCGCTCAAAGTCAAGCAGGGACAGTAGAGATGATAAGAGGAAATATTAGATGTAATTTACTATAAAGCTTTGATAATTAATTGTTGTTTGAATGTTGCTCCTTTAGCACTAATATTTTGTAGCTTAATGTAAGATCGTTAGCATAGCGATGGTTAACCACCAATACCTCTTAACTGACATATTTTGTCAAACATCTTTTTTTTTACAATTCATGATAAATACCTTCAAAAAAAAGTTGTTTGACCAAATATGTCAGTTAGGAGGTATTGGTGGTTAACTGTCAATAGGGGTTTTTTAATCTCATTTGCAATCAGTCCCCAAACCATCAGCAAATATGATGAGTGAATTGTGTTTGAAATGGACAATCCATCAACGGTCCTCTTCCTTATTTAGTGAAGTGTTATACAACCACTGGGTCTAGTATCATGCGCTTTTTCATTCGGCGAGTATGTTCTTCCTTATTCTCAACTAATGCTCTAGCTAGATTATTATTGTGATCCTTTAGATTATTCCTATAGCATTTACAGCAGATTATAGTCTCCTCTTTTATGGTAGCCATTTCTAGGTACTGGTGGCATCTCGGCATTTCTTGCAAACCATGGGGCCGTGGTAATGATTTTGAGAGCATTGTTTTGGAATTGCTGCAGGATCTCCATGTCGAGTTTTGGTGATTCAAGAGATACTCAGTCTATACTGAGCTTGATTTCTACTATTGTCTGTCTGGTGCAGATAGTAAAGTAATTTTGCAACCTTGGTTTAATGTAATCTTGAGAAATCCACTAGTTGATTGACAGATTCATATAGCCTTGAAAAATATAATTAAACGGGGACCAAAGTTCAATGCTTTTAGGTAGATATTTAAAAGTAGAGAAAAAAGATTTTTTTCAAATAACTATAAAAATAACCAAGATGTAAGCAATTAAAGATTTGTTTCTATCTCTTTCTAGCAAAACTATGGCCGTAGTGCCCGCTGATGTCACAGTACATGTCGGATCTCTGTCTAATTAGTAGTTTTAAATGCTTAAATTATCCGTATTTTTTGGCCGATTTTAATTTTAATTTTACTTTTTGCCATCTCTTACGGTATTTTTATATTTTGCTAAGAAATACGATAAAAAAAAATCATGCATATTCCCTGTTGTGTTACGGCACGCCACCATACATCTGCCAAGTTCTAGTCACTGGAATGGGTGGTTTTAAGGCTGGCACGGCACGGCAAAGGATTTTTATAAGCGCGAGTTATTTTGCATCTTAATCTAATATCCCTAGCCGTCACATTTGGTTGATATCGTCTCAAGGCTTCCTCAAGGCGGTATGCTAAAGTGTCCTTGTTACGATATCAACCAAATGTGAGGACTGAGGACTAACGGCCGCACTCAGAGACGTCAATTAACTTAATTTTGAATAAAGCTGCTGTCACTGTCTTGGCTATAGCAAAGACGCAGCAACTTTAATACAACTTAAAAATTTATTGGCGTCTCAGAGTGCGGCAGTAAGGATATTAGATTAGCCAGATTGGGGTTCAAAATAACTTGTGCTTACAAAAATCAGGTACTGAAGGATCGTATCGGATGACAGGACCGCTTCCTGTGTGGCTGTGTGCAGAAGCTATCAATCCGACATTGATCACTTGATCAGATTTGTCAAACGACTTAGGTACGCGTTTTTACGTCAGCGGCCGACATCCCTTCAAAGTAGGTACTTACATACATAGTTCGCGCTCGTAATAGCCCTATAAAGGTTACCTATTTTTACTTTCAAACGTGCTTTCCTGTCATCGCTATTTTTAAACGATTCATTTAATGCACTATTGATTTTTCTTGTCTTAAATAGATTGTTTGGTCATCGAAGTTTCGGATGCGCTTTTATTGTCTTGTGTTACGGTTCATAATCTAATGATAAACTAAAGAGACTTATTTTGATGATTTGCTTGTGTTTATAGCCCTCAGAGCGCAGCATTTTTACAGAGATTTCATTGATTTGTCAATTCATTAGGAGCTAGAAATACTTAGCGGAAATAGGAAGAGCGGTAGCGAAGAAAGTACTGTTATAGTAGTTTACGCGACAGCTGCGTAATGTCAGGCATTACAATAAGTAATTTGCGTTAATTTCCATTTTGCGTCATCTGGCATTAGTGCAGATTTTTTTTTTCATGTTTTTTTATTTATGTACTGTACTTTTGTTAGATGTATGTAAATAAAGGTTTTTTCTTCCTTTCTCTCTTTCTTAATAAGTAATTGTGGTTTATGAAAAGAGCCGCAAGGGTAGCATCATAATCATTTATTTTCATAATAGCATCACACGAGTGTTGTAATGCCAATGACGCATAGTCGCGTACAGTCGCCATCATATATATTGCAGCAAACAAGGTGCACACAAAAATCTGAACACGACTCTATTGTCAAGGCGTTAGAGTGCATGTTCAGATATTTTTGACCATTCTGATATGTACAGATATATTTGATGGCGAACTGTACAATATTTTATCTACACTCTTATTGTAAATCCTCTATGATAAAAAATATACAGGGTGTCCCGCGATAAAGTGCACAAACGAGTAAGGGTGAAACTACATGTTATTTTATCTCGGATTTATTTTTTGAATTTTCATAGAGATTACAATAATTATTATTGTAAACCCCCATAAAAAAATCCGTGATAAAATCACATGTAGTTTATTTATTTATCGCGGGACACCCTGTACATCATGTATAGATAATTATTTATGTTTTTAACATTTCATCTTGATTGATGCTTCATCTCGAGTGACATGAGAAATTGTCGCCTAATCAAATTGTATCGTGATTTGAATAAATTCGAAATTCGAAAACCATAACAGTATCGGCAGCGAACACGTAAAGTGAACTTTACATTACAACCACAGATAAGATTTGACACCGCGACAGCAACACCACTGACTGGGGTAAAGCTGTTATAACCCAGTTTCTGAACGCGTTGTAGAGGTTTTACCATATGGGTGTAGATACGAGTAAAATAATTATTATAAGTAATCAATCAATTGATTCACTACGAATGTAAGAGCCTTTTCTTTTGTATGTTCCGACGAGGACAGAAAGATGTATACATTTGAACCTTATTACAATGGAACAAGGTGAAAAGTATAAACATCTTTCTATCCTCGACTGTTCCATGTGACTTAGGAAATAATATTTAAATTTAAAATAATATCATCATCATTGAATTTAATCTGGCCCCTAATATTCCTCCGTTTTGGAAATAAGTACGTATTTCTCTATACATGTATATCGTTGCCTGGGCTAGCTCTAGGCTTGTACAATGGGGACATAGTACAAGCCTAGAGCTTAGTTTGGGACTAGATAAATTTGTGTGAGATTGTCCCTGATATTTATTTTTATTTATTTATTTAATACAAAACAAAAGTAATTTAATTGAGGCTTTTTGTATCGGTAAGTAAACCCCTCAATTTATTGATTTGTTATTATTGGTTATTATCTGCCATAATAACATTTCTTGTAAAACACTTGTTGAAAATTTGACCTGGTCCAAAAGGTACCTATTACGAACTCGTGGTCTAGAAAGCAGTGACATAAAACCCTTTTTGGGTTCCGTACCAAATTCTGAAAAAAAAAAAACGGAACCCTTATAAGATAAGATGAATTTGTTTTTTGTCGCTGCCTAAATAAAAAATCATTCCCTTTTGACGGTGTCCGCTCGCCCTATTTGTCATACCACGTGTATTTATTTCAGTGCAGTTTATATTTAGCCCTCCGGCGGGTCAGTCGCGTGCCGCATCACGCCCCGACGGTACCTCCCGAATACGTAGTCGTATAAAAGTTCTTCTTATACCCTTTATAGAGATTATAAAACTTTAAGATTAATAATACGGCTAAAGGTGTGAGAATTTCCCTTGTATACTTAAAAGAATTTATTTTTTAAGTTGTTTTGAGTGTTAAACAGATTGTGCATCGTAATAATAATAATAATAATAATCCAGCCTATATACGTCCCACGGCTGGGCACAGGCCTGCACTCATAATGAGAGGGTTTGGGCTATAGTTCCCACGCGGGCCCAGTGCGGATTGGGAACTTCGCACACACCGTCAAATTGCTTTACAGATGTGTGCAGGTTTCCTCAACATGTTTTCCTTCACCGAAAAGCTCATGGTAAATTAACAAATTATATTTCGCACATAAATTCCGAAAAACTTGAGGTGCGAGCCCGGGTTCGAACCCACGACCCATGCATTGTCCATCGTACCTGGGTTAAATTTAAGATTTATCGAAAAAACATCCAATTGCAAACCTTTCCTTTGACTTTGTGCTGTTTTTTAGGGTTCCGTACCCGAAGGGTGCCTAGCAGGACCCTATAACTAGCCTACGCTGTCCGTCCGTCCGTCCGTCTGTCCTAACTTAAAAGAGCTGTATCTTTTAAACCGTAAAAGATGCCCGTTGTTTTTTTTTGCAGAATATGTGTTATTAGCTTATAACGGCGGATTTCCTAACATATAATAAAAAAGTCAAAAGGTAAAATAATAAGGGGAGTCCCCATACAAAAAACGTTTTTCTTTCAACGTTTTTTTTGTAGTTCTATTGTAAAAACGGTAATTACAAGCGTCAAATTTGGTATGATTATTGGACAAACCCTATAGAAAAACAAAAAAACATTACTAAAAACCGGTCAAATGTGTACCCACACTCAGTGCGCAATCAAAAGACAATAGTCGAGTTTTAAGTGAAAAAAAAAAACAATTGACAATACGCGTAGGTACTTGACCTTTGTGTCCTGAATCCAATAACAATATTATTTTAATTCCTCCAATAACATCGATCACCTGAAAAGTGATAAAGCACTGTAGGCAAGCTATAGTCCGACATACGTTTAGTGAAGCGAGGAAGCTAGTGCGGCGTTCCCTTCCCCGCCACCGCCCGCCCCCGCTAATGCCTTTCCTCCCGCAACGTCGGAATGAGAGGGTCGCGCACGAACTTGACGGGCTTTATTACTAAAGGGCCACGCAGACTAACAGTCTGCCTACACTACCATTAGAGAAACTGATAGTGTGTGTTCTAATTCAGGCTATATCGCCTGGCAGACTGTTACGGCCGCACTCAGAGACGTCAATTATTTTTTAAGTTTGATTAAAGTCGCTGTCACTTTCTTTGCTATAGCAATAGAATAAGATAACACGTCACTTTGACAAGCATTAAATTTTGACGTCTCTGAGTGCGGCCGTCTCGTTAAGTTTAAACTTGTACTACAATTAAGGCAACGATAGTCTTACGGCCGCACTCAGAGACGTCAATTAAGTTTTAAGTTTCATTAAAGTAGCTGCTGTCACTTTCTTTACTATAGCAATAGAATAAGACGCAGCAACTTTAATGAAACTTAAAAATTAATTGACGTCTCCGAGTGCGGCAGATACTTATTATTTTACTTAAGAGCTCTGAAGTAGGCTCTTGTCGGTGGAGTAATTTCCAGTTTTGTCTGTTCTCCGCTTAGTGACATTTCCATTACTTTATTACTTCATTTACTATACTTATATAGAGAAATAAATACACCCAAGACTCTGGAACTTTTTAATGGTTGTTTTCCCTGGAAATTTATAGTTTGCACGACGTTCCATGATTTATACTATATTTTATAGTGGGGTTGCCCTCGGTTATCTGTTTTATCAGAACGCCTTATCTCTTGTAATAATATGATACCGTGTCAGTAGCCCAGTAAACATCGAAGCGATAGTGTCGATTTAAAAGACTTAATGAAGACTTATTAGTTATTAAACACATACAAAGATGCAGTTAAATGGCCATTTTCTGAATTAAATGCAGTGATTGTGTAAAATGATTTAAGTGAAGGTTGTTTTTTAAGTGATATTTTAGTGATTTGAAATGATGCCGCTAAACAAGATCGCTCATCGAACGTGCTTCATTATAAGCAGGACAGTTTATATGACTTGTAAGTATTAGTCTATTAGTCGTATTAAGGTTATTTAAAAGTGCAATTGTGGCAAAACGAATTAGGTACTTATCTACTAGAAAATATTTAATTCGACATGTATTAAAAAAAAAACTATTTTTATTTATTGTTTTCTTGAAATTCAGTTTTTAATAGTACCGTTTACATTAATAACACTGTTTGTTGATATTTTACGTACTACCTAGGTAGTTTTATAGGTTTTCAAGCGTTTGAAGGCCTTTTTTTTAATTCTATTTCATTATCATCTCGCCTGGCTAGTCCACTTAGGGATGCCAGGAACGAAACTGATTTAATCACAAAATCCTGACTTTTCAATAAAGTTTAGTACATTTCGTGTCAATGTTATATTTGCGTTATATTTGCGGAACAAAAATACACATGGTAAGTACTTATATTTTCCTGTTTAAAAAAATCCTGACAATATTTTACCCGACAGAGCTATTTGGGGTATGACAGGGAAATTCCTGTTGTCTGATTGATAACCATAAATGCAATATCTTAAATAAATAAGACAAACAGAAAAAAAAAACAATCTGATTTTGAATTGAGACCTTCACACGCGCTCGTTCGGAGTTCAGAAGATAACTCTTGATGAACACAAGCTATTTTTATGCAACTACCTTCGGAATACAATCCTTCAAATGAATAAATAAAAGGCGTGTCTTTGGAGATGAAGTACAGACAGACACACACACAAAGGCTAAAACATTCTCCCCCTTTTTTCCGATGCCGTTTTTAAATTGCTAAAGGTTAATTAAAATGAATCCCTTTGAAGTACGCTCCAGTGACGTAAATAAGAGAAAAGGTCGCGTTAAATATAGATGGCTCCAGATAAAAGCTCTCGAAAAAGCCAAAGCTGTCTTTGTTTGCCCGACTTTCTGATTCGATACTTCTTCTTAGTCGTTTCCGTCGGCTGAGGGTCGTGACCACCGTAAGTGGCTCTAACTAGAGCTTTTCATGCTGCTCTTTGCTGAGCCTGATGAAGTGCGGACTGGGTGCTGCGCTTTAGGGCTTCCAGTAAGGGATCAGCCCAGCTGGTTGGCGCCCTTCCTCTGCTTCTCGTTCCCTCCACACGGCCAACCAGAATAAGCTTCTCCAGGTTGTTGGGCTATCGATTCAGATTCAATACTAAATGGAACCAATTTTTAGTATTTGGTACTGAATATGAGAGTACTGAAGTGTTGTCAAGTAAAGGGCGGATTCAGGAGTTGGTTCGGGGGTGGTCACAGGCTCCCAAATTACCACAAATAAGTATAAACTAATAAACTTATTTTCTTTCTTTCTTTTGTGGAACATATCAACGGAGTAATATTGATAATAATATATTCTTAAATCCGTTACAACGTTGAGGGGCGGAGTTATGATCCCCATGACCCACCGCCTGGATCCGCTCTTGGGTTGAGTGATGTTGGTGACTTCAGTGGATTGCTATTTATACTGTCCTGGTATGATTTTATACACCTGACCAATTAGCCACGACTCCGTGGCGGCGACTAATGGTTCATCATCGGCCTGTAGCCTATCCTCTGTCCATTTACTCACCCTAAAACGTCTCTTTCCAGGTTGCTGTGGTTGTTGCTCGGCGCTGCGGCCCCGCTACAAGCGGCTGGTCGACAACATCTTCCCGGCCTCTCCTCAGGAAGGCCTGGTCAAGTCCAACATGGAGAAGCTCATGTTCTACTCCCTCTCCAGCCCGGAGAAGCTGGACAGGATCGGGGAGTACCTATTCCAGAAGGCCAGCAGAGATATCTACAGGAGGAGACATGGGTAAGAAAAACTTTTTCTACAGAAGTTTGGTGTAAGAGTTAGCTGAGACGGCATTTGATGGTAACTCCTATTGTTGATCCGATCTTTGTGAAATTTGGAGTAGTAGTCAACAATGTTTAAATTCGAACGTGGGCAGGATCGATCAGGGTGGAAATCTCTAGGTTTCTGTTCGTGGGAACTACTAGTTATTCTTTTCAGCTAAAAATCTTCCACTACTGGACATAGTTCTTCCGCAAAGATCTTTACGACGATCGGTCGTGTGCCATCCATGTCATGTCATGTTTTTTATCTTTTTACCCGTGTCATGTCTTAAGATGCGCATATCACTCAAGATCAGTACCTATACCTAGTATTGTATTTTTTGTGCCTATACTAATATACCCTGTAGCTACCAAAGACTTAAGGTGTAAGTGTGTCTGCAGGTTTGTGATAATAGCAATGGAAGCGATGGACCAACTGCTAGTGGCGTGCCACTCGCAGACGCTGAACCTGTTCGTGGAGAGCTTCCTGAAGATGGTACAGAAACTGCTGGAGTCTACGGACCCTCAGCTGCAGTCCCTCGCCACGCAGAGCGTGAGTTAATCACTTCAGTCTGGGGTTACTGGTGGGTGTTTGTGCAGGGTCTGACCAGAGCCAACCAGCCGCCAAGCATGACTTTTGTTCCGGTGTATACCCACCCACCTGTTACCACTACTAACTGCCGCACTCAGAGACGTCCATTAATTTTTAAGTTTCATTAAAGTAGCTGCTGTCACTTTCTTTGCTATAGCAATAGAATAAGACGCAGCAACTTTAATGTAACTTAAAACTTAATTGAGGTCTCTGAGTGCGGCCGTGAAATTCCCTGTAAATACCAATTTATTTAAGTTACAGATAGATTTTTTTCCCACTATATTTTTGTTACCACTGGTAACAGATGGGAAAAAAGTCCTAGTTGTTACAAGTGGTAACAAAGTGGTGTGGATAACTGCTTAAATGACTAGCATTACATCTTAGTCTAACTAAAGGGTTGGCAACGCATTTGCAGTCTTGACATTGCAGCCAGATTGCTAATGCCAATGGGCTTTACCATCAGGTAAATTGCGCCCAGCATCCTCGTTGGCTTTCTCTATTATTTATTAGCCTGCAATGTCCCACTGCTGGGCAAAGGCCTCCCTCTTTTCCTTTTAGCTTTCTGTAAATAAAATAAAAATATCGCAGAGGGCCGTTGGCATCTGATCAACTTGTCTGTTGAGCTTTTTGATCAAATAATCGCTGAGGAATTACATCACGAGGTACCTAATACAGACAGTATTTCCCTAACGAAATAATATTGTAACGAATTTAAATAACATCGGAATTAAATAATTGTGATTGAAAAAGAAGAAGAAGAAGAAAAACATTTATTCGTGACAAATATCAGCAAAGGACAGAAAAATACACACAGAAAGAATGTAGTCACGAAATGGTCCCAACTCAGCGTATTGATGAGTTTTTATGATGAATGCATCTCCATATTCCTCTCCAGTTCGTTCGTTTCGCGAACATCGAAGAGGACACGCCGTCGTACCACCGCCGCTACGATTTCTTCGTGTCCAAGTTCTCGGCGATGTGCCACAGCAACCATAGTGACGTGGAAGCGCGGGACAAGATACGCCTGGCCGGCATTCAGGGCTTACAGGTAACTCCACGAAACTCATGTTATACTGGTACCAAACTTTAGAATCAATTTACCTTCCTGACTTTTATGAGTTCCGGTCTTTTTAAGCAGATGATGACTGTGCAAAAAAAGTACAGTCGGCAAAAAAGCTTATCCCAAAAATGAAATTTTTGGCAAACTTATTTTATACTAATTAAATCTGCAACTTCAATGCAAACACACCAAAAACATCTGTGTATGATTTTGTAAACGTTTCGTTGCAGGGAGTAATAAGGAAGACAGTATCTGACGACCTCGTGGAGAACATATGGGAGGCCCAGCACATGGATAAGATCGTGCCGTCACTGCTGTACAATATGCAAGTAAGTCCACTACTAATTCTTCTATAACGCGAAGAACACACCGTGCCGTGTGCTCTCAGCGGATGTAGGTAACATCGTGATACAAATATTCAGTCCGCTCGACCGCGGTGCGCCGCGTTTTTTCCCTTGTGTTCATTGCCTAAAAGAAACTACCTACTAGAATCTTTAGAATGTGATCTACTTTACAATGTGGCAACGAGAAGATCCAAACAAGTGGCACTCTGGTGATAATTGCTTGGAACTGATTTAAAAATATGGAAGAATTCTGGCAGTGAAGAGGCGTTTGTTGTGATGAGTTATGACTTCAGATCAATAGATTTAATGCTGTCTAGACATAGACTAATTAATGACTATAAAAATACATGTCTACTTATGTTTGATGTACAGTCAGCATCAAATATATAGGAGCAGCGAAAGTGGCCAAATATATCGCAACACATCTTTATTACTATAGGAATAAGAATGTGTTGGGGGTATATTTGGCCAGTTTGGCTGCTCCTATATATTTGACGCTGACTGTTAGGGTGTTTCATATTTGTGTGGGAAAAAATAAATGTCATATTTTTTTCCAGACTTTGTTTACGCCCCGAGTCTATACACTGTAAAAAAATTAAATGTCAAATAAAGGTAATGGGACAGTTGCACAAATTGACCAGTTCGGCGATAGCAAAAATTCAATGTTGATTGTTTTTTTGAAAACAATCTCATTTTCAAAACAACCTCTAAGTACAAACCGATTCGATTCAAATTTTGAACAATGGTCTTTTAGATGAGTAGGACCAAGGATTCGAGCATTCATTAGAAAATACTAAGTTTGGAAAATGAAACACCCTACTGACTGCAGTACATTATGCTACATTTCAGACTGCAGGAAAATACGAGACCGCGTCGTGTATGGACACGGACGGGCGCGACGGCGCCGAGGAGTCGCCGCCGCGGCTGGCCGAGGCGTGCCTGCGCGAGCTGGTCGGCCGCGCCTCCTTCGGCCACATCCGCAGCGTGCTGCGCCCCGTGCTCACGTGAGCTCTCGCTGTCTCTGCCGCCCTGGTACACGGTGCTAGTGGGGGGACTGCTCTATGCTGCCGTCCTAAGCTAAAAGGCGATATCTCAAATTCAATAGCCAAAGCAGATTCAGTCCTCTCCTGCTAGTAATGAGGTTGTAATTGCTACAGCAGTTGTGTCTGAGATATAGCATTTTAGCTTAGCAGGGCAGTATGGTTGCCGTTCTATTCAGACCAAGAACAGGGCGTCGGCAGCCAATGGCCCAGGGGGGCAAGTTGTCTCAACCTCGTATCTGCAATGTTTTCTTGCAGTTAGTAATTTCATTTCATTAATTAAATTTATGATGTAATCAGTTTACCAACCGCAAGAAAAAAATGCAGATACGAGGTTGAGAAAGTATGGCGACGAAATGATGGAAAAGTATGGTATTATGGGGGTTGAGGAACTTTATTTCATCGTAAAAGAGGCGACAAATACTAGATGTTAATTTGGATTCTAATAATTCGGTGTTTACCCGACACGCTGTAAAAATATAAGACTGTTGCGTATTGCCATAGTTAGTATTAGACGATTCATATGAGATGTGTGACGCTGTCGACCAGATCAAATTTTCAGTTGACCTAGGGCCACTTGCGCGAAAATGTTAAATCTAATTTAAATCTTAATGTCGGATTTCACCAATCACTTAACAGATGATTATACTCTAAGCTGTTAATACTCTATTAACAGCTGTCAAAATGTGTGAACTAACAGTCGATTAACATTAACCCCCTTACTAATAAACGTTGAGTAACGGCTGAGTAGTTATACAATGCTTTGTCCTTATCTGTCATTGTGACATTTGAATTCGACAGATAAGGACAAAGCATTGTATAACTAGTCAGCCGTTACTCAACGTTTATTAGTAAGGGGGTTAACATCGTATGGTGAAATTGGTACTAATTCTAGTTTTAGACTCTCTAGTTAGACTCGTTAGTTCTATTGTTTTTTTTCCAGGCATTTGGACCGACACGACTTGTGGGTGCCGAACGACTTCGCCGTGCACATATTCAAGATCATCATGTTTTCGATACAAGTAAGTTATTTGGCACATTATTTTTTTTTTTTACGAAAATGAACTATACGACAAATGGTAGTATCTCAGACAAAACTCTTAACTAACCCCCTTACTAATAAACGTTGAGTAACGGCTGAGTAGTTATACAATGCTTTGTCCTTAGCTGTCGAATTCAAATGTCACAATGACAGATAAGGACAAAGCATGGTATAACTACTCAGCCGTAACTCAACGTTTATTAGTAAGGGGGTATGTATGTACACACTTTTTGAAAAATTCCCATTTATCAATTAGGATTATTTCCCGAAATCTATAATATCCCTTACATTTCAGCAGGTGATATTATGATTAATGATGATATCTAATTTTACCAACAATTTAACAGGCGAATCGTGTTGCTGCCTTTCGACTTCTACAGATCAAATTAGTTTGAATACATTGACGTGTGTGGTGCGCAGGCGCAGTACTCGTACAGCGTGGTGGAGGCGCTGATGCAGCACCTGGACGCGGGCACGGGCCCCGACGCGTGCCTGCGCACGCGCGTGCGCGCCGCGCGCGCCGCCGTGCTCAGCAACATCGTCGCCATCGCCGCCGGGGACAGCGTCGGTCGGTACCTGGGCCCTTAGCCAAGATGCATTACGCTAACTAGCGTTTCTATTCGTTTCGTTTTTAAACCAATCGCGTCATTGGTAGATCACGTCATACGGAGAGTCACGTGATCTACCAGTGACGCGATTGGTTTAAACACTAAACGAATAGAAACGCTAGTTAGCGATGGGCATCTTGGCTAAGGGCTCTGCACGCTTTGTTGCCGAGTACTAGGCGGGCATGATGGCCGAAGAGGCTGCCGCGGCGCCGACGACTAGTGTCGATCGGTACAGGGGGAGAGATTTGTCTCTCTTTGAGACTTACCTCTTTATTCATAAACGCACAACACACCTAATTTAGTAAAAGTATGCTTTGTCACTTTCTGTCAGATTCAAATGTCACAATGAAAGATAAAGACAAACCACTTCAAGCATACTTTAGTTATTGTACGATTATGAATAAGAGGGTATAGCTCTTGCAATTCACGAAGGCGAGTGGGCTTTATTAGTGTTGAACGTGTACATGCACATTGTGGTAGTGTGCGTGTCTGACGGAGCGAGCCACGGCGAGCGCCGTCGCTCAACTCACTTATGCATATTATTTCCGTGTGTGCGTATAGACGACGCTGTAAACGAATACGTGTTTACCACAAGTAAAGCCCACTCGCCTTCGTCAATTGCAAGAGCTATATAACTCTGGCTCTTGTATTGCCTGAACTTTGGCAGGTTTTGATAGTCACGGCCCTAGGGTAATTATTTATTATTTACCCTTTATTTGGCAATGTATATCACACAATATACATACCCATATACATATTACATATTATTAGCTATTAAATTTAACTAGTTTTTACCCGCGACTCCGTCCGCGAATAAGTCGTTTTTCACTCTTCCCCCAAAAACCGCCGTGTATTCCGGGGGACTTTTATATATTTAGATTAGTACGATCAGTACTAGGCATACATAAAAGCCAAAGACTGCCGTAGCCATGGTGACAGCGCCTGTCTATAAGGCCTGTCACACTGCCGCCGCATCCCGCTGCGGCGTGCGGAGCGACGAATGCGCGTACGGCGACGACGCACCACCGTACCGGTTTGCTCCGTATCTCCGTCCGGGCACCGGACGCCGCTCCGATGTGCGGAGCAGTGTGATAACCGCCTAACGCAGGAGAGTGATTATAGCCAAGTACTAGGCTTGCATAATGATCGAAAAGGCTATCGTATAAGGTAGATGTAGAAAGCAAGGAGCCATACTCGTATACCCCAAGAAAATGTAATAGAGGGATGTGGCACTACTATCGTAGCTGTTGTAATGTACTAGGCTGTCAAAACCCTTTAAGAGTCTTTGACATAGCACTTATTTCGTTTTCATCTGTTTCAGGTCCCTCCGTCTTGGAGATCATTAACAACCTCCTCACCAATCTGAGAGCGTCCGTTGCAAGAGATTCCGAGGTAAATATCAGATATGTACCATTTAAGAACCAGACTTGAAATGTTGGGATCATCATCATTGCGTATGGCAATCATCCTGCATGGATCACACGTCAATGTCCAGGTGTTTTAGCCAGTTTACTGCGGCGGGCGTAAATTTATGCAGCTCCTCCATGCCTCCAGGTAAATAGCGAAGTGGGCAATCATTTACCACGTGGGAGAGGGTCTGATCAGGTGCTCCGCAGTCGCATTGTGGTAACTCCCTAATCCCCACTTGTGCAGGTGGTGATTTGTCTTCCCGTGGTTAGACCGAAACTGATTTAAGCGAGTCCAGGGTTTTCGATCGGCACAGAAGCCAGGCAGTTTGTTCGTGGGGTCCGTAAATGTTGGGATAATACGCAGGTTAGCACAAATCTGGTGGAAAAGTAGTCTAATGATGTGTTCCATTGTCGACAGAACGAGACAGACGAGAAACTGTACCAAGAAGCCCTGATCAACGCCCTGGGTGAGTTCGCGGACCACCTGCCGGACTTCCAGAAGATCGACATCATGATGTTTATCGTGAGCAAGATCCCGCCCGCCGCGCGCGCCGGCAAGCCCAGCAAGGCCGACGTGATGCTGCAGAGCATCCTGCTCAAGTCTCTGCTCAAGGTGAGGAAACCGAAAATATCGCTGGTTTAAAAACGATGAAAAAGGTAGAAGTCTGAATAGATATAGATGTATTAGCGCGACGGTATCCGACCACTTAATAATAAATAATAATAATAAATAAATATCAGGGAATCTCTTACACAAATTGACCTAGTCCCAAACTAAGCTCTAGGCTTGTACTATGGGTACTAGATAACGATAAATAATACTTATACATACTTAAATATATATGAAATACATACTTAAATATATAGAAAACATTCATGACTCATGTCCAAATACTCGCGCTCATCACACAAATAATTGCCCATATCCCGGAATCCGGGGATTCGAACCCGGGACCTCTAGCTTCGTAGGCAGGGTCACTACCAACTAGGCTAAACGCGTCGACAAACAACATTTTACAAACTGATTCATTTCACAAACAAATCATTTGGTAAACCGTTTTTCCGAAACTACCTAATAGTATGTAAAAATAAGGTTGATATTGGTCAATAATCTCATGTTAGTTAACCCTTTTTTTGACGATTCAGTTATTCGAAATTTTGCAAAATTGCGGAGATGGGGGTTTTTGCGATTACAAACTTATTTGCGGTGTTGGTGAACTGACCGCGACCTACGTCGATGTATGGGGATAACAGTTATCCAACCGCAAAGTTAAGTTTGTTTGAGCTCTAGTAGGAATGAACGCCCCCCCAGGTGGGCACCACGTACAAGACGACGGAGCTGAGCAAGGCGTTCCCGGCGGCGTTCCTGGACGCGCTGCTGCGCCTGGGCGGCGGCGGCGCGCCGCGCACGCGCGCGCTGCTGCAGCGCATCCTGCACACGCTGCTGGACCGCCGGCACAACGCGCACACTCTGCGCACGCCCACGTCTGTACATCTTACCACTCAACGTTACCACTACTTTACCTCTACAAAAAAAAATATAAAAAAATTACAAAATCATACTCGAAACTTTGTGATGAATCTAGTCTTATTTTAATTAAGCAAAATTAGACCTTGCGTTTATGATATACGATTTTTTTTTTTTTAAATTTGACAATGACTTTAAAATTATCTAAGTTTGTATAGGTTGCTCTAGGAAAGTTTTCAAAGAGAATTTTGTATTAAACTCGGTTCCTATTGGTTGGTTATAGTATGTCCAATTTGCTGTCCAACTCGACAGTTGACTGATTGATGATGACAAACCCAAAAGCTAATTACAAATCAATCCATTTTTTTAATTAGGTACTCGATTAATTAAATTGAATTTTTCATTAATAATCCATAAATTACGAGATGTCTTTCAAACCTAAAAAATAACCTCGCTTTTCGACTTATTATCAGATTTTTTAAATCAAACTTAATAATACTTTTTGAATCAAATTAAAAACATTTTCAATCAATTTTAAAAATATTTTTTAAATCAAATTTAATATTTAATCAAAAAGTGATGAGATGTCAAGTTGAAACCTTCGAAATACGTGTGTATATGTTTCTAATTAAACTGAATGATTGTGGTGGAATATTAACAATCGGTTTGTTTACAATATTTAACTAATTGGATTGGAACAGACCTTAGTGTTGGTACGTTTTTAGGATTCTGTACCCAAAGGGAGCCTAAGTCCGTCCGTCCGTCTGTCCTACCTAACTTAATAGAGCTATATCTTTTGAACCATAAAAGGTAGCCAGTTGTGGTATAACGGCGGATTTCCTAACAAATAATAAAAAAGTCACAAGTCAAGTTTCTTTTTGTACTTTTTTTGTATTTGTTCTATCGTAAAAACGGTAATACAAGCGTCAAATTTGGTATGATTATAAAACAAACCCTATAAAAAAAACACAAAAATCGCACTTGACAGGTATATTTAGCACACGTAGTTTTAATAGTACTAGGGTAGCAGAAGTGAGCGGCAGTAATGCTGGCGTGTGCCCGCAGCGTGGAGTACGCGGAGCTCGGGCTGTCCGTGGAGAAGTGCTCGCGGCCGGACCTGATCTTCATCAGCAAGCACGGCTACGCCATCTTCAGCTCGCTGTACGATGGTGAGTGTTTTATAGCTTCTCACATACTACTCATTTAACCTTCCATTTGGAAACTTCAATTATCTACGGTGAAAGTATCCTTTGTCTTTCTACGAGGATCAGGAAATCTATACGATTTTTTTTTATTATAATCGTGTTTCAGCGGTGCAAATAGACGGACACAGACATACGCTTTGGCATTTATAATATTAGTATGGAGGTTACTGTGGACAAGGTGTGTGAAAGGTATTTTTAAAGTGCTGGTTATAATAATGTCAGACCTTGTTTCCGCTGATTATAAAAAAACAAATTCACGAGCGACTCAATTAATTTATTGTTACGTTTCCCCAACATAGGCCTTACCCAAGTAGCACAAAAGCTGTATAAGAGCTTATACAGCCATTATAACTCTAGTTTCAGCAATTTAAGGGCTGTATAACCTCTTATACAGCTTATGTGCTGCTTGGGTAAAGTCGTTCTTTTGGCCATAACGAAAAAAATTTAGTCAATCCTATTAATTTCTTAGTTGATTTATGTATGCAACATATACATCCACATTTCTAAAATCAAACCTTTTATTTGTACGAAATGGTTAAACATTTACATAACTTCGTATTTGTAACTACACCTAAATTTTCTCCATCCTTCCGTGGTCTTCTTTTATCAAATCAGCTCCCTTCTCTGCCACCATGACTGTCGCTAACATGGTCGCCGCTGCCGGTACTCTTGGCATCACACTGGCATCTATAACCCTTAGATTCTCTACCCCATTCACTTTCAACTTCTCGTCGACCACCAAACCCATAGAACAAGTACTTGAAGTGTGATAAAGCGTACCAGCCAGATTTCTAACATAACAAGACCAGTATTCGTCACTTTCAAATTCTAAATGGTCACAATTTTTCAAAGGTGGCCTAATAAACTTGCCACCTGCCTTTTTTATGTACGAAGTGTCCTTTAATTTTACTATATTTTTGACTGCTTCCACCAATCTATCAGAATCATTATCTTGTGTCAAATAGTTGTTGAAGATCCTAGGGGAATCATCGGGATCCGCGCTTTTGAGAGTCACTCTACCTCTAGATTTAGGTTTAGTTAACCCAACCAAAACAAGAAACTTCTCCTTTTCCGCGTCAGTGAGTAAGAAACTTTTGGCAATTTCTAAATTGTAATTAAAATTTACAAATAACGTGTAAAATAATAAAGGTGATAACGCACCGAATGTAAAACTGAAATGTTGCATGTCCAAAGAACCAGATGACGATGTAAAGGCTCCAGCGATAACGGGTGCGGGGAATGAACCTAAATCAGTTATAGACAACGCTGAATCTAACGTTGATACCAGATTGCTCTCTCCAGATATAACTATGGGGACACACACATGATCTTGCATATTTGTTCCAACTGGTAAATCTTGGATTAAAGGAATGCTTAAATGCTCTAAATGTTCTCTACTACCAACGCCTGATAACATTAATAATTTTGGGGAATTGTACACGCCAGCTGATACAATAACTTCTAAATCAGCATACACATTTATCTTACCAAACTTTGTTTTAACTTTTACCCCAATCGCTTTCTTATCTTTTATTATCAATTTAGTTGCTACCGCTCCTTTTTGTAAATACAGGTTCTTTCTACCATTACAAGGGAGAAGGTATTCCTCGGCAGTACTCGCTCTTCTGTTCGCTCCGCCCGTAATGCTGAAATAAACCTCTCCATTTCCATCCGGCATTGGAATGAACGGATCTCGCAGTATATTTGCCATGCCTATTTCCTCGTAAAGTTTTAACATTCTTTGATTTTTTTCTTTAAATGCGTGGTTAACGGTTTGAGGCTTGACACTAAGTGGCCCCCCATGGCTGTGGTACCTAGCTGTGGGTCCGTGTAAAATGTCCTGGTCTAGCATTTTTTCTGATTTCTTGAAATACTTGATCACGGAATCCCAGTCCCAACCGTCGTGGCCTGCTTTGGCCCAAGCATCGTAGTCCAATCTTGTTCCTCTGAAAAACATAATTGGTTTTACTGGTATCGTGTTAAACTCTTTTTCAAACATATTCCGATGTGCTTATTAATGTCATATGCCTTAAACTTTGTTAAAACGAGCTGAAAAATTGGGTTTAATATGAAGTCGAAGTCGAAAGGTAGCAATGGATCTCCAATTAATTTATCTTTAAACCACCGTGTCTGCACTCGTTATACCTATATGTCTCGATAAGCAGCTGATAACCGAGAAAAAAAAAGATGGCGAAAAGGCTTGAAAAGGGTACTAGACAACGATCTCATCATCATCATCATTATCAGTCACAAGACGTCCACTGCTGGACAAAGGCCTTCCCCAAGGTTTTCCTCTGATGCTGTCATCCAGCGGTTTCCCGTGATCTTTATCAGATCGTTGGTCCACCTTGTGGAAGGCCTGCCGACACTTCGTCTTCTTAGACAACGATAAACATACTTATATAGAGAAATACATACTTAAATCCATAGAAAACGTCCATGACTCACAAGGAAAGGTACTCAATTGCCCGGCTCCGGTTTGATTTATTTTTATATATGTTAGAGTAGTCTAAAATAACAGACACGTATTTATTTTTTTATCCGCCCAATCCCAACCTATTAGGAGAAATTGTCCTCCAAAGTAGGTACTGAAAAGTAATTGAGCTGTCACTCAGGTGTCCGTCTGTCACACAGATTTTACAGCCAAACGGTTGGAGCTACAGTCTTCAAATGTTTACAGTATAAGGATCTTGTTGACCCAAAGACATACAAATTGTCAAAAAAAAATTTTAATTATTTTATTCACATACAGCTAAACGGGGCGCGAAAAAAGCTCGTTAGATAAATACAGATTTTTTTGTTTTAAAAAATACTAGAAAGCGAAGGAATGAGAAGCCACCAAGTCAGCTTTTTTTACAAAATGTTGTTTCGAGGATTTTTTAAAAGTTTTCATTGACCTATGAACTTGCAGTTTGATGGTAATGTTACGTATATATTACTAACAAATACCAATATTGATCATTTGGTACGGAACCCTAAATGTGCGAAGTCCGACACGCACTTGGCCGGTTTTTTAGCATAGAGGAGGGGCGGGTCGAACGCTCCGCAGCCTTACCCGCCTATGTTTCGTTTGATATAATGATGATGATGCTATCCATACCGCACTTTACCGGTTTCCTATTATTGACTGCCATAATTATTTTTAGTCATAATGTGTGACTTTTTAATCATAATGACTAAGGCTAAGCGCGCACAATGGATAATTTTCGTGCGTTTTTTTCGCAGAATCTGTGAACTATAGAACAACATAGAAGCGCGCGTACTGCAGATTTAAATCTGTAGATTGGTACAGATTTGGTGCGGATTTAAATACCATGACTCACCGCACCATTGTGCGTGGTAAGCCTTAAAATTCATGTTTTATTGATGAAACTGTTATTTTAAGTTTTATAAAACTAACCTAATCTAGCTTTATCTACAAGTTCGATAAAAAAAAACTGAAAAATGTACAGTTACAGAGATGTAAACATTGTGACTTTCGATAATTACGTCCACGAATACACTACGTCCAATAAATAAATATGGGAAGCAATGAGCTCCATACCTTTGGCACGCTAGATGGTTGATGGACGAACAGCCCCCCAACACTTTGCCGCTCGTGTGCAGCGTCCTCTGCCCGTTCAGCTCTTGCGACGCCCGCCCATCCGCTTCTGACACGAAATCCCAGTCCTCGGGGCCGTGGGTCAAGAGTTGCCAAAGACCAGGTATCTGGAAGCAATAAAAAAGTTTCTAACAAAAAAATATTTTTTGGGATAAGCTTTTGCTGCTATATCGGGATTTTTAATCTCACGGAAAAAATGTAAACAAAGATACGTCACTGTCAAAGTGACATTTCAGGGGATCTCAAAGTATGGGCGGGTCAATTTCCGGGCGCTTCAACCGCTGTCATTAGTGTCTTTCAATATATTGACGAAATCAACGGTTCTGCAACTGTTTACAGTTGCAGAACCGTGGGTGTAGTTTCTATTAGCATCAGAAGTTGGCCAATTATAATAAACGTGCTTAAATGTGTTTAACAACATGTTTTTCTCCATATCTGATAAAGAACAAAGACGTGGTCGTTTCTTCACAGGAGACAACATATAGTCTTCCTTTGACCGAGAAGTACTCGGACCAGGGTCCATCCTTCCACACAATAGTGAACGGAAAACGTAACAATGAGCAACCTAACAACAATAGATAACGTAACAACAATAACAATTTAACAGAACAGTCACTGGAAAGCGATTACGGGATCACGGGAGCATTCAATCTAGAATGTTCAGTGAAGTGAGTGACGTCTCACGTTAAGCGGCCCACAACTTCATGAACCGGGTGTATCGAGACATTGATACCAGTGCAATAAATAAATTATGCATACGAAAACAGTATTCCCTCTTAAAATTAATATAACAAAGAGTTTATGTCAAAATAAAGGTTGGCATCAACAAATTAAATTATTTTATCTTGATTATAATATACATTTTACTTATACAAAGTCGATTTCTTAAAAATGTGTTAAGTATAAATATCCTGAATGTTTCTAATTTTTTTCGTTAACGGCAACACCTTTGTTTACATTTTTTCCGTGAGATTAAAAATTTGAAGAAAAAAGTAAGGGTGTTTAACAGTATGTATGTATGTGACCAAATATCGGTTGTTCCGCTCTAGCTCCTACACTACTGGACCGATTTTATTAAATGGGTTGTTATATGATTCGTCAAAAACGTGCGAGTGACAAAGGCTATATAAAAATTATAAAGGTGCGTCACTAGTCGTACTAGTCGCCAATCGGGTTTTAATTTTTGAGGTTAGGTTCGGTCACAGAATAGATAATAGTACAAGTACAGAAGGCACATTCCTTTGATCTTTACAAAAGCCGTTTTTTTCTTAGCGTAAAACATTATGAATATTATGATTTATGGCCCTCTGACGTCGTCGACCCCAGCGCAAGCCAAACGGAACGTTAAGGCTGTGTACGAACGGTGAAAATGAATTGTCTCACTCGCCGCGTCGCTGATAGTGAGGGCTGTCAACGAGTAAAAATAAAATAATAATGTATTGCTCATTTATTTCTTGCATTCAATATAGAGAGCATATACATTGTTTTATTACGATCCGATGCACAGCGTGGCAGCCACTGAATAGTACCCGTCAGACGGGTAACCGGCATGTACTTGTAGCGAGGAACGTAAATCGCGGAGTGAGCCGCGCCTGGTTCGGTTAGGTTATTGCAGTCATCATCTGCTTATCAAGGCCAAACTAACGAGCCCCAATTTAAGTGTAGCGGAAGTCTTGTTGCCAACTTCTGAATCCATCCGAATCAGCTCTTACATACACCATAATATTGTATTGCAATCGGGTTTACATACATAGATGTATCCCAAATTTCATCTATTAACGGCCTTCAAGGGCAAAATTCGAGTTAGTCAAGAGCAAACCCATTATCAATAAAAACAAAACTGATTCAAAATTCACTTTAGGAATATTTAACCCCCACATACTCATCATCATCATGATCATATCAGCCAAAAGACGTCCACTGCTGGACCTTCCCCAAGGATCTCCACGTCGGCCGGTTTTGTGCTACTCGCATCTATCGGCTTCCCGCGATCTTCACCAGATCGTCGGTCCATCATGTGGAAAGCCTGCCAACACTTCGCTTTCCGGTTCGCGGCCGCCATTCTAGAACCTTTCCGCCCCAATAGCCATCAGCTCTACGAGCAATGTGCCCCGCCCGCTGCCACTTAAAGTTCGCAAT
This sequence comes from Tortrix viridana, assembly GCA_963241965.1. Lineage (NCBI taxonomy): Eukaryota > Metazoa > Arthropoda > Insecta > Lepidoptera > Tortricidae > Tortrix > Tortrix viridana. The sequence goes on along the minus strand of OY725193.1, from coordinate 8,612,389 downwards.
TTGCCGGGCTATGCCGGTGATTTTGGTTCTCCTGCCCCCACACACTAACGCGTAACGTTAAATAAGAGTTACTTTGATGCGTCTTAAAACCGGCAACCTACTCAAGATCAATTCATTAATACCGCCTTTACTCTTCAAGGATTTCGACGCCCCTAGAAATCGTGAATGTCCACAAACCACATCTATATAAATAAAAATGTATTGAAGAAATGTATGTTCGCGCATATTTTTCAGAACGGCTGCACCTATTACGCTAATTCTTTTTTTGTTGTGTTTGTAATTGTAAGGACAAGGTATGTATGAAAAAAAAATCAGAAATCCACAGAGAAAGTCAGAAATTAGCAGCGGGGGCGAAGTCAGAAAGTAGCCCGTAAAGCCTGTCTGACGTGTATGTAATTACCACGCTCAATAGCGAAGGGTCGTCTCCGGCTTCTATGAGTAGCACGCGCCAATCGGGCACTTCGGTCAGCCGGCTCGCCAGAACTGCGCCCGCCGTGCCTCCACCCACTATGATGAAGTCGAAGTGATCGCCGTCTAGACAACAAAAAAAAAAAAATATCAGGGGACAATCATTGACCTAATCCCAAACTAATCCCTAGGCTTGTACTATAGGTACTAGGCAATATTAGACATCCAGAAAAATAGTAGCAAGAACCTTCTTTGAATTTTGATCAATTTACGAAAAACTGTTTCACATCTGTCACGTAACATACCGAGAAGTTATTTTATGGTAGCAATTATTCGATTTATTTAAAAATGAAAAAAAAATGTGGCCTTCTGAAGTTACTCGTCGTAAGTTAATTATAGACACCTACTTAGAAAACACCGGCTGGAGTCAAGTTCAGATCGCCAAACATTTAACTATACCCAGATCAGACAACAGGTAAGGTTTTGCGGACTTACAGAGGTTAACTGTTGATAGAAAAGCAGGCTCCGGTCGGAGAAACGGGTTTCAGGACAAAAAATTAGCAAATAAAATCAAAGCTGCATATACCAACCCTAACTTGTCCGAACGAAAACTCGCCGATAAAGTTCCGCAAGTCTACGGTTCATCGGATTAGAGAGGGTGCTGGACTGAAGTCATACAAGGTTCAAAAAGTACCAGACAGAACCCCAGATAACCGCTAGCTATTAAGCTATAACCGCGACGTAATAAAACAACGGTGGTGATAACTTCTCATCAGGTAATCCGCGTACTCGCTTCCTCTTAAAAAAAAACATACTAATTAATTATTTTTTACCTTTAACGGGACTATTCTCCGGCCAGGATACGTTAACATACGACGACAACGTGGCAAGTAGCTGCAAAGACTTCACTAGAGAGCTGGTAGCGAGCCCAGGGTCGAAAGACGCGTGGCTCAGCGTCGATGAAAACACATCCATCTTCACACTGAAATTATTGTGAAATGCTAATATTGTAATGCCCTTAAAATTTATATGAGACCGCTTTTATTCAAAGGCGTGTGTTAAAAGTGTAATGAGTATAATAAAGAGCGTGCCATTATAAATTCAATTGTGTTAGAGCTCAGTTAAAATTCCAATATGAATAGTTTTGGACTTACAACAGTTTTGGTTCCGAGTTGAAAGCAAATAGAAGTTGTCGACAAGTCGATATTTGTATGACATTGAAAGCCGGATTTGACTGTGACGAATTTATTCATTACAAGCAAGGAATTATAATAAGTCGTTTATCGATTTTACCCGGGACACTGAAAAAAATCCGATCAACTGCCATTTTAACTTGTTTAAAAAAATGTATTGATAATAATAAAAAAAATGCTCGAATGAATAAAGTACTAATGCTTACATCAAACAAGCTGATGGAGGACATATGTAATTTAGTCAAAATTATCAACAGATTTGATTAAACATTTTACAAACAAAATAGTGTTTAAAGCTAACAAGTAACATTATTAATATAAGTTATATAACTATGCGACTCGATTGATCTAATAAATTGCTTATTATTTAATATTACTAAGCTACTAAATAAGCACAATCAAGCTACTTTGTAAACGCAATAATTTAGGTGTGATTGATTTGACAACCACCTAATTAAAATTAATCATTTTGTTTCATTACCATTTTAACGGTTTTTTTGTCTTTTGTTTAGTGGTGCCATTTTTGCCAAATTTAAACTAATCCCTATTGGGATCTATTGATGTCAGTTAGTTGGTCATTCTGCGATAAGTTAATTTGTGAACAAATGTCACAATAGATGTCGCTGTTACCATATAAGCCCCATTTCTAGATCACATTTTGCTTACTTACGAAATACTAATGTGTGTGTATTTTTTTTTAATTTAAACTAATCTAATTTAATCCCAACATACACACTTAATAAATGCAATCAAAGGGTTTATTTAAACCATACATGTTGAATAGTAACATCAATCGACCTATAAAATGAAAATAACAAAGAAGAGTTATTGAGATAAACAAACTGTGTGATAGTCAATTTTTTGAGGGTAAAAAGCCTAGGCTGTGCTATTCCAGATCTTGGTGTGTGTGGTGTATGTGTGTGTTACCAAATTTCATCCAGATCCGTTCAGCCGTTCCGGGATAAACATTACATTATCGACCATCGATCTGTGGGAGTTTGGAGGTGGGAGGGGGGCGCGCGGCGTTGCTTGTGAAAGCTTAAAACATCCTAGAGTCTGTGTAATTCTGATTATCTTCGCGATTATCTCAATAAGTACGTAACCGATTTAAACCATTATTTCACCAATATAATCCTCATACAAAAGTATGAAGGATTTAGTTACAATAAAACTAAACTTGCTTGCGTTGCTTGTGGAAAACTTATAACATCCTAGATTTCGATTGATTTCGCTTATTATGGAAGGGTAACCTCAAACAAAAACGACTGTAAAATCCGCTCCAAAATAACCACTTTTTGAAATGAAAAGATCTTATGTATCGAGTGGTTTCGATAATCAACTAAATATTAATTGAGTTAAGGTTTGAAGTCATTTATATCAGATATTGATATAACGTTTGAGTAGACAGTAATTTCAGGAAGGTTTTATAAAACCTTACCTTGGTTTTATTAAACGGTATACCGTTTGAAAGACGTTGCAGACAGATTACTGTCTACTCAAACGTTATATCAATATCTGACATAAATGACTTCAAACCTTAACCATCGCTGTAAAGTATGTATGTACATACATTCATATAAGTATACATACATAACACTTTCGTAGACCTTAGGGTTTCGGAGATTCAACCAAAAACATGCGAAAAAAAAAGTATTTAAAAAAATATTAGTTCGAGGTTATTGTTTTTAATTGTGTTTTCACGTTTAACAGTTTCAAGGAAGAATGGTCAAGTTTAATATATTCAAAGAACAGACACATAGTTGTTATCGTTATTTGAATCGCCAAAAACTACCGACTTTATGTTATAAAAATAAAATTGCTAAAATATTGCCCTCTTAAAATTTAAACTAAGTCTTCATTTGAACACCTGTTTAAATTGTACGAGTATGTGCTCTGTTATTCAACCTTGAGACTTTTCATCCGCATTTACTGGAAGATACAACATGAGTATCTTGAAAACAAGAGTGAATAGGTATCTACTGAACCAGCGAGCTCCATCCTAGACCACATCATTTACCATCAGGTGAGATCGAGGTCAATAGCTGGTCAGTAATGATTAAAAAAATTGTTAATAAATCCTAAAAATGCATATGCATAAATTTCAAGTAGCTTGTGTAGTTGCTGAGAAACCTGCTGTGACGTAGACAGACAACGAAGTCTCACCATAAGGGTTCCTTTTTTACCATTTTGGTACGGAACCCTAAAAACCAGGCAAGTGCGAGTCGGACTCGTGCACTGAGGGTTCCGTACACATTTGGCTGGTTTTTAGTATTTGTGGTTATTCTATAGGGTTTGTTCTATAATCAACCCTTTGGGCGCCCTTCGGGTACGGAACCCTAATTAAGTGTTTTACAAAACAAATGTACCGACTTCAAAATAAAACACATTTTCAAATCATCCTAGGTCACTCAAAGTGAAGTTGGCTTTTGGTTTTAATATTGTTGGACGCCGACTTCAGTTTGACTGACTTAGGATGATTTGAAAAGGTGTTACAAATTAATATTCTTGTGGTCGGTTCATTGTTTTTTAAAACAATATTTAACAACAAACAACGTTTAGTACCTTGTCACTTTAATCGCTGTGACATTCATATATGGCAGTTTAAACATGACATTAATTAGACAAGGTAATAAAATGTACACATATTTATGACCTTGACTGATATGAAAATTTAATACTTATACAAATTCTGTATCCAATTATTATGCAAGAGAAGAGATACAATATTCATAGCGTTCCAAGATGTTTTTAACCGACTTCAAAAAAGGAGGAGGTTCTATGTTCAACTGTTCGTATTTTTTTTAATTTTTTTTTATGTACGTTTACCGATTTCTCGGTCAATTGTGGACCGATTTTCAAAATTATTTTTTTATTCGAAAGAGTATACTCCTGAGGTGGTCCCATTATCACGAAATCAGAATCTGATGATGGGATCCATGAGGAATCGAGGGAACTCCTCAAAAGTTATAGGCACACATACAGCGATTTTGGTATTACCTGCAAGACCTTAAGAAATTGCATTACAAAAGCAGCTCTTGTCGAAGAGGAACTGATGATGAAGACCAGAGGTGACCACCGGAGCTGCTTAGTCGTAAGTGATTGACACCAGCAATGAGATTTCTTTATTAAGAATATGAAGCTAGTTTTATACTCATTATAACACATATGGTGAAGTGCAACTGATGGTGAAGTACCGGGAGAACTCCTTAATTATTTATTTGAAGACGGTTTTATTTTTTGTTGTAATTTCAAATCATTGTCGCAGGACTGCAGCTGGAATCGAACACGTTGGAGAACATCGAGGCGATCTACACGACGATAGCCCTGCTCATCGTCGAGCTCGGCTCCGAGGAGACGGTCTGCGACTTCGTCCAGCTCATATTATCGTGAGTATTGTATTGTTCGTTAACGGCAGTGTTATTCGACCTTTCTCAATTCGCGACCCCGAGTTTTTTTTAAAATTGATAATGGGTTTGCTCTTGACTAACTCTTGCCCTTGGAGGACGAAGATGCAGTCTACGATTCAATTCAATTTTTTGTTAAAATGGCGTCGGTCCATGAGGACAATTCTGCCAATGTCAAAGTTTGAGGTTATATTCTCCGAGATCAGAGGCAAGAGTGTCGGCCGCCGCTCGCGCCGACCACTCCACCGAGCTCTTCAACACCACTGAGGCACTAAAAAACGCGACAAAGTAATCGACACGTGCAGCAACCAACACTCTTGTCACAGAACTCGTCCAGTCTACGATGTAGCGAGCTCACCCAGAAGATGCCGAATATACAGCGTGTCCCAAAAATCAACGTCAAGCCGGAAGGGGGAGATTTTTTCTAAATTTTTGTTTTCAAAAAAGGTACATGCGTTATCATATAGATGCTCGCCAAACTGTTACCCAGTTTGTTGGCGAGTGAAGCGCTCAAACTCAAGCTAATCATGCACCTGGGCAAAGCGAGTGCAACTCCTATCAACAATGAAATTGCATCTTACATCTTATAATAATGTTTTAGGGGGAGATGAGTGGTGACAGTTATCAGAAAAAAATTAAATCATTTTTTCAATTTTCTGATAACGCCAAGTCGGAAGGGGGAGATAGAGCAAGCGGTGACAGATATCAGAAAATTAAAAAAAAAATACTTTTCTTTCTGATAAGTTTCACCGCTTGTCCCCCTTCCGGCTTGACGTTGATTTTTGGGACACCTGTATATATATCTAGTGTCTATCTACAAGGACTATTATGTGTTTCATCCAAATCCGTTAGTTATTAGTGGGACAATATTTTATTAGTGGGAAGTAGGATATTATAAGGAATTTCTTACTGTTTGGTAAAAATAAACTTGAAATTGAAATACCTATATGTGGATATTATTATTTTAAGCTAGTTTAGTGTCCCCCCCTCTTCAAAGGGACATCTTCCCTTCAAAGGAATAATTCCGTTGACTAAAGAAGTAATCTCCAGGATCCAGCAATCGGCCCTAAGCAACCCGGTGCTGTCCGTGAACCAGCAGTGCCAGCTGCACGCCGTGTGCGCCGCGCTGGCCGCGCTGCTGCCGCGCACGCGCGCGCACGACTACGTGCTCAAGGTAACGAGGCCCGAGCCGCGGGCGAGGCACGAGACTCGGGACGAGCGAATGTATCAAACGACGTTTTTTATTACATTTGCGAAGTTATTATAAAGGGATTTTTTTATTGATGATGATTATGAGAATAATGGGGGCACCTTATTATTTTACTTGAATATTTATACGCATTCAGTTGTCGAATAATAGCATTCGTTTATCATTAATATCGTGCAACGAAGAGAGAATTGTTACAAAGTAGAGGCCGAGTTTTGGTGTGACTGTTCTAACTGACGCCAACAATTATATTATTGATTATATTTTGTACATTCGCCATCATATATATTGCAGCAAACAAGGTGCTCACAAATATCTGAACACGACTCTATTGTCAAGGCGTTAGAGTGCATGTTCAGATATTTTTGACCACTCTGATACGTACAGATATATTTGATGGCGAACTGTAGTAGTTATTGAATCGTGGTTGCGCAGGTGATCGCGGCCCGGCGCGCCGAGGCGCCGCACCTGCTGCCGCCGCTGCACGAGGAGTACGACGTGCCGCCGGCCGCCGCGCCCGCCAACCTGCCCTTCCTCATGTTCGACCAGGTACGCACTCCCCGCACTTCTTTCATGGATCTCCATATCATCCTTGATGCTGCGATTTCGATCCAACTCTTTCAGCCTAAGGTCTTAATCACATTTATCACCACCGATTCGCATTTTGTCTAGCTACTTTGTACAGTCAAGTCCATAAATATGTATTACACTTTAATACCTTGTCATTTTAATCGCTGTGACATTAATATATGGCGGTTTGAACATGACATTAAATAGACAAGGTACTAAAATGTATACATAATTATGACCTTGACTGTACGAAGATGCGTACGCATCAATCCTCCTTTCAATCCTTCATACTTCGGCAAAATGCAAAATTTCTATAGACAAAATGCGTGATAGATGTAATTAAGGTCTAATAGTAGATTGTACCACAAGTGCATAAAACGCACCATATTACGCGAGACGTTTATCCATCCAAGCGAGCTTGCGAGCGAGGATGGATATAAAGACGAGTGTGAAATGGGTTTTATGGACGAGTTGTACACTCTACTTTTCACTTCGATTGCGAGGAAATGAAACAGCAACATGATAATAATAATAATAATAAATGCGACGAAATAAAAATTATAAGTTTATTTCATGAAGCTTTATTGTGTACTTTGGCTGTTAGTATCCTTGCCTTGGTCTTAGAATACTAACGAAACGAAATAAAATAAAGAGGTTATTCTATGAAGTTAAAGTTGTTCGTGCGGCTGTTGGACCGATTGCCTAGGTGTTCGACGAAGATTTTTTTATTTTATTTTATTTATTTATTTATTTCGAACCTTACAGTTCATAGATGATTAATAATAAAAATCTTAAAACTATGTTAGTAAAAAAAAAAAAAAAATTATATGCACAATTAGGGTAAAATGTCCCCTCTGGACTCCACATGGACTGAGTTCCAGTGGCGAACTATGGGACAGTGCAACCTGTCAAGTATCTTGTTCAGGAGGCTGCTGGAACTGCCACGTATTCGATGCATCAGGGAGGCAACTCTTTTGCGCATTATGGCCTGAAAGCTATCGACACGAGCCTCGGCAAACATGCCTGATGCACTGCAGAATCGAGGCAGTCCCAACAACATCCTAAACCCATTATTATACTGGACGCGTATGGCGTTGACAGATCTCTGAGTACAGCTGACCCACAGACTGCACGTGTAAAAAGTCTGACAAAATGCCTTAAAAAGGGTTATTTTAACATCCTTCGTACAACGCGCAAATCTGCGAGCCAGCATGTTGCTCCTCACTGCCAACGCTCTACGCTCCCGTTCTACGTCGAGATCATCAGAAAGGTCCTCAGTGATCCAATGTCCCAGATATTTAAACTTAGTAACAACACTAAGTTCCACTCCGTCAAGTTTAAGTGGGGGAACATACCTAGGCTTTTTGTTAGCAGCTTTGAACACGAGTAGTTCACTCTTTTTAGAGTTATATCTGAGACCGTGGGACACCGCGTACCTCTCGCAGATACCTATCAACACCTCGAGGGATCCGATCGATGGGCCCAGCAGTGCCATGTCATCGGCGTAACTGATGTTATTTTACTTTATGCACTAGAACATAAGAAGCGACTTTATGTCGCCTACGCACGACATAAAGACGAACTTTTAGAGCATGAGTAGTGAAAATGTAATGAATTGCCGGTGTCCTGTTGGGGAGAGTGAAGCGTGCGTGAGTCGGATATAAGGGTGGCGCGTGCAGATGGCGCTGTGCGACGGGCTGAAGGCGAGCGGGCTGGAGGCGCGGCTGCTGGGCGCGGCGCCGTACGCGGCCGGCGCGGGCGCGCTGGCGCACCGCCACAGCTGGCTCGAGGCCGGTGAGTCGCGTCTATATTATAAATACCTAAATCGTTATTTCCTACGAGCAGAACCTACAGTACATTTAGTAGCAGCTTTTTTCTCGAATTAACTTTTCACATACGCATTTTTCCCCGCTATCGGAGCTCCTATTTCTAAGTGCTTTGAAAAAAAAAATGAAAATGAAAGAGATTTAATCAATCTCACACAGCACCATTACCACCTTAAAATTATAATAACATACAATTTAAAACACATTATTTGATCCTTCGGACCGGCTGATAAATAAAACCTACCTACGTATTTCAACCTAATCGCAAATAAGTACTTGCGTAGAAACCGGACTATAAAAAACAACAAAAGATGTATGTTTGATATTTTTCAATATATGGCATTCATAACGAGTTAGAAAGAGACGTCCTTATATATATATAGGTGATTTCCACTTGAGTGATCTCTCGCATGTAATGCTAAGTTCGTTTAGGAAGCGTCTCTTTGTTCCTTAAATTACTTTGTCTATCTGTAAAAACCTATACTTAATTGGCTTTACCTTGCTTAAGTTTATGACTAATATCACATATTAGCAGTTGGTTTTTCTATAAATAAATAAATATCGGAAGATAAAATGTGATGTATGAAAAAAGCTGTGATAGCCTAATAGTTTGAACTGCCAACTCTTAAGCAGAGGGTTCTGGATTGGAGCCCGGGCTCGCACCTCTAAGTTTTTCGGAATTTATGTGCGAAATATAATTTGTTAATTTACCATGAGCACCTGCAAAGCAATTTGACGGTGTGTGCGAAGTTCCCAATCCACACTGGGCCCGCGTGGGAACTGTAGCCCAAACCCTCTCATTGTGAGTGGAGGCCTGTGCCCAGCAGTGGGAGGTATATTGGCTGGATTATTATTATTATGATTAAAATGCGATGTGCAATTGCAGGCGCGGCGCAGGGCCGCGACAGCCTGGCCGACATCACGGGCGGCGCCAACAACGAGCTGGACAGCGCGAACAGCTCGCCCGGCGTGCAGCGGGTCAGTACTGCAGCTAACTGCTTACAAATGGGGTGATGGCACCAGTGTTGGACAGTATTAACTGGCAGGCACCAATACTGGACACTTAAGATTATGCGGTTATAAATTGATTGTTGCAAAATAAAAGAGGTACCCTTATCTTCTTCGAAATAAGAATGATGTGTCCATCATTGGTCCTTGTCCGTTACTGGTGCCATCACCCTAAGGTATATAGCTCGATTTGGGCGATTGACGACGCGGTTAGCTTGTTGGTAGTGACACGGCCTACGAAGCCAACGGTCCTGGGTTCCATGGGTATGGGTAAATATTTGGGTGAGGAACATAGAAGCACCTATGTTACTACAATAACAATTAAAGTTGATGACTCATGACTCAGGAACAAATATTCGCGCTTATCACACAAATACAAATACCGGGACTCGAACCCGGGACCGCTAGCTTCGTAGGCAGGGTCACTATCAACTAGGCTGACTGAGCCGTCAAAATTCGTAAAAAAAAAAATATAAAAATTATTCGTCAAAAAAATACTCAATTACATTCAAAACGACAGTGTTCTAAGCATCCTCAACATTTTCAATAATATCGGTTAATCGACATAAAAACCCCTAATCCCCCTAATCCCCTAATCCTCCTAATCCTCCTAACCCTCCTAACCCTCCTAACCCCTCCCCCTTTCCAGCGGCAGTACGACGCGCTGGACGAGGAGTACCGCCAGTTTATAGAGAAGTACAACCACAACCACCGGCCCGCCATGCCGGACTTCGGCGTATACGTAATAACTCCTTGTATTCTATGCGGCCCTGGTACTATTCTAGCCAAAAACCTTTTTTATCCTGCCCAATTTTTATCCGACTGCGCGTAGCAAAAAGTGTTCACTGGCATAAATTCGTCCATGTGGGGTCTCTAGGTTATCTGGTCACCGTAATAACAATTATTTCGCAATAAGCCAAACTGCACGTCAGCAGGGCCGGATTTTAGGGAGGGCAATCGGCCGATTTGGAAAATAATTAAGGACTTCCAGACCTCTAACTCTTTTTAACCGAGCCATACCTGTAGCATCCCCCCTCCCCTCCCAGCGCAACGACAACGACTTCTGGCACTGGGGCCACGAGGAGGCGCGCGACTCCTCGCACAACGTTCGTAACAAGGAACGCCTCGACGCGGTACCATATTGATTGAGGCTTACTTATACTTACTTATTACTTAATAGATAAGACATCCAATTGTTGGCACATGCACTTTATTTCAATGTAATATAGATCATTTTACAATCATCAGGTGCCAATAACTGTTATTTATTCGTGTTACCTACTTCCTTAATACGTATTTGCAATTTTTGCGGTTGGTAGTTTAATTTTGATCATTATAATTGGCATATGTTTAATGGATCACCAGATTTAGTCATAAATAACGTACAAAATAATACCTTTTATCACCAAAAATAGTAAATGACCACTAAAAAAAGTAACCTAAATTTGGTGAACATTTACTAAATTTGATCTACAGGTACAATTTAATTTGGTGATCAAAGATAATTTTGGTGTTCATTATATTTGTTGCCTTTATAATTTATGGTGCAACCGGTTTACCAACCTTGAGAAAAAATGTAGATATTAGAGAAAGTGGCACGACTAATGTTGGATGTCAATAATTGGGTCATTCTATGAGGGTTTCAATCGCCGTCAGTCCCTTGATCGCATTTATAGAGTGCCTTGACTTCTACAAAATAATCGAAAATGGCATCCAAAGCTAGAGAAATTTCGGCTTTAATGTGATCAATGACCCAATTACATGATATTTGTTGTTTGAGTACGTCTTTCATCTTACGGCAGCACTTTAGTTACCTTCATTAGTATCATATTGGTCTAGTCTGATATAGTCTGTACGTAAAAAAAGTATATTGGCTGTTGAGAATTTTACTATATGTATTTATAAAATTCATCAAGGTGTCGCAGATGTAATAAGTTTTCTAGAATTTACATGAAAAAGGGTATAAGTCTAGTGTGCTCTGTATATGATTTATAGCCTTTTTTATTCAGAGTTAAATTGACTTATACACCTTTTCACTAGGATCCCAGTGTGTAATTACTAACATCGTGAAGTCTGTACTATTGTATATTGTTATGGCATTAACGGATAATATTAAAAAAACCTAGGGCCGTATTAATAAACTGTTCTTGGCTGAGATGTCGGTCATGAGGCACGTCAAAAAGTTTTGACGTGTGTCTCGACAGGCATCACAGTCGCTCAGAGTTATGAATGCGGCCGCTAGCGCTATTGATTGTGTGTGTGTGTGGCAGCACGCGGCGGCGCCGGAGAGCGTGAGCTTGGAGGCGCTGCGGCGCGCGGCGGGCGGCGGCGGCGAGGCGGCGCGGCGCGAGGCGGAGCGGCGCCGCGCGCACCTCAACTGCGCCTTCCGCACCGCGCCCTTCGACCAGCTGCTGCGCCTCACCGCGCCCGAGGTTACCCATGCACTACTGTATACTAGCTTTACAACAGGACGAGGGGACTGGGAACTAACTGCTCATTTGACCAACTAATTCATTTTTTTTTATGTAAAAAAAAACAAAAATATTGCTAAGGTGAGATCTGGTTGAGAATCACCATGGGACTGCTGAATAATTATTCCATTAAAATGGATCTTTAATTATTATTTGACGACGTGGTTAGACTAATTGTTACATAATATTATTTAATCTATAGAAGGTGAATTTATAATAAAGGATACATTTTTCTTACATAATAATCGATTGCAATTACATTTGCATCGGAGGTACATAAAATAAACATGTTTTTTTTTTTTACTTTCCTTTCACTTTAATATTTAATTTTCAACCGAAATTATTGTCACCCTACGCCTGGTTTATCTAAGAAATTAGTTTAGCAATAACCTATTTAAAACAATTGTTTCCTTAAATAAACATTCACAACCTTACTACAATTTCTTACTCTATGCCAACTTGTCAAATGAAACTAACGTATGCACCTCAAGTGTAAAGTGACCATAAGGTTAGTTAGTATTATTTAGTAACTTTTTATTATTTCATTCAGGAATAATTACTATAACACACGCATAGTTAAACTTAATTTTGTGCAGGGAGAAAAAAACATTGGTTCCTATATACTATTAAAAATTCACCCTATATACACACGGTTCACAATGTCTGTATATGATCTCATTTTTATAAATAAACATATGGTTTCAGTATGAGTTGCGGGACAAGCTGGAGGAGATCTTCAAGTCGGTGACGCTGGAGCCGCTGCTGCCCGCGAGCCCGCCGCCCGGCTCGCACCAGAGCCTCGTGCCGGCGCACGGCAAGTACTGCCCCGAGCTGTTCCTCTACTAGGTGCGTGCACTGCCACCGCCAACTACCTTATTGTAGCCTGGTACGACTGATAGGGATTTACTCATGGTATTATATTTCGAATATTGGCAGCCTTATCGAAAATTTGATATTGTCGAAGATTGGCCACCTTACATATAGTTCAATATTGTCGTAGACTTGCAACCTTACCTATAGTTAAATATGGTCGAAGATTGGCAACCTTACCTATAGTTCAATATTGTCGTAGACTTGCAACCTTACCTATAGTTAAATATGGTCGAAGATTGGCAACCTTACCTATAGTTAAATATTGTCGAAGATTGGCAACCTTACCTATAGTTAAATATTGTCGAAGATTGACAACCTTACCTATAGTTAAATATTGTCGAAGATTGGCCACCTTACATATAGTTCAATATTGTCGTAGACTTACAACCTTACCTGTAGTTAAATATGGTCGAAGATTTGCAACCTTACCTATAGTTCAATATTGTCGTAGACTTGCAACCTTACCTATAGTTAAATATGGTCGAAGATTGGCAACCTTACCTATAGTTAAATATTGTCGAAGATTGGCAACCTTACCTATAGTTAAATATTGTCGAAAATTGACAACCTAACCTATAGTTAAATATTGTCGAAGATTTACAACCTTACCTATAGTTAAATATTGTCAAAGATTTACAACCTTACCTATAGTTAAATATTGTCGAAGATTTGCAACCTTACCTATAGCTTTGTAGCGACTAGCGACATCTAGTGATAACACGTAGCAAGTAGAAGACAACTATGTACGGGCAACGCCACCAGCGACAAACAGCGTAACTAAATGTTCTACAACGCACTATCGAAGTTTCCCCAGTCAAGTTGCATATATAGAACTTCCGACTTCATCCGAATGGACTTCGGTCCCCAGGCACAACACCCGCCTGGAGAGAGATCTCTCTATAGTCCCCTCTTCTACAGTTTAATATTGTCGAAGATTGGCAACCTTACCGATACCGGCTTACCGATTTCGTATAGATTATTTGCGGGTGCCTGTATCATTAAGCTCTTTCTGACTTAGCCACGGCATGCGCAGTAATTTCGCTAAACGAGTGTAGCGAGGGACATGACGTGTTAATTATTTTAATTAATGACAAACCCAATTCTGCGCTCCAAACGGCTATTTATAATATATTTGTTTTCTTTTCAGGTATGCATCGAGTATTACAGACATAAGTATACTTAAAGGTTCTTAATAGGTGTTAGTTTTTTTTTATCATCACAATTTATAAAAATCATTATATAAAATATCAATCATGTTTAAAAATTTATCCAGAAGGCTTTTTATCTTGCTCAATATTATAAAATAATGTTCTATGTATTTATTTATGCTACCTAGCTTTTTAAGGTTGGTATCTAAATGTCATGAGTAGAGATCAGATATTCGAGCGCTTGTATACTTACCTGAAGTTCCGTGTTGCGTGTTATGGAAGCGGACTTTCTTTTTACTAAATCGATTGACGAATTATCTGTATTAAATACATAATTTACTTACTTAAGGTTATTATAATTATATGCTTGGTATAAATGTTTATAAGATTTCGCATTTACTCCCACAATTACTTAGTAGGTGCAGATTGAATGCGTGAACCAAATTATACATGCGTGTAAAATAATTGGGTGATTCCACGAGCGTTTCAACCGCCGTCCGTCAGGGCACTCATGATTCATGAAATAACTGAAAGTGGCATCAAAAGCTTCAGAAATTTCAACTTAATGCAATTAAGGGACTGACGGCGGTTGAAACGCTCGTGGAATTACCCAAATACAGGCTTTGGGTTTGAAATTCGAACGTTTAAAAAGCGTGTAACAGGTGATAGTAGGTTTTATTCGTTCCATTCGTACCAGCTCATGTGAATCGACCTGTCCGTATCGTATCGTAATCGACTATGTTAAAAATTATACTTGGGTCATTATCAATTACTGTGCAGGTAAACTTGTCCCAACCTAAAAAAAGTTGTTTCCGTTTACACTATCCATTTTTTGCGGTTATTTGAGTGAAATAATGAATGATTTGCACTCAGCTATATAACACAGATAATTATTGATTAGATAAGATGCTTAGTATTTATGTAATATTTGAAATAATGCACGGTAACAGAGTGGTAGCTCCATAAAAAGAGTAACAGAGTGTTCTGCTCAAAATTTGATAATTACCCACTTAATAGGTTAATCGGCCAAGTTTAACATCATCATAAATATTAAATAAATCTAGACAAAATCTTTTTTAAAGAAGAAGTCGCCTCTACATTGACTTAGCTTTTATTGAGACTACGCGCACTTTAGGTAAATAACCACTCGTCCGATCTCTAGTCATGATGTAATGTTACATGACATGTATAATAGATAATAGAATTGTTGCTGTTGATATGTCTCAACTAGACCTAGTTCCGGACGACCTTTTAGTGCCGATTACGTCAAAACGACAAAATGTTTCACACGGGGTGCTTCTATTTAGCGGGTGTTCAGGCACCAGTAATTTAGTAACCGCGGTAAAATAAATTTAAATACAGCTTCTTAAACATAATGATCTACTTATTGATTTCTATGACACATAACCTTTCACCTTTTTTTTATTCTTTTTATTTGTGCAGTAAAGTATTTAAATAAAATTGTAAAAACATTCGGATCACAGCAACAATATTTTTTTTGACCATTTTTTAATAAAATTAACGATAATTATAATAATGATAATGATAATAATAATAATGATAATGGTTTTCTGTCATAATTTTCATTGAGCTATGTCTGTTTGATTTTTGATGCTGATCACATCCATAAACTCAAAGTTTAATAAGGATATACATAACTGGGTACCATGATACCGATACCAAAAATCTAACTTTTCATTAGTTCATTTCATTACTGATCTTTAATTTTTAATCACCTATAATAATAATAAATGTATTATTATTATTATTATGAATAAATATATCATATTTAGTATTTTAGTTTTTTTTTAATATGCAGCATGACGTCATTCGGCACCAAGAGTTCGAGCCCTGATAATAACAATTTGACGTTGAATCTTACAAATATTATTTAGCTGGTCAATTAGTATATAATATCGGACAAACTATAATATGTAATCATGTGTATTTAAAAAAAAAAAATCCCTAAATTCTTACATTCCATGTTTTTGACAGATTGAATCTCGTGCTTTTATTTTGTATTATGTAGCTATTAAAGAGGATTCTGAAGCTACGATGAAATCGCGTAGTTGTCAAAAAATTTCAATACAAATTTTGCTCCGGCCGGTAACATTTCTCACCCCCTAAATCAAGTCGGATTTCCACGATTTTTGAATATATTGTAGTAATTTTTAATTGTTTCTTAAAATATATAAAACGTACTTAAGACCTAGTTTTTCATAATATCTACAAAATATTCAAAAATCTTAAAAATCGGACTAGGTTTGAGGAAGGAAACGTTACCGCGCTTAGTATGGACATTTACCTATAGCTATTTATTTAGTAATACTTAAGAGCGCTGACTTTTAACTTAATTTATTTTATTTAAACTACTCGTGCAAATTGAGTTCTCTTTTTATTATTATTATCTATATATAAAAAAAAACAATTGCCGGGCGTTAGTCTCGGAAAAACTCGAGAGATTTGAATATATATTTTTTTGTTTTGCTCGACAGAAAATTAGGATAATTAAGACAAAGGAATCGAAATCGAAAAGTGGTACGAAGTTCACCGGCTCATCTAGTTAGACATGAAAATGGTAAATAACGAGGCTTCCATTTTGATACATATTCATTCAAAATATATGTATGTTGATATCAAATAAAATATCTCAACAAGCTGGTGGTTGGAGAGATTTTAATATTAATACATATTATTTGAATCCTATCCTACTACAGGTCTAGCGCTAGTTGGAGGTTCCACCGCACCGCAGGAACCTCCAAAGGTGCGTGCGAATTAGAGCGGCTCAGCCTGAGGCATGCTCGCCCCGCGCGGCGAGCTGTTCGCGATCCAAATTGTTGCACATTGTACGTCGTTCAAAATGGCGTCGGACACGATGACAGCCGCGGCTGCGTTTATCATAATTCACCGAATTATTAACAAAAAAAAAAAGAAATCACCTCGGTGGTGGATGAAGCAGTTGTACAAAAATCATAACATTTGAAAATCCCCCACAGACAAGTAAGAACTTGTCGTTCTGCCCGCGGCACGCTGGGATACACGTCCAAATTACGCGAGGCACGCACACTGAGGCGCCTTTGAGCATGGTCAAAAGACCGACTCTCGCACAGCGCGTGAGCGCGTACGAATTTGAGCAAAATCTCACCTGAGCCGTGCGTACCTCAACCCGAGGCTGCTCTAATTAGTACGCACCTTTACGTTAAGCGCTAGAGATAAAATAAAATGTAAAAGTTTGAGAGGATGTTTGGATTTTGTTTTTCAATCACGCGTGAATGGCTGAACGGGATAGATAAACCAAGGCTTGGATAAAAACATGAAAAAGTAAGCGGCGCGCGCTCACGGTCGTTACACTTTGAAGGGCGTGCCCCGTCGAGCTATCGCATCGTCTGCGTCGGCGTCGGCGCATGGCATCGCCGCCGAACCTTCGAGCGATGCGACTTCCGAACCCGCACTCAAGTTAGCTCTTAGTCGACCGGTTATCTTATTAGTGTTAGCTCACGCCCCACCACAAGCTTGCGCGCAGGCGCACACGTGTACGCACACAAACAAACCGCACGATGCACATCGTTCGAATAATAACTGTTCTATTACAACCATTATAGCATTGTTATTACCATGGTTACGGTCATTATGGATATTCTTTGACGTAGATTAATAACAAAATTAATTTCGAGACTAATACTGTCTTTAAAATTACATTTTTAATCACTAAGAAAAGATGATTAAATAATTCATCAACTTGTTATTGGTTACCATGGTTACGCTCAATATGGATAATATGGATGTCAACAATGGCGTTTCGTTTGGCATTCCATTTTTTATGATAAATTGTTAGACATTTTTAGTAACCATTGAAAATTGCATGAAATTTGTAAACATTTGACAGTAAAATTAACACACTGTTAACGCCAATCGAAATAATGGAAATGACTTTGCTGGCAATTAATTTGTTAGCAGAAAAATAAAAAAAAAGTATACACTAGAAAAGTTAGCCATTGTTTATCTAACTAAAGATACTCGCGCCAGTCGTTAGAGCGCTCGCTGCGCTGTCGCTCGTGCCCGAACCTCGGCTCTCGTACCTTTAGAGACTTTATTATATGTGACGTTCTCAATATAAAGGGACCTTATGGAGGCAGGCGGTTACGCCGTTTTTAGAACTGTTACCATAGTATTCGTATAGTTACAAGAATAAGAAGAGCATAACTGCCTTCCTCCATAAGGTCCCTTTATATTGAGAACGTCACATATGCTAGTTGTATAAATAACTATTCTCCTTTTTAACCTTTTCAACGCCATGTCAAATACAAAAGTCGTCACTCACACGCCAATGACAGTTGAAAACCAGAGCTAATTTCAACCTTACGTCATAGACACTCGGGTCTATTTTTCTTTGTCAACCGTGACGGATATATCCGTCGTTGACGTTGAACCAGTGGTGCGGATATATCCGTCAATGGCATTGGAAAGGTTAAATAAAGTTCGGAAAACGGTTTCGTAATATGAACAGTTCTCTTTCCAGTGATACGTTCCATGTACCAAATCTAGCGATGCAAGCGACACTCGCCGTCTGCCAGCTGCTTATCGACCTTTACAGGTTGTCGCTGGCCAGTTTGATAAACTATAGGTAGTCTGTGTCTGTCCAATAACGAATATGCATGATTTTTAAAAAAATTCATTCATGTAACAAACATTAGAGAAAAAATATTTTTCGGGTAACTATAAAAATAACTAAGATATAAGCCTTCAAAGATTTGTTTCTATCACAACAGAATTAAACCTGGAGTTTATATAGCCGTAGTGGACGATGACGTCACATTCCATGTTGGATCTCTGTCTAATTAGTAGTTTAAAATGCTTATATCATCCGGATTTTTTGGCCGATTTTAATTTTAATTACACTTTCTATCACCTCTCTTAAATTACGCTATTTTCATATTTTGTTAAGAAATGTGATCAAAAAATCATGCATGTTCCCTATTTTATAATGATTGTAAATAAATGGAGTAAATGGTAAGCTTATTACAAATTAACTAATTTATTTGATTAGTTACCTTAATACGTTAACTTGTAGACGTCTTTCTTTTAATAAATAACCTTACATTGTCAGATTATTGTGACATTTTGATCGGATAGAACAGATTTCGTTTTTTTAAACGTTGCACGAGTATCTGTCAAAAACGTCTATAGACTTAAAATGAGTTGATAAAGTTATTATAGTTATGATGATGCAATAATGATGTACTGCCAATATATTATTAAGTTATTTATATGTGAATTGTATTTATTGTATGATACTTTTAATTGTTTTTTTAAGTATGTCTGTGCTTTTAATTGTTGTTTTTTTTTCATATTGTCTCTTTTTACCACTTTATAAATGTAACATTTTAAGTAATTATTGTGTATTTAAATCTCAAATTTCTGTTTAAGCTACTATTGTATTGGGTAGAAAATAACAGAGGTATTAAACGAAAATTTCATATTAATTTCACATGATATTAAAGATGATATTGTATATTGCAATATAGTTTATAAATAAATGCTAATATGTTCATAGTATTGGTAGGTTGTTATATCACATCACAGACGTGCAGACTAATCTGTCCCTATTGGACGGAAACAAAATTGTGGATGACTGTTCATTAATAATCTAAGCAGATCTGTTTTAGTAATACGGTCATTTTATTTAAATAAACATATATAAATACCCAAGATGACATAAATATCTACACACCCCTATACCACTGATAATATATTAGTGCTTTGACTGTACAGTCAAGGGCATTAATATCTATACAGCCATCGCGTCAAATATATGTATACATGGACCTAATTGCCAGTGGCATAAAGGCGTATGGATACTTTTGATGTGTTGGGAACGTATATATATTTATGCCCTTGACTGTACTTGTAATTATTTTTCTTTATTTTGAGAAGTGGGTAATTCTTTCTTGTGGCAGATGGTCTGTGATGTCGTAACGGTCGTTTAATATATTCAAGAGTCCTCGATTATCGGCATTGGCAAGTTAAAAATATTTTATCATTATTTCCAATTTCGAAAACTTTGCAATTTGATTATAATATACTCCATGAATTTATGCAATGATATCGCTAAAACTTTTTTCACTAGATGGCGCCTCTGGGAAGTGAGGTGTATTTGAAAGTTGATATTAACCTCTAGTATGCCTCTGTCATATACATGTAATTGAAATTTTATATCTATTTATATATGTCATCATATAATCAAAATTATTGACCTAAAATTGCGTCAGCGGGAGATGAGAGGTTAAAAATTATAAATTTAACCTTTTCAACGCCATTGACGGATATATCCGCACCCCTGGTTCAACGCCAAAGACGGACATTTCCGTCATGGCTGACAGCGAAAAATAGAACTGAGCGTCTATGAGATAAGGTTTACATTAGCTCTGGTTTTTAGCTATCATTGGCGTGTGTGTCTTTTGTATTTGAAATGGCGTCGAAAAGGTTTAATATGTAAATATTTAAAATGTGTATGTATCAAGTGAAAAAGTAAATTGTCACTCCTTTGGTCTTCTAAGTATAGTAGATTTTAACGTCAACTGCCAAAAAGACTTTACGTCTCAGAGGCGGCATCTAGTGGGAAAAGTTTCGGCGATAGCCCTCATTATCCATCTCTAATTATCAGTAACTATCAGTCTATCCTTTTTTATCTGCATTTGGACAATTAGATACTGAATATTAAGAACGGCCGTGAGTTAGATGTAACTTGGCAAATAATAATTTGCAACAGGAAGCAATTTTTACCGAAAAACAGCTGCTTATTGTGGTGGTTGCCTCTTGCCCCGTATTATGGTAGCCTTTATCGCGGTGGATAAGTGTGGATAAAGCATCCGTCACTCTTGCACTTACATACTGGTCAGAAAGTGACAGATGTTTTATCTACGTTGATGTATGATACATACGACCATGAACGTCAAACTGTTTTGCCAAGTTATACATATGGGTTGTGTGGGTGTAAGTAATGTAATGATATCGTTATATGAATATTGTTATTTCGTTGTACTTAATGTTATATGCGGTAGGGTTCATTGATGGCTAATAAATGTGGTTTGGACCAAAATTGTGTTTTATTTGTACTTATATTTGTAGTTTATAAAACTTGGGCGCTATTCGGAATACACAGCCATTTTTTTTTTCGAAGCTTGTATAGAAGGCTATAGAGGGGCCTCTAAACGGGTCACATTTTTCTGCAATTGGTATCCGGCAATAATAGCTGTTTTTATCTAATTGCGTAAGCCAGAACAAGATGCCCTTAAATTGACGCGGTTATAAATTTCAGAAAAATGAAGCCCGTTTAGAAGCCCCTTATGAAACAGGTTAAACTTATTCCGACAAAAAAATTGCGCTGTTAATATATCCGTTAAACAGGCACAGGCCATCAATTTGTTTTAACCGAACTGTGGTTGAGCTCGAAAGTAGGGTAGGTTACTTTGTTATTAAAAAATCAACATATTCTTAGATTCTTAAGATTTTGTTGTAATCAATGAACTGCTGCTCGTATGGTTTCTTCAGTCAATATGATAGCAATTCATGGAAATGAGTACCGTATAGGTTGGCTAAAGTTTGGAAAAATGGCTGCTGGGAATGAAATTGACAACTTGATCCAATCTGCCCTAAACGTCATCTATATTCTTAATGGCATCTATAAGTGGATGCCACTTGAGATTATTGTAGTTTCACCTGTCACCACGTCAGGTATTGCCAAGCAATCATACACCTTCACTGCATAAAATAATTTTACATAGCGACGATGTATAGCTTGGCAACATAGAGTTTTGGACGTGTCGACTGGTGAAACAGCAATATTTTCATGTGGTAGCCACCACTTGAAGTGACATGTCAGATTTTCTTGTATATTTTACATAGATTTTAGGTTAACATTAGCTCATGTTATCAATTTCATGCTAACAGGGACCTCATTTTTCAAAACTCTTTCTTGTTAACCTATGTAATAATATAATTTTACACTTTGACTACGATTTCAAAATTTCGCAACCTTACAATTTCCAGCGATTTTCATAAGGGCTCGAATAGTTCCGGTAGATGTCACAAAGCTGTCAAATGATCAGCTGCCAAAAACACGAAAAGAAAAACAGTGGGGGTTATGTTTGTTTTATAAGGTAAAAAAACACAAATTTTTATTCAGAAATAAGTTAAATTCGGAGTCGGGCAGTACTAAATTACATGTAAAAAAATAAAAATGTAATGTTATCCTCCTAAATACATGTGTAAGTTGTGTTTGTTTTGTCAATGACGATCTATTTTGGGAATGCAGTTATTTAGGCCGAATTTAGTCCAAAGGTTAAGGTTTGGATGCACACTGAACGTTCGTCTGGTTTAGACTGACCCTCCATCATCTCGTGGTGCCTGTATTATGGACGAACTGAAGCTGCGGGCTGGAGAAAAGATTGGTGCTTTACACGTAAGTATTACTACAAATTTCTGTATTCCTGATTTCACTTTCTTGATTTCTTCCACTTGTTTGTTTGTTTGTTATGATTATGATTATGTGCATTGTCCATTTGTTTGTTTGTTAAACTCTGAGGTGTCCATTCAATACATAATTATTTTTTACGGTTACTTGACCCTGAACTTATGTAATACTTAATTAATTTTATACTTAAGATAATCATTGGATTTCAATATTCATTTTTAAAATGTACTATTTATTCTGGCATTTAAAGAACTGTACTTTTACTTATTACTTTCTCCTAAGTTCCCTCATACTTTAATAAAAAAAGTATTTTAAAATTCATGTTAAGAATATGTCATTCCAAATTTACACACAAAATCGAGCATTGAACCTCAGGTGGTAAATCTCTGTTATTTAAGGTGTCCAGCCTATATCAAGAGTATTATTTAAACTCATATGGTTAGACAGTGCATGTGTAGGTATTTGGGTTTCATTTGAGAATTTAATCCGTAGTCAATCTAGGAACCCTTATTTCACCATGTCTGTCTGTCTGTATGTCACACTTACTAACTATAAGTGTCAGAAAATTGAAATTTTGTATACAATATAAATTTTTTACCACACACAAAGATCAATAATAAAATCCCATATGTAAATCAAAGATAAAAATATTTTTTTTACCTTACAACATTGAATGATGTATCATTGGATTAAGAAAACATTATGTGTATGTCATTATCAGTTTTTTGATTACCATTTAGGAGATATTGAACTCGATAAATGTCATTTTCGCTAGAGTTGCACGTCCCGACCCCCTACAGCCAAAACTATAAGTACAAAAAATCTGGAAAATATCTTAAATGAAAGTACATATAACAAATTCAAAAGGAAAACTATCACGACTAGGTAGACTTTATTGGTTCTTGAGTTACAGACGACTAAAATGTTTATACCCACTGAAAATCGCCTATGATAATTTTGAACAGAAAATTAGCTAATATTTATGGTTTTTTCCAGTGAGAGTATGGTCAAGGTCATAAATATGTATACACTTTAGTACCTTGTCTATTTAATGTCATGTTTACACTGCCATATATGAATGTCACAGCGATTAAAGTGACAAGGTACTAAAGTGTATACATATTTATGACCTTGACTGTACCTAGTTCTTAAAGAAATTTCTTTCTTTTTTAAAATGTGTCTTGTTTCTACAGATTTCATTTGAATGTACCTATGAAAAAACTCCAGGTGAAATTAATTGAAATAAATATTTTTTTAAGTAAATTGGCCACATCAGACTCAAATACATATGTTATTAAAAAATTCTGATAATTCTATTTACTTGATTTATTACCATTTAAATTTGTTATTGAAACTATTTTAGGAAATCTGTTGTTTGCAGGAAGCAGCGAAGACGGCCGCAGGCAGCAGCCGCTCGCGCATCGAAGATGTCGTCAACCACACCATGGATGCTCTCAATAAGGTATCTATCTTAAACAAATAAATGAGCCCTATGGATACATCCTGTAGAATATTTTGTAATCTTAGTATCCCTTTTACGGACTCAGGAAAGGTACTCAGATAATGTACTTAAATTTAAAAAAACACTTACACCATTAGTTGACATCCATATTGGTTTTGGAAGAAGGATGAGAACATAAATAATGGTATGGAAGGAGTATCCGACACACTGGGCTAAATCTCATTGGCGATTTGTGAGCTTGTATCCAGTGAGACGATATATTACAGATTACAATGCCCTCATCACCGCCATGACACTTCTACGTCCCGCCGCTATTTTGTGAGGGCAGTTCTAGAATTTCAAGATTATCATTTCCCACTCCCGGATCGGCCGCTAGTTATACTAGGCTCACAGAACCTACAGAGTACTCTACCCGCAGATCCGGCAGGCGTTCAACGACATCTGGCACCACGAGCTGATTGCGGAGGGGCGGGGCCGCGTGGCGGCGTGGGGGCGGGACGCGGCGCAGCGCATCCGCGACGGCACGCCCCCGTTGTCGCCCGTCCTGCTCTATGAGGAGCTTGTCGCTCTCTTCAAGGACCGAGGTGAGTAGGGTTTATGTTACCCTGGTATTGAAGGCTTGAATCCTCTTGAAGCTGTGGCTGCTACCCTGTTAAACTAAATAATGGCATTGCTGCAAAATTGTTATTTGGTGCGAGAGCCAGTATTGAATACTGAGTTAGCGAAGGATGGTAAAATTGAACCACGAACGTAGTGAATTAGCGAGTGATTCATAAATATAACCCTGAGCGTAACGGGGGGTTCACTAAGTGCTAAAATCTATTCTACGAGCGCCACATCAGCCGTCGTGTGCGCGCAGTGCTGACAGCTACAACATGACTTTGCCACGCTAGCGAATAAAATGGACTTTCGCGCGCAAATTACCGACAAAGAAAGCCTTTCCGAGCTGGTGAGGTGAAAACGTCTATTTTGGTCCGCGAAAATAGCGATAAAAGATTATTACGCAGATTGAGCCGCTAGTCCTTATTTCCGTGTGCAGTATGGCGGCGTAGCATGGTGATCTTCGTATGCGGCCTGGCGGTGGGCGGCGGCGCGGGCCTGGCCCTGGGGCTCCGCTGCGCCGCGCGCGCGCCCGCCGGCCCGCACGCGAGGGCGCTGCACGCACAACACGACCAGAGCGTCATACTCGTCGAGGATGCTACGGCCCCTGGTAAGAGCTTAATGCGGGATTACATACGATAAAGGTAAAAGGATGTAGAAAAGAAGACGCAATCGAATTAGAAATCAGGTGGCATGGCTGGATTTGAAAAATACGAGTAGATAAAATGATATTCCACTTATGTTCTTAAATGACTCTGTGTATAGGGGGACTAAAGTGATACATTTAATCTCTAGTGACTAAAGTACTTTTTTCTTTTTAATTTACGTAAAAGCCTTGGAAAACTACAAACAGTCAGATACATGTTGCCATTTGATGATGTTGCCCTTGTCGTCGGAGTGCAAATTATTGTCGTGACAATGAAGACGCCCTAAACCCCACATCCACTGGGCTGAAATTATGATGTATCATGTTGCTCTACATCTTTACTTATAATTTTAACCTCCTAAGGCCCACGTCAAATTTCGCTAGTTTGAAACAGAATCTTATGTCAGTCACCAAAAGTTAAAAGTCATTTTGACCATTGTCCTAAACATAGGACGTTGGACCTCAGGGAGGATAAAACTGTG
The DNA here is from genome assembly GCA_963241965.1 of Tortrix viridana. Classification (NCBI taxonomy): domain Eukaryota; kingdom Metazoa; phylum Arthropoda; class Insecta; order Lepidoptera; family Tortricidae; genus Tortrix; species Tortrix viridana. The sequence goes on along the minus strand of OY725193.1, from coordinate 8,586,618 downwards.
CGGTACTGAATAACTGACTGACGATAACAAAATATTCACCTTGTCATATTTAATGAAGTTTTAGGCCGGCCTTACACAGTCTGAATTTTAAGAATCTGAATTCATATTATTAATTCAGAAAGCTCGGAATTGCTTACAATTTAACTATCATCCACACACAATCAGATTTTTTCAGATTATGAATTTCTCAGATTGATCTGACAGAACGCACCTCTTTCCATACATTATCTATGGACGAGCACACACACTCTGGATTCAGATTATGAATTCAGATTCTTAAAATTCAGTCTGTGTAAGGCCGGCCTTAAACTAAATATAGATTAACCCCTCGTATGCGGGCGGCGAAAGATATACCAATAAGTAAAAAAAAAACATAAAAGATATCCAAATTTTGAGCACGGATCCTTGCTTAAGCATACGATGGGTTAACCTTTCGTATGCCGTGATATATATATATAATATATATAACTCATCTTGACGAAGATGTGTCAAAAATGTCAATTTTCTGTGGCTTTATTGAGTCAAAATGAGTTAAGATTGAGTGAATGAAGTAGAAACAAGTACCAGGGTGGCATGGCCGGCGGGCGGTGTGGTGTTCCAGCGGCGGGCAGCGGCGAGGTGCTGGTGCGCGTGCAGGCGTTCAGCGTGTGCGCCAGCGACCGCGCCGCGCTGCGGGGCCGCGGCGCCGCGCTGCGCGCGCTGGCCGGCCGCTGCCAGCCCGTCGTCGGCCGCGGCTTCGCTGGTGAGACCACGAGGGTTTTGTTGGACTTTCCCATACCTATGCGATTTTTGGGGTTCCGTACCAAAATGGTAAAAAAGGAACCCTTATGGTGGGACTTCGTTGTCTGTCTGTCTGTCACAGCAGTTTTTCTCAGCAACTACACAAGTTATCAACTTGAAACTTGGCAAAGTTGCATAAGTTGCTTGCCAGCATTTGTTTTTAGTAAAAAAAATATGAAATTAATTTTATAAATAATTGAAAAGGAGTCTCGAATGGGGAGTTGAAAAATGAAAGTGATTTGATTATAGCAAGTGGAGTGTCATATGAAAGGGCTCAATATGCATATTTCAAAACTTTTTTTAATTTTCCGTGACATACTTTTTGATTTATAATCAAAAATGTTCAAAAAATTACCGTTATCTTATACCCTCTAGAGTGCACAACTTGTAGGCATTAGTTCGTAAATCACGAGAATACAATATAAACAAAGTCCAATATAAACTGACACGCTATAAGTATGCACTTTCGTGCTTAGTGAGTGTCAGTTTATACCGGAAATATTTTTTTTAACACAGTTGCTCAAAAAGTGGTACTTTTTGTAGCTGTATATCGTGCGGAAAGTTGGTTTTCGCGAACTAGTGCTTTTTACTTTTCCAATTTTTTAAAATTTATACTTGTTCCAATTCATGCTACTTATTGATGAGTGTTAATATTAGTTTCCTTTAAATATCGTAATCAACATAAAAACCTACTGTTAATGTAAGAATACGAAAAATATACATATTTCATATTTTATTACTTACCTTTTCATCATTATAACGCGTTTATTTTTTAATATTGAATATTGAAAAACCGTTCTTAATATGTTGTCTGAATGGAATGGAATAGCTGCCGAAACGCCTGTCAAAAATTTGACATTAAGAAGAGGCGTTTTTTTTTTTAATGATTATGGCCTGGATGCTAAGTCCTTTAAGCCATGCGTTTTTTCTTACTGCAAGCATTTTTTAAGTTTCCAAAGGCAACATTCGATATTGTTTTTATAAATATACGATACACAAATAATCGTAAATAACAATACTTAGGTAATAATAGTACAATGTTTTATATTAACAATTGTTTATGTCTTATAGAACATGCATTTGAAAAAAATACTTTCATTGAAGTGGGTTCAATAATAATAACAAAATCTATTCTAGTCGAATAAAAGCTGAAAAAAACACCTCTTCATAATGTCAAAAATGTTCACTGCGAAAGATCGAACTTACAACGAATTTGTTTACCAATCTTAAGTTTTCAAAAAGTTGCTTATAAAATGAGTGACTCAGAGTTTGAAATTTATTTATTTTTTCGCAACTGTGTTAAAAAACGTCGTTCGATACACGTGCGGAAATGTCATTCTTCACTCGTCCCGAGTCTTGCCGAGATATCTCGGTACTCGTGAAGTAATGACATACTTTCCGCACTAGCATCGAAATGTACTATTATGTGATGTAACTACAAATTAACGGCTCTCGGATTTTTTCCTTTACTTGTGCTATAAGACATTGCTTCTTGTCAAATTTCATGATTCTAAGTCAACGGGAAGTACCCTATAGATTTTGATTCCCTTGAGATTTCCTTGAATATGCGGCATAAACGGCCGTATCTTTTGATTGCGTTGACTTAGATGTTTGATTTTTTTACTGATCCAAGGGATTGCAGACTTGTATTTGATATGAATTTCAACTTGACACCTCGACGCGTTCCTGAGAAAAAGGGTCTTGACAGACACATAAACAGACAGACAGACAGACAGACGGACAACAAAGTGATCCTATAAGGGTTCCGTTTTTTCATTTGAGGTACGGAACCCTAAAAATTAAGCGAAACTTCTTAGGCGGTGATTCGATAATCGATAAGTGAACGAGAACTTACAGTAAAATTTTAAGGACGCGTCACGTTTAGACACGTTTCGTTACATGAGAGAGAAGAAATATATGACGCAGAGAGTGAGCTATACATATATTCCGACGCCACGGGAGTGTTCAGGAAGTTTCACTTCTATCACGTGTAGGTACGGTGCAGCACTTTTTTTTTTATCTTACCTGAACTAAGCGTTCGTGGTGGCCGCGTATCAGTGTACACTCGAGGACAGAAAGATGTATACACTTTTGGACCTTATTACAATGGAACAAGGGGAAAAAGTGTAAATATCCTTCTGTCCTTGACTGTACCATGTAGTGATTGTTGGCAGGCGTGGTGTTGGACGTGGGCTACGGGGTCGGGGACCTGGAGCTGGGCGACGAGGTGTGGGGCTGCGTGAGCGAGTGGGCCGGCGGCGCGGCCAGCGAGCTGCTCACCGTGCGCAGGTGACCTATGCGGCTCTGGTACCGCTGCTTGCTTTCTCTTAACATTGTCAACGGCATTGACGGATATATCCGCACCACTGGTTCAACGGATATATCCGTCACGGTTGACAAAGAAAAATAGACCTGAGTGTCTATGACGTATGGTTGAAATTGGCTCTTTTTTTGTATTTGACATGGTGTTGAAAAGGTTAAATACCAGCCACGAAGATATTCATGTAATAAATAGTAGAGAATAGTTATTTTTCGAGCAACTACAAAAATAACCAAGATTTGCCATTAGGCCAGCCTTACACAGTCTGAATAAGAATCTGAATTCATAATTTGAATTCATATTATTAATTCAGAAAGCACGAAATTACATACAATGTAACTATTATCCACACACAATCTGATTTTTTCAGATTATGAATTTTTCAGATTGATCTGACAGAACGCACCTCTTTCCATACATTATCTATGGACGAGCACACACACTCTGGATTCAGATTATGAATTCATAATCTGATTCAGACTGTGTAAGGCCGGCTTTAATTATTTGTTTCTATCTCTTTTTAGCAAAACAGAATTTAACATGGTGTTTTTATGGCCGCAGTGAACGATGACGTCACATTGCGTGTCCGATCTCTATGTTTAATAATTAGACTCTAATTATTAGTTTAAAATATTTATATCATGACGTATTTTTTGTCCGATTTTAATTTTAATTTCACTTTCAGTCATCTCTTTTACGGTATTTTCATATTTTGTTAAGAAATGCGATAAAACAATTATGCATATTCCGTATTAGTCTATCTATCTTTCATACTCCTATAATGTTTCAGCACGCGAGTGAGCAAGAGGCCGCGAGGGCTGGCGGCGGACGCGGCGGCGTCGCTCCCTTGGGCCGGCGCTTTAGCGCTGCTCGCGCTTGACCGGCTGCGCTGCTCGCTGGAATGTAAGGGGAAACGGTAGGCAGCTAGGATTACTCTCTCTAGCTCTGCGGCCCTGGTACTTGCCGGAGAGTGGAATGAGCTTATTCGAAAGGACGGACTTCGGTCCCCGGGCACAACACCCGCCTGGAAAGAGATCTCTTCTACAGATGTGTCAGATATTTTCAGCGCAATGCTGGTCAAGAGATACCGCTGGAGACTGCACCAACAATAGAAATAAAAATGTTTTTGTTTGTTTCTGTTTTCATTATAACAGAACCGTGGTCGAAATTCCCTTTTTATGCTTAAATAAACTTGACATATATTTTTATTAGTTGTATAGTTGTACCAAGGCTCCTCCGGTTTCGTTGAGCTCCTGTACTAATGATTATCTCCAACATATATTTATGTATGTATGTGTCAGCATGGTGGTGTGCGGCGCGGCGAGCGGGGAAGGCTGCGCCCTGGTCCAGCTGCTCAGCGCGCGCGGCGCCCACGTGAGCGTCCTGGCGCCGCGCAGGGCCAAGTCGGCGCTCCGGGACCTAGGTGAGTATTGCAGGCACTGATTTAAGGGTTTGTTTTAGATTTTGGGTGAGGGGGGAGCAATTGTTCTCAAACCCCAAGACGGTGCTAAAACGGCCCTTAGCATGCCTCTATGCTGGTCGTTTCATCGGTTGCCTTACACATAGAATCAAGATGAGCTAAAACAAGTTGGAATAGAGCCCCAGGGGGGCGATTTTTGACTTTGGAGCCCTCCACTCCGCCGCGCACAACACCGCCACGCTTCACTTCTCCGAAGAGAAGCCCAAGATGGCGACCGGCTCAGCAGAAGCGATCGACACGTGCAGCAGCCAACACTCCCACCACAGGACTCCCCGAAAATTATGTCATTAGAAATTTGTTTTGACATTTGTCTGTTAAATCAATCGAAACGTATTATATTCTCTTTGGACGGCAGATGACGGAACAAACCTCAAATATCATAGACAACATCTGAACGTTTAATTTATTAGTTTTCATAGTAAAAGTTTTAGGTAAACAGTATAAAAACGCTGAAAGTGCATATAAATAATAACATTCTCGCCACAATGACATCTTTTGATTATGTCGTATGTTTATTTATATTTAAAATATTATTTGAAAAACCGGTAATCATCGGCTTTCTGCGTACAACGAAACCCGTGAATATATTTGAGTCAATCACTAGCTTTCGAGTGAGGGCTTTCAAAAATACGTATAATGGGTTCATGCGGAAATGATCGTGACATATTTTCGTGTGCTATTATTTTCTATCACTCGACTTTTATTTTTTTGACTCGAAAGTCAAAAATCGCCCCGAAAATTTGTTTTATGACCGTATTGATAAATTGATCTTGACTGAGTTGCCCACATGAGATGTCAAAAGAGACACCTTGTTATACGAATTCACAAGCTTTTGTGAAATTAATCCCCAAAAAAAATAGCATCTTAACCAATATTATAAAGAGGTTGTGAGTTTGTATGTGGAGCGTAATCTTCGGAACTACTGCACCTATTTGAAATAACCTTTCACCATTCGAAAGATATTCGAGATGGATAACTAGGCTACATTTTAATTTATATTAACCGAAACGAAGCGAGAGCGGCGCTAGTAATTTATATTTGTGGTACCAGGAGCGCATGAGTTCATAGAGCTGGACAACAGCCACGTGACCGCGTCGTGGGCCTCGCTGGCGCAGCACGCGGCGCGCGTCGGGCCCTGGGACGGCGTCGTAGCGTGCGCGGGGGCCGCCGTGCCCGCCGCCGGGGTCGCGCCCGCCAAGGCCGCGCTTAAGTGAGTACCTTGTCGGTTATGCGAGCCTAGTACTTTGACTTGTTATTCTCCCTCAGTTCTTAAAATTACTTCGCGAACCACGTATGCTGACTCAGCGACCCAAAAATGCGTCTTGGTCATTTTACTCTATCTATCCTAAGCTAATTTATTCCACACCAGCCGTACTCATATGCAAGGCCGTCATATGGCCCTGCCACACTATGCTCCTCGCGCTGCTCATCGCTCTACACCTCGCGCTGCCGCGATGTTGCCCTCACTGGCCACATACTGCTCTACTCGCGCAATTAATTGCGACGCTCCGTACCGGTCCTTTGACTCGCGCCAAAAAACCGACGAAACAGGGAGCGGTGGGCATGACGAGGAGCATGACGTGCGGCATGACGAGTAACACTACGTCTGCTTCTTTACCTCGCTACTTCCCGTGCCGCTCGACGAGTGTGTGGCGGGCTATTAAGAGCATCCTGCCAGTGATACTGGCGATACTGAGCCCTTAGCCAAGATGCCCATCGCTAACTAGCGTTTCTATTCGTTTCGTTTTTAAACCAATCGCGTCACTGGTAGATCACGTGACTCTCCGTATGACGTGATCTACCTACCAATGACGCGATTGGTTTAAAAACTAAACGATTAGAAACGCTAGTTAGCGATGGGCATCTTGGCTAAGGGCTCAGGGCAGCCGGCAGGACGTCGTCCAACCAAATTTTACCTTCTGCAAAATGTACCAGTGGTCGAATTTTAGTACAGGGGTGTTTTAAGAAGTCTTCAGCATGTTATTTTGCAAAAAGATGTTTTCCGAACGACCAATGGGTTATCCATGAACCTCTGGTGTTTTATGCGAGCCTAGTGGTCAGGGCCTATTCCACGATGTCTCCTAAATATATATATAAACGTCTACCAGGGCGACAGCGTCGCGCGACGCGGTGGTGGAACTACGACCGAGCCCGCTGCTATCAGACCGGCTGCCGACCCCCCTGTCGGTTCTGTTCGCCGCGTCCTTCTACACCTTCCGCGTGCTTAGGGTGAGTACCCACTGCTGGGCATGCAGGGAGTGGGAGAGTAGGGGGGTTATGCATCCGGAATTTCCTGGAGATTATTATAGTTTGTGGTAACTACAGTAACCATCTTCGTGTAAATACAATTATATTTAAAAAGTGGTAGCCCTAGTTACCGCAAGCACTTAAGTAGAACTAGCAGCTACACATCATGGCTAAACATGGCTAAACTAAATATTTGCCCATACCGGGATTCGATCTCGGGACCGTTAGCTTCGTAGGTAGGGTCACTACCAACTAGGATAAAATATAGTTGTAATATAGTAAAATTGTTATATGAATCAAGGATGGCCTTGTTCTTACTGAAGGCGCGGTTAGCCTAGTTGGATAGCGTTATGCAGAATACAGCCTCTGCCTTTGAACTTCATATCAGTTTGACTGTTTTCTGCATAACGCTAACCAGTTGGTACTTGGTAGTGACCCTGTCTACGAAGGTAGCAGTCCCGGGTTCGAATCTCGGTATGGGCAAATATTTGTGTGATGAGCGCGAGTATTTGTTCTTGAGTCATGGATGTTTTCTATATATTTAAGTATGTATTTCTGTGTATAAGTATGTATATCGTTGCCTGGTACAAGCCTAGAGTTTGGGACTAGGTCAATTTGTGTGAGATTGTCACTGATATTTATTTATTTATTTATTTATTGTTATAATATCGACAGTGGGTGGTTGGGTACGGAACGCACACGGACTGGCTAGAAGAGCAGCAGCGGCTGTCGGGCGGGCTGATGGCCCTCGCTACGCTCGTGAACGAAGGATCGCTGCGACCCGTGCTCGACAAGGTAAACATCTACACTCAAATATATTGAAACATACAAGGTTCTCAAGAGTATCCGAACGTGTTGTAACACCTTTATATATTCCGGTAGCAGTGGGAGAGAGATAGATATAACATAATATTATTTTTAGGTTTATCATCCACAAGACTTCGAGACCGCATTGGCTCATGCGTGCAGCGACGAAGCGCTCGGGACCACCGTCATAAGGTTCCCCTAATGTTCTGTTCTCCTGGTACTTAATGTTACTGTAACATACGTGTTTTGTTTAATAATGGTATTAACTAACGGGGCATTATAACATTTAATATCCCATGTAAAAGACGAAGTATAGGGCCTATTCGACTTCCCTAGGAAATTGTTATCGTTCGTCTTACAAATTGCTATTTTCTCTTCATTTCTTTTCTTTTGAAAAAGTAGGACGGAACGTTGCAATATGTAAAACCATAGGAACCGGACAATTGGTGATGGTGTCTGTAATTTTTAATTCTGCTGGTTGACGAACCATCCCAGCTAGAGAGAGACTCTTCACATTTATATCCCTGCCATCTCTCAGTGCTTCTCTTTCTTCTATATAAGTTAAAGAGAGACATATGGTAAGACCACAGCTGGACGCGATGAGGATATTGACGGATGGATTGGAAGGATATTATAACAGACAGTTAACGGAACACCCTAAAACTACTGCCGTTATATATGAACGAGTGTTTTAACGTAGATTTGGTACGCGTCATCGTCGCGATGGTATATTTTGTATGAATGTATGGACTGCTTTGTAATAAGCAAAAATGTGGAATAGACCATAGAATTTCTCTGCCAAATGAGTACCTATGAGGTTTATTAGGTTTACCATCATGTGATAAATAACATTTCACAAACTGATTAATTTCACAAACGTATCATTTGGCAAACCGCTTTTTTTTTCCGAAACTGTTAATATTTTAGTATTTTTATAAAATTAATCGAACCTAACCTATAGGGTTCTACACTATGGTCCTGAAATAAATCCTGAAACATTTAGAGTTTCGGAAAAAGAATGCGGTTTGCCAAATTATATGTTTGTGAAATGAATCAGTTTGTGAAACGTTTTTTATAAAATGATAGGATACGAGTTTATTAATGTGTAGGTAGATATAACTTTTGATGTATATTTGTATAAAATAACCAAAGTTTTGCTAAATCTTGAACTTTATATACGTACTGATTTTTATATAACGCTATAATATTAGACAATATGTCAATAAAAGTTATCATAATTAAAATTGTGTAATTAGGTATTGTTCCTATTTTATTCTAAAAAAAAACGCAAAATAATACAATTAAAACAAAACTGAAGCTTTGTAAATGATCGTCCAACCCAAATACCTCGAAAGTAATTTTAAACAATTAACTTAAACCAAAATAGTCTAATTACCCTGCCAAGATAAATTAATTACTAAATTAATAATAATAAATCGTTATATTTTTTGCAGGAGTCAAAGTATACAATGGACTCTTGTCTCGTCTAAAGCGGGTGCTACACGGTTTTAAATCACGGTTTCAAACCAAGTGACCTTGGTAGAAACGAGCTGCTACACGGTTTCAAACAAGCCAATTTGTTTGATATCTGTCAAGGGCGTTTAAAGGTCATGCGAAATTTGGTTTAAAACCACTGTCTACACGGTTTTAAACCAGCTGTTTTAAATCGTTGTTTGAAACCGTGAAACCCTAAAAGTGAAATAACTTTCTATTTATCTATAATAAAGATACCGGTGAACATATCCACGATATAAGTCACAAATGTAAACCCATGTTTGCCAAATCCCGCCAAGTTTTCTCGAGAAAGATTCAGATCAATTGATTTAAAAAAAAAAACCTTTTGGCCTGGTTGTTGATGATGTTTATGTTGCCATGATTTAAGCAAACCCTTGTTACAAAGTCAATATCTTGATATTTATTTTTGAATGTCGTTTGTTTTTTATTCAATTCGCCCAGTTATTATATAATGGGTCGTTTTAAAAAAAAATTGTACATAGTTAAGGGCTTTAATTGAAACAAAACTTAATTGATTCCTTCGTGTAACGAAAGTTACCCATATAGTTTGTATTACTAACTTTCGTTACACAAGGACGCGATCGTGATTTTGTTTTCATGTTTAACAATGTACGTTTTTTTTAAAAAACGACTAATATTGTTACATCTATGACAGTTTATCCCGTATTCGGGTTGGAATGGTGACCATAGTCACCGCTGCGCTAGTTTCTTTAGTCTCTGGTTTGGGCTGAAACGGTTAATGTGGTTACCGCCGTGGTCTTAATTAAGTTTGCCCGTATTCGGGGAGTTGTAACTATGATTACTGGTCTAAAAACAATTGACAATCACTCCTGCATATGCATTTCCGTATCTTATCATAACGGATGCATTGTGTATATTTCAAATTGTATATATTGAATCTCTTGGTCAGAGACTTTCGGATAAGGGTGACCAATTGAATTTACTAATCAATCAGATGTCAGCTGTAACATTTTTTTTTATAAGTCTTATATTGATGTGTATTTTTTTTTGGACTATATCATATTCTGAAGAGACTAGAAAGCTCCGATCGATCCTCTTTATTGGAGGAAATATTTTATAATTTTGGTTTAGATTTACTCTTTACCAGAATTTTCTGACCAGGAGAACATATAGTGTAAATGGTGAATCCAACTGCCGACTGAATGTCTCGATTCTGTGTCCAGAACGTTGTGCACCTAACATTAAGTAGATAAAATTGTAGATAAATTTATTGTATAGTTATATTTTGAAAAATAAAATTATTGTTTTTTAAAATATGTTTTATTACATTTTGTGACAGACGTAGGGAATGCCAGTGCGTGTCATATCTAAATGAGCGTTAAAATTGTTTTTAATATTTCAATTTAAGATATTTTTCAAATTTTTTTTACTTGTAGTTTTGGGGTAATTCGAAGACAAGCGTCTTGGTAGAAATAACAAAAAACCAACACATTAATTAGACTTCTTAAGGCTTCGTCAAACAATCAGCGCGGCGCGGCAGTAACACTGCAAGAAAACATCGCAATCACGATCCGATCTGAACCGATATATTGAAGATTTAAGTTTCAAGACGTCGTCGATACACAAACTTGTTCAGGTTTGAGCGGCCAGTCATAAAAGTAGTAGATAATGATAGATTCGTTCAAAATAAACATATTTTGTCATATAATTTAATACTCTAAAGTGCTCACTTGCCCACGTGAAGCAAAAAAAAATATAATTGCAAATATCTTGGCTCCGACGCAGTTTAGAGTATTATATTATATGACAAAATATGTTTACACTTAAAAACTTGTATGACTGGCCGCTCTCTTAGAAAATGACAACATTTTTACCCAAACCCATATTTGTAAACAACGTGAAAATCACGCCGTGCTATGTGGGACGGCCTGCATACAACTCTTTGTTAATTTCCACGCTACTGTCGCACCGCGCCAAGCCGGCTGTTTGACGAAGCCTTTAAATCAACTTTTAATTTTACTGCATGTAAAAAACACTATTACATTTTAACAAATATGTCTGTTCCTCAGTTCCGTTTCAATTTCCTCGCTACTTTTCCCTCTCGTCTCCGGCATGAGTACCAGGATCGCAGCAATGCCGAGGAGGTGCGTTGTAGCGAACCCGTAGCAGTTAGCGTGCATCCCTATCGTTTGGGTGATGGGGTCGAACGCAGCCACTTCAATAAATGACAAGGCCCAGCATTTCATTACCACGTATCCCGTCAGCTTTGCCCTGAGCTGAAATATCATTCATTGCAATAGGCTAAATATTTTAACGTTTGAGAAAGTTAATTATCTAATGGTACTTGTTCCACCTGTTAACTGGTCAAACTCTTTTTTGCCAAACCATATGTGCCCGTTTTCTTTGGTGTTTTTATTGCTCTGTTTTTCTGTGAGCCTGATACCTCACCTGAATGTTGAACACCTCCGACATGACGATGTACGGCGTGGGCTGGACTCCCACCGCGTTCACGAACATGCAAGTCGCTATAGAGAGCTGGAGCATCCACGTTTGCGCAATATGCGGCACTTGGATCAAGATACCAAGGCAGATCATGGCTGCTGCCGTCACCAGGTACGCAACTACCAGGATCACCTGGAAAGTCAAGGAGTTTGCAGTGTTTTTATGATAAGGAGATGGCTATATATTTCACAAACGAACAATCATAATTCATCGTATAGTTCGGCAAAATTTTGTTACGCTAACTAACGGGAGGCGCTGTCGTAGAGAGTTGTCTTCTACTCGTGACTAGACTAGGTAAGGCTACAACAGTCAATATCAAGAGGACAAGGCATACCCTCCTCCCGATTTTCTCCATGATCATCATCGACACGGCTGACCCAGCCATCATAAATAGTGGGAAGCAGAGCGTCTGCGTCTCAGCGTTCATCGTGGACCCAGCACCCGCGAGGATTGTGGCCCCGTAAGTGATCAGGGTGAAGTTTCCGCTAAACGCTTGGACGCCAAGCAGTATGGTGGAGAGAATGATCGCCCTGCGGTATGCTTTATCCATCACTGTGGAGCGGAAGGTTCTAACTACAGGTACATAAACAGGTAGATAGGTTACAGACATTCTCAGTCCACAAATGGCACAGTTAATCGATGACAAGTGGAAGTAGGACGGTATATCTATAACCTAGAGCTGAGAAAAGGCTGAATTTAGGTTGACTAATTAATGTTTCAACGTGCCATTTTTGAGTGCTTATAACCTATTTACCTTAAAATATCATTGGGTACTAATATCATATTGAAGTAGGTAACATGACCCGTGGTATTTGTAACTACGAAGATGATGGTAAACATATGGTATTCCTTAAATCCTGGGATAAGTGGAATAATAAATAAACGTACGAAATTTTTCAATTTCTTCATTCCACGTTAAAATCACAGATTGTTTGGTTTTTTATCCAATTTAACTATCACTTTTCCTCAAAAGCTAGTATATGAAAGCAGATTCACACTTAAAAATACAAATCTCTGCGTCACCTATACGTTATTGAGACATGCTATATTGTACCTACAACAAGGCACGTTATGGTGTAAAACGGAGTGATTCTACTAGCGGTCGGACAAGACCTACATTGCCGAGAAGAAGCGCCGCAAGAAAATTTAGCAGAATGTACATTTTTCAATAATAAAAGTCCACAAAATTCTCACCAATAGCTTTCACCGAAAGAGAAGGCACATTTTTCAAATTTTCAATGCGTTTCTTCGTTACTTCCATGTGTTGTTTTAACAATTCATCATTCACGTCCAAATTTTCAAGTAGAGCAAGTGATTTAGCTGCTTCCTTTGGGGAATTACAGAATTATTAACTAAATTGTCCTTATGTAGATAGTTTTTTATCGTAGATGAGAAAAGCGAGCCAGCAGATCAAATTGATAGAATAATCACCGCGGCTCATGGACACCATCCAAAAATAATCCATATTTTTTAAATCCAATAATTTTGTTACTTCGGTAGTGGACGCCATTAGTGACGCCCCTGGTGTTGCAAATGTCCATAGGCGGCGGTGACCACTTCCCATCAGGTGGGCCGTCTGCCTGTTTGTCTGTCTAAGGCAATAAAAAATGGATTTTAATGCATTCCGCTGATTCTAGCATACTGGACGTAGCTTAGGGAAAAGGATCCAACCCACAAAGTAAATGTATTTAAATTTGAACTCTATTGTTGTCAATATTATGTCAAATTCTACAAGTGTGAAATGGTTGAATTGAAACCTTTTCCCTAAGCTACGTCCCTGGTGCGAGCGGATTTTTGCTCTTCTCAGATTTTGTAGAAAGGCCTGAGCAAAAACGCTCAGAAGGGGTCTTCCCTATTTAACACATAATATGTGACGTTCTCAATATAAAGAGACCTTATGGAGGAAGGCAGTTACGCTCTTCTTATTTTTGTAACTATACGAATACTATGGTAACAGTTTTAAAAAAGGCGTAACAACCTGCCTCCAGTATATTGAGAACGTCACATATATCGGTACCCGCCTGAGGTATATCTACATATATTTAAACGCTGCTATGGGGCACTCACTGTCGTTCGAACCGCGACAAAAGCGAGGGTGGTACTTCCTCGGTTCAGCCGACCCATTCAAGTTTCAACCGAAACTAGTACCAACGTGGCTCTAGGACACAAAAAATATTTTGTTTTATCTGACTATAAATAAACTTACCTCCGGTTTATTCATTGTTAACAGATAACCAGGAGATTCTGGGCACTTCATCAAAAGGCCAAATATGATTATGGGTACTGGAATGACGATATACAGCACGGTGTAGTAATTTAGATACGCTCCCAGAGCGTAAATGACGAAGATACCCATGCTGTAGTTAAAAACGACTAAAGCTCCTATGCGGCCCCTGATGTGGTATTGGCTGATCTCCTTGTTGTACAGGGGACCAGCGACGTAGGCGCCTCCAGCTACAAAACCGCCCAATATTCTGGCTGCCACCAAAGTGCCTGGGCTTGGTACCAGTTTAAGCAGCCAGCAGGCCTGAAGAGAAAAGGAAAATATTAACAGATCTTGTGGTTACACAAGGATTCAATATACGTAATCAATCATGCATACTTAAGAATACGGCGCACGTGGAAATTTGGAGCATAAAATTATTTAAAAATTAGGGAAATGAATACATCTATTCCATATTCTAACGTAAGACTTAATACGCTTAAGGTTTAAAATAAAAGTGTCTCGTCCTGATTTGACTATTGCGATTTTCACATTTTTATATCGATTTTATCAAGACGGGACACTTTTATTTTAAACCTTAAACGTTAAGTCTTACGTTTGAATATGGAATAGATGTATTCATCTCCCTAGCATCTGTCAGATTTTATCTCTTGCATGCATGCTAGGGGGCCTGTCGTATAATTTTACATCCTGACTGCTTGTTTCTTTTATACCTCTCTCCCAAAGCAGAGAATAGTCGTCTGTCGATCTTATTTTAATAGTTTATTTAGACTAGCAGAAGAAACTACTCTTACTTCATAGCCAGAACTGACAGCAAGAGTGGGAATCTTACTCTAAAATATATTTATAAAGTGCTTACTAATTGGGGTCCAGTAAGAATCATGATAGTAGTCTTTCTCCCACACTTGTCAGTTAAGAATGCGCAGATCGGCACAGACACTAAGGCAGTGATAGGCAAGGCACTGGCTATCACGCCGATAGTGCTTTCAGAGAGTGGGTGTCCGGTGGGCGAGGACTGAGAGCGCAGAATTTTGGACATGGGCGACAACCAGCCGATTTGCATGCCCAAGTTGAAAAATATGAAGTTTGCTGAAATTGTTCATTAATGTTACCAAAAAACGTTTCACAAACTTATTAATTTCACAAACATAATAAAAATCATAATCCAGCCTATATACGTCCCACTACTGGGCACAGGCCTCCGATCACAATGAGAGGGTTTGGGCTATAGTTCCCACGCGGGCCCAGTGCGGATTGGGAACTTCGCACACACCGTCAAATTGCTTTGCAGGTGTGTGCAGGTTTCCTCGCGATGTTTTCCTTCACCGAAAAGCTCATGGTAAATTTACAAATTATATTTCGCACATAAATTCCGATAAACTTAGAGGTGCGAGCCCGGATTCGAACCCACGACCCACTGCTTAAAGTCGGCAGGTCAAACCATTAGGCTACCACGGCTTTTTTCCACAAATATACCATTTGGCAAACTGTAAATATTTCAGGATTTTTATAAAACTAACCTAACCTATAAATACGGTTCTACACGATGGTTCTGAAATACGAGTACATCCTGAAAACATTTACAGTTTCGGAAAAAAAAGCCAAATGATATGTTTGTGAAATGAATCAGTTTGTGAAACCTTTTTTAGCAAAATGACTGCTGAAAACCTGCTGAAATAACTCTTTGTTTCTTGTGAAATCCTGGTAGGTTATAAAACAACATTACGAAAAAGTAAAAAACCTATATTAACTTACCAATGATTCCTGAAACCCATTGTATTTTCGTTCCTCCTCTTTGTGGTTCATCCATTATCTTGGATCTTCATGTTGTCAGCGATAACTCGTAAAGTAAAGCTCGTGTGACTTAGTTTGAACAATTTAAAATAATCTCTTTGATACACTAGGTACCCATCAGTAGCTACAATGCAAATATTGACACAAATTCCTGGTTCTTCGCCCCTGTTGCTCTACAACTGTTACGCAATAGGGAGAAAGGGACAAGCTAACGTTACTCTAATTTGAGCTTAGGAGCAACGTCCCGGCCAGACCAGGCGCATAATATAACACGTCCGTTGAACTCACATTGAATATCATTTTCATATTATTTTGGCCAAAGTACAATATTACCCCTTAGAATTATGATACTCAACATGACACTAGTGGCGTTTGCAAACGCCAAACTTGCGCCAAACGTAAGATTAACTTCAGATTAACAGATCTATTTATAGTGGTTATATTCTCTTTGGTGGCGTCTATGACAAGAACAGAGTAACAGAAAATGGAACCCCATGGACCAAAGAGGCGTTTCATCTCTAACAAACTACGCAGAAGAAAAATAAAATCCAATTTAAAATTCCTGTGACTTCTACTAGCGGGCTTAGCATGCATGCACGAGGTAAAATTTCACTGGTGCTAGGGAAATTAATACATCTATCTTACTTAAAAGGAGATCTCAGCCATGGATGTGATATATGTTATCAGAAACAAATAAAGATATTTTCTATTTCTATTCTATTTCTATCTACTAAGTAATTGGTGCATAATAAACGGGAATGAGACTTTCTATATTTTGTTTGGTGTATAATTTGTTTATGTTACTGTTGGTGTGTCTTTATATAAAAAAAAAAAAAATCTATTCCTTATTCTAACGTAAGATGTAAGGTTTAAAATGAAAGTGTCCCGTATAAAATGTGAAAATCGCTAAAATCGCTTAGTAATAAAAGGTAATAAAAGTCAGGACAAGACATTTTTTATTTTAGACCTTAACGATTTTTCGGGATAAAAACTATCCTATAATATGTGCTTCCCCGGGACTCAAACTATCTCCATACCAAATTTCATCTAAATCAGTTCAGCCAGCGGCGTAGGGTAAAGAGCT
This sequence comes from Tortrix viridana, assembly GCA_963241965.1. NCBI lineage: Eukaryota > Metazoa > Arthropoda > Insecta > Lepidoptera > Tortricidae > Tortrix > Tortrix viridana. Next base: position 8,569,904 of record OY725193.1, on the reverse strand, counting down.
ATAAAACTAAGCTACTTAAAGTAATCTATTGTAAAAGCTAACTTAATAGTTTGTGCAAAGGTTCAGTGTTAAATAACGTCTTATACTAGGTACTTATGATTTATAACAAAAATGCTATTGATTAAAGCTTTATGGCTCTTTACTCTTACGTCGTCGGTGAGAATATAACAGACAAACAGACAGACAGACATAGTTACTTTCGCATTTATGTTAAGTAGGGATTAATATGGATACTCGTAGCTTTTACAAAATAGAGTTTGGGTTTGGTTAGAGGCGCTGTAACATAATTCATTTTTAGGGTTCCGTACCAAAATGGTAAAAAAGGAACCCTTATGGTGAGACTTCGTTGTCTGTCTGTATGTCAGCAGTTTTTCTCAGCAACTGCACAAGCTATCAACTTGAAATTTGGCAAAGTTGTATAACTTGCTTGCCCGCATCTGTTTTTAGTAAAAAAAAAAAAATTAATTATATATATAATTGAAAAGGGGTCTAGAATGGGGGGTGTCATATGAAAGGGCTCAATCTGCACATTTCAAAACTATTAATAATCCAGCCTATATACGTCCCACTGCTGGGCACAGGCCTCCACTCACAATGAGAGGGGTTTGGGCTATATTAGTTCCCACGCGGGCCCAGTGCGGATTGGGAACTTCGCACACACCGTCAAATAGCGTTACAGGTGTGTGCAAGGTTTCCTCACGATGTCCTTCACCGAAAAGCTCATGGTAAATTTACAAAACTATTAACTATGTTTATTTTTACATTTCAAAACTATTAACTATTTTATTTGTGTTGAAGATCTCAATGTAATTTCGTATATTTTGACATGCAATGCGTTATATATTGTAAATTACATTGATGATTGATTGATCCATTGATGAAACCTTGTAACTACCTATAATTAACAATAAATGACTTCTGATTCTGATTGTGATTCTGATGAATAAATAAACTAAACTAAACTATTATAATTTTCCGTGACCTACTTTTTGATTTATAACCAAAAAAATCAAAAAGTGACAAAACCGAAAACTCTGAAAAATTCCTAACTTATAGATGATTAACTATAAATATCTGACTATGTATGTTTAATACAATAAATATTATGAATATGAATATGAATATGATTACTTAGATTTTATGGGAAAAATAAAAGAAAGTGTTCTAAATTTATAGTGTTCGAGAAATTGACAAAAAAACTTTAAAGATCTGTACTAAAATGTGGGCAAGTCAAAATGGACCTTATTGCATACAACTAAAGTACATAAAAAGATACGACTTAAATACGGAACCCTCGGTGCGTGAGTGACTCGCACTTGACCGGTTTTATTACCTAAAAACTGCTGCTCAATGTTGTGGTTATTGTAGTTGTCTCATGCAAATAGTTTCACCTGTTACTATGTCAAACTCTTTTTTGTCAAGCTACTTAAGGGTGGCCGCACATTGGGCCACTAGTGGCCGCCACTAAAACGCGACCACTAGTGGTTCGGCTAAGCCACTAGACGCAGCCACCAATCGCGGCCACCAGTGGCTTAGTGGCGGCCACTAGTGGCTGCCACTATTGGCTATTGTTTATTGGAGAAGCCGACGACTGTAGCCGAGTGTGCGCGCGAAGCGAGCGACAAATCGCGGCCACTAATAGCGAGCGCGGGCGACTACCGCAGCTTGTGGCTCGGACGCGGCCACTCAAACGCTCGGTGTGCGCTGATGCTATACAAAATGTCAGAGAAAAAACTCGTCCGCAGCTTGTGGCGGCCACTAGTGGCTACGCTGTGGCCGCGACTAGTGGCCCAATGTGCGGCAGCTCTAAATACGCAGATATCCGAGAAAAAATAAACGAATGCATCATCATTCAATGAATGTATTTAAAAATTCTATTATTTTCTTAATTCCATTTCTATTTGCTCTATGTTTTTTCCTCTGGTCTCCGGCACGAGTACCAGAACCGCAGCAACGCCGAGGAGATGCAAGGCAGCAAACCAGTAGAAGTTGACGAACATCCCTAGCGCTGCGCTGACTGGTGCGAAGGCCGCTAGCTGGATGAAAGACAGAATCCAGGACTCGGCAACCACAAATCCCATCAGTTTAGCTCTGATCTGGAATATTTAGTTGTTTCTTAAGCAAGGCTGCCAAGTTGTTATTTGGCGCGAGAGCCAGTATTAAATCTTGAGTTAGCGAGGACTCTAAAATTGAACCACGAGCGTAGCATGTGGTTCAAAATTAGAACCTGAGCGTAACGCGAGGTATCAAGGCTTCGAGACCCAAATATCTTTGCTGCCGTGTGAAACACACAATTTTTCACCTCACCGTAGCGAGGAAAACACTAGGTGCTAGAAAAACGATTCCAGGAGCGCTATCGGCCGTCGTGTGCGCGCAGTGCCGACAGAAGATTACTTTACCACGCTAGCGAATAAAATGGACTTTTGCTCGCAGATTTTGACCGACAAAGAAAACCTTTCCGAGCTGGTGAGCTGAAAAAATATTTTCGTTGTTATAACTAAGACGTTGTACATAAACGCTAAGAAATATTCAGGTTTGAAGGAATTTTAAGTAGGATAACAAAGTTTGCAAAATGACAAAGCAAAAATTTTTCTTCTTCGAGGTGACAAGCTTTGGTTATAAAAAAAACGAATTCACATACAAGTTCCTATTGTGCAACAATTTTGTTCTGAAGCGTTGCTTTACCGTTATACTTGAAGACTATCCTTCGAGTAATTTACTTTTGTATGGACCCTATATTTCAAACCACGGATAGGGCTTCAAATTAACATTTGACCCATATTGTATTTGGCAAATGTCAAATTTTAACTCGAGGTATCCTTACCTACCCGCGGTTTCAGTATAGGTATCGGACGTTCTAGTACAGCGGGCTTATGCACACACGAGATAAAATTTGACAGGTATATTCTAACGTAGACTTAAGGCTTAAAGAGGTCCGTCTTGAAAAAATCGCTACAAAAAGTGAAAATCGCTATAGTCGCTTAGTAATAAAAGGTAATATAAGTCAGGACGAGACACTTTTATTTTAAAACTTAAGCGTAAAGTCTCACGTTAGAATATGGAATAGATGTATTCATTTCCCTAGCACCTGTCAAATAAGCCCGCAGTGTTTTTGTGGTTATATCCCCTACAGAGAACTTGCTACTTGCAGCTGCTGTTATCTCTAGCGGCCTTGAGTTTTGCTGCTTGGTAGGTAACTATCATTTCTTTACTATTCTTTGAGCCTGGTACCTCACCTGGATATTAAACACCTCCGACATGACGATGTAGGGTACGGGCTGAACTCCAACCGCATAAGCAAACATGGTCAGTGCTATAGCTAGTAAGAGTATCCAGGAATTTGAGAATTCAGGCCGCTGGAGCAGGAAAGCCAGGCTTGTCAAGGAGACTGCTGACACCAAGTATGACACTAGGAGGATAACCTGCAAATGAAGAATGTTTCATCCAAGCTCGCTTGGATGGACAAACGCCTCGCGTAAAATGGTGCGTTTTATGCACTTGTTGTACAATCTACTATATTTATTTATGGTATCGTTTAGTTTTAACAACTTATTACATTTCTTTAAATTTAGTTAAGTACTCCCACAACTGTACAGCGGTTTTGTTTGGCATTCCAAGAAAATATGCGTCGTGAATTTGGTGTCTTATTCGAAGTAGTTTGTATCAGCAGTTGCGATACTAGGTAGATGCCTAGTTATTGACACATTAGTTAAATCAACAAAATCTATTCTAATACACTATGCTGAAATATGAATAAAAAGATTTTATTTTATATTGATTTGATTTAAAAGAAGTTTTTAACTAATCTTAATAGGCCTTACCCTCCTCCCGACTTTTTCCATGACGCACATGGACACGACTGACCCGGCCATCATGAAAGCGGGGAAGCTGAGGGTCTGCAGCTCAGCACTCATGGTTGCCCCTGACGACGAGATGATGTTGGCTCCGTAAGAGATCAGGGCGAAGTTCCCACTGAACGCTTGCACGGAGAATAAGATGGTGGACAAGATTACTGCCCTGCGCCACGCCTTTTCCTTTACTGTATTCAACGAAAGCTATTTGAAAGTAACAATATAGAAGTTGGTTAAGTTAAAAATATTTTACTTATAAGGTAAATGAAAATAAATACAAATTCAAATGAACTCACAAATGACCATTATTGAAATAGAAGGCAGCGACTTGTAATATTCATCCTGTTTTTTCATTGCATCGACTTCATTTTGTATCAACTTGTCATCTTTGTCCCGGCTTCTAAGTATTGCCAGTGCTTTGGCGGCTTCCTTTGTAGAAATAAATATAAGTCAACTTGCATATAAAACAAGCTGCCTTGGATTAAATATATCGTTATCAAATTCTATCATTAATAATTTCTCAAGGACCAAGAACAGAAATAAACTTACATCGAATTTTCCAATTTTTACCAGGTAACCAGGAGATTCGGGGCACTTAAGCATAAAGACAAACGATGCAATAGGTACTGCAGCCACGATGTAAAGCACCGTGTAGTAATCTAGATACGCTCCTAGACCATACATGACTAGGAGACCTAGATTGTAGTTCACAATTAGCAAGGAGCCCATGAGCCCTCTGATGTTGTCTTGGCTGATCTCTTTGTTGTACATTGGGATGACGATATAGCAGCCTCCTGAGGCGATGCCACAGAGGACTCTAGCTGCTACTAGGCTGGCAGTGCTTGGTAGGAGTTTGAGTAGCCAACTAGCCTGAAATTTTAAGGTAAAGTTCACATCATGTAGCTCAATGTGGATAAGCTGATCGTTGAGTCTAAGTGATGGCTCGAGAGAAGCAGTAACCTACCAATAATTTGCAGATGCCTTAGTATAACTGTGGCATTTGGTCATGATTTGGGTTACGGTGAAACTGTCCTCATTTAGAAGACTCGGTTGATGTAATAACGGTAGGTCTGTACGGTATGAAACGGTTCAGGGCCCTGAGCCCTTCGTTTCGTTTCTAAACCAATCACGTCACTGGTAGATCACGTGACTCTTCGTATCACGTGATCTGCCAGTGACGCGATTGGTTTAGAAACGAAACGAAGAAGAGAAGTTTAGCGTAGTGCCTCTTGGCTAAGGGCCCATTGTGCTAATAATTTCACAGCTAAACAGGAGCCTGAGAGACGATTTACTTACTACTTGGAGCACTGTTGTTATCAGTATAGTAGTTTTTCTTCCACACTTGTCACAAAGGTATGCAAAGAGAGGCACGAAAGCCAGGGCGGTGATAGGCAGGATACTGGCCACCCATCCCAGGGTGCTGTCGGAGAGAGGGTATCCCGTAGGTGAGGACTGGGACTGCAGAACCTTGGCCATGGGTGAGATCCAGCCAGCTTGTAGTCCAGAGGTGAAAAGCAGGGAGTTTGCTGAAATAATTCTCTGTTATTTATAAGAGCCTAGTACGTTAGTTAAATAAATATAAAGTTATGTTTGCTTTTTCAGCAACTAATCAACTCAAATCCTTATTAACGTTATTACACTCCGCGACAATAGTATAACCCACCCCCCTAATTTTTCGATATCATATAAAGAATTACAGTTATATTAATGTATTACTAATACACAAAATTTGGGTGTTAGTAAGTTTATTATACTATAAATATATTATTTATTCAAGGCAAAATTAACAAAATACAGATAATATTCAGTTTTGCGGTGCGACAAAAGTATAACCCAGGCAATTATATTGAAATAAAAACTCAAGAGTAGTATAACAAACAGCAATTATTCATCTTATTTAGTATTTAGTAGATCCACCACTTTTACTTATCACTTCAATCATTCGATCTGGTAAACTGTCGTATAGCTTTTTAATTGTGTCTTGATTCATATTTTGCCACTCGTTAATTATCACCTTCTTCAACTCTATAACCATGGTAAATTGTCTTGATCCGCGATAGACAGCTCGTGATAAATATCCCCAGCAATTTTCAATTATGTTCAAGTCAGGGGAATAAGTTGGCCATTCAAGGACTGGAATTTTTTTTTCAGTAAAATAGTCTTTAACTACCTGTGCTCGGTGAATACTTGCATTATCGTGTTGAAAAACAAAATTAGGGCCAGCAATCCGCATTGCATGATCAGTAATCTGTTCGTTTATTACTTCTATATATCGTTTACTATTCATTTTTCCAGTGCAGAACTTAATATCCATTTTACCTGAGTATCCAATACCAGACCATATCAGTACACTACCACCTCCGGCTTGTCGACGACTTAATATAGAATTGTCTTTTCTTAGATCGTGAAAATAATAATTAAAACCATCAGGTCCATCTAAATTGAACTTTTTTTCATCAGTAAAAATAACTTTTTTCCACTTTTTTTTCCATTGAACATGATCTTTGGCAAATTGTAATCTAACTAATTTATGTTTATCCGACAACGGCGGTATTTTTTGTAATTTTTCACGTCTTATATGTTTACACTCACGTATAATACGTTGAACATTTCTTAAATTAGTACTCACACCAGCCTCCGCTGCGATTTGTCGTGCTGTAAGCGCAGAATTGGACGCAACTTTTAGAATTGCCCTTCTTTCTCGTGGTGTAGTTGCTCTTGGCCGACCTGTCTTTTTCTTTTTTCCATAGTTTTCGGGATCTTTTAAAAAATTTCGCACAACACGATGACTTCTATTGATAACTTTTGCAATTTTGACCTTAGAATAATTTTCAGAATGCAATTTTTTTATTATATTTATTTCAGTTTCATTTAAGTGTTTCCCCCGTGGCATTTTGTTTAATAAATAGACAAATATCAATCAAAACAATTCACTTATGCGTAATAACTTACGAGATACACAAGACAAGTATAAACACGAATTGACACGTCCAGTGCATCGAGCCGCTTGAGCCAATGTGACGAATGGGTTATACTTTTGTCGCGCTATCAAACCAACGATCTCGCCGCTGCATAACAAAGCAGCATCGGAACGTAACTATATATATACCATAGTACTAGGATCAAGTGAGCATTCTAGCACGTTAGTAATAAATTTATTTATATTTAGTTTTACCTTACATATGAAAAAATTAGGGGGTGGGTTATACTATTGTCGCGGAGAGTAATAGTTCTCTTGAACTATCAATATCTAGCTTATAGCGATTCATCATGATTATTTAACCACCTGAAAGACATTCACTATGCATTCACTACGTAGATATTGAGTGGTGGTACCTGGTAGAACCTTGTACCATACAGTACAGTGCTCTCGGTACCGCCATCTTACCTTTAAACATACCGCCAAGCATAGCATAACTTTAATTGCAGTCTTTATATTGAATACTAGCGACTTGCCCTCGCTTCGCTTCGGTTAAAGTCGTCTCCCCCCCCCCCCCCCCCCCCTAAAAACAGTCTCGACAAGCGTCCAGTGGATCCACCCTTCCTTACCAGTTCGTTTAGTCCACCTCGTAAGGTCGTATATGTCTTTCAATTAAATTTTGGAAATGAAGATAATATAATTGACGTGAGCTAACGATCAGCAGCCGCTTATGTCAATTTCATACATTTTATCGATTTTCGATTGATGATCGGCTCTTAACTCCCCGTACAGAATAAGAAGTACAGTCAAGGTCATAAATATAGATACATTCAGTGTCAAAAATATGTAAACTACCTTATTACGGCGATATAAGATCGTGGTTACATATTTTTGAGGCTTTGACTGTACGTCGTATATTATCTTTAATAGTTGCGCTACCATAAAACCCTGTCACAATGACAAGTCAAGTCATGAGAAAGAAAACTATGAAACTCATCATCGGTTTTTAACCCCCGACGCAAAAAGAGAGGGGTGTTATAAGTTTAACGTGTCTGTCTGTGTATCTGTGTATCTGTCTGTGGTATCGTAGCTCCCAAACGGATGAACCGATTTTCGTTTAGTTTTTTTTTGTGTCATAGATAATTTTATCCCGAGTGTTCTTAGCCATGTTTCATGAAAATCTGTTGTGCCGTTTGTAGATCATCAGCTCTTTTCTAGTTGATGAGGGGATCTGATTTTTTGAATCTTGAAATCTTCTAGTGACGAAGTCCCTCCAGTGAAAATGTACGTGCTCGGAGCCCGTTAAAGGTTTTGCTCATTGCTCAGAGGGTTTTAGGCGCTGATATCGGGGGTTTTATAACTCGGTTAGGTTATCTACGACTGGGTTCTATAATGGCTCATCAGGTTATTTACCTACGATTCCTGTAATCCATTGGACGCGGGTTCCACCTTCTCTCGTAGTTTTCATTGTCTTGGAAATTTACCCTGTTTTGTAATTTTTAATAGCGAAAACAATTGAATCATGCGCAAAATGCGCAAAGTATCACGCGCAAAGATTCAATAAACTCGAGGTTAAGAACTGAAATGCATATTTGATCATGATAATATTTTAAATAAAGTTTAGTACCCTATACCTACTTAGTACCTATACAAATACGGACAGGGCTGTAAAATTAACGAATTACTTATTTATTGTATTGCAAATAAATTATACTCGTTTTTATGGTTCCGTACCTCAAATGAAAAAATGGAACCCTTATAGGATCACTTTGTTGTCCGTCTGTCTGTCTGTCTGTCTGTCTGTCTGTGTGTCTGTCAAGACCCTTTTTCTAAGGAACGCGTGGAGGTATCAAGTTGAAATTAATATCAAATACCAAGGTCTGCAATTCCTTGGATCAGTGAAAAAATCAAAGTCAACGCAATCAAAAGATACGGCCGTTTATGCCGCGTATTGAAGGGAATCGCAAGGGAATCAAAACCTATAGGGTACCTACTTCCCGTTGACTTAGAATCATGAAATTTGGCAAGAAGCAATGTTTTATAGCACAATTAAAGGAAAAAAAACCGAAAACAGTTAATTTGTAGTCACATCACATAAAAAAAAGGTCCAGTATGTATAAACTGACACTCACTAAGTACTAAAGTGCATACTTATCGCGTATTAGTTTATACGGGACTTTGTTTATATTGTATACCCGTGATTTACGAACTATACATACCTACAAGTAGTGTTCCATAGGACTCGACCCTTTTTAGCCCGAATTTTAAAGCTCCGGAGCTCTTTTTAGAGCTGGCTTAATGGAATGGGTTTCGAAGAGTTAGTGATTTTAATAAGGCCGTAGTCTTAAAAAAGGCTATACACTTTTTTGAAGGGTTTTAGCTTTTTTAAAGGCTTAAGCGTTTTTTAAGGTTGTAGCCGCTAACCTTGTGACTTGTAAAAGTGCCCCTGTAAGTAAGCCTACAGAATAAATAATTTGTATTTGTAAGCCAAGAAGTAGAATGTAAGCAGCTGAAGAAATAGGTAGTTAATTACCTACCTACATAGGTAGGTAGGTAGGTAGGTAACTAAGATAGGTAACTATTATATTATTGGTGCGAAATGGGATTTAGACATGACGGATCCGGATCCAATAGATATTAGCCAAAAAGTCTTCGTGACATTTCAATAAACACCATCGTCATAACTTATATATGATTAAAATGATTGCAACATGATTTGCGATGAAAAAATAAGTTTGTTTCTGCTTATTTACAATATTTTTATATACCTACATACCCATATAAGTATTAAATATCTCTATTTATATTTCTTTTTTGTTTTTCCTTTTCTCAATCGCATTTTATTTTTGCAGGAGTGTGTGCGAAGACAATTAACCAAGTTGGAACTGATTGAATTTAATAAAAAAAAATATTTACTAGAACTTCCGAATGAAATAATTCAAGAACTATGCAAGTGTTTCATTTGCTATGCTGATAATGAAATCTTATACCGCGAACATTTTCGATTATGATAAAATTTATGTGCAATTGTGCATACTACTTAACATATTCGTAAAAATCAGTTGTGTATGCTGCTATAACACAAATACTTGAACTCAAAAAAAATTAAGGGGCTCCCTTACGAAAAACGTATTTTATTGGAGTTTTTTTGCCGGTTTCAAATATAAACCACACCACACCAAAAAAGCGTCGAGTTTATTAAATATTTTTTATAAACTCAAAATTATCCCGTCTTCGTCTCGAGATTTAATTTTACCATGTAGCCCTGCTTCGCGTGTACTCGGACATAAGTAGTTATTTAGCATAAGAGAAAAAAGGAAAAAAGAACACCTTTTGCCTCTTACGCAATCACTTAATTTGTACAAACTCATTATTTATAATAAACATTTGTATGCCCACGGGCACCACATAGTGATACAGCAATATAATTAAACATCGTGTAATTAACCTATGTTGAACAAATAAATGATTTCGGTTTTGGATTTCGATTTTGGATTTCCAGCACGTCCCAAGCTTATCAGAATCTATCCTGTGGCCTCATTATTGTCCGTGCGCGCGCGCACTACGCGCGTAGGTCGTTGTATTTGCTAAAAATTTTAAACTCAGAACAAGAATCTGATGAGGATTGATGGAGGAGAAAGAAAGAATACGAAGCAAAGAAACGAAGGCGGAATAGTGAAGTTGGCGGATGATGTGCAAACGGAAGGTTGGTCGTAGTATCTTCGTTATCATCATTGTCTCCGATCTAACACGAGATGTTAGGCAGTAGACTAGTTTCGTCCCGAGTTAATACGAGATATTAACCAGTAACATTTCTTAAGAGTTAATACGTGATATTAACCATTACTTATCTACATTGCGCTCGAGTTAAGCGTCAAGTAGCCTCTTTTTTATGTTAATAACAATTTGTCATGCTTATTGAGTTTTTGTACTTTAATTGCGTACAAATTACCCTAAATAAATAAATAAATATCAGGGGACCATCTCACACAAATTGACCTAGTCCCAAACTAAGCTCCAGGCTTGTACTATGGGTACTAGACAACGATAAACATACTTATATAGAGAAATACATACTTAAATACATAGAAAGCATCCATGACTCAGAAACAAATACTCGCGCTCATCACACAAATATTTGTCCATACCGGGATTCGAACCCGGGACCGCTAGCTTCGTAGGCAGGGTTACTACCAACTGGGCTAACCGCGTCGACCCTTATTATTATTTTTACTTTTAGTCTTTTAATAAGGTAACGAACTCCGAGAGTCTAGACTGCTAAATATAACTAGGCTTGGGGGCTAAAGAGCTTTATAGGCTTTCAGCCCTCTAGGCTAAAAAAAAAGCCGGTCAAGTGCGAGTCGGACTCACGCACCGAGGGTTCCGCACAAACTTGTAGGCATGTAAATAGTTCGTAAATCACGGAAATACAATATAAACAAAGTCCAGTATAAAGTGACACGCAATAAGTATGCACTTTAGTACTTAGTGGGTGTCAGCTTATACTGGGCACATTTATAATGTGATGTAACTACAAATTATCCGTTTTCGGATTTTTCCCTTTACTTGTGCTATAAGACATAGCTTCTTGCAAAATTTCATGATTCTAAGTCAACGGGAAGTACCCTATAGGTTTTGATTCCCTTGAGATTCCCTTCAATATGCGGCATAAACAGCCGTATCTTTTGATTGCGTTGACTTAGATGTTTGATTTTTTCACTGATCCAAGGGACTGCAGACTTATGTATTGTGTATGTGTATATGTATGATATTAATTTCAACTTGATACCTCCACGCGTTCCTGAGAAAAAGGGTCTTGACAGACACACAGACAGACAGACAGACAGACAGACAGACAGACAGACAGACAGACCGACAGACAGACAGACAGACAGACAGACAGACAGACAGACAGACAGATGGACAACAAAGTGATCCTATAAGGGTTCCGTTTTTTTCTTTGAGGTACGGAACCCTAAAAAGAGCTAAAAGGTTCGAGTCCTTTGGAACACTACCTATAAGTTTGTGAGGAACCCTCGGTGCGCGAGTCTGACTCGCACTTGACCGGCTTTTTTTTTAGCCTAGAGGGCTATAAAGCTCTTTAGCCCCCAAGCCTAGTTATATTTAGCAGTCTAGACTCTCGGAGTTCGTTACCTTATTAAAAGACTAAAATTAACCGACTTCAAAAAAGGAGGAGGTCCTATGTTCGTATTTTTTTAATGTATGTTTACCGATTTCTCTGTCAATTGTGGACCGATTTTCAAAATTATTTTTCTATTCTAAAGGGTATACGCCTGAGGTGGTCCCATTATCACGAAATCAGAATTTGATGATGGGATCCATGAGGAATCGATGAAATCCTCAAAAGTTATAGGCACACATACAGCGATTTTGGTTTTACCTGCAAGACCTTAAGAAATTGCATTACAAAAGCACCTCTTGGTGAAGAGGAACTGATGATGAAGACCAGAGATGACCACCGGAACTCCTTAGTCGTAAGCAAGGACCATATATAATAGGACTGACAATCTTCATACTACGCACCGTACTCCGTTAGTTAGTATCTTTCTACGTGGCTAGATGCCGCTAAGAGTACCAATTCATTCAAAAGTCGTAATTTTACCATTTCTATGTGACGCGCAAGCGTGAAGTAACAGCCATCGAGCGTTCAATGACATTCCAATTGATACAGTAAAAAGTGAATAGATGGCGTTAGGTGCGAGGATGTTTCATTACTACGTTCCGTCCGTTCCGGCTCACTTCACTATTTTTAAACTATTATTTGTACTTACATAATAATTACTTACAAATGAAATATATTTCAAAGTTTGTTTACTTTATTATTTATAATTTAATTTCGGAACCCAAATAATGTCCGCAATTATATTTTAGTTTAAAAAGATTAAAAGAAAGTTTAGATTCTGCGCGAATTGAAATGAAAATTGAAACGCCAAACCTTAAAAAGTTATAAAAGAGAAGCAGTGATGTCACTTTAGGATATTTTTTCAAGATTTAGGGTAAAAACACTAAAAACAGAACTCAATGTAAGGTAATTTTTTCGTTGAATCGTATTTTGTTTTATCGACATAACATTTATTTATTTAATTAACATAACACTTAGGTTGGTACCTAAGACAATATACTCCTCCCTAATGGCAATATGCATTTTGATGTCATCAGTGGTAATAATATTAAAGGCTTATAAAATTATAATTTATTATTAATAGCTTAGACGTACCCACGTACTTAAGATATTCACTATCTCAATCTCTATCCATTTAAATAAAACTGGTCGAACTGTGTCGAAATTGTCGAAAAAAACTGAGTAAACTGGTATGTACACCTGTTTTAGTGTTCCTTAACGAAAGAGGGAAAACAGGGTCATTGTGCAAAATGTTTATTTTAAACCATAGTTGAAATTTGGGTTTATTTTTCAATAACGCTACAAAAGTGGGATAAAATTTGACAAAGGCTAGGGTAAAGTGAAAAATAGACCTGGCAACACTGCTGCATTGCTTTTAAGGCGCGTCACACACGGAGCTATAATATATATTAATATACCAAAATATATATTATATTATAGCTAAGCACCACACACGACAAAGATACCAAAATATATTCATTTGACTCGTCGCTATCCTAGCGAGCGCACGATTTCAACATGTACAGGATGTTCTAAAAGTGAAATATGGATTTAATATTAAATTATTCAATAATGGGTATTGCTATTCAGATAATATTATATGGTTTCCATAGCAGTGTGTGGGTGTACTGCACACTATTTGAACGAACGATATACGTGTAAACTCTATATATACATAATAGCGACACTGAAGGGACTGCGCATTTTATGGCGTTATTGAGAGTTGCCGTTGAATGGAGAGAAGAAAAATCAATATTATTTTAGCATTATAATATGAATTTTATTTATAATTATATATATTATATAAAAGGCAATGTCCGGTTGACTGACTGACTCATCAACGCCCAGCCCAAACCGCTAAAGATAGAACTTTGAAATTTTGAGGGGGGGTTGAGTTTGCATTGTAGGCGTCGCTTAAGAAGGGATTTTTCGAAATTCAACCCCCAAGTGGTAAAAATTGGGGGTGGAAGTTTGTATGGAAGTCATTCATTTTTGAAGTCAAAGATCTGAAAATTGGTACAAAGGCTAATTTACAAATAAAAAATAGTACTTTCGGCGATTTTGGATAAACTACCTCTAAGGGGTGGAAATGGGGGGTTAAAGTTTGTACGCATACTTACGCAATCGGTCGAATAACTAATAAGTTCAAGATGGCGGGTACTTTTTCTCATTCTGTCAACGGATTCGTTGTTGGAGACCACACAAATCCCCAGATATCGATTTTGGAAGAAATCTGTCAAATAACTAAAAAGTTCAAGATGGCAGCTACTTTTTCTCATTCTGTTACCGGATTCGTTGTTGGAGACCACACAGATCCCCAGATATTGATTTTAGAAGCAATCGAACAAAAAACTAAAAAGTTAAAGATGGCGGATTCTTTTTCTCATACTGTCAACGGATTCGTTGTCGGAGACCACTCAAAACCCCTGATATAAATTTTGGAAGCAATCGGTCGAATAACTAAAATGTTCAAGATGGCGGATTCTTTTTCTTATTCTGTCAACGGATTCGTTGTTGGAGACCACTCAAATCCCCAGATATCAATTTTTAAAACAATCGGTTGAATAACTCAACAGTTCAAGATGGCGGCTACTTTTTCTCACTCTGTCAACGGATTCGTTGTTGGAGACCACACAAATCCCTAGATATCGATTTTGGAAGCAATCGGTCGAATAACTAAAAAGTTCAAGATGGCGGCTGATTTATTAGATAATTTTCACAGAAGATAATTTTTAAATAACGCTTTATAATTAACAAAAAAATAAAACCGTCTTCAAAAACCCACTAAAAAGGGTGAAATAAAGACCGGCCTCCTAGGAGTTCTAGGAATTGCCTATTTAGTGTTTGATAGGTACATGAAATATATATGACACAATGATTCTTGCCACCGACTTCGATATATTTGGTCCTGGCTCGAGCCCTGGTTAAAATATGTATTTGGTCCTGGTAGGTTTACGTACCTACTGACCTACGTAAAATTACAGCTTTCTAGTACTAACAGCCTCTAAGCTAGGCAGCGGACGGACGGACATGGCGAAACTAGGTAAGTATAAGGGTTTCTTGTAGGACTACGGAACCCTAAAAATAAAAACATTTTAATCTGACCCATATTTGCGGCAGCGGGAAACGGTAGTAGGTACATAATTATTCTAATCCGTTTTCATTTATTAGGTATACTATTACCTACATCCTTGATTATTACATCCATATTTTACGAAAAACAAACTTCTTACGTACAAAACTTTTCTAACAGCACCAAATTACGTTAGTGACTGTTTAGTTCGTGGAAAATCTCGAATTTGTCAATATATGCGTAATTTTATCTACATTTTACCAGTGCACCAACGCCATCTAGTTATTTTATGTAGCAAAAATTGGCAAACCAGCGAGCAACCTTGAGCAATCAATGATTCTAGAGGTAGTGCCATCTATTAAATACGACCTGTTTCACGCTGTTGA
Organism: Tortrix viridana; assembly: GCA_963241965.1. Classification (NCBI taxonomy): domain Eukaryota; kingdom Metazoa; phylum Arthropoda; class Insecta; order Lepidoptera; family Tortricidae; genus Tortrix; species Tortrix viridana. The sequence continues at coordinate 8,554,531 of OY725193.1, read as the reverse complement.
CGAGTAAAAAATATAATATTTAAAAGTTGTGTATAGAAGTGATATTATGGTGTTAAAATAAAGCACTTAGACGTTTGTTCTTAAAAAATAAAAAAATCACGAGAAAATAATGGTGAAAATAACATTTTTGCCACTTCCAGGCTACAAAGCAGCGCCATCTAGTTTTAATACCGAATTTTGAGCTATTTCAGAGTTACGTTTTTTTGTATGTGATTGTCAGTCCTATTATATATGGTCCTTGGTCGTAAGTGATTGACGCCAGCAATGACATTTCTTTATTAAGAACATGAAGCTACTTTTATATTCATTATAATGCATGTAGTGAAGTGCAACTGATGGTGAAGTACCGGGAGAAATCCTCAATGATTAACGGCCCTGCATCTTGGACAGCGACATTTTGTTAAGGGTGATGAGAAATTGGTATAAGGCTATTGTTTCTTAACGTGATGTTTATGTGCTTTATCACATAATAATATTAGGTGCATCACTAAACAGCGAAAAAAAAATTTTTAACAAAAAAATAAAACCGTCTAAAAACCCAATAAAAAGGGTTAAATAAAGACCGGCCTCCTAGGAGTCCTAGGAATTGCCTATTTAGTACCTAATAGGTACGAGTAGGTAGGTACATGAAATATATCGAAGTCGGTGGCAAGAATCATGGTGTCATTGCTATTGTGTATACCTACTTGGCACCGGCTTGGATATATTTCATGTACCTATTGCCGCTATAGCAACAAAAAATAAAAATAAAATAAAATTAAAAAATAAAGAGGGGCCCTATATAAGAAACGTGATTTTTTTGTTAAATCCGGCTGTATCTCATGAACATGAAATTTTCACAGAGTGTTTATTTTAATTGCCGCTAATAGCTAATAATAAAAATGAAATTAAATTAAAAATTAAAGGGGGGTCCCACGTCCCTAAATAAAGGGATGTAATGAATTTAGACAATTACCTACTTTACATAATTGTTATAGCACCTATCTTGTTTCTTTTATGAAAGTATTTAAAAAGTATATAGTATTAAATCTTGTACGATGGTACGGAACCCTTCGTGAGCGAGTCAGACTCGCACTTGGCCGGCTTTTTACTATTTTTTGTATAGTTGAGTTAGTTTTTTTGTGCCCAACTTGTATGCTGTATGCTGAACTTGGCTCAGGTACCCGCCGAGATACGCCAAACCGTTTAATTTGATAAAATGTGACGTTCTCAATATAAAGGGACCTTATGGAGGCAGGCGGTTACGCCGTTTTTAGAACTGTTACCATAGTACTCGTATAGTTACAAGAATAAGAAGAGCGTAACTGCCTTCGTCCATAAGGTCCCTTTATATTGAGAACGTCACAAATGTTTAATTTACGAAACTGACTAGTATCTTGTGCACAACCCTGTGCTAATATTTAAACTTCTAAAATAGCCTAATCAGCTGGTATGACATCTGAATGGTCTTATCTTGAACTTGTTCACAATTTACAGTTGCACGGCGCAAACAGACAAGGTGCATGGCGACAATGATTTCTTATATTTGAACGTTATCATAACAAAACGTAGGAGTAATAAGTTTTCGACAAAAAATAAATTTTTGGGACATACTTTTCTTGCCGACTATACTTTTTTTTTGCACAGTCATCGTCTGCTTATCAGGACAAATCCAACGAGTCCAAACACGGCGGGGCTGTCTTGTTTCGTGGCGGAGTTCCTATGGCCACCTTCCGAATGCATCATCAGACCAGCTCCATGGTACCATATTATTGCACTGTCACCGAAAAAAAAAAGCCGTGGTAGCCTAATGGTTTGACCTGCCGACTCTTAAGCAGAGGGTCGTGGTTTCGAACCCGGGCTCGCACCTCTTAAGTTTTTCGGAATTTATGTGCGAAATATAATTTGTAAATTTATCATGACCTTTTCGTTGAAGGAAAACATCGTGAGTAAAACTGCACACACCTGCAAAGCAATTTGACGGTGTGTGCGAAGTTCCCAATCCGCACTGGGCCCGCGTGGGAACTATAGCCCAAACCATCTCATTGTGAGTGGAGGCCTGTGCCCAGCAGTGGGACGTATATAGGCTGGATTATTATTATATTATTATTGTAAAAATAAAATAAAACGAAGTATGCGACCTAAATATCTTGATACTTTAACTTCTCTACTGCCCTCCCGGTAAAACTGATAGTTCGTCCCGAACAGAGACCTCCCGATATCCCCCTCAATTCTGTACCCTCTACTCTGTCCCCCTGACCGATCTTGTCCACGTTTCGAACTTAAAAATCAAATCGAATGTTCGCGATCATGATCATGATCACATTGATCACTATTCGCTAATAAGTCGGCCTCCAACATTATTTAAAACCAAAAGCCGACTTCAGCTTGACTGACCTAGGATGACTTGAAAATATGTTTTTTTAACTTTGCGCCGGTTTTTTTTTATTTATTTCGAATTTTTTACAAAGTACCTAAACAAACTAAATACTCGCCAAACTATTACGTTTGATGGCGAGACGCCACACGGGATCATTGTTTTTACATCATTTAAAACTTTTAATAAATTTTGAACGAATAAAAAATAAACTACTGGAAAACTGGCATGAAAATCACCATTAAATTTCAGCGCGAGTGAAGTTTGTAGTTTGCATGAATGTTTTTTGATACAAACATGAGCATGATGAAATACAAATGCACGTGGGCGTCATTAAAAGTACTAATCAACGGTAGTAAATTATTGGTTTCCAGGCGGGATATCTTGTTTAACTGGTTTACGTCGAGACATTAAACAAACGGGGAAACAATGGACCTCTGGTTTGTAATTTACGTAGTACGTTATACAACGAGTTTATATTAGCATCTGTATTTGTGCAAGGAGCCGGTAGTGATACTGGTTTATGATAATTATGATATTTTTATGTGACAGCAATTCTTTTTACGTCAATTTTAGCTGTCTGTTTCTAAACGCAAGGCTGATGGACGAAGTAGTTGAAGCCGTTTTTCTTACAACACTACTTAATTTCGTCTGATTATAAATAGACTTTGAACACTGAACAGCAAAGTATACGAAACGCGCTACTGCATCACTACAAAGAGTCGCGGTGTGCGATCTCCCTTACTGTCTGGCTACGACTTTGAGCGGCGGCGGCGGCGAGCGAATTCTCTCTTCATTGCTCGGCCGAGACGCTCACCGCGCAGCGGTTTGTTGACGTTACACGCAATGTATTAGAAAATTTGCTCGCCGCTCAGCCGGTCGCGCAAAGTCGTGGCCAGGCCCTTACAGACGTTTTGAGGAGCAATGATATTTTCCTTCGTGCATACCTTCACTTAACATAGACACTTAACTTCAACTCTAACTTAGGGGTCTCCAAATTTCAACACGAGAGTCGTTATACACTTTTACATATAACTTACTAGCGACCCGCCCTGGCTTCACACGGGTAGCAGAACGTATACGCACCAAACTTATTACTTATACCTAAACCAGAGGGCTTGCTTTGGGAGGGGCCCGTCACGTTATAAACCTACTGTTCGGCTCCCTAGGAGGGAGAGAGACATCAGTCAGTCCGAGGCCGGCAACGAGCGAGCGAGCTTGTGTGTGCATAAGACTTGTTCTGTGATAAAAGACACGATGAAACGCACTCGGAAAGGCGGTCACAACAACTTTTCTGTGTATGGTTGTTTGAATAATCAAAAGGAAGTAAATTTACCTTTTTGTATGTTGCCGACAGATTGTGAACAATCAACATATACTTAATGTTGGCTCACTTTACCCAAGCGACATCTGGTGAGCTAGAACATTTTTTGCCCTCATTGATGTATTATTGGTGCGAATGAATACAGTTCTACACAGCAAAGCTGATCGTGGTAGAGATCTCTAGACTGTGTCCTGTAGTGGACGTTTTTCGGTTGATATCATCGTGATCTGCTTCTGGCGTTATGACTTATGTGATTCCTCTAATATTCGGGTATGTATCCCAGAAGACATCTATTGGTTTACTTGGTCGATACTCTTGGCATACGTTATCAGAACTGAGTTATCTATATTGCAGCCTTTAACAGCCCTGAAACAATGCCTCTGTTTGTAGCTATATCTACACCAGTGCGCTTTCATGTTCAACTTGCGCTTTCCTCTCACGCATGCCTCTGCAACCACAGCGCATGCAATAACACATGCGCTCAAACTGGTTTGATATCAGCGCATACCCGTAGCGCACGCTGATCCGTCACCGTTGGGTCGACGTGCAACATTTTGCAAATAAAATGGCGGAAGATAAATTCAAAACATTGGATTTTATTGAAGATTCAGTGTCACCCTCGTATTGCATACGCTTGACGCAAGACGGATTGTAATCTTGAAAGCGCAAGTTGAACATGTAAGCGCACAGGTGTAGACATAGCTTATCGGTCTGTTATCACTGATATCGACCATTCCGACTCTCCGTTAACACAATGGACCTATTTAAATTAATTCTATTGCGCATATTTTACACTAATTACTATAAAGTTAACGCTGTGACAGTAGAGAGTAGCATATTTCAAATAAGGAAAATGGAGAAGTTAAATGTGGAATCAAAAGTTAAGACGACAAAGGGTCATACATACGTACAATGGGCTGTAGGAATCATTGGTAAAGACATGTATTTAGAAATTTGCAGCAATTTATAATTATAAGAAAAACTCACGGTAAAAAGTGGAATGCGTGTCAGTTAAAGAAATTCAATTCATACATATCTTCACGCCAGTCTTCAAATACCCCCCATAATACATAATCCACACTAATAAATATCCCATATGTGAAGCTTCCTCTTAGGCAATCGGGTAACTGCAAGACGATTCCTACCGAAATTATGAATATGATTATGAATATAAGTTCCGTACCATTGTACCTAATAAGGAATTTATTTTTAAAAAGACTGACAGTTGAATTTCTTGTGGCGCTTCTTTCCAGGAGCGATCTTCTCTAGTGAAGCGCTGGTAGATCCGATATGTAAAAAAGCCAGGACCAACTCGCAGAATAAAGATTTTTATTTCCAATATTATTTTAGTACCAGGCTATCAGAAATAACAAAGAACTATATGTTATCGTTACCTAGTAACCATAATACAAGATTAGAGCTTAGTATGGAACAGGTCAAACTGTGTGAGATTTCCACTGATATTTATTTATTTAACTCTTTCAGCGAATTCCCTGCCATTTACCTACGGGCTGCAAGCCGGATGGGTATCGCCCATGGCTAAAATTCTACAGTCACAGTCCTCACCGACGGGGTACCCTCTCTCCGACAGCACCCTGGGATGGGTAGCCAGCATCATGGCTATGACAGCGGTGATATGCGTGCCAGTACTCTCCTTCCTAGCCGACAAATACGGAAGGAAAACCAGTATGCTAATCATGACTGCTCCACAAGCGGTAAGCGCAATAGTTATTTTTTTTCCTTTTTTTCAAACTTGATATTTTCAGCAACTGTTATTGTCAAGTTGATTTTATTAAAACTAGGTTTTAATTAACTTTAAGCGACAGTTTAATATTATGGTGTTTTAAAACGAATCTGGTGATATACTTAGAAACTTGGGAGGTGCAAAAAAGTAGAGGAAGCAAAAAAACCTAGATTTCTTTAGACAGAAACTAATTATCTGACTACCGTCAAAATCTAATCTAAGGATCCTGGAAATAAACAGTCAACTTGTCAAGTAATCGGAACAATAGGGGCTGATATATTATTAACATACTTCGTCGTTTCTATTTCAGGCGTGCTGGCTGCTGAAGCTGTTCTTCACGGATATTACCAGCTTAATGATATCCAGGGTATGCTGCGGCATCGCAGCTGGAGGCTGCTTTACCGTCATCCCCATGTACAATAAGGAGATCAGCCAGGAGAACATGAGGGGTCTTATTAGCTTCTTGCTCATATTCTTTTGCAACTTTGGCTTGGTAGTAATATATGCTCTTGGAGCATATCTGGACTACTACGCGGTGCTGTATGTCGTGGTTGCACTTCCATTTCTGTCATTTATCTTGATTCTGAAGTGCCCTGAGTCTCCTGATTACCTGGTGAAGGTTGGAAAGTATGATGTGAGTTTTAGAAGTAGTTTATTGTTTTGTCTCTTTGGGAACTTTCTGGGATGAAATCTCCTTAGCGACTTTTACATTGATTGAGGCGAAGAAACGTGAGAACGGATTAGACAAAATTTAAACATTTTCACATTTATAATAAGTACCTACTTAAGGATTTATTTCAAAACAAAAAATCCGCGATTGTTTTTCATTTTATATTGTTTTTCTTTATTTTAGGAAGCTGTCAAAACAATGGCATTTCTTCGAGGGTTGGACTCTGATGACAGGTTGATCCAAAACGAAGTCGATAGCATGAAAAAAGACAACGAATATTACAAGACGCTGCCTGATCTTTCCATGATAGTCATTCGTAAGTTACATAGTTTTCAATATAAACATAAAAAAATTATGTATGTCAAAGAATAGATTCCAAAATGGCGGCTTGTACTTATGAATGACATTAGGTACTTTGACAGCAAAATAGTTTTTTTTTTATTTAGTAGCTTGGATTTATCCATATACTCATTCTTTATTGGCGCGGCTTATACTAGTATATAAATAGTAGAGTTTCGATGGATATTAATGCAGGCTTGAGATATTAATGCCCTTTAACTGATGACTAAGGTGGCTACTTACGAATCTGCACACCGGAAAATAATGGTGGTAACTGCTGCTTGGCTTAGGTAATTAATAGCTATCAGGTTAGATCTTGCCCTCTAGGCAACCTAGGTATCTAACCCAAGGACCTGTTTGAGCCCGATTTGACTAACAAGCCAACTGCAAACTGCAAATTTGGTGCCTGCTGAGTCAGGACAGGGGTTGGCAATTGTGCATCAATGTAGCATAAATGGGGGTGGGGCGAGTCGGCATGCTGTCAGTGTGACCAGACAGTCTATCATATCGTTTTTGAGTGTCCTCTCACCAAAAGCGGGCAAGCGGCGGAACTCAAAACTCTATCGATGGATGCAATAGCATACCTTAAATCTAATTTATTAAAAAATGTAGAAAATAATTAAGCCATACGATAAATAAATAATTTATCCGCGAAGGTCCTACCTGCAAGTTTATGTATTTTCTAAGTTATTTACTAACACATATTAGTAATTTTACAGTGAGTGACGTGGCGTGGCGTAATGCCTTTATCTTATCGATGATCCTAACCTCCATCCAAACGTTGAGCGGTAACTTTGCTCTTGTCTCCTACGGAACCAGCATTCTGGCGGCGTCTGGGTCAAAGGTGGATGCAGAGCTGATGACCATCAGCTTCCCGGCCACCATGGTGATTGGGAGCATCGCGTCCATGTGTATAGTGGAGAGAGTGGGAAGAAAGGTAAGAAAACATAAAGTAGGTTAATGCATCTTGCAAAGCTGTACCTCAAGGCAATATGTTAGGTCCTTATTTATTATATGTAGGTATTTTAAGGCAGTATTTGTGACTTTTTGTTCCGACTTGTAAGTGAAAGGTGATAGAGCAGGTGATCCGACGAATTTGTGAAGGTGCTATCCATTGGTTGTGAGCAGCAAATATGTCATCTATGCTTCAGTTATTTGATGATGATGATATTGATATTGATGTTGAAGGCTTGCAAAATATACATAGAATAGGTTTTGAAAATCGATTAAGTGTTTGTTTGACATGCGTTTAAGAATTTCTGTCCTTATTACTGTTTCTACCTACTAAGCTAGAACATAGAATTATCAGCGTGAAACTTTGTGTTAAAGAGCAAATTTTAAAATCAATACGTTTTTCCAGGTCATTTTATTAGTAGCCTATGTGGTATCAGCTGCCGCCCTAGCTGGTTTGGGGATGGTTCTGCAGATGCAAGGCGCGCCAGCGTGGCTGCCCCTGACGACTATACTGGTCTCCATGTTCGCGTTCGCTGGAGGGGTCATGCCTGTGCCGTATATCATCATGTCAGAGATGTTTAATATTCAGGTACGGAAATATATTTCTTAGGAGGCCTTAAAGGCACAGGTTAAGAGTAACAATAAACTCATCTGCTGCAATATTTGAAGTACCAGCCTTTTAGAACATAGATAAGTACTTAATGGAACACAAAGTGGAACAAAGAAATTGTATTTTATTGCTACCAACAGCTTGAATTGAGATAGATAAATACTGTTAATTGTTTGCACGCCAAACCATACGTTGATTAATAACAATGATTATCGGTAAAGGCTAGAGAACGGAAGCAGTAGTTTCGTTTGGAGAAAAATATTTGGAAATTCTCATTATTTACTGCAAAGTTTGTTATTACTGGTATTTCTTATGGTCTATTTTTCAAATTTCAGATCCGAGCCAAGCTCATGGGCTTCGTGTCGGCGCAAGGCTGGTGCCTATCCTTCGCTCAGCTGGCCTCCTTCGCGCCGATCACGGCCGGGTTGGGAATGCACGCCAACTTCTACTTCTTCGCCGTGACACAACTCCTCGGCGTTGCTGTCGTCCTGGTACTCATGCCCGAGACGAGAGGAAAGAGCATAGAGCAAATAGAAATGGAATTAAGAAATAAATAGATTTATATCAATTTTGTTTTTTATTCTGGCTATATGGCTGGAATAATTGCCGTCCTTTTGCATCTGTTTTTATTTAAAATGGCGTTATTATATGTTTAGATTGTCTACTCTACTCTGTGGCTCTGAAACTTGATACCAAATCTTCAGTAACGTGGCAATGTACTGAATTATACATCATTCCAAAATATCAACAGTTTCAAAATAGTTTCATACTTTCGAAGCCACTGAACTGATTTTCTTTTTTAAATTTTATTTTACCACTTTGTCGGCGTTACTAATATGTAAGTTCATGCCAAATAACAGCTTTCTAGTACTAAGAGTCTCTAAAAAAGTTAAGTAGTTTTCCTTGTCAGCTCCAAAGTAAATTATTTCATCGTTTTATTTAATTATGTATAGTACGTTATCTATTGCTGTATTTTGTAATGTTAGTCATTGATATTAAATTTTCTTATCTGAATACTGCCTAGACTGGTTTAAAGCAAACAACACAGTTAATATAATAGTGTCAAGGCAAATACGAAATCAGCTGAGTTTGAGAAGGTAAGATTAAAAATAAATTATAAAATAGAAATGCGGTTTTCTTTACATACCTACTTTTTGCAGAGTAAAAATTTGGTAGAAGCGAGCTGCGACACGGTTTCAAACAAGCCCATTTGTTTGACATCTGCCAAGGGCGTTTAAGGTCATGCGAAATTTGGTTTAAAACCACTACACGGTTTCAAACAACCTGTTTTAAACCATAGTTTGAAACCGTGTAGCCCACGCAATAGACAAATAAACTAAATGACTACAGAAGGGCTTCTTTCAGATACTCATTTAATTCTCAATTCTTTTTCAATTTGTTCTACACTCTTCCCTCTGGTCTCGGGCATGAATACCAGGACGACAGCAGTTGCGAGAAGTTGCGACGCAGCAAACAAGTAGAAGTTGGCGTGCATCCCCAACATATTGGTGATCGGCGCGAAGGAGGCGAGCAGAGTGAAAGATATGCACCAACCTTGCGCTGACACTATACCCATGAGCTTGGCGCGCACCTGGAATCAAGGGATATACTTAAGAGGATTGTGCGGTGGCTTTGAAATCGCTTAGCTGTCAAAAATTTCCATTCAAATTCAAAGTCCGATTTCCACGATTTTTTATATTTTCTAAGTTATTATGAAAACTAGGTTTGTCTGGTTCCGTTTTTTTTAATGGTTCCTTCCTAATTAATATTTTCTTGAGAAGGAAATCGTACAGAACTAGTTTTTCATAATATCTAAGTACAACTAATTAAAAAATCGTTAGGTTTAAGCGGAAAGAAACGGTACCGAAATTTGTATAGAAATTCTCCTTTAATATACACTAGGTACACACACCACGGGATTGTTGAGCCACTTGCTAACATTTTTATATCGGTCGGGTTGTAAAATCGTCAAATTCCCATAGTAACATACCATGTACGATTTGACAATCCGACCGAATTAAGAAAGTTAGCAAGTGGCTCAACAATCCCGTGGTGTGACTTCATTATATGTCATCCGAGCTCTCACTAATATGATAATAGCAAATATACATTTTTGGGTCGAAGTCGATGCTATTCGCGTTTTGAATATTGAGAACGAACTTTAGTTAGTTTAACGATAACCGTTTTTTTTAACCTCCATAAAGTTATACCAAAAACCATTTCTTGAAAGTTTGGGCACATGGTGTCCGGACAAGATTTCTGTTTTATAATCAGAGAGGAAAGGAAATTTTAATACATTCAGGCGACATTCAGGTAATAATTAAAACAAGAACAAAAACGGATATAAATACTGGAAGAGTTGGTGAGCCTCAGACAAGGGACCAATGGTCCAGTAAAGATCGCGGGAACCCTATGGATGCGGCTGGAATATTACGACAATCCACTGTAAGACCAATTTATTACCTGAATACTGAACATTTCTGACATGACGATGAACGGCACGGGCATGACCCCTCCAGCGAACGCGAACATGGACACCAGGATGGCTGTCAGGAGCAGCCACGCAGGCGCGCCTTGCAGCTGCAGAATCATCGCTATTCCGGCCAGGGAAGCAGCTGACACCAAGTACGCTACTAATAGGATGACCTGGAAACACAGTAGATGTTAGTTTACTTGAGATAGTTTGTACTGAAGTTGCTTGTTTTAACCCCGGATGCGAAAAAAGAGTGTTATAAGTTTTTGAAGTTCTTTTAACTCGGTTAGGTTAGACCCTAGACAAAATCGGGACCCCTATATCAACCAAGAATACAGCACTCTCGATTAAGTAACATTTCTAACAAAAAACTTAACCAAAATCGGTCCATCCGCTTAGGAGAATGCTACGTTGCTACAGACAGATACTCAGATACACAAACCCACATACACACGTTAAACACACACACACACACACGTACACATACAAGTTACACATTGTAATTGAATTATCAAAAAAATGTATGTCTACTGATACTGATAGTTTATTAAAACTACACAGGTTGATTATGTATATTGTATATATTTAAACTCTTTATTGCACAAAAAGTAATACAATGACATCGCAAAATTAAAGTACACAGATGAACTTATCCCTAAATGGGACCACTTCCATTATCGTCGCCTAATTCACATAGTACTTGTACAAGCCTAGAACTCAGTTTGGGACTGATTAATTTGTGTGATGAGATGTTTCTATTCCATTCTTTTCTATTCTATAATCTAGAATAGAAAAGAATGGAATAGAAGCCTTTATTCATTAAGATATGTATGAACACAAAAGACAATATAAACAACTAAAGAAAAGTGTACATTAAAACAAATTTACGTAAATTGAATCCTATATGTATGTAATTATTTTTATTTATCAGCAACTATTTAATCGGGAGCCATTATCGCAAGATACAACTGAATCTAGAGGGACCTAACGATGCCTTGATGTAGCACCATAGCCTTGTACGAGTCGCCAAAATTTCAAATCAAAGTTTTTCAGAATTTCATGGCATACTAACTTTTCTTCCAACTCTCTCCACGACACACATTGACATCAGGCAGCCAACCATCATGACAGCCGGGAAGCTGATGGTCATTAGCTCTGCATCGACCTTCACTCCCGACGAGGCCAGGATGCTGGCGCCATAGGAGACCAGGGCAAAGTTTCCGCTCAACGTTTGCGTGGAGATTAAGATTACCGATAAGATGAAGGCTTTACGCCACGCCACGTCGCTCACTGTGAAATTAAGGGCAAATAAGTAATAAGCTGCAGAATTTCTGTCTGTCAGGCCTGGCTTGGATAGATTAAGCAGTAACTGATTGGGTTGTAATAAGTTTTTGTAAAAAATCTCATTTTTGGGACAAGCTTTTCTTGCCGACTGTAGTTTTTTTTGCACAGTCATGATCTGCTTATCGAAACATATCCAACGAGCTCAAACACGGCGTGGCTATCTTGTTTCGTTACGGAGTTCCTATAGAATCATATTATTGCATTGTTACCGAAGTTACCTAGGTATGTACTACATTTCAGCTCAATCGATCACCATTAAGTGGTTCTAATTCAGCTTGCAAGATTTGACATATTGAAGTAGGTTACTTACATATGACTGTCATGGAAAGATCAGGCAGTGTCCTATAGTATTCGTTATGCTTCCTCATAATGTCGACTTCGTTTTGAATCGACTTGTCATCAGAGTCCAGTCCTCTGAGATATGTTATTGTTTTTATGGCTTCCTAAAAAAAGACAGCCATTGTTGTTTTTAGGAAGTAAAGTGCTTTATCATAAACACAAAAGAGCCCTATACTATAATAATAATAATAAAATCATTTATTTTAGGTTAATTACCCATAGCGAAAAACAAATTGAAAAATGAAATTAATCACAAAAACATAATCAAAAATTAAATCAAAATCAAATAATAAAAATAAAAATAAATATGTCATCTGAGTTAATAAATTGAAAAAATTAAAATAGCAATAGAATGATGAATTTTGCTAAAAATATGATGCATTCTGACAATGCATTCTGCTAAAAATTTAAAGCAGTAAAAGCGTATTCTTACGTATTTCACATAAAACATAATTTCTTTAGGAAATTCTGCAGTTTTTAAAGAATTTATACCGATGAGTATAATATTTGCGACGAACATTAAAAATCTAAATGTAACTCACATCATATTTCTCAATCTTCACCAAATAATCCGGTGACTCAGGGCACTTCAGCATCAGAACAAATGACAGAAAAGGCATGCCAACTACCACGTAAAGCACCGTGTAGTAATCCAAATAAGCTCCCAGGGTATAAATGACCACAAGGCCAAAGTTGCAGGAAAATATGAGTAAGGAACTGATGAGTCCCCTCATGTTCTTTTGGCTGATCTCTGTGTTGTACAAGGGAATGACCGCGAAGCAGCCTGCAGCTGAGATGCCGCTGCAAATCCTGGCCAGAATCAGGCTGGTTATGTCCGAGAAAAATAGCTTCAGGAGCCAGCTTGCCTGAAATAATAACAATATAGTACATGGGTGAGCAGTCCAAATGGATCAGTGTGGGAACGTCTGAAACTATTTATAAGAGATAGGGAAACTTGTTCTTAGGAACCATGGTGTCGATTTTAGATATAAAGAACGGCAGTCCGGGTTCGGTTCCCGGTTGTCTTTAAATACAGTTTTTCTTTTTTTGAAAATCCATGGTTCCTAAGAAAACATTTCCCTATCTCTTATAAGTAAAGACTTTCCATACAGACCCATCTGGATTGATCATCCCTGTATATTTGTATAGATTGTATTTGTATCCAGAAATATAATTAATATTAATAGCAATGTTCCAAAAATTACTTTCTATTATTATATACAGAACCAAATGGATTTGTAGGGCAAATCATAAACAGTCTCCTGGTTCCATAATGGTCCAGAAATGTTAAGTTATAGCTTACCGCTTGTGGCACTGTCATCATTAGAATACTGGTCCTCCTTCCGTATTTATCAGCTAGGAAGGAGAACACTGGCACGAACACTAATGCTGTAATGGGCATGACGCTGGCTACCCATCCTAGGGTGCTATCTGACAGAGGATATCCCGTGGGGGAGGACTGGGACTGCAGAGTCTTAGCCATAGGTGACATCCAGCCAATTTGCAGGCCGTAGGTGAATAGTACGGAGTTTGCTGAAAGAACACTTGGTTACTTCTGAGACCCTAGTACTTTCAAGTATTAAATAAAACCTCCATTCGGAAACGTTTTTGTTTAACAACTCTCATATGCATGAAAATTAAAAAAAAAAAAATGTTTTGTGTAGGTATATACCAATAATTCCGACAGTCCACTGCACGTATGTATGTCCCTTATTTGCCTTAACTTTTGACTCCATTCTTAACTTCTCCATTTCGTATAATAAAATTAATGAGATTTCCTAAACTTGTGCGAGAGTCAATTTTTTAGTAATTTATGATAAAAGTTTCGGAATGCTTTAATTTAAATAGTTCCTTTGTCATCGATACTGCTGATAAAAACCTTGATAACGTGAGTAATTGCTTTAGGGTTGTTGAAAGATACTTTTTGGCAAACTCTTTGGTTCCTCATCATCATCATCATCATCATCATTGCAAACAACTATTTCAGTGACTGAGGTTATGTTCTTTCACCCGACTGGCCAAAGCCAACAGAAGGGAAATGAATGAATGATTTTAACAGTATGTAATGTATGTATGTGACCAAAAATCGGATGTTCCACTCTAGCTCCTAAACTATTGGACGATTTTAATAAATGAGGTGTCATATGATTCGTCAAAAACGTGCGAGTGACATTATATAAAAATTTTAAGTATGCGTCATAAGTACCAGTCGCCGGTCGAGTTTTAGTTTGCTACTTTCGTCATTCTTTCTTTCTTTCTCATGAGTATTTTTTTTATTCCACGAAAAAAAGATTATCCTAAAAACTTTCTTTTAACAGAAACTCATTGAAATGGCATTCGTATGTTTATTTGGTCTTTGAAGAGCTCTTCGCCGTATTATTAACTGGCGAAATTAAGTTGTCCTGTCAGTTTGCGTGGATCATGACTTTTTTCAGGACCAGATTTGGGGGAGGGCAACCGGGGCCCTAAAATGAGAATTCGAAAAATAATTAGGAGCCTTTTTTGCCTCATGGCCTCCAGACCTCAATCCGACCCTGGCTTCGGTCACAGGTTTTCTCGTCGAAGTAGCTCAGACAAAGTAGCACGTACTTCTTTCCATTCACGAATTCTGAAAACAATATATTTCCGAACTGAAACTTGTAACACGCTATAAACCTGTTTGACAACCCTATCAGAGTCTGTAAAAACTAGAGCTGTCTAAAAATAATCCAATATCCTGTCTGACATCTGTCTCTTACTTCTCACGGGCGAAATCTTGTGCTATCGCGTCTATGTGTGCGCGGAGCGGGAGCTCGTGGCAGAAAACAGTAATGAAAAGCTAGTAACTTAAGGTCGGAGTTCACCAACCAATTTAACGGACTGTTAAATCCTAATCGGCTGTTAGTCAATACATTTTGACAGCCGTCAGACCTCTAATCGCCTGTTTAACTGTTGGTGAACTCCGACCTTAATGTGCTTCCTCACCAGGAACATTCGCTTGCAATGTAACAATTCAGATTCGAGCGTTGCATCAGTGTGTGGTGAGAACCGAGCATTACAGTATAAGTCAGGGAGGCAGCATTGTAACGTAAGGGCGGCCGCACATTGGGCTACTAGTGGCCGCCACTAAACGCGACTACTAGTGGTTCGGCTAAGCCACTAGACGCAGCCAGCGGCAGCTCTAATGCTCAAAATCTAATCTGGGATTGTTACTTTCAAATTTTGAATCTTTCCTGTAAGAAATTTTCAAATTTATAAACTTTTCTGTAAGAAATTCTCAGTAACTCCCAATATTATTTTATGAAAGAGAATATTCCTAATGTTTTTAGAAGTTTTCGAGAACGGTCTCAATACTTTTTTTAGAAGATTTGCAAAAATTTTGGAATATTCTGCAACTTGCACATAGTTAGGCTATAAACTATTTTATCCACTAGCACCACAACGTTGAGCTAACGAGAATCCTTAACGTTTTCAGTTGCCAACGTTCAAAGAATGCAACTTATCCCCTGAGCCCTTAGCCAAGATGCCCATCGCTAACTAGCGTTTCTATTCGTTTAGTTTTTAAACCAATCGCGTCACTGGTAGATCACGTGATACGAAGAGTCACGTGATCTACCAGTGACGCGATTGGTTTAAAAACTAAGCGAATAGAAACGCTAGTTAGCGATAGGCATCTTGGCTCTGTGCTTTTATTATCCACACGGAGCTGATCGTTAAGACGGTCTTAGAAGTTGTTTCGCTTCCAAATATTGACATCTTTCAGCTGTCGTCGTGTTTATCATGTAGAATCTACATTGTACATAAACGTGGCTAAATCATCTGTCACTTTTTGATCAACACGTAAGTGCGAGTGTGACGGATCCACACTTATCCACCGCGATAAAGGTGACGATACTATGGGGCCTGGTGGTTCAATATATTCAAGTTTTCACTTTGAGGTAAATTTCATTGCAACTATATTTGATCGTGTCCCGTACTTCCATTCATTGCATCATCAGTCAGCGTGGTCCACCATGTTTAACAACGTGCGTAATAATGACGATTATTAAACAAATACGTAATCTCTGTATAGTTAGCGTGCTCCCGGAACCTTGATAAAACAAATTATATTTGCTTAAGGTCGTCAGATTTGCTCTTGTCAAATATTTGGAATAGTCACCTGTCTAGTGTGGAAAAACCGAATAGTTGGATTCCACGCAAAATCAGATTACAATTTACAGTTACTAACACCCCCACCACTCTTCCCCTCCTCTAATATGATATTTGTGACGTTCTCAATATAAAGGGACCTTACGGAGGAAGGCAGTTACGCTCTTCTTATTCTTGTAACTATACGAATACTATGGTAACAGTTCTAAAAACGGCGAAACCGCCTGCCTCCATAAGGTCTCTTTATATTGAGAACGTCACATTTTATCGCGCTTGCACATTTTAAGCTTCTGGGCTTTACTAGACTGGTTGGTACAGGCGTGTGAATGTGAATCGGGTTTATAACATCATCAACGACGCACGGAATGGTGAGTCTGACTCTTCTGCCACCAAGTCTACAGTTTTGCAGCTTTACTACTGAGATATAGAGTAGATAATTGGTGAAAGCAACTTCTTGTTAACACCAATAAAAGTCGTAATTAATAGTAATTATTTATTATTAATCAATAACATTCAACATTTTAAAATAAAATACACATGTAAATTAAGTATACTTAATTAAAAGAGGGCAATGAAAATATGTATTCAAAGGTAACCACTAGAAGATACCTTTACATTGTGGCAGAAATTATGTACATTTATAATAATACTTAAAGTACCTAATAGTACAGTCAATGACAAATTAATATACCTACAGTAAAAATATGTTCACACTACTCTATCAGAAAATCTTCGATGGCTACGTTTGCCTCTATATTTGAGAATTAAAAAAAATATTTTTTTTTTTTCATTTATCCACTGAATGTACGAAAGTATTAAAAAGGTTACCACTATTTAAAATAGGCCGGTGAACCCAATTAGACTTTTATTTAAGACCTATTATAAGCCAAATAATTCTTTAATAGTTCGTTAACTATAGCAGTAGGTACAATTCATGTAAACATGTCAAAATCAAGTACCTACTTTAATGGGACCACTTTAAAAATTCGTGTGGAAAAAAATCGTTTTATGATTTATTTCTTTGAAAAATTAATTACCTAATAAATCAGACGCCTACAAAAAATTAAACGGTTATCAACCCCTGAATTTCTTTTATATTGTTGGCTCCAGGTCCATCAATTGTTTTGGGAGCGTTCGGGATGGTTCGGCGACGTTCGGCAGGCTTCGGCTAGTCCATTCGGAGTGGGATGGTGTTTTCCACGCTGTCGGCGCTCTCACCCGATATTCGGATATTTTCCGCCAGCAGAATTGAATCAATCCATCTGCGACTGAACGATACCTGCCGGGAGAACATAAGGTCTTAAAGCATCATACCAGTCTTACATGGTGGTAATTGATATACGCGAGGATAGCCCAGAGTCAGAACAGGTACTGCTACTGTTTGAACCCACACGTGATCAACATTACTTCTTATCATGTTATTTTACTCTTTGTATACTATTTTGTAGTTTTGTACCAATAATGTTTTGACACTACTACTTCCCCTTTAGAGATCATCGGAAGTGCAGGTGTACTGGCATAGAGGCCAAATGAACATACATATCACAGCTCGAACACGTGACTTGAACTTAAAGCACGATTTAAAAAAAAACCGGTCGCGATTCGAGTCAGACTCGCGCACCGACGTCTGAAGTCCGTACCTACTTCAAAAATATACCTTTTTATGTACCTTAATTCGTATGCAATAAGGTTTATTTTGAGTTGCCTAAATTTAACACAAATTTTCAATGTTATTAATTATTTTTTTTAACTTAATATATTTTTCCCGTAAAATATAAATTATTATAAATAAAATATAAATAAAATAATAATACGTAATAATAATAATTAATTAGTAATTTTTCAGATTTTTTGATTCCCAAACTTCGGATATAAGGGTAATATTTTGTACATTTTTGCTATAAATCAAAATATACGTCATGGAAAATTAAAAAACAAATTGTTTTGAAATGTGCAGATTAAACTATTTCATATGACACCCCCATTTACTGTAATTAAATCACTTTTATTTTGAAAGTTTATGAGTTGATTTTCAACCCCCCCGTTCTAGACCCCTTTTCAATGATTTATAAAATTAATTTCATTTTTTTTGCTCAAAATATATGCCTGCTGGTAAGTTATACAACTATGCCAAATTTCAAGTTGATAGCATGTGTAGTTGCTGAGAAAAACTGCTGTGACATACAGACGGATGGACGGACGGATAGACAGACAGACAACGAAGTCTCACCACCTGATGAATACGTAGCTTAAGTTCTGTATGCCTGGTATACTGGACATTAACAAGGAGGAGAGCGAGAGCATACTAACCTTAGCGTAAACTCCCGGCTTGGCCTTGTACGCGCATTCTTCTGTCCCAGAGAACAGAGCGATGCCGTACAGAGTGCCGGATTTACTCATGCCGTTGAAGTACACCGCCGGGTCGCCTGTGTCGCCCTGGTACATGAAAAAACTAATATTAGGATAGTGGAACATGTCAGATTATGTGCCACTTTCAGTATAAGTCCAGTATAGATCCTGACAGTTCATAGACAGTTCCATACATTACCACAGTGGGACCATACATTACCACCCATCACAGTGGGAGGCTATGGTAAGGACCGGCCGTTTTGGAGGCATACAGTGAGCACTAAGGTGTTTGAGTTTGAAAGGAGAAGACGAGACGAGCTCGATGCTAAACGAGATGAGCTCAAGGCCCGACCACCTGCGGCCATCCACTAGAACTATATCGGAGAGGTGCTGACCTGCACCAAATGTCAACGAACATTTCGTGCAAAAATCGGCTATGTCAGCCACCTCAGAGCACACGAGCGACGCTCTGAATAGTCGGATCCTAGTCGCTGTGGCCGAAATCGGTCGGGATCAGATTATTATTATTATTATACATTACTAACTAGATTTCAAAAACAGTCTATTTTTGGTCGGGAGATATAAAGTAAACTAATAAATAGTACCAGGTTGGCATAACATTCTAGAGACTAAGTATATCTCACTGCGCATAACGCCACGCCTTTGATCACGCTCTGCAAGCACGTGTGGTCCTGCTGCAGCCGGTAGTCGTTCCCGTACGTGACGCGGCAGGTTGCCCGCGGCACATCCTGCACGATCATGCGTCTGAGCTCCTGGTTCTCGCCCTCGCGGATCTGGCCAGAGATCTGTACACGTAGTCGATAGTTAATCGTACTGAAAATTCAAATTCTGTCCCAGCAAAAATAATGCCATGCCAGTAATAATACCAAGTTAATGGAAAAGATACGTGACTCAGAAATATATATATGACTCTAGGCCAATTCAGCTGTGAGTGTTAATTCAGGTATGAGGTAACCCCACATGTTTTGCAGCCAGCTACTTTGAAAGGAAAAGTACAAGGCTAACAGAAACTACTAAGAGATCCGTAGCCAGCGAAAACTCCCTCTGTCAGCTCTGGACCTGAACAGCTGCATTAAAAGGCCCAGCTGGAAAGGTATGTACTAGGGTATCAGAAACAGGCGGTACTAACGGATCCGAAGCCAGTGACGACGGTCTCCCCGGAGCTTTTCGGCAGCTCTCCGTCGGCGGGCGGCAGCGCCACCAGCTGCACGCGACTTCCCAGTTGTACCTGGACGTTCAGCTGGAAACAGATTTTGCATGTTATGGTAGTGATAAACGTGAATGTGATGCGACGTATTAATACTTTGTGGTGACGATGGCTGAGAAGAGAAGTATATAGGTTTGTATAGGGACAGTGTCTTTATTATCTCACAGATATTGCAATTAATCCAGAGACGTAGCCAATGACGATGACATACGAGTATATATTGACGACGCGATTAGCCTAAGAGCCATTGTTCTCCTTTTGAAGATGCGGCGAACCAAAAACAGAAATACTATACTGACCCTACCCACGGCACAGTCCCGGGTTTAAGTATCTTTATTTTTGTCTAGTAAACTAAACTTGGCTGAGATACCTGTCTCAAAAAAAAGCCGGTCAAGTGCGAATCGGACTCGCGCACCGAGAGTTCCGCACAAACTTTTAGGTATGTAAATAGTTCTTAAATCACGGGAATACAATATAAACAAAGTCCAGTATAAATTGACACGCAATAAGTATGCACTTTCGTACTTAGTGAGTGTCAGTTTATACTGGTCTTTTTTTATGTGATGTAACTACGAATTAACGGTTTTCGGATTTTTTCCTTTACTTGTGCTATAAGACATTGCTTCTTGCCAAATTTCATGTCAACGGGAAGTACCCTATAGGTTTTGATTCCTTTGAGATTCCCTTCAATATGCGGCATAAGCGGCAGTATCTTTTGATTGCGTTGACTTAGATGTTTGATTTTTTCACTGATCCAAGGGATTGCAGACCTTAGTATTTGATATTAATTTCAACTTGGTACCTCCACGCGTTCCTGAGAAAAAGGGTCTTGACAGACACACAGACAGACAGACAGACAACAAAGTGATCCTATAAGGGTTCGGTTTTTTTCATTTGAGGTACGGAACCCTAAAAACGTCAATTCATAGAAAACTGTAATTTCTGGCGTATTACACATAGACGGCCTTCATAGCCGAGATCAGTCAAGATCAGTAGGTCATAATAGATCAGTAGATCAGTAGATCAGTAGGCTATAAGTCAGTTTCTGTTGTTTAAGATTGTCCCCGATATTATTGTTTTATTGAATACCATGACTAAGGCCAGGTTGTGCTCCGGGTAGTACTGGTCCATGCGGTACTCCGGGTGCCGCTTGATCTCGGCGGCCGACATGAGCCGCCCGCCGTAGTCGCGGAACACGGAGCCAACGCGCACCGACACCTCCTCTTTGCTCACGCTGTTCAACATTATTAATTCAAATGTGACGTTCTCAATATAAAGGGACCTTATGGATGAAGGCAGTTACGCTCTTCTTGTTCTTGTATCTATATGAATACTATGGCAACAGTTCTAAAAACGGCGTAACCGCCTGCCTCCATAAGGTCCCTTTATGATGAGAACGTCACAAATACACAAACATTCAACATTCAGTAAATTAGCCACGTGTGGACTTTTTCAAGAGGACTGTGAACCAACTGCAAAATCTAGCCTTTTCATACAAACGGCGATAACGTTTTCCACCCCCTAAAAGTTAACCGAATTCGAGCTATTTTTGATATGTGGTCAGTTGGAACAAAAACTATGTCCGAACGTTTCGTTTTTTGAAATATTGATTAGTTATAAAGATATTACGGCCGAAATTACTTTTGTATGAAAACAATAAAATGGGAATAAATTGAAACTTATTAATAATATAGAAAAAAAACGAAACGTACGGACATAGTTTTTGTTCCGACTGACACCGTATCAAAAATTAGTCGAAATCGGTGAACATTTAGGGGGTGGAAAACGTTATCGCCGTTTGTATGGAAAGCCGTCACCTCACAATCCTCTCAACACGTCGGTAACATGCATCTACTAGCGCTTCGGACAAGACAACTATTGCAGAGAAGAAGCGCCGCAATAAACTCTAGCATAAGGTATTCTTTTCAATCATCAAATATAACATTTCCATATCTGAATAGTTGGATGAAAATGGCATATCTATCCTCAGGGAGGATTTTGATTTTGGGAAAAGGAAGATTTAACATTGTTGACTGGTGACTTGATAGACCATGTACGTATCGGACTCAATCATTCATTACCACCTTTAAATAGTGTTCTTAG
Source organism: Tortrix viridana (assembly GCA_963241965.1). Taxonomy (NCBI): domain Eukaryota; kingdom Metazoa; phylum Arthropoda; class Insecta; order Lepidoptera; family Tortricidae; genus Tortrix; species Tortrix viridana. Next base: position 8,532,570 of record OY725193.1, on the reverse strand, counting down.
TCGAAATTAAAAAAGAGTATTTAACTCCCACCCCTCCCAGCCCTCTAGTGCTTGTGCAGCCTAGACTTATATGGTGCATTTGATCACTTGTATCGCATATTATTATAAATCGTACTTGTCTTGATCAGTTTGAAGTTTTGTCAAGGCGTTGAAAGTGCTCAACATTTACTTTACCCGCCATGTCTTGAGGTCTACTTACTAGTCAAAGCATTGCGCTGCGGTCAGCACCCACTCCAGGCCGACGATGGCTCCGCCGCACCAATGCTTGCTGTGCAATCTGCAAACACTTCTCATTTAATTCTCATTATCATAATTATTTATATAACATTTACATTTGCATTCCGACCACCCATCGCCCTACCTCCCCTCGCGGCATCATGACCGAATCAGGGCTCTTTTTCAACACGCCTTTTTTCCACCCCTATTCCTTTCATCTCAGATCTACAATACAATCTGGAAATATTGTAATTTTTTTTGTTTTTCTCCGTGTGTAATCTAGCAACTTAAGTAATGTTATGTACCTCAACTGCAATCATATAAATAACTAACGACGTAGGTATTACTGTACCCATAATTATATCTATAAGTAAACAGTGGATACCCTTTAAATATATTTTGTACTACGAATAGTGTTATTGGTCTTCACGAGACAGGCATGGCCTAGTGTGGGACCACTAGTTAAGAAGTTTGATGTACCCTGTTTCTTTTAATAAACGAATTTATTTATTTATTTATTTATTATTATCAGATGCGTAATGAGCAGACAGGAATCCACGGGGCAAAATTTCATGACAGGTTGGGAGTTCCTATATCGATAAACACAATTATCGATGCTTCCATATACTAGTGATTGCCCCCAGCATTCTGTGAACTTTTTTGTAAATATTATTCTGATGACGTGTATGAAGTTCACACAAAGCATATTTTAAATTATTTATTTATTTAATAACAAACATATGATCGCTAGGTTATAGCTAGGGTGTAACATTGCACTATGAAATAGTTATAATATTATCTCTTTATCAAACCTCTTTAGATAAGTAATTAGATAGAAGTAGCTTACCTATTTAGAATCTCAAAAATCGTTTTGAAAAAAGAAGAAGAGAATTACGTTATTATTTTGTTTAATTTTTACACTTTTAATAAAAATACATTTTTACTAACAAAGAGATCACCAGTATATGGAACAAGCATCGATAATTGAGTTTATCGATATAGGAACTCCGTACCTGTCATAAAACTTTACCCCGTGGATTCCTGTCTGGTAATGAGGTCGACTTAGAAGTGCGACTTAACGCTTAAGGTTTAAAACAAAATTGTCCCGTCTTGATAAAATCGCTATTAAAATGTGCAAATCGCTATAGTCGTTTAGTAAACTTACCATAGATTATAGAATAGATGTATTCATTTCCCTAGCACCTGTCAAATTTTTTCTCGTGTGTACAAAGCCCACTGTTTAATATTAGTTGTGGTACGCAAGGTTTTGAAGTTAGTAGCGCCTGGTTAAAAGTTGGATGCTATTGTGATACTACAGGTATAAGCTTGTGTATTGTAGGTTTCCAGCAGCCCCTAGTTACCTGACGGAGACTGTGTACGGGTAGTCTTCGAGGCAGACCAGGCCTGTCTCGGTCGTCAGCCGCTTGCGCCGCAGGTGGGTCAGGTCCTCCTCCATCTTGGGAGGGAACTCGCACTCCAGTTCGGATTTAGCTGTGGTAGCTGTAACATTTAACTACAGTTCGCATTTAGCTGTCGTAGCTGTAAAATTTAAGCACTTTAATCTAAGAATATAAAGAATATAGCAGTCGGGTTTCTTGATTTTTTAAATTAATTTATTTTTTTACTGAGCATTAAAGCACAGATTATGTATGTATGTATGTATGTAAACTCTTTATTGCACAAAAAACAGTTACTTCGTAAATTAAAGTTTAAATAAGTAAATAACGATAAAACCATTTTGAAAAATTTAAAACCTCTCGAATGAGTACCTAAACAAAGATTAAGCAATTATTGTAATTAATTGGTGAGCCAATTTAGAAGTTGAAGCAGTAGGTAAGTCAATGATACATTTTATTTATTTATTTTAAACCGACTTCAAAAAAAAAATTAACCAAAAAATAAAACCGTCTTCAAAAACCCACTAAAAAGGAATAAATAAAGACCGGCCTCCTAGGAGTCCTAGGAATAGCCAATTTAGTGCCTAATAGGTACATGAAGTAGTATATCCAAGCCGGTGTCGAGTAGGTATACACAATAGCAATGACACCATGATTCTTGCCACCGACTTCGATATACTTCATGTACCTATTAGGCATTAAATTGGCCATTCCTAGGAGGCCGGTCTTTATTTAATCCTTTTTAGTGGGTTTTTGAAAACGGTTTTATTTTTCTGTTAAATTTTTTTTTTCGCTTTTTCGTGATGCACCTAATATTATTATGTGATAAAGCACATAAACATAAGAATCAATAGCCTAATACCGATTTCTTATCACCCTTAACAAAATGTCGCTGTCCAATATGCAGGGCCGTAAATCATTGAGGAGTTCTCCCGGTACTTCACCATCAGTTGCACTTTAGTGGTCTTTTGGTCTTTATTATCAGTTCCTCTTCACCAAGAGGTGATTTTGTAATGCAATTTCTTAAGGTCTTGCAGGTAATACCAAAATCGCTGTATGCGTGCCTATAACTTTTGAGGAGTTCCCTCGATTCCTTATGGATTCCATCATCAGATTCTGATTTCGTGACAATGGAACTACATGGAAAGTATACCCTTTCAAACAAAAAAAGAATTTTTAAAATCGGTCCACAATTGACGGAGTAATCGTGTAACAAACATAAAAAAAAGAAAGAACATACGGACGAATTGAGAACCTCCTCCTTTTTTTGAAGTCGGTTAAAAAAGGAGGAGGTTCTCAATTCGTCGGGATTTTTTTAGTGTAGGTAGTTCATTTTTCGTGACTTCACGTGGATTTAGAATTCTAAGTTAGTTAAACAATTAAAATTTGTAATGATACAATCTCGAGTTATACGTGATGCAACTTTTGGTTTGGATGTCACGCACTGAGGGTTCCGTACACATTAGACAGGTTTTTAGTACCTATTTGTTGTTTGGTTTGTTCTATAATCATACAAAATTTGACGTACGCACGTATATTACCGTTTTTACGATAGAACAAATACAAAAAAACGTTTCTTGTATCGGGACTCCCTTTATTATTTTACTTTTTGACTTTTTTATTATTTGTTATATCTGAAGTGTAGGGTGCTGCGTTGAAATGACAACTCAAGAGTCGAGAGTAAACTGTTCATCTTTATTAGAAAAAGGTTCTGCTTATATACTAGAGTTTTGATCCATTTAAGGAAGTCGTAACATAAATCTATGTTTATAGCATCGTTAAATTAATGGCCTGTAGATAAGTAGATAATGAGTCATAATAGGTATTTATTCTAATGTCAAGGCATATAGCATTATTCAACATATGTTTCATAAGTATCAGCTGTTACAATGGTACCTCACTACATATCACATACTCGGAAAAAAAAAATCACCGGACTATTACAGTTCAAAAGATAAGTTAGGACAGATAGACGGACGGACAGCTTAGTAATAGGGTCCTGTTAGGCACCCTTCGGGTATGGAGCCCTAAAGACCAAATGTGACGTTCTCAATATAAAGGGACCTTATGTAGGAAGGCAGTTACGCTCTTCTAATCCTTTTAACTATATGAATATTATGGTAACAGTTCTAAAAACGGTGTGACCGCCTGCCTCCATAAGGTCCCTTTATATTGAGAATGTCACAAATATTAACCTTACCTAACCTTACAGAGTTAAAAAATCCCCGACAAAGTCAGAACATCTACTGTCAAAGCTCATAGCTCTTAAATTGCTTAACAGATTTTTATCAAAACAAGCTAGAACTCTCGATTAATTTATCTTATTATTTAAAAAAGTAAAATGAAAATAAAACCGGTCCATTTTGAAGCTACGATGCTACAGACACAGATACACAAATAGACAAATACACATATACATATCAGCAAACTTATAAAACCTTTTTTTTTGCGTTAGGGGTTAAAACATATATACATCATTATTTAGACATAGGTAGAACTGAAAGAAACCATACTGTATTACTATTAGGGTATAAATTTAATCACAGACTTCATGATAATAGCTAAGTTACAATAATTCATGATAACTTACCGCATTCATAGTACACACTGTAATGAGACAATAATAAAAATAAAAAACAATCAACAATACGCAACATTGCAAATAAACTATCGGTTCATATAAAAATTTGCAAATATTAAATGAGTACGAGTCCGCAGTCTCGGCAATACGAAAATCTAACGACGTAATGTTTCCGCCAGCAAGAAATAAATGGGAAATATTCATAGCCTGTTGGCCTAAATTGTTATGGAAAAGATATTGGAACAATGAGTAACAATTCAAACAACACTTATGTAACAAACGATTAAATCATCAACCCGAGAGCTGGTCCTGCGTATAAGTAAGCATTTTGTTTTAAGCAGAGTGAAAGAAACACACTTTTTCTATAAAATTACTAATATTTCTTTATCTCTTTCTGATCATACTTCAGAAATGTTTACGCATAGGTAGGAATCATTTCTCTTCATAGATAAACATACCTACATAAAGTAAAGTATTCAGGCTATAAAACTAACAAAGGGAAGACAATATACGGCTACCTCGTTATTAACCCGAAGTTTCAGCTGAGTTGCACCAAGTGTTGAGACCAGAGAGCTTATTGCCTCGATCGCTTTCATTTTTGACAGTTCAAGGCAAGTCTGCCTACAAAATGAAAACAATTCTTCCACTTTCATTCAAGTCGATCGCGATCGCGTGTACGTTAGGCAATAAGCCCTCTGGTTATGATCTGATTTCAACTATAGTATGTGTAATGCGAAACATTCAAAATATTAATTGATAAATATTGGCGAACAAATGTAGAGGGTTCATTTGTACAGAATTTTAATTCAAGGTGGCTTCGTTTTTTGCTCGTGTGTCGCATTGCAGTGTCCATTTTGCCTTTTATAATTTAAAGAGCATAATGTAGCAGATATTTTTCATTTATTGTTGAATTTTTGCTGTGTTCGTCTGGATTTAGAAGTTAGGTGATGCCACCAGTAGTGGACAAGGACCAATGATGGACACATGATTCTTATTTTGAAGAAGATAAGGGTTATTCATTTGTTTTGTAACAATAAATTTATAACCGTATGATCTTTGAATTAAGGTTTAAGTAAGGCTTAAAGTATCCAACACTGGTGCCATCACCTACTAACCTAACCTGAACCTAAGCAATCGTGCACTGGTGTTCTGAGGTTAAACAGCGGCTTTTTCTTTCCATAATTAGTCCTGAGGTTTGACAACGCATTTCGTCGGTGATACTGCAGTACCGCGTAACTAACAAATCAATAGGTTGTAAAATGCACTTTACTGACTTACTTTGTAAGGTGCATTTTGCTTTTTCTTGAATTTGTTGGATACGCCGTATTGCAGTATCTCTGATGATTTGCAATCTCGAGATTTCGAGATCCATGGGTTTTGGAGCACACTTATTTTACCAGGTGGCCTGTGGGCTCGTTCACCATCCACATGGCAAAAAAAAAGTAAAGAATTCAAAACTATTTCATTGTCATCAATTTGAACAAGCTTATGGACACCAAGTAATCAAATTTGCTTCGCAAAAAGTGACTTCTAAAAAGACGACAGGCGATTCTTGGTGAATACGACAGGTGGTAGATTATCATTTGTGTCGTAAAGACTTTCCCGTGCTGATGTGAAATCACCTAACCAACCATCAAACCAGTCTTAATACACTTTGCTAAAGTCCGGATTTGGTCGTTTTTCACGTCCGGTTGTATTTTAATCGCCGTCAACACCATTGTGCGATCCGATTGTTTCATTATCACCTTTTTTTAATTCAACGTCTATACATTATGCTTCTTTTCCAAATATTTGCTATTTAACATCGTTAAACCTTACACATCTTCATTCAAAAAGTAATAGTGGAATAGGTACGTAGAGGGGATTATTTTAGAGAAGTTTTTTTTTACAATGTATGTACGTTTTGGGGTTTCGTTGCTTATTTTAAGTTATTGTGCGGGCCAGGATGAGGAATTGGAGACCACAGACTATTCTGAAGGTGATGACAGCGACGGCTCAGGAAGCAGTGAGGTGGATAATAAAGCCTCGAATAGGTCCGGTAGGACGGGCATCACAAAACATGTTATTCGTGTACTACCTGATGTTGACGGTGAGGTTATAAGATAGTTTTTATTCGACAGCAAAGCCTAAAGAATACTGATTTCGATGAACAATAATGTCTTTATATTTGACTTAGCGTCATCCCGAGTGTCACCGGGTATTTTATCATTTATTATGCTTTAACGTTAGAATTGGTGACCGTTCCCCCCTCCCCCTCCATGATAAGATGGAGTTATATTTTCAATTTCATTTTCACTTGAAGCTTTTATTAACTTATTTAATCTTTACTGCACAAAAACAAGTACAAATGGCGGACTTAATACTTAATGGCATTCTCTACCAGTCGACCACGTATCCAATTGGAAATTTACATAGTAGGTGTACAGAAAAAGAAAACAGACATATAAAACAAAACTAAAACTTACAAAATTAAATAGTAATAATAAAACCTTAATTATTATTATAAATATTTACTTTCAGTTGCACCAACTCCCCGTACTATAAATACGAGCACAACAACTGTATCTTATGGCGTAACAGAAGACTGGCCACCATACACCTTAACAGAATCTAGCAAGACTAATGAGACTTCAGAACCTCCTGAGACCGGCATGGCAACTGAAGTTGAGACATCAGAACCTCCTGAGATAGAGATAAAAACTGAAGTCGAGACGTCAGAACCTACTGAGACAGAGATAAAAACTGAAGTTGAGACATCAGAACCTCCAGAGACAGAGATAAAAACTGAATTTGAGACATCAAAACCAGGATTTAAAAGTGAAGATCCATTAGGGTCTATTAAGCCTATTGAGCCTATTGAACCTATTGAGATTATTGAGTTTGTTGACAATACGGGTAATGAAACCGAGCAACAACCACAGCGACGTAACACAGCAACGAGCGGTGAGGCCGGTAAAAATAAACCCGAGCCGATTGAGCCTATTGAGCATATTGAGCGTATTGAGCATATTGAGCATATTAAGCCTAACTGTATAAGCCCAATGTGCTCAATAGGCTCTCCTGTTGAGCCTTTTGAGCCTATTGAACCTATTGAGCATATTAACGATATAGGTAATGGAACCGAGCAACAAATACAACGACGCACCACAGCGACGAGCGGTGAGGCCGGTGAAAATAAACCCGAGCCGATTGAGCCTATTGAGCCTATTGAACCCATTGAGCATATTGAGCATATTCATCATACTGAGCCTATAGAGCCTATAGAGCCTATTGAGCCTATTGAGCCTATGGAGCCTACTGAGCCTACTGAGCTTACTGAGCCTATTGAGCCTATTGAGCCTACTGAGCCTATTGAACCTATTGAGCCTATTGAGCCTATTAACCGAACTGAAGTTGAGACATCAGAACCTCCAGAGACAGAGATAATAACTGAAGTTGAGACATCAGAACCAGGATTTAAAATTGAAGATCCATTAGGGCCTATTCAGCCTATTGAGCCTATTGAACCTATTGAGATTATTGAGTTCGTTGACAATACAGGTAATGAAACCGAGCAACAACCACAGGGACGCGGCACAGCGATGAGTGGTGAGGTCAGTGAGAATAAACCCGAGCCCACTAAGCCTTTTGAGTCTATGGAGCATACTGAGCCTACTGAGCCTATTGAACCTATTGAGCCTATTGAGTCTATTGAGCCTATTGCGCCTAATGAGCCTATTGAGCCTATTGAGCCTATTGAGCCTATTAACGATACAGGTAATGGAACGGAGCAACAATCAGAGCGACGCGACACAGTTACGAGCGGTAAGGCCAGTGAGAATAAACGCGAACGCTATCCCTTTGCCGTGTCCGTGCAGAGAATGGGCTCTCATTTCGCTACCGGTGCCCTTATAGGCAACCAGTGGGTGCTGACCGTCGCTGAAGATTTTTATAAGTAAGTTTATTTTTACAAGCTTTTATTTAGTTTCACCTGTCCCGGTGTCTGTGGGTTAAAGTGATATCAGACGGTTCACTCGAATGAAGGTTCACTCGATTGAATGTTCACTCGAATGAATGATACCGAATGCCAATATCCAACATCGTTGGATCGGTTCACTCATGAGTGAGACGGGTCACTTTGAGTAAAAAACGCAAAAAGAAACAAGATAAAAAACAAAATTATAAATTTTGAAGTCGGTTAAAAAGGATTAAATTACTCACTACTAACCTCAATATGCAGAGAAGCAGTCTTTTTTTATTTTACGCTTATATATTTTTAGTGGTGAAATATACATCAGATTCAAGAAACTGATCTGAGCAAATGACGCTTCAATTATTTGGTTTTTAAATAAAATACTTCTGACATTTTTCTTGCTACTAACTTGCGCCAATTCTCTCTCATACTTATATACAGGTTGACTGGAAATTCACCGTATTCCTTGAAAGGGATTATTCTACAGCTCATTTGTAATGATTTAAGTCAATTCAACCAGGAGTCAAAACTCATTCGCTTTCGAGTTATTCACGTTTTTAGATTTTTTTAAATACCCGCCCTTCGACCTAAAACTAGTAATTGTGTAAAAACTTCGTCATTTAGAAATAAAAAAAAGCATTTTCCAAATAGCCAATGAACCACTGATTACGAAAAATAAAAAAAAATGCAAAATTTTGCAAATGAAAGGATTTGAAGTTAGAAGTTCTAGTAATTATTTTCCAAATTTTGTAACATTTTAAAGCATAACTAAAAAAAAGTACAACACTTCACGTACAAATTACAGGAATAGTTTGCTCGATTCATATGATTTCTAAAAAGGTACAATTTATGAGATTTTAATATAATTTTTTACAATTAATAATAATTATAGCAGAACAGGTAGAAGACTTGACTTAGTGTACTTGACTTGAGTTTGTTTGTGTCGTTTTAAATTCTCCGAGGGCTTACTTTGTTTGTTACAGTTTCTTACAGTTTCTTATCTTAACTTATCTTATCTTTGTTACAGTTTCTTATCTTAACTTATCTTCTTGAGGTAGAAGGCACAGCAGATTGACTTTGGTGACACAAACAAACTAATTAAGGGTCATTAGGTTAATTAATTTAATTTGTTTGTGTCACTAATGAAAGACATGAAAGGCACAGCCACTCAAAAAAATGAGATAAGATAAGGCACAAGAGGCGAAAAACCCCACGTAAAATAAAGTAAAGCAAATAAACCCTACACGCGTATGGTTTCGTAGCAAAACATCTAAAATCAAATGTTATAAGTTCGTTTTGCATGATAATAACTTTGACCATTATGATAAACGTACTTTCTGGATTTTGATTGTTATTCCTTGTAACTATTATATTTTCCGTTAGGATACATTTTGAACGTTTAAATTGTAAACATAATATGCATTTAGTCAATATGTATTTCGACCGTTCTGGACAACGTACTTTATGAATTTTGATTGTTATACCTTCCAACTATTATATTTTCTGATTTTATATATTTTGAAGGTATAAGTTGTAAGCTTATAACATTTGATTTTAGATGTTTTGCTACGTAACCACGCATATACCTTCTCCGTTCCGTCGTGGGTAAATACCATGTCCATTTATCATCGAAATATAATAAGTGTGGAAATGGAAGTCTAACTGACGCTGAAAATCGGCCCCACTGCGACTTAGTGCCGGCGGGGGTGGAGCTAATACATAGTGCCCAACCGTCTATCAGTCGACTTTCTGACGTAGTGTCAAAAAGTTATTTATAATTACAACAAAAATAATTCGATTTTAATGATTACCGGATTTAAATAATGCTGCAAAGATGCAAGTTGCATTGTGAATTGGTGCATGACCCACACAGATGCAAAACAAAGCGATATTTATTTTCATTAGTAAGTTATTGAAATTTAAATATTCCCATACTAAAATGTCATGGCCGATGTTATGCAATGTATCGTTGGAAAATGTGAATTACAAGCAACTACTTCGAACGAATAGGTAATTAAATTGTATGTCATCTTTATTATCGTTAGTTTACATAATAAAACAAATAGGTAATCTTGATCTTATTAAGTTTTCCAAAAAAAAAACGCCGTTTGGCTTGGGTGGATGCAGTTCGTCGCGAATTGAGTAGCGAAAACATTGCAGGATTTGCAGCATCAATTTTGATGAATCGGATTATGTCATCTCAAAAACTGGAAGACATTTTTTAAAAGTCCCAGCAGTCCCAAATTGTACAGTATATTTTCAACAATTATTAACAATAATATTAAAAATATTTTAATGAATATCAGACGTCGAGTGGTTTGTCACACATCTATTAGGCACCTGAGCCTGCTAAACTGATGATCGATATGCATATGCATGCTTAGGTATAATCTTATTCTCGTAAAAACATAATTCATCATCATCATCATCATCATCAGCCGCAAGGTTTTCCACAACGATCGCTCCTCTGCTGCTGTCATCCAGCGATTTCCCGCGACCTTTATCAGATCGTCGGTCCACCTTGTGGAAAGCCTGCCAACACTTCGTCTCCCGGTTCGCGGTCGCCACTCTAGAACCTTTCCGCTCCAACAAAACAACCGCGTTTAATCGCGTATACGTATGATTTATTATTTAATGCTGACTGTAAAGATATACTCTTTTCCAACTTTATAATAGTGTAACATAAGAATGTTAAATGATTAAACGGGAATAATCAGTAAGTTTGTCAAAACACTACTATTAAAAAGTATTAATTTAATTCATTATTCAATTACTGTGTTATTTTTGTATTCAACCATCCACGTCAAATGTTGAAATATTTGGCCTCGTTCAAGTAAACTGATTGAAAAAAAATATTGTCAAATAAAAGGTTCTCTATTGGATGGCATAAAATTATTTGTAATAATAGTGTTACGCATAATTGCTTTTAGTCGAAATAATGATGTGCATAATCATCCTTACGCATATATTATTACGCATAACATTAAAAAGCATAAATACAGTAAGCATAATTGTCATCAAGACTAACGTCAAATAGCATAATTGCAAAAAGTCATAATAATTAATTGGCATCATTACAAAATGCATAACAGTATTGTCCTAAAAAATAGTCATATACTTAATGACGTGATGCAATGAAATTGCTATAGCGAAACTCGTAGGCGTATCACATGACGGTACGTTGCCGTTGCAAAGCAATATTTAAAAGTGTTTATATATATGTAGGGACTAAAACGAGGCCGACGGACGTCCGCTTCGCGGACCTGCTATTCTGCGTTACTTGAGCGCTTCGCGCCTGGATATCATACTAACCTAACCTAACCTAATGTACCTAACGTGACCTAATTTAACCTTAAGTAAACTAATATTATGGTTAATCACAGATATGACAAATAATTATTAGCCCAAACAATAATATGCATAATGTGTATTAGTCAAATACAAATTAGTCCAACTAAAATTATTCTAATAGCCTAATATACTAAAAAAGGAGTATGTTAAAGTATTATTATGCGACAGTACAATTATGCCAATACAAATTATACGAAAACAATTATGCGAAAAAATATTAGTCTAAAACACATTATGCGATCCAAGGGGATCCCCAAATAAAATTCTTGTGTCAGAGAGCTTGTAACCAATTCTGCAATTTTTGTCTTTCAAACGGTATACAACCTTACTGAAATTACTGTCTACTCAAACGTTTTATCAATATCTGGCATAAATTACTTCAAACCTTAACTCAATTAATATTTAGTTGATTATCGAAACCACTCGATACATAAGATCTTTTCATTTCGAAAAGTGGGTATTTTGGAGCGGATTTTAAAGTCGTTTTTGTTTGAGGTTTTCCACACTTATTATACTTCGATGCCATTTATTAGTACAGGTAGTGTCATCTATCGTCAAACAGTCAAATGATTGAAGACAAATGTCATTTAACTATTTGACGATAGATGGCAATTAGTACAGCTAATGGAAACATTTATTTTTGTAGCCTCTGGCGAGGTACCGGCGTAACAACTATCTAAGAACCATCGCAGATGAATTACAAACCCTTTACAGAAAGTCGAATCTGAATCGGTCGAACCGGTTTTAAGATAAATGGCAACAATCGAGTGCACACACAAACGAACAAACAAATAACCTCTCACCTTAAACGCATATACCCTCTCCTTTCCGTCATGGGTAAAAATTAACAAAAAAAATCGTCTGTTATCACCTTAATTATAAATTAAATCATCAATTAAATCTTACAAGTTCAATTTCACCCACTTCGCGGTGTTCGATTGAACTGAAATTTGATATAACTACGTAACTTCAATGATAGTGAAATAATATGGTATGGTCTGATGATATAGTCGGAGAATGGCCATAGGATAAAACTCCGCAATGAAACAAAATAGCCCCACCGTGTTTGGGTGCGTTAGATTTGTCATGATAAGCAGGATAGCTGTGCACAAAAAAGTAGTCATCAGGAAAATATTGCCCCAAAAATTATTTTTATGACAGAAACTGATTAAAAACTATTTCACCAGACTAAACAGTTAGAAGTGAGAGTTAGAAATGTTTAATATTTAAAAGCGTAGAGCTTTAATCTAATATAAAATATATTTTTACTACATGAATAAAATACATTAACAGTGACATTTGTATTTATTAATCTATTTTTACATCGTCGTTTAAAATTGTTACAGCGTACGAGAATCGATAAAAATATTTCGAACGAGACTAGGGTCCGTGGATTGCAAGAATGGTAAGATAAAAAAAATACATTATCACAATATTATAAGAAAAAAGAAATCTCCCCTCCACTCGACCTTACCGTTAGATCTATTTTGTTCTAATAATAACTCATGCTAGTTTGAATTGTAATTGTCGTGTGTTTTTGCCTTTATCCAATTAGAAATTAGCTTTAGCTTTCGTGGAATGCAACTGTAGCCCTACATACGTCCACATCAGGACAGAGGCATTTTTTGAACCACTTACACTGCCAGGTCGCGTTAATAAAAACCCGGATAACTTGAGAACGGCTTCGCCAATTCGACTAATTTTTTTTCAAATATTCCTTGAAGTCCGAGGAAGGTTCTTATGAAGAGAAAAATTGGATATTTCAACTTTAAGGAAGGGGAAATGGGCCCTCTTATTTAACTTTAACCGAAGCAAAGCGAGGGCGGGTCGCTAGTGCTTAATACGAGTAAATATAAGAAATGTATGACAAAGTCGATGGAGCTCCGCTGCGCGGAGCTTCTATTCTGCGTGGATAAGGCGTGGATATGACCTATCAGTTGAAATTGACCTAATTTAGCAAATAATATTTTAAAAAAAAATTACTGATGCGTACACGTACGAAAATAATTGGTTGTGTCTACTGCAGTCGATTTAGTTAAAAATCTGTTGTTCGAAGCCCTGCGATGGGCTACAGGCTACAGACAGTCTTCGAGTGTCTGCGGTGTAGAGGTGTTTGTAATACTTTACTTACGAATGCGGCTGTGTTACACATCAGCTCATGTCTGTGATGCATCTGGATTTGTATCTAGGTACCTACATGTTTAACACATTTAGGTACGGTTAAAATTTATTAAAAGGTTTTATTGACATTTAATAAATATCAAAACAAAGGAAGTTAGCATTTAAAGGTTGCTTCTGTCAGAATTCTTTTTTTGTGCTGAATGATTTTCCTTTTTCAAAGGTGGTACATTGATTCCCCTGAAGATGATCCAGGTCCATCCCTCCTACATGGCGGGGAAGCCCGGCTTCGACCTGGCGTTGATCCAGCTGTCGGTTCCGGTGCCGGCGGAGCTGTCCGACTCCATCAAACCCATTGAACTTTCTAATGAAAAGGAAAAATTGGATACTAAATTTTTGACGACCTACTGGCCACGTTTAATTGTAAGTTTATTTATACAATAGTTTATTGAATAACAAAAAAACGGAAAAGTGCGAATTAAACTCACGTGGAGAGGGTTCCGTACATAATTATCTAAGTTTCATAAGTTTTTTAAATCTGACCCAAATTTGTTCGTAGTAACTAAATTTGTAAAATTTGTCTATGTTACCATAGACATCTTATCGATTTTCCTGTATTCTACGGGTAATGAACTATTTTCCGTATTTTTTTCAAAATTTTAGGCCTAGTAGTTTTGGAGATAAGGGGGGAATGGTCAATTTTCATCTATTTTCTTAAATAACTTCAAGATTATTTATCTTAAAATTATAAAAAAATATTTGGAATTCTACCAACAAGCCCTTTCATTTGATATGTCACCCAAAATAGTTTGCAATTCACCCCCCAAAAGTAGAGGCATGTTTAAAATTCATTTATTTACGTTACACGTCCGTGTTTGGATCACCGATTTACATACGTGTACCAAACAACTTAATCGGTCCAGTAGTTTCGGAGCTAATGCAATGCAATTGGCTATGACAGGCAGACAGACAGACACACGAGTGAAGGGTTCAGTTTTTGCCTTTTGAAGTATGGAACCCTAAAAAGATTAAGGTGCAATATCTGGTAGAGATATCAAGGATAAGCACTTCAGACAGCTATGCGTTAAAAGCATTGAGATAGGGTGTATTTTTGCTGGCAATTTCAAAACCCTCCACACTGGAAAACATTTTTTATGGCACTGGGAAGGCCTCACCTCATGGTGTGCAGAAGACCTGTCAAAGTGGGGTTACCTAACGCGTCACTCTACAACGCCACCAGCCATGCCGTTCGCGGGACTGAATATTGGTTAGCTTCCATCTAAAATTCCGTGAACCCGCCAAGAAGAAGAAAACAAACAGCAATCTCAAGAGTTACATCTGAAAACTGCCAACGCATTGCTGACACTGAGTACTGAGATGTAACAATGCCTTTATGCTAGTAATTTAACATTTAAAAAAGCCGTGGTAGCCTAATGGTTTGACCTGCCGACTCTTAAACAGAGGGTTGGGTTAGAATCCGGGCTCGAACCTTTAAGTTTTTCGGAATTTATGTGCGAAATCTAATTTGTAAATTTACCATGAGCTTTTCGGTGATGGAAAACGTCGTGAGGAAACCTGCACACACCTGCAAAGCAATTTGACGGTGTGTGCGAAGTTTCCAATCTGCACTGGGCCCGCGTGGGAACTATAGCCCAAACCATCTCATTGTGAGTAGAGGCCTGTGCCCAGCAGTGGGACGTATATAGGCTGGATTATTATTTTATTATTTAGTAATTTAACCGATTGTCGAAACACTTGGCCGCAGCTTAAATGGTAAGATGGTGGTACTGAACCTACAATGTGCAAGGTTCAATAACATGAACTTTAATCTTCCAGGTAAAAGGAGAAGTCTTGCCTGACGCATTCGTAGAGCGGGGGAAGCACCAAATCATGCGGGTGTCCACGCAGCGCGTGATCCCCTGGGACGATTGCTCCCGTATCATGAATCGGCTGCAAGTGGCGCTGTCGAATGCCTCCTTCTGCCTGAAGCCGGTCAGCTTTCACCGCAACGGCTGCTTGGTTAGTACTACATTTACACGCTTTTATTTGTTCATTCATCATCATTTCACCCCACACCACTGCAACCAAGGGCCTCTATATTTTACGCCACTCTGCCCGGTCTTCGCTAAGGTCATCCAGCTATTACCTATCTGCTTTCAGTATGTTCCAGCTGTAGCAGATAATAACAAATGTCTCCTAACCTAACTTTATACTCGTACACAATCAGTTTTAGAGATATATCTTAAAGAATGTTTCAAGTAAAATACTTTCGAAGAAACAAATTAATCTGCAAAATGTGAAGCTGAAGGGATACCATGATCCAAACTTTCGCTTTCACTGATCATTATCATCATCATTAATCTTAATCATAAAGGCGTGCATTGCTAGAGATAGTCATACTCTAAAAATCTTTGCCGCAATGATGCAGCAGACTCCTATTTCTTATTCTTTGACTTAGTTTTTTGTGACAATTATCACAGAAATTTTTTTTACAGCCTGACGTTGGTGCACCAGTGGTGGGAACAGATGGCTTGTGGGGCATCACATCAGGCTGGGTCTCCCCCGACTGCGACCTAGAGCCCAGCCTCATCGTGGTGACGCGGGTTGACTTGCCAATTACACGCACCTGGTTGGACACTGTAATGGGCAGTTTTTAGCTGCTGTTGACATGTACAGTCGAGGACAGAAAGATGTTTACACTTTTGGACCTTATTACAATGGAATAAGGTGAAAAAGTGTAAACATCTTTCTGTCCTCGACCGTACCAGGAAAATAGGATTGGAGAAGAGGTAGTTTCAAAAGGGTCCTGACGTGGTCCTGATCATAAAATATCATGGCTGTGAGAAGCATGACTCTTCGTTGACTATGAGCTCTTGGTTGAATCTCTCTTTGTACACACATGATATATTGAAGAAAAAAAACACGGAGACTGATTTAAGTTGTAAACAAGTTCTAGTAATCCTGTGGGCTGGGCATTTTGATTTTATTTTACTTATTAAATGAAAAAGAAAAGAAATGGTTTATTCGGTGCTATTAAAAATATTACAATGGCAAATAAAAAACAAACTTAATTTAACTAAAATTAACACCGAAAGGGCTCCCACTCAGCATACATATATTACATACATTGCATGTTTAAAAAAAGCTTGTAAAGTCGTATCGTTAACGTAGGGGTGCAGTAAATTAAAGAATTGGTTTAAATTATAAACAAAAAAAAACTCTAGTCAGCTTGCTACCAGTAACAGGTATACTTATATTCATTGCTTATTATAACAATTAAAATTTTATTGTGAGAAGAAATAACCCCTGATTTTGGCGCAAAAATATCGTTTTAGTTTGATTTCTATTTCAGTTGTAATAAAAATGAAAAATATTTATTTTCGATATTTCATTACATTATTTTTAAGTCGGGGGTTGGGTTCTCCTAATAACTATGTAAATGAGTTACCTGTGTCAGCTAGCATAATTATATTGCATAGGCTACGTTATAGCTAAATTTAATTTTAATAAATCACAGATAAACGAAATTAAATTTATAATTATTAATAATTAATTGAAATAAGTTTGACGACGCAGTTAGCCTAGTTGGTAGTGACCCTGCCTACGAAGCTAGCGGTCCTGGGTTCGAATCCCGGTATGGACAAATATTTGTGTGATGAGCGCGAGTATTTGTTCCCGAGTCATGGATGTTTTCTATGTATTTAAGTATTTATTTCTCTATATAAGTATGTTTATCGTTGTCTAGTACCCATAGTACAAGCCTAGAGCTTAGTTTGGGACTAGGTCAATTGGTGTGAGATTGTCCCCTGATATTTATTTTATTTATTTATTATAATAGCGAGGTAGATAGTATAGTACATTTTATACTTCACTACCTATTCCATGGCAATGTGGTTTTCGCTATACTATTTTTTCTTGAAGATACATGAATTATTTACACTTTTCTACAGATTTATTATATAAAAAATATCCCGACGAATTGAGAACCTCCTTCTTTTTTTGAAGACAGTTAAAAAGGGTACCTACGTCATTATCTTCCAGTAGCGCGGTGTTTTAAAAAACAGTAGGGAAATGTACAGTCGAGCTCATAAGTAGCTTTACATTTTAGTACCATGTCGCAGTTACGTATTATAAGTTATAAGTGTCAATAGTTTGAATTTAGTATGGCAATACTGCGACAAGGTACTAAAATGTACAGCCACTTAATAGTTCGACTGTACATACATAGTCAAAAAAACATTGTTCAAGTCATATTGCCAGTCTTTCTACACGTGCAGCCTGTGGGTCAACTATACGAAGCGTGCCTACAGTGCTCTGCGTGTCCAATTCAATAACGGATTCAGGATGCTGTTGGGGTTGCCCCGCTTCTGTAGCGCATCTGGCATGTTTGCGGAGGCACGCATGGATGACTTCCATGCCATAATGAGGAAGAGAATTGCCTCCCAATTGAGTCGCCTGCGGGGCAGCACCAACAGCCTATTAGCCGATATAGAGGGGAGATGGGACAATCCTTTTTACAAGAATTGGGTGTCGTCTCATCTCCCAATATATCAAGATCCCAAGTAGTTATACAAGACCTAGGTTAAGATAGTTTTACACTAACATTAGTCATGTAAGTATTTTTTGTAACAAACAATTTATGGGCCCAGTTGCCTGAGAATAAAGAATAAATAAATAAATAAATAGTTATAGCTGTAGTATAGATGTTATTGTATAGATTTTATTTTGATTTGTATTTTTTTACAATTAATATAAAAATCACCAGTTATCGATGTAATGACTTTGTTTTAATTAAAATACTCCTACAACTCTAATACTTGTTGTAGGAGTATTTTAATTAAATAATAAATTATATTTTTTATTTATTATTTAATTAAAATACTCCTACAACTCTAGTACTTGTAAGTATAGCGTGACGCTTTCTTAAAACAATATTGTTCAAAATTGATATTTTTACGTTGTAATGAGGAATAGCTTTCCGCCCGCGACTTTTTCTGCGGTGAATCAGTACTTTTGTAAGTTTAAATATAGCCTATGTCCACCCTGAAAGTTTGTTCTAAATGTTGGTGAAAGAGTTTTTGAAATCGGTCCAGCAGTTTTTGAGTTTATTCGTTACAAACATACAAAAATACAAATCTTTCCTCTTTATAATATTAGTATTGATGGTACTAGAATAGATCCTTGTGGCACGCCGCCGTCGCTGGTGATTAAACGCTGACTCTGGATTGATCTGCCTTGCTAAGGTAAAAGGCAGTGTTTTACACAAAACTAATGTAGCAATTGCAACCTTATTACCAAGTAATAAGGTTTAAAAAAACTGCCTTTTACCTTAGCAGGGCAGTAATAACTGTGCCCGTTGCATTCTACAGTCCCATAAGTCGCACGTCACAGTGACACCGGACAATGAAAGATAAGGACAAACCATACTTTAAGCATACTTCAGTTATTGTGCGGTTATGAGATTCACCGCCTGTTTCACAACCGTCAAGTAAAGCATATCTGTCAAATAAATTAAGCCCTTTCCCTTTCATACACTTGAAAATAGATATGGAGAGGGCTATCTTTATTTGACAGATGAATTTTATTTACTTGTCGATTGTGATACAGGCCCTAAGACCTCAAGTTTGTCGTCCTAAGCGCCGTATTAATAAACCGATCTTGGCTAAAATGTCCATGTTATTGAGATGACAGTTTTCGGGCCGTATTAATAAACATCTTGACCGAGACGTCCGTCTCACGTCACGTCAAAGTAAACGTCAAGCCAAAGAAAATAGTCATTTTGACACATCCTGACACGGGCTTCTCAGCCAAGATCAATTTATTAAATGGCATGACCTAAGACTTGACTTACTTTTAAACTACAATATTAAAATTATGACTTGACTCTTACTTGACTTTGGTTAGAAGCAGCATAACATCTGCATTATTAATAGATAAATAAATATTTGACTCATTTCGTTCTATTATTAAAGTAAGTAGATATTTGCACGTCAGACAACATCAACCGACCGGAATTATCTGTTTGCGGACGTCAATCAACCTTAGGGGTGGAAACCGAATAGTTATGCTCTAAATTAAAGAAGATATAATTATGTTATAGTAGGTAGTTAGGAAATTTTTCCATCAGGTAATCCAGGTGGCCTGCCTGCTCGCTTGTCTGTACTGGTTATAAAATAAAAATCTGGTCATAAAAACTTACTCTAAAAGGCTTCAAATTGTATGGATCATGAAAAATAATACCTACAGAGAGAAGCACTATTAATTGATTCAATAGGTACCAGAGTAGAGTCAGCATCAAATAGATAGGAGCAGCGAAAGTGGCCAATTATCGCAACACATCTTTATTACTATAGGAATAAGGATGTGTTGCGATATATTTTTCCATTTTAACTGCTCCTATCTATGTGATGCTGACTGTACAATAGGTAGATGATTATCTTAAATGATTCACTTTTTAGGGTTCCGTGTCTCAAAAGGAAAAAAGGAACCCTTATAGCATCACTTTTTTAATTATAGCTTTTATTTAGCATACCGTGTTTGTCTTGTGTGTGTCAAATTAACTGAAATTTTACCCCCTTCCCGTTGACCGATTAAGCTGAAATTTGGTATACCTACGTAACTTCCGTCGCAATGCAATAATATGGTACCTGGAGCTGGTCTGATGATGGAGACGGGCCATAGGAACTCCTAAACTGCACATGATAAGCCCGCCGTGTTTGGGCTCGTTGGATTTGTCTTGATAAGCTTGATAACTGTGCAAAAAAAGTACACTTGGCAACAAAAGCTTTTTCCCAAAAAAAAAAATATACTTTCAGTTATTTGTTATGGTGTCACCGGCGAGCCTACGTTGTCTCGTTAGAGCACTATTAACAAGTTAGTGCAGTTTTAAGGTCATAAATATGTGTACACGTTTAGTACCTTGTCACTTTAATCGCTGTGACATTCATATACGGCAGTTTAAACATGCCATTAAATAGACAAGGTACACATATTTATGACCTTGACTGTACCACTCTGCCCTACGCACCTACGAGTGCGCAAGGCAACCATTACTATTAGTTCTTCGACATCGAGTTAAGAAGTGAACTGTGTAAGTGATTAACACCTTATATTAGTCTTCCGTATGCCGTCTCTGTTCGCGTTTATTTTAGTAAACAGATCCCATTGTGACAAGAGACAGCTGTCCCATTCATCCAAACAAATACTTCATGTATGAATCCATCACTGTATTAATTAACTCTATTTTAAAGTGTAACTAATACTATCACGTTAAAGAGACATGACTTAAAAGCTATTTTTGGCGCAGAGTTTTGCTGTAGCGTCTTGAACAACCCTAAGTAGCTTTAAATACCACTGTCTTCAGTTTTAAAGCCATTACTTAAACTTTGACATACTACTCTGTCAAGAAAGTACCGGGAAAAGATCAATAATACACAAACTGTTTGTTAATCATCCAAATTTATTTTATCACCTTCAAAGTATGCTCCTTCAGAAACGATACACTTACGCCAACGAATAATCCAATCATCAAAACATTTTTTAAACGCTGTTTCCGGAATTGAATTCAGTTCTCGGCGCGAATTCTCCTTTATGTCTTCTACCGATTGAAAACGGGTGCCACGAAGTGGTAATTTGAGTTTAGGAAAAAGAAAGAAGTCGGCAGGAGCCATATCTGGTGAATATGGTGGTTGCTCGATGGTATTTGTTGATTGTTTGGTCAAAAATTCTTTCACAATGATGGCCTTGTGCGAAGGCGCATTATCGTGGTGCAAAATCCAAGAATTTTCATTCCACAAATCTGGCCTTTTTCGTCGAATTTGCTCTCTTAAATGCCGCATAACACTCAAATAATATTCTTTATTTACCGTTTGACCTTCCGGCAAGAATTCCGAGTGCACAACACCGCGATAGTCAAAGAAAACAGTCAACATGACTTTGACTTTTGATCGACTTTGGCGTGGTTTCTTCGGTTTCGGTTCAGTTGGAAGGCGCCACTCCGAAGCTTGTTGACTAGTTTGCATGTCAAACTCGTAAACCCACGTCTCGTCACCAGTAACAATGCGTTTCATGAATGTTGGGTCGGAATTGACTCGTTCTAGCATGTCCTCAGCGACTCTCATGCGATTGAGTTTTTGGAGAAAATTCAGGTCTTTTGGGACTAGCCGAGCGGTAACATGTTTCATACCCAAATGATTAGTTAAAATAGTACGGATCGACTCGTGAGATACAGAAAGTTCGGCGGCTATCTCTCTCAAAGTTGAATGAGGATTTTCAGTCACTATTTCCTTCACTTTTGCGATGTTAACTTCAGTTGCAGATGTTGATGGCCTACCAGAGCGAGGCAAATCTTCCATCACATCTCGACCGCTTTTGAACGCTTTGTACCACTCATAAACACGTGTTTTTGATAAAGTCGAATCACCGTAAGCCTTCTGTAACATTTTCAGTGACTCCGAACACGAAATTCCATTGGCGATGCAAAATTTAAGACAAACTCTTTGTTCAATGTTTTTGTCCATTATGAAATTCGCAATACACACTAGATATGATATAACTAAAAACAGCACTGTATTTAATATAAATAACAGATGCAACTCAAACTCCGCGCCAAAATAGAAAACAGTTGTGCCAATCTAACAACAACAAAAAAAACAAAAATTTGAATTTGGAACCATAAACAAATCATCCATTCCCGATACTTTGTTGACTGAATGTATAACAGTGGCTGTGTCGCGTAATTTAGTTTGTCTCCTACGAACTGTGTTTTAGTGAAAAATGGAAGTGCCGATCAAAAATGATGAAATTGGAAAGAATAAAGGTCATACGCACGTGCAGTGGATTATTGCACTCATAGGTAAGTTTTATTAGAAAAATAAATTTGTGATGGACGTGTATACATAGCATTATATCAATTGAAACATTTTTTTTTTTTACTTGATATCAATGTTATTTTATCTTTTCACTCTTTTACCATTACATAATATTAGTTATGTTACAATTTTTACCTCTTGACTTACTTTACCTACTTTATACCCGTAGCCGTAGTGTTATGTAATTTATATATCTTTGATTTAAAAAGTTTCGTCACCGAGCAAGAGTCCCGCAACATTCTGACGGACAGACAGACGGACGAGCGGACCGGCTCCATCCTATCCTTTGGGTACGGAACCCTAAAACGTCCATGACTATGGTGCGCTCGTCACACTAAGTTTGCCCCCATGGCATTTGAATTCACGACCCACTTCCTACTACTACTGGATCTTCAACTCAAATTGTACCAGGAACTACGGACTTACGAAGAGTTCTTCCCCAGCCAACTCCTCGCTCCTCACCTACGGCCTGCAGGCCGGCTGGGTGTCGCCCACGGCCAAGCTCCTGCAGTCCCAGTCGTCACCGACTGGGGCTCCTCTGTCCGACTCTACAATGTCTCTAGTGGCAAGTCTGATGCCCATCGCCGCCTTGGTATCAGTTCCAATGTACACCTTTGTGTCGGATAGGTACGGGCGGAAGATTGGAATAATTCTGATAACAATTCCACATGCGGTAAGAACATTAGCTCATTGATTTTGGAGACTGCTTCATCCCATTAGTACACCAATAAATACACGTATATATACGTCAGTTTTTGAAGGGATGGTCAGTCATGATGTCAAGAGAGAAATTGTTACTTGTCAAAAACGAGGGGAAAGGATGTGCATAAGTGTACGAATTAATTACCTAATATATTTTTTAAACTTGCTTGGGCCATTTTCAGGCCATAATATACACAGTCAACTACTTCAAGTGTCGAGCCACTATGTACGTATGTATTCAGTGACGCACATTTGTTTGAGAAGAATATTTTACATCCTTCTTATCCTTAACAAACTTCTTGAACAGATAGGTGTGATCTATCAACATTATCATGGCCAAGAAGTTCACACTCGTTTCTATTTCTCAGATATCATGGCTTCTCAAATTGATATCACCAAGCGCCATCACCCTTATAATCGCTCGGGTATGTTGCGGGATTTCCGCCGGTGGCTGTTTTAACGTCATCCCCATGTACACCAAGGAGATCAGCCAGGACAACATCAGAGGGCTGCTGGGCTCTCTGCTCATATTCTTCCACAATCTTGGCATCTTCTTAATGTTCGTCCTAGGCGCGTACCTGGATTACTACACAGTTCTATACGTCGTGGTTGGGTTGCCGATCCTCTCTTGTTTCCTGATGCTGAAATGCCCTGAGTCTCCTGGGTATATGGTGAAGATTGGGGAATATGATGTGAGTTTAACCAAATTTTGATAAAGAATAAGGTACTTGTAAAACAATGTACCTACAATGACCTACATTAATTTAATTATTTGACACTAAGGGCCGTATTCTTAAACTCATCTCAACTGCGATCCCCGTCACAAGATGCGTCAAAAATGACAGTTTTATATGGATTGACGTTTATTTTGACATACCTATCTTGAGACGGGGATCACAGTTGAAATGAGTTTATTAATACGGCCCAAAGGGTCGTTTTAGGGTAGTTTTAATAAACTGATCTTGGCTGAGATAACGGTTTGTAATTTGCACCTCACTTAAGATGAGTTTATAAATCTATAAAGTTTTATGCCACATTATCCAAGCAAAGGGAATAAAATTTTTGGATATATTTCCAGAAAGCCGTTGAACTAATAGCCTCACTCCGTGGTTTGGAAGTGGATGACAAATCGGTGCAAAATGAAGTAGACGCGATGAAGAAGGAGGACGAATACTACAAGACGCTGCCGTCTCTCTCCATGATAGTGATACGTGAGTAGAGAAACTATTTTAACAAAAGCGAACGCAGAATTTCAATTAGCAGAGAACCGCCTCTGAACCTGAGGAGGGTTCGGTTGGAGGTCTAGTTATCTCAGACCTCCAAATCATCCTCGTGTCCCATATTTAGGGGGAGGCCTAGCATTAGTGCCCTATGAGAAATTGTTTGGAAAATTCGAAAGAAGGGGAAAATCTGTGAAACGGATAGGTGACTGAGGGTGACGGATTGTGGTATCGTGCGTAACACTGATCGAACTAAACAACCTTGCTAACAACATGAGAGGCCTTACCGATGCTCTATTCGTCTCGCCATTCGTCTCGCTACTTGCCTGATTATGTAAACGTCATATTTTTAGGCCTTGTCCAACCTCGCAATTTGATCAAGGTCTAGAACGTAGCAACAAAAAACACGTGACTATCTCACACAAATTTACCAATTCTCAAATTAAGCTTTAGGCTTGATATAGCTTATCCTTCATGCTAGCACTAGCTATGACTACTCTGCTGCTTTATCTCCTCTCCAAGTTCAAATATTACAAAACGAATGTATAGAAAGTGAAGTTAAAAAGTGTAAAATCTGTTGTTCGTAAATTACTATACGTATTATTTATCACGTTAACTGCCAGCAAAATAGTTTGCCAGCAAAATAGCTACCATAGTTTGTGCGTGCTGTGCGTGCTGTGCGTGCTGTGCGTGCTGTGCGTGCTGTGCGTGCTGTGCGTGCTGTGCGTGCTGTGCGTGCTGTGCGTGCGATAGATGCAAGCGGCGCAGGACCGGTCCTTGTGGCAAACCTTGCAGGAGGCCTATGTTCAGCAGTGGGCGTATTTCGGATGAAATGATGAGGTTGATGATCTTCTAGAACATAATATCTTAAGCGTAGTCCTGAGAGGAACTTCAGACATTGAGATTAGATAAATCCTACTGTACAGTCGAGGACAGAAAGATGGACTTTTATTGGACTTTATTACAATGGAACAAGGTGAAAAAGTGTAAACATCTTTCTGTCCTCGACTACGTCACTAATCATCTTCCTTTCAGTGAAAGATCGAGCGTGGCGCAAGGCCCTCGTCGTCGCTGTTCTTCTGATAACTGTGCAGACGTTCAGCGGGAACTTCGCCATAGTCACTTACGGCTCCACTATCTTGGCAGCGTCCGGGGCGACGATGAATGCGGAGCTGCAGGCCATCAGTTTCCCCAGCGTTATGATGATAGGCACAATAGTGTCGATTCTTGTGGTGGAGAAGATCGGGAGGAAGGTAAAGAAGCTACAAATCTTTGGTTAGCAGCGGGCTTAAAATGCATGAACGAGATAAAATTTTACAGATGCTAGGGAAATGAATACATTCAATCCATATTGTAACGTAAGACTTAACGCTTAAGGTTTACTAAGTACCTTTTATTACTATTACTAAGCGATGACCCAGATCAAATCCCATCCATTATTTTTGTTACTTTAGGTAATCCTGGGCATATCATTCGTCCTAGCAATATGCTCTCAAACAACTCTGGCGACGGTATTGTTGCTGAATCACCAGGGAACCAGCTCTCCGACGTGGCTGCCGCTTCTGGCGACAGTTGTGACCATGTTCTCGTACGCTTTCGGCGTTCTGCCTGTTCCGTTCATCGTCATGACTGAGATCTTTAATATTCAGGTACACTTTAGTTTTATGATTGCCTGGTAGTTTGCAAAACTATGAGATACTTTACCGGCTAAGAGAGAGCTGATTGTGGGACCCTGTGGGAGCGTTTTAAAACCGTTACGGCATCCATGGAAGATGAAAGGCTTTGTTAAACGGCCGGCGCGTCGCGGCGCGGCAGTAGCGTCACGTAGCGTGGCGCGTTCTCAGCGTGAAAATTAACAAGGAGTTTGTATGCAGGCCGTTACACAGTCACGCCGCCTTGCTGCGGCTCCTGCTTGCGGCGCTGCGTGGTTTTCACGTTGTATTTGTTAACGATAAGGAATTATAATTTCTGAACTGACCTTCCCTTAGCTAACTAATCTAATAAATATATTTCGTTGCAGATCAGAGCAAAGTTAATCTGTATAACGGTGGCTCAATCGTGGGCCATGACGTTCGCCCAGCTGGCCATGTTTGCGCCGGTCTCCAGCGCCTTCGGGATGTACACCACGTTCTACTTCTTCGCTCTCGTGAACCTCTGCGGACTTCTTGTGGTCCTGGTACTGCTGCCGGAGACGAGAGGCAGGAGTATAGAGGAAATTGAAACTTTATTTAGGGACAAATAGGACGTTGGGATAAATGACACGATGATAAGGTGATAACCTTGAACCTAACCTTCCTCTACTTACGTATTTAACCTACCTTAAGGTATTTAGGGCCCCTCCATATCTAGCGTCTTTTGAGCGTCGGCGTCCTGCCAGCGCCTAGTGCAAAAGTTATGCAGCATAACGCAATCCCCTCGCCCCGCTACCCGCTACCGCAGGCGTGCCAGGGACGCCGACGCTCAAAAGACGCTAGATGTGAAGGGGCTTTAGGTCCATGGAAGAAATATATTAAGATGCCAAAAAGCTACACTAGCTACAGTAAGACTGCTTAGCATTCTAGCGAGCCGGTAATGTTATATTTATACGATATATTTATCAAACAACCATCATTATGTGGTTATTTTAGTTGCGAACGAGTTATTTATTGGACTTACAGAATGCTTTTGATGATGATGATGATGGGTGGGGACGCCCGGCCGGAGCAGGCGAGCGGTCAATCGTTCCTACGATAATTCCTCCCTGTTCCCCTTGGTTGAGCCGTAGGTTACTGGTCCGGCGAAGCTCCCATCCAGCATGGTTCCCATCATGCTCATGCTAAGCAATGACCTACAGAATGGTTTTAGGTCATACTTTACCACCTGGAACGCAATGAGGTGGCTAAATACTCGTCAGTGATGTCAGGAAATATTTAATATATTTTTATATTAATTATATAATATTTAATAGATTTTTATAGTAAACATTTCAATAAAATATATTGAATTAAACATAAATTGAACTGTATTAATAAAATTGTAGCGATCCTCAGGCATATGAAAGGCGGAAGATTAATGAGGTACTTAAATACGAATTTAAATAACAATTTAATTACCAGTGTATGAATATTATTTAGCTTCATTTTAAATATAAACATTTTTTACTATATATCTATACTCTATACTAATAAAGAGGTAAAACTGTGTTTGTTTGTATGTTGGGGGTAACCTCTGGAACTACAGGACCTTTTTAAAAAATATTTTATAGGAAGCTACATTATCCCCGACTAGACATTGGCAATATTTTACTTTAATAAAAACCATAAAAGAATATTACTAGCGTAGATAGGTATAATAAGTTTTGTTTTCTCGGGTGGACACCACGAAGGCAAGCGCAGCGTGGGGCAAGTGGCAACCGCCTGCACGGTGGACAGACGACCTAATTAGGGTTGCAAATCAATGAGGGAGGTCTATGCTCAGCAGTGGAAGATTGGGCTGAGATGATGATGATGATGATGATTATATTATTCATACGTCGTTCGGGTCGTTTTTAAAAAAACATTACATAGTTAAAGGTTTAATGAAAATAAAAACACGATCGCGTCCTTTGTGTAACGAAAGTTACGTGACAGGTAACTTTTGTTACACAAAGGAATCATATTTAAAAACTTTCTCTACTTTTTACATTACGTATTCCATGAGGAAGTGAAACAAACAATAGGCTTTTTTTCTTTTTTAACTGTCGACACGTGCAGCAACCAACACTCCCACCACAGGACTTCAGAGCCAATTCAAACCTTGTGACAAAATGAAGGAAGATGAATGAATACCCATAAGGACATCTCTTTCTAACTCGTAATGAATGCCACAAATATAAAAAGGTCCAACATAACGTCTTTTCCTGTTTCTTATAGTCCGGTTTCTGCACGTACTTATTTTGTGGCTAGAGTGACAGATGAGAACATTAACACTGACAAATAAATTATAAGACAGTTGACAGATTATTTACTACGACTTGGCTTCGGCCCTACCTAAAAATGGAATCTGAAAATATAGGAAAAATCTGACTAGGCTGCATGGATTACAATCCTTTGCTTTTCCCCTTCGGGATAAATTATAAAACAACAACAGACAGTTGACATTTGACAGTTGTCAGATTAGATTAAAATTCGGGTTTGTTTCGGGAAGCGATTTGATATATTTATTAGTCGATATTCCCATAACACTCGTGTTAAACTTAACTTTAAAGTTTTAAAATACGTTATTCAATCAATAAAGCTACGAATTGCGTCTTAAAAGCGGTTGAAACGCGTTAAAATGGGTCTGTTGTCAGACCCTGAGTATAGGTCTGTGAAATCGGTGAGGGTTCTAAAAAGGATCCACGGTCGGCTGTGTTTTTTGTGCTATGTCGGGGCCCTGGTGTGGTTCGTGCTGCTGGGCAACAAGGAGTTCAACAACGAGACGTATTTCTCCGAGAACGCGCTCCTGCCTGGATTAGTTACCACCGAATTCAACGGGGCACAAGCGGCGAAGCAGTTCTTCAGTGAACTGACGCTGGAGATTCAGGTTAGTAAGGAAGAAGAAGAAAAACATTTATTCACAACAACAACACACTAAAATAATTAAAAATAACACAAAAAGGAAACAGATAAAAGGCATAGTGGCTGATTGTTGCGAAACGGACCCAGCTCAGCATGTGCTGGCTGTGAACGCTGGTCTTCCGCTGAGCCCGCTCGGTGAAAACACGGAAGGTGACACAACACAAACAGATACATATACACTTATAACATGTAGCAGACACAGAACATAAGAGGAAATAAAATGAGACAAATAAAATACATGGGTCTCCACACTTCATGATAATATAATGACCATTGAATGAAAGAGAGTGGAGCGGTATATTCCCATATTTTATAGTATGAGCGATTATGCCTCTGCCAAGCCTTGTCCAGTGCATCACTCTACAGTGAATAGCTATTTCCGCGTTTTGTGGCAGCTTTCATAATCTCCTACCGCCAATAAAAACCTGCAAATCTGTTAGCAGCATCAAACATAACTTAAAACAGCAAAGGGCCAACAAAGGGCATAAAGTCTGGGGCATGTGGCCAAACAAGCAGTTCCTGCATACATTATATATTTTAATATTTATTTATTTTTATCCGCTCCATTTATTTTCCTTCATTCTCCATTATTTTTATTTAACAGTATCTCTTAGTACCACTTAATACTTTTTCTTTCCTACAATTTATGTTATTTACTTATATTAGTTATACAAGTGTATGTTATATGTCTTTATTGAATCTCCTGTTCTAATATAAGATAATTGTAATTATCCTTAATATGTATATCACAGTATGCTGTCCCAAGTTACCTCCTGGCTCCCCTGAAAACCAGCTAGGTTGACGCCCTCATGTCAACCATATTGCTGAGTGGAGACAAATTCAGTGCACATCATCATTGTTGCAACCTTGGTAAAAAAGTGACCGTGTTAGGTGATAAGAATATGAACTAATTTAAGATGTTATTGTGTTTTTTACTCTGAACCCCTGCAACATGTTTTTCTATTTTATTCTATTAAAACGACCTATCAGAATTGTACTTCATTTCAGACACTCATATTTTCTGAACATCTGAAAGTTTGTATTTTGGTTTAGTGTAGTGTAGTCATAAGTCGGGAGCTTAAAGATGTGTCATGTTGCAGGAGAAGTACGAAGACCTGGAGGAGATGCCGGTGCCATGGCTGGTGGCCAAGATGGCGCAGCTGCACCTCGAGGTGTACACGCACAACTTCACACTCGACTACCCGCTGGGGCAGGGACAGGTGCGTGTAATGAAAATCAGTACCTAACAGGAACTACAATTTAGGTATTATGCTGGCTGGGTTTTCAAACTGACCAAGTTGCAGACAGAAAAAGGGTTATGACAACTCTGTCCCTGTCACTGAATGAAACTTGGAGGTTATGAGGATACAATTGATCCAAGTGATCCTTATACAGCAACAATACCAAAATAAAAGAAAATGTTGAGCAATTTAGCCCCTTGTCTAAACTTTAAACTAAAAGTTGAGACAGCAAAGTACGAATTAGTCAGACATTTTATGATGACTATACTTACAGCTTGACACATTATAAGTACACTTACTTTGTGAGGAACACTTATTTTCTAATGTTTGTATACATTGACGATTTTAATAAACCCCGTTGCAGGTGTACAAAGGCACGAACGTCTACGGTATACTGCGCGCGCCGCGCACCGCGTCGCTTGAGGCGCTCGTGGTGACGGCCCCGTACCGCGCGCCCGGCACGCACCAGAAAGAGACGGCTGCTGGCATCGCGCTCATGCTCGCATTCGCACAGTTCGCAAGACGTGAGTACTTACGAGTATGGAGAAATAAACTAACAAGGACAGTGTTATTTTCAAAGATTTGGTCTTACCCTATTGTGGAAAACGGTAGTAGCATCAAATTCGGTGCGATTATACTGATTATAGTGCAAAAACACACATTAAAACACCAAATAATGCACTGTACTGTGGTAAGGATTATGTGATGTAGAACAACAGAACAGAGGATTTCCCTGGGGACTACAGAATGGAGTTCTTCTAGAGAGGAGTTAATGAGTTTTTAATGGGTCGGTGACGCGCATGTGATGCTCTCTGGTGTTGCAGGCGTCCGTAGGCTATGGTAACCGCTCACCATCCGGCGGGCTGTACGCTTGTTTGCCACCATTGTGATATAAAAAAAATTCAAGACTTTTTTCATACAATTGTAAGGGCGTATTCATTAAAAAACGGACATCTTGGCAATCTCTCTATTTTTTTAATCCTCTCTCCTGCTCTGACACATAGTTAATTTTATTCAGTGTCTCGTTCTAACACTTAATTCTATTGTCCTACTCTTTCACATTGTTTATTATCTTTACGGTATCGCTTTGGTCCTTACATGCCCGTTAAAATTTCAAAATTCAATGTTTATCTTAAATATATAATTTCAAATTTTACCTCTCCTTACACAATTATGTTTCCATTACTGCATAACGCTTACCGCAGCGTTAAAGATAAATAAATGAAACAAATTTCAGGAGAAGAGATATCAACCGACCAAGTTTTGTTTAAAAATGCATCTTTTTCCACAATACTTGTCGATCATATTATATTTTATTTTTTCCAGCGCAAAAATACTGGGCCAAAGACATAATTTTCCTAGTAACGGAACACGAGCAACTAGGGATGCAGGCGTGGCTAGAAGCCTACCATGGGATCCAGCGCGACGCCGAAACTTTCTACACCAGTCTCGGCAGTTTCTGGCAGCCTGGTAGCCCCGCGCTCGATTTGGGGACTTTCCGGTCCTTGGGGAAGGGTTTTGAGCACAAGAAATGTTTGAACCCTGGCAAACTGAAGGGCCGGTCTGGGTCCATACAGGCCGCGATCAATTTGGAGTTTCATACTCCTAAGATAAGTGAGTTACCGAGTGCATACTTTATTGAACAAGGAAAATACAAATGAAATGTCATCCAACAAGAGGACTCATCCCTACTAATGCATATATACGTCCCACTGCTGAGCACAGGCCTCCCACTCACAATGAGAGGAGTTTGGGCTATAGTTCCCACGCGGGCCCAGTGCGGATTGGGAACTTTGTACACACCGTCAAATGGCTTTTCAGGTGTGTGCAGGTTTCCTCACGATGTTTTCCTTGATCGAAAAGCTCATGGTAAATTTTCAAATTATATTTCGCACATAAATTCCGAAAAACTTAGAGGTGCGAGCGCTACTAATGCATTTAATATATAAATGTGATGAATGGAAATTACATTTAAATTAGAGTTAGGTAAATGAAACAAACGAGTTTTATAAAGTATTATTTTTAATTTAGAATTTAAATTTTAACCAAAATGATTGTCACCCTACGCCTGATTAAACTATGTTTTGTCTTAACTGACGTATGCACCTCAAGTAATGTAGGGTGACCATGAAGTTAATTTTTATTTTGTCTCGGTATTAAGAAAAATGTATTCCTGTATACTAATACAAATTCTTTGGTTGTTGGGAAAGTAGGTTGTACATCTTCGACGCAGTAACGGGGAAATATTATTTATTTTAATATTTGCCAGATCCGTTTAACTCTCTTCTCACTCTGCTCAAACTTTCATTGAGATTAAGAAAGAGAGGAAGGAGGAGATTTAGGATTCCTGAATTGAGACAGAGAGCAGCACTCATCACATTACGATGTGTTCGTTGCAGAGTACATCGAAGTGAAAGTGGAGGGTCTGAACGGACAGCTCTCCAACCTGGACCTCGGAAACCTGGTGCACAAGTTGTGTGTCAAGTCGGGGATCCACCACTCTTATAAAAACAGGTATGGATCTATATCAGTCTATATCAGTGGTGTAGCGACACAGCTGCATAGCTATTGTTGTGTTTTATATGCTAGCTATGCAAGCGGGCTCTTCAATAGTTCCGCGCCCGTAGGCCAAGTGTAATACATTAATAAATCAGTATTCGTCGTTCATATTTATATTTTCCATCTAAATTATCGGGATACGGAACGTACCCATTGTGATTAGGCAAGATTTAGCTTGGACCCCTGGGGAACGTCATATGACATTGGATCTCGGAGATGTTGGCAGTTGTTATAGGAATCGCGATTTTGGGCTGCTTGTCCATCAGAGATGTGCTAAGCTACGTAGTTAAGAGGATTGTGAGGTGACGGCTTTCCATACAAACGGCGATAACGTTTTCCACCCCCTAAATGTTCACCGATTTCGACAAATTTTTGATACGGTGTCCGTCGGAACAAAAACTATGTCCGTACGTTTCGTTTTTTTCAATATTATTAATAAGTTTCGATTTATTCCCATTTTATTGTTTTCATACAAAAGTAATTTCGGCCATAATCTCTGTATAACTAATCAATATTAAAAAAAAAGGAAACGTACGGACATAGTTTTAGTTCCGACTGACCACATATCAAAAATTGATCGAATTCGGTTAACGTTCAGGAGGTGGAAAACGTTATCGCCGTTTGTATGAAAAGGCTAGATTTTGCAGTTGGTTCACAGTCCTCTTAAGGATGTGTTGATATCCACCAATTAGGATAGTTTATTTTCATAGCTCAGCTTAGCTTGGCGCTGGTGGAAACGGGAAGCTTTGTCTTCGCTCACCGTTTAGCACCTCGCACATCTCGGGTAGAAAGGCACCCTTATGGAAACGGAGTCGCGGGCAAAACCTAGTTCAGTAGCTAATAGATGATTCAGTCTGCGTTGTGCCAGTGGAAATGTTTTGTATTACTAACACCTTAACGCTTTGTAATATGGTCTATTTTCCGTCAGTTATTCCTGGATGCGCCAGCGCAATCGGGTGGATGAATGGACCAGCGGGGTGTACACGCTGATGGGGCAAGTCGTCACGCAGATCGCGGGCGTAAGTGTTAACGCATTAGGTGCATTATTCAATGATCCTTATTTAAATGTTAAAAATGACAAATCTGATTTAAGAAAAACAAACTGTTTGATGAACGCGATTATTTGTATTTGAGTCTTGAATATTTAGCACGTTTTTATTAGGTTACTTTTTTGTCTGTGTGGTTGGTTGTCTATTTGGTACAAATTATGCAATCGATTCGATTGGTCGATCAATTGTCTATGGGTCTCGGGTACTACTTACCATCAGGGAGCCTGTGCCTCCATGCCATAGAAAATACCTGATAGCAGGGCTCGGATACCGGTTAAATTTTCAAACCGTTATTACAATTACACAAACCGGTTTTTTATACCGGTTTTTAGAGTAACATTTATATAAAGTTCTTTTCGAATTAACCGGCTTCGAGCAAAAAAACCGGTTAATCCTCGTCGCTCGTGGAATTGACCGGTTAATTTAGGTTAAAGTAAAGTTCTCAAAACTTTCGCGTTCCCTAGAAAAGTTCGGAGCAAAACCGAAATAAACCGGTATTAACCGGTATTTTTTTAACTGGTTCAGAGCCCTGCCAGATAGGGTCTTAAATCTCCAAACATAGCTTAGAACCGGATGGCATTTAATAATATGGCACAATTTTTTTTTTAAATCTCGATAAATATTTATCCCCTTAGGTCCCGAACGGCAACCACGGGCTGTTCCACCGGTTCGGCATCGAGGCGGTGACGCTGGAGGGCCGCGACGCCGCCGACCCGGCCGGCGCGCCGCCGCGCGTGCACGCGCTCGCCTCCGCCAGCTTCCACCGGCTCGGCGTCGCGCTCGAGAGCATCCTGCGCTCCCTGAACAACTTGCTCGAGCGGTTCCACCAGAGCTACTTCTTCTACCTCCTGGCGGCTACCAACAGGTTCATTTCTATCGGTGAGTTGACCTCATACAAACATCAGATTTAGATTTTTAGTTTACCCTTGAATCACCGTGGAATGTTTTATTTCATCGACAGGCATTTCCACGTGCAGGAGTTATAATTTGGTGGTCACAGGTCTAACCTAACCTAACCTACGTAACCCATGCTTAAGATAACTTGAAAACAATAAGGTTTCAGCGGAAATTAGCTTTAGATTAAATGAAATTCGGTGAAACGACACATTCGATGAAATACGTGTCTGTAAAACAAGGCGGCACGAGATTTTAGATGGTCAAAGCGGGC
Organism: Tortrix viridana; assembly: GCA_963241965.1. NCBI lineage: Eukaryota > Metazoa > Arthropoda > Insecta > Lepidoptera > Tortricidae > Tortrix > Tortrix viridana. The sequence goes on along the minus strand of OY725193.1, from coordinate 8,497,569 downwards.
GAAGTCGCGGGGAGAAGTTAGTATTAAATAGAGGCGAGGACGTTGATGTGACTATGTCTCAATTTATTGAGATACAAAATGGAACTTATGTGGGTTCTTTTATTTCCAGGTCAATACATGCCCTCGTTATGTCTACTCTGTGCAGCCATGCTCATTCGAGCCCTGTCTCTCTGGGTGACCACACAAGAAGACAACGAGGAGGACGGACCGACGGACAAACCGACCAAACGCAAATCCAGCACAAATGTACCAGGGGACGATAAGACTAAGGAGGCAGAAGAACCTAAAGAGGGCAAGAAGATCAAAAGGAAGAATTCTGACGACGTACTAGGACATAAGAAGCTGAAAAGGGCTAAAGAGGAGTCGAGTATGAGCATCGTGAATATAGGAGCTAATTATTTGTTCGTACACTTTTTGGGCTACGCTGTTATGAACTCGCCTATTATTTTGAGCCAAATCGGTAAGTAACATTTATGTAAAACATTATTTTCAAATTATAAAGATAACAGACAAAATCGCTTACGTTTCATTGTAAAATGAGGATAAAATTGGAAAATATTATTGTATGTTGGTAGAATCTACAATTAAAATGTGATATTCATATTGTTCACTTTTTGACCTCTTCTTGGTTCGTCTCTTTCTGAAACCGTCTTTTTTAAATACATTTTTTTTTCAGGTTCCAACTACGACCAACCTTCAGAAGTATCTGTCTACTACGGTCTCATAGCCATATCGCTACTCCTTATCCTAGTATCTCCCTTCCTACCCCGCCTGCTCCGCACGGGTCGCATGACCCACGAGGAGTTATCTCTAGTCAACATACTCCTGCTGGTCGAGTTGGCGACCGTGTGCCTGTCTGTGAGCATGCATAACTTCCCGCTTGGACTGGTGATGGCAGTTTTTTATACTCCTTTGGCCCTGGTAGCCGGGGTTGTGAAGAAAGGCGGTGGCAAGAAGCGGTCAGTTCGTAAAGCTTTCATTTTGAATTTAAGATCCCTTAGATTCGAGAATGTTCCTTCTTATAAAGTGCTACTTAGAGTAATGTAACTTTTTATCTAGATTGATTTCGATGACAATGCATCACGGGAGCTACATTTAGACATATAGAACTCTTTTTTTTAGGGTTCCGTAGCCAAAATGGCAGAAACGTCCGTCCGTGTGTCACAGGCATTTTACTCAAAAACTAAAAGATACATATTGATGAAATGTATAAGCCGCTATTTATGTAGTCTGGTTGTTAAATAACATAAATTAATATTTCTAGGGGGGCACTCTATACATGTAACAGAGGCTTAATTTTTCGCACATATTTCGACAGTTCTTTTAAAAACACTTTAAGGTTTCTAAGCAATTTTTTTGATTAAGTGAATATTTTCGGAAATAATCGCTCCGAAAGTTGCATAAGTTGTGTCCTCCCTTTATCTTTTGAACTGTATGTCCAAAAAAAAAATAAAAAAAATTACAAAGGTAACGCTTAATAAATACTTTCAACCAAAATTATTTGCAACAAGATCGGACATACGGTTTTTGAGTTATTGCCGAAAAACTGCGCTTCTCAACAAAAGGGCGTAAGTGCCATGAAGATACGCTCTTTTGCTGGTGCATTTTATTTGTATTTGTAGCAATGGTCCGACATGCTCTTGCCTGATTTTAATGATATAGTGTAGTCTTAAAAAAACTTTAAAAGCGTCTTTTCCAACAGCGCCATCGCCTTAATTCTAAAGAAGATCTTCTGCGTTCTCCTTCACCCGCTGGCCGCCGTCTCGCTCTCCATGATGCTGTACAGCCGCACGCTGTTCCCCGAGGAGAGCTGGCTGGGCGCGGCGGGCCGCGGCCGGGACGCCGCCATGCAGGCCGTCATGTTCTCCATCGCTGACTCCCTGGTACAGTGAATTAGGCATTCTTCGTCCTCTTTCTCAATTCTCTTTGGCTGTGGAAGATACACCGTTTTGCATACTGGCCATACTGATTTAGCCTAGTTGGTAGTGACGCTGCCTACGAAGCTAGCGGTCCCGGGTTCGAATCCCGGTATGGGCAAATATTTGTATGATGAGCGCGAGTATTTGTTCCTGATTCATGGATGTTTTCTATGTATTTAAGTATGTATTTCTCTATAAGTATGTTTATCGTTGTCTAGTACCCATAGTACAAGCCTAGAGCTTAGTTTGGGACTAGGTCAATTTGTGTGAGATTGTCCCTGATATTTATTTATATTGTCCTTTATTTGACTCTTTGCTCGTAGTATGAATTTTGTCCTCTCTTTACTGGTAATAGAGCTGGCTAGACTACGGGGTGGGGGAGAGACGCCGCGGGGTCAAAATTATCTTTTTTTAAATTAAAATGAAAATCTTTTTCTGCAAGGCCCTGGTAGGCACTTTGACGTCTGTGTCCATCAGCGCTTCTTAAGAGGCGACCAGTTTTTATAATAGGTAGACATTTAATTTAATAAAGCTTATTTCGGTAGCTACATCGGGGTCTTTGTAGGGTCAGAACAAGTAGTATCATTGTCATAAGTGAATATTCTATTAAAAAAATGACTAACTGTTGAGTTTCTTGCGGCGCTTCTTCTCAGCAGTGGTCTCCTCTTGGGAAGCGCTGGTAGATTTTGACGTGTAAAAGTGCCCGTGTGGCCTACTTACTTATCTTTTATCTTTTTTTTTATCAGTTGCGGCTCTTCAAGTAGCCTTCAAAAAGTTTTTTGTCCTTTTATTTGGTATAACAGTGTAAAACAAATCTCTATTTTTCCGGCATCTGGCTCTTCGTCTAAAAAGTTTGCCGACCCTAGATCATACTTTTTTCTAGATCTACGGCAACTGGCTGTTCAGCATGGTGTCGACGACGCTGCTGCCGATCTGGATCATATTCTGGCAGATCCTGTGCAATGAGGTCGACGCGCCGGCGCATTGACTCCCTACTTGTAACTATAGCCGAGTCAATTTGGTGCCTTCTCACGCGTCTATCTTGTGTCTGGAGAGGAAGGGATGACGTTGACAGTTAGGTTTCCTAATTTTATTTATTTATGGAATGTATGTGAAGGAACTGATGAACATATTTTAATTGATACAAATATAACGGATAAACGGGAGGCAGTGTGTGTTAAAATGTTTTTTAAGAAATTGAAAATAAAATTTGCATTTAAGTCACGTGTTATTTTTCTTAGTTAACATCCCAGTAGTCATGGTGTATATTATAGTCACGGTATGAAAATCCACTTTTGGATCTTAATCCTTTTCCAGGCCGCACCAATCTAGATGGTTTAACAAAGAATACAACACAAATCCAAGTTATTCACATCATCATCATCGTCATCACTTCAGCCGAAAGACGTCCACTGCTGGACATAGGCCTCCCCCAAGGTTTGCCACAAGGACCGGTTCTGCGCCGCTTGCATCCATCGGTTTCCCGCAATCCTAACCACGTCGTCGGTCCACCTTGTTGGAGGTCTGCCCACGCTGCGTCTTCCGGTACGCGGACGCCACTCAAGAACTCTTCGGCCCCAACGTCCATCTGTTCTGCGAGCGATTTGCCCCGCCCACTGCCACTTAAGTCTATCAATTCTTAGGGCTATATCGGAGACTTTGGTTCTCGTTCGGATCTCCTCGATAATCCGATCACGCAGAGATATTCCTAGCATAGCCCTCTCCGTTGCCCTTTGAGTGACCTTGACCTAAGTTATTAAGTTATTTACATATTGAGAATGAATTTCAGAGGAAGTAACTTTTCACGTATATTCAATCAGATTTGAAACTTAAATTAAGGTAATAAGGTTGAAATTGTAAGGAAACCCTTGTGGTTAATATAAAACCTCTGCCTGGAAAAGGGTCAACAGCATTGCAATACAGTTGTAAAGTGACGAAACTTAATTCTGCGATTACCTTATTCGTATGCGAAGTTATAAATCTATACTTTTATACTAATATTATAAATGTTAAAATAACTGTCTGTCTGTTTGTTACGCTTTCACGACTAAGGCTGCCTTTCCATAGAAGCGGAGACGAGCGGTGCGGAGAGGAGCTGTGTAGGACTCGACCAATAACATTGGTTGTAATCCGCATCTCGTCTCCGCTTGACTGTTTCCATTGAAGCGGAGCGGAGACGAGATGTGATTGGTCGATTCCTACACAGCTCTCCGCACCGCTCGTCTTCGCTTCTATGGAAAGGCAGCCTAAACCGCGGCGCTAAACCGATTTCGATGAAATTCGGGATGGAGATATTTTGAGTCCCTGGGCCTTCCCATGTCCCAAGTACTACTCATGACTACTAGACTCATGTCCTTAAAGGATACTTTTATTCCGGAGAATTGGACAGTTCCAGGTGTATCTGTCTGTGGCATAAATAAATGGACCGATTTTGATTTAGTTTAAAATATGAGGGGACAATGTCACACTAATTGACCTAGCCCCAAACTAAGCTCTAGGCTTGTACTATGGGTACTAGGCAACGACATAAACACTCGCGCTCATCACACAAATATTTGCCCATACCGGGATTCGACCCCGGGATCGTTAGCTTCGTAGGCAGCGTCACTACCAACTAGGCTAACCACGTCGTCAGTTTATTTTAGAAAGGTGAAGGTGAAGGTTTAATGAATCCATTTAAGAGTTGGACGTAGCTTAGGGAAAAGGATCCAACCCACAAAGTAAATAAATGTATTTAAATTTGAACTTTATTGCTGTCAATATTATGTCAAATTCTACAAATGTGAAATGGTTGAATTGGATCCTTTTCCCTAAGCTACGTCCTGTTATGTTATGACTTATGAGCAGTGATCGGTATAGCTAGAGCTAATTTACCTAAACTTGCATGTTCATTCAATAACGTGTTCCCATCTCACTCACGCATGAATGAACATGCGTCAAGTTTAGGTAAATAAGCTCTACTCTATAGCTCTAGCTCTAAAAGTAAAGGTCCCGATTTTGCCCGAATTTTAACTCAGTTATAACATGAATTTTTCAAGTTAGCGTGCTCCAAACTCTCTTGTGTTTATCAGAGGCCTGCCTTACTACACAATCCAGTATTTATTAATTACATTCTGATAAAAAATAATATCTATTTGAAATTAAAAAAAATATAGCAAAGATAATAACTGCGCATACCTCAGGACTCTTATACAGGGTGCTGACGCTATGGTGTTTTAATTTGAAACAACTCTATTTTTCAAAATAAACTTATGTTTTACAATAGTAAAAAATAACCTCATTTTTAATTACATATTAAAATCAAATATTTTCCTGAATTATTATTTGAAAATTAAAACAATATTTTATTTTGTATGAAATAATTGAGGTTACCTGTAACTAACTATAATATTATGTGGACCATATCGCGGCAGGCGGTCACGCCTTTTTTCACACGGCTGTTATACTAATGACAAGGCAATGAAAACAATAACAGCGTAAGCGCCCGCCGCCATAAGGGCTCTTTCAATTTGGACGACATATACATGTACATATAGTAACTAGTAGCTAAAGAAGTAATTAAATCCAGTAAGTCAATTTTATCCTACCTCTAAATTGTTCGATTGCCTTGAAATGTTGCATACTTATCGATGACAATACAATAATAATGGCGATTTCCAAAAAGAAGTACGCATAGTTAAGGACAAAAATTAACAACGGTTAGCTATAATTGTTTCCATTACATCACGAAAATTAGTCATACATATACCGCCCTCATACGCCCATACCTTATAGGCGGTATCTCAAATTCAATAACCGAAGCAGATTCAATCCTCGTCCGTTAGTAATATGGTTGCACTTGCTACAGGAGTTTTGTCTAAGATACCACCATTTGTCTTATTTTGTTTGTTAATTTTAACTATGCGTACTTTTTTTGGAAAACGTCCACCTACCGTAGAGTTGGTATGGTGATGGAGACAGAAGAGGTCAGGGAACTTCTCGATGGCTGACAGTAGTTCCGTCCAGCGTGGACTAGTTTGACTCGTTTTTAGGGTTCCGTACCTCAAAAGGAAAAAAGGTACCCTTATAGGATCACTTTGTTGTCCGTCTGTCTGTCTGTGAGCCTGTCAAGACCCTTTTTCTCAGGAATGCGTAAAGGTATCAAGTTGAAATTCATATCAAATACTTAGGTCTGCAATCCCTTGGATCAGTGAAAAAATCAAACATCTAAGTCGACGCAATCAAAAGATACGGCCGTTTATGCCGCATATTTAAGGGAATCTCACGGGGAATCAAAACCTATAGGGTACTTTCCGTTGACTTAGAATCACGAAATTTGGCAAGAAGCAATGTTTTATAGCACAAGTGAAGGAAAAAGTCCGAAAACCGTAAATTACATCACATAAAAAAATACGTCGAGTATAAACTGACACTCACTAAGTACTAAAATGCATACTTATTGCGTGTCAGTTTATACTGGATTTTGTTTATATTGTATTCCCGTGATTTACGAACTATTTACATACCTACAACTTACAAGTTTGTGTGGAACCCTCGGTGCGCGAGTCCGACTCGCACTTGACTGGCTTTTTTATAGCGATTTTATCTCCAGGGTTAAAAAACAGGCAAAAAAGTGTTACTAAAAATGGAATTAAAAAAACTTAATTAAGGTTGTAGAACATTAAAAACCCCTGACATCAGCGCCTAACCCTCTGAGCAATGAGCAAAATCTTCAACGGGCTTGGAGGGGCATCGTAACTAGAAGATTTCCAGTATTCAAAAACTTTCGACAAAATCGGGATCAGTGGGCCTATTATGGCCACGTTTATCGACGCGATAAACCATTTTTATCACGAGATCATCGACAAATTATCATTGTCGACGTATGCTAACATGGTGGTATCGGTTAAACTGTATTATCCATTTCTGACAGCGATAAATGATAAAACGACATATTATATCGATTTGCCTAACATGGACGCTACTTTTAATCCATTTTTGACATCTCAATTCGATAAATTTATACAAGTTCCGTGTTGGTAACGATAAACATCTCGCAGTAATTAAAACTTGAAAAATACATAATTTTAAGCGTAAGTATTGGTTTTTTAATAGTTCTACTTATCAAAAACAACTCAGTTGTTTACAAAAATGGCGTTATTCGTATTATAATTTGTAAACATTATTTGTAGGATGTCAATATCGTCTCACGATGCAAGCTGAAAATGAACGAACAAAACTGCAGCGGAGGAGAATAAGGGATGCCTCAAATCGTTTCGAACTTCCGGAGGCCGAATTTCGGCACTTATACCTACCTATAGAGTGGGTAAGGATATATTATGGCACTCTATTTATGTGCCGAACTGGATTCAGAACTCCAGCCGCACAACGGTGTTGGATTACATTCTACATAACGGTAAGGTACCTAGGTAAAATTTTATTATTTATCATATAAGTAAGTCGGTAGGACTTAAATAACGTTAGTATAGGCTCTGTGAGGGCTTAGTAAAACAACTGGCAAATCAACTCGTTCAAGTGCACTCTTTCACAGGTTCTAGCTCCGTTGTACTTTTTGGCGTATGGAAGTTACCAACGTGGAATAGGGCAGGAATATTGGTTATGCATTCCACAGTCCACCCACCGTCAGTAACTATCTGGCACAGTTTGCCAGGGCTACACTATGCCCACGCCGCGTGTCGCCACACGCTGGTTTCATACATTTAGCCGTCACGCGGGGCGGGAGCAATATAATCAGTCCTATACTAAATGTATGAAACCGATTTGCGTGCGACACGCGGCAAGGTCATAGTGGGGATCCTTTTCAGAGCTACGAAGCCACAGACAAACACACAGACATAGGCGTCAAACTTTTATAATTAACATCCCTCTATTTTGGTTAGTTATTATGTTTTAGTTTAATAAATAATTTCCAGATAGCTGATGTAAACTGCCGCTTATTAGCGGTACCTACTATCCAGATTCCCCGGCAGAGCGCGTGACTTCTTCATACTCCTTCATGACCCGGGCATTAAAACAAGAACTCATAAAGCTGTACAACTCGCACATTGTGGAGTATTTCCTTCTGGGTATGTAAAAAACTCTACCAGTCAAAGTGACCCAAGTCTATGCTAAATAAAATTGACTTTGATTTTTCTGGTTGGTTCAGGATAGAAATATGTTTTTAATGACATTGAAAGATCTTATTGTAGTTGTAATTTTTAATGTTAATGCAAGTTATATATTAAATAGCTTTTGCCCGCAACTCCGTCCGCGTAGAAGTCGTTTATCGGTTTTCCCTTTGGAACTACCAAATTGTCCGGGATAAAAATGATCATTTATGTTAATCCAGGGTATAAGCTATCTCCATTCCAAATTTCATTCAAATCCATCCAGCCGTTGCAGCGTGAAAGAGTAACAAACTAACACACACACACACACACAGGCAGACATACACACAGGCAGACAGACACATACACACGCACACACACAAACTTTCACATTTATAATTAGTAGGATAGTAGGATTGTTTATGAATGTTTGTTTGTTTGAGGCCATGCAATAAAATATAGCCTGACTGTTACTTCTGAATAATGTAGCCTTCTAATGGTGAAAGAATTATTAAAATTGAGTTATTATATTAGTTTATTTATTTATTTAATCTTTATTGCACAAAAAAACAAATTTGAGTACAAAAGGTGAACTTAGTTTTTCAGAGTTTATTGATTACAAACAAACAAATCTTTCCTTTTTATAGTATTATATATTAAATTGTGATTAATCTAAACAAAAGAAAAACTAAACATATATATTAAACTAGTACTAGTACCCTAAAAATAAAATTAAAATAGTTTTCTATGTCCTCCTTGGTGCTGACTTGCGTGACCTCGAGCCTGAAAAAAAAGAGTATAATTTATCCATGATGTAATTAGTTGTTTGTTGTTGACTCGGGGGTAGGCTTGTAAACTGTTGCTCATGATGTTTATTTTGAATGTGCTGCCCCAAATAGTCCAGAAGAAATACACCCACTGGCACTGTCGGGTTCGCAACACCATTGAGCAAACAAATGGGTACCTCAAATTTGTTTGAGAAATCTGAAATAATTAACACCTGTTGTATACTGTATAATATGATGCATTATTATAGGTTATTATGATTACAAATCCCTAACTTAAGTATGATAATCTGCTATAACAGAATGTTATGTTATTTTTCAGAACACTTGGCACATAGCTGGACACTGCCGCAGATAGCAATCCAGTCATTGCCACCCAGCAGCTCCCGGCAAATGGCCTCCTATTAAGAGTGGCTCAAGAGAAAAGGGCAGCCATAATAAATAATTATTTTACATACTATAGCATTTCATTTCATTTTCATACTAGAAGTAGACACATTGAACAGTGTTATTTTTAAAAACATTAAAAGTCAAACTGACTTTGTTCTATATAATAAATAGCCTAGACTCAAGCTACCTCCTTACCCAATCAAATTTTGCAAAAGTGCAACAGACAAACTGTTTTAGTATGGGTAATTAAAACTTACTGGTTTTTCTGTTCCCTCAATCTCTCCATATTTATACTTAGAATGAAGCTATCCATATTCATACTTGCAATTCTTACAATATAATAACCTGTATGTTTTACCAGACTGTAATTTGACTGGCTGGTGTGACTCCATCCGATGATAGCCAAAAATGTCAATGGGGGAAGGAGTTCAATGAATCTATTATTATATTGTTAAAAATATTGTGATAAAATATTTTACGAATAATATTCCTGAGTAAATATATATGGTGTTTTTTTTATATAGGTACTTACGAGTTTCCAAACAGCCACAGGTTTGTCTGGCCCAAGCTGCCGCAAGATTGTGCCACTCGGACCGACTTGTGTCCGAACAGTGGCCCACTAAATTCTCCGTTTGCGAAGAGTGGTGGCTAGCCATATATTCAACGAACTTCCTTTTTTGCATTGCCGTACAGTACAGCGGCTGGAACACAACATAAGTAATTGTTTTAACGAGGCACAATAAGGAATCGACTAAATAAGACTCATAAACAGTTTACTATGTTAAACTTACACTTTTCTACCTTGCTTGGTTCATGTTTCAACTGTATTTCTTCGTGGTGTTTCTTCTTAAAAGTCTCCATCCAATCTCATTTTTAATATAATATTTTAAAATATAAACAAAACTTTTTTCCCGTTCTTATGTAAACAAAACTTCAATATAATATTATAGATAATAAAACTGATTGAGTTGTCAAGCAAGTTAACCCATACATTTAGAAAAGTACCCCGAGTCCGCTTCGTTCAGTGACTAATTTTAAACAACTCATTTCGGAAGCATTACATAAAGTCCGCCATTCAATATCAAACAATAGGCAAAAATGGATTGATTTCATAACACTGGCAACCTTTTTGTAAAATAGTGGTAATCTAGCGTAATTCTTGTCACACTGGTTTATACACATTAGATATCGCGTTATCGACGCGATATCTTTATCCACGTTGTCAACCATGTTAGAGTTTTCGATAAATTTAACGAATATGATAAAGTTTTATACATATCCACACGATAAAGCTGTGTCATCCATAATAGGCCCACAGAGCTCATAACTTTTAAACGAATTAACGGATCTTTCTTTCTTTATTAGTAAAGAAAACTAAATCAAAATTGGTCCATCCGTTTAGGAGCTACGATGCCACAGACAGATACGCAGATACACACGTCAAACTTATAACACCCGTTTTGTGTAGGGGGTTAAAAATAAGTTTTTTTAGGAGATCAGTCGATACTGACATTAGTCTCACTCTGTATATTAAGGAACGTTTTTATCTATTTACAAACGGTTTTGCGAAGTAGAAATCTTTTAATCGGCGAGCAAACTTTGTGATAATGTTGGAGGGTTTCAGAAAAACCATAAAAACTACTTTATCATTTGACGTGACGATCGATCGCGTTAAAAATTGTACGAAAATGTATAATTTTTTTTAACGATATTGTCTTGTAGGTACATTATCGATTCGTCGTTTCGATCGGTCTGAAACGACGGATCGTAAAGACAAATCGTACCGTATATGGGGCCTGTCAGAGCCACTAAATTGATCGTCTACATACAATTAAATGTTTAAAAAAATATCCGACTCCAAAATAATATTTTGCCACTTTGAACTTTATTCAGCGCCGCCACTACTTTTTTGAAAAAGTACCTACACAGCTAATCGGGCTTCTTGTGAAAGTAAAATATTTAATAATTAGGTAAGTATATTACTTTCTTATTTTTATTTACATTATATCATTAAAATCCTAAGACTACGTCAATTAAAACATAATATTTGCACCAGTCGCGAAATAATTTACAGCTGCACGAATCAAAGTGTTTGTCTTAGCAAATGTTTCTATCTCCTATGTTTGCCGAGTAGTTAAGGGTATCGCTCGTGATAAAATTATACACTATAGTTAAATACGTGTGAGAAGATAGTGTTTCCGTTATTTCATTTGTTAAGTTAAAATGTCGGTGCTAAAACAAGTTATGTGTACGATTATATGTAAGTAGAGTTGCCAACTCGATACTAAGTCGATTTTGTATGAAAATGAAAGTGTTGCCATGTAAAAATTAAAAAATGGGTCAAACCATGGGTTAAACTTTGAAATAAATCAGCACGTTTCCAACAGTGATATTAAAGTAGATACAAGAAAAATCATTTGAATATTGACATTATGGCGATTAAAAAGAATTACATTTCGAATCATTGTTTTTTCGCAGTGTCACTATTGGATTAAATGTGCGAATAACTAGTAGTTCACCCGAATAGGATCTCTGTTCCTACTCGATATTCAAACTCACTAATTAAATATACTTATTTGCCCTAACTAGGTACTTTTCTACCAAAGTGTTTCAAAAACGCTGGGGCAAAGATCTCTTTTTCTGGGCAAAGGTCTCTGTCCACGGCTGGCTCCTGCCAATCCCTCGCAAACGCGTCTAGTGTCACGATAGGGAACGTTAGGAAAAAAGAAGTCCAGGCAGGAATGTTTATTTTGTTAATCTTCTTAATTTATAAGTACAAAATAAGGTACAAATAGTGCCTTAAACGGTCGGAATCAATAAATAAGGGTTACGATAATATGCCTTTCGTAATATGCTTTTCGCTACTAATATTAAACTATTTTTAACAAATAAGTAATTCACTATTTAAAAGATTTCACGCGTGGTAACGGTTTGAGAGCTCATGATCAACTGGCACCCGAACGTAAAGTTTAAATGAACTCAAATTTAGATTTTAGAATAAAGCTGTCAATAAGTTAACCTAGTCTCGGTCTTTAAAAAAACCGTTTTTGGTGCTGTTTATGGTGCCCCGCAACACGTGATGCCCTAAGCAATTGCTTAATTTGCTTATGGGCTAATCCGGCATTGGCTATCGGTGGTAATTTTGACCCATCTCTCGTCTTGCTTGCGGCTGACATATCCAGCCCAGGTCTGCTACAACCCAGCGGTCTTCAGCCCAATATCGGCCACGCCGGTTCTGAATCACAACTCAACTCAATAAAATTTATTATCTCTTATTTTTGGGCATTAAAAGTAGCTAAACTCGTAACTTGATTTCCAGTGCAAACGTAGTAAGTATACTTAGTTTAATATCGTTAAGGAGCGTCCCCACTGAGAGCATGATTCGCGTGTAATGAGCATTCGGCGTCGAATATTCGAGTGGTGTGGACGTTGAGCCGAGCGTACAAAGCTTACAAATTATTAAAATTAATTACGGCTCGTTTACAAATGCTCGGGTAAGAATGCTCTCAGTGAGGATGCTCCTTTATAATATTTTAACGACATAGGTACGAGTATCCGAGTGAAGTTCAAGTTTTCTCTTACAATGAGATGACAATTTTTAGGGTTCCGTACCTCAAATAAAAAAACGGAACCATTATAGGATCACTTTGTTGTCCGTCTGTCTGTCTGTCTGTCTGTCTATCTGTCTGTCTGTCTGTCTGTGTGTCTGTCAAGACCCTTTTTCTCAGGAACGCGTGGAGGTATCAAGTTGAAATTAATATCAAATACATAAGTCTGCAGTCCCTTGGATCAGTGAAAAAATCAAACATCTAAGTCAACGCAATCAAAAGATACGGCCGTTTATGCCGCATATTGAAGGGAATCTCAAGGGAATCAAAACCTATAGGGTACTTCCCGTTGACTTAGAATCATGAAATTTTGCACAAAGCTATGTCGTATAGCACAAGTAAAGGAAAAAATCCGAAAACCGTTAATTTGTAGTTACATCACATAAAAAATTTGCCCAGTATAAGCTGACACTCACTCAGTACTAAAGTGCATACTTATTGCGTGTCAGTTTATACTGGATTTGTTTATATTGTATTCCCGTGATTTACGAACTATGTACATGCCTACAAGTTTGTGCCTTTTTATGTCAGTAATTGTATTTCTAACCAAAATAATAAACAGATTGTTTGTGTGAAAGCTTGGTAACCTGTAATATTTTATAGAGATAGGATTTCACGTTTCGCATTTTCTTATTATTTTAACTTATCTAGGAGCTATCTGTATTATGTGTAAACATCGCGAAACTTTAAAACAAACAACGTTTAGAAAATTAAGGTCAACAGTATTTGTATAATTTAGCTGTTTAAATAACAGGTACAAGTTATGTAACGTATTTGGCGATAGCGCGAAGTAGTTTTATTTTGAATCGAGTAACAAGCACCAGGTTGCCACTCTAGAACCATTCCGACCCGGCCATCAGTTCTACGTGCAATGTGCCCCGCCCACTGCCACTTGAGGTAGATAGTACCTGGGAGAACGAGCGTTGTCGCTCGTGTCGAAACTCAGAAAAAAAAAAAAACTAAATAAAACCTGTCTATAGCTGGGGTTCGAACCTTGGCGTAGTAGGCCAACACTTTAACCATTACGCTAGTCAGACGTTGTGGCTGCAGTGAAAAGACGAACCATATTGCGCGGGCAATTCTTTTTGCGTGAAAATACGGAGAAATCTAATTTTCCCAGATACGAGACCAAGCTAGATCGATTTTTCGCCCCCGAAAACCGCTATATTGCAATTTTCATCGAAATCGTTAGAGCCTTTTTCGAGAACGTGAGTACAAAATATATACACAAATGTTACTCGTTTAATAAGTTAACAAACCCATGTGCGTTCACACGCCTGCAAATTCAACGGGCGCACGGTGTGTTTCCATCTCACTCTAACGTAAAGGTGCGTCCCGTGCTCGTGCCCGTTTAATTGGCAAGCGTGTGAGCCGACCAGAGCCCTTAGCCAAGATGCCCATCGCTAACTAGCGTTTCTATTCGTTTAGTTTTTAAATCAATCGCGTCATTGGTAGATCACGTCATACGGAGAGTCACGTGATCTACCAGTGACGTGGCGGTAAGCAAATTCTCTCTTCATTGCATGGTCGAGATGCTCACCTCACCGCACGTTGCGGTTTAGGAACTTATCCTTAGAGTGATATACCGATATCGTGCTAATTCCAGTATGCTGGCTCCGTATGACCTTCAGCATCACGTTCGCGTGGCCCTCCTTCACGGTGAATCGCTTCAAGTCGGAGAACACCACCCTCGACCGACCCATGAGCGAGACGGAGAGTGCCCTGTTCGGAAGCCTCTCTGCTATGGGCGCCATGGTAGGCACACCCTTGGCTGGGATGCTGCTTGATGTACTAGGGCGGAAGAAATGCGCGATGGTGTCTGCTTTAGTTCACGTGGTGAGTATAAAGTGTTCATGCATTTTCAATTCTAATTTATCGGACCAGTGTTCCGATTTAAATGAGAACATCATGTCATTGGCCGATTAGAGGGATGACATCATCATCACACTTGTTTAAAAAAATGCAAGTGTATTTAGCGGCATGCAAGGGGGTATCCTTACTTAAATTATAATGCGAAAGTGTCCTTGTATCCCGAAACATCTGATATTACCACACCGTATTCTGAACTCGTTTACAAATACCTCCTGTCCATTTCAGCTCGCCTGGTCCTTCATAGTCTTCACGAAACGCGTAGAGGTACTTTTAGCCTGCATGTTCGTAGCAGGAATAGGCTGTGCTTCCTTCGTGGTCATTCCGGTCTACATCAGCGAGATCTGCCAGCCAGAAATCCGAGGAACCATGGCATCCTTCATGATTGTGTTCTACTGCTTAGGCATGCTGGAGTCATACCTGATTGGGGCTTATATGGAGTACACACCAATGTGTTACATGTGCTTGTCTGCTGCAGTTTCAGCGTTGGTGATGTGTTTAGCATTGAAGGAATCACCTGTGTTCTTGATGAAGAAAGGGAGGCAAGAGGTAAGTTAGTGTATTCCCTTGTTACTTTACGGCTGTAAAAAATAATGAATCCTGAGCAAGACTTGCCCTAAAGGCAGGTGGCGTTTTAATAGCTTATCTTGCATTTATTTGACGACGCGGCTAGTCTAGTTGCTAGTGACCCAGCCTACGAAGCTAGCGGTTCCAGGTTCGAATCCCGGTATGGGCAAATATTTGTGTGATGAGCGCGAGTATTTGTTCCTGAGTCATGGATATCTTCTATTTATTTAAGTATGTATTTATTTCTCTATACAGGGTGTTAGGTAATGAGTGGATAAACCGTGAACTGCTGATAGGGGGCACTTAGGTCGTTCTAATAATGATAAATGAGGTTTAGTAAAAGTGCCACGGTTTTCGAGATATTTGGACGTTTTTAATTTTTTAGGAAATTGACACCCTTACTCGATTTTTTGGTTGTGGTTAGTGTACTAAGATGTTTTTTTTTATTTTCTTTTTAGCTTATTATTGTTAAATAGTTGTGTTATGCGACAAACATTACCATTTTGGCGTAACTACCGCGGTTTAATTAAAAAAAAATCGCAAACTTGAATTTTGCATCTTCGATAGAACATTTACCAAATTTTGAGCTCTTGCGGTGAAAAAAAAAATTACTATCACATGGTAGCCAATGAGCTAAAAAACATGCCCATTTAATAGAGATTTTAAAACAGTAAACATCTTTTTATTTAAATATTAGAATAAAAAACAACATCAGTTTTCCGCAATCGATTCGATTATTTCCTGTGATTATTTCATATTAAATTTGTGCTCCACAATTCCAAAGCGTACCTAATTATGACAAACTTTTCATTGCGAAAATAAAAATACTGGCCACTAATTTTGTGAAACTTTTTATTGAAAAAAGTAAAGATTTGTGATCCGAGCGAAGCTTTACAACCTTTTTGTTGTAATAATAACGATACCGGGCACTAACTACTCTTTTAATGCCATTTATTCGAAATTTAAAAAATATCCCGACAGCTTTTTATTCTTTTAATAAGCTTAATAACATGCCTATTTAATAGAGATTTTATAACAGTAAACATTTATTGGTTTTGATAAATAAAACTTAAAAAAGTAGGTATTGGAATAGCAAGGAAGCCGGTTTTTCTAATGAATGATTTAACTAATGCTATCTGTGAAATAAAAAAACATAAAAAGGAAATGTTTTAATAAAGTTAAGTTAAATAATGTGCTCAAATTGACGTCCACCAGCCCTAATGCAAGCTCTACATCGTCGGATAAAGGAACGCCTGACGAATCTGGTGTATCCAGAGTTCCCTATTTCTTGAGCAGCAATTCTTATTCGCTCTCGTAACCCAGAAAGACTCGTAATTGGACGGCTGTACACTTTCTCTTTGAGACAACCCCAATAAAAAAAATCTAAGGGGTTCAAATCCGGTGAACGCGGAGGCCATAGTATTGGGCCTAACCGGCCAATCCATCGTTCTGGGAATGCGGCAGTTAAGTACTGTCGCACTCGTGCTGCGTAATGTGCGGGACAACCGTCTTGTTGTAACCACATTACTTGCCTTAGTGCAAGCGGCACATCTTCCAGAAGGATAGGTAGATCATTTTGAAGAAACTCCAAGTAATTATCTCCATTTAGAGTAGATGGCAGCTCGAAGGGGCCGATCACTTCGCCATTCAAGATACCGGTCCACAAATTTACCTAAAATTAATATTTGTAATAGATAGGGGATTCATCGCGGTAAAAAGCATAATTAATTAAACCTTGACGTTTTTATCGTATTACAACAACCGTGAATACCGTGATCATGAGAAGACTTACCTTAAATTGGTACTGAGATCTATCCTATCTCATTAAGTGAGGATTATCTAACTGTCGACTGTGCAGATTGTGTAGATTCATGTAGCCATCTTGACGGCAAGATGATTCGTCCGACCACAGTATCTTGTTAAAAAAGTCTGGGTCTTCACGCATCCGACGCAGCATCACTCGACAAAAAGTTACTCTTAAGGGATAATCTCTAGGCAATAAAACTTGCACACGTTGGACGTGAAATGGGTGTAATTGGTGTACTTTTAATGTAGTATGCACTTTTCATACAGATAAACCCAGGTAATTTGCCATATCACGCACGGATAGAGAAGGATCTGCTTCAACTAGGTCCAAAACATTCTCGTCATCTCCTCGGGTGGGTCTTCCTCCACTTGTTCCACCCACACCCTGACCAAGAATTCTGCCTTCAGTGAACGCATTATGTACTCGATTAAAAATCCGGTAGTCTGGATGGCTAAATTTCGAATAAATGGCATTAAAAAAAGTACTGCCCAGTATTGTTATTATTGCAACAAAAGGGTGTAATGCTTCGCTCGGATCACAAATCGTTACTTTTTTTCAATAAAAGGTTTCACAAAATTAGTGGCCAGTATTTTTATTTTCGCAAGGAAAAGTTTGTCATAATTAGGTACGCTTTGGAATTGTGGAGCACAAATTTAATATGAAATAATCACAGGAAATAATCGAATCGATTGCGGAAAACTGATGTTGTTTTTTATTCTAATATTTAAATAAAAAGATGTTTACTGTTTTAAAATCTCTATTAAATGGGTATGTTTTTTAGCTCATTGGCTACCATGTGATAGTAATTTTTTTTTTCACCGCAAGAGCTCAAAATTTGGTAAATGTTCGATCGAAGATGCAAAATTCAAGTTTGCGATTTTTTTTTAATTAAACCGCGGTAGTTACGCCAAAATGGTAATGTTTATCGCATAACACAACTATTTAACAATAATAAGCTAAAAAGAAAATAAAAAAAAAACATCTTAGTACACTAACCACAACCAAAAAATCGAGTAAGGGTGTCAATTTCCTAAAAAATTAAAAAAGTCCAAATATCTCGAAAACCGTGGCACTTTTACTAAACCTCATTTATCATTATTAGAACGACCTAAGTGCCCCCTATCAGCAGTTCACGGTTTATCCACTCATTACCTAACACCCTGTATAAGTATGTTTATCGTTGTCTAGTACCCCTATGGGTACTAGACAACGATACAAGCC
This sequence comes from Tortrix viridana, assembly GCA_963241965.1. Classification (NCBI taxonomy): domain Eukaryota; kingdom Metazoa; phylum Arthropoda; class Insecta; order Lepidoptera; family Tortricidae; genus Tortrix; species Tortrix viridana. Next base: position 8,479,317 of record OY725193.1, on the reverse strand, counting down.
GAGCTTAGTTTGGGACTAGGTCAATTTGTGTGGTCCCCTGATATTTATTTATTTCATTTTGACAAGATATAATAAAATAAGGACCTATGCCCTAGGAAGCAGCGGATTCGGTGGCATTCTACAGAGGAACGAGAAGAGATTCCAAGACTGTGGTGCAAGAGATAGACGCCATCCGACGAACCTTGAACCCCGAGGAGGAAGGTAAAGCCAAATCACTCACCCAGGCCTTTGGAACAAGCTTATCTTGCCGACTGTACTTTTTCGCACAGTCACCATCTGCTTATCAAGACCAAACTAACGAGTCCCAAAACATTTACCTCCTTGGCCTTTTGAATAGGTTACATACTTGCATCCACGGATTCAGAGAAACCTGACGAGGAACGGAAACAGAAGATTGACACTGTCGAAAAGGTCAAGGAAAACGTGTCTTTCCTGCAATTTTTCAGTAAGTTGCATTCTTCTTATCAGCTTCTCATATTCTTAAAGCGTTTTACTAATATTAAGTAGATTATAGGACTATAATAGTGGGACTTCGCACCATTATTGTCGCGTAGTTTTAACGTAAGATGAGTTGGTAGCGTTACCAACGCTAACCTTACTAACATGTAAAGGAGCATTTAGAGCGTAGAAGTACTTGAAACTATGCATTAATTAGATAATATCGTAATGTGTCCCAAAATATCTGTATAGGAAATTCCTTTTATTTTCCTTCCTTAAAAAAGCAATGTCCTATACAAATATTTTGGGTCACATTAGGATATTTAATTATTGCATAGTTTCAAGTACTACCGTCTGGTAAAAAATAATAATTTGAAGATGTCACTCACAGTGGCCAAAATTTTGAGAAATGCTCAAAGACGATCTGTATATTCATGTATGTGTATGTATAGACAGATCGTCTTTGCTCAGCACAGACCTCCGATTAAGATTCCGACATCCGATTAAGACAATCTTGGATAGATTCCACGCAGGCCCTGTGTAGGTTGGGAAACTTCACACCTTCCATTACAATGTTTTGAAGTCGTGTGTAGGTTTCCTCACGGTGTGTTCCTTCATTAATTCAATTCACATAATATAACCCAGAATCTTCTAAATGAAACCCAAAGGTACAAGCCCGGTTCGACACGACGACCTTCTACTTGAGAGACAGGGCCTGATATTTGAATCTCATCCGGCGTTTAAGGCTGATATAAAAGCTCACTCACCTTCTTTTATTTTCTTTTCTTTAATAATCATCAGTGAGATTAAAAAGTCGACTCCCACAGATCCTTAAACTACAATGCTACTTTTTAACCAGCATCTTTTTTCACAGGAAAGTCCGAGTCGACACGGAAGGCATCATACCTAGCTCTCACTCTGATGCTCTGCTCGATGTTCCATGGATACGTAGCTGTGTCTGTGTATGCTGAACCCCTGTTCAAAGACGCTGTGCCTAACTTGTCACCGATCCTGTGCAGCGTGCTGGCAGCCATCACGGCTATAGTGGCTAGCCTCGCGTCGGCGTATTTGGTCGACATAGCTGGACGGAGGGTACGCTTTGATTTTATGGTTTCTTGGTACATGAGTTTACTAATGCGTGATTATAGTAGAAGGACCTCTCTCTTCCACTTCGATGAAACTCATCTTGTTTTCGAAACTGTTCTTTTAACATACGGTCACCTATTGAGTAAATAAATGCTTTATGTTATTCAGACAAAGTGGAATAAGTAGTAGAGTACTGAAATCGAATTCAAGGGACAATTTTAGACAATCTTGGTTGGCAACAAATCTTACTTTACCGCGGCGCGGCAATAGAGTTTCACTTAAGGTTTTATCGAAATTTTTGTAAGCTTTCGAGTAAGTCTGACCATACTTTTTACATTTTAGTAGCTAGGGATTTTACTAACTGTTTGGCAGTAATCGCTTCTGCCTTAGTAGTTTTTTTAAGAAGAAGACAGACAGTCAAATGTGCCTCCTGATAGTAAAGTGGGCTCTGACATAGTTACTGCCTTTGTAGTGTCATTACTTCCTTGTATTATCCAGTGCAACCTTTCTCTTTCCAGCCTCTCATGCTTTACTCCTCCCTCGGATCCGGCATCTGCTGCTTGCTACTAGGCTCCCAGCTGCAAATGCACTGGGGTCCTCAAGTAGTGACCGCGGTCATCATCTACCTGTTCTGTTTCATCTACACGGCTGGCGCTGGGGCGGTGCCGTTCGTGCTGGCGGCTGAGTTGTTCGTGCCTGAGGTAACCACTTGCAGATTTTGAGTGCCTGGTACACTCTTGGATTTCTCTTATATCTTACCATTAGGTAGAAATACTTTATATATTGTGCTACAGTAAAAAAGGCGGCTTTTTATTACTTATGCAAATTGTCTCATATTTTTATCTGCATAGTGCCTTAGTGCCTAGGTAATTCGTTTTGAGCATAGTTTAGTTTGGGAGTAGGTTAATTTGTGTGAAATTGCTCCTGGTATTTATCTATTCACTTGTTTTAGGTATCAAGTGTGATGTCCATGCTGGTATACGAGCTGGCCTGGCTCTGTACGTTCGTAGTTCTGTTCGCCTTTGGTCCCCTGGTAGACCTGATCGGCCTCGGCATTCTGTTCTACATATTCTCCATCATCTGCTTCCTTACCACTGCGTACACGGCGTACTTCCTGCCTGAAACCAAAGGGTTGAGCATACACGCTATACAACAGTTGCTTGTGAAAAATAAATGATTTGATTGTATTTTGTTGCTTGATTTAAAACGCACCAAACACGTCGATCGGCTGCGGCGTTGAGCTGTGAGCACAACAAACAAACTACCAAAATACCCCCCAAAATGGCTTAGTAAAACCACTACCACTGGCTTATGGTAGGGCAGGATTTGTCGTACTTACTTGCCTTGTTATCACTACATCACTACATATTATAAATTGTGACGTTCTCAATATAAAGGGACCTTATGGAGGTAGGCAGTTACGCTCTTCTTATTCTTGTAACTATACGAATACTATGGTAACAGTTCTACAAGGCGTAACCGCCTGCCTCCATAAGGTCCCTTTATATTGAGAACGTCACAATATACTTAGATAAAAACCACAGACAATGAGACTCCTACTTTCAGAGCTTATAACTCTTAAATGGCCGACCGGATTTTTACCAACTTTGCTAAGAACATTCGATTAAAGTCACCTGTCAAACAAAAACAAACTAAATACAAATCGATCCATCGGTTTAAGAGCTACAATGCTACAGACAGATACACACGTTAAACTTATAACACCCGTCTTTTTAAAGGTGGTTAACAACCGCCGCGCTGAGTTTGTTTGTTCGAGCTAAACTCAGAAACTACGGATTTACATACGGTTTTCACCAATAAGATAAATTATCTAGGAAGGTAGGCTATAACTTATTAATTTAGGCTGACCGCACACTAGCGTCTTTTGAGCGTCGACGTCCTGCCAGCCCCTAACGCAATCCCCTCGCCCCGCTACCCGCTACCGCAGGCACTGGCAAGGTTCTTAGTGTCACCCGTGCGAAGCCGGGGCGCGTCGCTAGTGTAAGTTAAAGTTATGAGTAAGTTATAGGTGACGTTCTCAATATAAAGGGACCTTATGGAGGCAGGCGGTTACGCCGTTTTTAGAACTGTTACCATAGTATTCGTATAGTTACAACAATAAGAAGAGCGTAACTGCCTTCCTCCATAAGGTCCCTTTATATTGAGAACGTCACATATTGAGTTTAGGGTGGTTCTACGAGCGTTTCAACCGCTCTCATTACCTTCCTCGCATTAATGTCGAATTTCCGGTAGATTAGGATAGTATTTTCAGTTATTTTTTAGAAGTCATGGCACTGTACAAGATAACCGAAAATAGCAACCAAAGATACAGGAATTTCAACATGAATGCAAGTAAGGTAATGAGAGCGGTTGAAACGCTCGTAGAACCACCCTTTATTATCGTGCTTCTTTTGAACTCGTAGACGGGTGGATTTCAGGGCGTTTCAACCGCCTGTCATCACCGTTTTCAAATATATTGACGAAATCAATGACACCTACAGAAACTTCTGATGCTAATAGAAACTACCCCCAAATCTGCTTCTGTTTACATTAGACTGTCATGTCATGTGTCATTGATTTCGTCAATATATTGAAAACGGTGATGACGGGCGGTTGAAACGCCTTGAAATCCACCCTCGATTTTGAGCCTGTCCTTGAACTTGACTCTGTAGATTACAGTATAGTTCTTTATTTGACGTTCTTTATATGACGAACATTATCCACAGTTATTATCTTAACAATTATCGCAACTAACTTACAAATAAAACGCTCAGTCTTATCTGACCTATGACAGCAGCTCTTGAAGTGAGATTAACAGCATTTACATTACATCATAGTAATTCTCTTCTGACAGACGTATTGACAGTGTGAACTTAAATATGGAAAAGTATATTAGTGTTCAAGATATAGAAGAATCGGCTTTGCAACTGCTGCCGAAGACTGTGAAAGATTACTTTAAATGTGGAGCGACTGACGAGCAGACGCTGGCTGAAAATAAAGAAGCGTTCAAAAGGTTACAGCTCATTCTTTTTAACCCCCGACGCAAGAAGAGGGGAGTTATAGGTTTAACATCTTTGTATTTTTGTATCCATATATTTGTGTATCTGTGGCGTCGTAGCTCCTAAACTGACGGACCGATTTTGATTTTTAGGGTTCCGTATCAAAATGGTAAAAAAGGAATCCTTATAAGGATTAAGGACAATAGTGAGACTTCGTTGTCTGTCTGTCGGTATGTCACCGCAGTTTTTTTCACCAACTACACAAGCTATCAACTTGCAGTTTGTCATAGTTGTATAACTTGCTCGCCCGCATCTGTTTTTAGGAAAAAAAATATGAAATTAATTTTATAAATAATTGAAAAGGCTAGAATGAGTGGGTTGAAAAATGAAAGTGATTTGATTAATAGCAAATGGGGTGTCATATGAAAGGGCTGAATCTGCACATTATAAAACTATTTTTTTTTATAATTTTCCGTGACGTACTTTTTGATTAATAACCAAAAATTTTCAAAAAATGTCCTTTTCCCCCTTATCTCCGAAGTTTATGAACTGAAAAATCTGAAAAATTCCTAACATATAGATAATTTACGGAAAAATAAAACAAAGTGTTCAAAATTCATAGTTTTCGAGAAAGTATGTCAAGTAAGTTTCGGTCAATCGATAAACTAGCCTACTTTTCTGGTATAAGGTCGTTTTTGTTATGGTCGCAGATCTAACGCTTTTCACCAGAAAAGCATACTGGCATACTTACAAACTTAACTGCTACCAAGCAGTTAAGTTTGTAAGTATGCCAAGTTAGTTTCGGACAATCGATAATATGCCAAATAAAATTATGCTAAACAGAATTATGCGTAAAAATAATCGGTCATAATAATAGCATGCGAACTTAATTTCAGACTAACTCATTTTCGAAATTTTACAAATTATGCCAAATAAGATTCCTGCCGCATTACCATTCGGCGAAAACCGATTATGCCAAGTCTGTTATGCTAAAACAGTTTCGGACAATAAATGTTATGCCAAATAGAGGGAACCAGATCTTGATCGTTATTTTCAAGCTATATCCATTTCTTTTTCTAGATTGCGTATACAGACTAAGTCTTTGATAGGAGTTGCTCAGATCAACCTGAAGACCGCTGTTCTTGGAGATCAGGTGTCCATGCCGGTCGGGATAGCTCCAACGGCCATGCAGCGGATGGCTCATCCAGATGGAGAACTGGCCACTGCTAAAGGTATTGCACTGCGAGTCCCCACGATTAACCATCTTCAATACGGAAGGTTCTGTATTTGACTCCTTAGTATGTATGTTTTTGACTCTTAGCGGTTATCTCAAATCTACTGCACCGATTTGCATAACTCTACGAGGGAGTAATCCTTGCATTTATGAGATGGTTCTTGGAAATGATACACTATGACTTATAAGTATGTGGCGTTTCTTGGGGCCAGTTATCGTCCACGGGATAAAAAATAAGTTAGTTACTGCGGTTACCGATTTTAATGATTCCTTCGAAATTATCATCATCATAATTTTCTGAGATAATATATATAGTTTCCCGTGGCGTTGCATGTGACGAGCTCTAAATATTCCACAGTTTCTTGTGTCTTAAGATCTTTTATCATATCACGTAACAACAAAAATATTATGATCACTTAAATGAAACAACAGTATAACATTGAAATGTTAAAAAAACATTGAACCTACTTAAATAAAGTGGTAGATTTACTACTACGCCAGCCTCGTCGTCATTATGATGATGATATTGTTTCCAGCGGCTCAAGCGGAAGGCACAGTGTACACTCTGAGCACTGTGGCGACCAGCTCCATCGAGGAGGTGGCGCGTGCTGCCCCTGATGCCGTTAAGTGGTTCCAGCTGTATGTCTACAAGGACCGGTATGTAACTGGCGGAAGATGTTTGATTTACACTTATTCCAGTAGCTGGTCACGTGAGAAGTGGGGTGGACAGGTGGAGCACAACACAAAGGTGTCAGAGTGGCGTCCTCGAACTGGATGCAGAAAAGTTGTCCAACCAAGGGTACGATGAGCGGATGACTCAAAGACCACATGGATGAGGTGGATGACATTGGCTCAGGATAGAGGAAAATGGCGCGCTTTGAGACCTTGGGGAGCAGTGGGTTGAAAAAAAAACAGAAGAGAGTGGCTGAAGAGTTAGGAACTTTTTTGATTACAGAAATGTGACTAAGAATCTGGTGTTGCGCGCCGAAAAGGCCGGGTTTAAAGCGATCGTCCTAACTGTTGACACCCCGTTGGTCGGGCTGCGTCACTCCGATCTGCGCAACAAGTTTACTCTGCCCACCCATTTAAGGTAAAGTTTGCACACAAAGACATTTTATAGAGAGTTTATCAAGACGGGACAATGTTATTTTAAACCTTAATCGTTGTCTTACGAGTACGTTAGAATATGGAATAGATGTATTCATTTCCCTAGCACCTGTCAAATTTTATCTCGTGCGCATGCTAGGGGGCCTGGATACCACCATATGATATATATATTTTGCCTACATGTTATCTATTTTAACCCTTAATTTGTATGAAATTCCAGATTGGCGAATGCCGACGGTCACTTGACGAGTCAAGTTCATAATGAGAGCGGAGGAAGCGGCCTACACGATTACGTCAACGGCTTATACGACAATAATTTAACTTGGGACGATATTACATGGTTGAGAAGGTAAGATTCCATCTAACAACTTCTTAACCTCTTGCTCTTACATTTCACCTTTGGTCGACTTACGTCGCGATTCTTTCTACGCACGGGGTCTATATTGTTTTGCATAATTATTTTTCTTCATATTGTTTGGTCTAAAATAGTTTGGTCGAAAACGTTTTTTTACATTAAAACATTTTTTTTTCAAAAAAATTATAAAACTCACTTAACCTAACCTAACTAATCTACACGATAGATGTTTATTAAATCCTGTAATTTCAGCATAATGGTGTCAGGTGAAAATAAAATTATGCGTAGGTAACAATACATTATGAAGAAAAAGAATTATGCGAAAAAAATGGCTCCGCCTTGAAACACCTACGTTCTAAAGCAGTTTAACAGTTCACTGACGTGATCACTAATTGCCATTGTACCAAAGTCATTCCTCTATTCTCTTCCAGCATCACCAAGTTACCGATCGTGGCCAAAGGCATACTCCGAGGAGACGACGCCGCGCGGGCCGCGCGGGCGGGGTGTGCTGGTATCCTGGTGTCCAACCACGGCGGCAGACAGCTGGACGGGGTGCCGGCCACGGTGGGCTTCACCATACAACACATTTACAAAAAACACCTTAAAAAACCCAATACAACGTTGCCCGTTTTAATTTAATTTTTTGTTATTTTTACTTATGACCATGCCGAAAAAAAGCTCAAATTAAATTTGTTATTTTATTTTTTATTTTGAAAGAATGGCGACGGAACCCTACATGAGTATGGTCCGACATGCTCTTGCCGGGTTTTTAATTTTTTAATGAATTTATTTGTACTAAGTAGATGACCCGGTGAACTTCGTACCACTTATTTCGATTTTTCAGCTATTCCTTTGGCTTTTTTCTAAACCACTCCAGTATTGAGGCGAACAAAACAAAAAAATCTCGCAAAAACTAGACAAACCTTGGACTGATTTGAATATTTGTGACGTTCTCAATATAAAGGGACCTTATGGAGGCAGGCGGTTACGCCGTTTTAGAACTGTTACCATAGTATTCGTATAGTTACAAGAATAAGCAGAGCGTAACTGCCTTCCTCCATAAGGTCCCTTTATATTGAGTTCGTTCACGATCCTTGTTGTGAGGGAATAGATGAGAAGGATTGTCTTTTCAGACTTGATATTGTTTTGCAGATTGAAGTCCTTCCGGAAATAGTCGAGGCTGTGAAGGGTCTCGGCGTGGAGGTGTATCTGGATGGAGGGGTTATGACCGGCACCGACGTGTACAAGGCGTTAGCGCTGGGCGCTCGAATGGTGCGTGAATTTACAAAAAAAAAAACAAGCAGTTACTTCATTTGATATGATATTTTTTAAAACTAAAGATTAAGTATAGAGGTGTAGTCAAGGTGAAAAATATAGTGGATTTTTGTTTATCCATCTGTCCGGACCTTATCTTTGGTATTCCATTCCAGTGCCAGAACAATAAATTAATAAAATTGTAGAATCCCAATAGCAATGCCCCACTGTAAAAGTATTCCGACTAATGTGATGATGATGATGAGGATACTGCTGCTGATGTAGATGATGCAGCTGCTCCTGCTGTTAATAATGACGATGATGATGATGATGGTGATTATGATGATGATGATGATGATGGCGGTGGTGGTGGTGGTGGTGATGATGATGATGCTGCTGCTAATGCTGTTAATAATGATGTAGGTGTTTGTGGGTCGGCCGGCGCTGTGGGGTCTGGCGGTGGGTGGGCAGGCGGGCGTGCAGCGGATGCTCTCCATCATCAGGACCGAGTTGGAGTACGCGGTGCAAATCGCAGGTGTGTTTCTAGAATTGATAAAGTATCAGGCAGTCAAAGGAACTGAGCTGTAGCAATCAATTAGTGTACTTAAATAATATAGCAAAAGAAACACCCCATTGCAAAATGTGAATTTTTAACTTTTTAATATGTAATGCATAATTATGTTTAAGAAGAAAAAAGCTTGTTACAAAATAAGTTGTCCATCTTGCAGGTACCCCAACTATTGCTGACATTACCAGGGACATGGTGAAGCATCACTCAGCTTACAGTAAACTGTGAAGAACTGGGATCTATAAAAATTGGCTCCATCATCTCTCGGTGCCTTCGTTTCTTCGATACTAGTTAAAATGAAAATTATTAAGGAAGTTCAGGTGGCCTAGCCAAGATGCGTAACGCTAACTCTAGCGCTTTTCGATAACTGTCAAAATGAGTAGGATTCGCTTATGTCAGTTCCATGAACATTCGCACCTTTAGAATGAAAGTGACCTAATACAAAATGTTAAGTTTTCTACTTCCAGTCATAAAATTATTGTTATAGAGACCTAATTCAAAATTCTTTCTTTCTGATGGTGCGATTTGTCGATTTTTGAACATCCGAGAGAACTGCCGAGATGACCTTGAACGGAAAATTTACAAATCTTATTTATCAGAAGAAGAAAACTGTCAGTTCATGGAGGGGCAGTGATCGCAATGCTTTGCAACAAACATTGGTACTATTTAATGCTATATTAATAAAGACATTTTGTATTTCGTTTTTATTTACTATATTTTTATGAAACTAAACCTTCACAATAAAGGAATGTTAGATTGGCTAGAATGCGGGTTGCATACTCGGCCGTTCTGTTGGCAGTAGCCACTGCTGCATTCCTCACTGCGTGTGCACTGGAAAGGGAAAAATATATTAGTTTAATTTGCAAATTCATAATATAATTACAAAGTGTATTCGTTTGTTTCTTTGGTCCGTCTTCGCGTTTTAACGCCTCTAACGATCGATGTGAAATTTAGTTCAGTGGTTACAAAATTTTATGTAGTTTTACAATATGGTTAAAACAAGTGAATAATCACGGCTTCGAAAACATTTCAGTCTTGACTGAGCTCGGTCAAGGGCCTGACAAAAAGTTCATAACATATTTTTGTTGATTTGTTACAATGGTCTGGTTAAACCAAAAGCTCGTATGAGAATTTACTAATGCCCATTACAAGTAAATAATCAGATTTATCTGATGAAATGAATAACCAGATCACAATGGGGCCGATAACCTGGCCAAAGTCCTTGAAATCCGCTGTATACAGGTGGCTGGGGACTTATCACAGCGATCCTTGGGGCATTGGGCATCCAGCTGTGGACGTCTTTCAGCTTGTTAAATTTCTTGCTAATCATAATGAATCTCAGGTACTCACAGCTGAATTTAGTTCCATGCAGTCACGCGCACCGATGTCTTGCCTGACCTGCTAAAACGCAGTTAAGTGTAAATCGGCCGCTTTAGATTGATCTCCTAACTTTGAACAACTGGCAATCTGTATGAGATCAAGATATGATGGCCGATGGCCGAGACCTCGTCGTGTTGTTCTCCTAGTCATTATATTTAGTTTAATGTATTTGATTTTACATTTGTAATGTTTTTATTTGTGCTAGTTCTAATAATTAATATTTGTTACTTTATTATACCTTGTAATGTAACTTAATTTAAGTATTATTGTATTTTATATTTGAAAAAATGACCTTTGCTGGAATTTCTTGCGGCGCTTCTTCTCCGTAACGATGGTCTTGTCCGAAGCGCTGGTAGATTCATTCTATATTACCGTCATTACTGACGTGTAAAAGAGCCCGTATGTGGCCAATTTACTGAATAAATATTTTGATTTTGATTTTACACTTATTGCGTTTTAAGTTCTGCAGAGCAGCACCTGCGCCGACATGGCGGCGTCGATAGCATTGTCGGCGTTGTGGTCATCGTAGGCGTGGCAAGCTCGGCCTATAGCCAAGTGCCACACGCTCCGTAGCGTTTCTGGGCCCTTAGCCAAGATGCATTACGCTAACTAGCGTTTCTATTCGTTTCGTTTCTAAACCAATCACGTCACTGGTAGATCACGTGACTCTTCGTATCACATTTCGTAATGCATCTTGGCTAAGGGCCCTGTTCGTTTCGTCTCTAGTCCAATCGCGTCATTGGTAGACTACGTGATACACTTATGTTTACACTGTGTGCGTGCGATTCGAAAGAAATAGTAAGTTAAATGAACAGGAAAGCAGCTGGTTACTATGTAAAAAATAAAAGGGTTACCCCTTCGAAAAGGCTAGTCAAATGTAAGGGATACCAGTTGAATCGGTAAGCAAGTCCACAGGGCACACAATGTAAGAAGAAGAAGCCGAGTTTAGGCTAGCAATAAAAATTGCAGAAGTTGATTGCTGTTTTACTTTAACTTTTAATCTAGAAAGAAATAGCAAAATTTGCTTTCTCGTTCTTGCACACAAGTTAGAACACGCCCATTAACTGCAATTTTGATTACTTACTAGTCTTAACTCGGCTTAATGGACCTCCTTAAGGGGACTGTAAACCAACTGCAAAATCTAGCATTTTCATACAAACGGCGATAACGTTTTCCACCCCCTATACGTTAACCGAAATCGACCAATTTTTGATATGTGGTCAGTCGGGACAAAAACTATGTCCGTACGTTTCGTTTTTTTAAATACTGATTAGTTATAAAGAGATTATGGCCGAAATCACTTTTGTACGAAAACAATAAAACGGGAATAAATCGAAATTTATTAATAATATTGAAAAAAGTAAAACGTATGGACATAGTTTTTGTTCCGACTGAAACCGTATCAAAAATTGATTGAAATCGGTTAACATTTAGGGAGTGGAAAACATTATCGCTGTTTGTATGGAAAGCCGTCACCTCACAATCTGTGATATATTTCTCTGTCTGTTTCTTTCCAAGTAGTATCGAAGGGAGACACCGAGAGTGTTATTTATAGATGATTTTTATTGATCCAACCTCGTCACAGTTTACTGTACGCCGAGTGATGCTTCACCATGTCCCTCGTTATGTCAGCAATAGTTGGGGTACCTGCAAGATGGATAAGTTCTTGTACATATTATTTTAGAAACCCCCGACGCGAAAAGAGGGGTGTCATAAGTTTAATGTGTTTATCTGTGTGTTGGTGTATTTATCTGTGGCATTGTAGCTCCTAAATGAATGGACTGATTTTGATTTAGTTTTTAGTTTTTACGCGGGCTGTATCTCATGAACCGTAATAGATAGACTGTTGAAATTTTCAGAGTTTGTATCTCTGTTGCCAGTATGACTATATATAATAAAAATTGAATTAAATTAAAAATTAATTTAAACAATTACCTATTTTACTTTAAAGTATTTAAAAAGTACATAGTATATGTATAGTATTCAATCTTGTACGATGGTACGGAACTTCGTGTGCGAGTCAGACTCGAAAACCATCCATGTGATGTTTTTTTTTTGTTAGAAAGATGACTTAATCAAGAGTATTATTAGCTTGGTTTGATGAAAATCCTTTAAGCCATTTCAGAGTTCTGACCTTTGAAAGTAGAGGTCCCGATTTTCTCGAGGATTTTTTAACTCGGTAAGGATATCTTTATTACTTTTTTCAGTTGTCAACTGAGTTTGCGTCTAAAGGGTCGTAATAAATAGATTTTGTCTGAGATGCCTGTCTCAAGGCACACCAGAAGTTACAGTTTTCTAACACACCTGCGATTTGCACCGCGTTCTCCAACTCGGCCTTGATGACGGAGAGCATCCGCTGCACGCCCGCCTGCCCGCCCGCCGCCAGGCCCCACAGCGCCGGCCGACCCACGAACACCTAACATCATCATCACTAGTAGTAGTTAGCAGTAGCAGCATTATCAGGGTCAATTTCAACATTTGTGATTATCGTCTCATTTCGGTGTAATTTTTAAGTTTTGTATATTTCTGAACGTTTTTCATTTTAAATTACGCATTGAAGTATATTCTAGACGTAATGTTAAGGGGCACGCAATATCATGAATAGTTTATGAGATATACGACATAGAATATTTCATGACACACCGGAATGATTAATATACACCGAAATGATAAAATGTACCCACCGAAGTGATAAATACCCACTGGAATGATAGAAAAAGACCCACAGAAATGAGATCTTATCCACCGGAATGAAAAAGTTAATAATCCAAGTGAAGCTACTTTTGTATCATTCCGGTGTTGCTTATCATTCCAGTGGGTTATTCATACACCGGAAACATCGGAATGAGAACATGGGAATGAGAAAAACTGAACAAAAATATTATTTAAAACAAAACGGAGTCCTCTTTTCTTATACTAACGTTACTCCAGATAGGCGCAGAGAATAAGAAAAACCTGGACATAATTCTATAACTGTAATTTTCTTTTTCTATGATATAAAGTATTGTTAGTTATAGTTAAAATAAAAAGAATTAAACATTTTAAGTCTCTGCGTCAATGTAAAAAAAACGAAAAACTAAATTTTAAACACATTTTGATTTCATAAGTACAGCATAATAGTTAACTTTGTAAAAGTACCTCTATTATGTTATGACACCTGCATTCTAGTTAAAGAAATCAAAATTAAACTAATTAATCAATCGGGACTATCATTAATAAAGAAGATTCAGTAAGTTACACATTTTCTGGCTTATCTTACCAGAAATTATAGATAACTGTAATTCGACAATTTATTCTGAATAGTATATTATGTGTGTTGATAAATTATTAAAAATTAAACAGATTCTCTTTGCGGATCTCCAAAGTCTAAAATATTGGTAATTTTTGGAAAACCAAAATACATAACTACTTCCAAAGTGTTTAATTTATGCCGTCAACATATTATTAGTACTGTAAGAAACAAATTAAACAAAAAATATCCACGGTTATTAATTAATTGATATGTTTCCTTATTTACGTTTTAATATGAACGTTATTTATTGCAGAATAAGGTCTTCATTTCTTTGTGCCTCAACTCCCGACCGTGCTATCGCGAGTCGCAAGCGATTCTCGTCTAGTGGTCGGGCAATTCTTTGAGCGTTTCAACCGCCCTGATTCCCGTGGCCGCATTAATGTCTAAATTCCTGTAGCTTTGGGTGCTATTTTCGGTTATCTTGTAGAGTGTCCTGACTTCTACAAAGTTTAACTGAAAATGCTTCCAAATCTACAGGAATTTAGAAATTAATGCGGGCACGGGAATCAGGGCGGTTGAAACGCTCGAAGAATGGCCCAGTCGTCTCGTGCATTCATTTATTATACTCGTAGGCTTTTATAGTCAATGATTGTCAAACTTTTATAAACACGTGGGGTGCACCACGGTTCGGCTAGGGCGGCGGAGATGTTTTGACATATTGTGTTCATTAGATCGATAATAACTAAATTGTTCAGGATGAGATAAATGATTGTCGTGAAATCACGTTTACCTATTTATAAGCTCTCAGTTTTCTGTACAGAATGATTTAAATAAAAACATGTTAGGAGTCACGACGACGTGTCGTGAAACGGTGCCGCAGCGGTGCTCAATTTTTTGCCGCATGCGACGTCACAGGTAAAGGATGGTGTCATGCAAACTTTTTTAAACCAAGCAAAAATTTTTTTACAACATTAAATATTTTTTCAAATTTTTACTTTACGATACTTAGCTTTAAATATACCATTAGAGGAAATTGATGCTTATTAAATGTTTATACCTACCGGAAATCAGATAAGATAACTTTAACTAGAAAAGTTGATAATCTCCAAAAAACAATTACGATTAAATATTACAGTACAGTACGTTACGTTGTATAATACATATTGGTCACACGTCATACTCAATCGGTTATAGTGATTATGATTAAAAACTACATTTTAAACGATTTTTAATCTTAATCTACTTTTCCCATCACTAGTAAACTCATCAAACTATAGACAATATCAATATGGCGCTTTGTTTACATCGTTCACAAGTTCTATAGATGGCGACTTTAGTTCTAAATTTGAATTCAGGAAAAATAAAATAATAGTTATGATTATTATCAGTGCAAGTCATAAATATCCCAGAAACTAAGCATAATAAACTTATCTCCATGCATTTGCACGTGCGACGTTAAGATTTTGTACAAAAGGTTGGCGAGGTAAGACTCGAAACCGAAGATAAGGATTATCAGCGAATTGCACATTGTCTTTTGTAATTGCGGCAGCCGTTGTTCGCACCTTCTGTTTTTTTAACAATAGAGTGACAAATACATATTTAAAGTATTTTCCACTGCGATACCTAGAGTATTCTTTCGCTAAAGTACTAAAACTCCGTCATCATCATCATCATCATCATCATCATCATCATCATCATCATCATCATCAGGCTTTATTAGTCCACTGCTGGACATATAATAATAAATACTGATTCCGAAAAAGCATTAACTTGAACGTAAAGTCGGTTGAAAACTTAAATTCAATGATTTTCTCATTAACTTGTTTAATTATGAAAGTCAATAATACAGAGGCATAAGGGATAGTGTCTGCCTGTCGCGTATAGCTCGACTTTATGAAAATACTTTTCTATTCAGCCACAATAAATTAAAAACTAAAAAAAAAAACACCTCAACCGTGACGGTTGGTTGGTTGACCGTGACGGTTGAAAATCAGTAGGTTGATTCCCTAAACATGAGTTAATCTACAAGCATCCATTTTTGACGGCGAATAATAACTTACTCTTTCTTAATTATCTTTTAATTAATTAAGTTCAGTTCTCTTTTGTAATAATATCGGCCATTGAAGTATGCATCTGAAGATAAATACTGATTTCTGAATAGTTCGTACCAGGTACAAGAGTAATGGAAATTCATAAGAAATGTACTTCTTCGTTTTAGTTAGTACTTGCTAATTTTGAATATTTAATATTTTTTGATAACTATTGTACCTCACTAGATAGCTAGTACCACCAAGGAAGTTTTTCCAGTGATTTGTACGCTGCATTTCATACATTTATTTAAAAAAAACCACTGTCTTTTAATGAAGTAATTACTTTTTTGTGTCTTTTTATTGGAGTTTTATTAAATAACATAACATGTAGCATTATGTGATTAGGTTTTTGTCATTAAAGAAAAAAAGAAAGAAAAAACGTTTATTTACATACATCTAACAAAAGTACAGAACATAAAAAACACAAATGGACAAAAATAATAAACACTGCACTAATTTCAGATGACGCAAAACGGTTCCGGCTCAGCGTGGTACTGGTTTTGAGGCCAGAGCTGGTCTTACGCCGGAAATATTTGGTGACACCACGGCAGGCCACACAGCCAACACAAATAAAAAATAAAAACATAAAAGAACAGAAAACCCAAAATTATCACAACAAGAAATATTAATATTATTATTACCGCTGACATTTTAGCTTTCAGAAAATATATTAAAGTACATTAAAAAACGGCAAATTATTTTTTTATATCTATTTTTTCGAACATGTTCCGCAATTCCGAAAAAAACTAAGATCTCAAATATCTCCGAAACTAATAATTTTCGGCCAGGGTACTATAGGTAAATTACTTTCGAGACGTTTTTGCATTTGTAGTAGTATTTGTATATTTACAGGGATCCTAAAATTTTAATTTCATTCTACAGTCAGAAAAAAAAGGTTCGTTACATTTTGAAGAAGAAAATATAATATACATATATATAATATATATAAATATATTGCTCTACTATGCCTCCTTAAAAGGATTGTATCGAATATCCAGTCACCCTGTATATCTGTTTTTTTTTATTGTAATGTATTATATTAACGGTACCAAATATTACAATTTGTGCACTGATTAAAAAATTACCCTGTATATTTTTGTTATACAAATATAATATTGTTTACCCAAAACACTGCATAATACTATCCATTACCACGTGGAAAGAAAGCATAACTAAAATTGAATGCAAATAGGAATGAACCTTATGCGCAAGCATTAAGGATTAAAATTCGCACTTACAAATTATGAAGTAACTACATTGACATATTGAACAAGATTTACGTTACGTGGCCCGTCACATCACAACACGATGTCGTGATAAAAAATATTGACTAAGAAGTTTTTATGGCTATTGCAACTTTAGCTCTAAAAAGACACATACATTCGTAAAATTATGTTAAACTGAATATACAGAATTAATAACACATGGCATTTGTACACAAAAATAAGAAATATTTTTGAATAAAATCATCTCTCGGGAAGCTATTAGCAAATGAGTATTAACGACACGTTGTCGTGACCGGCGTCTCGCGCATGCTCTGCGATCACGACAACGTGTCGTGGGTGGCGCTGAATGGGTTAAGTTTGTTCCAGTTTAAACTAATACTATTAATAATTATAAATTAATATTTATTGTTTGTTTTGATACCGGCATCGGCTTGCAACCGTTTATTGACAGCAATTGGAACTTTTGAACTTATTTGAACTCACATCCTCCAAATGAATGTAAAAAAAAAATGCGCTCAGTGATTATTTATTGTTCGGGCTCTATGCAAATTCTACAATTTACTTCAAAAATTGAGTTCTGAAAAATTATATGATTGATGATATTAAATGATATATAATTACATGATTAAAAGTTTAATTTTATAGGAAAACCTGCTTTTGTCATAAAATCGCAAACTTTCGCTAAATTAATTATGCTATCGAAATAATTATGTGATTGTTTAAGTGGCCCAACAATTGAAAGTGGCCAAACAGTTTTTGCTATGTTTACTTGTCTATACTGGGTGGACGCAGGAGTGGGTAATCCGAACAATAAACATTTTTTTACGTGAACGAACCCTTTTGGTTGCACACAAACAAACATATTTAGAAGTTATCGCTTTTGGGCCCAAGGTTACGTTCAGACGATTATCGCCCTAAAGGTGGAACACCGCGAACGCAGGCGATAGTACATAATTGAAATGAAAAAAACTCGTTATGACAGGGGGGAATAAAAGAAACGTTTAGATGGTTCTTTGTCTATGATATTTGAGGTTTGTTCCGTCAACTTCCGTCCAAAGAGTACATACCTAATAAAGACGTTTTAATTAATTTGGCAGACAAAATGTCAAAACATACTTCTAATGATAGAAATGAAAACGAATGATGTGGACGTTTTTAATTTTTTTATCTCTCGTGCTTCAAAAATACAGTTTCACTGTTTTTGCTCACTTTCGAGTGAAACTTTCGAGCGCTTGAAAGTCAAAAATCGCCCCCCGTCCGCCGTATCTCGCTCGCCGCTGGCTGGCGCCCCGCTCTCTCCCCGCCCCGCACCCGCCGCATGCATCCCGCTCCACGACAAGTTCGCGCGTATTTTTAATTAAATTTTCAATTTCTTAAGCGTGCCATTAACATGTTTAATTTTGATGAAAACATGATTATAGTACACAAAAACCTATTAATAAACAAAAATTTCACAGTTATGATTTTTAGCTACTGAGTAATTCATTATTATTAAAACGTTAAAAATAAATGTTTAATTTTTGTCTTAAATGTCTTATAAGACGCAATATAGTTTAAATAGATACAATCATCATAGTTACCATTTTTGCTTATCTAGATATTGAGATCAGATGAAAACTGTGAAAAAAACGTACATGCAGATTTGGTTTCAGTTTAATTTTGCTATTAATTGATCGCATTCGAATGCACCTCAAAATTATACTAACAAGGTATTTGGTTATCTATTTTGCTTTTAGCAAAAAGTTAGGTAGTTTACAATATCTCATGATTTTTATAATATACGGTAACGACCGCGGATTTTTTAATTAATATAGCTAATTAATATTTGATACTTAACATTAATATCCGATAAAATAATAAAAACAACGGGTTTTTGAATTATGTCCAGGTTAAGCTAATTTGATGCGACTAAGAAGGAAGAAACATGACGTACGTGTTGTATATTAATCTTAAATAAAACAAATTAAAAACACCAAAAATAAATCGAACGTCGGAATGAGGTTTTTTTTGTCCCCACCCCACCGAAACCAAATACTCACCTTTATATCTGATCGACATAAATGCGCACAGCACAACTGCTCGTACCAAACTCTTGCGTGTGACTAACTCTAGAAGTGCGCGGGAGATGGGTTGCGTATATATTGAAGCTTAGCAGATATAACGCACAGAATATTTGTCGGTGGTAATGAGAACGTTTCTCCGGACAAACGTATTTACTCGTACCAGACGGTATGTGTAATAGATTTAAAAAAAGTAAGGGCTTCTTTTTGTACATTGACTATATAGTATTTAAACTAAGGTACTCAAACGTTTTTCATAATCATAAATAGTATTCTATTTATTCTATGTTTTGCAATCAAAACGGGGTTGCGGACAGCCCACCGTGATGAGAAATGAGGTCTTAATATATTTTTTTTAATTATTATTTATATTGATATTTTAATTCTAATTATCGCCCGAACTAGGCTACTGCGTGAAGTTTTCAGACAAAAATAGCAGTTCAATATATAAACTTTGCTCACCCACGTTTTCAGCTCCGCCACCTTAAATTATTGCTTGGGAAATTGACCCCATGAATTAGTCGAAACATATCGGCAGTGGGGGAGACTTGGGATTGCTACAATGAAGTTTTCTAAAAAACCGTGCGAGTCGGACTAGCGCACCGTTCCGTTTGGAAGGTTTATTTGTATTTGTTGTTTTCTATAGGGTTTGTTCTATAATGATACCTTTGAAGCTTGTAAGTATTACCGTTTTTACTATAGAAGAAATAAACAAAAAAAAAAAAATATCAGGGACAATTTCACACAAATTGACCTAGTCCCCAACTAAGCTCTAAGCTACGGGTACTAGGCAACGATATACATACTTATACTGGGTGTTTTTTATTCGTCGAAATAATTTTGGGGGTTAAATCAGTGAGTCATACTGACCAACTTTCACTATGGGACCAACACCGTAATCGCGAAAAAAAAATTGACCCTCCCGCACAAAATATCGTCAGCTGACTAGCCAAAATAAATAAGTAAATAAATGAATCTTTATTCAAAGCACTTTTTTATAATGCAGTTAAACATTTGTCACACGTATAAATTACATGCCTGAACTAGGATGCTCTCCTGTATCTCAGGCGTAAAAGGACTTAGACTAACTTAAAACAACTACATGCAAAAAGTAGTTAGTTATTTAAATGTATGGGATGGTAATTTTTTTTTTCGCGATTTCGGGGTTGGTCCCATAGTGAAAGTTGATCAGTATGACTTACTGATTTAACCCCCAAATTTTTTTCGACGAATAAAAAAAACACCCAGTATAGAGAAATAAATACTTAAATACATAGAAAACATCCATGACTCAGGAACAATTACACGCGCTCATTACACAAATATTTGCCCATACCGGGATTCGAACCCGGGACCGCTAGTCGTAGGCAGGGTCACTAACAACTAGACTAACCGCGTCGTTAAAAAAACGTTTCCTGTATGGGGCTCTCCTTATTATTTTCCTGTTCAACTTTGATATAGGTACATAATTTGTTAGCAAATCAGTCTTAACTGCATTTTTTACCAAGTTACTTACCATTCGAGCGCCCAGGGCTAACGCCTTGTACACGTCGGTGCCGGCCATAACCCCTCCATCCAGATACACCTCCACGCCGAGACCCTTCACAGCCTCGACTATTTCCGGAAGGACTTCAATCTGCAAAACGATATCAAGTCTGAAAAGACAATGTCCCGTATTCCCTCATAATAAGGATCGTGAACGTGAATAGAATAGAATAATCATACAAATATTTGCCCTTACTGGAAATATAACCCGGGACTGCTAGCTTCGTAGGTAAGGCCACTCCACTACCAAACCAGACGAGGCAGGCGGACGGAAAAAGATGTATTATCTTAACACAAGTCACTTTGGCGGCGTGATAATTAATTTACCGTGTACGATTATTGTGTGGTGTACAGCGGTCTTAACATGCATATTACACGAGATAACATTTGACAGGCGCTAGGGAAATGAATATATCTATTCCATATTCTAACGTAAGACCATACGCTCAAGGTTTAAAATGAAAGCGCTCCTCCTGACTTTTATTACCATTTATTACTAAGCGACTATAGCGATTTTCACTTTTTTATAGCGATTCTATCAAAACGGGACACTTTTATTTTAAACCTTAAGCGTTAAGTCTTACGTTAGAATATGGAATAGATGTATTCATTTCACTAGCTCCTGTCAAATTTTATCTCCTGCATGCATGCTAGGCGGCCAGCGCCCGCAGCGGGCCTATGATGGCCGTGTTTATCGCGTGACAAAGCGTAGATAAAGCATCCGTCACTCTCAAGCTTATATACGTGTCAGAAAGAGACGGATGCTTCATCCACGTTATGACCCTGGAATGATTAACGTTTATGATAGGGTATTGCAGATACTACTATGTTACGAGTATACTGACGACGCGGTTAGCCTAGTCGGTAGTGGCCCTGCCTACGAAGCTAGCGGTCCCGGGTTCGATTTGTGTGAAGAGTGCGAGTGTTGTTCCTTAGTTATATGGATGTTTTCTATTTACTTAAGAACGTATTTATCTATGTAAGTACCTATGTTTATCCGTGTTCGATGCTCGGTGTCGGTGCGTTGAATGAAACATTTTCTATTCTATTCTTAGTACAAGTGTAGAGCTTAAACCCTGATTTGTAATTCAAGACCAAAATCTAACGTCAACGGGCGTACATTCGCTGTGATTACTGCATTTTGGTTTCAGTGTAGGTATTTTTATCAATAAAACACCCTAATATTACTGGTTACACGAGTTCTCATTCATGTTTTTATAAAATAATACTTAAATAACGAAATAATTAAGATGGGAACTGTCGGATTCTGGACTTGAATTGCAAATCAGAGTAGGTATAGTTTGGGACTAGTTCAATTTGTGTTTGCCCACTGATATTTATTTGAGTTTTGTGTAACGGTGACGCCCACCGTGGCCGGCACCCCGTCCAGCTGTCTGCCGCCGTGGTTGGACACCAGGACACCAGCACACCCCGCCCGCGCGGCCCGCGCGGCGTCGTCTCCTCGGAGTATGCCTTTGGCCACGATCGGTAACTTGGTGATGCTGGAAGAGAAGAGAGGAATTTATTTATTGTGTCTTTTAAGGTATAATGAAAAATATAAATATTTATTTCAATCAAACACATTATTTACATGAAACAGTGGTTTTGGGCCCTGAGCTGATAATAATGGCAATTTAAGATCACGTTACCGCAAACACGGGTTACTTTAGCTCTGGGGGTTATTGCCCACGCAACAAAAACACTTTACTTTTTTTTATCAATATAGATTATACAGACTTTCACTACATATTATAAAGAAAGTAATTTTTACTTAAAATTGTAAAATATACAAAGAAAAGCTTGAAATATAGGGGCGGACAATGTTACCCTCCAGGGCTAAAGTACCCCGTGTTTACTGCTATGTTATTCTGTTAACAAATCGTCGTTCAGTTCTACTCAGTCGATGAATAGCCGGCGAATTTACGTCGTCCGTCAAGGTGGGTAAATGACATTCAACTGCACATTCATTTAGTCGCTGGTTTCACAGACGACCAGCTGTGAAACCGCCCACCTTGACGGACGACGTAAATTCGCCGGCTATTCATCGACTGAGTAACTGAACGACGATGCGTTAACAGAATAACATAGCTGTAGTTGAACTTTGGGCCTAGCCAAGATGCATAACGCTATCTTAACGATTTTCGAAACTAAAGAATATGACATGTATAGGATTAACGATCAGTTGCGTCGGCCGCTTATGTCAATTCCATGGTTTATCCTTGAATCACCGACACTCATTTCAATGTTTTACTTACAAGGAAAGCTACCCAACTGCCCGGCTCCGATTTGATTTATTTTGATATGTTAGAGATTAGTCTAAAATAACACGTATTTTTTTTAGCTGCACAATCTCAACCTATTGGGAGAAATTGTCCTCCAAAGTACTGAGAAGTACCCTAAACTACACGCTCTAACTTCTGTAGAGTTTTGTTCAAGCAAATTGCTTGTTAATTCTGGTTTAATTATTATGTTTGGAGAACAGGAAAAAATAATGAGCATGTGTTCTGTTATATCGGTTCAAACTCAAATTTTCCTAAAAAAAACACCTTTCAAAGTTTTGTATTTCTCATTCGTGTTTATTCGTATTTTTAGTGTTTAATAAAGGGAGAAAACCAAACCCTTGATGGACGGTCAGTCAAACAAAATCGTTCCCAAAGAATAGAAAGGTCAAGACCCTTTTCTTACATTGAACCTTACCTTCTCAACCATGTAATATCGTCCCAAGTTAAATTCTTACACAAGTTGCTGACGTAATGTTTGATGCCGCTTCCTCCACTTTTAATATGATCTTCACTCGTCAAGTGCCCGTAAGCATTCGCCAATCTGTTATTATATACAAACAAATAAGGATTGAAAGAAAGAAAGACAAAAAAAAATTTGCACACAGCCACACACAGCAAAAACAACATAAGTCCTTAAAGAAAAGGCGCTAAGGACATACAACAAACCGGTCAAGTGCGAGTCGGGCTCGCGCACCGAGGGTTCCGTATTTAATATGGATCGCATCTTTATTTCCAAATTTTGAGTGTTTATTTACTATGTTAGGTTCCATTTTAGGCTGCCTACATTTTAACAGTCATTTAGATCATGGTAATTTTTTGTAAATTTTTGGTCAGAAACTGAATGACCAATAATATTACAAATTGTAATGACAGCACCTTCGCTACAATACTTTTTGCAATTGAGACGTACCCAGGTAGTCTGTCGTTGTCAGCTACCACTGTAGCTACTAATTGTATATTGACGGCACAATAATCTATACTGTATCACACTTTATACAGTATAAATGCTTGTGCCGTCAATATACGATTTGTATCTTCTAGCTTAGGCGGCAAAGTCGCTTATACAAATGAATTATTTTGTTATTTATTTCGTTTAAGTTTACACTGATCATTTGCGGTTGGAGTGCACAATATAAGTGTATCCCGAATCCCGACATTAAAAAATCTTACTATAATAAATATGCACCTAGTTTACCTTAAATGGGTTGGCAGAGTAACCTGGTTTCTCAGATGAGCGCGACGCAGTCCAGCCAGCGGGGTATCCACAGTGAGCATGATCGCTTTGAATCCAGCTTTCTCAGCTCTCTGAACCAGATTCTTTGTCACGTTTCTGAAACAATCCATCAAAACAAGCTCTGAAAAACCCCGCTACTCCTGGTTTCTCCATGGAACTGGTCGTGACCAGCATGCGGGTGTACTGTTCCTAACTCTTCAGCCACTCGTCTGTTTTTTTCAACCCATAATCACCCACTGCTGAGTGAAGGTCTCCTACAAAGCGCGCCATTTTCCTCTATCCTGAGCCAATGTCATCCATGCGGTCTCAGTGAATCATCCGCTCATCGTGCCATCGGCCAACGTTTCTGCGTGCAGTTCGAGGACGACTCCGACACCACTCTGCCGCTGGAAACATTACCATCAGCATTATGACAACTTGATGATGAGGCTGACCAAGTTAATAAAACCACTTTTAAAGCGCGTGAAAAGCGAAGTGTATTTCCAAGAACCATCTCATAAGTACCAGGTTTATACTCTTGTAAGAATTTTGCAAATGCGTGCAGTAGATTTGAGAATCTCGTTGTGCAATAGGTACCTTTAGCGGTGGCCAGCTCTCCATCCGGATGAGCCATCCGCTGCATGGCCGTTGGAGCTATCCCGACCGGCATGGACACCTGATCTCCAAGAACAGTGGTCTTCAAGTCGGTCTGATCAACTCCTATCAAAGACTTAATCTGTATACGCAATCTATAAAAAAATAAGACATTAATATAGCAGGAAAAACCGGTTAAGTGTATACCTATCTCGCGCCAAGCTCAGTGTGGATTATCACAAAACAAAACAACATCACAAAATCTCCCCATACAACAGCGAACTTTCACTCTCGTACGTCCAATGTTTTCTTCTGTATGCAAAGTCATATAAAGAAATGATCACCTTTGATTCACGAACGAATCAGACCCGGGACAAAACTGCGATCATGATCATATCAGCTATGTTATTCTGTTGACACATCGTCGTTCAGTTCTACTCAGTCGATGAATAGCCGGCGAATTTACGTCGTCCGTCAAGGTGGGTAAATGACATTCAACTGCCTGCACATTCATTTAGTCGCTGGTTTTACAGACCTTGTGCAGCACCTTGACGGACGACGTGAATTCGCCGGCTATTCATCGACTGAGTAGAACTGAACGACGATGCTTTAACAGAATAACATAGCTGATGTTATTCATGGACTTGCCTTGTATTGTAACTAACAATGTAACAAATCTTGGAAGTCGATTTTAACTTACATACTTACTACTAATTTGAAAGATTGACTTGAAATGTTGTATATTTATGTAACTCCGATGATAATATGGCACCATCAAGCATAAGTAGGGCGAGTTAAAGTAGGGGTCCCGAGTTTGTCGGAGGTTTTTATCTAATTATTATAGCAAGTTAATTATCAGTGTTAGATAAAAAAAAAAAAAGATATTTATAGATAATCATCTATTCAGTAAGGGCACTTTTACACGACAAAATCTACCAGCGCTTCCAAAGAGGAGACTAGGTATTGCTGAGAAGAAGCGCCCGCAAGAAACTCAACAGTTAGTCATTTTTATATTTATGAGTCTTATGACAATAATACTACTTATTCTAGCATTATATAAAAACTATAGAAATAATGTAAAATATCTGCGTAATTCAGCAGGAAAACATGTCAAAATTACTACGAGAGAAAAAATGTATTTTTCAATTCAATTCAAATATTTATTCAGTAAATTGGCCACATACGGGCTCTTTTACACGTCAGTAATATAGAGTGAATCTACCAGCGCTTCGGACAAGACCATCATTGCGGAGAAGAAGCGCCGCAAGAAACTTCAGCAGAAGGTCATTTTTTCCAATATAAAATACAATAATACTTAAAAGTAAGTTACATTACAAGGTAATAAAGTAACAAATATTAATTATTAGAACTAGCACAAATGAAAACATTACAAATGTAAGGTCAAATACGTTACACTAAATGTAATGACTAGGAGAACAACACGACGAGGTCTCTTCGTCAAAAGCCATAACTGGAATAATTAACTGAACAACTCCTTGCAGACGTGAACAGACCGGACCCCACAAACAGCACCCGTTCACGAGTATGACGCGTATCTCAGCCATCGCCTCCCTCAACCATATGTTCGGGAAGGTGGCGACCCGATCAACGACGCCGCCGTAAGCAAAGACCTTTGAGCGAGCATGACGTGCTCAAGCTGCCGGACAACATAAAAGTAATATTGTGTGAAATAGCTGTCCGGCGAGAAACATCACAGTGTGCTCTCATTTAAAAGCGTCTGTATACACAAGAACTAATAAAGTACAAAAGTACATACATACAATTTCGTGTTTGAATACAGTTTGCTTAAAGGCATTTTACGTTTCAAGATAGTAACGTCAGAAATATCCTAGACTTAAGAAAATACCTTAAATAAATAATAGCCTAGACACTACTTAAATACATCTTGGTCACCAATGAAGTCATTTACAGTATAGTATGCCCTACCCATCAAGCAGCGCTTGATGTGAGACTTAAATTTATTGAACGGCATATTGACGATATCAGATGGTATCTTATTGTAGAAACGTACACAGTTCCCCGCAAACGAAGTGCTTACCTTACGGAGACGGTGACCTGGAAGAGCGAGCTTATCCCTATTTCTAGTATTTAAATTATGAACGTCGCGGTTATGCCTAAACTCATGTATGTGTTACATCCATTACACATACATATACATATATACACACATTATTATACATGTAACCACATGAAAATTTCAACATGTCTTCCTACATAAACCGAGTCCCCTAAACAAGATACAGCGTTTAAGTTTTAGGTACATGATTTTTATTAATTATTTATGAGGTAGTAAGCTGCTATTAGAAGTAGGTAGGTACAGTCGCAAAAAGTTTGTAACAAAACTGTATTGTTACAAACTTTTTGCGACTTTTTAAACTGAATTAACAGTACGTGTACAGTCAAGGGCATAAATATATATATATTACGTTCCCAAGATATCAAAAACATCTATACACCTTTATACATATATTTGACGCGATGGCTGTATAGATATTAATGCCCTTGACTGAACCTACTGGTAAAAGAAACGACTGTCACCTTTTGAAAGCCTCTTTATTTTCAGCCAGGGTCTGCTCGTCAGTCGCTCCACCTTTAAAGTAATCTTTAACAGACTTCGGCAGCAGCTCCAAAGCGGCTTCTTCTATTTCTTGAACACTGATATACTTTTCCATGTTTAAGTTCACACTGTCAATACGTCTGTCGGAAGCAATTAACTACAATGTTATGAGGTCATTCGAGAAACGTCGATAAATCGATCGTGGAGTTGTCCCAGCCAGATTCGATTTTTCGCCCGTTTGGATTCACTTCGAGTTTAAGTATGGAGCTGACCAATTAAGCCTATGCGAGACGAATAAATAAATATCAGGAGACGGGACGTCACACAGATTGAACCTAGCCCAAACTAAGCTCGACGCTTGTATTATGGACACAAGGCAACGATAATAGATCCAAATGTCTTGAATTTGGTAATAAATTCTATGCCTTGTATGTTTGTGGCCTGCGCTTTATACGTTCGCCTGGGTATACGAAACACCTGAGCAAAGTCGCGTCATGAAGGCCATGCCTTAAAATATCAAAGAAATGAAACGACCAATCATATCGACGCTTGAAAGGAGAAATGGGATAAGCGACACGGAGCAAACTTTACAGGAGAGCCAAAAAACCGCGCAAATTTTCGAAAAAAAATCATCAAAATTTTTCTACAAGACCAATTTTTGAATGAAACCTATATAAATGAACATATTATTGTTTTCTATATGATGTTTTGATTATTTTGCCCAAAAATGCATTAGTTTCGATTTTAGTGTCGCTTACGCAATTTGGTCTTTAAAATGGTTTCAGGTAAAATTGTCTAAACAAAATGTTGAGCGAGAAATAAATTCGGTAAAAGAGTGTGACCAAAAAAATATACTAAAACATATTCAAGTAAAATTATCCAACTAGAAATAACGCGAATTTGATGGTGAGGTAGAAAACTCTATATTTATTCTAGGTGTAAAAATATGTTCAGGTTAAATTATCTGACTGCTTTTAGACGGGCAACTTGAAAACGTAAAAGCGGTTTAAGCTAAAATAAAATCTTAATTCACTTCTGGGAAAAATTAGTGACCCGTTTAATAATATACCTTTTTATAAAGTATTTGATATGAAAAAATGGTACTTTTTGGGATTCTTCATTATTTTTTGTAACGAAATATATTTAAAAAACTAAAAAAAAAAACGACTATTTTCTGACATTGTAAGATTAGTTTTTTTTTGTTAGATTGTGTATATTAATACAATTATATTTATAATAATACCTACCTACAGTGGAAGCCACACTAATAGAAATGCTTGCGTTTTCCCATACCATTTTTCTTATGACTACAAATATGACAACTAATCAAAAAGTTCTTGACCAATTATGTACAGTTAATCCCTGTTGAAAACGTTGTTTTCATTAAATAAGGATTAATATTTGCTTTCATACAACGTATGAAATTTTTTATGAACGCGTCAGCACATTTTTGTTCATTGTTTATTAGTTCAAACCTTAGCTTTTAGTTTAAAGTAAATTATAACTAGGAATATAATTAGTACTTAGTACTAATAGTGGAATAAGTAGCTTAGTATTTTTTATTATTGGTCAAATTCGGTAAGTCAATAGTTATTTCTAGGCAGTTGTACGTAGAGATCGCAAGCGTTTCTAATTATATTGCCACCACGGTGTAGGCCTAATTTGAATACAATTGTATTAATATACATAAGTGAATTTAAAATTTTTGAGCCTAAGGTTGATAACGAAATTAAAAACAAAAAATAACACTGTCACACGCCAGTCTTTAATCAATAAATTGTGTCAATCTTCACATGTTTTCTCATCATTATGCATTATCTTTTGTTTTTCTCCTGTAACAATTGTAAAATTTGTGACGGAAATACTAAACAAGGTATGCGATTTCCATAATAATGGATAAAATTGAGCAACGTTCCGTAAATAATCAAGTACTTACAAAAGAATATTTTCGAAGACATGTGGGAAATCCGCCCCATCATATGCCACTGTATAAAGATGGGTAGCGGATTTCAAACGCGACAGAGAAGCAGTTCAAGTAGAACTTAGACGTGGTAGGCCATTGACGGCTACTACGGAAGAAAATGCCAATAAAATACTAGACATGATTATGAATGATAGGCGGTTGAAGATCGTAGAGATAGCGGAAGCAATAGCCATCTTTTATGAACGAGCACAGAACATCATCACCAACGATCTTGGATTTTCCAAGGTGTCTGCCAGATGGGTGCCTAGACCGCTTTCAGCCGAAAACAAACGCACACGCCATACAGTATCACAGGATTGTTTGAATTTATAATATTTCAATGTGATCCTAAATCTTGATTGATTGATTCTTGAATCTTGATCTTGATTTTCTCAGTCGCGACCATGGACGAGACTTGGGTCCACCACAGCACATCTGAGTCAAAATCACAGTCCGAGCAATGGAAAAGGTCAAGGTCACCATCTCCTAAGAGCTTAGGCTATTTTGTCAGCCAAGAAGGTGATGGCTTCAGTTTTTTGGGACTGCAGAGGGGTCATAATGATCGATTACCTTGAAAGGGGTAAAATCATAAATGCTGAATATTACTGTACCCTCTTACAACGTCCGCATGAAGAAATAAAAATAAATAAGCCCGGTATGTTATCTAAGAAAGTGTTGTTCCACCAAGACAACGCTCCTGTCCACACTACAGCGAAATTAATCGCACAAATACATACTTAATTGTGGGTTTGGATTGTTGCCGCATCCACCCTATTCGCCGGATTTGGCCCCTTCCGATTATCACCTTTTCCCCAACCTAAAAAAAGGCTTATGAAGACAAAAAAAATCAACAAATATTAAAGTACAAGAAGCTATAAATGCATCTTGGAGATTCTTTTTTATTGCATGAAATTCTGAAGTTAGAGGCGAGTTGGCAAAAGTGTATCTAGATCGTTTTGGAAACTATGCAGAAAAATAAAATTGTTATAATAATTAAAGTTTTTATTTTGAATGTCAGGTTCAAAACTTTTTAATTCGCCCTCGTACATAGTCTATCAAAAAACGAACCACAGTTAAATAGTTTACAATTATGATTTTTTGTTTTGTAAAACTGGTAATTTTTTGACTGCAAAGTTAATTCGACACTAAAGTCCAACTAATCGACAATCTAAAAAACTAAATTCATACCTGTAGGCTTAACTGTTTAGATTGTATAAACTTACAAGTACTTTAACTGTAACTTTCGTAGCCATCATTTAATAATGTTTACATATTGTTTTCTACAAACTATCTAATTATGGATGAATCTCTCGTATAAATGATTATGTGTTGCATTTAGATCACAATCATTCGGGAAAAATGGTTAATAAAATAAGAGATTGCCCTAAATTACATAAATAAGTGAAATTACTCTTAAATTGTTTGTCACTTGTCTTAATTTAACATTTCTACGTAACTCCATAAGTTGGTTAGTTGATGAGCTGTTTGTTTAGTAACAATGGTTAAAAGTAATGTTTAATTTTTTATTACAACCTTTTTTTTCAGGCTTCAAAAACTACTTTGGATTCATGATATATTTTAGTAAAAAACACAATATTCTCAACGTGTCGTACACTACTTCGTATATTAATAATTTTCAAACTTGCTTATTTTAATTGTCATTTGATTAAATCGTTTTCTATAACACTAGCTTAATTTATACCATTATTTATTTATTTATTTATTTACCAGTTTATACGAGTAATAAGAGATAATTGAAAGAAAAGACTAACTGTTGAGTTTCTTGCGGCGTTTCTTCTCAACAGTGGTCTCATCTTGGGGAGCGCTGGTAGACTCAGACATGTAAAAGTGTCTACAGGGCCTACTTACAAAATAAGGATTTTAATTTTAATTTTCCATCTTGAAGGATCTCGCATTTCTAATTCAGCAGTAAGCGAGATTGGAAAATCATGGAAGATCTCGGAAAAGCGACATTAAAAGCCCTAGTTAAATCCCTTGATTGATAGACTTTCTATCTATGCGACGACCGCGTTAGACTTAGACAACGTCTCCTAGCGTAGCGATTTAGGTAGATGGCGTTTGCACGGTCTAGTCGCGTCCGAGAATAATGCGTTACCGACACTTTTTTTTTGGATGTTGGTAATAACCGACTTCATAAATTCAATTAGATAGGGATAAGCGACATGAGTATTCAAAACTTATTGCAGGTAAAAAAGGATAAGCGACAAAGATTTTATAAACTGCAAATAAGTTAATAAGGATAAGCGACAAAGGTTTATAAACTGCAATTAGGTAAATAAATATAAGCGGCAATACAACAGATAAGGTTGATCAGGTTATTTGATCTAAGCTAATTTATATCTTTCTGAAGGTAGTAGGTAAAAAGTCACAATGGAAAATAAAATCGAATATACAGTCAAGTAAAAAAAGACAAACGACAAGTCTCTGGTTAGACGCGACAAAGCAAAACTATCCAAGTGTAGTGTTATTTGTCCTGACAAATGAGTAAAAAAATCTTAGCTTAATTTAATCAAAACACATTTTATCTAACCTCCATCATCTAAAAATGAGTCAAAAATTACGTCGTTTAGTAACAAAATTTGTCCGTGTTTCTCAAAATCATCGATGGGATAAGCGACAACAAAGTCGTCAGATGAACACGAGACCTAGCTCATTCGATGCGGAAAAATCAGCCGATTCCAACGATATATATAACACAATATCACCAAAAATGTCGCTTATCCCATTTCTCCTTTCAAGCGTCGATATATACTTAATCTTAATGATGGTTCGTCACGATTATCGGAAAAGGTGGCCCTCACTAGAGGAGTACCGCAGGCGTCAATCCTCGGCCCGATCTTATTTATTTTATATTCCGCTGACATTAAGACACATATCACACATTGCAAGTTCCATATTTACGCAGATGATATACAAGTGTACATCTCATGCAAACCAACCGACATTGATATTGCAATAGAAAAGCTTAACATGGATCTCTCGAGAATAGCTACTTGGGCCGCAGAAAACTGTTTATTACTAAACCCACTAAAAACTAAATATCTCATCTTTGGCAGTAAACAACAGCTGGCTAGTCTCAACCCCACGGTCGACGTTACGCTGATGGGTGAACCCATAGAGCGCGTGTACGAAGCACGCAACCTAGGCCTTATAATGGACTGCGAATTACGTTACGAAAAACACATTGCGAACTCAGTCAGAAACTGCTTTTACAAACTCAAAGTGTTATACAAGATAAGGCCATTTATAAACGAAAAATTGCGCACTGTAGCGCGTGACCTTGAGAGTAAGCTCCCTTCCCGGGCCAACCGCGGTGTACCACCTAAACGCTTTGAGTTGTAAGAGAGGCGCGCGGGTAAGTGAGAGGGAGATATAGGATTCTTCCCCGCAGCCCGCCGGACGGTTCGAGAGTCGTGCAAGGTCCGAGCTGCTGTGCGTACACGCGTGCCCTACCTTCCCGCGCTCCTGCGCCCCGCTCGTTTTAATAGTTATTTGGTTATCGTTCTGTTACTTATGTTTGTATCTACCTTTTTACGCGAAGTGAATAATGATTATTACTTTAATCTCATAAAACTGTTCTTATTCCAATACCCACGCCACATATTGGCGCCCCACGTTGGGCGCCAATATGTGGCGTGGGTATTGGAATAAGAACAGTTTTATGAGATTAAAGTCTATAATCATTGTTCACTTCGCGTAAAAAGGTAGATACAAACATAAGTAACAGAACGTTAACCAAATAACTATTAAAACGAGCGGGGCGCGGGAGTCGCGCAAGGTCCGAGCTGCTGTGCGTACACGCGTGCCCTACCTTCCCGCGCTCCCGCGCCCCGCTCGTTTTAATAGTTATTTGGTTAACGTTCTGTTACTTATGTTTGTATCTACCTTTTTACGCGAAGTGAACAATGATTATATACTTTAATCTCATAAAACTGTTCTTATTCCAATACCCACGCCACAGCACTCAATTGGTAGAGTCCCTTATTTTATCTAAATTAAATTACATGGATGCGGTGTTTGGTCCTCGTCTCTTAGCAAAAACAAAACGACTCATCCAACGTGTTCAAAATGCCTGTGCTCGCTCCTGTTTCAGCATTCCGTTAAGAGCCCATGTCACTCCCTTTTTAAATAAACACACCATTCTTAAAATGCAACACCGCCGCAAGCTTCATTTGGCCTGTTTACTTTTCGGAATCCTAAAACATAAAGCCCCTATGTATCTTTTTGAGAAGTTGTCATGGGTGTCGAGTCAAAGGTTACGCGGAACCCGGCAGTGCGGTCTGCAGCTACTAACACCCCGACATGCTTCAGCTGCCTTCAAAGGAAGTTTTCGATATGCAGCAACAAAATGTTGGAATAATATACCACCGCCAATAAGGAACCTGCACAGTACTCAAGGTTTTAGAATTAAGTTAAAAATACATATATATGAGCATCAACAAAAACAAGAAAATTTAAGCCACGACACAAGCTGTATATAATTTGTTCTGTACATACCTATGTCCTTTTTTATTAATTAATCCTCATAATTGTCTTTTATTACTTGCTATCATAGGTACCTACATTAAATTTGTCATATTATTTTTATTTTTCTCATCTCTTGCTACAATACGTTGCCTTAACACTTGTTATGTAAACTGCCCAAAGTGTAACCTGCTCTTGCCTAAACACTTATATGTAACCTGCCCAAAATGTAACCTGCTCTAGCTTCACTCGATGGTCCCAGTGGAAGACCAGCGCTGGCTTCTATGCCAGCATTATGCTGAACTGGAACCATTTCGTGACATAATACCTTTACTACTTTTTGTTTCATGTCTTCTTTTTTGTATTTTTATATGTCACGAATAAAATTAAATGGTTTTCTTTCTTTCTTTCAATATGAACAAAGGGGGGTTTTTATTACTCCGTGTTTTACAAATTTTCATTCAATAAATGTACCTATCGGTCTGACCGTAGGTTTTGCCACAAATTGCGCAACGGTGACGCAAAATCTTCTACGAGTCGGTCGCGCAGAGTGACGCAAAACGGTAACGCAAAATAGTTGAGGTGCACATGATAGCCCGAGACACTTAGGTACGTTTTTTTTTTTTGAAAAACTCAATATCAGGCTAATTTTGTTATGCGGTCTTTGCATGTAATTTTAAGCAGGGACCGGCCCGCTATCCCTTTCAATGGGTTTTGTATGGGTTTTTCGTAAGGATTTACTTACCAAACCCTCTGCCCGTCAAAACCCTTTAAATGTGCTTTTAAAGCGCTATTTCCAAACGATAGCCCATTCTATTAAGCGCTAACCAATACCCTTACTAAACCCTTTAAAGAAGATTACTAGTGTATACGCAATTTTAGACCTTTTGTAGACTTCATAAAACACACGTTACCTTGCGTCCCTTTCGAAGCAAGTAAACAGCCCATTCAACTAAGCGCTAACCCAATACCCTTATAAAACCCTTATTAGTATACGTTACCGACGGCGTATCGTTTGAAGTTACCGCGCGGAGCGGCAAAAGATCTAATACGGTTCGATTTCCTATGGCACACGTTTGTGATTGGTTCGTACAAAAGGGAAAGCTTTATAATAAGCGCTTAAATCGTTAGGGAAACCCTTTCTTAGGGACATCAAGATGAATCAGTTACCATTTACCTATTTCAAAGGGCTACCCTTATCGTTGGGTTCTTCATTCGATAAGGGAAAGTTAATCGTATGGGTTGCCAATTGGAATGGGTGAGCAAATCAAGGGGCTAGCTATATCAAAGGGAAGCCCTTTGAAAGGCTTTTCCCGATGAAAGGGTTGTCCGGTCCCTGATTTTAAGAGACTATATTTTTGAATCCACCTAAATATCGTACCGGAAGGTACTGAAAAAAAAGCACCAATTTTTTCAGCACATATCCTATCACCATTTTTGTGGTGAAAACGTACTCATGCACACTAACTTTAATGACAGCATCCAAAATCAAAAAATATATGTAACAGGAAATAAAAGTTTATAAGTACTTTATTTTCTCAGACGTAGGGTCTGAAATATTACACTTTATTTTAAGAAGAACACCAAACAGACGGTTTTATCTTTCCACATTTTTTGATAGTAGTTTAAAAAAAAAAAAACTTGTAAACAAAAAAACATTTTTTATTTTTTGTAACTTGAACATTGCTGTTTTATGTAAAGTCGAAACCATAATTCGTGAGACAAGCGTGACAATTCATTTTGCACAAGTGTTGCCACAGGTACCCCCTGGCCCCTATTTCACCAAGCTTGACAAGTGCGACAATTGTCTAAATTGCGTGACAATTGTATTTCGTGAAACGGCAAATTGTGATAATCAGGTGACAATTGTCGTGCGTGTAGTCACGATAAGTGGTGTTTCACAAATATGTACATTTTAAATCTATGAATGTAACCGTATGTTGATTGTTGACAGGCGTCGTCGTCCACTATTCTGCCCTGGGGCCGTAGCAAGCAGTGTTGCCAAATCGTACCTTTTAGTACGGTTTTACGTACTATTTTTGACCCTTGCGTACCTTTTTTGTACGCAGCGTACATCGTACTAAAATCGTACTATTTGATGTACGATTGTATTTCAAATTTTTTTTCGTAATGTTGGTTCAGGTTCAGGACAAAATTTCTAATCTGACATTAATGGCCAACATAAAAAAAGTTGCAGTCGGCACTGTTTGCCGGTTGTGACTTTACCTGTGGTTTTTCAAGCTAGGAAACTTAGGAAAGAAAATGCCAATAGAAACGCGGGGTTTTGTTCAACGACAGTAACGACACAACTACTTCAACGTACAATTTTGGTCTCGTATTCTGTATTAAGTAAGCGTAGATCGTAAATTACAAGTAAAATAAAACATTCATTTCACAATACAAAGTGTAAACACTATTTTTGACATTGACAGTGACAAAAGAGGTGGGTACTAAATGTCAATGTCAAGTCAAGCTGACAGTGACAGCTGGCATATCACACACATTTTTTTCCTATGACTTTGTTAAGTTAGCCAATGTCAAGTTGTTTAAAATCTAAATAAAACCGTCGTAAAAATGACGAATTTTCACAATAAAATATTACAATTATAATTTATAACTTTTTTTTACGGAACTTCGTAGTTTGCAATGATTCGATTTGGGAGTGATTTTTTCAATGTGTAACAAAATTGGTTAAATATGACGTCACAACACTAATTTGTTAAAATTATAAAGATATGTACAATATGAATATTGTTTCTTTAAGAAATATATACTAATAAAAAACCGTGCCTTTTTTACCTAAATCGTACCTTTTTTGACGTACGACCGTACATAACCCGGAAGCGCTCTGGCAACACTGGTAGCAAGCTAGGACACAGATATAATGACAGCACGAATAAAACTATTAATACATCAATTCCATATTCTAACGTAAGACTTAACGCTTAAGGTTTAGATAAAAGTGTCCCGTTCCGACTTTTGTTACCTTTTATTACTAAGCGTGTCTGAGAATTTTATCCGGTGTGGCTAGAGTAATGAAATAAATCGTTCAAATCTATTAAGCTGTTCGGAGAAGATCCAGCAACCACCATCAAGAAACTTCCAACCACAGAGTAAACACATGGCCATTATAAGCCTTAATACAAAATAAGAATAAGTGCCCTGCATAGAAACCGGACTATAAGAAACAGCAAAAGACATAGGCATATTTGACCTTTTTCTATTTATGGCATTCATAACGAGTTAGAAAGAGATGTCCTAATAGGTATTCATTCGTTTACCTTCGTGTTGTCACAAGGATCTGTCGACGCTAGTGTTGTTGCTGAGTTAACAATAATATCGATATCGATTCAATTTCGCAGTTGTAATTTGTTCTAAAGGCAAATTTTTCTAATGGCCAAATAAATCCTTTGTTCCACATTTTTTGCAAAATAAAGATATTTGTATTTGTAAGCATGCGGCAGTAAAAAATTCCTTTTTTTACAAGTGTTCATTTAACTTGCAATGTTCCAATGTTAATAATAATAAGTAACTTGTCCATTTAAAAATTTGCAGACCATTTTTCATCTTGTTCCCTGTGTTTAATTGAACTGAAGTTGTTCATGACAAAAAGCCAGACACACAGAGTCATCTATGTGAAAACTTAAGAACTAAGATTATAGTGCCAAATGGTTCTAAAGATGGCGCTGTTACATTCGTTAACTCGCGCTATTAAGATTTCCCCGGCGTTGTTGACCTCTCCAACTTTTTATTGTTTGTTCAGTTCAATTTTGGTTTATTTACGCATTCATTAAAGTTTATTGTTGTGTTAATTAATAGTGGTGTTTTTGTGTAGTATTACGCTCGGTGCGAACAAATTGGTCCTTCGAACCGGATTTAGGGACTCATGGTGTGATTAGGCGAAAGTGGACCCTATGTGACAAAGTGAAGTGACTAAGTGATGTGAAGTGAAAGTGAACCTTATGTGGATTGCTATAAGGACGTGGAGTAAGACTTGTTAGATGTAATTTGGGACTTGTAATAATTTCGTGTAAACAAAAAAAGGACTTAGAATAAATCAGTGAATTTCAACTTAGAATAATTTCTTCAAATTGTGAATACTTGGGACATGTAAAATTTTCGAGTTTAAAAAAGACTCGGTGGTTTTGTAGTAAAAGTTTAACTTAGAATATTTCGTGATTGGAGGACTTTAACTTAGAAATTCAACAGTTCATTGGACATAGAAAAAAAATGGAAGAATTGTGCTTGGTACAAGAAGGGCACTTAGCTGCAATATTGAAAACGTCCGTCAACTTGAGAAAATGTCCAAAATCGAGACTTACAAAAACCTATCTAAGAGTCAGAATAGAGAACTTAGATTCATATTGGAAATCTTTTAGAGAAACCCATGTAGAAATTCTGAAGGCAGCCACAAAAGAAGAGAGGAAAAAGCATGATTATTTTGTCGGTGAAATATTTATGAAAGCTGAAGAGGAATATGTAAATACGAAATCGGACATGGAAGAAATGTGGGAAGAAATACAACAAGAAAAGACAGAAACAGCAAAAACGACGAAAAGTTCATGTCAAGAAGTAAAGTTACCAAAGATAAATATACCAGCCTTCAGTGGAAACTACAACGATTGGGGAACCTTTAAAGATTTATATACGTCTCTTATCCATCAGAACAGCTCATTAAGCAATGTACAGAAGCTTCATTATCTAAAAAGTAGCGTCACAGGTGAAGCGGAACAACTATTGAAACATGTCCAAATTACCGACAAGAACTATCAAGTAGCTTGGGATACATTAAATCAACGCTTTAATAACAAGAGAATGATTGTCAACGCCATTTTAAACAGATTGTTTGGACAGAAAAAGTTAACTTCGGAAACGTCAAAGGGTACAAAGGAGCTTCTTGATACTACGACAGAGTGCCTTAACAATTTGAAGAATAATAATATAAACACTGAAAACTGGGATCCTATAATTATTCATCTGACAGTTGGTAAGCTAGATCATGATTCACACAAGCTATGGGAAGAAGAGTTAAAATCGTTATCGTTCGACAAGCTGCCAATATTGCAAGACTTAACTACGTTTTTAGAGGGAAGATTTAGAGTTTTGGAAATGATACACGCTTCACAATTGAAAGATAAACCTAGCCTAAAAGCAAAGACATTTCATGCAACTAATTCCACTTCAAATACTGAGACAAACACAGAATGCGCCTACTGTAAAGAAAATCACTATCTGTACAAATGCCATGAGTTTGCTAAACTTGATCCAGAGAAACGCTCCGAGTACGTACAAGGTCAAGGTCTATGCTTCAATTGCTTATGGCCTGGACACAGTGTGAGATTTTGTAAACGTAATACTTCGTGTCTGCGTTGTAAACGACGACATCACACACTACTGCACAGCACAAACCCGAGATCAGGTTTACCTGAAAATACAAACACAATAAATGAACAACAAGGAAACGTCACAGCACCTACAGTCAACACGGTAGCCCATGTCACGACACAAGGTCAAGTGACACTATTAGCGACAGCCATAGTTCACATTCTGACGAGTAGAGGACCTCAAATTGCCCGAGCTCTCATCGATCCCTGCTCGCAAGAATCCTTCATTAGTGAAGATATAGCTCAAAAACTACAGCTGAAACGAATTAGTGTCAATGGTAAAGTAACAGGTGTTGGGAATATGTCGACCCCAATCAAATACGCGGCGGAGCTAGAAATAGCATCGAGAGTAAACCAGAAGTTTAAATTACACTGCACCGCTTACGTAATAAAACATGTGACAGACGTAATGCCCGTTGTGAAGATGAACTGTCAAAATTGGACTCAACTACATGGTTTGGAATTAGCCGATCCAACGTATCACACCCCAGGAAAGATAGATCTGTTACTGGGTGTGAATGTCTACACGGACATTCTGATGAACGGTGTACTGAAAGGCATACCCGGGACACCTATAGCACAACAGACCTACTTAGGCTGGATATTATCAGGAGGTGTATCCGTTGAAGAACACGGAAAGAATGGTAACATTGTTAGCATGCATCTAAATGTATCCCTCGACAACATGCTGCAAAGATTCTGGGAATCGGAGACAATAGAAACTGACAAAAAACACACTCTTACCTCTCACGAAGCCAGAGCGGAAGAGATATACAAGAAGACACTCGCAAGAGATATTGATGGAAGATACATTGTCGGTTTACCCTTTGCACGAGACACTCCGATTATACCAACAAACTCGAGAAATATAGCCTTGAAACGTTTACAATGTTTAGAAAGAAAACTAGCTAACAATGCTAAACTGAAAGATGAATATGATAAAGTGTTGAAAGAATACCTTACCTTAAACCATATGAAACCGGTAAATGAAGAGCAAATTGAAAGTAACGCAGTTTACTTACCACATCACGCAGTCGTACGGGAAAGCAGAGAAACAACAAAGGTACGGGTGGTATTCGATGCATCATGCCAGGGCTCTAATGGAGTATCACTTAATGACGAGTTGCTTATTGGGCCGTCGTTACTAGAAGAATTACGCGATATAATTATGAGATGGAGGACTCACAAGGTGTGCTTTGTAGCAGACTTGGTAAAAATGTATCGACAGATTCAAGTGCAAGAGAGTGATACAAACTATCAAAGAATCCTGTATAGATTTAAACCTGGTGATGAAGTTCAGGACTTCAAGCTACTTACGGTCACGTTCGGTACTGCATCTGCACCATACCTAGCTATAAGAACGCTAAAGCAGTTGGCCATAGATGAGGGAGAAGCTTACCCTATTGCGCGTGAAATATTAAACAAAGATTTTTATATGGATGATGTGCTTTCCGGTTTTGATGATGAAGTAACAGCTATTGTGGCACTGAAACAATTACAACAAATAATGGGCAAAGGAGGATTCGACTTACAAAAGTGGTCTTCAAATAGTCAAGTTTTTATGGAAGCTGTAGATCCTGAAAAGAGAACAAACTTAAATGAACTAGATGTGCATAGAAAGGAATCCATAAAAACACTAGGAATAATCTGGGAAGTAAATATAGATAATCTGAAGGTAGCACAAACTCCTTTAGAAAACAACACTCATGAGGTGATAACCAAACGACAAATATTACGCCAGATAGCATCACTTTTTGATCCTTTGGGTTGGTTAGCACCTGTGATAATAGTCGCCAAAATCCTAATGCAAAAGTTATGGTTGGCAAAGCTCGACTGGGACCAAGAACTACCAGAAGATCTCAAAGAGTCATGGACGAATTACAAAGAAGACTTACCTGTATTAGCAGAGATAAAGATTGAGAGATGGATGGGAACCGCAAGATCGAGTCAAGTCGTCGAATTGCACGGATTTGCTGATGCCTCTATGGCTGCTTATGCTGCGGTGGTGTATTGTAGAGTAATACAATCAGATGGACAAATACGTGTGTCTTTGGTCACGGCAAAAACTAAGGTTGCACCATTAAAAGAACTTACTTTACCCCGACTAGAGTTATGCGGAGCCACTCTAATGTGTAAATTGATGAAGCATGTGATGAAAACTTTAAATATTCAGTTAGAGAAAACGTATGCATGGACCGATTCAAAGATAGTATTGGCCTGGATCAAGGGAGATCCAAATCGTTGGACCCCTTTTGTAAAAAACAGAGTAATTGAGATTCGAAATACTCTAGACACCCACTGGTTATATGTCAACACAAAAGATAATCCAGCTGATCCAGCATCCAGAGGCATATCACCCAGCAAGCTTAAAAATCATGAAATTTGGTGGAATGGTCCAGAATATTTACGACAGTCAGATTTTCGAATACCAACGGAGTCTGTCCCGGTAACAACATTGGAGCAACGAACGTCAAGTA
Source organism: Tortrix viridana (assembly GCA_963241965.1). NCBI lineage: Eukaryota > Metazoa > Arthropoda > Insecta > Lepidoptera > Tortricidae > Tortrix > Tortrix viridana. The sequence continues at coordinate 8,437,767 of OY725193.1, read as the reverse complement.
AAAGTCTTGCTTCTAAATTTGACGACAAAGAGGAAGACGAGACGATCATGGTACCACATTCATATCGGCGGAAAAAACATTACTTCAAATGTGGACACAAGGCAGAAACGACCTACCTGATGAACTAAAAGAGATTTTGGATAATCGAGGAACGAGATGGAGGTATATTCCACTGGCATCCCCTAACTTTGGTGGATTATGGGAGGCAGGCGTAAAGTCTACCAAATACCATCTCAAACGCATCATGGGAGAGTCAACATTAACTTTTGAGGAGCTGACTACAGTCCTAACACAAATCGAAGCTTGTTTGAATTCACGGCCACTGGCACCACTGGGTGATGAGTTAGATTATCTCACCCCCGGTCATTTTTTGGTTGGAGAACCATTAATCATTCCTTTAGATAGAAATTACCAACAGCAGAACATGTGCAGTCTGTCCAGATGGCAATTGACGCAAAGAATGTTTAGAGATTTCTGGACTCGTTGGCAATCGGAATACTTGTCACGACTACAACAACGTCCAAAATGGCGTAACCCACAGAAGGACTTAGAACATGGAGAGCTAGTCTTAGTGAAGGATACACGACTGCCTCCCGCCACCTGGAAGTTAGGCCGAATCGAGAAAAAGTATTCAGGCTCAGACGGTTTAACCCGAATGTATGATGTGCGAACCACAGCTGGCATCATTCAACGTTCGATCAGCAAACTATGTCGTCTGCCAGATTAAGCAAGGTTAAGATTGTCCTTGGCGGCGGAGAATGTTCATGACAAAAAGCCAGACACACAGAGTCATCTATGTGAAAACTTAAGAACTAAGATTATAGTGCCAAATGGTTCTAAAGATGGCGCTGTTACATTCGTTAACTCGCGCTATTAAGATTTCCCCGGCGTTGTTGACCTCTCCAACTTTTTATTGTTTGTTCAGTTCAATTTTGGTTTATTTACGCATTCATTAAAGTTTATTATTGTGTTAATTAATAGTGGTGTTTTTGTGCAGTATTACGCTCGGTGCGAACAGAAGTTTGGAATACTTATGTAAACCCGATGACAATGTAATATTATTGTGTCAACGAATAGATCTGATGATAGAACCGGAAGGTGGCAACAGGATCCTCAGCTGTACTTAACGTAGACCCACCGAGATAAGACTCTTTAGTTTGGTCTTGATAATTTGATAATTACAGTGAAAAAAAATACTGTCGTCAAAAAAAACTTTTCCCAAAATAAAATTTTGACAGCAGCATTTTGTCATGTGAAAGAAAACGAAAGAGCTAAAATTTATCTTACAGAAAGTGTTATCTGGAGATAAAAAAAAACAGCCCTTAAACATTATATTTACGTTATTATGCTAAACGTTAGCAGCTTAAAGTTATATATTTGACGTTTTTTGTTCAAAGCAGGTCAAGGATATTTCAAATATGTTCAATAATTCAACAATGTTTTATTTAGAATATTGGGGCTGGAGATAGCAACCAACCAAAAAAGGGTGACAGGAATACTCGCGTGACTGTCTGTTCCTTTGCTATAGTTTGCTGTATCTTTTCGGTATCATATTTTCCCTGCCTACTCGCCGAATCCGTTGTGCTATCAAGTTCTCATTTCTTGGAAATCTGAAAATATTTATTATATTCACAACACTGTCAAACTAATAAAGCTACTAAATGTAACGTAAAAGTCACCTTGACACAAAATTAACTATTCGTGTATCGACTTTTTACTATGGTAGTACTGGAGGTTCGTGTAGGGGTCCAATGGCGGGCCCATAGCAGTCCATTCAAATTTGACGTCCAAAACCTTTTGTCAACACGAAGGAAAACGAAAGAATAGGGATAACTCTTTCTAACTCGTTATGAATGATATAAGTAGAAAAAGGTCAAATATATGTCTTTTGCTGTTTCTTATAGTCCGGTTTCTATGCAGGGTACTTATTTTGTGGTGAAACCAAAAGGTGAAAATAAAAACTCGTCGATTTTTTAATGCATTTTCACGCATACATTTTCATGTTGTAAGTAAACCGATTTCAATGTAATGAGCGATTTTGGTATATTCAGCAAGAACTTAGGCATTTGCATTCCAATAAAACTGATGATGAAGATCAGAAATGACCACCGGAACTCCTTCATAATAAGTATAAATTACATTTAATAATTTACTGCCGCATTCAGCGACGTCAATTAATTTTCAAGTTTGATTAAAGTTGCTGCGTCTTATTCTATTGCTACAGCAAAGAAAGTGACAGCAGCAACTTAAATCAAACTTAAAAGTTAATTGACGTTTTTTAAAAGAAGGATATTGGAGATTATAGAGAACAGAAGAGGAGGAATGATTGGCCATTTATTGCGGCACGACAAGCTTATCAAAAACATTATAGAGGGAAAGATTGAAGGCAGGAGAGAGAGAGGAAGACCAAGAAGAAGCTACATGGACCAAATTAAGGAGAAGGTGCAGGTCGTGTCGTATAAAGAGGTCAAGGAGCTGGCAGAGAGGAGAGAGGAATGGAAATTGCTCCACCGACAAGAACAGAGCTCTTAAATTAAGAGAGAGAATATAGAAGTAAAGGATCCTATTGGTAGACTGTCCAGCATAGCTACTTTACCTTTGAAGATATTACCAAAGTATTAATATGTACTAATACATAAATCCTCAGATGACATCAGACCACATCTTGTATTTTCTCGCTTGTCACTCAAGCTTTCGGCACACCAAACGCGTGTCAGGCGCGTCGCGCTTTGAACGCGGGCCCGCGCATGTTGTAAAACAACAAATCAAATTGAACCCAGCACACCAAAAAGTAACGCGTGCCTGCGCAGGGCACGCGTTCGAGCTGCTTCGCGCACGCGACGCGCCGCAGACAACTCGGGCAGCGCGTCGCGTGGCGTGCGCGTAGCAGGCGCGTCGCGCGCGCTGGCACGCGTCGCGTCAGCGCGGCGTCGGCGCAGGTACTAGTCGTCGTATTTTTTACAAACGCGTGGTGGGGGTACGCGCGCGCCGCGCAGCATGTCTCACCGAACGCAGCAGCGAGGCGTGCGCAGCGCTGGCACGCGTTCGAAACGCGTTGAAGCTGCCGCCTGCCTGCGGTGTGCCGGGTGTTGCGGCGCTCACGCCACGCGACGCGACGCGACGCGCCTGACACGCGTTTGGTGTGCCGAAAGCTTTAGTGTATCTTTACTGTTACAGACCAGTTTGAAAGAGAGATCCAAGGATCAAAGAAGTTACAAATAACTTGTACTTGCTGTCCAGAGTCCTTAAAAATCCTGCAAGAAGTCATAGGTATCATATGTAGAAACCCTTGTGTGTAATATAAAAATCTCATACTCTGTGTACAATTTATTTCAATTAAACAAAAAAGATCGTTTTGGACAGTTTTATTTATAATAATAAAGAGAGGATAAATTGATGACACATGAATTTTCTTCCGCACTACATACTGTATATTTTCTTTTAGAAAAATATATAGTGGCTGGTGCGCGCGACTAGGCCGAGCGAACTATACTGTGCAAAACAGCCATCCGCAGTGCACGCAGCAAACATACTGAGGCACCATGGAGCTCTCTATGGACAAAAATCCACTGCTCCAATCCAATGTTCGCTCGGGGCGCGGCGCGTGCGTTTGCTTCGGCCGAGACACGTCCGCACTAACCGAGCATTTGCTGCGCGAGGCAGCCTCGGCGAGGCTGCTCTCTAACCCCCTTACTAATAAACGTTGAGTAACGGCTGAGTAGTTATACAATGCTTTGTCCTTATCTGTCATTGTGACATTTGAATTCGACAGATAAGGACAAAGCATTGTATAACTACTCAGCCGTTACTCAACGTTTATTAGTAAGGGGGCAAGTGTGGAACTGTAGACCCGGCTAACGTCTCCGCGCGGAGGCGCGGTACCGTGTGAACCGTGTCAACGCTCTCGGCGGATTATCGTCATACAAATTTTCAATCCGCTCGACCGTGCTCCATCGCGCCGCTCCCGTGTGTTCGTCGCCATAGTGACATTATGCTTGTGGCAAACTTGTTCTGGGCATATTTTACACTTCGTGGCACAATTATTGTAGGTACATACATAGCTATTGATAACGCCTCCACCCGTATGTTTCGCTAGCACATCTGAAAAAACGATGTATACTTATACCAGATAAAAAGCTGAAGTTTTGTATAAACATAACCTCAAAAAAATGTATTGCAAGAAAAAATATTAGCTTATTAAATTGTTTTGAAACTTAAAAGAATTTTTTGATTAGTTTGTTAAATCGTATTGCCTTTTATGAAATTATAATCACCTGGAAAGTTACACATTCTGAACTCGGCCGAACAAAAATCGTGATTCACCGCTTAGGTACTGTACTTAATTTCGGCAAATTTGAAATGCCTGCCTTAAAAGGTTGTCTTCACGCTGGATCTTTGTATATTCATTTGCTGACGTAGTTTGTAAATTATGTATAAAAAACGCAAGTGTAATCAAGTTCAATTCTTTGTTTACTTTCTCCGTTTCTCGAGGAACAATAACACTGACAGTGACATTAGTTATCTATGGTTATTTGCTCACTTCAAGCGCGTCACACACGGAGCTATAATTTATATTTTGGTATATTAATATATATTATAGCCAGGCATCTTAAGATATATTTTCGTATAGTTTAGGTGTATTTTCCGTACTAGTTGACAGAGTTATAGCTGCGTGTGTGGACTCGGTCAACTAGTACGGAAAATATATCGTAATATACCGACCTATAATATATATTATAGCTCCGTGTGTGACGCGCTTTACGCGATCCGCTTGATCGTCTCCGAACATCATAATAAGTTGGAAGAAAAATAATATTTAATTACTCTAGCAACGTTTTATTCGTGCTGTCATTATATCTGTGTCCTAGCTTGCTACGGCTCCTGCTAAGGTAAAAGGCAGTATTTTACACAAAACTACTGTAATGATTGCAACCTCATTACTGGGTAATAAGGCTGCAATTGCTACAGTAGTTTTGTGTAAATTACTGCCTTTTACCTTAGCAGGGCAGCATTGCCGCCTATAAAAAAAATCAAAAATAACTGTATTTTTCTTTTTAAAATGCATTGCCTAATTTCAGGCAAATAATAAAGCTGATACTGGCTTTTCGATTTGGCTGTATGGCTTGTGCGCTATTTTTACACGGCCATTTTGACTTTTAAAAAACCAAACATTCTTACTGAGTTTTTTTTATTTTGAAGGCTAATGTTCTTCTCTACTCTCTCTCTCTCTCTGTTCTTTTTTAAAAGCAAAAATATTTCGAGCATGTTTGAGAAAATGTATTTTTATATATACTAGTGTTTATTTTTTAATTTTAAAATGCAGTGTTTGTGTTTTTGAAGCGATCGTTTTCCGAGTGTGTCAGAGTAAATATAATTACCAATTACAAAAATGTATAGGTATTTAATTACACTGATGCTTTATTATAAATTGGCTATTTAACAAACGCTCAAGATCCGCTTTAATTTTAAATAGATAGTTGTACTTATACCACTGGCTGAATACGAATACCTTTGCTTACTTTAAATGAAACTTATTTAAAACAATTAAACTATTTCCCGCGCTTTTAGGGCAATACAAATAAATCATTTCGCAACATTTGCAAATCCCTTCATGCACCATTTCTAAAAGTGTCTTGATTAAAAACATTGCAATGTGGATATAACGAAAGAAATAACAGTATTAAAATTGATTTCCGACAATAAAACAGTACTATTTGGTAAATTTGACAACAATTTAACATACGACATGAAAATTAAGAAATGGAAAGAAATAGCTGAAAAGTTGAAAGAAATAGGTATATATGACAAAGACTGGAAATATTTAAAAGACAACGTGGCAAAATTGCAGGAAGAGAACTATAGTAAGTAAAGAGTTATTAAGTGTTAAGTGAAGAGTTATTCTGCAAGTAATTGGAATATGTATAGAGTAGACGAATTTATTGCTGCGAATTATTTTTCTGTAGACTCGGTAGTGGTTACAAAATCTTGTAACGTTATCACTACTAAATTAATGTACTTAACAATTTCCAAACAATATTACCATATCCACTATAAACTTGTGTGTATTCATCAAGCAGAGGTATATTTTAACAAAATATGGTTGAAATTTAATATAAGGGCCTTGAGTTATTTTGATAGTTTATCTAGTGATTTTCAAAGGAGAAATTTGTTCTTTCTCTATATGTTCTTCTGTACGAGAACGCGTCTAAATCGCTATCGCTGCTGTCACTACTACTGCTTTCACGGAGAGCCATTTAGTAACTAAGTAGGTAACAATGAAAACAATACAATTGTAACGCAAGCCTGACACAGCTCTAATCTCATGTCAAGAATTACCGACAAATCTGCAAATATGTCGTCTTGGAAAAACTAATCTTGTTTCACAACATAATTGTCCTTAAATTAAAGTACGGACAATTGTAACAAGTTTACTATCATGATTAAACTACAATTGTAGATAATTCTTCATTATGCCATACAATAAAATGTTTATGAAACGAAGTATTAGTCAACTTTGACATATTTTCATAGAAATCAAAATGAGAATTTGTCTACTTGTCATCTGTCATTTGACAATTGTCACGTGATAATTGTCAAAATGTCACCTGACATATGTCACTGACAATTGTAACTTGGTGAAATAGGGGCCAGGGTAGAGCTGTTCGTATCGATATAAAAAATACGGCTTTGGTTTGTTGAGGTTGCATAGTGTAGGTACCTTTGTAGATTTATATCGGCTGCTTACAGCTGGTCACAGTATAAATAGAACAGTAGTTTGTTTTTGGCCCTTTAGGAGATGCTGATACCTATTGCCGCTCGGGAGCCTACGGTTGTCCAAACTTGTTCTATTTACTTTGATCTATCATCATTGTATTTTTTATAATTTACACAAACATGAAGTTTAGTTTAGTTTAGTTTAGTTTAGTTTATTTATTCATCAATGTAATATTACAATATATAACGCATTGCATGTCAAATATACGAAATTACATTGAGATCGTCAACACAAATAAAATAAAATAGTTAATGAATATCATGAATTTTAAAATTAAAAAATAAAACAAAATTAATACAATAAACTTAACTAGTAAATGGTCACTTATCCGAAGTCAAATTACAACAAAATATATCAATACCTAATAATAATGATAAGATAACAATATTAATAATTTATGTTGTATAAATTAATTTACGGAGTATAATGGATTATCCAATAAAAGGTTTCTCAGCTGGTGTTTCAATGTTTCGTCGCATTGTTCATTTTTAAGTTTGGCGGGTAGATGTTCATAGTAGGTGGGACCGATGACGCGCGGGTTCTTACCTGCAAGTGCCATGCGACGGGGAACTGTTCTCAAACGCCCGGTGTGGCGGAGCTCCTTGCCAAGATAGTTATTAACGCGTGCAAAAGAGGAAACATTATTTCTTACGAACATAATTATCTGGAATACATAAACCGAGTAGTGCGTCAATATGCGGTGCGTCACGAAGAGGCTCCTGCAGGAGTGTCTGGGTTTCACCCCGGCTAACGTACGTAAGGCACGCTTTTGCACAAGCATTATCCTGTTGGCGTCCCTGGAGTTTCCCCATAGGAGCGTTCCGAAGTATAAATATTGCTAGGTACCTAATTTTAATTATTTTACTCACATACGTTAACTGTTGACACTTAATAATTATGTTTATAGGTATGTGATATGTAAATTTCTTTTCGACATCTTTCGATAATGCCGCTTTCGTGCACCCATACACGGAACAATACAAACGACTTTGACGTGAAGACATTAAATTTTTACAAAAATTCGGACTTAGCAGACCATATACTCGAGTCGATACTGATTATCGATATCGGCCACATCACTATTTATATTGCTATTAACGTATATTGCGGTTCTTTTATCGATTATGTTGCTCATGCACGTGCTAGATCGGTCGAGGACGTACTCCGGACTTCAAACTGGTCTCCGTGCTCCTCCAGCGCTCTGAACTTCACGGGGACCCCTTTGCGGGCTCCGGTGAATGTGTACCTGGGGTCGAGCTCAGTTGTTTCCTCGTTGTATGTTACTTCGTAATTAAAGAGAATCTTTGAGACCACCAACTTGACGCAGAATTGGCCCATTTTCATTCCTGAAATATATAGAATTTAAAATACATAATAAAGAAACAACTGTCCGAATGCTGTGTTCTTGCAATATATGTCTTTGTCTTTGAAAATCTTTGACTAACCTTTTGACCTATTTTAAATACCCGACATCAAAAATAGGGAGATTATGTGTTAATTTTAGTTTGTTTGTTTATTTATAATTATAATATAACGATTGATAAACTTATAAATTACACTACTGATTTTAATCATTCTAACTATGTATATATGTGTTGGTACAGAATATACTAGACTTACCAACGCACTTCCTTGGACCGGCTCCAAAGGCCACGAAGGTATCGGAGACCATTTCCCCAGCAGCAAACCGGTCAGGGTTGAAGAGTTCAGGCTCGGGGAAGTACTTGGGGTCTTCTTGCAACCCGTATAGCGAGATGTAGATGGCAGTTCCTTTTTCGATGATGATGTCAGTACCAGGTAGCTGTAAAAAAGAATCTGATAAAATAATCCTTTCACATATGCTGCTCGGAAATATTGCAAAAAATAGACTAGGACAGGGTCACCAAACATCATTTATATGCACAGGCCAAGAATATGTCTGCCGTCCTGTTAGCTGATTTTTCGACAACATTGTTGTCAGGAGCAATGAAAATCAATTATACATTTTTTTTTTATATTATAGTTCCATTAGTCTAGCAGTTTTGTACTTTTTACATGGAAAGTATTTCGAAGTTAATGAAACTTTAATGGGTTGACAATCTCAAAGACCTGAGATACCGCATTTTTTCCAAAGCCCAAATGTCAACTTGCCAGACTGCCACCAACCAGAAAGTATGTATTAATAGGAATTCAGAGCAGGTGACCAGGCAGGCAAATGTGGAAATAACATTACAACAGGCTCTCGGTCAGCGGACCCCAATAACAAATCAGCTGTATCTCCGTTAATATTCGCCCTGGAAACCCGGTTCACCAACAAAATCTTAGGAGAGTTAATGCTCTTCAACTTTGTTATGCAATGTGGTTCACAAAATATGCTAATTTAAGAGATCAAAATTAATACAAAATATTAAGATAAAAAAGTCATCGATAGCTGGGATGCTGCTACCTTTAAAAATAATAATTCATTTTAGAAGTGAAAAGAGGAAATAGGAAGAGGAATGTTGGGCATTGCAAACAGGATATTGTCTTGTGAATCTTGTGATGTAGTGATACAATCATTCTCACAACAACGAAAAGGCAAAACTGGTAAGTAAATAATTTGCTGCCTTACGTAACTTTGTCTTATGGAAGTCCAAAATAAAAAGCTAAATCCGTCTCTGAAAATATTTTACTTTCTTTTTAAAACAAGCTTACCAAGTCGCGCAATCCTTCTGACCCTAAGGAACATTATTGATGTTGTCAATGTTCCACAACACACGCTGCATACACAGTTGTGTACGACTGTCATGAAGTAAAATTTTAATGACAATAATTTTTGTTTTATCTTTTCGCAGGGGGTTTACTATGCATGCACGAGATAAATTGACAGGTGCTAGGGAAATTCAAGGGTAAACCGCTAGTACCTACCTTGTAGTCTGCCTTGGCTATCCTGTCCAGTATGGGCACGGGGGAGTGCAGCCGCATGCCCTCGTAGACGCACTGGTCCAGGTACTTCATGCTGTTGAACGCCGCGTAGGACCAGCCGTGCCGCTGGACCGCGCGCCGGACGTCATCCCGGGCACGACTCTGCACATTAAGTATGTACTACTCTGTCAAGAAAGTACCGGGAAAAGATCAATAATACACAAACTGTTTGTTAATCATCCAAATTTATTTTATCACCTTCAAAGTATGCTCCTTCAGAAACGATACACTTACGCCAACGAATAATCCAATCATCAAAACATTTTTTAAACGCTGTTTCCGGAATTGAATTCAGTTCTCGGCGCGAATTCTCCTTTATGTCTTCTACCGATTGAAAACGGGTGCCACGAAGCGCCACTCCGAAGCTTGTTGACTAGTTTGCATGTCAAACTCGTAAACCCACGTCTCGTCACCAGTAACAATGCGTTTCATGAATGTTGGGTCGGAATTGACTCGTTCTAGCATGTCCTCAGCGACTCTCATGCGATTGAGTTTTTGGAGAAAATTCAGGTCTTTTGGGACTAGCCGAGCGGTAACATGTTTCATACCCAAATGATTAGTTAAAATAGTACGGATCGACTCGTGAGATACAGAAAGTTCGGCGGCTATCTCTCTCAAAGTTGAATGAGGATTTTCAGTCACTATTTCCTTCACTTTTGCGATGTTAACTTCAGTTGCAGACGTTGATGGCCTACCAGAGCGAGGCAAATCTTCCATCACATCTCGACCGCTTTTGAACGCTTTGTACCACTCATAAACACGTGTTTTTGATAAAGTCGAATCACCGTAAGCCTTCTGTAACATTTTCAGTGACTCCGAACACGAAATTCCATTGGCGATGCAAAATTTAAGACAAACTCTTTGTTCAATGTTTTTGTCCATTATGAAATTCGCACTACACACTAGATATGATATAACTAAAAACAGCACTGTATTTAATATAAATAACAGATGCAACTCAAACTCCGCGCCAAAATAGAAAACAGTTGTGCCAATCTAACAACAACAAAAAAAACAAAAATTTGAATTTGGAACCATAAACAAATCATCCATTCCCGATACTTTGTTGACTGAATGTATGTATTTACAATGTATGAAGACTTAAGGTACAATTCCATTACTGACCGCTATGCCGCTTGCGGTCACGGCCGACCGCAGCGACACTACTGGATTATATGGTTTTTACCAGACTACGGCAAAGCCAAAAGGAAGGGTAATGATTTTAGCAGTCATGTATGTTTGTATTTACGGAAGTTCCGTTTTTGCGCCTATAGATCCTACTCATCCGATTTTGATAAATGAGTATAGTCCGGGTGACATTTTATTCGAACAAAATCAATATGATAAAAAAAAATTATAATATGAGCGTTTATGAATACTCGTACTACTAGCGCCATCTAAAAAGTTAAAAAACTAAAACCCGACTACGAAAAAATAGTAATACAAGTATGGACCTTTTTAGTGTTTTATGCTATTTACTACCACGTCCTATCCTCTATCTGATACAGAATAAAACCACTTCTACTGCTCATATGATCCAAGAAATTGGCAGCAGGAATCACCTGTGAATGGAACTCCATCCATTGTGATCGCCAACCTGCCTCCTAGCAAGCTATTCAAAATATTATTCGTAGTCGAAGGCCAAACTGTAACGCACGATGCTGTAATAATTCTTGGCCTTCGACTACGAATAATATTTTGAATAGCTTGCTAGGAGGCTATAGCGTTTATGGTATTTCTGCAATTAAATTGAACAATTGCATTCCAAAAGTATTATTTTTTGAACTGATTTTTTTAATACTGTGCGCGCTGGGCCGCCGCGCGAGCACGGCTACTGACTAATGTGGCGCTCGAGTAACTGTTTTTCCAACACCAAGTATTTTCTCCGCTACATTGAGGTGAAAAAATGTGTGTTTCACACGGCAGCAAAGTTATTTGGGTCTCGAGGCCTTGAATCCTGCGTTACGCTCAGGATTCTATTTTTGAACCACTCGCTAGGCTCGTAGTTCAATTTTAGAACCCTTCGCTGGCACAGGATTCAATAATGGCTCTCGCTCCATATAATATTATAACAACTATTGTTGTTGCATGAATCGTTACCACGCCCAATGTAGTAGAAGAAGAAGAAGAAGAAAACATTTATTCACAACAACGAACACAGTAAGAAATTAAAATAACATGAAGATACACAGCAAAGTTGTCGCGGTCGCAGCAACATGGTCCCAACTCAGCTTGTGCTGGCTGTAAAGCCAACGCTGGTCTTCCGTTGAGACCGCTCGGTGAGAACACGGAAGGTGACACAAAAAATACATTTAAAGTGACAGACAAAACGCGAAACAGCAAAAGTAAAAAAAGGAAAAGAAAACAAAATAACAAAAAACAACAAGCAACATACAGCGCCCAGGCGGCAAGCCTTTCTTATCTATGCGCATGCATGCCAGTAGAAGCCGTCAGTGGTGGTGTCCTTTCACCTGGTATTGTGGATGTCTCGCCAGCTCCATGAGCGTGAACGTGGCCGCGTTCGCGCTGGACTCGAACCCGGAAAAGAACATTCCCGTCTGATTCAGCAGATTCTCTCCTTCGAATCCTAGATAAAATTTATATTTTTTTTCGATAGTCGTCATCCTAAAGATCAAGGAACTGCGGCTCTTTTATTTTTATTCCCTCTAATATTTTAGTTTTTTTTTTTTAATTATTAAGTTGACATTTGTAAACTTTAATGACCGACAAGCTTGTTGCCTTCGTACTTAAGGAAAAAGAAAAAAAAACTCACTTCTATATCTGTCAAACTTTAATGTATGACAAGTGCTGCCACCTAGAGAGTTGTGGTTGAACTAAAGCTATACTATATATACGTACCTAGGCATGTACAGTTTACCACCAGTTTATATTGCGACTCTCCATAGAACCGTTTCATAATAAAGTGACGTCTATTTTGTGCCTCTCAGTATGTCACTTTATTATGACGCGGTTCTATGGTGTCACAATAACAAAGTATTCAGCAATATATTTAATAATGAGAGAACTCAGAGAAACGCATTTCCGCACAGACAACGCTTGACTGACTGACATTGGACGGACACATGTTTGACAGTTGACGTTTTGTATTTTCATCAACACTCCAGAGGTCGCTACCGTCAATGAAAATGGGAACCATTCTAAGTTTGCCCCCTGCCTTGACTTGACAATGACAGATATTATAGAAGTGACAGTTTTTTTTTTTCTTTTTCATTAAGTACGAAGGCAACAAGCTTGTCGGTCATTAAAGTTTACAAATGTCAACTTAATAACTAAAAAAAATATTTTTAAAATATTAGAGGAAATAAAAATAAAAGAGCTGCAGTTTCTTGATCTTAAGGATGACGACTATCGAAAAAAAATATAATTTACACCTCTTCCAAAAACTTTACCTACCCAAATCCCGTAAACTTCATGGTCCGCCCCCATTAACTCTGGACAAGTCATTTTTTGTAATCCTAAACTATGGGACTAAAAATAAAAAATAAAATACCAGGAAACCAGGCGTGCGGCAGAGGACGACGCACTTTCACAATAAATAAAGATCTAAGCGATTTGGGATACAACGTAAATGTTTAACTAAAACAAGTAGGCACCTTAACTAAATAATCATCAAAATATTATGTAAATAATAATATATGGTCACTTAAAATTCTAAAAATAAATCAAATTTGTATTGGCGTGGAGTTTGTACTTGTGTTTAAAAGCTTGCTTTGAACGGTTTGAAGGTAGAAGACTGATCAACTCAATCTGACCTGATGTTAAGTGAAATTCATGGGTAGGGCCGGAAATACCGATGAAAGAAACGAAGAGTAGAAACTCAATAGTAGTAATACTGTCGAAGCGTAATGTTTTGTGCAAACGAATGGTATTCCAAAGCTCAGAAGTGTTTGCGGATATAAGATGGCAGAAGCTTGACTTCCAAAGCGGAGCTTTTAAAAGAATTGTAGAGTCTAATTAAGTAACACAGATGAGCGAAAAGTGAATTCAAACGCAGTTTGAATAAATAAAAGGAGCTTAACGCTTTGTGTGAATGAATGGTATTCCGAAGCTCCAAAGTTTTTGCAAGATGAAGAACAAGCGTGGCAGTATCTTGATTTCCAATCTGGAGCTTTTGGGGGAGGATGAGACTTTCTAAAGACATAATTATTAAGGCCTTCAGAAGTTCCGATGGCCTGGTAAAATAAACAGTATTCCGCTATATGGGAGCGGCACTAGACCTGATCCTCGAGGTATCCTGACAGAGGACGCCTTTCGACGAATGTGACGGTTATGACAATGAACACATTAATTAATGCATTAATTGCAAACTTTACATAACTTTAACGTGATACTTTTCCCACTTACTATAAAGCGGGTCCTGCTTTCCGTTCTTCAGATGTATTATAGAATCTAGGAAGTCTCCTCTTCTTTCTTCCGTTTTCTCTCTTTGTGCCAGAGCGCTCCAGAACACTTGCTTCACGCACTTGAAGTCAAAGAGTACGACGGGCCCGAACCAGTCCACCAGCTTTGGCACGAAGAACACCAACACGAGAGCCACCATGCGCTTGAAGCCGCTGAAGAAATTCGAAACTAAAACAGAATAATAATGAAGAGTACAGTTTCTTATAATGTAAAATGGGGTGAATAGAAAACGTTGGGTAAACAGAGACTTTTTAAAGAAAGTTTTGTGGTTGAAATATAATATAGTAACACTTGTAAATACTTCTCTTTAACGATTTTATTTTCAAGAGCAACATTTTTCATTATTCTGGTAGCACTTGACAGCCGTGAAGCTGGAGATGACCATTACATTCACAATGATTTTAGCTGGTGCAAACTTTTCAAAGTAAAATTAAAGAAGCGTCAGGATCATGAAATAAGCAAGACAAGTGACATGCATTACTTAGTGACTCTTACATAAATAGGTGAATAATAAAATAAGCACACGCTACACGGTTTTAAACCACAGTCTCTACCAACGTGACCTTGGGAGAAGCGAGCTGCTACACGGTTTCAAACAAGCATATTTGTTTGAAGCGACGCCTTTCTGCTAAGGGCGTTTAAAGGTCATAGGAAATTTGGTTTAAACCATGACTGTCTGAACGGTTTTAAACCGTTATCTAAAATCGTGTAGCACACGCTGTAAGTTTTCGTTTTCTTTGTTTACTAACTCTAATTTAAAAAAACTTACTATCTTTGGTATACTCAGCATGAGGATCAGTAAACGAATCCGTTTTGGTCCCCAAAGCTACGGTAGCAATCAAATCTGTTGCATTAAGGTAGCTCAACTTCTGTACATCCAACACGTTAACTCCTTTCTTCCGGTTCTTTTCAATGTGATTCAGCATATTTTCCCCTGTCTCCAACATTAAAGGAACCATTTTCTTTAGCTTAGCTACGCTGAAGGTTGGATTGATCTTGTGTCTCACATACCTCCACGTTGGATTTCTTAACCCGAAAAGGTTTCTCATTCCAATACTTTCTAGTTCCCTGTTTCCTGCAAAATTTCTGTCCGAAAAGTTGTCAAAATCGCGAATGAGAATTTGCTTGATAAGTTCAGGATCTCGCAGCATGAGACACGGCTTGTAGAAGATATAAAAACCAAGGGCTTTCCAGTCGTCTTTTGCTTTTTTATATATCTCTCCCAAATGGGTGCCTGGAGAAGTTTTGAAGACTATGCCGTTTTTAAAATCGCCAAATAGCCAGTGACTGTCGGTTAATTGGTTTACCCCGCGTTTAGACCAGTAGCACAGCTTCTTTTTTGAATAGAAGTACATCATGGTGGCAATGACAGCGGGTGCAATAATTAAGAAAATGAGACTCACAAAAATCATTGTTGTTATTGTCCAGAATAATATTAGATTATGTAGATTACCTAAGTATGTAGGTATGTATGTACTTTCCGCAGGTGCTTATAACATCTACCGTATCGGGGAGTGCTATCGACCTAGAACAAAAAGTAATTTCTCACTCAACATACCAGAAATAGTAAAATATAAGTAGGTACCTACTCGTAATAATTGAGGACCCGCAGTCCCCTAGATTTCATTCGCGTGGTAGACGAAAAAACAAAGTACTTAGTACAATCAAAACTGACATTATTGGGTTGGGTTTGATATTATTATTTTTTATTCAAAGAAATTTAATATTAAAAAAAAACCGGTTAAGTGCGAGTCGGACTCGCGCACCGAGGGTTCCGTACAAACTTGTAGGCATGTAAACAGT
The DNA here is from genome assembly GCA_963241965.1 of Tortrix viridana. Taxonomy (NCBI): domain Eukaryota; kingdom Metazoa; phylum Arthropoda; class Insecta; order Lepidoptera; family Tortricidae; genus Tortrix; species Tortrix viridana. Next base: position 8,421,824 of record OY725193.1, on the reverse strand, counting down.
TCGTAAATCACGAGAATAGTATCAGATCTTAGTATTTGATAATAATTTCAACTAGATACCGCCACGCGTTCCTGAGAAAAAGGGTCTTGACAGACACACAGACAGACAGACAGACGGACAACAAAGTGATCATCTAAGGGTTCCGTTTTTTTCATTTGAGTTACGGAACCCTAAAAACCATATCCTTAACAATATTATAAATACTTAAGCCTTACCCCGCTGCCGGCGGCACCCGTAAGGTGCTTAATTTGATTATTTTTAACCGACTTAAAAAAAGGAGACTGTTGACCCGTACGTATGTATGTATGTATGTATGTATGTATGTTTGTATCTTTACACACTTTTTATGTATCGTGTACGGTTTTCTTTTAAAATGGAAAATACCGCGCTCCCACTTTCGAGGGCGCGGGGGGGTGACGCCCGCCCGGGATAGAGTTGATAAAAATGTAACTTTGCTCTATAACCTACATGAAACAAATGAGATTAATAAAATATTTTTTTTTTATTTAGAATTAAAATTTTATCTTTACTTATTGTCACCCTACGCCTGATTAACTGTTTTGTCTTATACTTATAATTGAGCCCTTAGCCAAGATGCCCATCGCTAACTAGCGTTTCTATTCTTTTAGTTTTTAAACCAATCGCATCACTGGTATACCACGTGACTCTCCGTATGACGTGATCTACCAATGACGCGATTGGTTTAAAAACTAAACGAATAGAAACGCTAGTTAGCGATGGGCATCTTGGCCGAGGGCTCTGACGCTCGAACTTGGTCCGGCCAGGACTAAGTCCGAGCGTCTGTTACAAGTATTAACTGACGTATTATGTACAGTCACACCACGGGATTGTTGAGCCACCATAGAACCCTGTCATAATGACAAAGTCAAGTCACGCAGAAGAAATTACGTCAAAATTTATCGTCGACTTTCTGTGAGAAGGTTGTATAGTGGCTCAACAATCCCGTGTTGTGACTGTACCTCAAGAAATGTAGGGTGACCATGAAGTTACTTAGTATTATCTAAGTTTTTGTTATTAATTAAATAATTCGGCAATGAAGTAATTAATACAACACAAGCTTTTAACTTTTATTTTGTCTAGGTATTAAGAAAAATTGATTCCTGTTTACTAATACAAATTCGCCGTGTATATTATATTGTTCCAAAATATTGATAAAAAAAGCCGTGATAGCCTAATGGTTCGACCTGCCGACTTAAGCAGAGAGTCGTGGGCTCGCACCTCTAAGTTTTTCGGAATTTATGTGCAATATATTTTGCACATAAATTCCGAAAAAGATTTTTAAATTTACCATGAGCTTTTTCGGTGAAGGAAAACATCGTGAGGAAACCTGCACACACCTGCAAAGCAATTTGACGGTGTGTGCGAAGTGGAGTTCTGCTTTCACTTCTCTTCGTCTCGTATCGCGCTTACAGCAGAACGCCGAATTAGGTGTGTGCCACTGCGCATGGCTTATTTATCGGTGCGTGGTAAATTCGATTGTAAATATACTACGTCAACGCTTAAGGGGGCGCACTAGGCAAATTTCACTTTTTTAGTAAGAATTTTTTGAATCATATAGCGTGGATAGTAAAAAATAATACTCAAATCATCCTAGGTCAGTCAAGTCGGCTTTTAGGATGATTTGAATAGGTGTTATATTTTACTTTTTTTGGAGTCGGTTCATTGTTAAACATTAAATTTTCATTTGCTAGTTTTTAGGACCACTGACAGCAGACCACTAAATACCTACTACATCTGAATCTATGGAAACCTAATGAATATGAAAGTAATGATCAAGCGTATTGTGCGTACCTAATAGTCATGAGCTCCGGACTACTCGCACCACGTTGGTGGTTGTGGCTGATGAAAGCTCCCAAGAGCCGCAGACGGCGGGTTCGAAGCGTCGCTTAGTGACTCTCGAGAGCGTTGAAATATGAACACCGATGAATTTCCGTGCACTTATTTATTGCACTTATGTACAATTGAGTCACAACTATGGATGACAAAATTAATTGCGTCCGCACGCGTTGAACAACAAGATAAGAAGGGGTTGAATGATAGATTGAACTTATAAACTTTTGACATTATTACATTCACTGCTTTCTATCGGTTAGAAATAGACCAATGACACGCATAGGCTGGTGACATACACAAACGCTGTAAGATTAAGACGGTACACAATGACAAATGAAAAACATGTTAATTTTCAATTAACACGTATTATCAAGCGTATTTCATTGTAAAGGGGTCATTCTACTATTGTAGGGCTAATTATTATTATTAAAACGTCGCTTAACGTGTATGTATATCGAGGGTTGCGTGGTAAAACCCGATAAGTTGAGATAATGAATCATGCAAAATTGAAGCTTCTTAAAACGCCTTCGAAATTCAATATTCTAGAACAAATTATGTTTACTTATCGGGTTTTACCTCGCAACCCTCGATATTAAAAGTCATAATTTTCAAGTAAACTGGATAATCTTATGAATGCACACTATTTTCAGGTTCTGGTAACCTGAATAACGTTTTATGGCAGATTATGTGGGGCTAGGTGAAAAAAAGGCTATTATGGTAACGCAGTGGTCGTTATTTGCAAGGGGACGCGGGGACTGGTAACGCAGTGGTATAATTTGAGCAGTAAATTCGTGTTTATATACAAAAACAACAAAAAATATGGGTAAATTTATAATAAAAGAGAATAATAAAAGGCATTGCAAGTTCAGATGAGTCGGTTAGCTAATACTTAAGATAAAATATTTATCACCTCACTAGCTCGGAAAGCCCATTTTTATTCATTAAAAACAGATAGCAAAACTGCATTTAATCCACACGAGTGCAAAGAATATTTGAAATCCAAAAGTTTAAATTGTCTGATCAAATCAGGTGGTTCGGACGCTAAAATAATTTAATATTGAATTGTATTCAATTAAAAACATATACCTAGGTAGTGCAAACAATTTTATTATATGATTAAGACCTTAAAACGCTTAAAATCTAACTTTTTTTTTTATTTTGGTCCATCTATTTTAATTATTCTGAACGCACCTCAAGTAAGTAACAGTGCAAACTCAAAATTCATGAGAACTCATGAAGGCTGATTTTACGTATTTCAGTTGTTTTTATTAAGTAGTATTTTCCTCGCTTTAGTGAGGTGAAAAGATTTGTGTCACACACGGCTGCAAAGTTATTTTACGTCTCGTGTGTTGCAAAACTCGCTACGCTCAGGATTCTATTAATGAACCACTCGCTTCGCTCAGGATTCTATTTTCGAACTACTCGCTTCGCTCGTGGTTCAACCATAGAATCTATTTGCTGGCTTGTAGTTCAACCTTAGAATCCATTCGCTAGCTAGTGTTTCAATTCCACACTCGCGGTTAAAATTCAACTTTGCACCCTTGTATAACAAATAACAATTTAAGGACCTAAGCACTTTATTTTCTCAGACGTAGGGTCTGAAATACCACACTTTATTTTAAGAAGGACACCAAACAGACGGTTTCATCTTTACACATGTTTTTATAGTAGTTTAAGAAAAAAAAACTTATAAACAAAAAAAACATTTTTTATTTTTCGTAACTTGAACATAGCTGTTTTATGTAAAGTCGAAACCATAATTTATGAGACAAGCTTGACAATTCATTTTGCACAAGTGTTGCCACAGGTACACCCTGGTAGTGCTGTTCGTATCGATATAAAATACGGCTTTGGTTTGTTGAGGTTGTATGCAACCTCAACAAACCAAAGCCGTATCGTATATACATACAAGGTGGGCCAAAAGAAGTCATCCGATATTGTTTGACTCTCTTTTTTTGAATTGTTACGCAAAAAAATAGACACGATTATTCCGCGTTCTTGGGGAGTGTATCGCTCCATGGCTTGTTCACTTGTATTTTGCATCTGTCAAGTCCACAAATGTCAAAACAGATTTGACATTGGCGAATTTGCAAAAATGAGAGCATCTTCCAATAGGGTGATTTCTTTTGGCCCACCTTGTATATATCGTGTAGGTACCTTTGTAGATTTATATCGGCTGCTTACAGCTGGTCACAGTATAAATAGAACAGTAGTTTGTCTCCGGCCCTTTAGGAGATTCTGATACCTATTGCCGCTCGGGCGCCTAGGGTTGTCCAAACTTGTTCTATTTACTTTGATCTATCATCATTGTATTTTTTATAATTTACACAAACATGAAGTACCGAAGTATAAATATTGTTAGGTACCTAATTTTAATTATTTTACTTACATACGTTAACTTTTTTTAATTTATTATTTCAAAGCGTACATAACAAGTAATCATGCCAAGTTAACCCGCCAAACTGACAAGACAGTTTGTTGGCGAGATCGCGCTCACATTACATTTTCTGCTATGCATGCACCCAAATTACAAATTAACTAAGTAAGTATACATTTTAATATTATTATTTGTTATATTAATATTTATTTCATATCAATATTTAATGTATTTTCTTAATATTATGCTATGTTGACACTAAATTATTATGTTTATAAGTATGTGAAATGTAAATTCCTTTTCGACATCTTTCGATAATGCCGCTTTCGTGCACCCATACACGGAACAATACAAACGAATCTTACGTGAAGATTTTTTACAAAAATTTCGACTTAGCAAACCATATAGTCGAGTGGATACTGATTATCGATATCGGCCACATCACTATTTAATTTCGTCTAATTTTCTCACTTACTCACTTTAAAATAGTAGTTAACTGAATATCGTAAAAAAATCTTATAACATTAAATGTTTTAGAAGGACCATTAATAATTAGGTAATATTCACGAATGATTTTAAAAGTATTTTATTCAGTATTTAAAATCATAACCGAAGCTCTTGCTATAGCGCGAAGTTTCATGATGTTTATTTTTCCAGAGCATGTGCGGGGCAACTCATCCAGAAAACAAATACCTCTCAGTTGTAAAAAATCCGGTAATTTCTTTTCTACAGCGGTATTAATATCATCCTCTGTCACCTGAAATTATAGTCAGGATTTAATTTCGAACTTATAAATTTTTTGAATTATAATTTTAAAAAAATCTGTTAAAAACTTACTCGCACCCCAGGAACAGTGGTAATAAATGCCACCGGCACTTCAAAGAGCTCCGAGTGTGGCTGAGGAACGACTGCTGCTTCTGATACGCCCGGAACTTCCTTTATTATGTTAACGAATACTGAAGTTGGTGCTTTACGACGAATATTTGATATACAATCATTTATTCTTTCAAGAATAAAGAAATCGCCATCGGTATCATAATATCCTAAATCTCCAGTGTGGTACCACCCTGAAAAACAGTCAAATTATCGGAAACAATGGTAAACTATTATAGGTAATAGTACCTACATTTAGATGCTAGTGCGAAAAGTACGCCATTACTTCACAAGCACCGAGATATCTTGCCACGAGCCGTAGGCGAGTTAAGTCGACAAAATGATATCGGCCAAGCGGCCGCCGCCAGAATTGATGACAATGATGACCATACGGGCCCAATTTATGGCATTTTCCATCACTCTTGCCAGAACTACTGGCAATAGGTTCTCGCATTGTCGGATATTCTCTTTGAGGGCTTCAAGAGTCTGAGGCTTGTTGACCCGTGACTTCAAGAAACCCCACAAAAAGAAGTCTGAAACGGAAAACCGGGCGATCTTGCCGGCCAGTTGAGTGCAAATGACCAAAACGAGAGATTAGGCGAAAATAAAACAATTATTCCGCGCCATTGAGGAGTAAAGTGATTCATGTTTTGTTGATGTGTTTTGGTATCTATTGACTTCACAAATGTCAAAGCAGAACTGATATTTTTTTAAATTATAGCATTGTTCGATAGGCTGATGAGTTTTGTGCCACCTTGTACGATATCAAAGTCACCCTTGAAGCATGTCAAAAATGAGGGGTTTTTTGTTTTGGAGTTTTTATAACCTATTTTTCTGAAACTATATGAATAAACTAATTATATGTATGTAGTTTGCGCTCGCATATGAAACAAATAAAAGTTATGTCGCGAAATAGCTCATTTATATTTGACGCATAGCACAGAATCAATGATTAAAAAAAATATGAAAGTCGCCCCGTTGTTTGAAAGTCACCCCATTTTACCACTACCTAATGTACCTATGTAATTATACATAAGTTTTACTGTTATAGGAAGGTACTATAGTAAATGAATAACTACTTCGATTGATGATACTTTTATTGATTTTATACTTCTTAATTATAAGTTATAATATTAGGTGTTAGCAGCTGAAATGCCTTAGGGCGACTACAACATTCTACTGATTATTTTTAATTCTTAATTATTTTTTTTATGTTTAAAAGAATTACAAATAAACGTGACATAACGTATATAAATGCAATAAGTTATAAATGCAAACTTTTTGCAGTACAGTACCTTTTGAATCAACAGCTTCTTCAGTTGCTTCCGGGTTGTTCCAGTAGCAAGTCATCATCTTTGGGGTACGGCAGTAGAGCTCTCCTTCTTTATTAGCTTCTAAAGTTTTTTTAGTTACTGGATCAATTATTTTTATTTCAACATTCGCCATTACTCTACCGGCTGACGTTATTTTTTTTGGATCTAGTTTACTTGTCAGCATGGCTCCTGATTCAGTGCTGCCTATTAAAATAATATGCAAAGACCATAAATATTAGTTAATTTTCTATTCAAAGTTATCTAAGCTGATTTTCGGTAGGTATATAAACGGTCATTCTCCAGACGCACATTTTTGCTTGTTTTCACTCTTTATACATAAGGTAAACGCAGGTATCAACGACCCATCAAAAATCTGCAGGTATTACCGACCCATTAGTGTAATTCGATTTTTTTACGTTTCTGCTACTATTTGAGCTGCAGTTAATAGAAAAAATGCACGCTTTTGTTCGTTGAGCATCATATAATCTTACGTTAGAGTGCGTGGCAGTGCGAAAAGGACATAAAACAGATCAGTTTCTGTGCGAAAGGCGTGGACGCAGCTCATGTCATACTGGCCCTTGTTTCTTTCAAAGTCAAAGTTAAATATTTATTCAGTAAATTGGCCACATACGGGCTCTTTTACACGTCAGTAATATAGAGTGAATCTACCAGCGCTTCGGACAAGACCATCATTGCGGAGAAGAAGCGCCGCAAGAAAGCCGCTTTAGGGAAGTATCTAACTTTTCTCCTTAAGATATTTAATACATATAAACGATGCCTATAATTATCGTGTAGAGTCAAGTGTATTCGTGTATGCGTAAATTCTCGTTTTTGTATCGCATTTTATTTAAAAAAAGGCATTTTATATGATAAAACTAACAATTAAAATAGGGCGGTAATAGCTTCTTCAGTTTTAGTAGTGGAAGCCATTATCGACCCATAAGTCGTTAATGGCTGCCATGTAGTGTTTCGTTTTTATATCTTTTCTGCTGAAATTTGACAAAAACATAAGTATTCGTATAAACCATTTTAATTCCTATCAATCAGCTATTGTACAAATCTATTAGCGATATATAATATTTTATCTAATTTTCTTTTTTTAGGGTTTTGAATTTACCGAAATAAACTACATTATTTATTCATAGTTAAGTATAGCATAGAAACAATAATAAAATACTCATTTTTGAATAATACAGTGTGCTTATATTAATACGTTTTGTTATTTAAATTAATTAAGGGCTCTTTTACAGTCTGAAAACCACCGTTTGTAAATATAACGTACTTTTTAATAATAATAATAAATAATTCTTTATTTAGGTATTGACCCATTTCTTACATAACAAATTAACAAATTTAATACTCTAATCTAAATCTAATAATTATATTTTGAAGGCGGACACTTCGCTCCTAAGATAGGAAGTCGTGCACACCTTCAAAATATCATTATTGTCCGATCCGCTCAGTCTCGAGAGAAATGACCAGTGTCTCTTACGCAATACTGCGAAGAAGTCATCCACTCTATTCGCGGCAAACATGCCAGACGCGCTACACCTCCACGGCAGCCGCAGCATCGTACGGAACGCGTTGTTGTATTGTACTCGAAGTCTATCAAAGGATCGCTTAGTGTACTTATACCATAACTGGCTGGTGTAGAATGCCTGACAGTAAGCCCCGAACAAAGTTATTTTGACTTGATTTGAGCACTGAGCAAATCGGCGCGCCAACATGTTGCTTTTAATAGCAATGGACCGTCGCTGACGTTCAAGGTCGTCGTCATCTTTCAGTTTCTCATTAAGTATATGCCCCAGGTATTTGAAACTTGAGACAATTTTTAATTGTGTTCCATTAAGCTTTACTGGTGGGATGACACCCGGTCCCTGACCGTACCTGAATACCATTAACTCTGATTTGCTTACATTGTAATTTAGCCCATGTGCCTTCGCATAGCGCTCACATATAGAAACAAGTATACGCATACCCGTGACAGAGGGGCTCAGCAGGACCATGTCGTCCGCATAACTTAGGTTGTTGGCGCAAACGCCGGCTACGTGACATCCGACTGCGGCTCTGCTGAGCTCCTCTATCAGATCATTGACGTACAGATTGAACAGAACCGGCGATGTCAAACCACCCTGTCTTACTCCACAGTTCAGTTTATATTCTTTTGAATTAGCGCTTCCCCACTTTATAGTATTAACTTGGTTATCGTACCAGTATCCCAGCAGACCAGCTATTTGTTTCGGCACGCCAGCATTTGACACTTTCTTCCACAGTAAATTGTAGTCGATTGTGTCAAAAGCGCGGCTCAGATCTAAGAAGCATGCGTATACAGATGTTTTTTTCTTAACATAACGTCTTACAGTATTTTTGAGGCAAAATATAGCCATGTCTGTTGAGAGGCCCGGACGGAACCCAAACTGAGCATCATTTAAGTGTATACGTTCACTAATTACAGGATTAATCAGCCTTTCTAGGATCTTTGAGAGGACCGTGGCTAATGATATAGGTCGGTAATTTGACGGATCGCTGAGATCGCCGGTTCTGTTCTTAACAATTGGCACCACACACGTTCTCATACATTCGTCCGGCAGATAACAATGCGCTAAACACAAATTAAATAGTAATGCAATTTTTTGGTGCAGCAACGGACCCCCGTACAGAACATGTTCGATACTCAGACCGTCGTGACCAGGCGACTTCCCGCGCTTCATTTTCCGAACACAATCATAAACCATATGTGGAGTAATGACCAGTCCCGGGCCGGCCCGCGGGTCACCGCGGTCCTGCCCAGCATCGGTCACGTTCACGTTAAGAGGCGCCGCGTGTTTGACCAGTTTCTCTACTCTAAATTGATTTATAAACATATTTGCTATCTCTTTTTCATTTTGTAATCCACTTACTGAGATTGGTCTACTTTGTTTGAAACTTAATTTACTTGTTTCCTTCCAAAACTGACTGAATTCACCTGCTGATCTAAGCGACGCAATTATGTCCATTTTAATTTTATCTTGGTTACGTTGACACCAACTTAGCTTATTTTTAAACAGTTTTCTTTTACTGGTCATTTCTTCATACACGCTTCCTGACGTTGGAGACCCGTGCAACAACCATGCTTTATGCGCTTCGCGTGCGCTTGTGTACAATGGTAGGACATGATGGTTCCATCCAATTACTTTATTCCTATGACGTTTACTGACGCATGTTAATTTTGCCGCGGACTGAATTGATGTAATTATTTCCTGGTAATAATTATTAATCAATTATGTGTGCATTCGATTGTTACACGTTTCTCCACATAGGTCACTTGATATATTAATATTCACATTTTTCAAATAATTCGCACATAAATTGTTATATTCTACTTTTTGCTCATTATCTCTGTGACCCCATATGACCTTATTAGTGGTCTTAGGACACGGGGTCGCCTTTATTTGAATAAGATTTAAATCACACTCAATAAGAAGGGGATAGTGGTCTGACCAATAAACGTCATATAACACACGCGCACTACAACATAGATCGTACGCACACTTCGTAGCCACACAGTGATCCAACCAGCTTGTAGTTCCTTGTACAGTCACCACACGGGATTGTTGAGCCACCATAGAACCCTGTCATAATGACCACGTCAAGTCACTCCAAAGAAATTACGTCAAAATTTTCCGTCGACTTTCTGTGAGAGGGTTCTATAGTGGCTCAACAATCCCGTGTGGTGACTGTACATCACTTTTAAACGTATATGTGCTAGATGACTCACCGATTAGTTCGATATCCGCACATACCCAGCTTTGTTCCTTACAATAAGTTCGCAACTCCTTTCCAAACGGAGCACGAATGCCAGCATTAAAATCACCAAGCACCAAAACACACTCACTACCGTTATCCTCTATTATAGCACTTATCTGACCCAAACACTCAGTAAACAGCGGCAAGTTATCCGCGCAGTCCGTGGGCATATAAACCGACATTATAATAATTTTACGATTACCCGGCAGCTCAGCGCAAACAGCTGCGATGCGTTTCGATCCGCTATTAATAACAGAAACATTTGTAAACATACTTTTTCTCCACATCACCGCTACACCGCCATATGGTCTACCTTTTAGAGGCCCGAGAGATGTATCCACAGCTGATATCCCATGGTAACCATATTCTGGGCTGATTTGGCTTAAGAAATCAAGGTCATCAGGTAAAAGCCATAATTCTTGAAGTGCAATTATATCGTTCCCCTTACTTAACTCCTGCACGTTAGGAAGAGATCGCTTAATCCCTTTACAATTAAATGATATTAATTTTGTTCCAGTTTTATCCATTATTTTATATAATTTGGTTTTCGGTTTTTATCAGATTTCTTTGACATGCTGCTTTTAAATATATATTTTCTGTACACTATTCCCGTAGGCCAAAACCCGTCACTCAGAAACGTGTCCATTTTGTCGGCTTGTATTTTCACTAGAAATGAGTTAAATGATGTCTCATAATACGGCTTCAGAATCTCGACTTTTAATGCTGATTCTCCCTTGCTAGTGATATATTCCGTTATATTTTCGGACGTAATCTCCTTCTTCGCGCGTGAAATGTACAAAGTCGTTGTACTAGGGGCCGCTTGAAGCTTTTCGTTTGATTCTCCATTTCCTCTTCTATTTTTATTACTTTGTTTTGGCTTCCTTGTATTTTTAGATACCAGTTCATATCCTTCAGAATCAACTTGCTTTGGTTTTGGTTTTGTCGTCGATTGCGGTTTCGAAACAACGATATTTCGATAAGAAGGAGTAACGTTATTTTGCAACCTCTCATTATTTTCTACAAGAGAGGGCAACGCTGGTGGGCCCCACTCGCTTAGGTGAGTCGGATAATCGACTTTATTTTCTTCATCGTGTGGTTCAATTTGTAATGCCTGTTGCGGCGTAGCAACCAGCGTGGGTCGACCCGCAGCGCCAATGGTGCAAGGTGGCGATGTACCCACATGTTCACAAATATGCACGTCCAACGGTTCTCGTACACTATCGCACCCAAGTTGCGGTCGAGTAATTGATCTTTTAACTTTATTCAGTTCCTGCTTAACTTTTGTTAATTCCTCTTTATTTGTTTCCTCTGTGTATCTTAATATATTAATCTCTGAACGCAAAGTTGCCAACTCCTGCAAAATTCGAGTAACATCCAAATCGTCAAAGGTAATTGGTGGAATTTTATGGAGATCTTTCGCAACAAATACCGGCATTTTATTTGCATCACTTTCTTTCAATACTTTTATCATGTCCTGTAAATTTTTCGATGCCTTTCCATCTCCTTTTCTTGTAAGTGTCGGTATATCTGAATATTCACGTAATTTAGCTATTGCCGATAAGATTTCACTTTCTGTGAAATTGGTTACACATATTCGGATTAACGTCGGCTCATCAATTACATTGATACGATTCGTGAGATAGCACAGTACTTCGTTTAGCACCAACGATTGTTCACTTTCACTACCCATCATTCAAACTTATCGGAAGGGTTGTACAGTCATTAGTACAGCAATGACATTTTACTTAATCGCGCGCGTCTTAACTCAGTGAATGACAACTGACAACGATAGTCGGTTATACATTTTATGTCCATACCAACATATTCTATTACCGACCCATATGAGTCGGTAATGGCAACAATGAGAAGCTATTACCGATTCTACACAACTTATTTTATTTACTTACAATCGGTAATAGCTGCATATAAATCGTTAATAGCTTCACAGCCGTTACTATGGGTCGGTAATAGAGACAATCGACTTACCCACTTTATGAATTATTTTTTACAAGATAATACTTTATTTTAAAGCATTTAATATCGTAAATATAAACTTAATATTACCATATAAAAATAAAAAAAGTAAATCCGACGGCTACCAATATTCTTAATTATTATGATCGATTTGGAAATTTTCTTAGGGGGGTCGTTAATACCTGCGTTTACCTTATACAATTTTAGATTTTAGCATATCTTATATTTTTTTAACGTAGAAGGTATTCGTATTGAGCTATACATGAATTTTCAAGTATACAACACGGGATTGTTGAGCCACTAGAGAACAGAAAATCGACGGTAAATTTTGACGTAATTTCTTTTGAGTGAAAAAGAAATTACGTCAGGTAGAAAAAAAAAACAAATTATCACATTCTTCTAATTGACACGTCGCGTCCTAATACCCAAATTACTTACATACCACTTTCTCCTTATGATATACTACTCTGTCAAGAAAGTACCGGGAAAAGATCAATAATACACAAACTGTTTGTTAATCATCCAAATTTATTTTATCACCTTCAAAGTATGCTCCTTCAGAAACGATACACTTACGCCAACGAATAATCCAATCATCAAAACATTTTTTAAACGCTGTTTCCGGAATTGAATTCAGTTCTCGGCACGAATTCTCCTTTATGTCTTCTACCGATTGAAAACGGGTGCCACGAAGTGGTAATTTGAGTTTAGGAAAAAGAAAGAAGTCGGCAGGAGCCATATCTGGTGAATATGGTGGTTGCTCGATGGTATTTGTTGAGTGTTTGGTCAAAAATTCTTTCACAATGATGGCCTTGTGCGAAGGCGCATTATCGTGGTGCAAAATCCAAGAATTTTCATTCCACAAATCTGGCCTTTTTCGTCGAATTTGCTCTCTTAAATGCCGCATAACGCTCAAATAATATTCTTTATTTACCGTTTGACCTTCCGGCAAGAATTCCGAGTGCACAACACCGCGATAGTCAAAGAAAACAGTCAACATGACTTTGACTTTTGATCGACTTTGGCGTGGTTTCTTCGGTTTCGGTTCAGTTGGAAGGCGCCACTCCGAAGCTTGTTGACTAGTTTGCATGTCAAACTCGTAAACCCACGTCTCGTCACCAGTAACAATGCGTTTCATGAATGTTGGGTCGGAATTGACTCGTTCTAGCATGTCCTCAGCGACTCTCATGCGATTGAGTTTTTGGAGAAAATTCAGGTCTTTTGGGACTAGCCGAGCGGTAACATGTTTCATACCCAAATGATTAGTTAAAATAGTACGGATCGACTCGTGAGATACAGAAAGTTCGGCGGCTATCTCTCTCAAAGTTGAATGAGGATTTTCAGTCACTATTTCCTTCACTTTTGCGATGTTAACTTCAGTTGCAGACGTTGATGGCCTACCAGAGCGAGGCAAATCTTCCATCACATCTCGACCGCTTTTGAACGCTTTGTACCACTCATAAACACGTGTTTTTGATAAAGTCGAATCACCGTAAGCCTTCTGTAACATTTTCAGTGACTCCGAACACGAAATTCCATTGGCGATGCAAAATTTAAGACAAACTCTTTGTTCAATGTTTTTGTCCATTATGAAATTCGCAATACACACTAGATATGATATAACTAAAAACAGCACTGTATTTAATATAAATAACAGATGCAACTCAAACTCCGCGCCAAAATAGAAAACAGTTGTGCCAATCTAACAACAACAAAAAAAACAAAAATTTGAATTTGGAACCATAAACAAATCATCCATTCCCGATACTTTGTTGACTGAATGTACATGAAGAAAAATAAATGTAAGCAAGTTTATTAAACAAAATAATACTTAGATGTTTTCATTACGAAAAAAATACCTAGTAAATACAGTAATATATCACTAAGATATCATATACAGTAACTTTGTCTCGAGACGTATGCTATATCCGGATTTTTAATCTCACGGAAAAAATGTAAACAAAGATACGTCACTGTCAAAGTGACATTTCAGGGGATCTCAAAGTATGGGCGGGTCAATTTCCAGGCGTTTCAACCGCTGTCAATAGTGTCTTTTAATATATTGACGAAATCAACGGTTCTGCTACTGTTTACAGTTGCAGAACCGTGGGTGTAGTTTCTATTAGCATCAGAAGTTGGCCAATTATAATAAACGTGCTTAAATGTGTTTGACAACATGTTTTTCTCCATCTCCGATAAAGAGCAAAGACGTGGTCGTTTCTTCACAGGAGACAACATATAGTCTTCCTTTGACCGAGAAGAACTCGGACCAGGGTCCATCCTTCCACACAACAGTGAACGAAAAACAACGGAAAACGTAACAATGAGCAACCTAACAACAAATAACAATTTAACAGAACAGTCACTGGAAAGCGATTACGGGATCACGGGAGCATTCAATCTAGAATGTTCAGTGAAGTGAGTGACGTCTCACGTTAAGCGGCCCACAACTTCATGAACCGGGTGTAACGAGACATTGATACCAGCGCAATAAATAAATTATGCATACGAAAACAGTCTTCTCTCTTAAAATTAATATAACAAAGAGTTTATGTCAAAATAAAGTTTGGCATCAACAAATTAAATTATTTTATCTTGATTATAATATACATTTTACTTATACAAAGTCGATTTCTTAAAAATGTGTTAAGTATAAATATCCTGAATGTTTCAAATTTTTTTTGTTAACGGCAACACCTTTGTTTACATTTTTTCCGTGAGATTAAAAATTCGGATATAATTGACGCGTTGCGTTCGTTTATGACCATAAAGTACTCTGAAGTTCGGCACGGATCTCGCTAATGCATTTCGTGCTTAAGCCGACAATCGTCCCCAAAGCCCCGTGCGGGATAGTCGTGTCAGTGGTGTACGTACCGTGAACAACGAATGCAAGTATCTAATTCACGCGTTTTGCTTCTCAAATTTTCTAATTGAGATGTTCACATTTTAAAAATCAACAAGCGATTCTGAAGCTCTGTTAATTATTGTATACATTAAAGATCGCATTATTTAATAGCTGCTAGATTTTGTAGTTTATTACATGTACCTATAGGTACATGCAACAAGTTATTTTATATTTTCAAGAAAACTTAATGCACACGTTTAATTCACGCGTTAAAAATGTACGCGTTAATTATAAAATTAGTAGTGAAAGTGTTTAGAATAATTATCGGTGGTGGCGTATTGGTACATAAAATGCTTTTTAGGGTTCCATAGTCAAACTACGAACCCTTATAGTTTCGCCATGTCCGTCTGTCTGTCCGTGAGTATGTCCGTCTGTCTGTCTGTCTGTCTATCCGTCCGCGGCTTAGCTCAGAGACTCTTAGTAGTAAAAAGTTGTAATTTATTATACCTACAAACTAAATTAGTTAGTGTGGGGTGTCGTTGGATAGGTCTTTCAAATTGGGTTTGTGAAAACAATTTTTGATTAAGGGGTCCGTTTGTAAAATATTAAGCTTTAAAGTGCTAATTTTTATTTTAGAGTAGAGCTTCCCCCCCTCCCCCCCCCCCCCCCCCCCGACAGCCAAAACTACAAAAATCAGAAAAATATCTGAATTGAATTTTAAAGGGAAACTATAACGAATAAGTAGACTTTATTGGTTCTTGAGTTACAGACGATTAAAATGTTTATACCTACCAAAAATCAGCTAAGTTTGAATAGAAAATTAGCTAACATTTATGTTTTTTTTGGAGATTGTTGTTTGAGTTTGTTGTAATGGCGACGGAACCCTACACTAAGCATGGTCCAACATGCTCTTGCCCGGTTTTTATTTCTTCTTCTTGATTTTTGCGTCCTTACAAAAAATATAAATTGACTATGTATGGACCCGCCATCGTTCTTCATATTATGTATAAATTTTAACATAATAAAGACTGCTAACAAAACGTTTTTGTTTAAATTAAAAAAATATTATCAAATTTATGTAATAAACGCGTCGTTTTTCTAATTCGCACGTCATGCAAAAGTAAACTATTCTAATTAACGCGTCGCTTTCCTAATACATTGCCTTATTTTTGTTGTAATTAATTAACCTTTAATAATTATTAAGTGCCCTATAAACATTTAAGTTTGAATGATCGATATGTACACAAATCTGGAGAATGACCGTAAACATTTTAGTCGTCTGTAACTCAAGAACCAATCATGTGTACCTAGTTGTTAAAATAATTTTAATCTTTTGAGTCCTAAAACTGAAATAGACCTAGAGGAGGATAGAGGATTCAAAAAATCACAATATTTTTTTGAATATTCCAAAAATTTTAAAGACTCATTTAAGAGTTTAGAATTTGTAAAACGTAAAATAATAAAAAAACCTTTTAGTAGTTTACAATACTTTATCCACACTCATATCCCTCGTCACTCGATCAAAGTGGTTAGGTCGCGCGTGGCGCGTTAGGTGACCAAATTGAATTATTATGGCTTTTAAAATTAAATAATCTAAGTATAAATAAAATAAAGTTTTTTTTTTAAATACATACTGTAACGAGGTATAACTTGTGCATTTTTAAACTGTTCATGCAAAAATTCAACGCTTTCTTTGTCAGCAATTCCGCCACCGTAAGTCACCATTTCAATTGACGAACAATCGTACTTCCATAAATCTGGCGCTCTCATTAATCTGAAAACTGAGCTTATTATTATCCAAAGCCGAGTGACCTGAAAAAATAATAAATATTGTAGTTTTTTAAATAATTTATTTTACACAGTCCTGATGGTGTTATCAGGACTTAAAGAGGCTGA
The DNA here is from genome assembly GCA_963241965.1 of Tortrix viridana. Taxonomy (NCBI): domain Eukaryota; kingdom Metazoa; phylum Arthropoda; class Insecta; order Lepidoptera; family Tortricidae; genus Tortrix; species Tortrix viridana. Next base: position 8,404,906 of record OY725193.1, on the reverse strand, counting down.
ATTGCAAGCCTGAAAGCGGGTCTGCGTATGAATGTTTCCAAGACGAAAATCATGGTGGTCACCAAGAAGGAGGCTATAAACCCTGAGATGTCTGCGGGAGGCCGTGTGTTGGAGCGGGCGCTATAAATATCTAGGCACATGGGTGGATGAAAACTGGGATAGTGATCTCGAACTAAAAACCCGCGATGAAATCGCCTGTAGTGCCTTTAACAGTATGTATGAAAAGAATACTTTGCAGTAATAGCCTTAAAATATCTTTGCGCACTCGTATCATCATCACCATCATCATTATTTCAGCCGAAAAACGTCCACTGCTTGACATAGGCCTTCACACATGGTTTGCCATAAGGACCGGTCCTGCACCGCTTGCATCCATCGGTTTCCCGCAATCTTAACCACGTCATCGGTCTACCTTGTTGGAGGTCTCCCCACGCTGCGTTTTTCGGTACGCCGCAACACAGTATGTGGTCCACGGTAGGTACTAAAGACTTTACGGAAACTAGCTTGTTCGGGAGGCTGGAAGTCATCTAACCTGTGCGCTAGACGATTCGTAATGACTCTCGATAACAGCTTGTAAATATGAATCAGAAGTGAGATGGGCCTATAATTCTTCAGCAGGGTATTATCACCCTTCTTGAAGAAGAGCACCACCACACTTCTGTTCCAGGCCTACGGCGTTTTCCCTTCGTGAATAACGGAATTAAACAGGGTCTGAAGGGCCCTAAGGACCAGTTTACCACTCGCCTTCAGAAGTTCAGCCGTAATTCCGTCATTACCTGGGTCTTTGCCGTTCTGTTTGAGAGCCATACTAATCTCGCACAGGATGACGTCCGGGATGTCTTTGGTATATTGCCGGGTCAAATAGCTCTTGGGTCATCAGCTAGATCGGTAACGGGTTGCCGGGTCGACGTGTATAACTGTTCGTAGAGCTTCTCGACCTCTCTCAATATCTCCGCTTTGGATGAAATGACCTTGCCGTCCTCGGTTTTCAACTTCGCCAGCTGGCTTTGCCCAAAAGACAGATCTTTAGCAAACACTTTAGAGCCTTTGCTGCGCTCAATCGCCTCTTGAATACTATTTGTTTTAAATCGGCGTAGATATGTCGCGTTTCAGAGATTTAGAGATTTGTTGAGCCGCCGGTACTGATAAGCATCACCGGAAAAACGCAGAATCATCCCACGCCTCTCTCTCGTCCTTGAGTTTAATGGTCGATTCTGAGAGCTTTTTGGTTTTGTTTGTACGGCGGGTCTTAAAATATAAGTTTTTTAAGACCCGTCGTACAAACAGAAAAGAAACAGAGTTTTTTAAGATCCGACCGTATGGACAGTTTCCAAGAACCCGTTGTTATAACCGTTCACGTCACACTCCATTCGAAACGGTTCTCGAGGGAACTCCAGCTAGAAAGCTGAAAGCATTCGAGGTTTTGGAGTTGGATAGGTGCTGTGCGGAGCGTAGACTTCATCAGTCTAGACCTTTTAAGCTTGACCTTGACATTCAATATGCTTCAATGATATTCCTTCGGTTTTGACTTCTTCTTCTCGTGTCGATGGTTTCACTATATTACTCGCGCCCAGAAGGTCGCAGTATTGATCGCCCTTTCCGTAGCATCTCTGAGATCTCTGGTTTTCACTGCTTTGATCACTGGGACATCATCGAATATCTGCTTCTTCATCGACATGATGAAGTCATCTTATCCCTCGTAACACCGTCAGGGCAAATCTAGGTCCACTTTCTATGCTCATGCTTCCTGAAGAAGGCTTTTTTTTTATCATAAAGATTCTCCATGAAGCCAACCAGTAGGTGGCCCCGGTGATTCTGACAAATTGCAAATTGCTAATCCAAATTGCCCCATTTTCAGCTCTTCATCGTCTCGTTTACCCATTTGCGTTGAAGTCCCCATAACAAATGTGAAGTGAGTTCTGGAACTATGTTTGGCTCTGGAGATATCCTCATACATAGCCTACTCCTCATCGTCAGAGTGCGTTGTGATCAGAGCGTATACCTGGATGACCTTCAACGAATATCGTCGGGTCACTCTGAGTACAAGGTACGCTACCCTAGTCGACAAACTCTCGATCTCCACAAAGTTGTTGGACTGATGTTCGCCCTCCCGGAAATAGAGCATTCGTATATTGCAATGTTATATATGCCCCATACTTCTATACGGAGGTGAGGCCTGGACCCTTAAAGAGCAACTCTGAAAACGTGTAGAAGAATTTGAAATTTGAGCATATAGACGCATGTTGGCCATTAGCTGGACAAGTCGTGCGACTAATGTGGAAGTGCTACATCGAGTTGGGAAGAAACGCGAACTCATAAAAACCATCAAAAGAAGGAAGGTTGCCTATCTTAGTCATGTACTTAGGCACTGCAGATACGAACTATTGCAATTAAAAATTATGGTTAAAGTGGCTGCGAAGAGATCTGTTGGCCGTAGGAAGAAGTCGTGGCTGCGTAACGTCCGGGAATCAACCTTTACTAGTTGGAGAGGCACAAATAATTTATAATAGACGATTTTTTTTATATATTTTTATTTTATAAATATACATTATAGAATCATGTATATAAAAAAAATATTAAACAAAAATCACTCGCATATTAATTTAAAATGCCTTAAAATAAATTTACGCTAAAACGCTAAGTTCTGTGATGGCGTCGCTATGACGTTACGATACTCTAAACACTAGTATATTCTAAGGTACTCTGTGGGCTGACGCAAATCTTGTTTCTTGGCAAATTGGAAAATGTTGATTGTTTAGTGGACCGTGACGTCACTCGCCGTTTGCGGTCACGTGATAACGAGGATGAAATATTTATTTTTGTATAATTCATTTAAAAGATATTATAAATATAATAGTCACGAAAGTGTGATTTTCGGTAATTGTATATTAAACACTACCGGAAAAAAAAAATTGTGCTACGCTGGTGGATTAAGGTGTTTAACTTCAATCGCGATTTTCGGTGCTTTGGAAGCGTTTTCAACGGGCTGAAATATCGTTTCAGTCGGTTTCAGAGGTAGCTCTATCACGTCATACCAGATTATCAAAATTTCGACCAAGTTGCCGTTGTTTTTAGGCGCCTGATACATGTTTTCAGGCCGTTTCAGGCCACCCTCTACCAGATTACGCCATAACCTGAAAACCCGTTTTCAGGCGTTTTCAGGACCCCTTATGGACCTTTGAAGTACATTTCAGTATATGATGAATTTTCCAGAAAGAGTGGAAGAGATAGCATGATTAGAAAGAGATAGCAATACTGAGAGCCTTCCAGAAGCATGTGGAAAGAGATGACATAATTAAGAAAGAGACAGCAAGACATGGAACCTTCCAGAAACATCGCGAACAAGAATATTCTAGCAACGACTACTAGAACATTCCCTACGGCGGATCGAAGTACGTCGAACATTCTAGAAAGGTCTTCTGGAATTGTCTTGGACTGGGGTATATAAGGCGACCGGCGGCCCGAGCCGTCAGCAGTCTTACTTGGAAAGCGATACGAGTGATACATCTGTGAATTAGAAGCGACTACGAGTTTATTGTCCGATTATTGTTTGTAACGACTTAGTGAGTGCGTTAATAAAGTCTAGCTCTTAATTATCGGTTTAATTGTGTATTTCTATCAGTTACCTACCCCCACGTACGTAACAATATGTATTTATTTTCGTTTAGAGTCTACAACCCTATTTAATAAACTGGGTTCTTACCTTATACTTCGCAATCAATGGATATATTTCCTCTCCGCCTGGATTCGGGGTGATGATCAGAGTTGCTTTGAATATTATTGATCTAATTATCATTCTTATTCCAGCGATAGCGTTGATTCCATAAAACCCGATAACGGTTGAAGGTAAGGCATCATTTTTGTAATAATTCATCATGTAGGCAAAAGAACCATAAGAGTGTAGAACTCCTTTTGGAAGTCTTGTAGTTCCAGATGTATTGATAATTAGCGCTGGATCTTTAGCATTTACGTCTCTGCATTTAAATGTTTTAACTTCATCATCAAATTGATCTTCTAGAATTTCTGCAAAAGACAACAGGCCGGTTTTTTCTCCAAAAACCACCACCGGCATGGAATAGCCGACCTTTGCTGCCATTTCTGCAATCAATTCCGCATTATCTTCATCGACAAACAGAACCTTCGGCTTTCGTGTCTCGATGTAATATCTCGTTAATTCTATTAAATAAAATGTATAATGTGTAATTATTTTATTATTATTTACTTTAATGTCTTAGTTAATTAGTAGATACTCACCTTCATCCAAATCTCTGTGTAACAAAGGGCTGCAAATACTGCCGATGTACAGAGAAGCGATCAGTGGTATGCAGCAGTCCAAGTGATTCGTCGAGCACAAACCAACTATTTCACCATGGCAAATTCCCTGTTTTTTGAGCCATAATGCGCATTTTATACTTCTCTCCCCCATACGCTTGAACGTATTTTCTTCCGCAGTTGGGCCATAAATCTGTTATTAATTGAATCGTCATTAGCATTAATTAAACTCATCTTTAAAATAATTTTAAATAAAATAATAACAGATTATACATTTATTAATTATTAATCAATGTATAATAAGAGATAAAATCAAATACCTGTCCAACGAAATCTGGATTATCCTTGAAGAGGTTAAAAATCCGTTCTCCCAGTTTAAAGTCTCCTTCCAGCATTTCATCATTACCGCCTTTCCAAATCCCATTTTCGTAGAGTGGCTCAGATATCTATATTAATTATATTAATTATTTTAATCATAGTTTTAGTAGATCATTATATAATTTAAATACGTTTAAGAAAAAATTACCATTTCAGTGCCAGTTTTTGAAGCCATTTTCAATTATACTAAACTGAAGGAATGATTAGGTGTCTGATCCGAATTTATCCAACCACTAAGACTTGAGTTTTTAGTACAATTGTGTAACTATCTGCAGAGTGATTCTGTTAAAACGCAGCTCCAATGTTGCCATATCTTGAACAACGAAATCTGAATTGCATAGTTTAGAAATTTGTACAAAAGTATGGACCCAAATAATCCAAAATTATATTAATTTACCAATATCTTCATAAAATGAAGTTAGAATTATGATAGATTACTCCAAAGTGTGAATAAGTCTGTATTTTGGTATAATAATACTTGGTTACGCGATACGATCATTTATAATTATTTGTCACGGCACAGTGTAGTAAACTGATTGAACTTATAACACGACAACATCAGACGTTTGGTTACGTAAATAATAACCTTCCCAATTTTAAAAGACTAACGAAACGTATAGTTGTTCAGAGTAAAGAGGTATATTTAATTTAGACGCATAATTTGGGTATTTATCCAAGGCAAGGTTCGGTAAATCCCCTAATACTTTATAGTTCATGTTGCCAGTGAAAAAAAGTGTATCAAATTTAAAAAAATCTGTATAGAACTGCAGTAAAATCTGTCATTTGTATCGGCACCCTAAAATCTGTATGGATACAGATTAATCTGTATAAATGGCAACACTGCACAGCTCGTCGATGAGATGTCAAATTGTATCGTCCCAGCGATCGCCCTTGATGTGTCATGGTAGTCTATTTGACATTTCACGGTTGATCATTTGACATTTCACGGGCGATCCCAAGTACGGGCTAAAGCTTGTCGCACATTGCTCTAATTCTCGCTTTATTTTTCTATCTTTCAGGGCTTTATAAAATTCCTTATGCAGCTTTTTACGGCAGTATATGAATAAAATTGACTGAAACACGTCGATTTTACCTTTTACAGTTTTTAATCTCTTCATAATATCCAACTAAATATTGAGAATTTGACAGTAAAATCGACACTAGCGCTCACAGACGATGACGGATTTAGTTGTAACTTCTGTTCGTCTCACCTTGGTATCACGGTATTCTGTTACAATAATTATGTCAGACTATCGTCTCACACCTGTCATTATATCACATTTCCAACTGTCTGTTGAAAAGCTGCCCCATGACTCGGTGAAGAGCCTTTGGCTGCGTTTTAACTTAAAAGCAGCTCGGACCAACGGCGAAAATAACCTATTAGGTTGTTGCGTGTGTGTGTGCGTCACAATCTGATTGGTTGTTTTCGCTCCTACACCTTCTACTTGCTCACTCCGTTTAAGTGGAAACGGACCCTAATTTCAGGGACGAATAATGGCCGCCCAAAAATGGCTGTCAAAATGACAATATGTAAACACCACTCACTGGTAAACAAAGAATTAATGAAATGATTCTAAGAAAATTGAGAAACATTCTAAAAAACTTTGCGACGCCCTCGAAACCGTCTCGCTTGTAATGTTCTGCACCGGGTATTGTACTAGTTAGTAGGTACTTGTGCTTATATATTATATTAGCCTATAACCTCATCTTTCCAACGATATGAAATTTGGCACAGTTGTATAACTTGCTTCCCCGCATCTGTTTTTAGTAAAAATATATGAAATGAATTTTATAAGTAATCGAAAAGGGGGGTCTAGAATGTGGGGTTGAAAAATGAAAGTGGTATGATTATAGCAAATGGGGTGTCATATAAAAGGGCTTAATCTGCATATTTCAAAACTATTTTTTTTATAAATTTTCGCGACGTACTTTTTGATTTATAATCAAAAATTTTCAAAATATTACCGTTCCCCCCCTTATCTCCGACGTTTATGAACCGAAAAATCTGAAAAATTCCTAAGTTATAGATAATTGCTTATATTTTACGGGAAAAATAAAACGAGGTGTTCAACATTTATAGTTTTCGAGAAATTGACAATAAAACTTTAAAGATCTGTACTAAAATGTAGGCAAGTCAAAATGGACCGTATTGCATAATTAAAGTAAATAAAAATGTATATTTTTGAAGTACGGGCTTAAATTTGGAATTCGCTCTTGACCGGTTTTTAGGGTTCCGTACCAATATGGTAAAACCCTTAACTTAACTTTTATTTTACCCTTAACTTAACTATTATAACTTTTGAGGAGTTCCCTCGATTCCTCATGGATCTCATCATCAGATTCTGATTTCATGATAATGGAACCACATGGGAAGTAGGTATACCCTTTCAAACAAAAAAAGAATTTTTAAAATAGCGTAACAAACATAAAAAAAAGCTGGTCAAGTGCGAGTCGGACTCGCGCATCGAGGGTTCCGCACAAACTTGTAGGCATGTAAACAGTTCATAAATCACGGGAATACAATATAAACAATCTCCAGTATAAACTGACACGCAATAAGTATGCACTTTCGTACTTAGTGAGTGTCAGTTTATACTGGACTTTTTTTTATGTGATGTAACTACAAATTAACGGTTTTCGGATTTTTTCTTTTATTTGTGCTATAAGACATTGCTTCTTGACAAATTTCATGATTCTTAGTCAACGGGAAGTACCTACCCCATAGGTTTTGATTCCCCTGAGATTCCCTGCAATATGCGGCATAAACGAGCATATCTTTTGATTGCGTTGACTTAGATATTTGATTTTTTCACTGATCCAAGGGATTGCAGACCTAAGTATTTAATATAAATTTCAACTTGATACCTTCATACGTTCCTGAGAAAAAGGGTCTTGACAGACACACAGACAGACAGACAGACAGACAGACAGACGGACAACAAAGTGATCCTATAAGGGTTCCGTTTTATTTCATTTGAGGTACGGAACCCTAAAAACCAAAAAATAAAACATACCGTCGAATTGAGAACCTCCTCCTTTTTTTTCCTCCTCGTGTCGCGCTTACAGTCGATCGCCGGATGAGATGTGTGCTGGTGCGCATGGATTATTTATAGGTGAAATGGTAACTTCGATGGTAAATATACTACGTCAATGCTTAACCCTGGGGCCACACTAACGAGAAACGCCGATAAATATCAACGTCTATCGCCTTATGCATACTACGCATGAGGCGATGGACGTTGATTTTTAACGGCGTTTCCCGTTAGTGTGGCCCCAGCATAAGGGGACGCACTAGGTCGTGTTTTTAGTTCAGTCGCAAAATGGATATTGAGTAATAATTTATTGAATCATATACTTGGATAGTAGACTATATAAGTAATTCACGAAAAAATTTCATGTTAATTAAAAACGAACTCCAAAAATAGCAAAAATAATACTCAAATCATCCTAGGTCAGTCAAGTCGGCTTTTAGGATGATTTGAATAGGTGTTATTTTTTTACTTTTTTTTGGAGTCGGTTCATTGTTAATTAAAACGTAAATTTTTTATTTCATACTTTTTAGTGATGATCACGCGAAATCACGCGAAGTCTGGGATGTTTTAAGTTTGCCGCAAGCAACGCCTGTACCTATAATCTTTCGTGTGTTGTTAACTTAAACTCTCACAAAAGTATCAGGATTATATTGTCGAAAGAATGTAACTTTTTTTATAAATTCATGAATCCAACAAACTTTCCACCCGGAAGTTGGTATATAAATATACTCATTAAAAGGGACTTTTATAAGCATGAAGTATTTGTGATTTGTGTGGCATAGAATATGACATAGATTACAATTGCGCTGACGCAGACACTGCAATGTGCATCATCCAAGCCTTTACACTTATGTAGATAATCAAATAGTTACCCGCGTGTTGTGATTGCGTTGACTTAAATGTTTGATTTTTTCACTGATTCAAGGGATTGCAGACTTAAGTATATATATTTTGCCTTAAACGTAACTTATATTTTGCCTTAAATAATCAAATAGTTACCCGCGTGTTGTGATTGCGTTGACTTAAATGTTTGATTTTTTCACTGATTCAAGGGATTGCAGACTTAAGTATATATATTTTGCCTTAAACGTAACTTATATTTTGCCTTAAAATCTGTTTTCACCTGAAATATATAATGTCACGCGTCACGTCAAATCCGATATCTACTCATTAAAATATTCGCAAGAAAAATACAGTTTTCCACGAGGAATTGACCAAGTTTATGATATCATCGAATATACCATGGCAACACCTGGAAAATCCGTCATGAAAAATATACTGGTTACGACACTATGAAAAAAGTAAGCAGTCTTATAAAAGGTGAGGAAATTTCAATAACCAACATGAATAAGAAATCTGCTTTGAGTCATTAATTATACATATTTTAAGAATGACCCGTTGTCCACTGTGAACGAGGTTGAGAGAACGTTCAATAATTTAAAGTGAATATTTTCACCTAGACGGCAATCCTTAATTCCGACGAATATGGAAAAAATATTAATTGTATATTATGAAAACTATTTTAAAATAAATAAGTATATGTTTTAATTTGTTTATTGCTTTTATTATTTATTTATATTAAATAACATTTAGATGATAGATTTTTTGTCGATAAATTATTTTGCTACATCACTTTAGTATAGGTGCACCGAGTTAGCACAGGTATGATTATTATATTTCATTTTCTGTTTGTGCAAGTTACATTCACGGCCGTAGCTAATGGTGCAATACGAGAAGTATTGCGCCATTAGCTATTATGCCGGTAGCACACCTCCGCCGCGAAACCGCGAAACTGTGGCGGAATCGTGATATTTAATACGAAATTGAACTTTATTTCGTTGCCAGAGTTTCGCTACTACAGTTCCGCGGCGGAGGTGAGCTACCGGCGTTAAGAACGACAAATAACTAATGCGGCTCGATTTTCAAGAAATCGAGCAATCAAATTCTTATTCGAAAATCAAATTGAAACTGGGTATTGTTATTTTTGAGATAGGTATAGTCAACGTCAAAAGTAGACGGTACTCTCTTTTGTACTTTATCGCATAAACATTCGACAGTGGAAAGGTAAAAATGCTTAAGCGCCATATGTCGGGAAAAGCAAAAATGCTTAAGCGCCATATTGACATATGGCGCTTAAGCATTTTTACCTTTCCACTGTCGAATTTAGCAATCTTGTTGACATTGCTAACGTGGCTGTATAGCGACAAGGTACAAAAATGTGTATCTACTTTTGATGTTGACTATGAGTGATAGAAAATAATAGTGATATATTTTCGGTTGCTATTGCGGTCGTTCCTTGCGTTCGACTTCTCACTGGCCAGCATAGGTACATACGTGCCTAACGAATTTGGTTTACTCAAGGCTTACAATCAGAAAAATGTATCTATTAGGCCCAGATTTCGATATTAAATCAACTGGATGAATTGCCTAACAATACATCACAAATTTTACATAAAATCTTAGTTAAAACCTTGAACTAAAGCAAAAGGGGAAGACACGTTATCGCCGTACAAGACACTGACATAATGCGTGCCGCGACACCTACATTCGCAAATTCCACACACACAGCTGTAAACATGCCCTAAGGAGCAATAGAGATAAATTGATAGACTAACGTCGTGCGCGTAAGTGAGACAGCCTTAAATGTCTCACAATAATGACGACGTCGCACGTGTTGACAGATCGGTGACGGCCGGACAACTGACTCAAACATAGGCGCTCAGCGCCTATATTTAGGTGCTCAAGCCCGCACGCCGGTCAAGTATCTTCCTCTTTTTGTTTTCATCTAAGGTTAAAACTAAAGGAAAATAACCTGTCTGTTCGATAAAATCCGCCAATTTTATTTTTTAAAATATTTATGTACCTACCTACGCAGTGACACTTAACTCGCGCCATCAAGACAAATCTAAAGACGTATAATTTATCAAAATCGGTTGAGCCATAATTTGTCCATAAGTAGTGGCGGTTAATATGCGCGCGAAGTGACCTTGTAAGAGTGTCACGTCGTATTAACAGCACATCACCTAATCTTGTAAACGGTTTGATCAAGCAAAACATTGTGTCTCACATACTTTCATCAAGCGGTTTTATTTATTACTAGCTACTACTACCTACTCCGTCCGCGTAGAAGTCGATTATCACTGCTCCCTGGGGAACTGTCAATTTTTCCGGGATAAAAATAAAGCCTATGTGCTATTTCAGACTATAATCTATCTCTGTGCCAAATTTAATCCACATGTGTTCAGCCGTTCTGGCGTGATTGAGTAACAAACATCCATCCATCCAAACTTTCACATTTATAATATTAGTAAGATTATTAAAAGGTTTATTTGTTTATGTTTTTTTTTTATTACATAATCGAATTGATAACATCCCTCTTTTTTTTTTTTAGAATTCGTTAAAATCTCTAGGTGTATGCAATTCAAGAGAGAAATCTACGCCAGGGTGAATTCCCGAGCGTTTACGACGGTAGCACATCTCCGCCGCGGAACTGTAGTAGCGAAACTGGCAACAAAATTAAGTTCAATTTCGTATTAAATATCACGATTCCGCCACAGTTACGCGGTTTCGCGGCGGAGGTGTGCTACCGGCATTAAACCGCCGTTATCACCGTTTTCAATATATTGACGAACTTAATTACCTACTCGTACACTTACCAGCAACTTCTGATGTAAATAGAAGCAGAACCGGGGGTAGTTTCTATTAGCATCAGAAGTTGCTGGTAACGTCAATATATTAAAATAACGATTGTGACAATTCTAATTGTAAGTAAAACAAAATTGAACTATATGTGTATATCGGCGTTGAGCTGATTTATTACGATAAAAATGTAATAAAATATTCCGGAGCGCACGCACAATGTTATATCGTAGTCCTATGACACGCGACAGTTGTTAGCGGCAACGTAGTTCGTACGGGTTGTGATAGATGTCGCCGCTGGTTTTTCTGTACGAATACGGTTTATGTGAAATTTCCGATGGGGCGCATCCTTCGTTTTGAAATCAATGGATACCCCGCTAGATGGGGTTGGTCAAAATTTATTTTTAAAATATACCCTATATTTTTGACGTAACGTAGGTACGGACTTATCATCGGTGAGCGAGACCGACTCGCACTTGACCGATTTTTTTATTTATAAACAGATGCGGGCACGCAAGTTATACAACTACGCCAAATTTCCAAGATAGCTTCAATAGTTGCTGAGAAAAACTGCTGTGACACACAGAGACAACCTAAGGCTCACCATAAGGGTTCCTATTTTACCATTTAGGTACGGAACCCTAAAAATGACTGACTGTTGAGTTTCTTTCGGCGCTTTTTCTCAGCAATGGTAAACGAAGCGAAGCGAGAACTTGTCGCTGGTAGGCAAATATACATAGATTGTCGGGTGAATCAACATTTAAGGTACTCCCCATTTTTCGAGATGATTCACAATTTACATTTTTTTAGGTAAAAACTATTTATTTGCTAACGGCTTACACATTTATAAAATCAGACATATAGGTTAACATTTAAAAAATATTGTTCTAAAATGGTACAATGTTAAATAATAATATAGTTGGTAACGCAGGGGACGATGTTGTCCCCAGGATTTGTATGAAAAATGTGCATTTTCCCCGAGTTACCAGGGTTTTCCGAAAATTAAGAAATATTTGAGGTGTCTAACATGTGGGATATGTAAATTTGATGGTCGGATTTTAATATTCATAAATTATTATTAATCATAAGTCACCAGGAATGTTTTATTGCCGCAAAAGAAAAGGAGTACCTTAAAAGTTGATTCACCCTATGTTCTCCTAATGCGCGTTATTATTTTATGCTTTAAGATAATCCTAAGATACCAGAGATATAGCGGAGCGTCATCGCATCTCAATCTTATAGAACGACTAGCGACCCGCCCTCGCTTCGCTCCGGTTATTATATTATATACATAAACCTTCCGTGAAAAATTATCTAACTGATGGTGAAATTCACATACAATTCCGTTGCGTAGTTTGAAAGATCTAAGCGTACATACAAAGGGACAGACGGCGGGCAGCGACATTGTTTTATACTGTGTAGTGTGTAGTGATGCGTGTGTTCTTAATCTATTTATTATCTCTTCATCTCATTGTTTGCTTGGGATTTGAAATATCTACGAGTATGCGAGTATCTGCCTTTCAAGATATATTATCATCATCGTTAGTGTGCCAGGAACAGTCACCAGTGGGACAAAAAAAACTGCAAAAAAGTTGAAATAATAGATTGTGGCTATATAAATTAATGGCATGTCGCTTGTCCGGCAGATACTGTGTACTGGAATAAGTGAGTACTTCATACGTTTTCGGCTTAAGTTATTAAAGTAAAACTATCGACCCGCCCCGGCTCCGCCCGGGTAGCAGAGCATATACGCACCTAAACTTTTAATGAATAACACACTTACCCCCTTATTCATAAACGCACAACAAATCTATTTTAGTAATAGTATGCTTTGTCACTTTCTGTCATATTCAAATGTCACAATGAGAGATAAAGACAAACCATACTTCAAGCACACTAGTTGTGCGATTATGAATAAGATGGTTTACTTTTCAACGCAATGTCAAATATAAAAGTCGTCTCTCACACGCCAATGATAGCTAGAAACCAGAGCTAATGTCAACCTTCTATCTCTATAATGTCTATTTTACGCTGTCAACCATGACGTATATATCCGTCGTTGGCGTTGAACCAGCGGTGCGGATATATCCGTCAATGGCGGTGAAAAGGTTAAAACTTCCTCATGAATCACTCCGTCCATTACCGTCCACTAAGGGCCGTATTAATAAACTCATCTCAACTGTGATCCCCGTCTCAAGATACGTCGTAAACGTCAATCCATAGAAAACTGTCATTTTTGACGCATCTTGTGACGGGGATCACAGTTGAGATGAGTTTATTAATACGGCCCTTAGCTACACTCTCAATCAAGTCACCTTTCAAACAAAACTAAATCAAAACCGGTTCATCCGTTTGGGAGCTACGACGCCTCAGATAGTCACACAAACACAGATACACACGTTAGAATTATAACAATATAAATACCTACAGGGTGTCCAAGGATAAAGTGCACAAACGAATACTTAAGGGTGAAACTACATGTGATTTTAGCACGGATATTTTTTATTTTTTATTTTGCATAGGGTTTATAATACTTAATTATTATAACTGTCATGATTATTATTATTGACCGTCCGACGGTAACCTATCTCAAGTGAGATAGGTAACCATAAATAAATAAAATGAAGAAAGAATATTTTTTTTTCCGTCATAAAATCACATGTAAGTTCACCCTTATTCGTTTATGCACTTTATCCTTGGACACCCTGTATAGTCACCCTGTGTAGTCTATAGTCTGTATCTCTTTGTCCTCAGTATGCTACCTCTGCATGAGCATGGGCGTGATCTTCACGTGGCCATCCTCAACGATCACTCTCTTCGAGTCTTCCAACACCACGCTGCACCGGCCGATGACGAAGACTGAGGTGGCCCTTTTCGGTAGCCTGTCGTCTATAGGTCAGGATTATACCTTGAAAGTCTCCTAAAATAACCTGACCCTAAAAAACCTTCTGAGCGATGAGCAAAAATTTCAACGGGCTCCGAGCACGTACATTTTCACTGGAGGGACTTCGTCACTAGAACATTTCAAGTATTAAAAAACTCCCGACAAAATCATGATCAGAGCTCATAACTTTTAAATGGCTTAACTGATTTTCATCAAACCAAGCTAATAAATAACACTCGATTAAGTCACCTTTCTAATAAAAAACTAAATTAAAATCGGTCCATCCGTTTAGGAGCTAGGATGCCACAGGCAGATACAATTTCAAATTCTATTATTTGTGCGCGGTATATCCCATACATAATTTTAGCATTGTGACACTGTGTAGTTTCTGAGAAAAAGTTAGTGTGTGACAGATGGACGGATATAGCGAAATTACAAGGGTTCCTAAGTAGTTTGACTACGGAATTCTAATAAGAATGAATACGCAGGCTGAAGAAGTCAAAAAATATTGTAAGTTATTGAGGAAGCTACCGTGCGTTTGACTGTCAATACATAACTGTACATAAAAAAATACAGTTTTTGAAAATAGCTTTCATCCGGAAGCATTAATTTTAAATAAAAGATGGTGAAAATTGATGAACTAAAATTAAATGTTTTTTTAGGGGCCCTCATCTCCACGCCTATCGCCGGGTTTCTTCTGGACATCATCGGGAGGAAGTACTGCGCTACATTGTTCTCTATTACGCACGTGGTAAGAGTTATGCAGTTAGGAATATTCAATTATGTATTTGCAATCTCGTCTGTTGTCAAGGGCTTGAATGGAAAACCTTTTAAAGTCTGATCCTAAGGAACAAGTGGAATGCCTTCAATAACCGAGCAAGTGAAGCGAGCGAAGCGTCTCCGTTTCAGCTTCGCTTCGTTACAGGTCGCATTTCTCAACCGACTCAGTTTCAGACGACTCGATTCAGTTTTTCAATTTTTTTCAAAATGGTGGAGATATGAGGTTTTTGCGATTACCAACTTATTGGCGATGTTGGTGAACTGACCACGACCTATGTCGATGTATGGGGATAACAGTTATCATACGTAAAGTTATGTTTGTCGCGAGGTCTTCAGCTCACAGAGCCACTTGTGCTAGCTAATTCATTAAAGTCATGTAAATTAAAAAAAGGCTGGTGTAATAAAATTATATCACGCATGTAGTGCAGTCGCAGTACGGTTGTTTACAGATTTCACCAGAATAATGAATCGTTTATTTTCAGTTTACTATGTCTGATAAGAAACAAGAGTACGTCAATATAAAATAGTAGACGAACACTATAACGAGATGTAATTAAAATATTTATTAGTGGGATTCGTATTATCTTTTGTTACAGTAACAGCTTCACTGCCAAGATCGTTCATAACTACTCAACAGCAGATTCTTTGTTGACATCACATTGTACCTACTGCAAAATGTTCAGTCCAATTGTACCTTTTAAATTTTTAATTATCAAAATGATCGAAACTCGAAGGACGAGTATACTGTTGGTTTTGAGAGCAAGTGTGATGGCGATAGAGAGTCAAAGGCTATTCGTAGAATATTCGATAGATAAAAATCCCCGACTAGACCCGACAAGAGCCGTCCGCGTAGACGTCGATTGTTACTTTTCCCGCGGGAAGGATAAGAAGTATTCAATGTGTCAATCCAGAAAAAAAAAGTATTATCTGCGTGCCAAATATCATTCAAATCACGCCTGAACAGGCGTGATTTGAACATTAACTTCAATACAAACTCACATAATACATATTAATGAAGTAGGATAGTAAGTTTATCCTTATCTGTTCTTTTCAGATCGCCTGGACTATGATTATAGTTTCCAACCGAGTAGAAGTGCTGCTTACTGCCGTCTTTATATCAGGAATAGGCGGCGCAGCATTTCTGGTGGTACCTCTGTACGTCAGCGAGTTCTGCCAGGAGTCCATCAGAGGCGGCATGACCACCGGTTCCATGATCTTCTACGCCGTTGGCATGATTATCTCTTACGCTATTGGGGGGTACATGGACTATTACCCAATGCTATATGTTTCTTTGAGCATAGCTGTGGTGGGAATAGTGCTGCTGAGCTTACTGAAGGAGTCGCCGATGTTTTTGATGAAGAGAGGGAGGGAAGAGGTAATGTTTGTCACTGGAAGGTTTGTCAGTGATAAAACCAATACATCAATGATAAAGAACGTCACGCTGCTTGTGTGAATGCCAATGGCGATTGCCATTTATTCACGCTTGCACACACGTAAGCAAAGAAAGTCTAAAATAATAATCTACTTATAGTTAAAAAGTATTTAGCTTGTGACCATATTCCATGCCTTTTGTCTCTGATTATATACATGATACTTCCCAAAAAAACATGACATAATCTTGCGTAAGACTATAACTCTGTCCGTTGGTTCACCATTAATGCTTGCTAACTTAACGCTAGCCCTGTTCACTCACATATTTTTCTGTCATTGTTTTCACACGTTGTATTGTGATTGATATTTTTACTTTTATATTATAGGAAGCTACGAAGTCTATGGCATTTTATCGAGCAGCGAAAGTGAGTTCCAAGGTGGTGCTGCAAGAAATGGAGACGTTGCGAAGAATCCTGAACGCTGCCGACGTTGATGAACCAGGTGTTTAATGAATTAATGTCATAAACGTGCCTATTGCATGCTGATTTATATAGTTTTACATTTCCTGTTTCCAATTTATTTCAAAAAACCTTTTTTTTGCCTCAAGTCTAATCTCAACCAGGAAGTAAATTGATTAAGACAGATTTTTTTATTTTTATGTTCTTCCAGGTTTCCTCTGTTTACAATGATGATAATGACGGGAATTATGATGTTGACGATGACGTCAAATTTTATGATGAATAGTTATTATGTATGTTTGTCAGGATTAACTTCTATACGCATAGAAATTAACTCTTGTGGTAAATTTACAGTGTCTTGTCATTAAAGATAGTGGCGTTTATCTGTCAGCTATTCTCTTAGGAAATTCGTCTTAGCCCTTGATTAGAACTGATATTACGATCAAAGATTAAAAAAAAAACTAAAAACACGCTCTCCAAAAAAAAGAGCTGAAATCAATAAATTGAGGAGGGAATTGATTATCTAAAAGACAGGCAAAAAAATTGTGCATAAATATTTATTGTGAATTTGCCTTATTCACAGAAACGCCCGAAGAAGAAAACAAATTGCAACCCAAGAGGCCAGTTCAAAAGAAGAAGATATCAGTATACCAGTTCCTAAGTAAGTTTTTAAGTAAATATTAGAGCACCCAATTTTATTCTGATATCTGACTTTAACGATATGTAAAATCTCTTCTTTCTATTATTCCACCATCACTTACTCTCACTCACAGAGGCTGACTTAAAATCAGCGTAGCCCTTATCAGTACACGTATACTCCACAGTAGTATATAAGATAATACAGAGAAGTGTCATCACCAACATTCCTCAACTTACAGAGCACTCCTACTCAACACGTCAGGCTTTATTCGTAGCCATGGTCCTGATGACCGCCTCCGTGTTCCAAGGTCTCGTCGTGGTGCAGGTGTACGCCGTGCCCCTGTTCAACAAGGCCATCCCTGGCATGTCGGCCACTATATCCAGCATCATACTGTCTATTGTCACGCTGAGTTCTGGGTTTCTGGCGGCCTATTTGACTGATTTGCTTGGGAGGAGAGTAAGTGCTTTTTACCGATTTAATTATTTACAACAGGAGTTATTTAAAATTAGTAATCAAGTTAACAAAGTAACTGTTTTTGAAATTAGCCGCAAATCTATAATTTATATAGAAGATTACGAAAGGAACCACATACATCAATTTCGTGCATCATTTGTTTTAAAATTTACGGAAGACGACATCATAATATTAACCCTCTTATTCTATCCATGTATCTTTGGTTGCCACTATGATTTCGCCAATGTCAAGTTTAAGGAAGGCACACGTTTACGGTTCGTAATCGCACAACAACTCAAGTATGCTTGAAGTATGGTTTGTCTTTATCTTTCATTGTGACATTTGAATCTTACAGAAAGTGACAAAGTATACTTTAACTAAAATAGGTTTGTTGTGCGTTTATGAATAAGGGGGTTCATCTCCCCCAATAATAATAAGGTTGTACAATTTTATTATGAGGTGTTTTATCAGAAAGGCCTCCTTTTCGCTTAGTGCACTGATCATTCTTCTTCTACCTCCAGCCTCTTATGATCCATTCGTCGGTCGCCTCTGGAGTATGCTGCGTGCTGCTGGGATCGCAGCTTCAAGTACAGTGGGGCCCGGTAGCGGTCACCGGTGTCATCATCTATTCGTTCTGCGTGGTCTTCACTATGGGAGCCGGCACCATTCCTTTTGTGCTGAGCGCTGAGCTGTTCCTACCTGAAGTAAACTGTTTATTTAAGTCTCTACATAGTGTTTCCTCAGCAGCTAGTGCTGCTGACATGTCTTCTGTTTAACCTGGCTTAAATAGGATCATAAAAATGTTACGACTTTGCTGTGTTCCTAGCGTTGCTGGGTGATATCTAGGGGCAACGGGGACCTTTTGTATTAGTTGACCCGTATAAATGGCTTTTAAAAGAATAGAAGTGTCTCTTGAGCATTCGCCGTCAAATCTTCAAACGGTGTAGACGCCACTCTTAATAGTTATCATATATTTTAAACACCATTGTAGGTCTTATTCATTTAGCAAATGAAGCAGCTGTATTTTTTCTATTAACAAACATAGACGTAGACGGCCTATTGAAAAGTGGTTACTGCAAACGCAAACAATTCAGAGCATCTGGAACTTTCTTACAAGCTTTTAAATTGAGTTTTGAGTCATATTTGAAATATTGTGTCCATAATAATATGTCTTCAATCTTTTCTAGGTTAAGAGTATAATGAACGTGCTGGTGATCGAGTGGACCTGGCTGTGCAGTTTCATTGTGCTCTTCATCTTCAACCCCCTCGAGGCTGCCATCGGCATCGGCCCCGTCTTCTACATCTTCTCGCTGGTCTGCTTCGGCACGGCGGCGTTCACCTTCTGGTTCCTGCCGGAGACCAAGGGGCTGCCTGTCGACGTCATCCAGACTCTGTTCAGTAGGAAGAAGCGTCGGGTGCGGCAACCTTGAGTTTATAAATATGGTTTTGATATGACGTGGTTTTATTGCACTTCCTAGTCTTACAACTTATAGAGCTGTCCCAGATGTGAAAGTAGAAAAGCGTATCTTTGTCTTTTCCAATCTAAAATTACAGGGAACCCAGTAATTCCTGTTTCGGTTCTATTTCATATGTCATTGTTAAATTGCAGCTGTAGAGGTAGATACTTCATTCTGTAGGACTAGCAAAATTTACCTCTCTGTGATTTTACCCTTTTAACCTTTTTTGGCCCTTACGCCATTAGTGAAGTATCACAGACTCAAGGTAATTGCACTCTAAAACATCTGACTCGCGCATGCCTCTAGTAATAGAAACGTTAATTTTTTAGTCCAATGTTGACTAAAATATTATTGCTTTTGATTGTAGGAGTGTCGTACGTAATCAGCTTTGCACTGTAGTGCCATGTCGCTATCACACATTGAACAAACTCGTGATATAATGACATGACGTTATTACGACATGGCACTAAAGCACATAGCCACAGTCTATAAACCCTTCCTTACAGTCGTCTAACGAATACGTTCATGCGGAAAGAAAGGGGTGGTAGCGAGCATAGCACTCGCTTGGGCGTTGCCCCACTGGTATAACTATTTACGCTGCGATATAGCTATTTATATTGCAGACAGAAATATACCTATTATATAAATATGTCACGATTAAACAATCGTGACATATTTGTTATCAGTATTTTTAATGCCCTCACACGAAAGCTAGTGATTGATTTAATATTTATATTCACGTGTTTTGTTGTTCGCAGAAAGTGGATGATTATCGGTTTTTTGTAATAATATTTTAAATATAAATAAACATAAGACATAATTAGAAGTTGAAATTGTGGCGAGAATAACTATGATTTATACGCACTATCAGATATTTTAATACTGATTTTCAAAAACGTTTACTATAAAAAGTAATAAAGAACCATCTTTGTCTATAATATTTGAGGTTTGGTCTGTCAACTTCCGTCCAAAGAGAATTTAGTAAAAACGTTTTGATTGATTTGACCGACAAATATTAAAACCAAAAATCGCCCCCTCGTTCGGCAAGTAAGTAGGTAGGTAAAGGTAAGATCACGTTATATCGTGTTTAACTCGCAATACTAATTCGCACCCCCAGTACAACATTCACTGCGCTACCTAAGTCAAAATAGCTCGACGAAATAAATTGACGAAAATCTCATGTCATGAGATGACGGTTTTTCGTTGATTCTGAAGAATTAGCAATTTTGCTAAGGCATTAGGCATTTTGCAGTATTGTAATAGGGGTGAGAATTGTTTATTGTGAGTTATTGACTGTGACACGGTAGATTGTTATTTTTTATAGATTGCTTTAATTAACGAAGTAGACAATTCTATTTATATTTTAACGTTCTTCAAAAAAGGAGGACGTTCTCAATTTGGTTGAATGTTTTTTTTTAAATGTTTGTTACCTCAGAACTCCGTCATTTATGAACCGATTTGGAAAGTTCTTTTTTTATTTATAAGAATATACTTTTAGATTGGTCCCATTTCCATCAAATTAGGGATCTGATGATGGGATCTTGGAGAAATTGAGGGAAACTCTCAAAAGTTATAGGCACACATAGTTACAGCAATTTTAATATTTCCTGTAAGACCTTAAAAATTCGCATTCTGAAATAACTTTTTGGCGAAGAGAAACTGACGATGAAGACTAGAGATGACCCCCGGAACTACTTAGTCGTAAGTGATTCACGGACAGCAATGAGATTTCTTTACTAAGAATAATTATGAAGCTACTTTTACTCATCATAATGCATGCGGTAAAGTTCAACTGATGGTGAAATACCTGGAGAAGTCTTCAATGATTAACGACCCTGTATCTTAGACAGCGACATTAATTTGTTAAGAGGGTGATGAGAAATTGGAATTAGGCTATTGTTTTTTAATGTGATGTGTGTTTTAGTTAATCTTATAATAATGTTAGGTGGGTACATCACTAAAAAGCGAAAACACAAAAAAAACCGTCTTCAAAAACCCACTGAAAAGGGTTCAATAATGACCAGGCTCCTAGGAATTCTCTATTTGGTTATGTTTCATTCGGGTAGGTATGTAAGTATGTTACCTGACTGAATAAAATAAATCAAATCGGGTCATAAATGACGGAGTTCTGTCAAAATACCGATATTAATCTACCTACTGAAAAAATTTATCGATACCTATATCGATAAAAATATACCTAATTATCGATATTTATGTCGATATCGATATCCAAATTATACCGGAATTACAGTACCTGCTTTCAAGATATTATTATCATCGTTAGTGTGCTAGGAACAGTCACCAGTGGGACAAAAAATAACTGCAAAAAGTTGAAATAAAAGATAGTGGCTATATAAATAAATAAATGTCATGTCGCTTGTGCGGCAGGTACTGTGTACTGGAATAGGTAAGTACTTCATACGTTTTCGGCTTAATTTTTTGAGCTATAAGTACCTAAACCTTAATAAATTATACACTTAAACCTTCCTCATGAATCACTCCGTCCATTACCGCCCACTACCAAAACTAAGGACACTCTCGATCCACCTTTCAAACAAAAAAAAAAACAAAACCCGTTCATCCGTTTGGGCGCTACGACGCCACAGACAGATGCACAGATACACACGTTAAACTTAGAACACACTTTTGTTGTGCGTCGGGGGTAAATAAAATATAAATACCTACAGGGTATCCCTGGACAAGGGATAAAGTGCACAAACGAATAAATGTGAAACTAGATGTGATTTTATCACGGATTTTTTTTTTCATTTTGCATAGGGTTTATTTATTATAATAATTATTATTAATTATGATTTTAATTATTATTGTAAACCTTATGCGAAAAAAAAAATTGTTTTTTTTTTCATTATAAAATCACATGTAGTTTCACCCTTATTCGTTTGTGCACTTTATCCCGGGACAACCTGTATATGACTATAGTCTGTATCGCTTTGTCCTCAGTATGCTACCTCTGCATGAGCATTGGCGTGACCTTCACGTGGCCATCCTCGACGATCACTCTCTTCGAGTCTTCCAACACCACGCTGCACCGGCCGATGACGAAGACCGAGGTGGCCCTCTTCGGTAGCCTGTCGTGTTTAGGTCAGCCTTATACCTTGAAAGTCTTTTAAAATAACCTGACCGCGTTAAAAACCCCGACATCAGCGCCTAAAAAACCCTCTGAGCAATGAGCAAAAACTTTAACGGGCTCCGAGCACGTACATTTTCACTGGAGGGACTTCGTCACTATAAGAGATTTCAAGACTTCAAGTATTAAAAAACTCCCGACAAAATCATGATCAGAGCTCATAACTTTTAAATGGCTTAATTGATTTTCATCAAACCAAGCTAAGAACACTCTCATTAAGTTACCTTTCTAATAAATAAAAAACTAAATTAAAATCGGTCCATTCGTTTAGGAGCTGCAATAGGTACACAGATACACACGTCAAACTTATAACACCCCTTTTTTGCGTCGGGGGTTAAAAAATATTTAATAACACACTTGTTGCCGACTGTACATTTTTTAGATTTTTAGTACTTGTAGTTTTGACTGTACTGGATGTAAGTAGAGGGTGGGGACACGCGACTCTAGTGAAAATGACACTTTTCGGGCTCAATATTTCCCAAAACATCCTACTAATATAAAACAAAATGATAATGCATCATGATTTTTAGAGAACTATTCAATGACACCTCATTCGACGTTATAAAAGTTAAAAAAAAAAACACCTTACTCTACGAGGTAACTTAAAATAAACGATTTCAAATTCTATTATTTGTGTGGGGTATATCTAGACGTATATCTATACATAATTTTAGCTTTGTGACACTGTGTAGTTTCTGAGAAAAAGTGAGTGTGTGACAGATGGACGGACATGGCGAAATTATACGGGTTCCTAGTTTGACTACGGAACCCTAATAAAAAGGAATACGCGGGCTGAAGAAGTCAAAAAATATTGTAAATTATTGAGGTAACGTCCCTCTGGGGTATGTTGGCCAGAGTGTCAATATATCCAAATGTCAGAACCTCCAAGTGTCGAAACGTCCAAGGATACAATACCCAGTTGCCAAAATGTCTAGTGGTCAAATCGTCAAAATGCCGAAATGCCCAATTGCCAAATAATCCAGTTGCTAAAATGTCTAGGGGTCAAAATCGTCCAAATGCCGAAACGCCCAATTATCAAAAGATCTAGTCAAAGACGAGGAGGTATAATAAGGGATAGGTGGAACGGGCTAGGTAGGTTTAGGTTATGTTAGTTTTGCAGCAGGCCCGGAGGGCCAAACCACCCAGTAATAGGAGCTCCGCGTGAGCGGAGCTCCGTCGACACTGTCTAATTGATTTGAAATAAGAGTGGTGGCTGTTACTAGGTGGTTTGAACCTCCGGGCCTGCTGCAAAACTAACATAACCTAAACCTACCTAGCCCCTGTTCCACCTATCCCTTATTATACCTCCTCGTCTTAATTCCATTTCGACATTATTATTATGACCCTGAGCGAGTGGCAGCCAATTGAGTGGTCCTTATAGCATCTGGATATTATGACCTCCCGGGCAATGTAACACTCGGGCCAATTGACTAGTTGGATCATAATGGAATCTGGACATTATGACCTCTCGAGCAATGTAACAATCGGACCAATTGACCAGTTGGATCATATGGTATCTGGACATTATGACCTATTGGGCATTTTGACATTATGGCCAACATATCCCGGAGGCGCTTCTTACTTTACTACTTACTTAATAAAAGATGGTGAAAATTGATGAATTAAAATTAAATGTTTTTTTAGGGGCATTCATCTCCACGCCCGTCGCCGGGTTTCTTCTGGACACCATCGGGAGGAAGTACTGCACTACTCTGTTCTCTATTATGCACGTGGTAAGAGTCGATTTTATGCAGTCATCATCACCATCATCATTATCAGCCGCAAGACGTCCACTGCTGGACAAAGGCCTTCCCCAAGGTTTTCCACAACGATCGGTCCTCTGCTGCTGTCATCCAGCGGTTTCCCGCGATCTTTATCAGATTTTCGGTCCACCTTCAAACCAAGCTAAGAAAACAGTTTATGCAGTTAGGAATTAAATTATGTATTAGAAATCTCGTCTGTTGTAAAGGGCTCGAACGGAAAACCTTTTAAAGTCTGATTCTAAGGAACAAGTGGAATGCCTTTATATCCAAACAAGCGAAGCGCCTCCGTTTCAGCTTGGGCAAAAATGCTTTCGTATGTACGTCCGGCTGTCCGTCGGTTCTCCACTACGGGTCGCATTTCTCAACCGATTCTCGTGAAATGTAAGCAGGTTCGATAATTATTTAGAATTTTTTTGTTGATTCAGTTTTTCAATGTTTTTCAAAATGGCGGAGATATGGGGGTTTTTGCGATTACCAACTTATTGACGATGTTGGTGAACTGACCACGACCTATGTCGATGTATGGGGATACTAGTTATCAAACGGCAAAGTTATGTTGGTCGTCAAGTCACAGAGCCACTAGTGCTAGCTATTCTAATAAAAGTCGTAAATTAAAACGGTTTTCTTAAATATTTATGTATTTTCTTGTATAAAATTTTCCGATCGCCTTCTTTCCCTTTAGATATATTTACTGTTATATTTATTTTCTTGTATAAATATTTCCGAACGCTTTCTTTCCCTAAATATGTATATATATAGGGAACAAAAGCGTTCGGAAATTTTTATACAAAAATTATACCAGGAAATATGTCTATAGGGAAAGAAGGCGTTCGGAAGTTTATTCTACAGGGAAAAAAGACGATCGGAATTTTTTATACAAGAAAATAAAAAAAAATACAAGAAAATAAAACCGTCTTCAAAAACCCACTAGAAAGGATTAAATAAATACCGGCCTCCTAGGAGTCCTAGGAATTGCCAATTTAGTGCCTAATAGGTACATGAAATATATCCAAGCCGGTGTCAAGTAATATACACAATAGCAATAACACCATGATTCTTGCCACTGACTTCGATATACTTCATGTACCTATCAGGCACTAAATTGGCTATTCCTAGGACTTCTAGGAGGCCGATCTTTATTTAATACTTTTTAGTGGGTTTTTGAAGACGGTTTTATATTTTTGTTAATTTTTTGTTTTTTGCTTTTTTAGTGATGCACCTAATATTATTATGTGATAAAGCAAATAGACATAGGAAACAATAGCCTAATTCTTCATGTTCTTAATTAATAAATCTCATTGCTGGCGTCAATAACATACGACTAAGGAGTTTCGGTCGTCATCTTTAGTCTTCATCATCAGTTCCTCTTCACCAAGAGGTGATTTTGTAATGCAATTTCTTAAGGTCTTGCAGGTAATACCAAAATCGCTGTATGCGTACCTATAACTTTTGAGGAGTGATTCCTCATGGATCCCATCATCAGATTCTGATTTCCTGTCAACGGGACCACATGGGAAGTATACCCTCTCAAACAAAAAAAAGAGTTTAAGAGTAATCGTGTAACAAACTTAAAAAAAAAAAGAAACATACAGACGAATTGAGAACCTCCTCCATTTTTTGAAGTCGGTTAAAAATATCGGAAAATTCATCTAACAAATCTCAGAAACGCATTTCCACATGCAGGTGTTATAATTTTTTGGTGGTCACAGGTCTAACCTTTTTATTGTCGCTGAGAAAATGTATCACGCATGTCATCCACGTCCGGGGGGACAAGGATGGTTATGTGGGAATACGGGACTCACCGACCGAGAGCGGCCGGCATACCCACTAAAAACCCAGCGGTAAACCTCAGCGTCTTTCAGGGAGGTGCCATAGGACTACGAGCAAGCGCATTCTGCTGTGACACCTCAACGCTTATGACTCCGGGAGAGCGCTTGGGTTTACTAAGGCACCCTCAAACCTCCAGTGCGCCACGGTGCGCGAAGGGGTCCCCCAACCCATCTGGTTGGCGCACTATTGCGGTGGGGAAAGGAGATGCGCATAACGGCGCCTGGCCCTTCCCCCGTCGTCTGCGGAGCGGATCAGTGAGGGCGCCGGTCTCTCTGGCCCGCTCCGCTTCCTCCTTCAGCGAGATGACTGATTCGCAGAAGGAGGCTACCGCCCTCCATGCCCCTCGGCTGCCGAGCATGGCATCGACCAAACTCGACAGCGAGAGGTCCCCGCCCACGATGTTAGTGAGCAGGGACCTCTGAGGCCCCCAACTGACACACTCTTCCACGGTATGGCGCACATCATCGTTCAGTGCTCCACACTCGTGGCACTCTGGCGTGCTCTCCCTATTGGCTATTTGATGCAGGTACTTTCCAAAACAACCATGCCCGGTCAGCACCTGCACCAGCCTAAATGTGAGCATGCCGTGGTCACAGGTCTAACCTAACCTAACCTACGTAACCCATGCTTAAGATAACCTGAAAACAATAGGGTTTCAGCAGAAATTAGCTTTCGATAAAATGGAATTCGATAAAATGATGAAATACCTAAAAAAAGGCTGGTGTAATTATATCACGCATGTAGCGCAGTCGCAGTACGGTTTTTTACAGATTTCACCTAAATAATTACTCATTTATTGTCAGTTTACTACGTCTGATAAGAAACAAGAGTACGTCAATATAAAATAGTAGATGAACACTATAACGAGATGTAATTAAAATATTTATTAGTGGAATTAGTATTATCTTTTGTTACAGTAACGTATTCAGATTCACTGCCAAGATCGTTCTTAACTACATCTACAGCAGATTCTTTGTTGACATCACATTGTACTGCAAAATGTTCAGTCCAATTGTACATGTTAAATTAAGAAGTATTCAATGTGTCAATCCAGAAAAAAAAGTACTATCTGCGTGCC
The DNA here is from genome assembly GCA_963241965.1 of Tortrix viridana. Taxonomy (NCBI): domain Eukaryota; kingdom Metazoa; phylum Arthropoda; class Insecta; order Lepidoptera; family Tortricidae; genus Tortrix; species Tortrix viridana. The sequence continues at coordinate 8,377,723 of OY725193.1, read as the reverse complement.
AAATATCATCTTAATCCATTTAACCGTTTAGGCGTGATTTGAACACAAACATCAATACAAATTCACACTTAATATTAATGAAGTAGGATACTTAGTAGGTTTATCCTTATCTGTTCTTTTCAGATCGCCTGGACAATGATAATAGTTTCCAACCGAGTAGAAGTGCTGCTTACTGCCGTCTTTATATCAGGAATAGGCGGCGCAGGATTTCTGGTGGTACCTCTGTACGTCAGCGAGTTCTGCCAGGATTCCATCAGAGGCGGCATGACCACCGGTTCCATGATCTTCTACGACGTTGGCATGATTGTCTCATACGCTATTGGGGGGTACATGGACTATTACCCAATGCTATATGTTTCTTTGAGCATTGCTGTGGTGGGAATAGTGCTGCTCAGCTTACTGAAGGAGTCGCCGATGTTTTTGATGAAGAGAGGGAGGGAAGAGGTAATGTTTGTCACTGGAAGGTTTGTCAGTGACAAAACCAATACATCATTGATAAAGAACGTCATGCTGCTTGTGTGAAATTGAATGCCAATGGCGATTGCCATTTATTCATGCTTGCACACACGTATGCAAAGAAAGCCTAAAACAATAATCTACTTATAGTTAAAAAGTATTTTGCTTGTGACCATATTCCATGCCTTTTGTCTCTGATTATATCCATGATACTTCCCAAAAAAACATGACATAATCTTGCGTAAGACTATAACTGTGTCCGTTGGTTCACCATGAATGTTTGCTAACTTAACGCTAGTTCTGTTCACTCACATATTTTTCTGTCATTGTTTTCACATGTTGTATTGTGATTGATATTTTTATTATTATATTATAGGAAGCTACGAAGTCTATGGCATTTTATCGAGCAGCAAACGTGAGTTCCAAGGTGGTGCTGCAAGAAATGGAGACGTTGCGAAGAATCCTGAACGCTGCCGACGTAGATGAACCAGGTGTTTAATGAATTGATATCATAAACGTGCCGTAATAGTTTTACATTTCCTGTTTCCAATTCATGGCGGAAATTATGATGTTGACGATGACGTCAAATTTTATGATGAATAATTATTATGTATGTCTGTCATGATTAACTTCTTTATGCATAGAAGTTAACTCTTGTGGTAAATTTACAGTGTATTGTCATTAAAGATAGTGGCGTTTATCTGTCAGCTAGTCTCTTAGGAAATCCGTCTTAGCCCTTGATTAGAACTAATATCAGGATCAAATGTGACATAACTATAGCGACGAGTATAAACTAATAACCAATAATAAGTATATTATTTATTATATTAGTAAAGTAGAAAAAACTTGTACAACCGAGGGTAAAAAACTGTTATGGCGAAAGAATGTCAAAATGTTTGGTACCAAAAGTATTTAATAAAATAAGTTATTAAGGCATTCACCTAAGTTAAGTAGAACGTTGCTAAAAAAAACCTGAGGGATTTCCTCCTCGATGATAGGCCAATGTCAACAGGCTAAGAGCGTTGCACACACACATGCATAGGTACATACACGCCGTCGGCATTTGCTGGAATCGAGGGGGTGATACCCAGATATTTATCCCCATCTCGTTTGTCTGTGTAGCGATAGTTAAAATAGCTTAAGTTATTTAAATAATAAAACTGAGCGTGTCTCGCCATCAAACGTAATAGTTTGGCGAGTATTTAGTTTGTTTAGGTACTGTGTAAAAATTTGAAAATAAATAAAAAAAAAAAAGATTAAAAAAAACTAAAAACACGCTCTACAAAAAGATGAGCTGAAATCTAGAAATTGAAGAAAGAAACGATTATCTAAAAGACAGCCAAAAATTTTGTGCATAAATATTTATTGTGAACTATCTTTATTCACAGAAACGCCCGAAGAAGAAAACAAATTGCAACCCAAGAGGCCAGTTCAAAAGAAGAAGATATCAGTATACCAGTTCCTAAGTAAGTTTTTAAGTAAATATTAGAGCACCCAATTTTATTCTGATATCTGACTTTAACGATATGTAAAATCTCTTCTTTCTATTATTCCACCATCACTTACTCTCACTCACAGAGGCTGACTTAAAATCAGCGTAGCCCTTATCAGTACACGTATACTCCACAGTAGTATATAAGATAATACAGAGAAGTGTCATCACCAACATTCCTCAACTTACAGAGCACTCCTACTCAACACGTCGGGCGTTATTCGTAGCCATGGTCATGATGACCGCCTACGTGTTCCAAGGTCTCGTCATGGTGCAGGTGTACGCCGTGCCCCTGTTCAACAAGGCCGTCCCTGGCATGTCGGCCACTATATCCAGCATCATACTGTCTATGGTCACGCTGAGTTCTGGGTTGCTGGCGGCCTATTTGACTGACTTACTTGGGAGGAGAGTAAGTGCTTTATACCGATTTAATTATTTACAAGTTAATTAAAATTAGTTATCTAGGTAACAAATTAACTGTTTTTGAAATTAGCCGCAAATCTATAATTTATATAGAAGATTACGAAAGGAACCACATACATCAATTTCGTGCATCATTTGTTTTAAAATTTACGGAAGACGACATCATAATATTAACCCTCTTATTCTATCCATGTATCTTTGGTTGCCACTATGATTTCGCCAATGTCAAGTTTAAGGAAGGCACACGTTTACGGTTCGTAATCGCACAACAACTCAAGTATGCTTGAAGTATGGTTTGTCTTTATCTTTCATTGTGACATTTGAATCTTACAGAAAGTGACAAAGTATACTTTAACTAAAATAGGTTTGTTGTGCGTTTATGAATAAGGGGGTTCATCTCCCCCAATAATAATAAGGTTGTACAATTTTATTATGAGGTGTTTTATCAGAAAGGCCTCCTTTTCGCTTAGTGCACTGATCATTCTTCTTCTACCTCCAGCCTCTTATGATCCATTCGTCGGTCGCCTCTGGAGTATGCTGCGTGCTGCTGGGATCGCAGCTTCAAGTACAGTGGGGCCCGGTAGCGGTCACCGGTGTCATCATCTATTCGTTCTGCGTGGTCTTCACTATGGGAGCCGGCACCATTCCTTTTGTGCTGAGCGCTGAGCTGTTCCTACCTGAAGTAAACTGTTTATTTAAGTCTCTACATAGTGTTTCCTCAGCAGCTAGTGCTGCTGACATGTCTTCTGTTTAACCTGGCTTAAATAGGATCATAAAAATGTTACGACTTTGCTGTGTTCCTAGCGTTGCTGGGTGATATCTAGGGGCAACGGGGACCTTTTGTATTAGTTGACCCGTATAAATGGCTTTTAAAAGAATAGAAGTGTCTCTTGAGCATTCGCCGTCAAATCTTCAAACGGTGTAGACGCCACTCTTAATAGTTATCATATATTTTAAACACCATTGTAGGTCTTATTCATTTAGCAAATGAAGCAGCTGTATTTTTTCTATTAACAAACATAGACGTAGACGGCCTATTGAAAAGTGGTTACTGCAAACGCAAACAATTCAGAGCATCTGGAACTTTCTTACAAGCTTTTAAATTGAGTTTTGAGTCATATTTGAAATATTGTGTCCATAATAATATGTCTTCAATCTTTTCTAGGTTAAGAGTATAATGAACGTGCTGGTGATCGAGTGGACCTGGCTGTGCAGTTTCATTGTGCTCTTCATCTTCAACCCCCTCGAGGCTGCCATCGGCATCGGCCCCGTCTTCTACATCTTCTCGCTGGTCTGCTTCGGCACGGCGGCGTTCACCTTCTGGTTCCTGCCGGAGACCAAGGGGCTGCCTGTCGACGTCATCCAGACGCTGTTCAGTAGGAAGAAGCGTCGGGTGCGGCAACCTTGAGTTTATAAATATGGTTTTGATATGACGTGGTTTTATTGCACTTCCTAGTCTTACAACTTATAGAGCTGTCCCAGATGTGAAAGTAAAAAAGCGTATCTTTGTCTTTTCCAATCTAAAATTACAGGGAACCCAGTAATTCAAGTCATTGTCAAATTGCAGCTGTAGAGGTAGATACTTCATTCTGCAGGACTAGCAAAATTTACCTCTCTATGTGATTTTTCCCTTTTATTTAACTTTTTCTGGCCCTTACGCCATTAGTGAAGTATCACAGACTCAAGGTAATTGCACTCTAAAACATCTGACGGGCGCATGCCTCTAGTAATAGAAACGTTAATTTTTTAGTCCAATGTTGACTAAAATATTATTGCTTATGATTGTAGGAGTGTCGTACGTAATCAGCTTTGCACTGTAGAGCCATGTCGCTATCACATATTGAACAAACTTGTGATATAATGACATGACGTTATTACGACATGGCAGTAAAGCACATAGCTACAGTCTATAAACCCTTCCTTACAGTCGTCTAACGAATACGTTCATGCGGAAAGAAAGGGGTGGTAGCGAGCATAGCACTCGCTTGGGCGTTGCCCCACTGGTATAGGTTGTACTCGTATTTTCGTTCAGCAGAATTGTAAACTTATCTCAATCTCTAACCAAGCCTGGTTTATGCTATGATGCTTTTTTAAGAAGCTATTTGTCACTATTATTAAACATTTTTTGTAACTCTCAGTGAGTGTAAAATAATGTATTACCTACCCTAAAATCTTATTTTTTGTGTACGAGTTTATAAATTAATATGTGAATTTAACGATTGAATACTTTATAATTACTGTGTAAGCTTATCATTGCCTGAAAAACAGGATCATCCTAGTTCAGGCAAACGTATAATAATATTAGTTCTATATAAACATAAGCAATATGTAAACAATATCATTAAGTTTTATTAATAAAGTTTTTATTATTATATTTTTTTATTATAACTATTTACGCTGCGATATAGCTATTTATATTGCAGACAGAAATATACCTAAAGGTGTCCTGTCTTGATAAAGCTCACCGAATAGCAAACCTTAAGTGGCAGTGTGTTTTGCTCGTAGAACCGATGGCCGTTGGAGCAGAAAGGTTCTAGGAGTGGCGACCGCAAACCGAGAAACGAAGTGTCGGCAGGCCTTCCACAAGGTGGACCGACGATCTGACAAAGGTTGTGGAAAACCTTGGGGTAGGCCTTTGTCCAGCAGTGGACGTCTTGCGGCTGATGATGATAATGATGATGTCTTGATAAAACCGCTTTAAAAATGTACAAATCGCTATAGCCGCTTAGCTATAAAAGGTAATAAAAGTCAGGACGAGACACTTTTATTTCAAACCATAAGCTTAAGTCTTACTTTAGAATATGGAGTAGATATTTAATTTCCCTAGCACCTGTCAAATTTAGTCTCGTACATGCATGTTAAACCCGCTGTAGGGTATGTAATTATGGGCCTCGTTGCCTGAAATAAATATTATTATATTTCATCATATTCTAATGTCGTATGAGTTCGTATTCATGGTGTTCGATTAGCTTACCGACCGACACTGAAGCAGACTGAGACGCAAGACGCAAGATGCGGTAGGTATGTCAGTTCACTACATCTGTAAGCGCCTAGTTTGGGTGTCACAATTTTTATGTTTTGTTGGTACCTACATCTATATACTTAATAATATACATAAATATATACCAATTACTTTATCAACTTATTTAACTTTACTCTGCATCATGTGTAGTCGTTCTTTACATCAAAATCGTATGTTATATTTACTTGGCAAATCCTTTTTAAGTATGGGCCTTATAACTATATTATTGTTGACTTAGATTAACTGATAATCACGTAAAAACGAGTTTTCTATTTCAGTACCTGCTAAGACTGTCTAGGGGAATGACATTGAAAAATCTTTTTTACATCATAGATGTTAGAGATATATTTTTTCGTTTGTTAATATCATTTGAGTAACAATACCTAAAATGTCGTTTGTGAAACAACTACTCTGTACTGGTATAGGTAAGTACCCATTATTTGAGAATTTTCTGCATCGTCTTTATTTACCTATTGATAGTGATTCTGCCTACGAAGTTGACACTCTCCGGTGGTGAAAGTCGTGGATATGATCAGCGGTTAAGGATATATATGCAAAGAACCTCGCCTAGATTCTTGGGTCTAGAGGGATTTGCACAGTGATATTATGACTACGTCATAAAGCACCTTTAGAATGAAAGTGACCTAATTCAAAATGTTAAGTTCTACTTCGAGTCATGAAATTATTATTATAGAGACCTAATTCGAAATCTAAACATTTTGGAATTAGGTCACTTTCATTCTGAAGGTGCGTATAAAATGAAACCCAGTCAGGAGTATTTCGGGCAATAACGGAAAACAAACACATAAACAATTTCCCAATCTTAGCCAAAGACAAAAGGTATTACTGTGCTACTTAGATAACTTTCAGTGCGTATAATCATTTTAGTCGCGCTATAAAAAGATAAAATATATTTATTGTAAGTAGGCCGCACGGGCTCTTTTACTCGTTAAAATCTACCAGCGCTTCCCAAGAGCTAAGAAGAAGCGCCGCAAGAAACTCAACAGTTACACATTATTTTAAAATATAGTTAACTTATGACAATTATACTACCATATACCTAACCGGTTATATAACCGCCGTAATCGTCTTCCTCAGTCTGCTACCTCTGCATGAGTATGGGAGTCACCTTTACGTGGCCATCACCAACGATGAAACTCTTCGGTTCAGAGAACACAACCCTGCACCGGCCCATGACTGAGACGGAACTGGCTCTCTTCAGCAGCCTGTCATCCGTGGGAGCGCTCATCTCCACGCCTGTCGCTGGCTTCTTGTTGGACATCGTTGGAAGGAGATATTGTGTCATCATGTTTTCACTTACCCATGTAGTGAGTATCTTAACATATTAGAAATTGGGTTATTGGTAGTCCTAGAGTGGAGACCGCGCATCGGCAAACGGCAGTATATAATACTGCTGCAGGCAGCGACTGGAGAACAGCCGAAGATTGGGATAGCATGCAATGGGAGAGGCCTAAATCTAACAGTGTACTGACACGAGCTGATGACGTATGTGAGGCTACGTATGAGCATGGGCGCATTCATGTGGCCATCACCGACGATGAAACTCTTCGGTTCTGAGAACACAACCCTGCACCAGCTTATGACTGAGGTAGAACTGGCTCTCTTCAGCAGCCAGTCGGCTGTGGGGGTGCTCATCTGCACGCCTGTCGCTGGCTTCTTGTAGGTCATCCTAGTATCCTAATAAATTAAAGATTGGCATGGGCTTCACATTCACGTTGCTACATTGGCAGATCCAGGCTTTCCATATTTTCCGTGTGGTGTTATTTATTTTGTATTCCAAGCCGTAAACCAAATGATTTGTGCATTTTGATTTATACCACTATTATACATATTAAACCACTTTGTCGAATTATGAATTCTATTTCAAATGTCAAACGATTAGTATAGGACAGACACTGTGACTGACATGACGAACAATACATCCGGCTCTGTAGAAGCCTAATTACTTAGTTCAAGAGAATGGGACTGAGACATATGATAGCTCTATCCCTGTCACTAAACGGAACTTGGCACGTTTAAACAGGTCATACGAGTAATAGCATAAAAATTGACTTCCTTCAGGTGTGCTGGTCAATGATCATAGCATCAAATCGAGTAGAAGTCCTACTGGCTGCCATATTTTTCTCCGGCATCGGTGGTGCTGCCTTCCTGGTGGTACCGGTCTACATCAGCGAGTTCTGCCAGGAGTCCATCAGGGGAGCCATGACCTCATTCGCCATGATCTTCTACGCCATTGGCATGATTATCTCATACGCTATTGGGGGATTTATGGAGTACTACCCGATGGTCGGCGTGTGTTTGGGCATTTCAGTTGTTGGGATAGTTTTGCTGTCGATTATGAAGGAATCGCCAATGTTTTTGATGATGAAGGGGAGAGAGAAGGTGAGTGTTACCATTATTAAAAAACCCGGTAAAGTGCGAGTAGGGCTTAAATACATAGAAAACATCCATGACTCAGGAACAAACAAATACTCGCGCTCATCACACAAATTTTAATATTTGTTCATACCGGGATTCGAACCCGGGACCGCTAGCTTCGTAGGCAGGGTCACTACCAACTAGGCTAACCGCGTCGTCAAACGGCGGTTCCGTATTTAAGTCCGTACTTCAAAAATGTACCATTTTATTTACTTTAATTCGTATGCAATAAGGTCTATTTTGAGTTGTCTAAATTTAACACGAATTTTCAAAGTTTTTTTTCCTAAAAACAGATGCGGGCAAGCAAGTTGAATATACAACTGTGCAAAATTTCAAAAACTGCTGTGACATACAGACAGACAAACATACAACGAAGTCTCACCATAAGGGTTCCTTTTTACCATTTTGGTACGGAACCCTAATTACAAGGTTTTGTTAGGACATTATTACCGGCCCGGCCGGCCCCCACATATCGAGAATATTAGCAATGTTCTTCAACCTGTTTGTAACGCATTCATACTTGCCGGAAGACTTAATGAGAACGATAGTTGTGCCTATAGTTAAGAACAAAACGGGAGACTTGTCAGACGTTAACAATTATAGGCCAATATCTCTCGCAACTGTTATAGCTTGATAGTGTGCTTAATACGCGGTTAAACGAGTATGTGGAATTAAGTCATAATCAGTTTGGCTTTCGTCCGGGACTATCCACAGAAAGTGCAATACTGTGTCTTAAGCACACTGTCAAGTACTATGTTGATAGAAAATCGCCGGTTTATGCCTGCTTCCTGGACCTTTCTAAGGCTTTTGACCTGGTTTCCTATGACATTTTATGGAAAAAACTTGAAGCCATTGGACTTCCCGCTGGTATGGTTCAAATCCTAAGATACTGGTACGGAAACCAGGTCAATTGCGTTAGATGGGCGGATGCACTTTCGGATCCATATAAGTTGGAGTGCGGGGTGAGGCAGGGGGGGTTAAGCTCACCCACACTTTTCAATTTATATATTAATGAGCTTTTAGATGCGCTTAGTAGAATGCATGTCGGGTGTCACATTGACGATATCTGCGTCAACAATATTAGTTACGCAGATGACATGGTTCTGCTAAGCGCATCAGTGTGCGGCTTACGCAAGCTATTGGGAGTGTGTGAGACATATGCTGGTACCCATGGCCTAAAATACAATGTCACCAAAAGCCAATATATGGTGTTCGAGGTTGGGCGTGGCAGGACAGTCGAAGTGCCACCCATTAAACTTAACGGGGCAGCCCTTGACAGGGTCGATGTTTTTAAATATCTGGGGCATTTAGTATCGTGAGACCTCAAAGACGACAAGGACATCGAACGGGAACGGAGGGCTCTGTCGGTCCGGGCTAATATGATAGCTCGTAAGTTTGCGCGCTGTACAAGGGAGGTGAAGCTTACATTATTTAGAGCATACTGTACCTCGTTGTACTCGTGCAGCTTATGGAGGCAGTATACGCAGCGGGCCTATGGAGCCCTCCGCGTCCAGTATAATAATGCGTTCCGGGTGATATTGGGGCTACCCCGCTTCTGTAGCGCATCAGGGATGTTCGCAGCCGCCGGGGTCGACTGCTTCCACACCACCATGCGCAAGCGGGCCGCGTCTCTGGTGCGCCGCGTGCGGGCCAGCCCCAATATCATCCTCGGCATGATAGGGAGCAGAGGAGACTGCCCCTATATGCGTCACTGTTGCGGGCTAAACGTGCCCTATATTTAGTTATTTAGTTATAAGTATTAGTTTAATGTATTAATAAATTTACTCGAAATAAATGATTTATTATTATTATTATTACTATTACCTACTTTATGTACAGTAGAGAATTGATATAAATGTTAAGCCTCTAGAGAATCTTGTCTCAATTTTTTAATTAGTTTTGACACAGTATCTTATTGAAATTCTTTATGTAATTTTGACAGGGCTAAACAAATAAAGTTACATATTTGTAGACCGTAGCTAGTTTTGTTAAGAACGTCAGATTCATAAAATAACTTTGTATATTGGCGACGTTATATTATTAACTCTTATACCAACGACAACAACGTTTTTCAGGAAGCGAAAATTGCTATGGCGTTCTTTCGAAACGCCGATCCCGAATCTAAACAGGTTCTGAACGAGATCGAAAATATGCGGAGATCCCTGGAGCCGGAACTGGACGAGCCTGGTAAGATAATTTTTTTCTTTATGAGTCAGTCAGTTTATTGATCAATTCAGATCAGTTGGGACATTTCAGCCGCCGTCACCTTAGATAAAAACAAAAAGAGGAAGATACGTGACCGGCGCGCGGGTTTGAGCACCTAAATATAGGCGCTGAGCGCCTATGTTTGAGTCTGTTGTCCGGCCGTCACCGATCTGTCAGCGCGTGCGACGTCGTCATTATTGTGAGACATACGGCTGTCTCACTTACGCGCACGACGTTAATCCATCAATTTATCTCTATTGCTCCTTAGTGCATGTTTACAGCTGCGTGTGTGGAATTTGCGAATGTAGGTGTCGCGGCACGCATTATGTCAGTGTCTTGTACAGCGATAACGTGTCTTCCTCTTTTGCTTTAGTCTAAGGCCGTCACAACCGTGGTCGCATTATTGACGGCTTCGGGCTTCCCTGTAGATTCGAATGTCATTTGGGGCTATTCTTTAGAATTCAAAGCTGCCACTTACAATTCTTATCAATAGCTTTTTCTTAGAAAATCGTCAATTTTGTAGCCACGGCTATGACGGACGGTTGAAACGATATGAGAATTACCCAGTTACCGAGATATCCTACGCATGATAATTAATTAATTACCTATGTGTTCGTGTCACTTTGGAATCGTCATGACATGCGCATACCAGATTAATTACGGCACCTGTTCAGTCGAGGACAGAAAGATGTTAACACTTTTTCACCTTATTCCATTGTAATAAGGTCCAAAAGTGTATACATTTTTCTGTCCTCGACTGTTCAAACAAGATATAAGAATTACCTTCTTAATCTGCAGAATTTCTAGTCTTATATTTATCCAAATAATGTTTTAGCACACACTGTAAAAAGCTAGATGAGACAAGATAACATTTTGCGCGTCTTTTTCACAATCGCATAAAGTCTTACTTCAGTTTAGAGTTTAATGCAATACTATGTTTGTAGGTATGTATAATTTCCGCACTTAACAGCGCCATCTACTACTACTTTTATAAAGCCGTGGCTCTGGGCGGCTAGCACAAGTTGCCCGTGACTTGTTTGTCGCTAGGTATCCCTCTCTACCTAGTCCGTAACGACAGAGACGCACTGAGCGACACGCGAGAAAATACAACTTTTGTGCTATAACAATACTTGTACTACCCGTGCCGAATGTTAAAATGGATGGTTCTCAAATATACAGGTCGATTCACAAGAGCTGGCTCGAATGTGTGTTGTACAACGTAGTTGGACTTAATTAAAAAACGCTATCTATTTCCATTTCGTAACGAGAATGAACCATATTTTCGTTACAAAATGGAAATGGTGATTTTTAATTTAGTTATAAACTACGTACATTTATTTATTTGCGTTACCTACGTTAGCCATATTTAAGTCCCCCGCCGCGTCTATCTGTTTGAACGCGATAACCTGACCTTTATTACCTTTTATTACTAAGCCACTATTGTGACTTTCACATTTTTATAGATAATACCTATAAACCTTTAGCGTTAAGTCTTACGTTAGAATATGGAATTGTATTCATTTCCCTAGCACCTGTCAAATTTTATCTCTTGCATGCATGCGGGGGTCTAACGGATTTTGAAACACCGATAGTCCTTATCCTGAATTGATACATAGGATACCTATTTTTATCCCGGAAAATTGGATGTTTTCCAAAGGGAGAAGCGATAAACTACTTCTACGCATTTGGACTATAATTATTACTATATAGGTAGTATAAAACAAAGTCGCTTCCCGCCGTCTGTCCCTTTGTATTGTATGTACGAGTATGTACGCTTGCTTAGATCTTTCAAACCACGCAACGGATTTTAATGCGGTTTTCACCATCAGTTAGATAATTTTTCACGGAAGGTTTATGTATATAATAGAACCCGGAGCGAAGCGAGGTCGGGTCGCTAGTTAACGAAAAAATGATTGTGTTGTTTCCAGACACTCCTGAGGAGTCCAAACTGCAACCTGAACAGCAAGTTGAGAAGCTCTCTACATTACAATTCGTCAGTAAGTAAAAGCAGTAGTGTGATTCTGTTAACCTTTTTAATGCCATTGACGAAAATATCCGTCATGGTTGACAACGCAAAATAAACCTGAGTGTGTAAGAATTAAGGTTGACATTAGCTCTAGTTTTTATTTGACATACCGTTGAAAAAGTTAAAAATCATTCACGAATCAGTAACCGGCGAATTAGCGCTGTCAGTCAAAATGTGTAAATGACATTAAATGCCGACAAAGCTAGCGGTCCCGGGTTCGAATCCCGGTATGGGCAAATATTTGTGTGATGAGCGCGAGTATTTGTTCCTGAGTCATGGATGTTTTATATATATTTAAGTATGTATATCGTCGTTTACTAGCCATAGTACAAGCTTAGTTTGTTAGTTCAATTTGTGTGAGATTGTCCCCTGATATTTATTTATTTATAACTGCCTGCACTTTCATTTAGTAGCAGTTTCATCGAAGAAACCAGCGACTAAATACAAGATGTAGGCAGCCACATGACATTCGCATACCTTGACGGACGACGTAAATTCGTCGGTTAATGATTCGTCGGAAGATCTGAAGGGCGAGATGTTTAACAGAATCACATAGCAGTACAAGTGCGTCTAAGATAACTTTATATATTAAATTGCTTGCCCGCATCTGTTTTTTAATTTAAAAAAATAAAATGTAATTTATCAATAATTGAAAAGGGGTCTAGAATGGGGGGTTGAAAAATGAAAGTGATTTGATTACAGCAAATGGAGTGTCATATGAAAGAACTTAATCTCCACATTTTAATATTTTTTTTTAATAATTTTCCATTATGTACGTTTTGAGTTATAGCTAAACATATACAAAAAATTACCGTTCCCACCTTTATAAACCAAAAATCTGAAAAATTCCTGAGGCATAATTAATAAAATAATAATATAATAATTAAATTATAATTAATTAATTATATTTTACGTGAATAATAAAATGAAGTGTTCAAAATTTACAGTTTATAAAAAATAACTAAAAAACTTTTAAAATATGGGTTACATTTAGGCAACTCAAATTATACCTTATTATTTACGATTACGAATAAAGTGCATAAAAAGTATGAAGTACGGACTTAAACACGGAACCCTCGGTGCGCGAGTCCGACTCGCACTTGACCGGTTTTTTTTAATATCGCCACATCTCGACCTCAGTGTTAATTGTTCTTTTAGAAAAATCCTACGCCACCCGTCGCGCGCTCTTCGTCGCTCTGGTCGTCATGGCCGCCTCCATCTTCCAAGGGCTGGTGGCCATACAGGTGTTCGCGGAGCAGCTGTTCCTCGAGGCCACGTCGATGTCCACCACCGCCTCCAGCGTGGTGCTGTCTGTCATCACAGTGGTAGCTGGGATTTTAGCGGCGTATCTCACTGAACGTGCTGGGAGAAAGGTACATCATTGGTTTTTATTGGTGAGCTACTCCGAACCCTGAACCCGGTAACAGTATTACTTATTCTGATAGTAGCTTGGCCTGTGATATTAGCTCATTTTAATGGCATAAAGAAGTCAGTCAGATAACATGCCACCTGCCTCCTATTTCAGCAAGTGACATTGACAGGTGACATCGACAATTCGGGGTACATTGCGATTTATTATGAAAACCATTGACGTAGAAACTCGTCGAATTTGCAATGTATACCGAATTGTGTCACCAGCGGGCTTAACATGCATGCGCGAGATACAATTTGACAGGTGCTAGGGAAATGAATACATACTAAGCGACTACAGCTATTTTTATAGCGATTTTATCAAGACGGGACACTTTTATTTTAAATCTTAAGCACTAAGTCTTATGTTAGAATATGAAATAGATGTATTTATTTCCCTAGCGCTAAGGGGCTTGGTTAAATAGGGGGCAGGTAGTAGGTAGGTTTGAGGATACTGTAAATGCTCTAAAATGGTCGAGCTGGAATACCTCTGTGCTATATATTTATTTCACCGACTTTCGTATATACCTTCTTACTGAAACATTGTAAGTATCAAACGTGGGTTAATTTTTGTTAACGGTAATGTTAGTTACTGCTGTTACATTCCTTCTAACTTTCAATTTATAATTTCTAGTAGGTTATTTTTACCTAATGACAGTGAAGAGTTAATACTGGGTGTTTTTTTATTCGTCTTGAACTTTTTGGGGGTTAACTCAGTAAGTCATACTGACCAACTTTCACTATGGGACCAACCCCGAAATCGCGAAAAAAAATTTGACCCTCCCATACAAAACATCGTCAGCTGACTAGCCAAAATGTATGGGATGGTCAATTTTTTTTTCGCGATTTCGGGGTTGGTCCCATAGTGAATGTTGATCAGTATGACTTACTGAGTTAACCCCCAAAATGTTTAAGACGAATAAAAAAACACCCTGTATAACAGAAAACGTTTGCTTACAAAAACTTAGGCGCCTGCAAATTAAATGTTTCTACAAAGTACACGGAGTTAATAAATTCGTAACAATACTTTCAGGCGCTCATGACGTACTCCTCAATAGCTTCTGGCATCAGCTGCGTGCTACTAGGATCGCAGATCCACTTACACTGGGGCCCGCCCGGTCTCACGGCGGCCTTCATATACCTCTTCTGCATCGTGTACACACTGGGGCCTGGAACTATACCTTATGTGCTTAGTGCGGAGCTATTTTTGCCTGAGGTATGTTAGTGTTTATGATTTCCTGGTACAGGCAATGTCAATTACAAACAAACAAATGGAATGAACGAAAAGTAAAGTTGTTGTGTTGTAATTACGTGAGTTCGGCGTCGCTCTGCGCTCGAGCCAGGCGCCCCCATTGCTATGCAGGTCATCAGATTTGGATCTAGAGAAGCTTCACTTACTGCTGATGTAGGAGTACCTATATCTTAATTAAGATATCTCAAAATAATATCATCAGATATGCCATTTTGTTTTAATAAATGTCCATATTAATAAACTGATCTTATCTTGAAGTTCACTTTGACATTATGACACAATCCTAAATCACATTTTCCAGATCAAAAGCTTCGCGGCAATGCTGGTGACGGAATGGGCGTGGCTCTGCAACTTCGTCCTCCTGTTCGTTTTCACCCCGCTGGTGGGCGCCATAGGGCTGGGCCCGGTGTTTTACCTCTTCGCCGCCGCCTGCTTCGCCACGGCCGCCTTCACCTGCTGCTTCTTGCCGGAGACCAGGGGCATGCCCGTCGATGCCATACAAACACTGTTTAGTAAAAAGAAAGTGGGCTTGTCTAGTCATACGTAGCGTAATAAATATTTTGTTATGCCAATCATTTTGTGTTATTTTCCAAGATTAACAAACTGAAGTGGGAGTGGGTCGGTCATATAAGCCGGTTTTGATGATTAAGGTGTCATTGGATGTGTTGATGTGTTTTATTATGTCAATTTCTTATACCCTCCCCATTTGGCTTTATAAAAATAATCTAAAATACGTTAAGGGTCAAATCCAGCTGGCCACCACATCTTTAAATAATCACTGTGGTGTCTCTTAAGCATGGTAAACATTTTACGCTTTCATGTGCACAATTTTTCGAATTCCCGCCCTTCTAAATAAGTTATAAGGCGTATAAAAAATTTGCTGACGCAGACGGTATAAAAATAGTTCTTATTCCGTTTATATATTAGGCTATAAACCTACCTATGCAAGAGTTATATCTATTTCATCATCATTTCTGCCTACATCCACCCCCTGCAGGGTAAAGGCCTTTTTATTTTCACGCCACTTTACATCTATTTAGTGAAGTTTTACAGATGTATCACTTTGGCTTGTGTACTCGTATTGAGTTGAGTACCCTGCTCTAGGTAATGAATAAAAATTCATTTTAAGTAAGTAAAGTTTACTGCAGCAATGTGTTACGCCTTCATCAAACAAAAAAGTGAAGCAGAATCGATCGAGGCTATTTATACGCAAACATTACAATTATAACTACTAGCACAATCTAATGTATATCTAAATCGAATGAAATAACCAATGCCAGTCTTGCCAGAGTCGTCGCGGCATCATGTCAAACATTATCCAAAATTTTCAATCATTTTTGTATTCTTATTTCCCGTTAAAATTTAAATTATTCATATGTTTAATTTTTGGACATTATTATGTCTTTAGTGGTTCTAAATCAGTCATAACTCTGGCTAAGTTGTATTGCCTGTTTGTGTCTTTAGCACTTCCTATAATGCCTTTGCTCGTTGTCCCGGATCTTGTGTATTCACTTAGCATATGCTTGTATTTCTCTTTGGCTATTTGGGCATCTCTTTTTCTCGAAGGACAGTGTCTAAAGCAGTATTGCGACGCGGTGGACCTGACTGATCGCACTTTGGGAGTCACGCATAGAATGGAGAGTATAAGGTCGTATATTTTTTTTTTCTGGATCGCCTTCACCAGGGCCTTTCTTAATATTATCAACTTTCCCAAAATCCAGTATATACGCCTAATGGTCATCTATTCAATCTTTCTTTTTATGCATGCTTCTATTGATTTCAATCATATGACTAGAATATATATATTTGATATTTTCTACGGAAGGATGAAATTGCTTAGAGAATCTTTTGAGTCTATCTTCGTCGATTCAACTAATAATGAGGAAGAGTTAGTATTCAAAGTAAAACGTCATATGCGTTTATATAAACAACGTCTAGATGACTTCAAGCTCATTAACAATCGACTGCAAACTACGGTAAAGTTACAGTTACTTACTGTTTTAATCATCCACTAGTTTGTTATCAATTTATCAATGTTTGACCCATGACCCGTCGTGTTAGAAGCTAAATTCGAAACTGGTTTATTTTATTTTGTAGCCAAAATATATCCTTTGCTGAAAATAAGTTTTCCACAAAGATCTCCACTCTACCATGGTAGATCCTGAGCTATCCGCACCCAGTTATCTCCAACCCTTATCAGATCGTCGTTCGCGCCTTTTGATAAAATACCGCCACTAACTACAAAACCTTTCTGCCCCAACGGCATCGGTTCTACGAACAATGTGCCCTGCCGCGGCTGCCACTTAAAGTTTTCAACTCGCTCTACTGCAACAAGTTCTACTGCGAAACTCCTCATTTGTGATTCGATCCCGCAAAGAATATTTAAGCATATATCATTTGTGTGAGATTGTCCCTGATATTTATTTATTTATTTATCTCTTTCTATTGTCCTTAACCTGTTTTTTGAGGCCTATTTAAAAGAATCACCACGGAGAACCACATCTCGATACCAGATGTCATTATTGACAATACTCTATTGTTGAAAACATTAATCTTTAAATACTGTGAAATGAGAAGCTGTGTGACAATGCGAAGCTTACCAAACACTTCCCATAGCCGAATTGGCCTTTTTCTCGAAGTTGGACTTACTAGGGATCTTTTGTACCATGTACACATTATAGAGTTCCCAACCTTCAGAGAAAGATGAATATATAATATTAAATTAAGATAATAAGCTTGTAGTTTAACATAAAAAATATCATATGTCTCATCACACTGTATAACTAAATATGTACAATACACACAGTATAAATATGTCGGAGATTGACAATAGTATAGGAGCTCAACGGAACAACTGTGCCACCGGAAGGCGACTCCAGCGCCCTCTACAACCTTTTTGGCGCGCTCGACAGAGCCTGGGTGGTCGCTCCAGTGCGACGGCAGCACACTTCTATTTGAGAATCCGTCCAATGAACACTGCTACTTGAGAGTCCGTCCAGTGAGGACGTCTGCTTTGGAACCATCCAAGAAACACTTCTACTTGGGAAACCGTCCAGTAAACACCTCTGGATGGAACTGCTCTTCGTTTAAAGTTACGTTTGTAGGGAGTGAAGAAAGTGCGCGTGAGAAAGAGCCTAAGCAAGTATTGCGCGCATCTCCCGAGATTCGGTCTGTTATGCCGCGAGGCAGGAAGAACCATGGGTTGGTGGTGGGACTGGTAGGGCTACACTGTTTTTACGTTATACTTGACGTGTTACTGTTAATTAAAGTCAATGAAGATCAAATGTATCGAGTTTAATGGCCGTCAAGGAAATAAACCTACCTTCTTCTATTTTGTGTTCTCTCTTTGCTTCGACCCTCACTCAACTAGAGACCAAGATATCTGGCCATATCCTGAAGATTCCTGACACATCTAGCCCCAGCCGCCGCCCAGCTGCCCCCCTGTCTCCGACATCAGAAGTGGGATACGTTCAGCATGCCTCACATGAGAATAACGAGGACATGTGGTCGAGCAAATGAGACATATTTACTGCGAAGATCGTGAGCTTCGAAATAAATGAGGGTAGACGCATCGTTGAAGAAAGAAAACACAGGAAGAAATAAAATCGTTTATTAAGCGCAAGACACTGAAACACCAACACACATAAGCAGGCTGAAAGCTGTTTGAGAAGCAAGAATATGAAGAAAGCGCCGTACAAGTCGGTTCCAGCTAGCGCCATTCAATCTCAGCAGACCAGCGGCAGTGCAATCGTATGCTTGAAGGGCAAGGCGCCTGCACACTGCATCATTCTGTATTGCGGGAGACTGCACTGCACCACAGGCCGAGCACCGTGTAAACCTGTGTACTGCATAGTACAGCCACCGTCAGGAACACTCTAATACTTTGGTGAGTCGTACAATGTTTATTATGATTCCAGTACTAATGTTCTTTTGATATGGACACGGTGTGTTAACGTGTTCGTTTTGATTCCGAAGTGATTATCAAACTTTTCAATTAATTAAGTAACATCGACACTGTGTTTTTGCTGTAGACTTGTGTAGTAAACACGCCGCATTCGAACTGATTAATTTGTACACTCGTGACACTATTAAGAACACTTAGAATTGTTGAAGTCATTTCCGTTACACATCTGCGCAATTCGCCCGACTTCCTTATAACGTTGGTTCGGCTGGCACCCGTGCGTGTTATTTTGTTGTAATACCACAGAAGTACAGTAAACTATCGTAATGTCGAATTAGCGTTAAACAGTTACATTACACTGCAATTTTAAATTTATTTTACCATCGTTGTCACCATGACGTGAACACAATAATGATTTGAAATAGACTGGTTCATTATTTTTGAATGCTACCCACATTTCATACGAAAATAATAGTTATCGGATCTTATTATCATCTTAAAAAGTTATTGAGGTTATTGAGGCTATTTTACTACCGGTTTTCTAACTACCCGCATTATTTCTGTTGTTATAAAAAATAACACTTACTGGCGTTGCACATTAATAACGGTAGGTACTGGGCCGTCAAAGTAAAGTACTTGGTTAAATAGGATGATTTGTACACAGTAAAAAAAAAGAAACTTGATAATTGTAACTAGTAATTTGAGAGAAATTAAGTCGAAGGGTTTGGAAGGGAGATCATTACATTTAAAATCAATGAAGAGTATAGACATTCTATAACGTTAAACAATACTCATTACCTGTAAAGCTTACTGAAATTATACATGGCCATAAAATGGTGTGTAGCTGGATGGAGGTTACTTGGTGTTGGTAGCCGGTTGGAGGTAACTAGTGGCATTCGGATGGAGAATGTCATGTGTGTGTGTGTTGTCATGGCATTCGGATAGAGAATGTCATGTTTGTGTTGTGGTGACATTCGGATGGAGAATGTCACCTGTTGTTGAGCAGCGACCGGATGGAGGTCACTGTTATTGTCGTATGACTGGATGGAAGTCACGAATGTGAATCAAGCTATGCATTGTTTTGAGCCTTGTTATTTTGATATTTACGAGATTTTGTCAACACAACTGTTGTGATGAGTTGAGTATTGTTTGGTTACGTTTATTTGTAAAATTTCTATGTAATTAGTAAAGTTGAACGAAACTAAATGGTTTTCATAATAAGATTGTAAGGTCCGAGATGCGACCATGGTAAATTTGATGGTAGGAATAAAAAAAAAAAAAACCTTTAATAACAGGTTCCCTCTGAATTAGATATTGTATGTGTCGATATTGATAATGCCACTTACTCAAATTAATTGTGTGTTACTACGATAATGGTATCATTTTGAAGTAACTGGATTCACTATTGACACGTGATATGCTTTCGATGGACTGAAAGTATGCCCGATGGACTGGGTGTTTTGTTGCTATGCTTTCGATGGACTGAAAGTATGCCCGATGGACTGGGTGTTTTGTTGTACCCGCATCAGAAGTGCCGGAGCATGTAAGAGGTGCACGTTGACTGCTTTTTATGTGCAGTATGCTCTTTGCGAGGAGTAGCACTTACGCGGCTGAGATGGTTAACTTCTGACGATGGGTTACTGCCGATGGACTGGCACGTGCCGAAGGACTGGCAAATCGTAACATGCCGATGGACTGGTGTGGTTTTTAAGTGTCATGTGTGATTACCAGTGAATAAACGTTGGTTGCGTGTTTAACCGATTAGTTTGTACATAGTTGGTAGGTAGTGGCACTATCAAGTCTGATAACATGTTTTGTTCAATCAAAAACGATTGGTTTTAGTAATACGAATACGATGTTTGTGATATTAAAAGCTTTCTGAAAGTATTTGATGCAGCGAGGGCTCGGGACTCTTTGGAGATTAGTTTATTTGGTTGTATAGAGCGACCCGGGAGTCTTGTTGGCTCTATGATAGTTTGGGTTCGTGTAAACCCCGGGCTGACATGCTATGCCTAAGAGTGTGATTTTTGTCTTACTGTTTTCTTTACCTTGAAGCAAAGGGAACTCGGCATTCTTGAGATATTTTAGATGTCATATCATGCAGACCCTTGAGGTCAGGTAGGCCGAGTGGTACTGCTTTGGCGTTGTATTGTTTCAGATTAACACACGAGGACGTGTGTCGTCGCAGGATGGCCGTGTCGGAGATTGACAATAGTATAGGAGCTCAACGGAACAACTGTGCCACCGGAAGGCGACTCCAGCGCCCTCTACAACCTTTTTGGCGCGCTCGACAGAGCCTGGGTGGTCGCTCCAGTGCGACGGCAGCACACTTCTATTTGAGAATCCGTCCAATGAACACTGCTACTTGAGAGTCCGTCCAGTGAGGACGTCTGCTTTGGAACCATCCAAGAAACACTTCTACTTGGGAAACCGTCCAGTAAACACCTCTGGATGGAACTGCTCTTCGTTTAAAGTTACGTTTGTAGGGAGTGAAGAAAGTGCGCGTGAGAAAGAGCCTAAGCAAGTATTGCGCGCATCTCCCGAGATTCGGTCTGTTATGCCGCGAGGCAGGAAGAACCATGGGTTGGTGGTGGGACTGGTAGGGCTACACTGTTTTTACGTTATACTTGACGTGTTACTGTTAATTAAAGTCAATGAAGATCAAATGTATCGAGTTTAATGGCCGTCAAGGAAATAAACCTACCTTCTTCTATTTTGTGTTCTCTCTTTGCTTCGACCCTCACTCAACTAGAGACCAAGATATCTGGCCATATCCTGAAGATTCCTGACACATCTAGCCCCAGCCGCCGCCCAGCTGCCCCCCTGTCTCCGACAAATAAATGAATATTACAAGTTCAAAGCACATGCAACTATATTCTGCATTTCTTAAAAGCCTTTTTTAATCCGTTTAATCCGAGTTTACTTTTCAGTATTTGGCTGCTCTTCTGCTCTGTTTCTTCTATTCGATTATGCAAATCCAAGCAGCGATGTTTGCTTATCATAATACCTTTCAGGTAAATTAATTAGTATAACCGTCAAGTAAACCATATCCGCCAAATAAATTTAGCCCTTACCATTTCCCACACATGAAAATAGACAAGGAGAGGGTTATCTTTAACTGACCGATGATTTTACTTGTCGATTGTGAGACAGGCCCTTGAAGCCATAAAAGACTAAGTAGTACCTTCAGATTGAACACTCGGGATTTGCAACATAACGCGTTACCTACGATTTTGCCTGACTTTCGGGGAGCGATTTCCTAATACATTGCGTGTAATGTCAATTAACCGCTGTGCGGTGAGCGTCTCGAGAGCGCAATGAAAAGAGAATTCGGTCACCGCCGCCGCTGCTCAAAGTTATGACCTTAAAATTATAGTATTACTCGTATAAATATGGATTACAAGTTATAAATAAATTTTAATTTAACGAAGTGTTTAATGAATTCTCTGTTTTCCTTTCAGAGTCCAGGTATATCGGTTCTCCATGGAATATATGAGCTAGTTTTTGGTTATTTGATGGTTTGCATCCCGGCGCTGTACACAGAACTAGCTTCACGTGAAGTAGAAAATATCACAATTTTATTAACGAAACAGCTGCCAAAATGCGCTGGTAATTAATTAAATTGATATTTACATGTAGTTTAGTATTAGTTTTTATACATTTCGTGATATATATAAAACAAACCAAGAGCTTGTTTCCTGTTTTTTTTATATATGGTCACCCAAACATAAGTCTGCTTTTCCATCAGATATGTGTGAGGTAGCTATAAACGAGCGAGGTCAAACCTTTCCGTTTCTATCAGTACAAAGCTGAGCTAAAGCTATAAAAATAAAAGATCCTAATTTGAGGATATCATACACATCCTTCTTCTCCAAAGCAGTTTATATATATTCCAGGCAAGAGCCTGCGCACTGCGATATCCGACGGGCTCTGCTACCTGCGCCTGCGCCCCTTCAGGTTCGTCGTCTGGCGCGCCGTGCCCATCGACTTCTCGCTGCTTGGCTCCTACTGCGGCCTCATCTTCACCTACACCTTCATGATATTCCAACTGAACCATTACGTTTAGTGTTTTCTACTTGTTTTCTAGAATAGTTAATACTATTCTAGAAAACAAAGTCATTCAAGTTCAAGTCGTCGTCCTTACTAATGTAAGAGTCAAACTTTGAAAATGAAATTGATTGATTGACTCTGAATAAGATGATGACTATGATGCTGGTGACGATGATGATATTGGCGGTGATAATGATGACGACGAAACTAATGATCATGATGATAAAAATGGTGGAGATGACGATATTTATAATGACGCGTAGGTACAATTCCATAAAGGAGGTTACGCACCTACACGTCAGTCAAAGTTAACATTGAGTCTTAGGGTTTGCTGTATTAAGATTATAAATGCCTTTGGGTCTTAAAGCGACTCACCATCACCAGCTTATTCTAGCTGTACTGCGCCTGTGCTTCCTCAGGTTTGTCGTGTGGCGCGGTGTGCCCGTTGACTGCCTGCTGCTCTTTTACTGCGGCTTTATCTTCACTTACGCCTTCATGATCTTCTAACAGAACCACTACATCTAGTGTTTCGCGAAGCATCACATGTTACCTAATTATAGCAGGCACTATTATATTAATTGTATAAATGTGTAATGTTTGTGTAAATCTACAGTCATGTCATGTCCGATGAAAAATTCTCAGTTTAAAAGATGTTTGTTCAAATGGCAAAAACACGCGACCTAGTAAAGATATATGATTAAAAAAAACTGCAGATTTGTTTCGTTTAAATGACGTATTTGTGTCTCACTCTTAGATTTATTTTATTAAAATATTTGCATTTATAATCGATGCTGTTTCATTTATCAAGTAATTCTTACTGTGGCTAAAATACCGTGAGCCTCCGAGGAAGTGGAGGTACTTAGTAACCATCACTTTGGTCGAGCCGCTTCGTCAACGAAACCTCTGAAAGTCAAGATTACAGAACCTTACAATATGTCCAGTCACATGAATGACACTGAACGTAAAAAAATCTGACCCATTGTCCTCTACAAAAACATTTTTTACCTTAGAAGCGGGTTGGAAGTGATGCATATCAACCCTAGGGAGGAAAAGTAATTTGAAAAAAGAACAATGTCTATGGACCTGTGTGGTAGTAGAAACCTATACAGCCACTCTGTAGTAAGATTATTAAAAAAAAAACTAAGCCTGTACTGAGCCATGCTAAAATCTTATATAGCCACTCTTTGGTAAAACTATACTGGCTTACTTTTATAAGTTCTATTATAAAGTATCATAATGAGCACCAGTTATATATTTAAATAACTTTTTCCGTATCTGTTTTTTTTATAGTAAAAAAAAACATTTATTTCACACTCGAAATATCTCATGTAGAATAGGCGCCTTTCATCTCTTGGTTAACAATCTACTATTTCACTTCACCAGCTCAAAAAGTCTTTTTTTGTCACTTAAAATCTGCATGCAGTCACTTTTTAGCCACTACCGTGGAAAGTTATGCTAGTGCTGTACGCGACTGATCATTAGCTAAAGACAATTCCATACATTTTCTGCCGCACTCAGAGACGTCAATTAATTTTCAAGAGTGATTAAAGTTGCTGCGCCTTATTCTATTTCTATAGCAAAGAAAGTGACAGCAACTACTTTAATGAAACTAAAAAAATAATTGACGTCTCTGAGTGCGGCCTTTTGACAGTTTTTGAAAAACGCTAAAGTTAGCGTTATGCATCTTGGCAAAACCACCCTGATGCGAGGCTCGTGCAATTTTCTGACATCTAGTTATTTCCTGCAACGGTGAGGTGAAAAATTGTGTTTTGCACGGCAGCATAATTATTTGCGATCAGGGTCCTAATTTTGGGTCTATTTCGCTTGCTCTGGATAAGGGGGTTCTAACTTGCGTCGAAAACCACTTGCATAACAAATAACTATTATTTGGTAAATATATGCGGCTAGATCTACCCTCCGAAAATCGGTAAACTTGAAAGAAAGAAAGAAAGAAAGAAAGAAAACATTTACTTGTACGGTTTAAGAAATCAGGAATAATGAGAATGGGCCTTGCCCCCACTGAAAATTGATTTGGACGAGTTTCTTCTATACAGAGTTTCTTCTAGAAGTTCTACTATACATTTTTTCATTTTTATGAGAGGAGAAATATATAAACAAGCTATTTAAAAAGTCTTTATTTGTATAAAAACACAATATAACTAAATAACATACAATTAATGTAAACAGCAATTATTTTTAAATGATTATTCTAATATGAATTAAAAATAATTATAACAATCTTAAAGTTAATTTCAATAGCGCGTTTAAACTAGGTGGATCGATGATTATTTACGGCGGAGATCATATCCGAAACAATACAGTCATCTGGGACCGAACCTGAAGTGAAAAGCTATGTCTACACCTGTGCGCTTTCAAGTTCAACCTGCGCTTTCCTCTGACGAGTGCCTCTGCAACCACAGCGCATTCAATAACGAATGCGCTCAAACTGGTTTGATAGCAGCGCATACCCGTAGCGCACGCTGATCCGTCACCGTTGGGTTGACGTGCAACATTTTGCAAATAAAATGGCGGAAGATAAAGTCAAAACATTGGATTTTATTGAAGATTCAGTGTCACCCTCGTATGGCATGCGCTTGACGCATTACGAATTTAAAGTTGAAAGCGCAAGATGAACATGAAAGCGCACAGGTGTAGACAAGACATAGTTAAAGAGAAATCGCTATACCAGTTACATTATCTGCATGCCTTTCGGTGCCCGGGACTTGGCAGGCTCTGACCCGTAAAACTACTGCCTCAGATCAGCTCTAATGCACCATAATACTGGCTCGTGATTGGGTTAGCCAAACCTCAACACATTCAGAAATAAATGAATCAAGAAACAAAAATTAGTTAAAAAAAAATATCAGAAGACAATAACTTTTCAAAAAACAAAAAAATTATAAACTGTTTAAAAATCCTGAAAAGACCTCACTAGAGCTTGTTTTATATCTGATTACTTTTGATAGAACCAACCTACTTTCATGAAACAACTAAAAACACCAAGTTCCATAGAAGAACAGGTCAGCATTCGCCATTTATTTTATCGCATTTGTTCACGATGCAATTCAACTACGGATGAGTTCGATATACCTACTCACTGGTTGAGTATTTAGTAATATATTAATATTTCGACGCAACGAGTCGGGGCCATTAATAATGTAAATAGCGAATATTATGTTTTATTTATTACGTGTTGTGTCCATTTGTGTCTTTTTCAAAAAAAAATGTTAATATCTCAAAAACTGTTAATTTTCATCACTTATTTTTATTGTTTTTATAAAATATAGATGAACGTCTATAAGTCTGAATTATTTCAGATTATTTGAGATTTTTTGGGCCGTTAACTTCAGAGATAAACCCCCCCCCCTTACCTCTGAAGTTGACGGCCCAAAAAATCTCAAATATTCCATTATTTGCGATTAGGCTAGATTGAAACCTTGGTTGCCTCACATAATAGTTCGTAAATAATATATACGTACGTATATAATATTTATATTTTTGACTACCTTTTGCCCGCGACTTCAGTCGCGTAGGACTCGTGTACCGCTTTTTCGTCGATAACTATCCGAAATAAAAGAATCCTTTGTGTCAATCTAGCATAAGTACTGTACATACGTGTGCCCAATTTCATCAACATTTGTTCAGTCCGATTAGAACAAAAACATCATAAATCTATACAAACTTTTACATTAAATATTTAATATTTTAGTATTAGTAGGAAGTAGGATTTTATTATTATCTTTTTTTTTATATAAATAAAATATAATTTATTAGTACCTATTCAAGCACGTTATAATAAATAATTTACTTACTTACCTTTTACTATAAATACTTACAAATACTAAGCCCGCCTAAGAACCTGCCAAAAGATCTAAGAATTGGTCAGTATTACTGAAAAACTACATTAAAAAAATGTAATGTATATACTTATATGGAAATTTTACACCAAGCTACTTCTCGATTCTACTTTTTCTTCGATTTTTGTCGTGATATCTCTTTATTATGTACGTCTGCTCCAATCGTCAAGAGCAAGGATGCCAGGTAATCATCGGCCATGCTTAACAACTGAGCGTGGCGATTTTCAAGCCCGTCCTGCACCTTTTTCTCGCAGCCCTCTATAAAAACAACCGCGTTCAGCAACGCCCCGACAGTCCTCGCCGCTTCATGACTCGCATACCTTCCACCTTCATTGACCAGTTTGAGAGCAGATATAAATCGGAAGTTAGAGATCTTCGCTAGTTGCAGCCGATTTTCAAAAGACAGCTTATGTTTCTCGAAGGCCTCATTCAAAGACACTTCGAATCGAGCGCGGTATTTTGCCAGCCGCATGGGGTAGCTAGCTATCTTTAATGTACTCTTTTCAGAGGCAGGAGGCTCCCAAGTCAACAAATCATCCACGTTCCGTTGAATTTCAGCGACGTAGTCGCAAAAAGGATACAGAGACGGCGCGTCGATAGATAATAATTCCGAGACTTTTATTGGCATTTCGATGACAAGCTCCAATATTGCATCCATATGCGAGGCAATCCTTGCTTTATGTAAATTCAACTCAGCTAGACGTTCTTCTCGAGCAGCTCTCAGCCGCTCCTTTCGTACACTGTGAGAAACCATCTTCAAAGCATATCGCGCATTCATTACACCAATCTTCCTTTGTACCCAACTCTGAGCCTGATATTCGAGTCTATCGGGAACTGTTGAAAAATCGTTTTCAAAAGATTGCAGAAAACCGTTCTGCCAATTTTCTAAAGTTAAGACTTGGAGTTCTGATTGACATAAAACGCGGGGCAGAGGGAACGTGATTGAGATCGAGTCTCTTCGACCATCTGTGTTGATGCTGGTCACCGATATATTGTCGTCCGTGGGCAGAATTTTGGCCCTCGAGTACCGTTTTAGAAAGCAATTAAACTCTGCTAATAACGTATTTGCCATCACCGTACACAACCTCCTATATCCTTCAATACGACTCACCTCGGCTTTAATGTGGCAGAGGTACAACTCTGCCATTTTATCAAGCGAAACTACCAAATCATTGTAAGTTTGCTGCAGTTTCTCAGGATTATCGGAACTACGCATTTGGTCTAAAGTGATAGCGAATGGGACCTCATTCTCGAGCTCGACAGCGTCATTGCAGGTGACCAGGTCTTCCACGTCCATCATTGTCATTTTCTGAGCAAAAGCTGAGCGCATCATGTGAGCGTCCCAAAAATGGGTGGCATCATTTAACATGTCAAACACCGTCTGAAGGTGCTCTACTATTTTTTCTAACATTATTGGTAACTGAAGCGCGTCGTTGAATGTGGCTACCACTTCGTTGTACAGAAAGGTTAATTCGTGTTTGTGTTTCATATAGATGGATATCTCGCGCAACTTCTCAATCATCAGGTTTAACTGAGGCAATTCACATACGAACGTTGTGATTACTTTTTCACTAGGTTTTCCGAGTCCCTCGCGCAAATCTATACATCTTTCAGAGAAACCGCTGAATAACTTAAACAGCTCGTTAATGTAAATTTCCTTTACAAAGTTGACGCATTGGTTGTACTCTTCCAATATGTTTCGTTTGCTTGTGATAGGTTGCACTAAAGACTCAACGGATGGAGCGCTTGAGGAAGCTCTGTTTTCTGAGATTCTTTTGGATACCAGCTGAGCACTGTGTTGTCGAGTGAATGAAACGCCCAGACAGAGTTGATAGAGGGACGCCCTGGCGCGTCGCACGCTCGCGTCAGCCTGAACACGCAGCCGAGCTTCTAAATTCACGAACGCTCGAGAATTGCTCAGCAACTGTTGGTTAACTTCATAGGCGCGCATGTCGAAATCGTGCAACAGATCCTTAGGAGGTTTATTTCCGACAGCTACAAGCCGTTCAAAGCTATCCTTAAAGATTCTGAGCAAGCCATGCGCGCGCTCCCTTTCACACGCCACTCCGTCATGCTTGAATTTTGCTATCTCTTCAATACGCCAGGCATGAAGTTCCCTAACATTTTTTAACGCTTCGTCGCAAGATTTATCTGTAAACGGTTTGATAGTTTTGCAATCTTCTAACATACAATTGATATCTGTTTGATTTCTTTTTATTATACATTGGACGATTTCTGCGAGTTGGCGTATTTTGGCGTCTGTTTCAGTGTTTAACTTAGCTGCGTTTTCGAATAAATGTTGTAGGGCTGTTTGGTGGTCTTTCTCTCTTTGTTTGAGGTAGTTAGCAAGGACGGGTCCCGCGTGAACCCGTGGGGACCCCAAGCAATAGGGCAAGCCGGCAACGGCAGTCAGGTCCTCCTTTTTTGCGGCGGACACAGCCGCCCCGGGACAGCATGACCCGCAAAAAACTTGCACTTGATTAATAGGTCCATGAATAGATCTCATTGTATATCGCTATTAAAAATTGAATTGACGTGTCTAATTGTCAGAGTTAATGTATTTTTTTACAAATGCCAACGTTTCACGAGGTTTCAGGTTTTTACACAAGTAGTTTTTAATCGTAAGTTTGAAATAATATTTTTAACTCCCGACACAAAAACGAAAGGTGTTGTTATAAGTTTGACGTGTGTATTTGTGTGTGAATCTGTGTGTATCGGTGTATCTGTATGTGGCATCCCTGTGGAACCCTAAAAATAACAACATCGTTTGTATGAGGCCGCGAGCAAACTGGCGACATGCTGGCAAAGTAACGAATCAGAATGCGGTTAACCACTTTATCTACACACATATCATAAGTCCTCTATTTATTTATTTATTTATTTAATCTTTATTGCACAAAAATACAAATTTGAGTACAAAAGGTGAACTTAATGCCTAATGGCATTCTCTACCAGTTCTCTATAATGCGTTCAGAATCCGTTAGCAATGACCAGCATTACAACAATCCATTTTACTATGATAATTTTCTTATCTGTAGCAGTAACATAATGTTCTTATAACGATATAAAATTTAATAAAATTATGAGTTTCAAATTTCGAACATCTTTGAAAAAACAAACCAATTTTATTTGACCTCAATTCTAATATCATTCGAGATGACATTTAATTCGAAATGAAATGTCAATTGCATACAATTTTGACAAATCTCGTATGTTACTTGATAATTTGATATCAAACGATATGATAGTAGAGGCCGACTCTAAATTGTCTCTGAATTAAAAAAAAAAACTACGGTTGCCGCCATTTTTGACGTTCTAATAAATTGATCAATACCGCTTATGCCGGTCGTAAAATGCGATTCCTGA
Source organism: Tortrix viridana (assembly GCA_963241965.1). Taxonomy (NCBI): domain Eukaryota; kingdom Metazoa; phylum Arthropoda; class Insecta; order Lepidoptera; family Tortricidae; genus Tortrix; species Tortrix viridana. The sequence continues at coordinate 8,347,824 of OY725193.1, read as the reverse complement.
ACACATCATAGAGAGCTTATAATATGTATGTAGATAAAATAGTGTATGTAACTGTACATAATTAGGCATTAAAACACTCGTGTGATGCTATTATGAAACTCGCCTGTCGGCTCGTTTCATAAACACACACTCATGTTTTAATGCCTCTTATTATGCACCAGTCACATAAACTACTATTATTGTTCATACAAATTGTATCGACCTTATTAATAAGGAAATAAGGGCTGTTACTGATGATAACTCTAGACTCTAGTTACATAAAGCAAGCGAGTCGCTTAATCGTCGAGTGATGTACGTGCGGGCGTAATAACGTAACGATTTAAATTAACGTTATTAAAACTGTTATTATTTTTGAAAAAAACAACTTATTTTAACCAACCCATTAAGGCCCGATGTTTGATTATTAAATACATATCAGGGAACAATGTCAGACAAATTGTCCCAAACTAAGCTCTGGATTGTATTATACATACTACGGGTAGGTATGTACTACGTAACGCTAATAGGTATATTTATCGTACTTAAATAGAGAAATGCAAACTTACTTAAATTCATAAAAGGCATCAATGACGAGTCGTCAAAAGATTGAAATGTATTTTGATCTTTGAATATAGAACATTAAGACGCAAATTCTAACCACAAAAGGGTGCAAACAATACCGCTAGTCTGTAATAGATTAAGTTTAACTAGGAGTATTATTTTACTTAACGACCATTACCTATTAATGCTCGTAAGGTCTGAAACTCGGGAAAGTGACTCAAAATGTTTGTTGGGTTATGAGTAAAGATCAGCTGACGGGAGCAATTTATGTCACATTCACGTCAAACGTAATGACTAGTATGGATATGTTAGGTATGGTTTAAATTAAAGTTTAAGTAAACAAGATAAAATTAAAACTAAAACTCGACTACGAAAACAACCAACGACATCACGGTGCCTCTTATGCTATTTTTATTACTTGTATCACAAAATAATCGTACATTTCTTATAGAGCAACATTTATTTTCGAGATTTATGCATTAAAACCTCACATTTGATAAGAAACTAGGTAATTTTTTTACATTTTGCCTTAAAAGTTAAAAATGCGTACATTTATAATTCAAAAATCGTACTCAAAATTTGATTAGAATCATATCTATAATATTTTTTAGTCGGAAAGTTGCTACCTGTCGCCGACCATTAATAATAAGACTCGATAAAAAAACATACATTTTTAATAGGTATATAAATGGTGCACGAAACTAAATAGAGTCATATCCATGTAATACTTTCGTCATCAAAGTGACATAAAATGCTACCGGTGGCCGATCACTAGTTATGAGCAACTTATAATACCTATACTTAGACTAAAGCAAAAGGGGAAGACATCGTTATCGCCGTACAAGACACTGACATAATGCGTGCCGCGGCACCTACATTCGCAAATTCCACACACACAGCTGTAAACATGCACAAAGGAGCAATAGAGATAAATTGATGGACTAACGTCGTGCGCGTAAGTGAGACAGCCATATGTCTCACAATAATCACGACGTCGCACATGTTGACAGATCGGTAACGGCTGGACAACTGACTCAAACATAGGCGCTCAGCGCCTATATTTAGGTGCTCAAGCCCGCGCGCCGGTCACGTATCTTCCTCTTTGTGTTTTCATCTAAGTACCTATATGTATGTATGTTAACTGTTAATAGCACAAAAAGTACAAGTAAATAATACAATGACATCGTAAAATTTGAGTACAGTCGAAGACAGAAATATGTATACACTTTTTCACCTTGTTCCTTTGTAATAAATAAGGTCCAAAAGTGTATACATCTTTCTGTCCTCGACTGTACAAAGGCAAACTTGCCTAAACCAAGAAAAGAAATACATTAATAAATAAGCCATTGGAGGGCAAAATTTCATCCAAAAAAATTAAAATACAGCTGTTTTTGCAGTAATGCTTAAATAATTCTCATTGTACAAAAATATATAAGAATAAAAATAGCTAACAATGGCCATAGACATCAAGTTCAAATAAAAAATAAACATTCAAACGAATCTTTGGACCTAGTGTACAACCGGATATCAGAATAACTTGCTGACATTTAAATATTTAATTAAGTAAACAATAGCAGTAAAAACCACACCACCACCATTCTAAATCAACGCGATTTCTTCTCATTCGTTATTAACGGACGATACTAGCGAGTAACGTTATAACTTCGTTACGTCCCTTACTTCGCTCACGCCTAGTTGTCAGTATGCCGGCGACTTCCTGCGCAAGCGCATGTAGTTGAATCCGCGACCGCCTCACGACTTGTTTGTGTACAAATCGCCCAACTTGTCAACTGACGGTGAGTTTATATAAAGTTTTTATTAGGTAAAAAGTGAAGAGAATAATTGTTTACTTCGTTCAAGTTTGAAAGGCAATCTTAACACATGAATGAATAATGTGCAATTAGTGCATTGACCTCCGGGTTCTGTGTTGTTTTTAATATTAAGAGGACTGTGAACCAACAAAATCTAGCCTTTTCATACAAACGGCGATAACGTTTTCCACCCCGTTTTCTAAACGTTAACCGAATTCAACTAATTTTTGATATGTGGTCAGTCGGAACAAAAACTATGTCCGTACATTTCGTTTTTTTAAATATTGATTAGTTATAAAGAGATTATGGGCGAAATTACTTTTGTATGAAAACAAAAAAACGGGAATAAATCGAAATTTATTAATAATATTGATAAAAACGAAACGGACGGACATTGTTTTTGTTCCGACTGACACCGTATCAAAAATTGGTTGAAATTTAGGGGGTGGAAAACGTTATCGCCATTTGTATGGAAAGCCGTCAGCTCACAATCCTCTTAACACACTTATATTAGCTTCACTTGTCACTGTCTAACAAACAATCCTTATCCTTCTTTCTATCCTCACTAATATTATTAATGCGAAAGTGAGTTTGTTTGTTTGTTTGTTACGCTTTCCGCTAAACCGATGAACCGATTTCGATGAAATTTGAAATAGAGATAGTTTGAGTCCCGGGAAAGGACATTGGATACTTTTTATCCCGGAAAATTGTACTGTTCCCAAGGGAATAGTGATAAACGACTTCTACGCGACAAAACCTGTAGTAATAGGTATCTATTATAAATGCGAAAGTGTGCATGTTTGTTCCGTTGTCACGGTCTAACCCCAACCGATCGCCCGGAGTGCATACGGAACATTTTATCCCGGGAAAACTGCTAATTCCCGAGGGCAAAGCGATAAACGACTTTTAAGCGGGCGGATATAATAATATTAGGTACGATCGAACTTTGGTATGTTATTCTGTTAAAACGCATCGTCTTTCAATTCTATCCGTCCGTTATTTATTCGTAAATGACATTTAACTGCCTGCACTTTCATTTACGGCCGCACTCAGAGACGTCAATTAATTTTTAAGTTTCACTAAAGTTGCTGCTATCACTTTCTTAGCTATAGCAATAGAATAACTGCCGCACTCAGAAACGTCAATTAAGTTTTAAGTTTCATTAAAGTAGCTGCTGTCACTGTCTTTGCTATAGTAATATAATAAGACGCAGCAACTTTAAAGAAACTTAAAAATTAATTGACGTCTCTGAGTGCGGCAGTTAGACGCAACAACTTTAAAGAAACTTAAAAATTAATTGACGTCTCTGAGTGCGGCAGTAAGTCGCTGGTTTCAAGCGACTAAATGAAAATGCAGGCAGCCAAAAGTAATTAAACACCTTGACGGACGGACGACGTAAATTCGTCGGTTTTGGTTTTCTCTGTCTCAGTTGATGTGAAGGTGAGCCGATTAATACCCCTTCTATACGGTTGGGTGGTTGGGCCAACCGAGAGGGATGCAGCTATTTGTAGGAACGAGATGTAAATATTACTATCTCATTCTGACAGATAGCTGCGTCATTCTCGGTTGGCCCAACCGCCCGACCGTATAGAAGGGGTATAACAGAATCACACTGCAGAAGTAGCTGCACATTTTAGTACCTTGTCATAGCAATACGTTAACGACAAGGTACTAACATGAACTGCTACTTCTGAGTTCGACTGTACCATGGTTTTAGCTTTCGTAGTTCTTTACAAATATGTGAGAGAATCAGAGATATATCGGCTCGAAGTAGGGTAAGCGTACCAGTGAATGAACAAAGTAAGCATTTTTTGGCAAAATAAGAGTTCTGTAAATTTGTACCCAGCAAAGTATTTTTTTTTAGATTGAGAACATTACTAGTAATATTATGGTAGCATTGACTTCAACTCAGGTGCATTAGTTTCAAAATGGCAGATATATAAAGTTGACGTATCCCAGACAAATTTTCGTTGTATGAGGCAGTATTTAGGAGACTGGCAAGTTACCTTGTATTTGCTGTGATACTGTACTTGTACCAAGCAACTGCGATTTGTAGTGTGTGTTTATTTTTAGTCTTAAAGATATATTGTTTCGATTTACATATCATATCATGTGTTTTTCTTTTAAATTGGCATTTTTAAGCAAATGTTTTATAACTAGATCACAGAACCTGCTAAAACCAATGAATGAACCCCAGTGTTCATTCACTAGAAGCGTGTGAATTACTGATTATGCAATATTGTGCGTTTTAGTCGTTGCATTAAAGTTTCTTTTTTAGAAACGTAGCTGTTAATTGATTGCCCATCAAGTGGCCAGTATTCGAACAAAATCTTAAATGGTGGTTCATTCACTGGTTTATGTATGTATTCCAGTAAATGAACTACCTTCAAGATTACTAGTTTATTCATTGGTTTCGCATACAATTTAAGAGCCAGTTAATGAACGATGATCATTACCAAATAACTCAACGTCTCAATTTAATCTCAACATCACGTAATCACGTAAACTCATATTAATAATAAAAGAAGTGAAAAAAGTAATAAAACATTTTTTTGAAAATAGATTAATAACAACACAACGTAGTTCATTCACTGGTTTCATTTGTTCATTTACTAGGAAATCGTGTTCATTCACTGGTGTTTTGGGGTGTTTTCGGCTTAATATTGCTATAACTTTAGATTTTGCAATATTATTATAAAACAAAAATTATAAAAGCAAACTACAATACTTGGTTGACTTATAACGACAGTATATTTGACGGTAACTATCTCAATTTCATTTAAATATTTTTTCAAAGTTGAAAATTTCCTTAAGGGTTCATTCACTGGTACGCTTACCCTAGCAGTAGTACTATTTGTATGGTAGGTTGCGCACTAGATCCGAGTTTCGTCATCCGATTTCTCAGAAAAACAGTACTACTCGGACCGACATTTCTCGGATTCGGATCGGACGCAGTGCGCAAGCGCTCTCATGGTTCCTTCTCGACTCTGATTTGTTGGCTTTTCGCTCGAGTGCTACTCGTAAATAAGTTGCGACGCGTGATAACGCTGTGTTGATGTGTGTGTAATGCTGCGTTTTATTATGTATTAAATGCAGGGTCAGAGCGGTCTCGCTCGGCCGATAACAGCGCGTTTCAGAACGTTAATATTAGGTCGGGGCAAAAGTATTTTCGTATTTTTCGTACAAAGGAAAAACAATTTTTTTAAGTTATATTTTTTTATTTATTTATACTTAATATGTACATGCCGTTTTGATCGATGACTTGTTGCCATCTTAGGTAGTGCCATGATTCCATTGCTGTAAAAATTCTGGGATTTATTTCGTTTTAACAATAAATCGCAAATTGAAACACGTTGCATTAGGTTTCTTTCAGTGAGATCGTGTGGCACCCAAATATCGAGCTTTTTCTTGTACCCAAACTTTTGTAAATGACGTAACACTGTTTTGTGATTAATATCCAGTTCTTCAGCAATGTCGTAACTACTAATATGTCGATCTTGCTCCACTTTTTCATAGATGGCATTGATTTTATCAGTAACAGGGCGTCCAGAGCGAACCTCATCTTTCACACTAAAATTTTCAGACTTAAAACGCTTAAACCACAATTGTGCTACTCTTATTGATACCGCATTAGGTCCATAAACCGCACAAATTTTATTCGCGGCATTAGTCGCATTTTTGCCTTTTTTGTAATAAAACTTTAAAATGTACCGAATTTCTTCGTCACACACGTCCATTTTGATAGCTCAAAAACAATTGAAAAATGCCGGGAACCAGTTTTTTTTTTAAATGTTATTGTATTTCAGAATGTTGACTTTTAATGGTATTAAAACCAGCTAGGTACGTTTAGTATAGACGAAGAGGTTTGATTACAACTTATACGGTCCAAATACGAAAATACTTTTGCCCCGACCTATTAGATTAGGTATTATAGCCTGCGGGCGTATGTATACACGAGATAAAATTTAACAGGTGCTAGAGAAATGAATACATCTATTCCATATTCTGACGTAAGACTTAACTCCTGTAAGGTTTAAAATAAAAGTGTCCCGTCTTGGTAAAACACTCTTATTTTAAACCTTAAGCGTTAAGTCTTACGTCAGAATATGGAATAGATGTATTCATTTCCCTAGCAGCTGTCAAATTTTATCTCGTCCATGCATGGCAAAAAAAGTCGAGCGTGTGGTGACCGCTGGAACTACAATGTTTTCAAATGGCAACCAGCACAGGTTAGAGTAAACCTTGGATCATGTTGCCAATGTCATTCCGAACAGTGCCCTCATTTTTTTGCTCGACTTTTTTGCCAGGCTATAAAATTTAAGTCTATTACATTTTGTCAAGCCACTGTCAAGCCCATCTTGTTTTTCTGTCGTAAGTTGTAATCATATTGTTGATGTTATGGCCGCTTTTATTTACGAGACAGGGGCATTACTCTGAACTTCGAAATTCGAACTTCGGATCGCCCCGTCACTTTCTTGCGAATTAGCTACGCGTCAAGAGCAAAAAGGATAGCCATAGACGAAGTTCGAATTTCGAAGTTCAGAGTAACGCCCCAGGCACGTGACAGGTAACAGCTATCACAAAGTCAACAGGTGTCTATTGCGTATTATATAAGATCTGGGGGCACGGTAGTGCCTCCGCCAAGACGAACAAAAAAGAAGGCGGGGCGCTACCTACCTTTTCTCGAATTGTTTCGTCTCATTTTCAAACGCTCATATCTTCGTCCCAGATAACACCAGAGAGTCCAAATTCACAGGATAGGATGTAGTTAGAGAACATATAAAATACACGAAGTTTCATTGATCTAGCTTTTATACTTTAGATTTTATTGATACCTAAAATGCGATGATTTGGCCACTTACTCACTTACTCATCAAAGCCTTTAGGGTACTTCCGATATCCTAGAAAGCTGAAATAGCATGGAGCCTAAGATTTACATACAAAGAACAGAATAATTAAGAAATCTGTAACTTTCACCCTCCTCCTACAAAGGGGGGTGCAGGTCTGTATACAGAACTAGTTATCTAGGGTAATTTCCGATGTCCTAGAAATTTGGTATGGAGCCTACACCTTATACACTTCTATACTATCTCTCTCTTACTTTAAGATCTCTGCTCTTGTCGGTGGAGCAATATCCATTCCTCTCTCCTCTCTGCTAGCTCCTTGACCTCTTTATACGATACGACCTGCACCTTTTTAACGTATTTTTTCTATTAATAAAATGAAATTGTGAATAAATTATTGAATTAGGTACCTACTTATGTATATATATCAAAATTTTCCTAATATCGTTAGTCATAATGATTGTTTGTCCTAAAGCCCTAATGCGATTATCTTTACATCGTTTGGACGAATATTATCTGTCCTAACATTGGTACTCGTATACGTACTAATATTGTATGTAATAATATACATAACATTATCGAGTTCAAAGTTCAAATTCGCACAGAGTTAGGGCGTCTTAGCCAAGATCAGATTTATGTATCCTCCGAACGGCCGTTGTACAATAGAATGAGATAGAGTGGAATTTATTTTGTTTTTATGACTGACAATTAAATTAGAAAATAGACTCTATTCTATTTAGATTAGGTTCGTCCATTGGCAAATTTCGTTGTATGTTGTTGTAGGAGGTGTATGTTATGGCCGTATTAATAAACTCATCTTGACTGAGATCCCCGTTTCAAGATATGCGTCAAAAATGACAGCTTTCTATGGCATGACGTTTACTTTGACATGTCTTGAGACAAGCATTTGAGTCGAGATGAGTTTATTAATACGGCTCTTAGGGGGCCTTAGGGCCGTATTAATAAACTCATCTTGACAGTTTTCTATGGGGTGACGTTTACTTTGCCGTATCTTGAGACGGGTATCTTGAGATGGGTTTATTAATACAGCCCTTAGGTTAGACTCATTAGATCAAAAAATTTAAATTACGAATGACTTTTTGACAATCAATTCCCCAGAAAACCCCCAAAATACTATGCGCCGAACGTGAATCTACCAGGATGGCAGGAAAGACAGAAGTTCGCTTCGAGGAGGCGGAACGCAAGAAGGCAGCGATCCTCGCCTCCATCGCCGCGGCCTGCGCTGCCCTGGGATGGCTGGGCCGTGGCTCCAACACCCTGATGACTGGCGTTGCCTTGTTAGCTGCTTATCTGATGACAGGAGACAGATATCAATGGATTTACATCTGGCAGAAGACGTACTACAGGGACTCGTTGTAAGTCATTCAATTCTTGCACTTTGTCATTTGTTGTTAGGGTTCTGTACCAGAATGGTAAAAAAGGAACCCTTATGGTGACACTTCGTTGTCTGTCTGTCTGTCACAGCAGTTTTTCTCAGTAACTACACAAGCTATCAACTTGAAATTTGGAATAGTTGTATACCACATCTGTTTTTAGTAAAAAAAATATGAAATTAATTTTAAAAATAATTGAAAAGTTGGTCTAAAATGGGGGTGGGGGTGAAAAATGAAACAACAAACAAACAAACAAACAAACAAATAAACAAACAAACAAACAAGAATTTTAAAAATGGTTTTAATATGTTCAGTTACTTATTATAAATCGCCCTGATCGGTTTTTTTTTTAAATCTTCAATGTACAGACTTTTTGGTCTTAACGATTTTATGTATAGAAGATACCTGCACAACAATTTTTAAGAGCTATTATTATGATGCCCCATTCGATGCTTTCGCGATCGTTATGCATTGAACAAAACGAATATTTACCGGATAAAAACGAGGAGATATTGTGCAGGACGATAGTGATAGTTAAATTTGTGCCTAGTTACATTTACATACGTAATTCTGTTTAGTCGAAATTGTTTAGTGATAGTTTGAATTTGTGCCTAGTTATATTTAAATGAGTAATTCTGTTTGATTGAAGATGTTAATCGTTATTAATTAATAAATAAATAAATTGTCAGTGACAAGACAATAGGGAACCCATCCCCCTCTAGCATACACACGTCCCTTTCACACATTTCCACTCTAAAGTAATTGCAAGCCCCTCCCCCTGAAGGACCTATCTGTCTCTTTCTTAATCATCTCCTTGTCTCACCTAAAATCCGCACCTCGTCGGATCCATAACGAGTTCTGCCCCATCCTTTGCACGTACACCCTCGCTCTTGCATATCACTCTCTCTCTCTTACGTATAGTTCTCTCTTTCCCACTATTTGTTGTCTCCCTCCTCACGTCTTTGTCTTACCTTAGAGTCCGCACCTTATTAGATTACCAACGCTTTCCGCCCCCGCCCTTTGCAATATAACTAGGCCCAAAATCCCCAAAGATCGATCGAGATCAAGGAGCAACCACGAAGTAACCCCAAGAACCGACCGAAACGAACACAGCTGCTGACAAATAGCCACAGAAAAAACAGGCGTTTTCTTTTGACTTCAAGAACCCTACAGTCCCTACAAATTCCTATGTGCGGGCAATACAAGGCTCGACGTCCCGCACAGGTATATTATATAAATACTAACTTCAACATTTTGTTTAAAACAAAATGATCAGCTAAATATAATAAATAATATACATAGCTAAGTATGTAATAAGTATTCATAAACTATTTTGTTCGTTCTTTGATCAAATCATTAATTAAGTGAACGTGTGAAGCACTATTAAAATAAATGTGGTAGGTATCACCATTTTACAGAATGACATTTGGCGGCTTTGGCGCTGTCATTTTACTGCAGTGAATTAAAAGTTCAAGTATATTTTTACTGAGTCCGATTCAAAGACAAACTGTCATAATTACATATGAATAACTTAAGTACTTTTCGTATTGTGCCTTTTTTATAATATATGTATTTAAAATTGACATTCAAATTTATTTATTTCGGACAAAGTCCATATTTACTTGACATTGTTGTTTTTAAACTCCACTCGGTGCAAATTTGCATTGTTTTTTTCTTAAAAAAAATAAATAACTTATTGAAATTCAAAACCATGATAGGTAGGTACCTATTATGTAAATTGTCGATTAAAATTATTTATGTAATAGTAAATATCCATCTACATCCATGCATACATTGTAATAAAGTAGTAGAAATTATGAAATATTTTTAAGAAAAAGTACTACTTTGTAGTCAATGACGGACACGTTGTCGTTTCCCTGTCTGTCCGTCAATCTGTCAATTCTTTTTTAAACTTCTATCACGCAGGAACTACGAGGCTGAATTTATTAAAATTTGGTATAGTGATAGTCTATCCAATGAAGCAATATTTTTAAGGAATAAAATGGGGATAGCAATATTTATTATATGTACATACCCTTTACTTTAAGGGATAAAATGGGGATAGAAGTTTGTATGGGAGGTTATTTACATTAATACAGTAAGAAACATAAGAATCGGCATATCAGCTGCCTAACTTTTTGAAATCTTAAGCTTTACTCAAGGGGGTGATATGGGAGTTAGGTGGTTTAACTTATAAAAACAATATTCAACATTATTTACTTATTTGGAATTGTATCCGTATGAAATATACTTCTAATTCATACGGATACAATGATTGATTTTAAACATCTGACAAAGTCAGTCATCTGCAAGTTTTTAAAGATTTTTTTAGGCATATAATTGCTGTCCCGCTTGCTCGTAGGAATAAGGAAGAGACGTTGTTTTTTACTTACTCTTACCAAGGTGCATTACGCTAACTTAACGATTTTCGAAAATCGACAAAATGTATGGAATTTGACATAAGTCCACTTAAATCCTACTTATACATTTTGACAGATTTCGAAACGCGCTAAAGTTAGCGTTAAGTATGCATTTTGGCTTGGCTAACGGCCGCACTCAAGAGACGTCAATTAACTTTTAAGTTTGATTAAAATTGCTGCTGTCACTTTCTTTGCTATAACAATAGAATGAGACGCAGCCACTTTAATCAATCAAACTTAAAAATTAATTGACGCCTCTGAGTGCGGCAGTAAGCCACCTGGTGACGAATATTTTTACTATCGCTTAATCTTTTATGACAATGACAACACAGCGCAACGATAAGCATTAATTGGTCAAAAACAATCACAATAGGAAACATACCGTATAAAATACCGTAAAAAAATTACAAAAAGTTAAATTAAAATCGGCCAAAAAATACGGATAATATTAGCATTTAAAAAAGTCCGTTCGAATGAAGATAAAGTTCTATATATGTAACTTGACTGGGGAAAGTTCGATATGGCGATGTAGAACGATAGTTACGCTGTTTTGTAGCTGGTGGCACTGCCCGTACTTAGTTGTCTTCTACTTGCTGCGTGTCGTAGCTAGATGTCGCTAGTCGCTACACCAGCCTTTGAGACCGGAGGTTGATAGTGTTGACGTGCCGTCTGTGCGTAGAATGGCCGCTTGCAAGTGCCAGTTGATGGCTCCAGAAGTGCTCAGAGCCGCGTAGGCGAGCGTAGCAGAAGAAGAGGAGTGCACAGTGAGTCGTGTAGGGTAGACGCGGTGAGTCGGGTTGTCGAGTGAGAATTGTGTGCACACTGAAGACACCACACCAGGCATAGAGATATGACAGTATGCTAGTGGTGCACAGTGGGGTTGACGTCACCAATGTAGAAGAGAGGAGAATAAAGAGATTTCTCTCCAGGCGGGTGTTGTGCCCGGGGACCGAAGTCCGTTCGGATGAAGTTGAAAGTTCTATAAATACAACTTGACGGGGGAAACTTCGATATCGCGTTGTAGAACATTAGTAACGCTTTTTGTCGCTGGTGGCGCTGCCCGTTCTTAAGGTGGATATTCACGGTCAGTTAAACTGATCAGTTGAACTGACGTACATCCAAAAACTAACCGTGAATGTGAAATCTTAAGTTAAAATTATACGAACTCAAGGTCAGCTTCTGGATGTACGTCAGTTAACTGATCAGTTTAACTGACCGTGAATGTCCGTCCACCTTTAGTTGTCTTCTACTTGCTGCGTGTTGTAGCTAGATGTCGCTAGTCGCTCCAGTGTTAAAATGAGCATACATATTGTTATATTCCGTATACCGTCTAAGTAACCTACCAATTTCAAAGACGACTTAGTCTGTCACCGGATACCAGGAGTGCATGAATTCATGAATAGCGGACTTTGCTCTGTTGACAGCATCGAATGAATGGCCTGTAAGCGACACTGCACCGCATTGTTCTGGTGACCTATGAGGCCCTGATAAGATAACGTGTCATTGGCTAAGTTCATAGTTTGTTTACGTGGTATTTTAAGTAAAATCAAGTTCAAGGCAGTTGTTAAAGAACTTTTTCGACGCTTAAAATATATTTGTGATGCATTATAACACTATCTGCCCGCGATTTCGCGCAAGTAAATTTTTAAGAGCTATCCAACGACACCTCACTTATTTACTTATTTTATTATTGGTCTTTGTGCGCGATAAAAATATGTGTAAGTGTACAAAATTTCAGCTTTGAAACTTTGACTTTGACTGTGACATACAGACAGACATACAGCCAGGCAGATGGACGGACATGGCGAGACGGATATAAGGGTTCTTAGTTTAACTACGGAATCCTATAAACTGCTTTTAAATGGCAATTAAAAACTTTAACGCTTAGTAAAGCGTCAAGAGTACGTAACATTTTTTACTTTGAAACAATACATTTTAACGATTGTCAAATAAGTTTTCGTTACACGAGTGTTTTTATTCTTTGGACGAATCCATTTTACCTGCCTGTATTGCAAAGCTTTTGTATTTTACTTTATTTTATTTCTTGGTTTTATTTTTAACCGACTTCAAAAAAGGAGGTTTCTTTCATTGCTATTGTGTATTACGTACTTGATACCGGCTTGAATATTCATGTACTTACTTATTAGGCACTAAATAAGTAATTCCTAGGACTCCTACGAGGCCGGTCTTTATTTAGCCCTTTTCAGTGGGTTTTTGAAGACGGTTTTATTTTTTGTTGAATGTTTTTTTTTGTTATTGCTTAATGTACTTATTGAAGTTATATCTTGTTATAATCATTATAAAATAATGGGATGCAATAATTAAAAATTGAATTTAACTACCAATTAACTGCATATCTCTTTAAATTAAAACCGTGATAAATATTATAGCAATAAAGATTTATGATTTACGACCGCCGATTAGGTGGAGTGGCTTAAACAGAATTTGGATGACACCCCTAAGGCCGTTCTTACACAGTCTGAATTAAGAATCTGAATTCATAATTTGAATTCATATTATTAATTCAGAAAGCACGGAATTGCATACGATGTAACTATTATCCACACACAGTCTGATTTTTTCAGATTATGAATTGCTCAGATTGATCTGACAGAACGCACGCCTTTCCATACATTATCTATGGACGAGCACACACACTCTGGATTCAGATTGTGAATTCAAATTATGAATTCATAATCTGATTCAGACTGTGTAAGGCCGGCCTTATAGTCTGTCCTGGATTAGTACATAGGATATATTCAAGACCGGGAACTTTAACCGTTTTTTAAGGAAAAAGTAAAGAAGTTCATAGCGAACGCTTTAAATATTTACAGATGATGATGATGAAATAATCGTAAAATAATCGTAGGGTAACTAAACAGAGGCGATTTAATAAATGTAAAATCCTGCCAAATTTCAGGCAGTAAACGAGACGGAGATATGTAACTACTATAGCACTGTCCCTTTCAGTGTATGGAATTGGGCAGACCCTTGATAATACGGCCCTAGTACATGATATCTCAAATCCAGAGCGTCAAGGAGCGCCCGCATAAAATCAATTGTCCGAACGGTAATTTGATACCGTTCGGTGCGATCACACTACTCCGTAGTTCAGACTCCACGCGTGTCCTGGGCACCTGGTACATTTATTTAAATAATTTCTTTACAATATACTAGCTGTGCCTGTCTATGTGGGCCTGGAATTCCATTCAAATTCAGTGATATAATTAGGTAGTTTATGAGCAAAAAAAAAACATACAGACGAATTGAGAACCTCCTCCTTTTTTGAAGTCGGTTAAAAAATAGCAGCGGAACGGGATACGCTATATCTCTATGATATAAACTATTACCATGATAATTTTCATCAAATAGTGTACAGTCAAGGTCATAAATATGTATACACTTTAGTACCTTGTCACTTTAATCGCTGTGACATGCATATATGGCAGTTTAGACATGACATTAAATAGACAAGGTACTAAAGTGTATACATATTTATGATCTTGACTGTACAGTAGTTTTTGCGGAGTTCGCGTCCAAATGCATAGACACGGATATTTTTTTAAACCATTAAAAAACGTTTCTTTTACTCCCCAGAGTTTCTCAATTTATATATTTAATGTAGGTACAGATTATTTTTCTCTAATGTTTTAAAATAAGGTTGCTTTTAGAATGCAAATTCTTAAGGTCTTACATTAATTAAATACGAAAATCATTGTGCGTTCTGTGAGAAGGCCAATTGAAGAGCGTGTATTACGACCAATGTAACAGCAAAACGCTCGCTCCCGACCTGCGCCCGCGCTCTCTGTATATGTGACGTTCTCAATATAAAGGGGCCTTATGGAGGTAGGCAGTTACGCTCTTCTTGTTCTTGTAACTATACGAACACTATGGTAACATTTCTAGAAACAGCGTAACCGCCTGCCTCCATAAGGTCCCTTTATGTCGAGAACGTCACATATTTTACGCTTAATTGTAATTGCTTAGTACGTACCCAATCCACGCTGGGATCGCGTGGGGTCCTTTATCGTGAGAATAATGAGAGATGTGTGTCCATACGCCGGATATTAAGACCAAAATACTCTTGAACAAGAACAAGAAACAACTCTCTTAAACCGACTTCAATAAATGTTTACAACCAAATAAATTTTCCCAATTATTTGCTTGTTATACCTTTTCCAACATTTATGTTATATTCTCTAGATTATAGGGCTTATTTTTTTAGCTTTTCATTTGATATTTTTAAAGCAGTCGGGTTTTTTTGACTTTTTAAATTAATTTAATACAATACTTTTTTCAAGACGAATCTAATGACGTATTATTTATCAAAATCGGTTGAGTCGTTGAGTAGTTACGAGTGGACATAGGAACGGAAACACATACCTACATACAAGTCAAACACATAACCCTCCTTTTGGGCTTCGCCGCAGTCGGGTAAAAAAGAAGGAGGTTCTATGTTCGGTTGGTTTTGTTTTTATGTAACATATATATACATCGTCGTCAATTGTGGACCGATTTTAAAAATATTTTTTTTGTTTGAAAGGGTATACTCTCGCTCGAGGTCCTATTGTCACCAAGTCAGAATCTGATGAAGGGATTAATGAGGAATCAAGGGAATTCTTCAAAAGTTATAGACGCACATACAGCGATTTTGGTACTTATTTTCTGTAAGACCTTAAGAATTTTCATTCCAAAAACACCTTTTGCTGAAGAAGAACTGATGATGAAGAACAGAGGTGACCATCGGAAATCGTTAGTCGTAAGTGTTTCGCGCGTAGCGATAACATTTCTTTATTAAGAATATGAAGCTACTTTTACTCACCAAGATGATGATGATGATGATTGGTCCGACCGATCTCGGTCACGGCGACCGTTTTAAAGAAGACTGTTGTCGCTGGTGAGCTCGCATGTGGCTTATGTAGCCAATTTTCTTTGTGAAAGTTCTCATGCATTGCGGGCATGTGAGCTCACCATTGACAGTATTGTAAGAGATTGCCGCAGGTGGACGGGCCTTCAGTTCGTCGCGCTTGGCGTCAAGCTCAGAGCGCCGTAGCTTTTCAAAATCGTGGACTTTGGCTTGTACCAAAGTCCTCCACTCGGGTCGTTTGGCAGCCTGCTTCTCCCAGCGAGACGGCTCAATGTCGCATCTTTTCATATGCCGTTTAAGCACATCTTTGTACCTAAGGAGTTGTCCGCCATGCTTTCGCTTGCCTTCCCTGAGTTCAGAATAGAAGTTGCGCTTCGCCACTCTCTGCTCCGGCATCCTGGACACATGACCACACCACCGAAGTTGACGCATGTGGTGACCAAGATGCATGTGGTGAAGTGCAACTGATGGTGAAGTATCGGGTGAACTCTCCTCAATGATTAACGGCCTTGCATCTTGGACAGCGACATTTTGTTAAGGGTGATGAATTGATGATAAATTGGTATCAAGCTATTGTTTCTTAATGTCATGTATATGTGCTGTAGTTAATCCCATAATAATATTAATAATATTAATATGAAGAAGAAGAAGAAAATCATTTATTCGTAACATATAAAAATACAAAAAAGAAGATATGAAACAAAAAATAGTATAGTCACGTAATAGTTCCAGTTCAGCTTAATGCTGGCATAGAAGCCAACGCTGGTCTTCCACTGGGACCATCGAGTGAAGCTAGAGCAGGTTACATTTTGGGCAGGCTACATTGACGTTCTCAATATAAAATAAAGGGACCTTATGGAGGAAGGCAGTTACGCTCTTCTTGTTCTTGTAACGAATACTATGGCAACAGTTCTAATAACGGCGTAACCGCCTGCCTCCATAAGGTCCCTTTATGTTGAGAACGTCACATAATATAAGTGTTTTGGCAAGAGCAGGTTGCACTTTGGGCAGGTTACATAACAAGTGTTAAGGCAACGTAATGTAGCAAAAGATGAGAAAAATAAAAATGATGTGACAAATTTAATGTAGTAGTAAAAGACACGATTATGAGGATTCATTAATAAAAAAGGACATAAGTACAGAACAAATTATATACAGCTTGTGTCGTGGCTTAAATTTTCTTGTTTTTGTTGATATATATATAATATATTTTTTTAACTTAATTCTAAAACCTTGAATCATCATCATCATCATCAGCCTATAGTAGTCCACTGCTGGACATAGGCCTCTCCCATTGTACGCCAACGAGCACGATTCGTGGCCACTCTCATCCAGCCCTGGCCAGCCACCTTGCGAAGATCGTCGCTCCACCTAGCCTGAGGGCATCCTACACTACGTTTGCCGATTCGTGGTCTCCACTCAAGAACACGATAGCTCCAGCGATCATCGGTTCTGCGGCACAAATGGCCGGCCCACTGCCACTTCAACCTGCTAATTCGATGGGCTACGTCGATAACCTTAGTTCTCTGTCGGATCACCTCATTACGGATCCGATCCTTCAGAGAAACTCCCAACATAGCCCTCTCCATAGCTCGCTGAGCGACTTTAAATTTGTGGACCAGCCCTATCGTAAGTGTCCACGTTTCGGCTCTGTATGTCATGACAGGTAGGACGCACTGATTGAAGACTTTTGTCTTCAGGCTCTGTGGAACAGTCGACGTGAAGACTCGACGCAATTTCCCATATGCTGCCCAACCCAGCTGTATTCTTCAATCCAAATCTTCAATTCAAACCTTGAATACTGTAATATATATTATATAGATCTCTAAAAAGCGAAAAAATACTTTCAACAAAAAATAAAACCGTCTTCAAAAACACACTAAATAAGGTTAAATAATGACCGGAAGCCGGTGGCAAGAATCATGTGACATTGCTATTGTGTATATAACCTACTTACTTGACATTTTGACCCTTTCCAGCGCGCTCACACAAACCGTTTGGTATTCAACAATATACCTACTTACCAATTAAAAAAAATAGCGAGAATTTGTGACGTTCTCAATATAAAGGGACCTTATGGAGGCAGGCGGTTACGCCGTTTTTAGAACTGTTACCATAGTATTTGTATAGTTACAAGAACAAGAAGAGCTGAACTGCCTTCCTCCATAAGGTCCCTTTATATTGAGAACGTCACATTTGGTGATCGGAAATAATTCCTTTATACACCATTGTTAATAAATGGAAACTGGATTAGTCCAGTAGCTTCTCGCTTGTTATAATATCGAGTAAGAAAGTAGACACTACTATGCAACGTATATATGAATGAAATAACACATTAAGCTCAAAAACCCCAACATTTTTACTTTTTTTACATTGATCAATTTTTAATTTAATTTTATACGTAAATTATTATAGAAGATATTCATATGTTTAGTTGACTTAATACCTAATTCCACTCGCTTCGTAACTCTACACTCGTCATTACTTCATTAGTGAAGCGTATTAAACCACAGTTTCTACCAAGGAGACCTTGGTAGAAGCGAGCTGACGCGGTCTCTATCTAATATATCTAATCTCATAATCTCATTTCACCAAGACCACAGAACCTGAGACCAAATTGTTTCCACCTTGGCCGTCCCTCGAGGCGTAGTTCCCTAGTATTCCATTAATCCCGCGTCAACAATCTCGCCGGACGCGCCTCGTTAACTCGTTGGTTCACGCACAAGGTGTACCGATTGCCCGGTGGACCTTGGCCGTTCCTGATAGCCTAGTAGTTGAGTGATTGGATGGTATTATGCCAGGTGTGACAGATGTCTGCGTGAAGGTCGTTTATTGCTGCTCTCTCGAGAACTGTCCATTTTTTCGGGATAAAAAGTAGCCTATGTGCTATTCTCTGTGCCAAATTTCATCCAGATCCGTTCAGCCGTTCTGGTGTGATTGAGTAACAAACATCCTTCCTCCCATCCATCCAAACGTTCACATTTATAATATTGTCCTTACATATCGACGATGAAATGTAATGTAATGACCTATCTACCTAAGAATTCTTGTAGATATGAAATTGGCGTTTTAAATGGAAAAAATCAACGCGAAAAAAAAATGAAACGAAATATTTATTTAATCAAAGTATGTACCATTGCTTTTGCACTTTTGCCATCTTATACGTAGTTCATTGATCCCTTTGCTGAAAAATTATGAGAGCAAGAATCAATAAAATCTTTGAAGGCGTTTTGGACGGCCTCATCAGAATTGAATTTTATTCCTTGCGAGTTGTCCGAATTCCAAAAAAGTGGTAATCAGTAGGAGCAATGTCCAGGGGCGGGGAGAACGGTGGATGTCGGAGACATTCAAGTCCCAGTTCCTCTAATTTAACGACCGTCTCGCGTGCATGTGTGGTCTGGCGTTGTACTGAAGCAGGAGTAGGCTACACCTCGGTTGTTTAACGGTTAGATTTTCCATTATGGTTCGCAATTGTTGACAATACACATCCACTGTAATTGCATGGCCAGACCTTAGGAAGCTGTAATGGATGACACCAGCACTGGCCCACCAAACACTCACCAGTACCTTTTTCTGAGTCAACTTTCGTTTCGGGCAGGATTTGGCCGGTTCTCCTGGGCTCAACCATTGTGATGAGCGTTTCCGGGTACAGGATCCATTTTTCATTACAAATAATGGGAGACCTATTAAAACCTTGATTCCAGAGGGCTGCGGGTGCTCCTCGTCACCATGTTCAAGATCTGGATGTGGGAGCGGCGCGGCACCACCGTGGTGCGGCGCTGGGCCGACGTGGCGTCGTGGGCCCCGGACAAGAAGGCCTTCATCATGGGGGACCGGTACCTCACCTTCAGGCAGGTCAGTGTCGCTACACATAAACCGGGTCTTTGAAAGAAGGAAATAAATAAAAAAATGCAACATTTGAATAATTGCTTTTATATTATTAATATAAATCGTCGCGTAATATTTCTAACGATACTTGTTAACTTTGACTTTCAAGGAAGTTTTCTTTTAAGGAAGGCTGACGATATTGCGCACAAAAAAAAAACAAATTGAGAACCTCCCTTTTTGAAGTCGGTTGAAAATGACTGTCTATGAAAACAATATTTGCTATAAGTGTGTAAGTAGGTACTATACGTGACATAATACGACTTGGCTAAACGTTTACGCACACACATTTAAAACTTGCTGATCAATGCGCCCGCGCAGCCTTGACTTCGACTTGATAGTCTTGATACTTTAACGCCGTGTCACCAAACTCAATGAGGCAGGTTTCACAAGGTTAAACAACGTTAAGTTACAAGGCTAGCTAACTAATCGTTCTAAAGGTGAGAATGCAGTTATTTAGAAATTTAAATATAACAACCACGGCTTGCACCATCTGGTTTTCAAAACTAATTTTTTTAGGGTTCTGTACCAAAATGGTAAAAAAGGAACCCTTTTGGTGAGACTTCGTTGTCTGTCTGTCTGTCTATATGTCACAGCAGTTTTTCTCAGCAACTACACAAGCTATTAACTTGTAACACGTTAAGAAAACGCAAATCTATATTTACCAACCATATTATCTTAAATACGGAACCCTCGGTGCGCGAGTCCGACTCGCACTTGACCGGTTTTTTAGACTTGGGGCAGCTTGCAAAATCTGCGTTAAGTTTTAAAATTTATGAAAATGTCATGTCGTTAAATATGTTTAAGACTTAAGTCTAAAAAAAGTTAGTTTTGAAAACCAGACTACTTGAGTTTTGTATGTGCATAAAACGCACCATTTTACGCGAGACGTTTAGAGATAGAGACGGGTTAGAGAACAAAGCGAATCAAAAACAACATGTTTCCAGGGCGACGAGTTCAGCAACCGCATAGCCTGGTACTTCAAGCGCCAGGGGTTCAAGAGCGGCGAGGTGGTGGCGCTGCTGATGGAGACGCGGCCGGAGTACGTGTTCGTGTGGCTCGGGCTGGCCAAGCTGCGCGTCACCACCGCGCTGGTCAACACCAATCTGCGCGGCGCGCAGCTCACGCACTGCCTCCAGGTCGCGGGCTGCAAGGCTCTGATCTTCGGGGACGAGATGGCTGATGGTAAGTATTTAATGTTATGGAAAACGCAAACGAGCTCACAATATCTGAAGGTAAGTAGGTGAGTATTTCTCAAAATAACTGGGCCCTTAGCCAAGATGCCCATCGCTAACTAGCGTTTCTATTCGTTTAGTTTTTAAACCAATCGCGTCACTGGTAGATCACGTGATACGAAGAGTCACGTGATCTACCAGTGACGCGATTGGTTTAAAAACGAAACGGATAGAAACGCAAGTTAGCGATGGACATCTTGGCTAAGGGAGCAGTACAGTCACATAACGAGATTGTTGAGCCACTAGCTAATATTATTAATTCAGTGGGGTTGTCAAATCGTACACGGTATTGGAATATACCACAGATATATATACACATAGATAACGTAAACACCTCAATGTGTATGAAAACCAACCGTGTCACTTTTTTTCTACCTACTGTGACGTCACAAGAGCGAATTAGTGATGTGAGTTCCCCGTTGTCCGCGCAAAATCGATTTAAAGGCGCCGCCGCCCGCGCCGTGCGGCTCGAGTCAGTCAGCAAAGAGTAAAGTAACTATAGAGGAAATGAGTGGCAGCTCTATGCTCAAAATTGCATATATATGACAAGTGCTGCTATCTAGAGTGGTGATTGAACGAAAGCTATACTACATATATATGTATACGTATGTACATAGGAGGGTGTCGTACAGTTTACCACCGAAACATGTATTGCGACTCTCCATAGAACAGTTTCATAATAAAGTGACATCAATGAAACAGGTATGTATTTTCAAAGTGTGTGGAACCAATAGTATTATGTTTAGTCGGGAACCAGTCTTTCCGTCCCGTGGCCGCAATCCATTTTTCTTTTACGATTGGATCATGTGGAAAACTAAAAAGAAGTAAGTTTTTTTAAGCACAATAGAAATGTATGAATATACTAAACGTATAAACGTTCAAAGGATAAACGTGAACACATTACATACATGTACTCTAAAAATAATACCCTCCTTTTTTAAACTGTCGTTTAAAATTTGGACATGAGCTTGTTTTTATCAATAACTACTAAATTGGCTTGGTTATTATCATTCGTCTGTCCGATATCGATTAAAATCGATTATCAATATATGTTGTAGAACGAACAACACTAGTTGCTAGATTCGACAGTCGAATGATAAGTTGCCTTGTACCACAAAGTCGAAGCGAAGCGCGACAGTATTGCTTGTTATGATATTCATCATCGCTTATCACACAACGTCAGATCAAACGCTCAAAACAAACGCGGCAACGTAATGTGAATATAGTTAACGTACCGTTAATCTATAGTAACTTATATATATTCTTGGAATCACAGCTTGGAATACTTAAAAAATTGATTTAAAATGAATTTAAGCATATTATATTTTTTAAATAACTTACCTGTGATAGGAAAGACGCCCTTGCTTTTGGGTGCTCACAATTTGTGGGCTATTGCAATTAATTACCACGCAACGAGGCATTTTATTAATTTTCACGACCGACCGGCTGCAACGACAGACGCGCGCGGAATGTCAGTAGCGACGGCCAACCTCGACGCTTGGTCGGGGTTCGGACACGCGAAGTAGATGCATTTGCGTTATCTATGTGTATCTATATCTGTGGAATATACACGATTTGACAACCCGACCGAATTAAGAATGTTAGCATGTGGTGTGACTACATGAAGGCGGCATTTATGTGCCACTTATATAATGTTTAACTTACAATTTCATTAATTGTATGCAATTGACATCAACTTACAGTGTCGTGATGGTCAGTTAACTATTCTTTAACTGGGCATTTATGTTGAGAAATACTCAGGTAACAAGGCGTATGAATGTTTGTATAGTCTAGTGATTGTAAATACCTTGCTAACGGCGTGAGAAGAGATGGAATCTTCATGCAAGTGGCTTCACCGGTTTATTGATTCTTCACATCAGACCAAGCGTTGCCAATTGAGAATATGCATGAACATTTTTATCGCATTTCTAAACAAAATATGAAAATACCGTAAGAGATGGCAAAAAG
This sequence comes from Tortrix viridana, assembly GCA_963241965.1. Taxonomy (NCBI): domain Eukaryota; kingdom Metazoa; phylum Arthropoda; class Insecta; order Lepidoptera; family Tortricidae; genus Tortrix; species Tortrix viridana. The sequence goes on along the minus strand of OY725193.1, from coordinate 8,324,860 downwards.
TGAAATTAAAATTAAAATCGGCCAAAAAATACGGATAATATAAGCATTTAAAACTACTAATGAGACAGAGAGATCCGACATGTACTGTGACGTCAGCGGGCAATACGGCCATATAAAGTAAATGTTAAATTATGTTTTGCTAGAAATAGATAGAAATAAATCTTTAATGGGGTATATTCTGGTTATTTTTATAGTTATTCGAAAAATATTTTTTCTCTACTGTTTGTTGCATGAATGACTTTTTAATAAAGCAAAAAAAACATACATATCCCTATTTCATGCCGAGTATTTTGGATAGTTTGTTTATCATCACGGGAAAGACATTACGTAATATTTTACAAACGCTTAAGTGGCTCCGCCGGCCACAAAGGGCCGCTCAATTGAGTAATTCGGTAGTTCCGTGACCTTTGACTTGTGGCCTCTTCGCATTCTATCATAACAAAATAATGTAGATCAGATAATATATAACATGATGGTATGTACTTTTAGAGATAATAACTGTTAAACGGCTTAACGGATTTTCATCAAACCAAGCTAAGAACACTCTCGATTAATTCACCTTTCTAAAAAGTAAAAAAAAACAAAATAGGTTCACCCGTTTAGGAGCTACGATGCTTTGTCTATGGCACATACACAAACACACACATCTAACTCTTTTTGCGTCGGGGGTTAAAATTTTATATAGCCTATAGATTTACAATTTGTTGGCCTCTAGGTACCATTTACTTCTTTCTGGTAGGCGAAAAGAGAAGACAATTTCTTTCGAGAAGCGCGTAAATAGTTTTTAAGTAAACAAGTTACATTACACTTTAGCGTAACAACTCCTGTAGATTTGCTACGCAGTCCGATCCGATGGATAAACCAGTGATTTAATGCGGTATCTTACGGTCCCTTTCCAATACGAGTTGACACTCCAAACCACAAGACCGACAATTTCATTTAATACACTTACTACATTTTTCAGCTGTGAAAGAGATCCAGAGCGAAATCCGCGACATCCCGCTCTTTCAGTTCAACTCTCCTGAGCGGAGCGAGGCGCCTATTCTTCAGGACACCTCTCCTCTAGCCGCTGAGCTCGATGAGATGAGTCCAAAGGCATTCACCGAAGTGGAACCGGCTAAGCCAAGAGACACGCTCATGTACATCTACACTAGCGGCACCACGGGGTTTCCTAAGGCTGCTGTCATCACTAACATTAGGTGAGGCTCCTCAGAGCTATGTGATCCTGGTAGGTGTAGCCAATGTATTGACGTCACGTTTTTATTTTATGCGATGCCGGATTTCACTAACCAATTTAACAGACCGTTTAATGTTAATCGGCGGTTTGTCAATATATTTCAAATACCCGTAAAATATCTTCAGCTGTTTAATTGTTGGCGAACTTTGCACTAACGTCGCTAAGGTGTCGATCGCCATTACGTGAATTAAACTCCCACTCGAAAAGTAAGACGCCTGTATTAAATTGTGGGTCGATTAAATAATTTCCGAAATCAAAGACTAAAATCCAAGGTTCTGTTCTGTGACGTCTAGAAATTGATAAATAAATAAGTAGACCTAAAAAAAACGCTTTGTTCGAATAAAATGTTTGGCGTTCTTCCTGATAGCCTTGGTTTTTGTCAATTGTTAATTAAGTAATGGTTATAATACAGATTGTCATGTGTTTCAGATACCTGCTGATTCCACTAGGAGTACATACATCGGCGCGTCTATCTTCAGACGACGTGATCTACGACCCCCTTCCCCTACACCACACGGCGGGGGGCGTGTTGGGGGCGGGCATGGCGCTCGTCTTGGGCAGTACCGTTGTACTCAGGAAGAAGTTCTCTGCGTCCAACTACTGGAGCGACGTGGCGCAACACGGCTGCACGGTGAGAATGCTAATAGCCTGGTGTTTCGGTACACTAATTAATTGCATGCTAAGTTCACCTGTACTTGACCGAGAATGATGTTATTTATTTAGCTTCACAGCCTAATCCTGCTTGTGTCAGACCAATATATTTTTCACCAGGTCGCCCAATACATCGGCGAGATCTGCCGGTACCTCCTGGCGGTCCCACCATCGCCGAGTGACCAGGCGCACCAAGTACGCGTCATTGTGGGCAACGGACTAAGGCCGCAGATTTGGGAGGAGTTCGTACAGCGGTTCGGGGTGGAGCGAGTGCTGGAGTTCTATGGCGCAACGGAGGGGAATAGCAACCTAAGTGAGTAAGGAGGTTGAAATTAAGAAACATGAATACCTGGAGATTAGTGATTACTGATTACATAGCTAACGTTGGATTGAAGCTAGAAATAATGACCTTGAATTACGTCATGGATCTTTTGCGTTACTTTCTCCAGGAAGGAAGAAAAGAAACAAATCTCTTTTCTTTACCAACGAAAGAGATGCGAAAGATCCATTACAATGTTTGCTGGTTAAAATATGATTCTTGGTTGAAATATACAACTCACGATACAACTCTACGTTGATACATTTTAAACACGAATTTTCATATCATTATCTTGTTCTGTTGCAGTCAATTTGGATTCTAAAGTCGGCGCGATCGGGTTCCTGAGCCGACTCGTGTCTTCGATATATCCACTTACTCTAGTCAAGTACGTTTACAAATCCAATACTTTTCCAAATAATACCTAAGCGCAGATTCTTAGACGTAAGCATTTCCTTCAATTGTTTTATTCCACGCATTTATAAAAGTTTTCTAAAGAAAGATAACCTAAAAGTGACACTATAATCGCACAATCCATATCCATACTAAGTCCTTACTAATGTTACTAGTGGCTTTGTGAGCGACAAACTTAACTTTACCGTTGGGAAACTGTTATACCCATACATAGACATAGGTCGCGGTCAGTTTACCAACACCGCAAATAAATTTTCAATCGTAAAAACCCTATATCTCCGCCGTTTTGAAAAGTTTCGAAAAACTGAATCGGCAAGAAAAACGTCTGGACATATATGAAAGCATTTTTGCCTAAGCTGAAACGGAGAAGCTTCGCTCGCGCTTCGCGCTCGTTCGGTCTATAAATGCGAAAGTGAGTTTGTTTGTTTGTTACGCTTTCACGGCTAAACCGGTGAATCGGTTTTGATAAAATTCGGTATGGAGATAATTAGAGTCGGGGAAGGACATAGCATACTTTTTATCCCGGAAGGTTGAACAGGACTTCTACGCGGCGGTAGTTGCGGGCAAAAGATAGTTTCTAATATTCTAGAACCTGTTATACGAACAATACGACGCGACGCGGTTAGCCTAGCTGGTAGCGACCCTGCCTATGAAGCTCCCGGGTTCAAATCTCGCTTTGGGCAAATATTTGTGTGATGAGCGCGAGTATTTATTCCTGAGTCATGGATATTTTCTATATATTTAAGTATGTATTTGTCTATATAAGTATGTATATCGTTGCTTTGTACCCATAATACAAGCCGCTTTAGAGACTAGGTCAATTTGTGTGAGATTGTCCCTGATATTTTTTTATTTAATAAAGTAGTTGCGATCGTTTTGACTTCCAGATGCGATGAAATCACAGGGGAGATTCTCAGGAACAGCGACGGGAGGTGTATTAACTGTGCACCACACGAACCAGGTGATTAGCGCTTGTAGTTATAACCTTGTGAAAATTTGTACAGCTAGGCCGCAAACTTGGAACGAAGACTTCTAACTTCCAGTAGGTTAGCGACCAGTGTGCACGCAAGACAATAATTTGCGTGCACACTGATCGCTGACCTACTAGAAGTATAGAAGTCTTTCATAGTCAGCGACTAATGTGCACGCAAAACAACGCCCCGCTGCTCGCTTCTCCATTCAGAATTTGCAGCCATTCGCTTAACACCGAAGAACCTGTTGCAATAAGGTGTATAAACGCTTCACCACTTTAAGTGTCAACATGAAGGTTTATTCCTGACTCGTCATATTCCTAATCGGTCACATTCCAAATTCGTCATCAACAATATAAATCAGAACCAGTGAGGACGATGACGACTTTGGAATATGACCAATTAGGAAGATGAAGATTCAGGAACAAATCAACATGACAGTACTATAGTACGTTCGCGTTAAGAATGCAGTGAATCATCAGCGCAACTGCAGGGTGTATTCACAGTGGAGTTATATTTTAAAACATTAAGTTTAATGGATAAATATAAACTTAATTGTCTTAAAACAAAGTCATTAATAATATATTTCAATCATTATCAGTAGAATCTTATTCGTTCGTATTTATTATAAAAGTATTTTCTTGTGCGAGTTCCATGACGTCATCCAAATTCACACTGTTTAAAGTAAAACTTGAAAATGTTATAAATTACTTTTCTTTCCCCGCTATGAATTATCGAGCCTCTTATTCTAAAGAATGGGAGGTAATCATTTTTAATAAAATTTTATGTAAGTAGCGCGTAAAGGACACAACCGTTTCGTTCAAAAGTCAGCCTTCAGCTAGTCACTGTGCACTTGACTTTTTAATTTTGAGCGACCTGATTGGTTAGGGGGCGTGGTAAGCCGGCGGACAACAATGATTCACTGCATTCTTAACGCGAACGAACTATAAACCTACGTGGTAGGTTAAAATCTTTCCCTGAGTTTTATTAACATGGCAACTGAGACGGCGTTTTATGTATGAAATGTTTGTTTCTGTGCACTACGAGGTGAAAAACTTAATATTTTGTGAATTTAGCAGGAAAATTAAATTTAAAGGTTACATTGTATCATAAAAATGTAGTTTAGTAACGCAGCGAGCAAGTAAGTTGTTTCTTTTTAAACTGCATCACTGGGTGTATTTTCTTCAGGCAGTTTATGATTACCTCGTGATTGTGGTGAAATATTGGTACCACCATCCGTAGCTGCTAATCCTGCCTCCCAAACAGTATTGTTATGTCACGGAGAGAAGTTTGTTTGCGCAATTTCTGGCCAGCTTCCTTCATCAAACGCTTTTTTATCTTTCAGGTCTTCTTTTGGGCAAGATAGACCCAAAGAAGGCCATCCTGACGTTCGCTGGGTACGCCGATAAGACGGCGTCAGAAAAGAAGATGGTCCGTGGTGTGAAGAAGGAAGGAGACTGCTACTTCAACACTGGGGATATCCTTGTCATGGACCACTTCGGGTACTTCTACTTTAAAGACCGGACTGGGGACACCTTCAGGTATGGGTTCGGTTGTTATCTGGATACAAATATTTTCTTTTTTTTTTACTTCATTGTTTTATTATCATTATAGTATCTATCCTTTTACTTTTTTAAGGAGGATGCATATATTTATTTTGTAAACTAAAAACACATTTAGGTACTTACAAGTAAGATATCGTGTCCTTTGAAATTCACATAAAGACAGCGAAAGTTACATCTTAGTTAAAAAGGTTTTGCGATGCATTTTTTTATAATTTTATGGCAGAATATACCAGGAGATAAGAACTATCGTGCGACATAATTTGCCTAAATTGTGGTTTTAGATGGCGCGGAGAGAACGTATCGACGGCCGAAGTCGAAGGAGTGATCAGCAACCTCGTGGGGCTCAAGGACGCCATCGTTTATGGAGTCGCGGTAACAGGATTTTAATATTCCGTAACCATCACGACACAAGTTTCTAATGACACTAAAGTCGAAACCATTATTCGAGAGGCAACTTTGACAACTCATTCCTCACTTCACGTAAGTAAATTACTAGTGATTTATTGCTGTGAAGTTAATCCGTAGTAACCCTTTGTCTTATGTGTCAAAGTTGTCTCTCGAATTATGGTTTCGACTAATTACGACTTCGATAAAATCGTAATTAATTAGGGATAAGTTATTCTTGTGTCAGTCATTAATTAGGGCCAAAGGGTTATTGCAAACCAAATCGATAAAAATTAGTGCAACTGCTGCAACTAAAATATTTAAAAAAATATAGCCCTTTGAATTAAAATATATAATGTCTTCCAATTTATCTTTTAGCGCTTTTATGGACCAAAAACAAAAAATATTAGAAAAAATAGACATGGCGATAAACCTAAAGATAATCAAATTAATGTTTTTGTGTTTACAGATTCCAAACGTGGAAGGGAAAGCTGGTATGGCAGCCATAGCAGATCCAGAAAAGAAGCTGGACCTCCCACACCTCACCAAAGGCATGCGTTCCTTCCTCCCAGTCTACGCCAGACCTCTCTTCCTGAGGATACTTCCCGAGCCTCCCCTCACAGCGACCTTCAAACTCCGCAAAAAAGACCTCATAGAGCAAGGGTACACTCTAGGATTGCATGAAGACCCCATGTACTTCTTGGACCAGAAAGTTGGTGAATACGTTCCTCTGACGAAGAAGTTGTATGATGATATTGTTAATGGTGTTGTGAGACTGTGATTCTTGACATATTTTAGGTTTCTATTGATTTTGCCACTAAAAAATAGATTGCTGTTTTGTGAATTTAAATCTTAAGGCTTAGCAGTGAAATGTCAACGGTGCGTGGATATATTTTGAGAAATCCTACGTCTAACCTTGGACGTGTTTTGGCTATGATTGTTACGATGAAGTCAATGGTAAAAAAACCTTTTGTTAAAAGGGGTATAGCTGCATTTCTTATGATATGGTGTAATAACCTAAATTAGATTCGTGTTTCCATTCCAAATGTGGCAGAACTCTTTGAAAGTGTGATGAAGCCCTACGGCATTAAGCGGTTCTCAGGCGTATGCGTAGTTGCTCAGGTTATTGGGATAGTTTCAGACAGTTTCAGTTTCAGTGTTGATAGGGTTTTAGGGTTAGGTTAGGGTTGATCATAACTGCTGTCTACAGAGTATTAGATAACAAAATAGTCCCTTTGAAGCAACTTGTAAACTTATAGCAATAACCAAATTAATTCTTTTACCGCCATAATGAACGGAGTCCCGCGGACGGGGGCTCAACTGTAAATTAGTAGTTCTAAGTTCCATTATGCGTCAGTATTGTGACGTTTAATATCATCTGGGGTCAAAAGGTTAAAAAAAAAAAAGATAAAAGATATTTATTCAGTAAGTAGGCCGCACGGGCACTTTTACACGTCAAAATCTATCAGGTTACTTTATTTTTATCCTTAATATTCTCTTTTCGACACTTCAGGTCTAGGGACTAAAGATTTTAGTTGCCGAATTGTTATAAATTTTATGATATCTTTGTGCCAATAGATAAAGTTTCGATTAAATGCCAGGTGGCCTTGCCACGGTACAAACGCTAGTTTAGCGATTTTCGAAAATCGATAAAATGTATGAAACTGTCAGTTTTTAAACTAGTTTTAAGATTAAAACTAGATTTATCTTTTGCTGCAAGTGGCCCTAAGCAATGTTGTCCAGACATCTTAAGTTTCATAGGAATCTCAAGTTCCATTAGCACTGAGGCCGTATCATGAACCGTATAAGCACAGTATAAATATAGCTAACGCAGTAAAGAAACTACGAATAAACGTTCGAAACGTCGCACTCACACAGACGCACGTCTCAACCATTCGTCTCCACGTGACACCCGCCACTGACAGCACTGCCATGTTCGCTCGATGAGACGTGCGTCTGTGCGTGTACGAAGAGTTGTTCATAGTTTCTTTACTGCTTTAGCTATATTTATACTGTGGTATAAACCTGGCAAGTTCCAATCGGTGAAAGAGACAGCGCTGCAGCGGTATTTGACTTTTATAGCTTTGGCCGCAAATTTGGAACGACGGTGCATTGTTTGCGTGCACACTGCTCGCTGACTATGAAAGAATTCTATACTTTCAGTAGCTCAGCGACCAGTGTGCACGCAAACAACAACGCCCCGCTGCACGAGCTGCCGTTGAACTGACTGATATTTGGCAGGTCCACAGCTGATTATTCGGCCCTGTTAGCATGGTCTATTTATAATTAAAATTTATTTTGTGATACAATGTGATGTGATTATTTATACCAAAAGTAATATGTACCTATTGCAAAACAAAATGGCGACTGTTTGAAATCTCAAATAATGTTATTTTTAAAGAAATATGTTTCTTGATGTATTTTAAATAAACTATGTATATAAAGGATGAAGCTCGTTTTATTTACTTCGTTCTTCTGAAAATGTACTAGCAGGTACTATTCTAGATATATTTAATTTTAAAAGTAGCAGATCAAGCCACTCTCTATTTACACAGCAGAATACAAAAACTTCACTAATTACACAAACAAGCATATAACTGCTTGTTTATGTCACTGTCATGTTTTTATTTGAAATATTAAAAAAACAAGTCATGCCATCTCGTCGTTATCAATAAAATAACCACTAAACATGTCTTCGTTAGACCTGCCATTCATCGTCTTAGGCTTTAAATACACCTTCAAGAAATTTTTGCAAGAAATGTCCGGACAGTGTCCGACAGTTATTTGCAAGAAACTTGCAAGTGGTGTGAACTACCTCTAGGCACTGTCGGACAGTACAGTCGGATATTTTTCGCAAAAAACTCTTGCAGGTGTATTTGAGTCCTTAGCCATACTTAGCGGTAAGGGTCCGCTTTTCTGCTCCTCTTCCTCTTCATTTCTCTTTCACTGCATCTTCAGGTGTCTGTTAGCAGCTCTCTATCTCTTGCTGATGCCATAATATTTACATGAAAGTCTTCCACATTATTAATTAAGGTCCTATCACCACTTTTGGGTAGGTGATCAACTGTAGTTCCATTAAATCACTATTCTGCCCTGCTAAGATAAAATGCGATATCTCAGACAAAACTGCTGTAGCAATTGCTGCTTCACTACTAACAAGAGAGGACTGAATCTGCTTTGGCAATTGAATTTGAGATATCGCCTTTTAGCTTAGAACGGCAGTATTTATTGTCTTCATACACTATTGTTTTTTGGGAGCTGCCCACCGCCGTCCCTCCTTGATCCTCTCCCCAAACGCCTCTTCGATTGCGTAAGGGCTCAGACCCTTGGTCTCGGGTAACATATAGTATGTGAGGACGGTGGTGGAAATAGCGCAGAAGGAGAAGATGAAGAACACAGCGTCCAGGCCGACCATCTCAGTGGCCGGGACGAAGGCGAGGAGCAGGATGAAATTGACGATGTACAGCCAAAACATGATAATGGACTGGGCAAAGCCTTTCACCTGAAAGAGAATTATAAAGTCAGTCGTCGCTGTAGCGTAAACAATTGAGTAGGTGAATTCCGTTAGGTTGTGGTTTTAGAATAAATGAATAGCAAACCTACATAACAATGATTGAGAGCATAATCGACGACACGATAATTACGTGCGATGATTTTCATTTAGTTGTAGTTGGACGTGATTACACACGCGCATAAAAATGGAAGAACCTCATCTATAGGAGCATTACTCACATATTATGTCTTTACTCTAATGTTTGAAGACGTCACGGTTGAAACCAAAAACAATGAACCAACTCAACAAATAAGTAAGTCAACCTTTTCATCAAATAATAGTAGGTCAGTCCTAAACCTCGAAAGACCTAATAAACTTAAACTATCGAAGAAGTGTAAAAATATATTTCCAAAATAATTATGCAAAGACAGTTTTTAAGATAATAGCGAAAGTAAAAACATACAGACGCGAGACTGGAAAAACACAGAACGATCCTTTATTTAGGTCTGTTAAAAATAAACTTCACTCTTTACTTACTTCAGGCACGAAAACTTCAGCCAACAGGACATAGGGAATCATGCCGCCTCCCAGGTTGAAGATGAAGCTGAAGACCATGACGAAGACTGGCACCAGCCACTGTGGGCCCCAGGACCAGCGTACTAGGGTACCAAGGAACAGCATGCACATGCTGTTGATAGCCGCTGCTGACATCAGGAGGATCTGAAAGTTTTTAGGATTTTAGAGGAAAATGTGTAATTGTGTAAGTATTTTCTGTTATCTTAGTAGCGTGAGGAGGTGAGGACAGAATTATATTAAAGTAACCTTAGTTTCCTACCCTCCTCGTACCTAGCATTATCTTGAGTATTCCCGAGTGATTCGAATATTTGATATATAATACATACATACCTACCTGCCTACCCACATCTCTCGCATCCAACTTTCTCGCAAATTTTACACGATCGTCAGTCAGTCAGTCCATCATAGTGGAAATATATGGATTTATTATGTATATCCTGCTGGACGTGTTTCTAGTGGTTTCAGTTACTTATAGTAAGGCGTATGCTTTAGTTACAGTATAAGAAAGTAAGTTAACACGTACCCTTCGTCCAAATAGGTCCGTGAAAGCCGCTCCGCAGATGCTTCCTACCAGGAGAACAGAACCCAGCAGGACAGCACACAAGTCAGGCGACAAGGTAGGCGTGGCCTTGACAAACAGCGGACCTCCGTACACCTGCACCGCGATGACCCCCGTGAGGATAGACTGCGTCAACAGAGCTGCAACCACGAAGAAAGACCAGCGCGCTGCGGGCGATATGCCTGGGAAGTAAATTTCCTGGTTTTTATGATGCCCTGTTATATACATTTTAATCAGCAATTCCTACGGTTTACCCTTGAGACACTCATTTCGCCGATTCATCGACAGGCATTTCCACGTGCAGGATTTATATTTTTTTGTTAGTCTCAAGTTAAACCTAATCTTACCTACGTATAACCAATGCTTAAGATAACCTAAAAACAATTAAGGTTTCTACAGAAATTAGCTTACGATGAAATTAAATTCGGTAAAACTGCATTCGATGAATAATATGTCGGTGAAACAAGTAGCACCCAATCCTCGAAAATATTATAAATACGAAAGTGTTTCTTTGTTTCGTGTTCGTGGTTCATTTGATTGATAGACCGCGGCAGACCAGCTGACCGTCGACGAAATACCTTGATGTCTTATGATGAGAATTACTGGCTTGGTCCCCGCGCTTGCCTGATGCGAGCTAGGGACATCAGACACTTTAATATCGAGTATTTTTTTATTGATTAATTAATATTCTTACGGAAGTACTGCATGGCCGTCATTTTCGTCGGTGGTACAAACTCTGGGTCTGACAAGTTTTGTTTCTCTTGATCCTGAATCGCAGGTTCTGAAAATTAAAAGCTTTGATTGAATATTTTATTCTTAGCAAGAATCCTTCGATTAAGACAGTTTAACTTAATTCGTTCGCAAAAAATATCAATGCCTTCGCAGACGCAGTCAGGGGAAGAAACAAGCGTGGAGTTCAAAAAGTGGGGCATGCTAAGTCACGTAATTAAATTGCTTGAAATTTTCCGTTGTGCGACAAAAATTAGCAGTATAAAATAGGGAATATACATGAGTTTTTTTTTATTAAAGTACCGTAATTTAAAATATTAAAGTACCGTTAAAGAGATGGCAAATAGTGGAATCAAAATTAAAATCGGACAAAACTACGGATAATATTTATAAGCATTTAAAAATTACTAATTAGACAGAGATCCGATATGAACTGTGACGTCAGCGTACACTACGGCCATATAAACGCCATGTTAAATTCTGTTTTGCTAGAAAGAGATAGAGACAAATCTTTAATGGCTTTTAACTTGGTTATTTTTATAGTTATTCGAAAAACTTTTTTTTCTACTGTTTTATATGAATGACTTATTATTAAAGCAAAAAAAATCAAGCATATTCGGCATATTTCCTACGGAGCTTTTTCGCCTTCGTTGATTGTTTGTATGGTTAACTACGCTTAGATATTTACTATTTGCTATTATGTCCAACACTTTGAACTTCACCCACAAAACTTAAACAAAATGCAATTTCTTGCTAAAATATTACAACATCTTTATACACGTTATCTGATAGATTTTTGTAACTAAAACTTCGAAGCAAACACGTGTTTAACAATGTTTTTGTAATAGCAGATAAGGTTATACGTGCAAAAACCATTATTTTAGCTTGTTGGATTTCGTACAACAAATAAAAGAAGAACCAGCGGGCGCATGCATGCACGAGATAAAAATTTGACAGGTGCCAGGGAAATTAATACATCTATTCCATATTCTAACGTAAGACTTAACGCTTAAGGTTTAAAATAAAAGTGTCTCGTCCTGACTTTTATTACCTTTGATTACTAAGCGACTATATCGATTTTCACATTTTTATAGCGATTTAAACAAAACGGGACACTTTTATTTTAAACCTTAAGCGTCTCTTACGATAGAATACGGAATAGATGTATTCATTTCCCTAGCACCTGTCAAATTTTATCTCGTGCATGCATGCGCCCGCTGTTTAGCGTGGGGTTAAATGTGACGTTCTCAATATAAAGGGACCTTATGGAGGCAGGCGGTTACACCGTTTTTAGAACTGTTACCATAATATTCGTATAGTTACAAGAATACGAGGAGCGTAACTGCCTTCCTCCATAAGGTCCCTTTATATTGAGAACGTCACAAATAGGAAGAATGTACCTTCCGTGGGCACCAACACGGCAGCATTCTGCTTGTTAGCCTGGTTCCTCTTTATCTCCGACATCTCCTCTATCACCTCCTTGTCGTCAGGCGTCAGCGCGCGGTAGAAGGACAGAGATTTCAACGCTTCCTGAAAACAGCGTTAAAACCCTTCATGTTTTCCAGTGTCTTAAGCGCGGAGCTTGTAGCAAATTCTATCAAGACCCTTGAAAATTGCTTTAGGTTATCAAGTTGGTATTAAATAAAACCTCGATCGATCGATAAAAGATTTTTTTATAGCGGGATAGCGGGGCCCGTAGCATTGCTACTCTTGCTACGTGCCTAATCATTGTTTTTATATTGTCGTCTATGTACGATGGTATTGGGTGACTTTAATCCTTTATAGGGCAATTATAAAATCTAGTAATAAAAATGACCACTTACAAAGTATCCTTTTTGTATTTTTTTGTTGTTTTTAGACGAAATCTAAGGAGACTTGAATCTACTAGGTACATTTATTTATTTACAACGGGGAGACTTTGATATATACTCGTATATCCGGATTAAAGAAACTTAATGATACTTTGGTTTCACGTGTATTTAAAATGTGTATAGGTAGAGCCAGCTTGTTTTACACGCCAGCTTATTTTGAACCATGTATACCTATTAGGCACCGAGTAGGAAATTCCTAGGAGACTAGTCATTATTTAACCTTGTTGTGTGGGTTTTTGAACCGCCTGCCTCCATAAGGTCCCTTTATATTGAGAACGTCACAAATGCTCTTCTCGCTCACCTCGTCTTTGCCGATCATCGCCAAGTACACCGGACTCTCTGGCAGCACCCACATTGTGATCGCATTAGCTGCTGCCAGACCCACGTTGATCCAAACTGTGCTCTGGTAGCTGGTGACCCAGCCCAGGAGGATGGAGACCAGCGCACCCAGGGCGTACATGACGGAGGGCAGCGAGGACATGAAGCCGCGGACAGCGTCGGAGGATACCTCCGCGGTGAAGGACCAGGCTACCTGGAATTTAAGGAAGTGATAGCATATAAGTAGCACAAAAGCTGTTTAAGAGTTTATACATCCATTATAACTCAAATTTTAGCATTTTGAGGGCTGTATAAGCTCTTATACAGCTTGTGTGCTGCTTGGTATATTGATGAAGGTGTTGTTGACGAGTATTCAACAAGAGATTATAATAGGCCAATATGACAAATAAAACGTTCTATGAAAGGAGTTTCGGTGATTCAAGGGTGATCCCATGACAGGGATCCCCTTGTTTCACCGATAAACTTTTCATCGAATGTGCCGTTTCACCGAATTTCATTTCATCGAAAGTTAATTTCTTGAAACCATGATTCAGGTTATCTTAAGCATTGGTTATGTCGGACTTGTGACCACCAAAAATATATGACTATAATAATAATAATAATAATGACATGACGACATTGGTATTATTAATAATTATAGGCTAGCGACCAGCCCTCGTTTCAATTCGGTTTATATTAGTTTTTTTTTAAACCAGAATGTAACATTGTCGGAAAAAATCACTGAAACATAGTGAAAACCGCATCTAAATCTGTTACGTAGTTTAAAAGAAGCAAGAAGGTGTTAGAATTTTTTTTTTTTTTAAATATCAGGGGACAATCTCACACAAATTGACCTAGTCCCAAACTAAGCTTGTACTATGGGTACTAGGCAACGATAAACATACTTATATAGAGAAATACATACTTAAATATATAGAAAACATTCATGACTCAGGAACAAATACTCGCGCTTATCACACAAATATTTGTCCATACCGGGATTCGAACCCAGGACCGCTAGCTTCGTAGGTAGGGTCACTACCAACTAGGCTAACTGCGTCGTCGTTTTTTATTATGTAAATAAGGGGCTAAACAGAATGACGCAGCAAATTTGTTTTATACTACTCATTTTAGAGATATTGTTCGAACGTACAGGCTATTCAGTCTCAAGGCAAACACTTTTTACGATTGCGAAAAAAAAAACAATCTATTCTCAGGCTAACGAGTTGCTAGTCAGGCGGACGTGACGTCCTCGAGCAATGGCCGGCGTTGGCATCGATTCGTCAACTTGGGTTCACTAATGTTTCACCAAATCATTTTGGCAGAGTGATCATGTCACAAATGTTTATTTCGCGAATAGGTGCTTTCCGCACGAATCTGAACATATTGAAGTTATGAGGGCTCCACAATTAATATGGTGATAACGAATTTATCGATCGCGTAGATATTATTAGTAAGGTAGGTGCTAAAAACAGAAAAAAATAAAAAAGCCGGTCAAGTGCGAGTCGGACTCGCGCACCGATGGTTCCGCACAAATTTGTAGGCATGTAAATAGTTCGTAAATCACGGGAATACATTAGAAACAAAGTACACGCAATAAGTATGCACTTTCGTACTTAGTGAGTGTCAGTTTATACTGGGCGTGTTTTTTATGATGTAACTACAAATTAACGGTTTTCGGATTTTTTCCTTTACTTGTAAGATATTGCTTCTTGCCAAATTTGATGACTTTAAGTCAACGGGAAGTACCCTATAGGTTTTGATTCCCTTGAGATTCCCTGCAATATGCGGCATAAACGGCCGTATCTTTTAATTGCGTTGACTTAGATGTTTCCTGAAAAAAACGGTCTTGACAGACACACAGACAGACACAAAGTAATCCTATAAGGTTTCCGTTTTTTTTTCATTTGAGGTACGGAACCCTAAAAATGCCAAAAACGAAAGACTTACAGTTTTATTACAAATCTTAACTGTGAACATTTAAGTAAATGTCAATTAATAGAAAACTGTCATTTTAGACTTGTGTAAGGCGTGTCCAAGTTTTTTATAAAGAACTAAAATCTTTTTAAAAATTACGAATACTTCAGTAAAGGTTAAAATGTTTACAAAACTTTTCTCATCAACTTTGTATGCACGTTTGACTAATACGAATAGAATAGCAATACTTTTTCATAACATAATCTATTAATTCCATGGCCCATATTTAACACTTTCATATAAAATTGACTCCGTTTTGATACTTTGGCACCTAATGCATACCTGCATGAGCAAGCCGCCGCTCGCTCCAAATATGAACCTTCCGAGTAACAGCATAGGGACGGATTCGCCAACACCAATGAACGTCCATGATATCTGAAATATGCAAAAAAAACAAGTGAGGCCTAGGCAAGAATATTATAGTTATTACGTTATCGCTGTCGTGACGCGGTTAGCTTAGTTGTTAATGACTGTAATAACTCTAATCTAATAAAACTAATGAAATTAATGAAACTAGCAGTTCCGGGTTCGATACCAGGTAAGGGTTAATGTTTCTGTTATAACTTATAAGTACGACTTTATTTTAAGCATTGGATGTATTTAAATTATCCTAATCTATCTAAGTACATTCGATATTATTCAAAAATAATCCGATGCCTGCTGCTTGGGTAAAATTATGTTTAGTCAAATTAATTTGCCAAGAAGCTACGTATTTGTATTATTTTCAGGATACGAAAACTGTTTTTACAAAGGTTAAGTAAAGTTAAACTTGTGGCAGGCGGTAAATATGGTCGGGGTAAAAAAAGGTTCGTCAGTTTTCAACTCTATTTCGATACTGTTAAGGTCCAAAAGTGACGAACATTTTTTTACCCCGACTATACCTTTTTGGTAAATGAACATGTGGGAAATGATACATATTATTTCGCCCAAGGGTGAATCAACTTTCAAGGTTGTCCGCATTTTTTGAAATATTTCACAAATTATATTTTCGTGGCTTACCTACACGTTTATAAAATCAGACAAATAGGCTAACATTAAAAAAAAAATCTAAAATAGTACAATTTTAAATAATAATAAGTTCGTATACGCAGGGGATGATGTTGTCCTCAGGTTTTGTATGAAAAATGTGCAATTTCCCCTGAGTTATCAGGGTTTTTCAAAAATTAAGAAATATTTGAGGTGTCTAACATGTGGGATCTGTAAATTTGATGATCTGATTTTAATATTCATAATTTATTATTAATCATAAGTCACCATGAAGGTTTTACTGCCGCAAAAGAAAAGGAGTAACTTAAAAATTGATTGACCCCCAAATGACAGAAACCCGAAATAATCTGTGGTAGAAGAAACTTAACTTACCGCAATCACAACGTTAGTCAGGATCCCACTGTACCTCCGCCCAATCTTATCCACGATGACCCCCCCAAAGGGTGACATCATGATGCTGGAGACCACAGGGAGGCTGCCGAGCAGAGCCTCCTGCATCAGGGTGATGGGGGCGGGCAGGGGCGAGAGAGTACTCTGCAAGATCAGGATCGCGTAGGAGGGCCACACGTAGCCAGAACCGAGGAGGAATTTTGGGAACGACACTAAAACAAAAGAGTTTTTTGTAAAAATGGAATGTACCTATCATCAAAATAGATACAGGAGTCACAACATAATTACTTAATATTGAAAGACTAAAAGATTTTTTGGATTTGAACGCATTGTTTACATTACGTTAACATTTTGTCATAGTATGTATTAAGGGTTTGAAAGTCCAAACTATCATTTGTATTAAACAGGTTTTACAGGTACGATGATAGACCATTTTGAATAAAAGGCAAAAGTTCAAAAAAAATTGTAAGTACTTACATAGGTAAGTTAATATTATTTTAAGGACTTAAGAAATGGTAACTTTCTCAGTTTTGTAACCAAACATAACGATACAAATGCGTTACGAAACTGTGAAATTTAAGGAATGTCAGGGAAGAAACAGTAAATTTCTCAGTTTAGTAACGAAAATTAGTCATACGTACGTATTCGTAACATTCGTTACGAAACTGAGAAAGTTACCTTTTCTCAAGTCCTTAATAGTCCTTAACTATGTACCACTTTTTTTTAACTTAACCCAAAAAGAATTAACTTATGAAATCCAAGAGGAAATTATAGAAAAAAAACTAAATAAAGAACTATTTTGGGTTAGTTGCAAATTGCAAATAAACTAGGCAACTTATTTTCATAAATGTATGTAACTTACTTATAGTCGATCCCAGAAATTGATTGAAAAAACATTTCAGCCTCATTTTGTTCAAATTTTACTAACACTTTTCACAAAAAAAATTAGGTACTAAAAAGAACTTCAAACATTCTACCAGGAGCACATGACCGCAACAAAGATATCCTATGAACACAAGAAGTGATTACTGGCCGGCGCGCGCTTTCACGTCGTCCGCGCCAATGTGAACAGAGCGCGTCGCGGCGCGAGTGAGAACCGCTACTGCTGCGGTGCTTTTCTGTTTAAGTGTTAATTACTTAATTGGCTATTCGCTTTTTATTATTATTTTATTGCTAACATATAAAAAAATCCTTAAAGGTATTTCCTATGTATGTCATCAAATATATCAGAACGTATAAGGTGCTCATAATTATCTGGATGCAATTATATTGTCAACGGCGTTAGCATGTACATTTTTTGTCTTCGTTCCAATATATTTGATGCCAATGAACATCACTAAACTTTTTTCTGTTATATATCACCACCACTTTTATATCACATTATCATCATCATGATATCAGCTGAAAGACTTTCTCTCATCTCATCCCTCAAATCGAGTCGGTTCCCCTTCACCGAGTTATCGCTCCACTTTATGGGATCCTAGTCCTACTCATGCTGCATCTTCCGATATACTCACACCATTTGCGAACTCTTTCTCCCTATCGACTAACGTTTTATGAGCTTTGAAATCGTAAACTACTAAATTAAAAAAAACATTACTACGCAATTATTTCTTAGTTTCTGCACGTGTACATTTTTCTGCTTGAAATAATTGCTCTTTAAAAATAAACCGTCTATCAATTGACATAAAGTACAATTTTATAAATCAAAAGCCGAGACCATGACCTTAGCAAATAGGCGATGGATGGAATCACGTGAAGTTATTTTAGCAAGACGTTGAATGCCCGCGATAGTATTTAATATTGTGAAGTGACACCAAAAGGAGATATAGTTGCAGCTTCCTAGTTTCTATGCGCGGTTTAGGCCGCTAACTCATACAAATAGATGTTTTTTTTCATTTAGCCAAGTCCATCCATCTGTCTGTCTATGGCAGTAATTTTTTCTCAAGACTTAAAGTTACGAAGCCGAAATTTTGTAGATACACATTTAAAAATATATATATTTTAGGATATCCTGATCCCAAACATGTAAAGCAAGGGTAAAATTATTTGGTTTTTCTTACAATATCGATTCGATAGAGGTATTTGTAAGATATCTCTTAAAAACATTAGGTAAGTATGAAATATTATTTATTAACAGCTAGCTTTCCGCCCGCGACTTTGTTTGCGGTTAGTCAGTACTTTCGTAGGTTAAAATATAGCCTACGTCTACCCTCAAACTCCATTCTAAATGTTGGTAAAATATTTTTTCAAATCGTTTCCGTAGTTTTTGAGTTCATTCGTTTCAAACATACAAACCTTTCCTCTTCATAATACTGGGTGTTTTTTTATTCGTTGAAAAAATTTTGGGGGTTAAATCAGTAAGTCATACTGATCAACTTTCACTATGGGACCAACCCCGAAATCGCGAAAAACAATCTGACCCTTTTTGTCTTTATTTGCGGCAGCTAATCTGAACCCGTATGATACCGGGGTGTTCATGGGGATCCTGTCCGACCCCACATCAGATTGGGCATTAGCGCTATACAGATTGGCTGACGTGAACAGAACCTAGTGTAGTGTATTTTCTTTTTACTTTTCTAAAGGGGTTTTTATTGTTGTTTTTAAATATTAGTGTTGTGGAGGTTGGGCCGATATACGCGTTTGTGTAAAGGCCGTAATATAAATAAAAAAAAAAAACTGACCCTCCCATACAAAACATCGTCAGCTGACTAGCCAAAATGTATGGGATGGTCAATTTTTTTTTCGCGATTTCGAGGTGTTCCCATAGTGAAAGTTGATCAGTATGACTTACTGATTTAACCCCCAAAATTTTTTCGACGAATAAAAAAAACACCTTGTATTAGTCTAGAGTGGGGGATTGATAAACTGAACTGAGCACAACTTTCGCTAAATTTACGTGTTCTCACCCCCTACAGCAACACTACAACGACTAAACATCTAGACAATATCTTAGCACATTTAACATATTTAAAAGTAAAGCTATCACGATTAAGTAAAATACACTGGTTTATGAGTTACAGGCCACAACAAATATAAGTTTTGAAATAAATAAAAAAAATAAAAAAAAAAAAACAATATACAAAAGATGGATCGCGTGTCGGCACCACTTTACCAGGTTGCAGGAGGAAGATAAATGAAATTAATTACTTATGAAAAAAGAAAGAAGCTTGAAACTTTAGCCTATATATACGCTATGCTTATTAGGTTCTTAATCTAAGCGTGGCTATCAGCTGATCGATAGCAAATCGGATCGCGCTGCCTGTGTTAATCTAGCTTTGCGGGAGATATAAAATTGAGATCACGCGTAATGTGGGTTCCCAACGTACCAAAAAGTTTCTTTATTTATTAAAAAAACATTATCATAATTTTGTTGAACATGTTTCCAAACATAAAAAGCAAGGCGAAAATGAAAATTATAATTTAAACCTCGATGTTAATTTTAATCAAAAGTATATTGTTTGTGTGTCAGCCGGCGTCACCTCAGAACTCCTTAACAAGCACTATTTATTAATGGCACGTTTATTCTTGATTAAATCGCATCGTCTTTAAATAAACCTTAACTAATACAGCTGACATTGCTAAAATGACGTATCACTGAACATGACACGTGTAATATAAGACCAGACGGGGTAAGTGAAACACCCGGGGAAGTGAAACTCTTTCTATTTAATATCTCCTACATAATAGCTTTTATAAATCGCATGTACTTATCGGTAAAGCAGTAAAGTTGTTGTCAGACTGCTTTACCGACACGTACTGCGTAAAGTGTTCTACTTCCCCCGGGTGTTTCACTTACCCCACCTAACCGTTAGGTTTTCGACTTTGAATAAAAAACTAAACCGAAAGGGTTTACTATGTTACAGTAAGTGTGAGAGTGACGGATGTTTTATCCACACATCCACCGCGATAAAGTCAACCATAATACTGGGGTCCTAGTGAAAAGGGGTATAAGTCAACTCAACTCGTAATAAAAAAGGCTATTAATCCTATACGGATTACACTAGACTTGAACCCTTTTTCACTTAAATTGTAAAATACTTACCTATGTACGGCCGCACTCAGAGACGTCAATTAACTTTTAAGTTTGATTAAAGTTGCTGCTGTCACTTTCTTTGCTATAGCAATAGAGATGCAGCAACTTTAATGAAACTTAAAAAATAATTGACGTCTCTGAGTGCGGCAGTTATACTCTTTTTCACTAGGAACAGGGTTAATAAAAAGGAGATAAAAACAACAAATGACTGAACACCTCATGAGATTTATTTACTTATACCTAACATCCACCATCCATGATAATATTTTACAAACATGCGAAAACACCCATATTTCCATTACCACACAGTTGACAATGCTGTCGTTTCTTTCGGCACGTTAAAGCAAAATAACAATATTATTAAAAACATGCAAATTAATTCACGCTTACTGTGACTTAAGCAGTGCAATGATCTCCAGATCGTGTCATTTTTGTTCGGTAATCGAGGGGGCTGGCACTGATTGCTTCGGAACTATCGACGTATTAGAGGAATTGATATAAAAGTTTACTATCAAAAATGACGTCTGAAATAAATAACAATACGTATATTTACACTCATATTGCAAATACTCTATTAAATCCCTTTTATTACTTGGATCTGATATTAAGCCTCTTTAGATTAAAAAGTTAAACCAATAAAGATATAGATAGAGTACTCGTAATAACTTCAATGTTAGTGATAAGCACAAGTGACATATATTTTTTTAATTAAATAAAAATCATAGTTTGATAATGATGTGAAATTTTAATAGCTGCGTAGTAAATGCAGCTTGATTATATTTGACAAAACATCCATATTATTTCCTCAAAAAAAGTTCAGCTACATCACTAGGGGTCCTAATGAAAAAGGGTATAAGTCTAGTGTACTCTGTTTATAATCATAAACAGATTACACTACTCTCTCCTCTCTACTCTTAATAAAAAAAAACTATAAATCTATAGTTTTTTTTTATTAAGAGTTGACTTATACCCCTTTTCACTAGGACCCCTGATTAAGGACGTGAACTCTCACGTATGTCGCATGTGCCCTTGAGAATTTGATAATTTATCTATTTATTTATATACTGACGCGATTAACCTAGTTGGTAGTGACCGTGCCTACAAATGCCTACATGTAATACGTGTTTAGGTATGTAGGTATATGTGCTGTCACAGGGATCATACTTGATTGACCCAACTATATAGGCTTCGTTTAGTTATCTCTCCGATAAAGGTAAGTATTATTTCTTTATTTAAATAAAAGACTAGCATTGAATGTGTTTAGTAAAGTTTAGTACCAATTCATTCATTCTGAAATTGACTAAATTTTACGTTAAATCTGAGCAATATTATAATTGAGCCTAACTACTTATAAATACAGATGCACTAAAATAGGTACGAGAAACTAGCGGGGAACCCGGGGTAATTGTATCTTACATAGTATTGATATAGGTAGATTGATAATGTTATTCCATCCCTGTTAGGTGAGCATGGTCATTTGCAGCTAAAAGGTATCTTTATACCTAAAAGAGATGAATTGCATTGCTAATCCACCAATCAATATATTCTACGCTAGTTTATGGCGAAGTGGTGCCATTTCAATTAGTTTCAGCAATGTTACTTCCCATCAAAAACTATGGGAAAACCGATACACATTTAAAGTTACAAAAACCCCGTAGATACAGTTACCCCAGGATACATTACACATTTTGTAGTCTAAGTAAAAAGGAGACATTTTGACAAATATATTATGAATGTAACTTCTAAAATGTAGCGAAAGGAGAAAGGGACAGGTGGCTATGGTTAATGGAATTAGGATAGAGCAGACGTATTGATTAGGAATATGATATACTTTATGCCAGTTGCGATAAAACAACGCGTAGTAGCTCTTCCATCCATTCATCAATTATTATACAAGTATGTATTATATAACAAAACAAAATACAATAATTTTAAAACAATTTCTTATTTTAGGAGTTTCAGATAGAGGCAATATGTTTGTGACTTTTGCTATTTTTAAGTATTGTGTGTAAAACTAGGTATTTGATTTCTTTTCAAATAAATTCGCAAATTTTCCTAAAAGTATTTCTTAAAACGTTGTTATCACATCACACTGGCATAACTTTTTGTTCAATATTTCTAATCTATGCGTGTTCCTCTACATGTTATATATTGAAGAGAGAAAAGAGACTAAATTATTATTGTCATTATTTTAGTTAAACATCGTCATTAGAACATCTGTAATCAACCTAAACTATAATTATTTTCGTACATTTGTAATATCTATCTACTAACATGAACATCAAAAGCATTGATTTCCAATAAAAAATATAGAACGTTCACATCTGATAATATAATTATATTAAAATTTGGCTCATGATTATATACAACTTTTTAATTACTATCGTTTAGGTTATACCAATCTACTCTTATTGGTTTAGTCGCATCTCCCATTTCTGTCATGTTTGAAATTCAGACAAACACGCATTTTCTACCGCATTTGTGAGATACGTATTATTTAAAAGCCACGTATCCACTAAGAAACATTTGTTCATAAACATGGTTTCACAAACAAAATGTGTATTTGAAACATGTAAAAACTTGAGGTACAGCTGTTTATCGGCATGTTTCTTTGCTTCCCCTTGTTTATGTGTATCTGAAACATTGTTTGTCAGTGAACGCTAGGCTAAACATTGTATCAGAAACATTGTTTCTAAGACCGTCCATACCGTCATTCAGTAAACGTCTACGTGGTGCTCAGAAACAGTGTGTCCGAAACATTGTGTCTTATGAATACATGACTATGATTCGTTCATAACGCCGTGTTGTATTCGTACACATCTTACTTGCGTTAGTGCTGGTGCCAAGTCTATAATGACTATTATGTATACTCATCTAGGTTTCACCTAAGTCACTTTAATTGTGCGAATAATTACTCCTTAAATATTAATTTTATTTTGATGCTGTTTCTAAACTTATAATATTCTCAAATGTTCAATCTTGAGCATCCTTTGCATTCAAAATCAATATGTATTTATAAAAAATATTATTTTTTACAGTTTGATATGACTATTACTTAAAAAAAAACTAGATTATAATAATGTAAATACCAGGAGATCATCGATTATCAAGAGATAATTTCAAACATTCCGTAGTTTCAAAACATGAACTGTAATCACCTCGTTTAAAATTAAGATCCAATACGTATTAATTTGAACCTCAGGGTACCTCTATTTTCCGTTTCCTTTTCAAATGTATCAGGAGTGGACCATCCAAGAGTTCGTCGATTTGCTTCTGGTTTTTTCCCTTAGTCTCCGGTAGCACGAGAAAAGTATACCCTGAGACCATGAGAGTGATAGAGGCTCCGATGTAGTAAGTGCTGTGGAGGCCAATGGCTAGCGCGAGCGAGTTAAAATAGCGGAGGGTGAAGAAACTGTTCAGCCACATCCAGGATATGAGCAAGCTTGACGCGAGGCTGCGAACCTGGTAGAAAGATTGCAGAATATATTTAAAAATCCAAGGTATGTTCATGCTGTCAACGTCTCAAGTGTGTCACAAAGTAACCTTAATTGCTTTAGCATGTTGCTTGAGCTATCTAACAAAGTTTTCAAACGATTAGCAATGAGGAATGTATAATATTATATATAATATATCGCGGGCTTCATTCTAAAGGGGCGTACATGCAAAAATCGGTTTTTCTTTTTTTTGTCTTATTCGATTCCGCTATTATTGATACACATTCTCTAATTTTATCATAATTTTGTGATGTATATTTTTCGCTAAAATAATGAAAAACTTTAAGGCGTATACCTGGAATAGAAAAATCGCTGTCGAACCAAAAAGACGTACAGCAGTCGTAAAAGCATTTTTTTAGCACAGTTACGCATTATCAACGATCCATATAGACGTATGTACATACGGCTGTATATGTTTAGTGTGATCCAAGTGTGATCTATACAATTGTGTCGGGCTATAAAGACGTATGTGCATACGGCTTTAAATTGTAGTGTACTTTATCAAATAAAGTCGCGCTAAACAGACGTATGTGCATACGACCATAATTATCAAGTGTTATCTATGGAAAAATGTCATGATATAAAGGCGTATAACTGTTACTTTTTGATGTTATTTTACGTTTTGTGTTGTTTTATAGAGACATATACGCATGGAACCTTGACTATAATGATATCACAATATTTTTTAGAAAATATTACACACAAAGGTAACAAATTGATAGATGAAAATGGTATTAAAAACGAAAACCCACATTTTTGCGTATACGGCTCTGTGGCGTGACGCTCTCGATGTGTTGCTATCCCATTTTTAACAAGCGCCACAGTCACTCACTTCGCCGTGGTCGGCCGTATAGATAAGTAATAAGTAAATGGTAAGTGATTTAATCAAATATGAATTGTTTATAATTCCAAAATTTGTTTCACTCATCGCTCAATCGCTGTGTTAAATAACTACCTTTTGATTTTGGATTTGAAATTCGCTTTACACTTTATATAGGTTTAAGGTCGGTTCTCATACGGATTGACAGACAGATTGACCAGTGACTTTAGTTTCTTTCTTTTAATTCGCTGCAGTTCTTAGAAATTAGTTCATACCTACCTACTTACAAAATCAGCCATTTATTATGAATGTGACGTTGACCTTTCGTATTCTTGCACCTCAAAATTAAACATCGCACTCGACAGATTGACATCACTCTTAGGGTTCCGTAATAAGGTGCCAACGGGACCTTACGTTGTCTATCTGTCTGTCTGTCGGTCCGTCCGTCCTATTTACCTTTAAGGGCCTGTATCTATTGAACCATTCTAAGTAGCGGGTTATTTTTTAACTAATATTATGAATAATACACGCGAATGTGGTTTGCCGCCGCTTTTATCTTTCTCGCAAAATAAAAACGTTGTAACAAATATGATGTTTATAGTTTTTATAATTTTCAACACACTTGGGTATATAACACTTTCTTGCTTGACTGCATAGGTTCATGATTTTGAACTAAATATCAGCTGCATCACGCTTTTTTTCTGCGTAATCCGTTTGTATGAATATTTTAGGACCTCACTTGGATCATGAAAATCCGCCACCTTCCTTTGAAGAGCAGAATGAGGCTCCGTACTGTGAACATTCATAGCCATTGAGTGTTTCCCAGTTGGAGATGCTGAGGAAATCACCGCTAATGCATCAACAGGAAATAGTAGTAGCCGAAATGGAAAACGCAGGTTCTAATGCAAATGAAAGTTGTATTGACGACTTGCCATTTTATTCAAATACCTCGCCTCTTTCACTTTTTGCAGCAACCAATAACTTCGACCAAGAGGCACAGGTTCCTTCGGTTGAATTTGGACAGCCACTTATTCCTGTTTTTACACCATTGTCATCTGTACAGCCACGGGCAAGTAATGCATCACACAGCACCAATGTGTGTTCAGTCTGGTGGTTTGTCTAAAACTGAAGCAGACTGAACAAATGACAACCAATTCTGACCGACATGATTCTGTAGCAGACCCAAATTACACACTTTCTGGGGAAGAAACCAAGTCCAAATGTCATTTATTATTTAATAGATTGGCTACTACTTAGTAGTTATGTCAAGTACCCATGTTGCACCCTCTCTTTTAAAAGTTGGAAACTCTACGCTCGAAGTTGTTGATCATTATGTTTACCTAGGACAAGTAATCCAGCTAGGTAGATCCAACTTCGAGAAAGAGGTCAATCGCCGAATCCAACTGGCTGGGCAGCGTTCGGTAAGCTACGGAGCATATTCTCGTCCCGGTTACCGCAGTGACTAGTCAAAAGTCTTTGACCATTGTGTGTTGCCAGTGATGACTTATGGAACAGAGACGTGGTCCTTTATAATGGGCAATAGAAAGGGATATGCCCGGCGTATCTCTGCGAGATCGAATCAAGAGTGAGGAACTCCGCGGGAGAACCAAAATTACCGACATAGCCCAGCGAATTGCGAACCTTGGGAGTGGGCGGGGCACATTGCTCGTAGAACTGATGGCCGTTGGGGCAAAAAGGTTCTAGAATAGCAGCAGCGGACCGGAAGGCGAAGTGTTGGCAGGCTTTCCACAAGGTGGACCAACGATCTGGTGATGATCGCAAGAAGCCGATGGATGCGAGTAGCACAAAACTGGCCGTCGTGGTGATCCTTGGGGAAGGCCTATGATGCAGATTTTGAAAGATTTTATTTTGTTTTATTGAATAAATTATAGTACATTATGATACGTGTCTATTTTTTTACCCAGAGCAAACATTTCTAGTTTTAAATCTATAACTCCCCTTTCGAACAAAGGAGTTTAGTATTATTTTTGTCAAGCCTTATGAGCTAAATAAAACTTAAAAAGAGTGGTATTATAGAGAGAAAATTACTTACGAATTATGATATTTCGATTGCCCAATTATTTAAGAATTATATTCTATGCAATCGTAGTATATTTTATTATACGACCTCATAATAAAATAATTATATTTTTTATTTTTGTCAAGCCAGAGAGACGTATGAATTTAAAAAAAAATAGAAATAACGGTATCTTACACGATTTTACATTGAAACGTCATCATATTTAAGCTTATGAACTGGATTAATTTTGAATTAAATTAAATTATCAATTAGGGAAAGTTTCATATTATACGCCTGCAAATCCAATGTATTTTTGAAGATTTTTTTAGTTGGTGTTTGCATATTAGCGCCGAGCCAAAGAGGCGTAATAACATAATTACAGGTTTCTAAAATAATTAACGTAAAATCAATTATTTCCCGTAAACCAGGAAGTATTTAAAAAGTCATAATGCAAATTTATAGCTCAATCGATAAATATACAAAAAAGTTATTAGGTTTTTTGTCTCTCCTGAAAAGTAACGGTTTAGCGTATACGCCCCTTTAGTATGAAGCCCGCGATATATTACGTATAATAATTTTACATTCCTCATTGCTAATCGTCAGCTCATCAATACACAGGGATAAAATTATATATCAGTTCATCTCTCTCATAATTTTGTAAGCTTTAAAGGATTACTAGATTTTTGCTTCTGATAAGTGGACGGCGACAGGCAGAAATTTTTCGGAGAAAGTATAACGTGGATACGGTTCTAGTTAAATTTCGTGTAATTAAAAAGGATTGCAGTTTTCTTTATCGAGGTCACATTTCTATTATGATTAGGAAGTATAGGCCACTTATAAATTGCCTATTAAATTAAAGACAGATAGTGTTTAGTACGTCAATTTATATCTTGTACTTGATTCAGTGACGTTTCTAACATTATGTTGCGTATCAATTTTAAATTTGTAAAAAAATAACTGAATTGTTTATTTCATCGTATTTTCCGGGTGTTTTTTCCATTAATTGGTGTAAAATATGCCAGGAGAAGTTACTACTAGTAAATGGTTACGGAATCAATCGGACTTAATTTACGATACAACGAAAGGTATCTTTTGGACAAAATGTAAAATAAATTTGTTAGCAAAAGTTTTTACAAATATAGGTACCTATGCTTTTATTTTAAACGATGTAGCCTTATTCACATTAGTCATTACGTTTGACGTGAAAGTGACATAAATTGTCCCTACCTGTCGCTGACCACTCGTTCAAATCCAGCATAGACAAATTGAATCACACCCTTTTTCGTGAAGGGAAACATCTCGGGAAGACCTGGGTTCAGAAGTTGAAAAGTCGTCAACCAAGTCGTGCACCCAGTGGAAGGACTAACACACGCTGATTAGATAAAGTAATATTCTAAAGAAAATATAATAAGGTACCTACTTACATTAATTGAAAACAGTTCCGATATCAGCACATAAGGCACAGATCCCAGTCCTATGTTGTATAAGAAAACTACCATAGATAGTAGAATCACTGGTGGCCAAACTGAGTCCACCTCAGTCCTCTCTGTAACATTTCGACTTATCGTGACATATTCTAAAGTGTCGTTTTGAATTCTGCTAATCTTTGAACTGTCATTTGTGAGTTTGCTCAGGGTATTATTAATTTTAGTTGTAATGTTGTAATAAATTGTTTTTTCTTTGATGATAGTAGTTTTTCTGAAAGGCCACAGTCGGTGCGGGTACCAGGAATACATGCGGAGATGGGGGTCGCAGTAGATGCCTAGGGCAGTGAGACAGAACGCGATGCCGAAACAGGATATTAGCAGTAGCACCTGGAAGTAAAATAAACAGTCTGGTGTCACTGTCATACTCATAATTGAAGTCTCGTTTACTCATTTTAAGTACCCTTTTTCCCTCTTTCATCATCATCATTATCAGCCCATACTAGTCCACTGCTGGACAAAGGCCTCTCCCAATGCACGCCACTGCTCCCTTTTCCCTCTTTAATTACCTACAGGTGTAATATTTGCACCGCGTCATGTTACATCATGGCAATAACCTTGTGTGTGAGATATGCATTTAATTTAACAATACTTTTAGCTTGCTTTTGTTTATTCCTTTCCTATCTAACATTGCATTCTAAAATAACATTTCTAGCATTTTACTCTAAGTGAAAAGATGCAAGATTGCGACCCATTTGACAGTGCTTAAAAATTGAGAAACAATATAAGTTTTGCTAGGTAATCGAAGTTCTCTTACCTACCTTATTCTCGTAACATGAGACCGCGTCATTGCCCATGATAGACCTGACAACCGCTTCAGATATCAATGGGTTGATAAATAAAGATCTGCGCGAGGTCCAAGCTGGCGAACGGGGAGAAACCACACAGTTTGGGTCGTTGCGTCAGAGGAGTAGTAAATAATTAAGTGTGATGGTATCTACCTTTCGTCCGAGTCTATCGACAGTGACGGTGGCCACCGCAGCCCCAAGCACCAAAGCGGCTCCGCACAGCACCGGACCCGTTTCTGAAGAGGCGCGCCAGTTGCGGGTGACCGTGCTGAAACACCATCCAAACATTTATGAGATAGAGAATGCAGACGAGCACACAGGCTGATGTAAACGGCTCCGAGCCTGTGTAAGCTCTGTGTTTGTAAGTTCAAGACTGCTAATGCGTTGCCAATCATGAGGACCAAGATGTAATATTCATTAAAAAACTATCAAAACCGGCATGTTTCATACAGCGAAAAGGATAGAGGGGGGAGGGGAGGGTTTTTTTGTAGGTTATAGCAGTCATATAGCTTTCTGTGAAATTTGGCAGGTTTATAATACGGCCCCTGTGTCCACAATGTTAGGAATAAGTATGTCCTCTCAAGCCACGCTTCAACCAACCAACGTAACAGGGCCCTTAGCCATGATGCACTACGCTAACTAGCGTTTCTATTCACTTCGTTTTTAAACCAATCGCGTCACTGGTAGATCACTCTTCGTATCACGTGATCTACCAGTGTCGCGATTGGTTTATAAACGAAACGAATAGAAACGCTAGTTAGCGTAGTGCATCATGGCTAAGGGCCCTGGTATGAGTACGTGATTATGTAGATGATTTTCTAATGTTAAGTTTCTTAATGAATCAACAACTTTCTTAGAGTTTTCCCGATTTCCGAAGGCCCGTAAGTCGTATACAAGCCTACATAGCGTGTTTGTAAAGGCTAGAATGAGAGAAAATATAACACTAACCCGTTATACACAGTCATGTTGTAGGCAGTCAGGTTGAGCGCGGGCAGCGCGTGGCCCGAGTGCGTCAACACGGCGGCAGCGAAGCTGTTGACTGCGCCGGCGCCGCTGCCGGCCGCTGCCGTGAGCAGCAGGCAGCACGAGATCAGCGCGCGCCGGGAGCGGCGGTGGCGGACTGAAAACAACACACCTGAGATCAAACAAAGTCCAATATATTCCATGTCATGTTAACAAACAGATACTAAAGTTATTCTTGCTGAGGTTTGGCATGTTCAATCAGATCTGTACTTACACAGGTCGCGGCACACAGAAGGCTCGCGGCCCTCACTAGTGCCCTCGCTGCGACTCCTGCGCAGCATAGGCTGCAGCGCGTCGGAGCCGCGACGGGCCGGCTCCGTGCGGATCATCACCTCCTGCTGCTCTATGGCGTCCGTCAGGTCCTCGCGGAAGTCGGAGCCGTCCAGCCAGCAGATCACTTTGGCTGCGTCCTGGAATCAGTAAAAGAGATCTTGTGGGATAGGTTAACATGGGTGTTACCAAACCTCATAGTGGATTTAGCTGATCACTTCAATTTCAGTAGAAATCTTTGTTATAAAGCACTTCTAATAGAAGTTACCTTTCGTATTATAAAAAAATATCTTACAAAGATAAGTACCTACCGTCGTGGAATCAGAAACATAAAGTTAAGTATGGAGTCAGGATCACAATAATACTTTATCTGCAATACAATCTTAAACTAAAACACGCTACTCGTACTTTTAAAATTAAGTACACATCGTAAGTTCCCCTTTTTGTGGTGTTCATTCTTTTCACCCTTGACAGAAGTGAACAAATAAAAAACACAGGACAGTAAAAAAGGACTGTTAATGATAATGAAGTCGCAAAAACATCTTCAACATAAAAATAAATGGCTCCAACCCCGTGACACCCCGTGGCAGACAAAGTGCGTCGATCGATGGCTCGCTTGTTCGATAGCTCGTAAACCGGCAGATCACGTATGGATAAGGTGTTGAACTGTCATAATCTAAAGCGCGACCTACGGTTACATACAACCGTTTTAGTGCAAGGTTATGGTTTAGACGTTCATGTCGAATACGATATTGAATATTTACTGAAGTTTTATTTTATTTTAGGGCTAAACGAGCCGATGTCGCCCATGTAACTCCCGCAACACCAAGCCAAGATGTATTACGCTAATCATCAGGCGTCAGCTTGCGTCAATCCTAAGTATAAATTTTGACAGTTTTCGAAAAGCACTAAAGTAAGAGTTATGTTTCTTGGCTAGGCCACCAGCGGGCTTAGCATACATGCACGAGATAAAATTTAACAGATGCTAGGGAAATGAATACATCTGTTCCATATTGTAACGTAAGACTTAAGGGCCCGGCCGGCGCAAAATCGTGCGCGACCGGCTGAGCGGCGAGCGAATTTTCTAATACATTGCGTGTAACGTCAACAAACCGCTGCGCGCTGAGCGTCTCTACCGGGCAATGAAGAAATAATTCGCTCGCCGCCGCTCAAAGTCGTGGCCAGGCCGTAAGGTTTAAAATAAAAGTCTTGATAAAATCGATATAAAAATGTGAAAATCACTATAGTCGCTTAGTAATAAAAGGTAATAAAAGTCAGGACGAGACACTTTTATTTTAAACTTTAAGCGTAGCACCTGTCAAATTTTATCTCGTGCCAGCATGCTGGAGAGGAATCGAATATTTGATTTCCTTGATGTGTTCGAACTTAACTAACTTCGGTTGTATTGAGGAACCTTTGTTTTTCACTATAACATTATGATTTGGGAACAACTTTCGCAATACAATATTAATGTATTTTGGTTACAAGGTTTTATTTAACCTTACATGTTTGTTTGTTTGTCAGTATGATTTGTTCTAATCTTGAAAGGTTCTTGTGAATGGGCTGAATGCCTAACTTATCTAAGAGCTGATCTGAAGATTAGAAGACGGCAATTACTTAGCTCGGTAATTAACGTAGACCCAGCCCCACCGAGTTTGGATTCGCTGAGATTAGTCTCGAAAAGTAGACGACGATCAGAAAAAAAGCGGCCACAAAATTTTGTCACAAAAATTATATTTTTAACAGAAAAAATACTTTTTCACTTCTCATGCTCTAAAAGTTCCTCTTTACGTCGTGCGTAGGCGACATAAAGTCGCTTCTTATGCTCTAGTGCATAAAGTAAAATCTTCGTCGAAGACCTAGGCAATCGGTTCAACAGCCACACGAACAACTTTAACTTCATAGAATAACCTCTTTATTTTATTTCGTTTCGTTAGTATTCTAAGACCAAGGCAAGGATACCAACAGCCAAAGTACAAATAAAGCTTCATGAAATAAACTTATAATTTTTATTTCGTCGCATTTATTATTATTATTATTTTTATCATGTTGCTGTTTCATTTCCTCGCAATCGAAGTGAAAAGTAGAGTGTACAACTCGTCCATAAAACCCATTTAATACTCGACTTTATATTCATCCTCGCTCGCAAGCTCGCTTGGATGGATCAACGTCTCGCGCAAAATGTCCGTGAAGTTAGCAGAGCATTTTCCGGAAAATCAAAATTAAATCGAAGTTCTATTGGCATGCAGGATAGTTCTATAGTTCCTGATACTTTTTAAACATAGTTCTGGCGATTTAAGCCGGAAAAATGAAACACGTTTTTTCATGAAAATGCTCTGCTAACTTCACGCACACAGCAGATCATTTTTCAGCAAATTGGAAAACAAAAAGTGTTTTGGCTTTAGGCAACAGAGTTCTATAGTTCTAGATATATTTCTGGTATGTTTACTAAGATTTAACCCTACAAAAATATTTTACTTATAACAAAAATGCTCTGCTAACTTCACGCACACAGCATATCATTTTTCGAAAAAGAATAATTAAAAAATTGTTTTGGCATCAGCCAGCAGAGTTCTATAGTTCTTATAACAATAAATAAGGGATTATCACAATAAAACAAAAAAAAAATTACCCTTTACTTTTTAGGAAAATGATCTGCTAACTTCACATACGCTCTGCTAGGCGGTTGGCTGGTGTTCTGGGCATGGCTTTGATCTCAAACGGTTGCAGAGACCATGTGTGCGATAGATCCGAGGAGTTCCCATCCCTAGATCAATTATATATATTTTTCATAAACTCATATAAAAACTCGAAAATTCGCGTTTACGACCATTCTCAGCTAGGCGGTCGGCTAGAGTTCTGGGCTTGATTTTAGACTTAAACAGTTGCAGAGAGTATGTTTGCATTAGATCCGAGGAGTTCCCGCCTCTAAAATAGTAAGATATATTTTTTATGATGTCATATGAAAAATCGTGAATTCGCGTTTACACCCATGCTCTGCTAGGCGGTCGGCTGGAGTTTTGGGGTTGATTTTGGTCTTTAACGGTTGCAATGACCATTTGTGCGATAGATACGAGGAGTTCCCGGCTCTAGATTAGTAAGATATATTTTTCATGGTGTCATATGAAAAATCGTGAATTCGCGTTTACATCCATGCTCTGCTAGGCGATCGGCTGGAGTTTTGGGGTTGATTTTGGTCTTAAACGGTTGCAAATACTATGTTTGCGATAGATCCGAGGAGTTCCCGGCTCTAGATTAGTAAGATATATTTCTCATGGTGTCATATGAAAAATCGTGAATTCGCGTTCGCGGGAACTCCTCGGATCTATCGCAAACATAGTCTCTGCAACCGTTAAAGACCAAAATCAACCCCAAAACTCCAGCCGACCGCCTAGCAGAGCATGGGTGTAAACGCGAATTCACGATTTTTCATATGACATCATGAAAAATATATCTTACTAATCTAGAGCCGGGAACTCCTCGGATCTATCGCAAACATAGTCTCTGCAACCGTTTAATACCAACATCAACCCCAAAACTCCAGCCGACCGCCTAGCAGAGCATGGGTGTAAACGCGAATTCACGATTTATCATATGACATCATGAAAAATATATCTTACTAATCTAGAGCCGGGAACTCCTAAGATCTATCGCAAACATAGTCTCTGCAACCGTTTAAGACCAAAATCAACCCCAAAACTCCAGCCGACCGCCTAGCAGAGCATGGGTGTAAACGCGAATTCACGATTTTTCATATGACATCATAAAAAATATATCTTACTATTTTAGAGGCGGGAACTCCTCGGATCTAATGCAAACATACTCTCTGCAACTGTTTAAGACTAAAATCAAGCCCAGAACTCTAGCCGACCGCCTAGCTGAGAATGGTCGTAAACGCGAATTTTCGAGTTTTTATATGAGTTTATGAAAAATATATATAATTGATCTAGGGATGGGAACTCCTCGGATCTATCGCACACATGGTCTCTGCAACCGTTTGAGATCAAAGCCATGCCCAGAACACCAGCCAACCGCCTAGCAGAGCGTATGTGAAGTTAGCAGATCATTTTCCTAAAAAGTAAAGGGTAATTTTTTTTCTTGTTTTATTGTGATAATCCCTTATTTATTGTTATAAGAACTATAGAACTCTGCTGGCTGATGCCAAAACAATTTTTTAATTATTCTTTTTCGAAAAATGATATGCTGTGTGCGTGAAGTTAGCAGAGCATTTTTGTTATAAGTAAAATATTTTTGTAGGGTTAAATCTTAGTAAACATACCAGAAATATATCTAGAACTATAGAACTCTGTTGCCTAAAGCCAAAACACTTTTTGTTTTCCAATTTGCTGAAAAATGATCTGCTGTGTGCGTGAAGTTAGCAGAGCATTTTCATGAAAAAACGTGTTTCATTTTTCCGGCTTAAATCGCCAGAACTATGTTTAAAAAGTATCAGGAACTATAGAACTATCCTGCATGCCAATAGAACTTCGATTTAATTTTGATTTTCCGGAAAATGCTCTGCTAACTTCACGGACATTCGCGCAAAATGGTGCGTTTTATGTACTTGTTGTACAATCTACTATAAGCCCTTGAAAATTAATAGGTACCTGCATCCGGCCAACGCTGATGAGGAAGGATGGAGACTCTGGTAGCCAGACTAGTGACATCAGGAGCACAGTAGGTGGTGCAGCCATGGAAAGAGACAGCGCATGTGCTGATAGCACGCCACCGGCCACGAAGGCGAAAAGGACGCCGCAACTGAAAAAAGAGATCTTTAAATACTAATATTGCTTGATATGATGTTGGGCCTGTTTCAAAATAATTAAAAATTGCACTGGAAGCTGTCGATTTAGAATAAAAATGACTGTAAAAGTCTTTCCTTAGTCCTTTAGTCCTGGTACAGTAAAGGTTATAACTTATTACGGCGACATAAGATCGTGGTTACATATTTTTGAGGCTTTGGACGTATCTATGTTTATAACCTTACTAGCTAAATGGCTGGCGCAAAAAAAATATGCCAGCAAATAGACAATAAAAGCAAGCCTACTTTTTATCCCCGCCTGATGCAAAACACAGGGGTATTATAAGTTTAACTTGTGTTATCTGCAGTGTATCTATCTGTCTAACACATCGTACCTCCCAAACGGACCGATTTTCTTTGTTTAAAAGGTAACTTCATTGAGAGTGTCTTAGCTAAGTTTAGTGAAAATCTATTGGGCTATTTAATTTAAGTTATGATTATGAGCTCTCAAAGTAAGTCTCAATTTTTTGAGTTTCTATCTATTTGGTAATTATATCGAACTTAATTAGTTAATTATACATTCCAGTGCAATGCTTAGTTCCAGTTTAAGCCCGATCTGTTCAAAAGGTAAGTAATATACGAACATACCAGTGCTTGATAAGTACCTATCAACATATAGATATTATGAAAGTAAATATAATAATGGTGGCATCTTGCCCCAGGGTAACAGGGTTTCAGGAGCTTTCAAAACTGGGGTGCTACATTATTTGCCAAGCAGCGGCTTGCTTAACCAAATTTTACTTAGTACTACCATTATTTTACCGTCAATATGCTAGTTACCTGCAAGCCAATGCCGGCATGGCTGCGAGCCTCTTGGTCTTGGGCGATATCTCATTGCAGTACAGCGGGGCCAGAGCCAGCGCCCCGGCACCCCCCGCGCCTGCTGCTACCCTGGCCGCCCACACGCCGCGGGACCCGCACCACGCTGCTAGAGACCAGCTTAGCTGGAACATTATACCTTTGTTGATTTATGCAGTCCTGGTAGGTAATGAAAACGAGCTAGGCAATGTGGATCCAAAGAGATCAACTTGGTCAGTTGTCTGTTAAATTACTTCTGGTTCCACACTTCCTGCTTCTTAGGAATTCCTGTTTGGTCACATGGGACCTGTGATGAGATTTTCGGTGGACATTGTGGGTGTTTATGAGACAGTTTCATTGCCATCGCAACAAATCGTCTCAATTTTTAGGGTTCCGTACCTCAAAGAAAAAAACGGAACCCTTATAGGATCACTTTGTTGTCCGTCTGTCTGTCTGTGTGTCTGTCAAGACCTTTTTTCTCAGGAACGCGTAGAGATATCAAGTTGAAATTAATATCAAATACATAAGTCTGCAGTCCCTTGGATCAGTGAAAAAATCAAACATCTAAGTCAACGCAATAAAAAGATACGGCCGTTTATCCCGCATATTGAAGGTAATCTCAAGGGAATCAAAACCTATAGGGTACTTCCCGTTGACTTAGAATCATGAAATTTTGCAAGAAGCTATGTCTTATAGCACAAGTAAAGGAAAAAATCCGAAAATCGTTAACTTGTAGTTACATCACATAAAAAATAGCCCAGTATAAGCTGACACTCACTAAGTACTAAAGTGCATACTTATTGCGTGTCAGTTTATACTGGACTTGTTTATATGGTATTCCCATGATTTATGAACTATTTAAATGCCTACAATTTTGTGCGGAACCCTCGGTGCGCGAGTCCGACTCGCACTTGACCGGCTTTTCATAAAGTTTTCAAAAGCTTGGCTTAATTTTGGTTATTATATTTTAGGCATGGAGGATGCAACGAACATACATGTAAGTGGACTCTCGAGGCAGTAAACTTATGACTCCAAATGCGTTGCAAACCTCGAAAACAGGAATGCATCTATGGCGATTTAATTTAGAACTTGCATACTTACAATAAAACTGATGCAAATGCACAGCGCCCCAGCCTTACGGCCTTTGGCGTCGGCCAGCACAGCGAAGAATGGTGCGGCTGGTAGAGCGACCAGGCACGGCAGGGCGGCGAGCCACGCGCCTCCTGCCAGCGCCTCGCGCCCTAGTACCCCGGACACCCAGCCGGTGCTGCAGCCGTGCGTGAAGCAGGATAGATTGACTGCGAATAATAATAAAAAAATACCCCGTTGCATGAATTAGGTACAAAATCAAAGGGGGTTGAAATACGCGCGAAAAGTTTCCTGTAAAGTATGGTGGGCAGTACTCGCGCGCTCGATCTGCCGTGTCCCAGATTCGTTATGAGCGTTGTAGTATCCATATTATTACAGAAAGTCCCCCACAAAGTCGAATGCCATCCCACGGGCTCTGGAAGATGGCAGGGGAACGCGCTCAACCTAACTAAACAAATCAATAGATTGCAATACAAATCCAAGAAGTAACTCGACTCCACGAGGAAAATAGTGGATTGTTCAACAAGGGACTAAAACAAGCCAATATGACACGAGATATTTATCACCTGAGCAAAGCGAGTGTGAATGAACTTCGAGCGTCATTAGGGATTCTTAGTCTCCAGTTAAACACTCTTCTTTTCACTATGATTGCGAGAAAATAAGTCTTAAATTAAAATACCTAATCATTTTATGACAGACACGTAAAAAATTACAACTTAATAGCGCTATCTTTTTACTCCCAACCCGTCATTGTTATACAGAAAAAGACAACAACAAGGTTGATTTTGGGGTTAGAACATAACAAATAGTCTATAGACAACATAAAATTTCCAAAACGAAAACTGAGGCGGTGGAGGACCAAGCGCAATATCATCAAATGGCGACATGTATCTGGCTGTTTGTGGTTTTCCAAGGCTTTAACATGGAAATTAAAAAGAAAAAGCAATTTAGTCCCTAGGGAGTAAAGTGTCACTTTAGTCCGCCTACACATGGCTATTAAGAGTCATTTTAGATGAGAATTAAAAACAAAATGGTCAACAGCAAATAAAGCATTCAAATAAAAATAAATAAGTATCATAACTTGGAGAGGCTTATTAACCTTTTAAGTGGCTTATTAGCCGTCATGGTTGACAGCGTAAAATAGACCTGAGTGTATTTGAGGAAGGTTGACATTAGCTATGGTGTAGTGCCTTATATATCAGACTACGGCGGTAATAAGGTTAAATTGTGACGTTCTCAATATAAAGTGACGTTCTCAATATGGAGGAAGGCAGTTACGCTCTTCTTGTTCTTGTAACTATACGAATACTATGGCAACAGTTCTAAAAACGGCGTAACCGCCTGCCTCCATAAGGTCCCTTTATGTTGAGAACGTCACAAAACGAGCTTACAGACGGCCGCCGAGGCGACCCGCCGCACGGAGCCGCGCCATCGCTTCGACGCGGTCCTCTCGATGCGGTTTCTGGAACAATAGTGTCGGATTACGCTCGTTTGTTTAATAACTCCTCGCTGTTCATGATTTCTTGGTAATTTTGCGACCTTGTTTTCATAATTTATTCCAATGTTTATACATTGGAGCAAAGTAATTTAAAGCCTGTTTCCTGTTTCTGTTGTGATCTGCCAGTTAAAGTAAGCCCTCTTCTTACCTGTTTTCAAGGGAAAAGGCTAAATTTATCGGTCTGATATACTTTACTTGACGATTGTGAAACAGGGGGTTATTAGTAGTTTACGTAATGCCAATTACGTACAATACTTTACCTTCACTCATATTGTAAATCCTCTATGATAAAAAAATATATACATATAGGAAATTGTTGACATTTCATCTTGATTGATGATGCCTTTCGGTTGGTGATGACCAATTCCTGATATGACCACTTCCTGATATGACCATCTCCCGATATGACCACCTCCCGATATGACCACCTCCCGATATGACCACTTCCAGATATGACCACTTCCAGATATGACCACTTCCAGATATGACCACCTCCCGATATGACCACTTCTTAAACGCCAAAAATGCTTGCAAAATTATAATAATTAATATTTTTTTTATTTTCTTGTATAAAAATTTCCGAATGCCTTCTTTCCCTATAATATACATATTTAGGTACTGTTATATTTTGGCTTCCAAAAATCTAACTTGACAGAGTCGACGGAGCTCCGCTGTGCGGAGCTCCTATTTCTGGGTTGTTTTGGCCCTCCGGGCCTGATATAAAAACGAACCTAACCTAACCTACCTACGTATTGGGAAAATTTGCGATCTGAGACATAATCGGGAACGGACATACTAACGGGAACTCATATATCAAGCAGTGGTCATGTCGGGAAGTGGTCATTTCGGGAACGGACATACTGGGAACTGATATATCAAGAAGTGGTCATATCGGGAAGTTGCCATATCGGGAAGTGGTCATATCAGGAACGGACATATCGGGAGGTGGTCATCACCAACCGAAAGCGATTGATGCTTCATCTCGAGTGACATGAGAAATTGTCGCCAAATCAAATGTATCGTAATACGAATAAATTCGAAGTTCGAAAACCATAACAGTATCAGTAGCTAACACGTAAAGTGAACATTAAAACCACAGATAAGATTTGACACAGCGACAGCAACATCATTGACTGACGTAAAATAGTTATAACCTACAGTTTCTTAACGCGTTGTAGAGGTTTTACGATATGGGCATGATATGGGTGTAAATAGGAATAATTTGTTTCTCAGATTTCACATTTCTGAATCCGTCAGAACACAACTGCTTGTTGCGTACGTGTGCGAAATATCAAGTGTATTCAATTACGGGGTTTGAGTAAATATTGATTCCGATAAATTTTGCGCGCAATACGACGCGGGTTACAAAATTCAATTTTTTTGGGACAGCAGAAACGTGAGCTAAGTTGAAAACCCTTATCTTCTTCAAAATAAGAATCATGCGTCCATCATTGGCCCCTGTCCATTACTGGTGGCGTCACCCTAGGTAGATGTACCTATTTATTTCCCTAGCCTTAGGGCCTGATGTCCTCATATTCAACTCGCCGTATTATCTGGTTACAAACACCTACCTAATCATTTCAGACAAACTACCAAACAGTGTTATGTCGTATGTGTATTCGATAGTCAATAAATCAAATTTTTTTTTCATTGTTATTTTCGAATTTTACGAAATACTCAAGTTACGTCTGTTTAATGAGAAAATCATTAAATCAAGATTTATAGCAGTTAAAAAACTTAATACGATTCGTCGTGTTAATTCCATTTCCATATGAAAACACGTTTATGTAACTCAAACCACATTCTCATTTCCATTTTCCGTACGGAGATCTAATTTCCTTATAATCACATGCATTCTGCAGCCAGCAGCCGTAAATTCTGGGAACAATAATGATGCAAATGATCCACAGGCAGCCCGGCGAGCCGAACAAGCATGACAAGCATGCTAGGAGTAATTAAATATCATGCTTAGCTTAGAGCCTGTGCACCCAGTGTTTTTAGCCCTTAGAATTCCCGTCAAAAACGCTAGTGTGCACAGGTAGGCTCTTAATAGATTTGAACGATTTATTTAATTACTCCAGCAATACCGGATAAAATCGCTTAGTAATAAAAGGTAATAAAAGTCTGGACGAGACACTTATTTTAAACCTTAAGCGTTAAGTCTTACGTTAGAAAATGGTGATTTAATGTATTTCATTTCCCTAGCACCTGTCAAATTTTATCTCGTGCTTGCACGTTAAGCCCGCAACTCAGTTAAAATTTTATAAAAAATTACAACGACGTCTTGTGATTTTCTTTAAACAGTTAAAGGTTAGTTTACTTATTGTAAATTTTTGATAACTACTCAAGTTATCAATTAAACCCAACAGTTAAATCAGCTTGAACCACTTTTATTCCAAGAACGAGTTTTCAAATAGAGCGCGCTCCAATGACCGAATGACAGATAGATTTTCTTCAAATCCCGCCTTTTTCATAACTGTCAGACTAGCGTGCGCAGCTTGGCAAGTGTTGCCAACATTTTTTTATTGAATTCACTAAGGGGCACTTGCAAGAAAAAGATAAATATAGATTTAGAATTAAATACAGTTTAGTTGTGTCAACATGTATGGAACTGTCAAACTTAAATATAGATTTAAGACATCCCGATTTAACTTTTTCCTGAAAGTGGCCATAGGGCGACTGATATTTTTCTAGAACTTAATCTTATAATAATATAATATGCAACGAATTCAAAACAAAACTGACCGATATTCATTCGACGTCGAAAAGATTAATCGTTGAAACTTATCGATGGTTATAACTATAGGTATTGGATTTTTAGTCGCGTCATGAATTTTCAAATTTAGAACAGTCATAATCGTTGACCACAATGAATACTTACGACTATGATTCTTATGAATAAGTATTTAAGCTATCAGAAGGAAAAGAAACCAAAATTACGCTTACATAACTTAATTTGTTTATTTGGTGTTTTCCTTGTTTATAGTGAAAAAAAAATGTTGCTTTTCTTTTTAACTTTGGTGACTTGCTGAAAACGTCCAAAGAAGTCATACAACCGTCTTCATCATAGCCTGTTACTGTTCTTTGTTTCAACTTAATTTGGACCACGAAGAAGCCGCAGTAGGTCTGCTTAAGGATGATTTTGACGTCCTACGTCATCATTTAAGAATAAGAAACATATTACAGCAAAAACTTAACATTACAAAGAAATATAACCAACTAGATTTTGCTGCGACTCCGTCCGCGTAGAAGCCATTTATCGTGTATCCTAAGGGAACTATCAAATTTTCCGGGATAAAAACTATCCTTTGTCTTCCCCGGGTAACAGACAGAGACACAGACAGTTACCTTCGCATTTATAGTATTAGTAGGGATTGGTCTGTGACAATGAAATAACAAATTACGGTTTGCCACCCACGTCTGTGCCACTTTGCGGTACCACCATACTAGGGACTAAAGTTCTAGGTACTCTTCGAATAGGTTACCACGAAACACTCATTTCGAACGTTCGGATGCACCATCTCTTTCACTCGTCAATTGGGATTCAATCGTGAGAAAGGGAAGGAGCTAACGTACACTTCGATTTTCGTTCAGTATCGACGTCTTGTCACATATTCACTTCAACTCAAACGAAAACTTTTCAGACTTCCACCGTCTCTAGAGAGGCACAACAAAGCTATAACGAAAATAAATTTCTCAATCACTCTTTCGATTGAAGAAACCTTCCCTATTCCGTGCTCAAAAAGGTCTTTGTATTTCATGTTACCCTGGTATTTGGGGTGGCCCATGAAGGAAATCCGGTAGTGCCAAGTTGTATTTTAACTAGTACGGTGCTTTACATATTTAAATTTCGCGGAAACCGTTCCATTTTGAAAGAGTAGCAGTTTCGTTAAAAAATAAACTCTTTTGCATCTTTCTTTCCTGTTTTATGAATAATATTATGTACGTTTTTAGGTTTCCGTATCTTAAAACAATAACTAAAAGGCTTACAGTATCATTTGTATAATATTACATATGAAACCATCTACCACTGTTCGCAACATTATACTCACCAAGAAAATTAAATAAGACATTCATAGTCATACATTAAGGTGAAACACCACCTTCTTTTAACTTCGCAGCATAATTGCTTCACTACGTTATGGTGTGACATTAATGACCACACGGTGGCGTATTGCATTTTATTTACCAAGCCCTTCGCTTGATATATGATGAGTAAATTAAAACATCAATATAACAAAGTAGATAATTCATGGTAGAGTCTCTGAGAAAGGTATTCCGTAAATACACGCGCACTTTTACATGTCAAAATTTACAAACGTGTTACAAACGGTTCCCTAGCTCCGCAAGAACCACAACAGTGAAATGTGACGTTCTCAATATAAAGGGACCCTATGGAGGCAGGCGGTTACATCGTTTTTAGAACTGTTACCATAGTATTCGTATAGTTGCAAGAATTAGAAGAGCGTAACTGCCTTCCTCCATAAGGACCGTTTATATTGAGAACGTCACAAATGTCGACACAGACAGTCTATTAGTTACTGTTTATCTTAAGATTTCAAATATTATCTTCAGACATGAATCCACGGGGCAAAATTTTATGACAGATAGGGGAGTTCCTATTTCGATAAACTCAATTATCGATGCCTTCCATATACCAGTGATCGCCCCCAGCATTGTGTGTATTTTTTTGTAAGTATTATTCTGATGACGAGTTTGAAGTCCACACAAAGCATATTTGAATTTTTTTATTTATTTATTTAATAAGGTACACCAACAACAAACATATGATCGCTAGGTTATAGCTAGGGTGTAACAGTGCACTATGAAATAGTTAATATTATCTCTTTATCAAACCTCTTTAGATAATTAGATAGAAGTTACTTACCTACTAAGACACTCAAAAATCGTTTTAAAAAAAAGATTACGTTATTATTTTGTTTAATATTTACACTTTTAATAAAAACATATTTTTACAAACAAAACTTGGAGTGATCACTAGGATTAAAAATGGAACAAGCATCGATAATTGAGTTTATCGATATAGGAACTCCCTACCTGTCATAAAATTTTGCGCCGTGGATTCCTATGTCTGATTATCTTCATATATTATAGCGGCGGCCTGACTGACTTGGGACCAGCAGATTGTAAGTCTGTGTTGACCTTCAGTAAATCCCTTAATTATCACAATGTGAATAGTAGCTTATTAAAACCCTGTGACAAAATTACATATTACAATTAAAACAACAAAATGTGTCAGTACCTTGTCAGCACAAATAGTTTCGACATGTTTTCCTATAAACCGTATGCCGCGGGCAGATGCAACTGTTGTACACACATGATCTCGTTTCTGGGTTGGATGTTTTTGTTAACCAAAGTTCATTTCTGTTTCAGTTAAGGTTTGCTGCAAATTTGGATAGGAATAACGTGTAATCGACCAAATCGCTCGCTTTAAGAACGACAGAAATCCATGGAAGATGCATACGGTCAGGTATTTGTCCCGCCACTGACAATGTTCGAGAAGCGAGTGAGTAGTTAGTAAAGAGAGTTCTCGCCGGGAGTGTGAACAGCCAGCGATCAACTATTAATATATGCGTCTCTTTTTATTGACACGGGATCTATATCTTTTGTTCGTTTCTTGAGCAAGAAAATAGTCGATAGATAATCGCTTCCTCGCCGGCGGTGGGATAAGTGCCTCAGCTGTGGACGAGTATATGCTGAGAACTAAGAAGAACGTGTAATTGGAATTTTGATCATACCCACTAACTCCGCAACTAACTACTAACAAGCAGTAGTGTTCGTTGTCGTGTGCCGATCGGGTCACAGCCAGTAAAAAGACTAGCATAGTGGCATTCCACCGTTGTCCTTGGGTCGGCAACTTTTCTTGTTGACAAGGAGTTTCTTGGAGCAACCAAGCATAAGCACGAAGCTGAAGAGAAATATCCCCACCACGTAACACAACAGTGTAAACATTATGCGTGTGATCGTGATAAATTTTATTTTTAATACCAACTTCTTCCGTGTACTCGGATCCCATAACTAACCAGGCAGTATCCCCTAAGAGCTCAATAACTTTCACGTTTTATAACTTTTCAGCCATAGAAAAATAGCCCTTACCACTTCTACTGAAAGTCCTAACGTAATTGTATACTCGTATAAAGGGGTAAAGGGATGAACGGATCAAGAGGTGATGAATAAAAATGTATGCCTCTATTGGGAATAAAATGGATGCGGTTTTAGAGCACTTTTGTCGTTTTTTTCGCTCTGTTTATCAATTTGTTTTTAACAAGTTTCAGGAAGATTGGTAATGGAACTTGAAAAGTATGGTTGCATATTATGAGCGTTTGTAAT
The DNA here is from genome assembly GCA_963241965.1 of Tortrix viridana. NCBI lineage: Eukaryota > Metazoa > Arthropoda > Insecta > Lepidoptera > Tortricidae > Tortrix > Tortrix viridana. Next base: position 8,279,950 of record OY725193.1, on the reverse strand, counting down.
AAGTAAAACACGTGACTTGAAGTGGTTTTATTGACACTGTCATTGATTCGTTTTAACTTTGATAATTTTCCTATGATAATTTTTATCTGTAGCAGTAACATAATGTTCTTATAACGATATAAAATTTGATAAAGTTATGAGTTTCAAATTTCAAACATCTTTGAAAAATAAAACAATTTTATTTGACCTCAATTCTAATATCATTCGAGATGACATTTAATTCGAAATGAAATGTCAATTGCATACAATTTTGACAAATCTCGTATGTCACTTGATAATTTGATATCGAACGATATGATAGTAGAGGCCGACTCTAGATTGTCTCTGAATTTAAAAAAAACTACGGTTGCCGCCATTTTTGACGTTCTAATAAATTGATCAATGCCGGCTATGCCAGTCATAACATGCGGTTCCTGAACATCATAGAGAGCTTGTAATATGTATGACGTATGCAGATAAAATACTGTATGTAACTGTACATAATTAGGCATTAAAACACTCGTGTGATGCTATTATGAAACTCGCCTGTCGGCTCGTTTCATAAACACAAACTCGTATTTTAATGCCTCTCATTATGCACCAGTCAAACTACTATTAAAAAAATAGCAAAAAAATGTTTATAAACGAAAATATCCAAAATAAAGTTTATGTTAAACTTCTTTAAATATACTATTACCAGGGGCCCACAACTTCACAGAAGTTGTACCATAGGTTGTACGGACACGTGTCAAATGTCTTTATTTATAGCGTTCCCATTAAGGCTGTACACACTATGCTATCGATCGGTGCGCGGTTGGATTACTAATTCAAAACCACCTGGCGTGCCCTAACCGCCTGGTACTTTGCGTTAAATTACCGTTATTACGCGTACATAATGGTTTCAGGCTTTTAGAGCATTTTTCACGCTAGTTTTTGCGATTACCTTAAAGATCTAGATTAACGCAATAAAAAATAAACTGACTAGAATATCAAAGCACTGAAAAACTTAAAGGCCTAGCAATAAGGGAATTTTCTTCACGCAATAATTTCATCATAACTGCAGTAAAAACTGAGCACAAATCGGTACTTTACTGCTTAGCGAGCAATAAAGCTTCATACAAACTCCATTATTGCACTATTGCACTGTTTAGTGTTCTTCTTAAATCTTGAGACTTGGGATTTTATTATCATGTCAGTCATGTCATGGGGCTTATTTACCAGGTTTTGGGATGCCAATTTAAATGAGATCAATTTTGTATTTCAAGATGGCGGACGAGACCTGATTTGATTTCTCTATTAATTTAATAAATTGTATCTCATTTTGATACGACACGACCTTAACGTACCTTAAGGGCAGCACAGACTAACAGTTCGCCGGCAGTCTGTCAGGCGGCCTGCCGGCCAAAATCTATCCAGCACACACATTAAAACGAATCATGCCTGCAGTTTAAAACTGTCGCTGATCACACATTATCAGTTTTCTGACGGTTTCAGATCGCACGATATGTTATGTATAGCGCATTTTGCTGTGAGGCGTAGTACTGTTCGGCCGAGATCTGTCAATACAAATCGCCGTGCACTCCGCACGTGTAGCTCGAAGAGATCATCAGTCCTAAGTCTGTGTTGTTAACGATATCAATAACCTATCCGAGTTAAAAACCCCCGATATCAGCGCCTAAAAACCTTCTGAGCAATGAGCAAAACCTTAAACGGGCTCCAAGCACGGAGGCTACATTTTACTGGAGGGACTTCGTCACTAGAAGATTTCAAGAATTAAAAAATCAGATCCCCTCATCAACTAGATAAGAGCTGATGATCTTCAAACGGCTGAACAGATTTTCATGAAACATGGCTAAGAACACGCGGGATAAAATTGTCTGACACAAAAAAAACTAAACGAAAATCGGTCCATCCGTTTGGGAGCTACGATACCACAGACAGATACACAGACAGACACGTTAAACTTATAACACCCCTCTCTTTTTGCGTCGGGGGTTAAATAGGCCGAGGTCGGCCGGCAGCGGACTGCTAGGTAGTGTGTGGTGCGCTTTAGCAAGTGAAAGAGAACTTTTACTTGCTCAATGTAACTTCGTCTGGGTTGCCTTCAGCCTTTTTTGCCATACATTTTCCCCCCTATGATAAAAACATAACACCCTATGTGTGCATGTATGTTATTTCACTTCTACTGAGTCGAAAAATAACCGGCGAATTTACGACATTTATTTGCCTGAAAGTGCATTTAGTCATCGGTTTCATGCGACTAAATGAAAATGCGGGCACCCGTCATGTTTACACACCTTGACGGACGGAAACATAATTAGGCTTTTCCACCAGATGTGCGAGGTACCGTAAAACGGGGTAAATTGATCCAATCTTCACTTTCAACTGGAATTTTAACCTTCTTCCGTAATTCATAGGGTATTCATAAGTTACTACATAAAAATGCGTGGTAAGCTCTTTTAGTTGCTTAGTAGCCGTAGATTCCCAAATTATTGCCATATTTTGAAATATTCAACAAAAACCCTATTGGATTCCAATTTACCCCCGACGGGGTTAATAGGTTCGAGAGTTAGGTTAATTGGAATTTTGCCTAGGGCTGTCACTCAATCTATCCAAAGCTAAGTACCTACCTAGGTACCTACTAAACAAGTCTCAAAATATCATTAAAATAGTTACTAAATCAAAAAATCCTTCGTGAGATCTTATTTTTATTGAATTTATTAAGTAACTTTAACTTATATTTTGAACGTACCGAACAGTTAACATAACACTGAAAATTACATTAGCCATAGAATACCTAAATGAAATTTCCTTTAATTTATTTAGATTTTAATTTTTGACGACCCTATTTGACAATGCCAATTTACCCCATTATCAAACCGAATAACCCCCGCGTCGTTCCAATTATACTTGTTGACATGCCAATTTCCCCCTTTGCCGTTCCTATTATCGCCAAAATAACCTAAAAACAAGTGGTTATCTAAAACTAAGATTTCCAATGAAATATTGCAATTATTTACTTGCTTTTTTATTTCCTTAAATTAAAATCCACTATTATGATCAAATATTACACCAATTTTAACAGTTTTTCACAATATGACTCATCTTAAACTTGAAATTTAAAGGTACATTAAACGCGTGTTCACGACGACCTCACTTTTAACGTGTTTTTCTTACTGAAACGTCATTGGCTGATTTAAATGCTGTGTAGCCAGTAGCAAAACATACCTCGCTCATTCAGAAATCAACAACAGTTTGATCTCCGGTCTGTTAGTAATGGGACTAACAGACCGGTTTAGAAAAGCAGATATTTATTCCTATTTACCCCGCCATTCCTATTTACCCCGTTTTATGGTAGCTAAGCGGGGAGCGAAGACAAAGCTTCCCGTTTCCACCAGCGCTAAGCTAAGCTAAGCTATGAAAATAAACGATCCTAATCGGTGGATATCAACACAACCGTAACTAAGTAGCGCAGCACATATCTGGCGGATTATCTAGCTCACAATTCGTGTTTTCATTATGACTATTCGCTAACAGCTTTGTGCATTGCGTGCAATTCGTTGCATGTTGCTAAGTGCTCAAATTCGCATTACTAAAGGCCTACTGTATCGACCGTGTGACCTTCAAGATACATTTGATACTTACTTTGTACTAGTTTTAGCACATTTGTGACGTTAAAGGGACCTTATGGAGGCAGGCGGTTACGCCGTTATTAGAATTGTTGCCATAGTATTCGTATAGTTACAAGAATAAGAAGAGCGTAACTGCCTTCATCCATAAGGTCCCTTTATATTGAGAACGTCACATTTTACTTTGTTTTCATCCACGTGTTAACTTGTCATAAAAACGTGTTGACCGAGCACGGGCGATGTACAGTCAAAGATATAAATATCTATACATCGCGTTCAAAATTGTATACACGACCTTATTGTAAATATAGTCGAGATCAAAACACTTTTGCACCCATATTTCAAAGGGATAAGGCGTAAATGTTTACAATAGACTCTTAAGCAGAGGGTCGTGGGTTCGAACCCGGGCTCGCACCTCTAAGTTTTTCGGAATTTATATGCGAAATACAATTTGTAAATTTACCATGAGCTTTTCGGTGAAGGAAAACATCGTGAGGAAACCTGCCCACACCTGCAAAGTAATTTGACGGTGAGTGCGAAGTTCTCAATCCGCACTGGGCCCGCGTGGGAACTATAGCCCAAACCCTCTCATTGTGAGTGGAGGCCTGTGCCCAGCAGTGGGACGTATATAGGCTGGATTATTATTATTATATTTAAAATATATCTTTGAACTCAACTGCAGCATTAGAGGTAGTTTATGGCATCTTGGGAATGTATATATTTATGACTTTGACTGTATTCGTAACTTAATCGTATTATTTGGAAAAGTGACGAAATAAAATAGAATAAATGTCAGGGGACAATATCACACTCAAGGCTTGTAATTTGAGTACAGGCAACGATAAACATATTTATATAGTAAACTTGTTTAAATACTTACGTGTGTACAAAAATATCATGAACTTTGAAACAATACTCGTGCTGATCACGCAAACATTTGCCCTTATGTGGGAAAAATCAAATTTTCCGGGATCAATAGTATCCTGTGTCAATCCAGGATACGAACTGTGTGTGTGTGTGTTTAGGCGTGATTTAAACACAAACAGACAAACTTTCATATTAACTTATTTATCGCTTTTACCACGGGAACTATTATATTTTCCAGGATAAAAAGTATCCGATGTCCTTCTCCGGGGCTTAAACTATCTCCATACCAAATTTCATCGAAAACGGTTCAGCGGTTTAGCCGTGAAAGCGTGGCAAACAGACAGACAGAGTATATAGTAGGATTGTAATATTAGTGAAATTACGGACCTTAAATTCGACTCACACTTGACGACGTGACGTGTAGAGGTCACAGGTAACTTTATTGCTGACGCGTGCGAAAAATACTTAACGAATTTGCTCGTAAGAGCGAGTGAGATAGCCATTTAATTTAATGGATTGAAATAAAATTGGCAATATCATCCAATTTTTATCCAACATTTTTGGCAAGTTTTTTTTAAATATATATTATGTATTAGCTTTTGCCCGCGACTTCGTCCGCGTAGAAGTCTTTTATCGTGTATCCCACGGGAACTATCAAATTTTTCGGGATAAAAACTATCCTATGTCCTTCCCAGGACTCAAACTGTCTCCTCAAATTTCATCGAAATCGGTTCAGCGGTTTAAGCGTTAAGAGGTAACAGACAGACAGTTACTTTCGCATTGATAATATTAGTAGGGATGTATAAGTTAGGTATATATTTTAATTTACCGTGCTTAATTTTAATCGCTGTCAAGTCCCCCTTCTACGAAGCCTTTTACCATTTGCTCACGTAAAAACCTCCTCGACTTTACTTCAATATTATAAACACGAAAGTTTGTTTATTTGTTTTGTGCCGGCTAAGGCTGCCTTTCCATTGAGGCGGAGACAAGCGGAGCGGAGAGGAGCCGTATAGGAATCTACCAATTACATTGGTTGTAATCCACATCTCGTCTCCGCTCCGCTTCAATGGAAACAGTGAAGTGGAGGCTACTGTATCAAATTTGTATAGTACGCTCCACTCATCTCCATTCATCTCCGCCTCTATGGAAAGGCAGCCTAAATAATAATGATTCAACGCCTTAACACGTTCGGCGCAGGTGAGTCAAAATGATATACATTTGGAGGTTAGGCCGCGATGAATGTGTTAACTAATCGTTTTTGTAGAGATCATTTTATAGCCCGAATACAGAAGTTTTTCTCCCGAAAAATTCAACAGTTTCCAAAAGAACAGCGATAAAAAAGTGGCCAAAAACTATAGGTAAAATAAACGTAACGTATTTTACTTTAAAAAACGGGTGAGACAACAGCAGTTAACCATCTTAGTGGGCACTCTTGAAGAGCTTACAATCGGTGCCACGAGCTCCACAGGGCACCCATTTTGTTCGTACAACAAGAGGCCTGGCACTCTCGGAGTAACATGCCTAAGCAGGGAAAGTTCCAATACTTCCAATATCGATCGGTGCGCGAAGTTACAATTAAGAAGTTTGAGATGGGTTGTTGCAGATATAAATACAGCGGGGCCTTAGGCTGCCTTTCCATCAAAGCGGAGCGGAGAGGAGCGGAGCGTAGCTGAGTGGAGCTGAGAGGAGCGGAGCGTAGCTGAGTGGAGCTGAGAGGAGCGGAGCGGAGCTGTGAAAAGAGGTATGTGATTCCACTGAGGCGGAGACGAGATCAGTGGCGTACTATTCAAATTTGATACAATCGTCTCCGCTTGACTGTTTCCATTGAATCGGAGCGGAGACGAGATGTGGATTACAACCAATGTGATTGGTCGATTCCTACACAGCTCCTCTCCGCTCCGCTCGTCTCCGCCTCAATGGAAAAACGAAACGAGTGGTGCGGAGAGGATCTGTGTAGGAATCGACCAATCACATTGGTTGTTATCCACATCTCGTCTCCGCTTGACTGTTTCCATTGAAGCGGAGCGGAGACGAGATGTGGATTACAACCAATGATCGATTTCTAGACAGCTCCTCTCCGCACCGCTCGTCTCCGCTTCTATGGAAAGGCAGCCTAAGTGCTTCTTACTCTGTTACTCTGGTACATCGAGGTGCCGTATCAATTGTAATTTGAATTTTAAATTAGTTTACGGTGAGCTCCCGCGTGGATCGGAAAGTGCTCGAACGGGTTCAATACAGCATTAAGGTGGCGATTGACTTGTAACATTTCGGTGTAAGGTATCACTCGCGGTCCTTATCTAATAGGTGCGTTTAGATAAGGACCGCGAGTGATACGTTACACCGAAATGTTACAAGTCAGTCGCCACCTTTAGGGTATTGGAAATGATTAATTAATTAGCGATTAATACCTCTCCCAGTACACTCGCAAGAAGTAAAGGTTTCTTGGGTGAGATTTCGGAGAGAAAATATAGATTTCAGAAGTTTCAAAGAAATAAACCAGTAAAATATTGTAGTTCTTGCTTAGTACATAGGATAACCTAACCTAACAGAGTTAAAAACCCCCGACATCAGCGCCTAAAAAACCTCTGAGCAATGAGCAAAAACTTCAACGGGCTCCGAGCACGTACATTTTCACTGGAGGGGCTTCTTTACTAGAAGATTTCAAGTATTAAAAAACTCCCGACAAAATCGGGATCAGAGCTCATAACTTTTAAACGGCTTAACGGATTTCCATCAAACCAAGCTGAGAACACTCTCGATTAAGTCACCTTTCTAATAAAAAAAAACTAAATCAAAATCGATTTATCCGTTTAGGAGCTACGATGCCACACAGATACACAGATATACACACATAAACATACACAGATATACACACGCAGATAGCACGTGAAACTTATAACACCCCTCTTTTTTGGGTCGGGGGTTAAAAACTGAAATTGAATCAGCGATTGATTTCATGTGAAAATAGTTTTTTTTAACTCAATTAGGTTAAAAAAACTTTAATTATTGCTAAAAATAAAATATTTTGGTTAACGCACAGAAATTAACTACTAGGGAAACATATAAATAATAATAATCCAGCCTATATACGTCCCACTACTGGCACAGGCCTCCACTCACAATGAGAGGGTTTGGGCTATAGTTCCCACGCGGGCCCAGTGCGGATTGGGAACTTCGCACACACCGTCAAATTGCTTTGCAGGTGTGTGCAGGTTTCCTCACGATGTTTTCCTTCACCGAAAAGCTCATGATAAATTTACAAATTATATTTCGCACATAAATTCCGAAAAACTTATAGGTGCGGGCCCGGTTTCGAACCCATGACCCTAGCTGTCCTATACCGGAGGTGAAAAAAATACCAAGTAAAATAAGCAAAAAAAATATACAAAAAGTTGACCTATATGTCAACGGTAGATGAAGTCGGCACGTCAAACCACGGCTTCACCAGGGAAACATAGCTCACAAAGTACTCAAGAGTAAGGGTTGTCACTTATTTAACAAACCCGTGTGATACAGTAACACGTGACCGACACGATCATGCTACCAGGGCCCCGGGGGCGAGTCACGTGGCAACATAATGTTTCATTTACGCTGAGCCTGAAGGCCTTTTAAAGTGCTTCATACGGCCTATTTATCAAGTGTACAAGGCAAAGAAATCCGGTCAAGTGTGAGTACGTTTTGATATTATAATATAACTATAGCTATAGCGCTCTGTCCCGGCTTCGCACGTGTTAACGTTCATAAAACTATAGCCTTCATAAATAGTCCCTCTTTCTATTGGAGAAAATCGTATGAATCCGTACAGTACTAACACTTGGGGGGCTTTAATTCAAATTTCCAGGCGTGTCAACCGCCATCATTAATGTTTTCAGTATATTGACGAAATCAATGATACTACATCAACTTCTGATGCTAATAGAAACTACACCCCCAGTTCTGCTTCTGGTTACATCAGACGTTGCTGAGGTGTCATTGATTTTGGGAATATATTGAAAACAATAATGACGGCGGTGGAAACGCCTGGAAATTTACCCTTATAATGCGTAGTGATGATGATGATTATTGTTTTTTACGTACTTGAAGCAGTTGGATTTGTTGAGGGCTCCGTACCCAAAGAGCAACACGGAACACTTTGCTGTCCGTCTGATCGTCTGTACGTCACGGTTATCTAGCTCGTAAAAGGAACTTAAACATATTAATGTAAGTATTAGGTCTCTAGTTTAAGACTTGACAAGTTTTTTTATTACTTTTATAATCATTGGAGTTCAGAAATTTACGTAGGTATTCTAAGAAATATACTGACCCGTTGCTGAACTTTATGAAATATACTGATTTTTAATTTTAGAGAAAGTATACAGTTTTTGAAGCATCGTTGAAGATATAAATAAGTTTTCATAAACTTATTGGTAATCAGTTCGTAACACTTTTGTTAGGGATAAATAATGCCTACTGACAAAAATACCTACGTCGTCTACGTACGTCTACTACGTCTACGTACGTCTTCGTCGATATTGCCTGGGCCACACCGGATGCGTTGCGTAGACGTGCACGTGCGCGTTCGCGTTCCACTGCGTTGTATAGTATGAATCCTCACATGAGGAAGCAGCTATACAATAAAAAAAATACAATAAAGGCGTGTTGGTTTGATAATACTGTTAATACGATTATCACCGGTATAACCCTAACCGCCTGTTTCACAATCGACAAGTAAATTCATCTGTCAAATAAAGATAGCCTTTTCCTTGTCTATTTCCAAGTGTAAGAAATGGAAAGGGCTAAATTTATTTGACAGATATGCTTTACTTGACGATTGTGAAACAGACTCTAAAAATAGTAACTTATTGAACGTCGATCTCGTATCGTGATCGTAATTATACAGCTGTAGCTTGCTGCGTCCCTGGTTCCTTTGTCGAGCGAGTTGAATAGCGGCCCAACGTGAAAAGCCGCTTACAAACATCTCGGCTATCTAATTAGGACGCGTACCAAAAGCGAGACAACCCGGGTTCTTGTTACGACGTTACGAGACCGTTTGCGCCTACTTCGGTTTATGGTGTCCTAGTAAATGGATACTCTGCATTAGGAGTAAAATTGAAATAATTTTTCGGCGTTCAAATGTATTTTTCACTTCTCATGCTCTTAAAAGTTCGTCTTTATGTCGGGCGTAGGCGACATAAAGTCGCTTCTTATGCATAAAGTAAAATCTTCGTCGAAGACCTAGGCAATCGGTCCAACAGCCACACGAACATTAACTTCATAGAATAACCTCTTTATTTTATTTCGTTTCGTTAGTATTCTAAGACCAAGGCAAGGATACTAACATCCAAAGTAGGTACGCAATAAAGCTTCATGAAATAAACTTATACTTAATTTTTATTTCGTCGCTTTTATTATTATTATTATTTTTATCATGTTGCTGTTTCATTTCCTCGCAATCGAAGTGAAAAGTAGAGTACTCGTCCATAAAACCCATTTAACACTCGACTTTATATCCATCCTCGCTCGCAAGCTCGCGTGGATGGATAAACGTCTCGCGTAAAATGGTGCGTTTAATGCACTTGTTGTACAATCTACTATTTTTTCCTTCACGAAAACAGTTTAATGATAAGCTCTATGACGTGTCCCAGCTAATTTGAATTTGCAAGCAATGAGTATAGAAATCCATTGATTAACCATGTTCGTATTAAAGTTATGAGAAACCCTGTCTCGGATTCATGTTACGATGCAGTTTGCGCCTACTTTAGTTTATGGTTCCTTGGTACGTGGGTGGATATTGCATTAGGAGTTAGGAGTCAAGGAAAACGCGCAGGGGGGCAGAATTTCCCTTCCTCCTCCGTCTTACTTATCTATACTAATAAAATAAGTAATATTATAAACAGGTAAAGTTTGTAAAATTGTTTGTACGTAAGGGGTAATCTCCGGAACGTGTAGTAACATCCGATTTCAAAAATTCTTTCACCAACATTTAGAATGGGCTTATTTTCAATGTTTTGAAACGTAAGTTTGCAAATGTGACACTTGACCTTTAGTACATTGAGTTCTATTTTGCATGAAAAATGGTTGGTAAATATTAGCGGTATTAGCATGTATCTGAATATACCTGTCAATGTAATTTTCAGTCAGTTTATACAAGATTTTTGTTCGGGATTGTGTATCTAGTATATACTAAATCAAAAACATAAAAGGTTATGAGTTAAACCGTAAAAAGTTATGAGATCTCATCTAAAGCCAAGCCTACATTAATTTATTGAATGTATAATATTAGCAGTGATCGGAATAGGTAGAGTATATTTACCTAAACTTGATGCATGTTCATTCAATAATGTGTTCCCATCTCACTCACGCATGAATGAACAAGCGTCAAGTTTAGGTAAATATACTCTACCTATTCCGATCACTGAATATTAGACATCTTTATTTATAGCGTCGTAAGCGCCAAATTCCAATATTCATTGTTCTAAACATCCACAAAACTTATTTAAAAAATGATTCACCAAGTTTAATCATTTATTAGTACTCAACTTTTAATTCAAAAATTATTGTTAAAGACCGTAGGGTTTCGGAGATTCAACAAAAAATATCCGAAAAAGGTGTCATGTTTGAAAAATAAATGTATCGAGTTTTTGCTAGAAAAAACTTTCAAGGAGTGCGTAAGTGCGACAAAAACGAATGAAATAAGAAGGTTAAGACAAAAAGTAAAACATTTCAAACTGCGTCTTCAACAGCTGAAGAAAGTTTCACTGAAGGCAGATTTCGGAAAGTTGACACAAAATCCCCTTTTGGTGGAAGTAATATCGCGTGCCTTCCGCGCTGAAGGAGTACTTGAATGTCGGCGAAAGCAGCTCCAAGTTACCGAAGCGTGAAGTAAATACCTATTTCCTCTAGGGCTAAACACCTCGGTCCGATGAGGTGTCTCCCCGAGGTAACCATCGACATTAAAGGTCTGGTGGGCTTCCTCGAGGAGCTGGGATGGCTAGAGTAAAATGGTAATCCCACCCACACGCAAAATAGGCGCTAGACGTCGAGTTGCGGAAACCAGCCCGCCTTCAAATACAATACAAATACAATACCTATTTCCTCGAATCACTCGTCTCTGAGTTATACAGTTTATAATAGGCTTTTTAATCGAAAATAACAACAGTTTATATTTGCAGTGCAGTTTCTTTTCAACAACGTTGACAACGTTTAATTGGAAAACGTGGATAGACTTAAAAGTACCCTTGCAAATTAAAAGAAGGGTCGATCAACTTTTTTTTGTTCTGTCCTGAAACATAAGAAAAAACAGTGATAGTGTTTCTTAGAAATATGTTTATAATAACAACTAACATGCTATTAAGAAAGCTCACAAAAGAATGGGCTTACAATTGCCACAAAAAAATCATGTAATGTAGATTTATATCCTTAAAATTTATAGTTTCAAAGAGTAACTTAATAGCCCTATTACACCACCCTTTCCCTAAACCTAACGAGAGGGACGCCGCAATACGTTAGATACGTATAGATATATCTCCATCTCATTCCAACGTATTGCGGCGTCCCTCTCGTTAGGGTTAGGGAAAGGGTGGTGTGATCGCAGCTTAACGGCCGCACTCAGAGACGTCAATTAACTTTTAAGTTTGATTAAAGTTGCTGCTGTCACTTTCTTTGCTATAGCAATAGAATAAGACGCAACAACTATAATCAAACTTAAAAATTAATTGACGTCTCTGAGTGCGGCAGTAAGAGACGTAACAATGGCGACGAGGTACAGTCACCACACGGGATTGTTGAGCCACCATAGAACCCTGTCATAATGACAACGTCAAGTCACTCAAAAGAAATTACGTCAAGATTTTCCGTCGACTTTCTGTGAGAGGGTTCTATAGTGGCTCAACAATCCCGTGTGGTGACTGTACATCAAAAAGTTGATTGACCCAGAAAATTATTCTTGTTCTTCTTACAAATTAAGAATACCAACTTACGATTTCACACTCACGGTCAGCTTTTGGATGTAGAGGTCAGTTTAACTGACGAACGTGTGTGTCAAACTTTTGTCTGAACTACATTGATTTGTTATTATTGTATCTTCACGCGAGTTCTGATACCCTGGTACACACGAAGCAATTTTCCGCTCAAGAAACACACATTTTAAATTAATCAATCGCACTTCGAATCCGAAAGGCCACAAGTCACAATCGTATGAGTTTCCAAGTCTGATTAACGCTGTCCCATTTCTTTTGTAAAGAAAATGCGAGAGGGAGCTTCTATTGGGATTTTAATTGGGGGGAAATGAATTAAGGGTATTCTTGGAAAGGGGTGGGTGATTTAAGTTAAGCTTTGAGAGAGCCTTGTAAGTTAAATTTGCTTCTATTCTGTAAAGAATTAAAAGGTTCAGCTATTGTGAATATTTTTTTTAGGCCCGTTTTACGTCAATTACGTTACGTTACATTCTTTACGTCAACAATGATTGGAAAACTTTTTACTAACTTTTTCTGCAATTTGTAGCCGACAAAAATAGCTGTCTTTTTGGGGTTCCGTACCAAAATGGTAAAAAAGGAACCCTTGTGGTGAGACTTCGTTGTCTGTCTGTCTGTATGTCACGGCAGTTTTTCTCAGCAACTACACAAGCTATCAACTTGAAATTTGGCATAGTTGTATAAGTTGTTTGCCCGCATCTGTTTTTAGTAAAAAAGATATGAAATTAATTTAATTAATAATTAAAAATGGAGTGTTGAAAAATGAAAGTGATTTGATTATAGCAAGTGGGGTGAGGTGGGGGGCACGTTTTATAACAATTTTTTTTATAATTTTCCGTAACGTACTTTTAAATTTATAACCAAAAATGTTAAAAACATCCCCAAATTTTATGAACCGAAAAATCTGAAAAATTCCTTACTTATAGATAATTGCTTATATTTTACGGGAAAAATTACAAAAAAAAACTTTTTTTTAATTGCGTATGCTGGAAGACAATGCCTTTATATTACTGGATATAAATTATTACTAATAATTTATACTATAAGTATAACTATACTATAAGTAATTCTGCATTACAACCTACTGACTACGACACTAAACAACGATAAATATAAATACTGAACAGGATTTGTTGAGCGACGCGGAAATCGCGTATAGAATCTATAGTTGTCAAAAAAATTCTATACAAATTTTGCTCCTCAAGGTAGCATTTCTCACCTTCTAAGTCAAGTCCAGTTTCCACGCTTTTTGAATATGTTGTAGTTATTATAAAAAACTAAGTAAATCAGTTTGACGCTAATTAATGTCGAAAAACTCTAGATATTTTTTTAACAAAAGTGCTAGATTAAATAAAATTATAACAGAATAGCATTTGGCCGTGACTCCATCCGCGTAGAAGTCGTTTATCGCTGGTGTTTCGGGATAAAAAGAACCATATGTGCTATTCCAGACTACAATCTATCTCTGTGCCAAATTTGCTAGCGACTCCGACCGCGTTGAAGTCGTTTATCGCTGCTACCTCGGGAACTGTCCATTTTTTCGGGATAAAAAGTAGCCTATATGCTATTTCAGACAATACTCTATCTCTGTGCCAAATTTCATCCAGATCCGTTCAGCCGTTCTGGTGTGATTGAGTAACAAACATCCATCCATTTCACATTTATGATATTAGTAGGATTTGTTGTATTTATTAGTAGAAATATGTACATAATATGTCATATTATGTTACAAGTACAGTAAATAATTATAGCGCGACAACCCTTTTATAACATTTTAGTGAATTCGCACCACTAATTAATAACGGGATATGAAATATGGGACAGCCCTAGGGCTTAGATGAATGCACCATACTATGTCAATGTCAACGCAAAATTCGGATGCGACTGCCATTTCCACGGATGCCACTGTGCGCTCGTCTTTTGTTTCCACAAAAACTGCCCAGAACTCCATATGGAGACCATTTTGTATTAAAATAAAGGCTTACGGCACGGAATTGGTTAAGAAGACAACCCGACGGTAATTAAAATCCTTTGTTTTAATAACCACGTACAGTCACACCAGACAGACAGAGTTACTTTCGCATGTATAATATTAGTAGGGATAGATAGTGTACATATAGGTTAACCTGAACAACATTGTACAGCAGTACCTAATTGACGTTCGATTCTGCCGCTAACCAAGCTTAAGGTTTTAATGTTTTCCCTAGGGCGAAATAAAAAAAGAAATAATTGCTCCCTGGCGAAGGGAATCAAGTTACAGCCAGTTAAAAATAAATGGCATCCGAGCATTGAGGTCATCGTAGGATATAAATAATGAACCCCCGGCGGGAGTCACCACAATGCGACTGCGGAGCACCTGATCAGACACTCTCCCACGTGGTAAATGATTGCCCACTTCGCTGTTTACCTGGAGGCGTAGAGGAGCTGCATATATTTACGCCCGCCGCAGTGAACTGGCTGAAACTCCTGGACATTGACGTTTGATCCATGCAGGATGATTGCCATATGCAATGATGATGATGACCCCCGGCGCAATAAAGAAGGGTAAGTTTACTTGTGTATCTGTCTGTGGTATCGTAGCTCCCAAACAGATTTACCTACCTATTTTGTTTAATTTTTTTTATTTAAAAAATAGAAAGATGTCTGTAGAATGCTGTAGGCTACTGGACATTTCCTGTATAAAATCCTGTAGACTGACGTAGTCTACTGAATACTTAACGGCCCAGTTTGATTTGTTTAATGTATTTTCGATATTTTTACTTCCTTGTATAACATTTTCCGACTGCCTTCTTTACTGGTATATTTGCTTGTATAAAAATTTCCGAACGCCTTCTTTCCTTATTTACTGTTATATTTGTCGTGTTAGATTTTCACAGAAGAATTTTTTTATTTACTTATTTCATTTATTTAATCATTATTGCACAAAAACAAGTACAAATGGCGGACTTAATGCCTAATGGAATTCTTTACCAGTCAACCACGTATCCAATTAGAAATTTACATTGTAGGTTTTTCATAATAGCTAATTTTTCCCAATCTTTCCCAATAGCATATTTTCCCAATAGTATGTAACATCGTAATACGTAGATAGTTTAGGTTAGGTTCGTTTTTACATCAACAACCCAGAAATAGGAGCCCGTCGACTCTGTCAAATTAGATTTTTGGAATGAGACAAAATGCTACTACTACTAACTAACAAGCCAAAATATAAGAGTAAATATAAACCCAGAAATAGGGGCCCGTCGACTCTGTCAAATTAGATTTTTGGAATGAGAAAAAATGCTACTACTACTAACTAACAAGCCAAAATATAAGAGTAAATATAAACCCAGAAATAGGGGCCCGTCGACTCTGTCAAATTAGATTTTTGGAATGAGACAAAATGCTACTACTACTAACTAACAAGCCAAAATATAAGAGTAAATATAAACCCAGAAATAGGAGCCCGGCGACTCTGTCAAATTAGATTTTTGGAATGAGAAAAAATGCTACTACTACTAACTAACAAGCCAAAATATAAGAGTAAATATAAACCCAGAAATAGGGGCCCGTCGACTCTGTCAAATTAGATTTTTGGAATGAGACAAAATGCTACTACTACTAACTAACAAGCCAAAATATAAGAGTAAATATAAACCCAGAAATAGGGGCCCGGCGACTCTGTCAAATTAGATTTTTGGAATGAGACAAAATGCTACTACTACTAACTAACAAGCCAAAATATAAGAGTAAATATAAACCCAGAAATAGGAGCCCGGCGACTCTGTCAAATTAGATTTTTGGAATGAGAAAAAATGCTACTACTACTAACTAACAAGCCAAAATATAAGAGTAAATATAAACCCAGAAATAGGAGCCCGGCGACTCTGTCAAATTAGATTTTTGGAATGAGAAAAAATGCTACTACTACTAACTAACAAGCCAAAATATAAGAGTAAATATAAACCCAGAAATAGGGGCCCGTCGACTCTGTCAAATTAGATTTTTGGAATGAGAAAAAATGCTACTACTACTAACTAACAAGCCAAAATATAAGAGTAAATATAAACCCAGAAATAGGGGCCCGTCGACTCTGTCAAATTAGATTTTTGGAATGAGACAAAATGCTACTACTACTAACTAACAAGCCAAAATATAAGAGTAAATATAAACCCAGAAATAGGAGCCCGGCGACTCTGTCAAATTAGATTTTTGGAATGAGAAAAAATGCTACTACTACAAACTAACAAGCCAAAATATAAGAGTAAATATAAACTCAGAAATAGGAGCCCGGCGACTCTGTCAAATTAGATTTTTGGAATGAGAAAAAATGCTACTACTACTAACTAACAAGCCAAAATATAAGAGTAAATATAAACCCAGAAATAGGGGCCCGTCGACTCTGTCAAATTAGATTTTTGGAATGAGACAAAATGCTACTACTACTAACTAACAAGCCAAAATATAAGAGTAAATATAAACCCAGAAATAGGGGCCCGTCGACTCTGTCAAATTAGATTTTTGGAATGAGAAAAAATGCTACTACTACTAACTAACAAGCCAAAATATAAGAGTAAATATAAACCCAGAAATAGGGGCCCGTCGACTCTGTCAAATTAGATTTTTGGAATGAGACAAAATGCTACTACTACTAACTAACAAGCCAAAATATAAGAGTAAATATAAACCCAGAAATAGGAGCCCGGCGACTCTGTCAAATTAGATTTTTGGAATGAGAAAAAATGCTACTACTACAAACTAACAAGCCAAAATATAAGAGTAAATATAAACTCAGAAATAGGAGCCCGGCGACTCTGTCAAATTAGATTTTTGGAATGAGACAAAATGCTACTACTACTAACTAACAAGCCAAAATATAAGAGTAAATATGTCTATAGGGAAAGAAGGACTTCGGAAATTTTCATACAAGAAAATAAATATAACAGTAAATACTAACGTGTATGTCTAACGTAGCTCTGTCTAACGTCTAAAGCAGCTCCAAGCCCTCTTGACAGCGTGACGCGACGCGGAATCTGCTCGCTGTTAAGAGGCTGTGCGCGACTTTGTAATATAGACTTTAATTACTGTGTATACAGTTTAATTTCGTTTAAAGATTGTAAAATCCGTTGCCGTGCCGTACGGTCGAGATCGTCCTTAATTCACCGGTTTTCTTCGACTCAGTCGATGTGAAGCTAAGACAATTAACAGAAAGAATCACACCCCAGAAACAGGCACGAGTCGAATAAATATGTACACCCCGCGAGCACTTAGAATATGATTCGGGGTGATTCGGGTTTGTACTTCTCTCTCACTCGCTCTCATACGCTCTTATGCGAGTCTAGATGACTTTATCCGAAGCCTGTCGGGTTTTTCAATTCGTGCCCACAAAGGACAAAAAACCAATTCAGCTGAAATAAAAACGGTCCCAACAGCCTACGAGGCAAGTCGTAAACACAGTCATAAACCAACTACCAGGATCGCAGGACGCTAATGTAGTTACAATGTTTTTAGGAATGGCGTTATACGACGTCCTTCCAGTGGCATTAAGTATGGAATCGGATGCGGAACGTTTTAGTGCCGAAAATGATTTATCATCATCGAAGCGTTACTTCATTTGCCATCCTATTACTAGCTACAGAGAATTTATCATGCGAAAGCTATTAAATTACACATTTGTCCTTTTGACATGGGTACGGAAGCATCCAAAGTTGCGTCTTGAAACTTCTGCTGCACGAGTAGTTAAGAACAGTTTGAGTAAATCAGTTGTTGGTCTGTTGGCAAAGAAAACTTGCTAAAAGGGTTTAAGAAGATTGTGAGACGACGCTGAAATTGCGTCGCTGTCAATATTTTCCATACAAATGCTTTTCTCACCCCCTAAATCAAGTTCTACTAACTCGTGAGTGGCGTGGGCTCAAACGATTGGCTAGAACTAGCTAAATCTATCCATTCATCCGTCCCATTCAATCAGCCCACTGCTAGGCTTCTCGAGAAAATTAGTTACAGCCAGTGAAGCGTGCGAAGCTGAGTGGCTGATTTGGCGCGGCGTTAAGGAGTTTAATTTCTACTCTTATGACTAAAATAAGTTACATTAATTAACATTTTAATTGATAATAAAACTTTTCTTGTTGTCTCGTATTTAATCAAAGCACCAAAAAATGATAAAATAATTTCAAGAGTCTGTAAAATCTGTTGGAAATTCACACCAACTTCCCATACAACATACATTTCTGCAGATGTGGCCAAATGTCCACTGCTGGGCAAGTCTAGATTTTCCCACTATCTCCTTTATTCCTTAACCCTAACGAGAGGGACGCCGCAATACGTTAGATACGTATGGATATATCTCCATCTCATTCCAACGTATTGCGGCGTCGCTCTCGTTAGGTGGTCAGGGTAGTGTAATTACGCGCATTAGTGCCGTAATATTAAGATATTAAAAATATTGTTTAAAAAATAACGACCGGCAGGCTTATTGCCTAACGTATTCGCGATCGCGATCGACTTGAAAGTGGAACAATTGTTTTCATTTTGTAGGCAGACTTTGTCTTCAACTGTCAAAAATGAAAGCGATCGAGTGCGTTAGGAATAAGCGCTCGGTTTCATATTTCAGCGCAGAGGTACCAGGCAAACATGAATCCAGCGAGGGTAAAATATTCGGAGATTTTTCGAGTTATTTCATAAATTATGCTTCTCGAAATTTACGAGCGGGTGACAAATAGGATTACGGGAGAGTTACTAGTCGGCCCACGTAGGTCTATATTGGGTATGACACGAGTTTGCCAGTACTGTGCTTGCATATATAGATATTACTGAATAACTTATCATAAAAGGCAGTTGAAATTGAATTTTTCTAGGCTTTCAAGAGTCATCTTACTATTGTAAGACTTGGCAACATCGGGTGTTATAGTTTTTCTTAATTATTGAAATGAAATTAAAACAAAAATCTCGAATGTATTTTGTCGAGATGTAAGTTCTTTTGGATTTGGTAATTTCAATTTTTTACATATTTTTATTAAATTGCATAAAAACAATTATACCTATAATTCATAACAAAATGATGCATTTTCATACATAAACCGTCTTCAAAAATCGACTAAAAAGGGTTAAATAAAGATCAGCCTCCTAAGAGTCCTAGGAATTGCCTAATTTAGTGCCTAAAGGTACATGAAATATATCCAAGCCGGTGTCAAGTAGATACACAATAGCAATGACACCATGATTCTTGCCACCGACTTCGATACACTGCACGATGCACTAAATTAGGCAATTTCTAGGACTCTTAGGAGGCTGATCTTTATTTAACCCTTTTTAGTCGATTTTTGAAGACGGTTTATTTTTTTGGAAAAATTTTTTTTTTCGCTTTTTATTGATGCATCTAATATTATTAAGTACCTATGTGATAAAACACATAAATATCACATTAAGAAACAATAACCAATTTCTCATCACCGTTATCAAAATGTCGCTGTCCAAGATGCAGGGCCGTTAATCATTGAGGAGTTCTCCCGGTACTTCACCATCAGTTGCACTTCACCACATGCATTATAATCAGTGTAAGAGTAGCTTCATGTTCTTAATAAAGAAATCTCATTGCTGGCGTCAATTACGACAAAAAGGTCCGGTGGTCATCTCTGGTCTTCATCATCAGTTCCTCTTCACCAAGAGGTGCTTTTGTAATGTAATTTCTTAAGGTCCTGCAGGTAATACCAAAATTGCTGTATGTGTGCCTATAACTTTTGAGGAGTTCCCTCGATTCCTCATGGATTCCATCATCAGATTCTGATTTCGTGACAATGGGACCACCTCGGAAGTATACCCTTTCAAACAAAAAAAGAATTTTTAAAATCGGTCCACAATTGACGGAGTAATCGGGTAATAAATATACAAAAAAAAAAAAAAAAAAGCAACATACAGTCGAATTGAGAACCTCCTCCTTTTTTGAAGTCGGTTAAAAATGGAAAAACTTGGTCCACTATGTTAACATTGATATAAGACATTTTTAAAGTTAAATAAATAACTCTACTAGGTACTTGTATTCACTATTAATATGTGTACTTAATTTACCATTTTAAAGAAAACTTAGTTTGAAATATTGAAAAATATGGCTACTTTTTCAGACACAACGAAATAACTTAATATTATAACCTAACCGAGTTAAAAACCCCCGATATCTGCGCCTAAAACCCTCTGAGCAATGAGCAAAACCTTTACTCGTAACGGGCTCCAAGGACGTACATTTTCACTGGAGGGACTTCGTCACGATTTCAAAAATTAAAAAATCAGATCCTCTCATCAACTAGAAAAGAGCTGATGATCTTCAAACGGCTGAACAGATTTTCATGAAACATCGCTAAGAACACTCGGGATAAAATTATCTATGACACAAAAAAAAAACTAAACGAAAATCGGTCCTTCCGTTTGGGAGCTACGATACCACAGACAGATACACAGACAGACACGTTAAACTTATAACACCCCTCTCTTTTTGCGTCAGGGGTTAAAAACTAAGATCGTCACGGTCCTTTAACAAAAGCAGGAAATCTTGTGAATTAGCATTTTAAGCTGGAAAATAATATAAAGTCAACTTGAAAAGTTGGAGTAGTCTTCTCTATCTAAGATAATACTGTCGTGTCAACGACTACGTGCAATTTTAACCCGACTGCGCGACGCAAAGGAGGGTAATGTTTATAACAGGAATTGCAATATTTCCACCTTATATACATGATTCATAAATTTAGTTAAATATATATTCAAATCACTACTAAATTACCCTTTTTATCGGGTTGGTAAGGCCTAATTTTCAGCCTTCAGTTTAAAGTACCTATCAGCACAATCTTCATACTGGAATATCATGAGGGGATAAGGGGATCCATCTATTAACAAGCACCTCCGCTTGTGAACTGAATAGGCTACCCCTTTGCCGGCACCTTAAGCTCCATAGCGCCGCTGAGTGCCTGGTACCTCTCGACGACTTTGCAAATGGGAAAAATCTTGAGAAAACCTTTTTGTGAAGCGACATCAAAAGAAAAATCAAGTGGATATTTTTCCTTTTGTTTTTTTTTTTTCAATTCTTCATCAACTTTTGCAAAAAATGCATAATTTTGTTCCCGATTGAGTCAGGCAACTAAAATAACATACTTTTTATCTTCATAATTTATAATTTTCTTTCATAATTTTCTCCGAGAAATACTCCTAAGAGGCTAATTAAAAATAATAATAAGTGCTGGAGAGGAAATTTAAGCGTTTCGTTGAAATAATACTATGTCGGACGGAAACGGCTTTAATATTGTTATTAGATTATTTCATTTCTGTAGAAGTGTATTAAAATTAAAGGTCATTAAACAGAAAAAGAGTTTTGAAGATTAGGTATGACGATTATAAAACGGTAATCATCATTATCTCATCACGCTAATCATCATTTTTGAATGAAGGACTGGAGGAAAGAGCTGGATGCACAGGACAATTCTACATCATCATCATCATTATCGCACCTTTAGAATGAAAGTGACCTAATTCCAAATTTTTAGATTTTGAATTAGGCCTATAATCATTTTATGACTCGAAGTAGAAAATTTAACATTTTCTATTAGGTCACTTTCATTCTAAAGGTGCGTTATGTCAGCCAAAACATCACTACTGGATAGGCTTTCCTAATATCTCCACCGTGATCAGTCCTGTGGTGTTCGTCCAGCTGTTTCGGTCCAGTCCAGCTTGTGGGAGGCCTACCAACACTACCAAAATTGCGCATTTCCGTACGCGGTTGCCACTTTTATAGCCTTTCGGCCCCAATAGACATCGTTCTACGATGTTTATAATTACGTTTTTTGCGGTTAAGCCCCGTTTTACATTTAGAACTGTACTAGCGACCCGCCCTGGTTTCGCACGGGTAGCAGAGCATATACGCACCTAAACCTTAATAAATCCACTTAAACCTTCCTCATGAATCACTCCGTCCTTTGGTGAAACCTTATGAAAGTCCGTTCAGACAGACGACTGTCTGTCTGTCTAGACAAACGCAGCGGGGGGACTTTGTTGTAGAGATGTTCTTAACAAGGAATCCTTATTTTGCCCTTATTTCTTGGTTTTTATCGATGGAGTATTGTGACGTTCTCAATATAAAGGGACCCTATGGAGGAAGGCAGTTACGCTCTTCTTATTCCTGTAACTATACGAATACTATGGTAACAGTTCTAAAAACGGCGTAACCGCCTGCCTTCATAAGGTCTCTATATTGTGAACGTCACTAATATACTTCTTTCCGCAGTTTCCGCACGCACATTACCACTCACAACGTAGACGACAGAAAATTACAGGCCGAGCGAACGCAATGATAATCAGTGGAGATTGTCGCAAGTTCACCCGTTATTATAATTGCGTTTGTTTAGAAGGATTTTATCACCAAGGTTTGTAGATCAACTTAATTTCTACACTGGAAAAACTTGGTTGTTCTTTACAAGACTGTAAAATGACATTAATAGTAAAGGTTACCTTTTAGTATAACTTTGAGAAAATCTATCTTGTTTGTCTCCATTTTATTTGAATCAAATTATTTGTTAATTTACAGACAAACAAGCAAGGGATGACCACCGCGGTCGTTGAACTGTATATACTTCCGAGTCATCGAAATTGCGTTGAAGGCTTTTAACAAAAGTAATTTAATTATAACCCTACTAGCGACCCGCCCCGCTTCGCTCAGGGTACTACAATATACATAAACATTTCGTGAATAATTATCTAACTGTGAAAACCGCATTAAAATCCGTTGCGTAGTTTGAAAGATCTAAGCGTACAAAGGGACAGACGGCGGGAAGCGACTTTGTTTTATGCTATGTAGTGATTCAAAGTAGTTTTCCGCTCAAATAACTATTACACGGAGAAAAAAATCTAGTTTCCTTTAACAGAATATTGTAAATTCGACTTGATTTTATTGTATTATATGTACAGATTAATAGAAAATGCTACTTCTGTACAACATCATTTCTAGTTCCTATTACGCACTTACCTAGTATAGTAGGAAACAAATTTTGTGTAGTATACAAAACCTGTTAAAAGCTAAATGCATATTTTACTCTATAACTATCAGATGGTTGGTTACCAAAACGATATCAGAGTTTACGTGTACTAGAATATTCTTACTAGAATATTAACAAAAATATGACTTGTTGTTATAAAAAAAATCTGTTAACCATAGCTGAAATCTTTTTTCCTACGCCAGAATCATAACTTTCTAGATATAAGCGTTAAATTGTATGCATGTCGAGTTTGCCTGTAATTAAATAAATAAATAAATAAATATCAGGGACAATCTCACACTAATTGACCTAGTCCCAAACTAAGCTCTAGGCTTGTACTATGGGTACTAGACAACGATAAACATACTTATATAGAGAAATACATACTTAAATATATAGTAAACATCCATGACTCAGGAACAAATACTCGCGCTCATCACACAAATATTTGTCCATACCGGGATTCGAACCCACGACCGCTAGCTTCGTAGGCATGGTCACTACCAACTAGGCTAACTGCGACGTCAAATTGGGTGGATACTCAATCAATCTAAACGAATTATTATGATTTGATGAAATTGTAAGAATTATAGTATATTACCTGTTGGCAAACCTTAAATAAATAAATAAATAAATACAATCTGGTAATATTGTAAAATATTTTTTTCTCCGTGTATAATTATCATTTCATCACAATAAACTGCGTTTAACAATTAAACTACTAAAACTTCAACAATGCCTCTACATGTAACTACAGCCAGTCAAGGTTAGGTACATAAATTAAAGCATAAACAACAACCTTTACCAAAAAAGGTACCTACAAATTTTCATCAAGGATCGTGACACGACATAAACCAACATTCCTGACCCAAAGTTTTTGTCCACAATTTCCTTCGTACACCACAAAATGTCACACAAAAGATTCTTCATTCATTTTTAAAAGCTCTCGAACAGCTGATCAGGAAGGGGGAGGTCTTTGCTTAGCAGTGGGACACCAGAAAGGCTATTTAGTGGTAGAGATGGAAGGCTTATGGGCACAGTAGCGTCATATTTCGTCTTTGTTACTTTTTCATATCCGCATTTTTTTCTTGCGGTTGGTAAACTGATTGCATCATAAATTATAATTAATGAAATGAAATTGCCAACCGCAGGAAAAATACGAGTTTGAGAGAATACGACGATTTTTTAAGCATTTTATTTTTCTGTTTAATTTATACCCTAAAAAACGTGTCACGAATAGATAGTAGTAATTAAAAGGTTAAAAACATTGAACCGACTACACATTATTAAGGAGTTCCGTTCATTTTCCATAGATCCCATGGCCAGATATTGACGAAGTTTAAAAAGGACCACCCTTGAGACATAACCTATCCAACGATAACCTACCTAACCTAACAGAGTTAAAAACCCCAGACATCAGCGCCTAATAAAACCTCTGAGCAATCAGCAAAAACTTCAACAGGCTCCGAGCACGTACATTTTCACTGGAGGCTCCCGTCACTAGAAGATTTCAAGTATATAAAAGACTGTCAAGTAGTGCGTGTCAGTTTATATTAAACTTTATTTTTTTGTGATGTACAGTCATGTTCATGATTATGTGTACATTTCAGTACCTTATCTCTTCAATGTCATGTTTAAACTGCCATATATGAATTGTCACAGCGATTAAGGTGATAAGGTAGAAACTGTGTACACATATTTATGAACTCGACTGTACTTTACTACAAATTATCGGTTTTCGGATTTTCCTTTATTTGTGCTCTTACGGCCGCACTCAGAGACGTCAATTAAGTTTTAAGTTTCATTAAAGTAACCCAAAAAACGCCCGACAAAATCCGGATCAGAGCTCATAACTTTTAAACGGCTTAACGGATTTTCATCAAACCAAGCTAAGAACACTCTCGATTAAGTCACATTTCTAATAAAAAAAACTAAATCAAAATCGGTCCATCCGTTTAGGAGAAATGATGCCACAGACAGATACACACGTCAAATTTCTAACACCCCTCTTTTTTGCGTCAGGGGTAATAAAAATATGATTAAAACCACACTCAATTGGCGAAGATACTGCGTAACACACACAAAGAAAGAAATACAGACGAATTCCTTTTGAACAAAACACAATCGTATTGTGAGCTCCTTTTTGAAGCTGGTTGAGAAGCGGATAGAGCTCCTTTGATATTTTAATGATATTGATAACCTCCTTTTTTAACCAAAACACGGTCGAATTGAGAGCTCATATTTGAAGTGCGGGTAAGCCTTTGATATTTTAATACGAGTAATATCATGTGCATGTTCCAATCATGCAATGTTTCTGCTCTGAATACTCCGCAAAATTATCTCTAAATAGAATAAGTAAGTCGCTATTTACGAGTATGTCTGGTTAATGTGTTTGTACGTACACGTACTACATATATTGATGTAGTTTTTGTAATAATTTGGAGAATTTCTCCTGGAAGATTTATGTGTATTATACATAACTTACGAGCCAAGCTGGGGCGAGTCGCTTGTCTTTTCATACATTCATAATTTCAACGATTTGCGCTTATTTTATTGGCAAGCACCCAAATATGCATTTAAGGTGTTATAACTTTCAATTGTCTGTTACCTTAACCCGAGGTAATTGGACCTATGTTCGAATAAACACACTAAATTTTTGAAGAATTAGTTTTCATTTGACATTTGAAGCGTGTATTTTTCTCTGGAAATTGTCATTAATCTTTATTAAATGAAATATTTTATACAAAGTATTTATTCTTTATTCTGCTAGACTTAAATCCAAACACATAAAAGTCATTGTCGATTGGCATGTTTCTCGTCCTTGCTTGACAGTTGCGGGGTGTATTCTTCCCGAGAAATTGCAATTAATCGTGATAAAATGGATGCGTAAACAACTTGACTAATTGACGTTCATTCATCAATTAGAGGACCGAGTTAATTGCGCTTGTTCAAATTACTAGTTAAACTGTGTTTTATGGGGTTTCAGTTTTATCCTGTTAGGAGTTAATTATTTTGAGTTAGTATGTAATCGTGCACGAACATGCTCTTTAAACGCACGGACTAAGAATATATTATTAATTATTATGTTAAAACTTACTTTGCTTTTTTCTTGCTTTTAATAAACGTTTCATCTCTACAATACTGTAAAATAGCGAACAAAAAATAATTAAATTGCGTGGTCGATTATCGATGCAGATAAACGCGTTTAAAACACCTGTCACTTTCTAACCAGTATGTTAGTGCGAGAGCGAAAGATGCTTTATCGCGTTGGATAAATGTGGATAAAGCATGTGTTATCTGTGGCATAAAATACCAGATTCTCAATATACTCAACTCCCATATCTATTCCGGACCGGTGTTTTGGGTAACTGGTTTAAAGGGCTATTTGGCATTTTGAAATTCCGGTAATATCTGGAATGAACAGGTGAAATATGCAATCAAACCAACTGTGTAATGAATGATTAACGCAATTATCACTGTGCAATGTGCCATCTCTTCAACCGTTGCCAATATTATGGATTCGATGTTAATTTAATGCAAATTGACACAAACACGACTGACATTAAATTCATCGTTAATTGGAATTCAGCGATGTGATGACGCCAAACTTGCATAGGTTCCAATCAAATCACGCATAAAACCAACATGCTTCATCACCTAAATCCTCACTCCAACACAGCAAAACAACCTTAATTTGCTTGAAATAAGGTTTAAATTTTATTCCAACTTGTAGCACTTTAGACGTTTATAATTCGTTGATATTCAGAGCCGTTGATTGGTTGCGGCGACTCGTCAGCTGGTAATGAAATACTGTTGATCGATTTTATCAATTTCCGCCGTCGGATTGGATTAACATGCGTGTTGGATTTCTGCGAGATAGCTTTCCTGATACTTAAATGGTCTTCTCAATCAAGATCAGTTCGTAAAATATGGCTTTAAGACGTCCCATGCGCCAACTTGCAGAGTGAGAGCTATCGCGCATCACTTTATTCACTAGATGGCGCTGGGACGTGAGGTCTTTTTGACAGTTGACGTTAAAATCTATGCCTAGACCAATAGAGTGACAAATTACCTTTTTTTTCACTTGATACATACACATTGATTTATAAATAAATCCAGCCTATATACGTCCCACGGCTGGGCACTCCTCCACTCACAATGAGAGGGTTTGGGCTATAGTTCCCACGCGGGCCCAGTGCGGATTGGGAACTTCGCACACACCGTCAAATTGCTTTGCAGGTGTGTGCAGGTTTCCTCGCGATGTTATCCTTCACTGAAAAGCTCATGGTGAATTTGCAAATTATATTTCGCTCATAAATTCCAAAAAACTTAGAGGTGCGAGCCCGGGTTCGAACCCACGACCCTCTGCTTTAGAGTCGGCAAGTCAAGCTACCACGGCTTTTTTACACATTTATTATTTTATTATATTTAAGTTTATATTATTATGTTTATATTATCAACTGTCAAAAAGACCTCACATCCCAGAGGCGCCATCTATAGCCCTCACTAAGTTTTATTAGTCACTATCTCTTCCTGATTGCGGTTGATTTTTGGGAAATCCTTTCTTAGCGCCTCCCTAAGGTATCCAAGGAATGTTCCCTCTAAATTTCAAGTCAATACGTTATGCGGTTTAGGCTGCGAGTTGTCTGTGAGTCAATTTAACACATTCGCCGCCGCCTAACCTCCAAATTCACCAGGTTTGTCGCCGGCGCCAAATGTGATAAATGGAACTGTCTGAACGAGGCGTTATAAATGAAATTACGCTAAAGATCTATAGGGAACACCCAAATATTCCGAAATATTTTTTCCGAATATTCATTTGTCCGAATTTTCATTTTTACGAATTCTATGTTATACTGGAGCTATTTAAAATTAAAAACATATTATTTGAATTGCTGTACGTTGGCTAGGTTAGGTTTGATTTATGTGCTATAACAAAAAATAATGCCTCCATTAAAAAAATTGCATTCGGAATTATGAAAATTCGGGATTTCAATCAATTCGGAATTTTGACTCTTCGGAGTTATGTAGTGTACCCCTTTCAATATTTTGGTTCTTCTAGCGACCGTCAGCAACGCTTGTCTCGTAATTTAACTTTTATCTACACACATATCATAAGTCCTCTATAATGCGTTCAGAATCCGTTGGCAATGACCAGCATTACAACAATCAATTTTAATATGATAATTTTCTTATCTGTAGCAGTAACATAATGTTCTTATAACGATATAAGATTTGATAAAGTTATAAGTTTCAAATTTCGAACATCTTTGAAAAACAAAACAATTTTATTTGACTTCAATTCTAATATCACTCGACATGACATTTAATTCGAAATGAAATATCAATTGCATACAATTTTGACAAATCTCGTATGTTACTTGATAATTTGATATCGAACGATATGATAGTAGAGGCCGACTCTAGATTGTCTCTGAATAAAAAAAAAAACTACAGTTGCCGCCATTTTTGACGTTCTAATAATTGATCAATGCCGGCTATGCCGGTCGTAACATGCGGTTCCTGAACACATCATAGAGAGTTTATAATATGTATGGAGATAAAATATTGTATGTAACTGTACATAATTAGGCATTATGCAGCAGTCACATAAAGTACTATTTCCTTCGATCTGCACCGCTCTGGCGTTATTAGCAACTCTTTCACCATTCAAGTTATTCGCCTTTGGAATGGTCTCCCCTCAAGGCAAGCCCCTAATAAATTCGCTTTCAAGAAATTAGTACGAGCACACATTTTCACGCAGAACTGGACATCTTATAATTTTCCTTTTAATGTAATTGTATTTATGTATAAGTAAGGAAACGGGTCCTGTAACACAGGGATGCCTACCACAGGACCTATTGTCACGATTTTTTTACCCAATATGTTTCACTTATACAATAAACTTTTTTTTTTTTTTCATATATTCACGGTAAGTTCAAGTATACGTAGGTTAGGTATGTATTTATTTATAATGTATGTTTATGTTATGTATTTTAATTGCATTAGGTATATGCTTTTTTTTCTCTGCCAATTATATGTATGCTACAATAATTTTCTGTTTGCCCAAAAGTCAAACGGTAGAGAAGCCGTTAGGCATTAAGTTCACCTTTTTAAGGATGATGATTAGGCCCTTTGACTTATTTTTGTTAAAATGTATTATGATAAATAAATAAAAATTTGTTTATTAAAAAAAAACACGCACAATGATTTAACTGTATAAAAATATTAAATAGATAAATCCCCCCTACCCCCCCACTTTCAGAGCTAACTCTTAAATGGCCCAACGGATTTGCATCAAACCTAACTAAGAACACCATCGATTAAGTCACCTTTCAAACAATAAAATAATCGATCAAATAGGTAAAATAAATCTCTGTCGTATATTAAAAATACCAGGTCCCCAGCTGCAAAGCATTTCGTTAAATACATTGAGACGAGACAAACCACCCAAACGAGATGGGGGGCGCTTAATCCGAGACAATTTCTTTAGACCGCGCTCCTTCAACGTCATGTTAGCCTAGTACTTTTGAACAAACACTTTTTGTTAAAGCTACTTTTTTTTTCATAGAAAATAATGATATCTGTTGTCTTTGTCCTACCTGTGCATCTCCCGCGGGTCGGAGCGAGGCAACGGCACGTGTCAACGCGAGGCCGGTCGGCGGTATACTGAAGCCTGTTGGTCGCGAGGGGTGGCTGGGAGAGCTATAGAGCTGTTAAAGGCTGAATTACCGTTTCCAAATTGTCTTTTATTGTCGTATACCTATATCGGAGAACATATTGTAATTTGAGTTTGAAAGACCGGTGAGATAAACTTTTGGTAAATAAGTTGCTATGCACGGCCTTTTAGTTTGGTCGGCACTATTTGTGCGAGATGATATTTACTTATTTATTGTCACATTAAGAGGATAGTGAGGCTGAAATTCTACTTTTGTTTTTACCTTCAATCAATTATCTCTACTTAGAATAATAACATCACATTCCACTCGAGGGCACTTCGTCTTGGCTTGTTGTTTTACGTAAAATATTCAACAAAATATCATATTTTTAACAAACGCCATTACACGGAAATGTTGCCAGTATAACGGAATGTTTGCCCCTGAATTCTGCATTCTGCCTTTCTGGTCCGATCCCGACTATTCCCGACATTCGCCAACGCTTCCACTTGCGACCCTCCTAGACAGCTGACTGGGAGTCCCAGGAGTGCTCTGCGGGCGGACTAGTGGGAGATCCGACTGCCCGTCTGCCTGGCTTCAAGGCCAGCCGTAAAAACTGGACGACGGTGAACCGCATCCGTACGGGGGTCGCCCGTTGCAACTACTGTCTGCACAAGTGGGGACTTATAGATTCGCCGGTGTGTGACTGTGGCGCTCCACGGCAAACAGCGTACCACATCGTGGAAGAGTGCCCAAACCGACGTTTCGCTGGTGGTTTTGTGGAGCTCAGCGAGTGTTCTGAGGCGGCTGTGGACTGGCTGCAAAATACTTAGTTATATTTTTGTGTCCTTCATCTCTCACTTATAATACTTATAATAAGCTGCCACACCGAATACGGCGCTCTGCGTGTCGCGCCTGCACCACCCCACATCGGTGGGTGGCGTGGTGGGCTACGTCAGTCGGAAGACAGGCTACACTCTGAGGGTGTTCCAGCTGCAATCGCGGCGCTATGTGCACTTCGCTTCATTCGTGGTGCGAGTGCCGCGGCCGCTGCTGGGGACGGTCGAGTCGCCTGCCTTCTGGCCGAAAGATGTCGTTTTCCGGCGGTTCCGGGGTGTCCTGCCAGCGAGCATGACTTCGAACGTTGCGATTCAACAGAGCCACGCCGTTTTGTCGCCAAAATAATTTAAGATATAGTTAAGTTTATAAATATATGTATTTTAGTCAGTAAGGTATTTATCTATGGGCCTAGTAGCCTGAAAATAAATTAATTTGAATTTGAATATCCAAACTACGTCAAATCAATACTTCTATTATATCAAAACGCTCTGTGTAATATCATCAATAATTTTATTTCAATATAACAAAATATCACCCCTGTGTTACAGCTCTATGTCGCCCCTAGTCAGCTCCGCGCGGCCGCCCCGGCAACAGTTGCTAGCAGAGTTGCCAGCATAAGAACTAATTACGCCTCGTTTAATGGTTAAAGGAAATTTAAACGCTGTTCAGGTTCTTTAAGCACTTAGAGACCGCTTCAAGGTTCATGACGTCCTGGTAATAAAACTAGAAAATTTAACAAGAAACAAGCTTTGAAAACCGACGACAATACTGCCGTTCTAAGCTAAAAGGCGATACCTCAAATTCAATAGCCAAAGTAGATTCAGTGCTCTCCTGTTAGTAATGAGGTAGCAATTGCTATAGCAGTTTTATCTGAGATATCGCATTTTAACTTAGCAGGGCAGTATACTGCAGAATTTAAAACGCAGTAAGTGCACTATGGCCACCATATCTTGATTTCATACAGATTGCCAGTTGATAAAAGTTGGAGATCTATCTAAAGAAGTCGATTTACACTTACTGCATTTTAAATTATTTAGGCAGTATACCTTTGAAGTTGAACAACTTCTGCAGCTACAGGACTGAACATTGCCATTTGAAAATATTATAGTTCCAACTATCACCACAAGCTCGACTTTTCCAGGCTTAGGTACGTCTCTCTGCAGTCGTTTTATTCAGGGGCTACATCAAGAAACTTCTAAACTACGGAGTTTGCAGCTAACAATCAGTTTAAGGTAGAAAAAATACATTGAATACGTCGCAAATGTTGCGACTCTTATTTCCTCAGGGTTCAAGACTTGGTACTTAATAGTTAGGAATATAATGGGAATTTCTTGAGAAAAACATGTTTGTGAATTGAAAATTATTTCGGGAATATATTACTTACTCATACTTCTAAGATAATTTCAATGGCACTATGACTTTTCAAGCAAGCTTTAATTATCCTGGAGCTAAAATCTACTAATACTCAAATATTATCAAAAAAAAATCAAATTCCCCAAAATCCTAGGAAAACTTAATACTGGCCACACAACGCAAGACAGTCGTGAGCAATGCAGCCGAATCATAACACCACAGCTGCCAAACGAATTCCAAATTCAGACAGACTTTCATATTCCGTCGCATAAAATATAGGATGCTGTGTGATTACAAAATTAAGTTTTACACTTGGTAAGTAAGATTGAATTCTACGTCGGTAAAAATAGAAGTGACAGTGGATGCTTCTTCGTTTGTATCTGATTGACCTACATGGTGTGTCAAGTTGATATGCGTTTCTATCATAGATTTTTAAACCCGGAATACAAAAGAAGTGTACCTGATGAGTATTTGTGTGTTAAATAACTGATTTGTTCGATCGTAGGCATTATATGGCGGTAGGTAGGTTTGTGTCAATCCAATTTAATGATAATGCTAACAAAAGAATTTTGTGAACATTTTATTTTGTGAAAATTAACAATAATTATTTCTTATGCAAGGCTGTCAACTTGTTATTTTATTTGGCACTACATCCAGTATTGAATCCCGAGTTAGCGAAGGACTCTAAAATTGAAACACGAGCATAGCGAGTGGTTCAAAAATTGAATCCTGACGGGATTCAAGGCCTCGAAACCCAAATAACTTTGCTGCCGTGCGAAACACAATTTTTACCCGACTGCCCGAAGGAGGATTGTTTTTCGAGCGTATGTATGTATTTTACCTCACTGTAGCTAGGAAAACACTTAGTGTTCGAAAAACAATTACACGAGCGCCACATCAGTTGTGGCCGCCCTCATAAGAGTTTTGATTAAATATGAAACAGTGCTTAAATTAACTATAGGTGAAATTCAGCGTAACATCCAAAAAATAACAGAAACACGATAATAATGTGCTAAAGCTATTTAAACGTAATTTTAAATTGTTATTTAATACCTTTTGTCCACTTACACAAATGAAAGTACTGGGACTTCATAAAATTAAGGGCACCAATTACACAGGCCCGCTCCCTTGGGGCCGCGTGGTACAAAACAATGTTTGTTATTAGTGTGCATGCTTTAATAGTCCGTTCCGTAGCTTTATCAGCCATGGAAACACAATAAAAATCAGAAAAACATAAAACCGAGTAATTAAATAAAATGTATAATTCACCTCATGGTACAGAAACAGTAGCCACTAAGATTATAAAACTCAATACTTTTAACATCAATATCGCAAATATCTCGGAGCAGTTACTCTTGCCGCAACACAAGAAGCAAACAAACCGCTGCAAGCCCAAGTCGTCGGTCATGTATACCAGGGTATCATTAGAGTAGCGGAAGACACATCGTTGGATTGTGCTCCAGACGAAGAACAGAGAACTCTCCAGGAACAACAGTGCAATGGGTACCTGAAAGGAGTTGTGTAATTTTTACTCTTCCTTAGCTATGTTTTCCTGGTGCAATTCTGAGATACTTGCGAAATTAACGCAAACCCTGTCGGCAACACGTGTTTTCCTGACTCCAGGCACTTGACGCGTACCTATGTACTTTTAAACCACCAGTACCTGGGAAACTGAGCTTCATCGCTCAGGTCGAAACCGATTTTCATCGATTTCTATACAAAACCAAAAAAAAGAACTAACAAAAGATTTGCCCAAAAAAAGAGCAAAAAGAAAACAAAAAGAACCAGTCCGTAGCTGGGGTTCGAACCCGCAGAAAGTTCCAATTCTCTAACCATTAGTCTAATCAGACGGCGGCGGCCGCATCGAAATTACGAACCATATTGCGCGGCCAACTTTTTTTGCGTGAAAATACGGGGAAAACGAATTTTCCTGAATATGAGACCTAGCTACGAGTAGATCGATCTTTCGCTCCCGTAAACCCCCATATCGACAAAGAAATGTAATCTCCTAGGTAAGATCTCTTAGGTAGACAGGTCATTCATTATACTTCATCGTCGATATTGCAAATTTTATTAAAATCGTTAGAGCCGTTTTCGAGAACGTGAGAACAATTAATATAAATGTTTCTCGTTTAATAAGTAGTTAGGATATAATCTGTCTTAGGGCTTGTACACGAAACTGCGATGCGCCGTCGCATCGTAAAAATCTACGTGCTTTCTGCGCAGATTACTGACAGGCTCCAAATCACATAGAAGAAAATGTACCTTTCAATACTTTGTAATGTTTCCCGCTTCTATATTGTTTCTTCTTTTCTAATGCCCTTACTAATAAACGTTGAGTAACCGCTGAGTAGTTATACCATGCTTTGTCCTTATCTGTCATTGTGACATTTGAATTCGACAGATAAGGACAAAGCATGGTATAACTACTCAGCGGTTCCTCAACGTTTATTAGTAAGGGCATAATAATCTCCGGAATTACTTACACATCCGATTTCAAACATTCTTTCTTTTCCGGGTGGACATAGGCTATATTTTAATTAACGAAAGTACTTACTGACTCTCCGCAGACGAAGTTATAATAATAAAATCATAGTTTTAAGGTCTCTGGACTCTTGAATTTGTATGATTAGAAACACACTTGTCATACGCAACGCCACGTGTGATAAGTGTGTTTCTAATCATACAAATTCAATAGTCCAGAATATCATAATGCATTGCATACGTTGCGTACGTGGGATAAGTGTGTTTCTACCTTTAAACAGTAGTTTTAAAAAGCCGTGGTAGCCTAATGGTTTGACCTGCCGACTCTTAAGCAGAGGGTCATGGGTTCGAACCCTCTAAGTTTTTCGGAATTTATGTGCGAAATATAATTTGTAAATTTACCATGAGCTTTTCGGTGAAGGAAAACACCGTGAGGAAACCTGCACACACCTGCAAAGCAATTTGACGGTGTGTGCGAAGTTCCCAATCCGCACTGGGCCCGCGTGGGAACTATTGCCCAAACCCTATCATTGTGAGTGCAGGCCTGTGCCCAGCAGTGGGACGTTATAGGCTGGATTATTATTATTTTTATTATTTAAACAGTTGTCGAGGAGACGTCACCATGGCAACGAGGTACAAAGACGTCACCATGGCAACGAGGTACAAAAAAATTGATACTTGCACTGTCGTTCCCCTAATAAACATTATACCTCTAAAAAGCAGGACACGGGATGAAACTTATCCCGAAGAGGGAAAAAATTGAGTCTTCGCATCAACATGCAGTTGCTCAGCAGGAACACGATGCTAGAAGATACGTATTTGCTGCTAAGGAAATTTGCTGAAATAAAACAGGCGGTTAAAATCTTAGTTTCTTAGATGAAAGATCCGTGACGTAAAACGTATAATTTTTTAAACAACTTCAAAAAAGGATGAGGTTCTATGTTCGGCTCTATGTATAAATAAATAAAATAAATATCAGGGGACAATCTCACACAAATTGACCTAGTCCCAAACTAAGCTCTTGGCTTGTATAGTACAAGCCTAGAGCTTAGTTTGGGACTAGAAGACGATAAAGATACTTATATAGAGAAATACATACTTATACATAGAAAACATCCATGACTCAGGAACAAATACTCGCGCTCATCACACAAATATTTAATTTTGTCCATACCGGGTTTCGAACCCGGGACCGCTAGCTTCGTATGCAGGGCCACTACCAACTAGGCTAACCGCGTCGTCGTCGTATGTTTTGGCTATTGTTTCTTAATATGATGTTTGTGCTTTAGCTTATCACATAAT
The DNA here is from genome assembly GCA_963241965.1 of Tortrix viridana. NCBI lineage: Eukaryota > Metazoa > Arthropoda > Insecta > Lepidoptera > Tortricidae > Tortrix > Tortrix viridana. The sequence continues at coordinate 8,243,897 of OY725193.1, read as the reverse complement.
TAGGTGCATCACAAAAAACAAAAAAAAATGTTTAACAAAAAAATAAAACCATCTTCAAAAACTCACTGAAAAGGGGTAAATAAAGACCGTCCTCCTAGGAGTCCTAGGAATTGCCTATATAGTGCCTAATAGGTTCATGAAATATATCGAAGTCGGTGGCAAGAATCATGGTGTCATTGCTTGAATATATTTCATGTACCTATTACCTATGACCGGACTCCTAGGAGGCCGGTCTTTATTAAACCCTTTTTAGTGGGTTTTTGAAGGCGGCTTTAATATGTTTTGTAAATTTTATTTTTCCCTTTTTTTACTATCTTGAATGCAATTTCGCAATATAATATAAGCTTCTGATATACCTGATCAATTCCTACTGTGATAGTTTGTTATGATCGTTTGTTTGGAATAGGGCAGTGTTAAGCCCGTCGCTGGTGCGATGGTCACGCGTGTACTAGGACAACATAAGCTTAAAGCGATGGACGTGATCACTGACCACGGTATTGACTAAAGAGATTGTGTGAAAGCATCAGATGCCATATCACGAACGGTCACATTATGCATCAATATTCAAAATGTCTGAATTTAATCCACGGTAAGGCTGCCTTTCCATTGAGGCGGAGACGAGCGGAGCGGAGAGGAGCCGTGTAGGAATCGACCAATCACATTGGTTGTAATCCACATCTCGTCTCCGCTCCGCTTCAATGGAAACAGTCAAGCGGAGAGGACTGTATACAATTTGTATAGTACGCCACTCATCTCCGCTCGTCTCCGCTTCAGAGGAATCACACCAACCAACCTAACAATCTTAAGAGCGTTTTTTTTCACTGACCTGTTATGGGTTACAGTAAGACAGAAGTACATCGAGCTCGCTCCAACTCATAACTGCGTCCCGTTGCACCGACACGATATCGGTCAATGAAAAGACACTCTTAGAGCCTACGACTTTCGACGATCAGCTGAGCGACAAGCGAATTTTCTAATAAGTACATTGTAATTGCGCGGTAAGCGTCTCGTCCGCGCAGTGAAGAGAGAATTCGCTCGCCCTAAGTCTGTCTGTCTGTCTGCCACTCGGTGGTGAATTATGCTCGCTAGCTCGCTACGCCATGCGCCACGTGCCTAGGCAAACTTCCGGGCGTTTCAACCGCCGTTATTAGTGTCTTCAATATATTGACGAAATCAATGACACCTACCAGCAGCTTCTGACGTAATCAGAAGCAGAAACGGGGGTGTAGTTTCTGTTAGTATCAGAAGTTGCTGTAGTGTCATTGATATCGTCAATGTATTGAAGACACTAATGACGGCGGTTGAAACGCCCGGAAATTTACCCGCCTACGCACCTTCTTTCTCAAGAGTTCGCCAGCGGTGCGCGGCGAATTTGCTACAGTTCGCCGTTCACTCGACACTGAGTTTTCGACCTCGCCGCTCAGAGTCAGCCAGCGGACAGTCAGCCGCTCACTGTTCGCCTAATGCGAACACAGCCTTAAGGTTTAAACCTTAAGGTTTAAGGTAAGCATGTAACTTACCATCACAGAGAATCGTCATATCATTAATCAAGAGGGAGAATGCGATCACCAGCGCTGCGGTACTCGTCATCGCATCCCCAACGATAGCCGGCAATTTACAGGCAACGGCAATATTGCCATGTTCAGGAGTAATCTATCGCAGACATGCCGCTGACAGGCAGGTGACAGGAGTCTGAAGCATAGGTGTCACATAGGTGTGAAGGATGACACGTTGGAGAACGGTTTGACAAGCAAAAAGGATTATTGATTGATAAACCTCTTTCCTTTACGGCATTATGCAAATAAAGACATGAAGGATGGTTGCGAAGCAATAGTGAAACTTTTTATTTGTGTTTCCTTTCACTCATTTGCCATTTGTGACTGAATCGAGTCGAGAGTAAGAATGAAGAGAACTTGAAACTTGAATTTTTAAAGTAAAAGATTCAGGGAGTACATTAATAATCAATCACTTTCACTTTTTGAAAATAAAAATGTAGCGACACAGCTACATAGCTATTGATATGGCGTTACCTATATACTCTATATGGCGCGAGCTCTTCAGTAGTTCCGTGCCCGTAGGTCGATGTAGACGGTCTTGTAATATGTATTTGTATGTTGTATGTATGTTTGTACGTGATTGTACAACAAGTGCATAAAACGCACCATTTTACGCGAGACATTTATCCATCCAAGCTCGCAAGCTCGCTTGGATGGAACGATCGATAGATCGATGGATGATGGCACGTCTTGCTCGCTTAAAGGTCTTTGCTTACGGCGGCGTCGTTGATCGGGACCTTCCCGAACGCGAGGGAGGCGATGGCTGAGATACGCGTCATACTCGTGAACGGGTGCTGTTTGTGGGGTCCGGTCTGTTCACGTCTGCAAGGACTTGTTGTTCAGTTAATTATTATAGTTATGGCTTTTGATCGATCGACAGATCAATCGACAGAACGATGGATTGATTGACGGATCGATCAACGGATCGATCGACTGAAAAATCAGTACCGATGGATCGGTCAAAGGATCGATGGATGGATCGATAGATAGATCGATCAATGGATCGATGGAGGCATCGATCGATGGATCAATGGATAGATCGATCGATGGATCGATGGATGAATCGTTGGATTGATCGATCGATGGATCAATGGATCGATGGATCGATCGATGGATGGACGGATGTTTGTTACTCAATCACGCACGCCGGTACTTGAAATAAAATATGCCTGTTAGATAAATTAATAAAGATCCTCGTAAGTATTTGTGAAATCTATCACACAGTTTGTTTGTTTTGTTTGTTTAACTCTTCTTTGTTATTTGCTTTTTGTAGGTCGATTGATGTTACTATTCAACATGTATGGTTTAAATAAACCCTTTAATTGCATTTATTAAGTGTGTATGTTGGGATTAAATTAGATTAGTTTAAATTAAAAAAAAATACACGTACTCGTTTTTCGTACGTATCTAGAAATAGGGCTCATGGTAACAGCGACATCTATTGTGACATTTGTTCACAAATTAACTTATCACAGAATGACTAACTAACTGACATCAATAGATCCCAATAGGGATTAGTTTAAATTGGGCACAAATGGCCACACTAAACAAAGGACAAAAAAACCGTTAAAATGGTAATCAAACAAAATGATTACTTTTAACAACGTGGTTGTCAAATCAATCACACCTACATTATTGCGTTTAAAATGTAGCTTTATTGTGCTTATTTAGTAGCTTAGTAATATTAAATAATAAATGATTAGTTCAATCAAGTCGCATAGTTATATTAATAATGTTACTTGTTAGCTTTAAACATTATTTTGTTTGTAATTTTTTTAATAAAATCTGTTGATAATTTTGACTAAGTTACATATATCCTCCATCAGCTTGTTTGACGTAAACATTAGTAGTACCTACTATGTTAATTCGAGCATTTTTTGATTATTAATAACACATTTTTTTAAACAATAACTTGTGCAAAGGCAATTGTTGTGCAAATTAAATCCTAGATTGGCACCTTTTTTATCCCGGATTTGATAGTGTCCGGGGTAAAAACGATAAACGACTTCTAAACTCACTCGTATACTTATAGATTTAAGACTCAAACCAGATTAATCTTTTTCGTGCGAATTACCCTAATACGGCGAACCCATAGATCCGACAGACTATCGAGTTGTGTGCTTAATTAACTATTCATTTGCGAGTTGCGAGCAAAGTAAACAACCAGTCCACATCTTACTTCACGAACCCTTTGTTCATGTTACCCGAGTGTGCACACGGTAAACCTCTCCGTCCTGTGTTCCTAGTACCTCAACCTAATTCGAAGTTGGCTCTCACTAGGCAACCACAAACGGGAACAATTTAAAGACAGACTTGCTTAGTTTTTAACTTTGTATTTGATCAATGAGATATTTAAGTTTGATTTTCTACGTAACATTGATAATTCATAAGACAAAGGATTTTTGTTTTAATCTTCTATGCATCTTACTGAAAATAACGTAAAATCTCCACCGAAACATAATAAGGTGCTCAAAAACTCAAAAATATCTGAACTCTAGGTGGCAGAAGTTTCAGATATTTATTCCAAAGCGGTAGGTATGCTTTAATAAATCATATTGGCGACACAAAATTTATTAAAATGAGTATCACTGTACATACATTGAATTTGAATTTAACCTATTATTATATTTTTAAAATGCCACACCAAGTTTGTCCTAGGGGTTTCAAACACCGACCCAACGAGCCAGTCCAAAGAAATAGTAAATAATTATGGTCACGATTTTAAACTCTATTATTCAATCACCAACTGACATTCCTAAAAATAACGATGGCTATAAAATCCAACAAATACCCATAAATTCAAGGAAATCTTCAAAACCTATTATTTTCTTCGCATAAATTTGCCTCCGTACGATAAGAAAAATGAACACGAAAATAATAATTTTAACATGGATTTACAAAAACATTTTGATTGTAACATTATACGAATTGTAATTGTGATAATTTTGAGCGAGGTTAGCTTTAGTAGCAGTAATGGGAGTCAGATCAGTTTCATAGATCTACTCCCAAATCTGAAGATACTACAAGATTCTGATTCAGTCCGATCAGGTGTGGATTTGTCGACGGAGAAACCTGAACAGGATAGTGAAGAAAAACTCAAGTCGATTCTGGAAGAGCAGTATAAGTTCAGGAATGATGAATTTTCTACGAGGTATAAAATCGCTAAGGAAGACTCAGATAACACCGGTAAGAACGGTTAATCCAACAATAAAGGCAGTAAGGTACCAGTGATCATTCCTATAGTTTCATTATGTAAATTGTCTCAGCGTATCATAAATTAAACCAAGGTGATCTCACAAACTATAAGATATCATTAGAAGACTGGTATACCCATAACAGACACTCGAACTTGGTCCGGGCCGGACAACGGATTTGGTTCGCTCCAAACCAGATCCGGCTTACTGTAGAGCAGTCTTCGGACCATATCGGCCGATTTGGTCCGAAGACTGCTCTTCAGACGGACAGATCTAGTTCGGAACGAACCAAATCCGTTGTCCGGCCCGGACCAAGTTCGAGGGTCTGTTACGGGTAGTAGACAAAATTATCACACGATGGTATTATCTCTGGATAAAGACGCTATTTATTTCTGTTTGTCCGTTTAGTTCCTTTATACTTCGCAATAGATTTTGATGCGGTTTTTACTATAATTTAGATAATGTATACTGAAAGGTTTATGTGTATCATCAATATATATCCCGCCCGCCCAAAGTCAGGAGTCGCTAGTAATTCATAAATATAAAACGGTGGGAATCCGAACACACTGCCCAGATCGATACTGAAAGTGCTGAGTGCTTTGCAGTTTAAATATGTCATCCGTGTTTGGGTAACTAGTAATGTTATTGTATACCTTAAATTATATGTTTTAGTTGATAAGTTTTAAAGTAATCTCTTCCTTTTGTAATGTTAAAACTTACCTGGTGTTCATATATTTCTACATACTTGAAAAATCCTGGTAACTCAGGAAAACCTGGGATAACGCAATATTAGATTGAGATTTTCTAAAATTTACATTTTTGTGTAACATGTCGAAAAATAGGGTATACTTTAAAACTTGATTAACCCACTCAATATTCCTAGTGTTTTCACTGCACATCCGTCCCAAAATCGAAACATTTAGTCTGAGGTATTTTTTACAGCTAAGATGGTCCAAAATGATGATGAATGACGGGTCGAGTACCTATCATCATTCGTAACAGTCTCGGATACGGCTACACATTTCCAGGACCGTGTTTTATTTGCCGCAATGTATATATGAGTGTTTTACTTATGTACCTAAAATACTTTCTCCTAATTCGACACCAGCTCTGTCATTACGAATCTATTCAATGGACGTCATTTGGCTCACAATGATTTGAACTAACGAGTCCTAGTATTGCGGTTCAATTGTCGCGGTCACTTTTCATCAGATGATTCGCTTATTCATCTGCCATCTTTGTTGGGTATGGCTTCTGTAACCTAATGAGAAAAAAAAACAATACTGACAACGACTGTGTGAATGGCTGATATTATTATAAACTACCTTTTGCCCTCGTCCGCGTAGAAGTCGTTTATCGCTGCTCCCTAGGCAACTCTTAAAGTATCCTATGTCCTTCCCCGGGACTCAAACTATCTCCATACTAAATTGTATATACCTTACTTAAGAAATGATTGATTCTCCACACAAGTTTCCGCCCCCTTTTCACCCCCTTAAGGGATGGTTTCCGGGATAAAAAGTATTCTATGTCCTTCCCCGGGACTCAAACTATCTCCATATCAAATTTCATCTAAATCAGACAGACAGAGTTACTTTCGCATTGATAAATGTATAATAGGACGTAGCTTCGGGAAAAGGATCCAATTCAACCATTTCACACTTGTAAAATTTGACATAATATTGACAGCAATAGAATTCAAATTTAAATACATTTACTTTGTGGGTTGGATCCTTTTGCCTAAGCTACGTCCAATATATTAGTATGGATTATGACACCGAGCAGCAACAAGACTTTAGTAGGTGCGAAACTCTTAATGTTTGAGTTTGACCCGCAGTTGACTGATTATTTGCCACAAATTTCTTTTCCCAGAGTCGCAGTCCACTCAAAAAAGCGAAATCGCCTGGGCATTTCGCACATACGCAGTGCGTCGCATCGTGGGTGGAATGGAGACCAGCATCAGCATGTACCCCTACAACGTGGCCATCGCTCGCAACGGCAAGCACTGGTGCGGCGGCTCCATCATCGATGAGCAGTGGGTGCTCACCGCCGGGCACTGTCTGGAGTCGTAAGACCCTTTGTGTTTTTGAACTCCTGGTAACTGGTTGGTGCAACATTCTTTTCCTTTTTCTTCTTTTATGATTTCATTCTTTTGCTCGTGTTTATCACTTTTTTCTCTGGAAATAACTATCTCTTTACTAAATTCCACGTCGATTAGTTCAGTTGATGCGTCGAGCCGTGCAAACACAACAAACAAAACAAACAAACACATTTTCGGGTGTCCCCTTGTTTTGCACACATTAATTTCAACGAATGTGTCGTTTTACCGAATTTCAGTTCATCGAAAGCTAATTTCTCCTGAAACCTCAATGTTTTCAGGTTACCTTAAGCTTTGGTTAAGTAAGTTAGATTAGACTTATGACCACCAAAAAATTATAAACCCTGCACGTAGAAATGCCTGTCGATGAAATGAAAATTCGACGTAGTAAAACGAGTGTCGGTGATTTAAGAGTAAACCACATTTTCGCAAAAAAAATATTGTACGATTTTGGATTTTAGGTACGAGTAGATTAAACACCGGACACGGTTGATTGTGATACGCCCAATGTATCCATAACAACTTATTGTACCTACATCTGCAATCGAAAAATAATTGATTTGACTTTGACTTTGAAAAATATGAAATTTAGAAATTTAAAAACGTCAAAACAAAATAAACGCAGATACGGCCCGTCACGCTAGTTTAAATTGTGTAACGTTAAAATCTTGTGTTATAGGACTTTTTTCCCTTGTGAATTTGGCGCGTACTTCTACACCGCCTTGGGCCTTAATAGCGTTTTATTTGAAGGATCATAATAAAAATTCAAATTGCTTCACAGAGCCTTCGACGGTGATAAGAAAAAATTACAACCGTTTATTATCCGGGGCGGGAGCTCGTTCCACAACCGAGGCGGATATCAAGCGAGAATCAACAAGGTAACAAGTCCTAGTCGACTCTGCGCTCCTAGTAGTAACATCCAAAATACAATACACATTTTCTCATACTTTGCAGGAAATAAGCATAAAGAAGTTTTCGATATAGACCATACGATACGAGTATAAGAAATAGCAAATTTTGTTTTACCACGTCGATTTTAAGTTTTCAAAGATTTTCAAAAAGTCCCAAACGCAACCGGGAATCGAGTCCGTTCTCCAATACTGGTAAGGACCCTGTGCTGGGTCCGTTTAGATCGGTAACATCCTACCCAGTAATTCTGCCGCCAAGCAACGATATTCGCATTGTTGTAACCCATTAATGCCCACTGTACACGCTTGGGTACAGCTAATCGATCGCGGAGAAATCAAATCAATTGAAACCAACCAGTCAGCCAGCTTCTCTAAACTCGGATCGATTAGCGTGTACAGTGGGCGTTAATGCTTGCAAATGGCCATCGGCCACAGAGCACTTATCATCGGATGACTTGATGTCTTTGTTTGCCTCCTTCATGGCAAAAATAAGATAATTGAAGCGTCTTGTAACTGCAGACAAAACTTAGCCACAAGAACTCCCGAATTTTGTTACGGACTGCTTAACTTAAAAGTGTATTTTTATTACATCTAAACATTTTGGTATACCTTCTTTCCACGGTAAAAACTTAGAATAAACTCAATTAACAGATAACAGTCCTCTAAATCTATTTTTTTAGGTGTTCTTCCCTGAGAACTACGCTCCTGGTAACGCGGACTTCGACTTCTCCCTGCTGCGCCTGGACCGGCCCATGCCCATCGGGCGCAACATCGCGGTGCTGAACCTGCCGTCCAAGGACTACGTCATCAAGGCGCATGACATCCTCATAGTCACTGGGTGGGGGAGCACTCATGTAAGGTTATGCATGCCTGGTGCCCATTTCACGAAGGCTTGTAAATTTGTATTACATGGGGAAATCTCTTTCCAACAATATGCATAAAAAAGACTTGTAATACAAGTTACAAGCTTTCGTAAAATGGCCTCTAGCCAAATGTCACACGCACCGTAGCGTTTCTGTTCGTTTCGTTTTTAAACCAATCGCGTCACTGGTAGATCACGTGATACGATAAGTCAGATGGTCTATCAATGACGCGATTGGACTAGAGACGAAACGAACAGAAACGCTACGGAGCGTGTGATAGTTGGCTATAGGCTCAGTTCAGTCAGTATTTCGCTACAAGTCAAATTGGGAAATTAAGTTATTTTCTGCACAGAATCAGGAATATGATTAAAAATCCTACATTTCTCAATTCCGGTTACGTACATAAATATACGAGAATAATGATAGGAGAATGAAAATAACAAAACGGAATATTTAAGAACTCCCTCGCTGCTCCCTCGGGAACTGTCAAATTTTTCGGAATAAAAAGTAACCTATGTGCTATTTCAGACAATACTCTATCTCTGTGTCAAATTTCATCCAGATCCGTTCAGCCGTTCTGGCGTGATTGAGTAACAAACATCCATCCATCCAAACCTTCCCATTTATAATAAGTATTACTAGTAGGATAAACTTTGTTATTGGTTTTAATTTAATACACAAGGTAGGTACTCGTACTGTGTATCAAAAAAACTTTACGCCATTATCTCCACTGCTAAGAAAAATATTTGATCCTACTCCACTTTAATCCCAAGCTTCAAAAAGGCCCTTTCAATCTTCCTGCTACGACGTTCCTTTAATTTTGTCCCGGCGGAAAAGAAACGGCGAACCTTTGAAGATAAAACGGAAATTGGTTCTTGAACGTCTGCTTTTATGATGACTTGACACCCGGGGCACATAATACGATTACAAATATTCGCTATTCAAAGAAGGTATTCTCATCCTTACGTTCACGTATGTGTACAACTAGGTATACAGCTTACCTTAGACTGCGTTTCCACCAGAGCGGTACACTAGTACATACGCGCATAATAATACCCAGAACGCGTCTATATAACAGTATAAAAAAGGCCCTTCCTGATTATGTAATTTACTTTTCAACGTGTCTTTTAGTTTAGAAGTTATCAAAGTTACACTCGCAAAAAACTCTACCTTGCGGTACAATTTTGATCCCTAGGTATGTATCGAATTGCACCATAAAGCTCAAATATGCTATGCTATGGAAGCCAATCTTGCTATTAATTTTTCGGTATTTTATATAACCAAAACTAATCATGAACAGCTATGTTATTCTGTTAGTTCAGTTCTACTCAGTCGATGAATAGCCGGCGAATTTACGTCGTCCATCAAGGTTGGTAAATGACATTCAACTGCCGGCACATTCATTTAGTCGCTGGTTTCACAGCTGGTCGACTGTGAAACCTGCAAAATCAGGTTCAAATTGAAGATTGAAGTTTTTCAACGTATAAAATTACCTTATTCACCAGGAAACAGGCTTCGGCCACATCCCGGACCGGGTCCGCTTCGTTCCCGTCCCCGCCATGAAGCTGGAAGACTGCCAGAACTTCTACCGGTTCTACATCACCCCGCGGATGCTGTGCGCCGGATACGCTACAGGGGGGAAGGACGCGTGCAACGTATGTCTGACTCTTTCTAACTTGAGGTGGTGGTTGTGGTGTGAAAAAGGCGAAGACATTGTGGATATGTGGTGAATTTTTATGTGAAAGTTGTGAAGAGTTATTTCAAGCTGCAATGATACTGCTAGATTATAGGATTGACAAGATACTATACTATGAATATCTTTTGACTACAGTATTAGGTTCCATATAAGCAACATCTGTTTTCTATACCTAGACATTGCTTTTTAGCACGATTCTGGTGGTCCAGCCGTCCGCGACGGCGTCCTACTTGGCATAGTCTCATTCGGAGGCAAGCAGTGCGGAGACCCTCGCTCCCCCGGCGTCTACAGCCGCGTCTCGGAGATGACGGAGTGGGTTGAGAACACCATCGTTAGTAATGAGGCCAACCGCGTGCCTGAACTGCAAGAGAAGATCAAGAAGGCGAGGGAAAGAGAGCACGAGCTACAAAGGTAAGGTACTAGGCGACGAGAACTGGGCTAGACGTAAAGATAAGGGTAGATGTGATTCATGAATGTGAGAGGCCGTATTATGACAGTTTCCAGGCAGTGAAAGTGACAGAGATGTGTGACTCCTATAATTTTATCCCCTTGACTGACAACAACTTGTCAGGCTTAAACAGCTTGTAATAATGCCTGAAGGAGAATGAAGACTTGAACAAGTTTGGATTTACCTCGAAAATGCTATTTGCCATTTTAAAACAGCTTGAGTCTTCGTTGCTTAAGGAGTCAGTTCCTTAAGCAACTGCTATAGAATTTATTTTTTATATAGTTAAAAGTGGCAGCAACAGGACTTCCCACTAGAAAATCTAACCATTGTTACGACAATTTAATAAGGGCATCTTGCAGATGTTTTGCGTTTTCTCAAATTATGAAAAAAATAATCGGAGGCAAGTATGTCCGTAGGTTATAGACATCCTTGAGGAAGGTCAATGCCTAGCAGTGGACGTCTTTTAGCTGACATGATGATGATGACGGTTCTGTGGTCAAAACATTAACCAATTTCATTTCACAGATTCAAAGCCCGAGTAGAAGACAAGAAGAATAAAATCAAGAGTTGGCTTCGGGAGACATTGAAATCGCCAAGTTTCATTGAGCTGGCGAAGAAGAAGCTGAGACAGGCTGGTCTTCATGTGCAAAGGAGGTTCATGGGGTCGGAGGAGCAGAACTACACCATGGACGAGACCGCCATGGACGACAGTAACCTCGCTAATCTAATCAGTGAGAGGATATTACAAACTGATGATAAAAACGAAGACGAACAAATGTTCAGGGCGCTGGCGTTGAAGGAGGTGATGGGGGATGACGCGAGAAGGGATTTGAATAATTTTGATGATCTGGTCGCTTATATTACTGGAGATAAATAAACAATGCATTTGTGATTTTCTGGACATTTTTGTTGGGTTATTTAAGGGGTTACAAAGTTAGTATAGTTCTAAAAAATAAATACTATTATTTTCAAAATATGACCTAACTTCTCTAGTCCAAATTTCCGAATCACCTCCATGACGTCCTCCCAACAATCGTCAAAAATTAAGTACCTAGTCGATTGGTTTGAGCATTAATCTCAAAACATCTCTCCTGAAAATTCATTATTAGAGGCAGTAAATGTTAATTACGACAATATCCTCATAACAATACACATAGTACGACTATAATTACATCTTAAATAATAAATAAATAAATAAATATCAGGGGACAATCTCACACAAATTGACCTAGTCCCAAACTAAGCTCTAGGCTTGTACTATGGGTACTAGACAACGATAAACATACTTATATAGAGAAATATATACTTAAATACATAGAAAATATGCATGACTCAGAAACAAATACTCGCGCTCATCACACAAATATTTGTCCATACCGGGATTCGAACCCGGGACCGCTAGCTTCGTAGGCAGGGTCACTACCAACTAGGCTAACCGCGTCGTCAAAACTATTCTAATCTTGGATCTATTTTCCGTAGTATTTAAATTGTTTTGCGATTATTAAAACCGGTGTGTGAACTTCATCGGTGCAACTTGTGGAGTATAAATTAACGACCGGTAATTTACAGCGCCATCTTTGGTTATATTCATGCATCGCTTATTACCTTTTTAACGACTTAGTTCGTTTAGTCAGAATGATTGCGACTAAACATCAATGTGCAGCTATTGGTAGTAAAATACCACGTAGTGGTTAAGGTACTCTTTGGTAATACGAAAAATAATAGTAGTATTTTATGTATAATTAGTGACATCTATTTGGTAGTTGTTGTAACTTTTGTAACTGTCCTTAAGTCGGTCTTCTATTCGCCGCTAGATGGCGTTGTTATCAAAAGTTTATCCATTTCGTGGTTTTCTAGCAATTATTTGAAGATATACTTTTTGCGTTGTTTTGTATCAGTAGAAAGTAATCATTTATTTATAAAAACGATATGCTGTTATACACAACTTAAATGAAATATTATTTTAAACGAAAACCACTATACAGTCTAATTCAAAGATATGTACAAACTTTTGCACCTTATCCCATTGAAATAAGGTGTAAAACATATTTTTGAACTCGACTACATACTTTGCCTAACATCAAGCTTCTTACCGACAACGTTTGGTTAAGCCTCTCATCGATAGATGGCGCTTTAAGTAAAAACAGAATTATTTTTTAGACCTAACAACCGTATCTTTTTCCTAATTTAATTTACATTAAATCACATATTATGTTTTTTCATGCCTACTATTTCGTAATTAAGATTTATTTGACCTTAGTATTTTATACGAAAGACAGCAACGTGTTCAATCTTTGCGAAATATTGACTAAGAAGAAGAAAAAGTCATTAAAATATAAAAAGAGTTTCTAGAAAAAGGTCTTAAAAAAAAAGTTTCTTGAATTATTAATGGAGTGTACCGAGTTCGACGCCAATTATAATTATGATGATAAACCATTGTGAGAAAACCTGCATATTCAGGAAACGGAATTAATATGTACAAGGGTGATTTTATTGCAATAAACATGGCCAGTCCTAGAGGGGTAAATAAATAAATATCCGGGGACAATCTCACACAAATTGCCCTAGTTCCTATATAGCTTTAGGCCCAATCTAAACTTTGGGTACTAAAGACAAACATTCTCTCTATACCTACTTAAATACATAGACAACATCCACGACTCAGGGACAAAATCGGGTTCATTTCACACATATTTGCACATATCAGGATTCAAACCCAGGACCGCTAGCTTCGTAGGCAGACTACCAACTAGGCTATAATAATAATATTATAATAATAATAAGATTTATTACAATGTGGACTGACGAAGTGGTTAGGATTGCGAGAAATCGATGGATACAAGCGGCGCAGGACTGGTCCTTGTGGCAAACCTTGGGAAAGGCCTATGTCCAGCAGTGGGTGTCTTTCGGCTGAAATGATGATAATGATGATGAAGCTTTATTTGCAGGCAGAACACCGCAAAAATATAAATACAAAAATAAAGCGCAAATAATAGTCAATTAAAATACCTACAATTCAATTACTTATTATAATTATGGCTATGTCATGGCTAATTACTATCCTACCAGAGTGAACAAACGCCCGGCAAAATCGGGACCTCCACTTTCAAAGCACATAAATTTTAAACGGCTTAACGGATTATCATCAAACCAACCTAATCAAGAACACTCTCAATTAAGTCACCTTTCTAACAAAAATAATTAAATCAAAATCGGTCCATCCGTTTAGGAGCTACGATGTCATAGACACAAATACACACGTTAAATTTATAACACCACTCTTTGTGCGTCGGGAACTGGGGTTAAAAATGGAAACACAAATGGGATATAATCAAGCAAATCACATATTATTACCGATAATAACAATTTATATTAATTAAACAACAGTAATTAAAATTACTATCCGTTGCGTAATCTGATAGGTACACCAGGATCGCAGGCGACGCAAGAAATGTGCGTAAGTATTTTTAATGCACGTACGAGCAGTAATCATGTTGCTATGGAAAAACGGACTCGACTCGACAGCAAAAATAACTAGGTGTTTTATGATATCCTAGTAGGTACTGCTGTAGAAGCTCAAGCTGGTGTCCTGGTACAATCAACAAACGACTTTAATGTTGAGCTGCTAGAACCCTGTGTTGCAGAAAGCCCAATTATTATTGGGACGTTGACTTTACGATACGATTCTCAGGTGTTTTAACCGGGTCTCTGCAGGGCGAAATATGTTTGGTCATGTACAGTCGAGGACAGAAAGATGTTTACACTTTTTCACCTTATTCCATTGTAATAAGGTCCAAGTGTATACATCTTTCTGTCGTCGACTGTACCAAGATAGTCTCCCAAATTTTCATTTGCCAACACTAATGTCCGAGCTCATATTTCTTAAATGGTTTAAAACGGATTTTCATCAAACCTAGCTAAGAGCACTCTTGATTAAGTCACCATTCTAACATTTGCCCATGTTTTCACCTCAACAGCTCGGAACGGAAAGGCTTTCTTTGTCGGTCAAAATCTGCGCGCAAAAGTCCACTTTAACCGCTAGCGTGGAAAGTAATGTTGGTGCTGTGCGCCGAGGAGGCGCTCCGCGAGGACGGCCCCAACTGATGTAACGCTCGTGCAATTGCTTTTCCAACACTATGTATTTTCCTCCCTACATTGAGGTAAAAATAGTGTTTCGCACGGCAGCAAAGTTATTTGGGTCTCGAGGCTTGAATCCTTTGTCACGCTCAGGTTACTATTTTTGAATCACGAGCTTAGCGAGTGGTTCAATTTTAGAACCTCGCTAACTTGGAATTCAATACTGGCTCTCGCGCCAAATAACTTTGCAGCCTTGCGTAACAAATAACTATTCTCAAATAGGGCACTTAATGCTTTTCGATATCAAAGAAAGTGTATAGGCAATCCTCACGTAAGCTACCGATCGGTCACGTCAGCCGCCTCATGTCAATTACATGCATTTTGTCAGTTTTCAAAAATCGTAAAGGGCCACACAGCAGTCCGTCGGCAGTCATGAGCCTGTCAGACGGTCTGTCGCCCGAAATCTATGTCATCGTACGAGAAACTGCGGGGCGATTTTTGACTTTCGAGCGCTCGAAAGTTTGACTCGAACGTGAGCAAAAACTGTGAAAATAAAAAATTTAAAAACGAGGGGTCCACCCATTCGTTTTCAATTCGATCATTAGAAATTTGTTTTGACATCAGCTATGTTATTCTGTTGACACATCGTCGTTCAGTTCTACTCAGTCGATGAATAGCCGGCAAATTTACGTCGTCCGTCAATTTAGTCGCTGGTTTCACAGACGACCAGCTGTGAAACCAGCGACTAAATGAATGTGCAGGCAGTTGAATGTCATTTACCCACCTTGACGGACGACGTAAATTCGCCGGCTATTCATCGACTGAGTAGAACTGAACGACGATGTGTCAACAGAATAACATAGCTGTCGAATCAATCAAATCGTCTTGACGGAACAAACCTCAAATATCAGACAAAGAAACATCTAAACGTTTCATTTATTAGATTCTATAGTAAAAGCTTTTGGTAAACAGTATTAAAACGCTGAAAGTGCATAAATAATAATATTCTCGCCACAATTACAACTACTAATTATGCCGCATGTTTATTTATATTTATAATAATAATAAATGACAAAAAAACCGGTAATATCAACTTTCTGCGTACAACGAAACGCGTGAATATATTAAGTCAATTCAATTCAATTTTTTGTTAAAATGGCGTCTGTCCATGAGGACAATTCTGCCAATGTCAAAGTTTGAGATTACATGTGATCGGTTCTTGAAAATGTTATTAAAACATAGAGTGTTATATTCTCCGAGATCAGAGGCAAGAGTGTCGGCCGCCGCTCGCGCTGACCACTCCACCGAGCTCTTCAACACCACTGAGGCACTAAAAAACGCGACAAAATAATCGACACGTGCAGCAACCAACACTCTTGTCACAGAACTCATATATTAAGTCAATCACTAGCTTTCGAGTGAGGGCTTTCAAAAATACGTATAATTGGTTAATACGAAAATAATCGTGACATATCGTGACACTCGACTTTGATTTCGAGCACTCGTAAGTCAATAATCGCCAGTATGTGTTCAAATACGATGAACTGACCGTCCGACAGTGACTGGCGGACTGTTAGTATATGTGCTGCCTTTAAGTGCAGTGCAGTTACATAATAAATTGTGACGTTCTCAATATAAAGGGACCTTATGGAGGCAGGCGGTTACGTCGTTTTTACAACTGTTACCATAGTATTCGTTACAAGAATATGTGTGGCCGACCCTGTCGCCTCATCTGCATGAAGCGGGGGCTCGGGGAGCTGAGCGCCAACTCGCCAGCCCCACGGGGGTAGACTTCGCTTCGGATCGCCGGTCGCTACGCTACCTTTTTGTTTGTGCACGCCGCGATAATAATTATTGTTAACGGTCGATTTGTTTTTATTATAATTAATTTACAGTCCACTAATATTTATTATTCATCTAGAGATCCCTCTCGCGTATATTAGGGCACTAGATGTAACATATGGACTGTAGGTATAAGAAGGTAAATAAGAAGAGCGTAAATGCCTTCCTCCATAAGGTCCCTTTATATTGAGAACGTTATTACGCAACGGGGCAAACGAAAGAAATCTGTTAAAAACTAAATTATTCCCGTAAGATTCGAAATTAAGCCGCTAACTGATTATACAACGGTTGCGAAACGCGAGGTTTTGTGCCGGCTGCAATTTTGTGACAGTCAATTCGTGATCTTATTACGTTTGTATTTCAGTCTATTTCGAAACTCAAATAAACTCATTTTATTTCTATTTATGAAAGATAACCGACTAAATTTTCGCAACAGATCTCATGAAACTCTTTGAAAACGAATGCACCTTTTTTCCGTAACGTGGCATTAAATTTCTTGTAATATTTTTGTTCCTTTGTAAGGTTGTCTGGAAGAGATCGCTATTTAGCGATAAGACCGCCTGTTGACTCACTATGTAACACTTCTCTTTCTTGTTGTATTTCTTGTTCTTGCTGTATGTGTTGTTCAATAAAGAGTTATTGTATTGTATTGTACATTTGTTCTGGTGGCCTAGCCAAATATGCCCTATGCTAAATTATCGATAGTTGAAAATCGATAATATGTATTGTTTGACACATGCGGCTCCTTCCGGAACATTATTTATGTTGAATTCTCATAATGTTGAATTCTCGAAATGTTGGATTCTTAAAATGTTGAATCTCAAAATGTTGGATTCTCATAATGTTGAATTCTCATAATGTTGAATTCTCGAAATGTTGAATTATCATAATGTTGAATTCTCGAAATGTTGGATTCTCAAAATGTTGGATTCTTAAAATGTTGAATCTCAAAATGTTGGATTCTCATAACGTTGAATTCGCATCACGTTTAAGCCGATAGTTCATAGCTTACTCGCCGGCGGTGGGGCCAGTGCCTTAATTATTTCACCATTTTCCTTTTATATTTTACACCTTAGATTGTGTTATCATATGTGTTGTTTTTAGATTTTCTACGTGTTTATTTATAAGCTTATATTTAACTTAGCATTTCGGTTTGTTAGTAAGAAAGAAAACCGTTGTCATTTAAAGAAACTTTACAAGGTTTCAACCTCTTGACCGCCATCGTCTCAGAGACAAAGTGACATTATGTATTATGTATGAGTATCACGCAGTTCAAACTTGAAAGTTACCTTTTTGACGTACGGCTGTTAAAAGGTTCACACACTATGTAGAATACAAAGAAATTAAAAACTATGTAGAAGTTAATGCATTTTAATATTCATAGATATATTTTTATTTAGGTAGTTAAGAAAACAACGTATTTTCTCTTATAAAAAAACAACACAAAATATATTTATTTTCTTCTGTATGGTACTTAATTACTTATTAGGTACTTAATTAACTTAAAATTAATTTTTAGTTTATAAAAACATTTTTTCCTTATTTATTTTTACCTAGCTTAAGCCTAGTAAATATTATATTTTGCAGAAACTTCAAAGGTGAGATTGACAGTTTGTCTAACTTATTCAATAGTTTTTTATACTTCCGGTCAAAAATAATATCCGTTCTTCTTCGATTTTTTTGGAACGGAAGAAAAAAACCTCTTTCAATTTTCCTGTCAAAATAATGTGCTTCTTTTTGTATCGTATGCCATATGAGAAATATATTAGGTGTTTTTGGAAGTCTAGACTTCAATTTGCGATGATACCCTTCACATGAATTCGTAGTTCTATGGACATCATCTGCACAGCTTAATAAATTGTGGTCCTTATTATACCAGGTATCTCTAAAATATTTCATAAACAAATGCATCTTCGTTGTATTTGGAGCTATATCTTTAATCGCTTGCCAGGTCTTTTGCATATGTATGGAAGGCAGAAGAACAAAATAAGAGCATAATCTGACAATGTTTCTTTCAGATTTATTGACGACAAACTTGTTAGTGGTTTTCTGTTTCTTTTTGATTATCTCTATTTTTTTCGCCATATCCCAAATTGCTTTGTTATAATGATGATAACACCCTGTAATTTTCACATCTTCATATATCTGTTTTACAGCATTTATTGGGGCAATTTCGTAATCACACTTGAATAGTCTCATATTCACTTTGAGTTCATTTTTAATAAGTGAAAACAGCCGGGTATAAGTCCTCTGCGTTTTGTTTGGTAAAAAGGCATATATTACTGGATAAACGTGTATGCTTTTTTTATCAGAATAAACATCAAGATGTAAAATATATAACTGATAAAAAGGTCGCGGAGTAACGTGGAAAGATCCGTCGCCGTAATATGAAATACTTTTGGCACAACGTAAAGTTTTCAACGATTTGCGGGAGCACATTATAATTATCTTTTCCTCATTTCCGTCTTCAATCACAGTACATTTTTCTCGCAACCCTTTTGGTATTCTGACGTCTTCAAGTTTCTTAAAACATAATGTATCTGAATCTAAAAACCGTTTCCTTGCTCTGTATAACGTGGGTCGAACCGACGAATATGTGGGTAAATCATACACAGGACAATCAGGATGACATTCTTTAAATTCTGTTACCATATTTTCGAAAATTTCTTGAACAGATTTCAAGTTATTACATACCTCTTTCTTAATGTTATTCAGAAGCTCTTTTATTAATAACGAATTGTCATTTATGTTACATTTATGAACTGTTTCACGTATTATTTTAGTTTTGTCCTTATTTAGTGTGACTGTTGCAGTACATACATTCCGATTAGTACATTTCCATCGTGTCGAGCCATCAAAATTAGTTTTTCCATCTTTGCTCATAGTATACTTTCCATTCAGTACTAGCATGTCCTTTTTCTTTTGGTTTTTCATAAAATGTATGACTTTATACGGATTCATGATTCTTTTATCAAGATTTAAGCAATTTATGATCAATTTGAGACGATTGACATCCGTCAATGCTATTGTGATTTTCCTTTTCATTATAAGTGGCCAGTATCAGCTAGATATGTAAGTAGTTATGCTAAGAGGTATTAAGTACCTACTCGTAAATATCAATCATATAGCTCATCGCTGGGCGATGAACTATAAATATATTTCTCTCTCTCTTTTATTTACACGCTAGCGATTATCTTTTGTTACATATGCATACAAAGTTATACAGATGTAGTGCAAAATGATTTTCCTTCGGGAAAACTCGGATCTCAATCGGAATACGATGGCACCCGAACTGTCAATCAATGATTGTATTAAATGAGTGACGTTTTCATGTCCATTAAAATGGAACTTTATTGTTTAGTGTCAAATGACAAAGTGACAAATGACAGCATACGGCACTGTATAATATAGAGATGTTACAACCACCTTCAATAACTTTGAAAATACTCAGTTTTATTGCCATTAGTAAACAAAACATTATCTTCACATTAAAACATAAAGTACAACAAAATAAAGCTTATTGGGAAATATTTACAAGAATAAAACTCAATACCTGCCTACTTAAAAACAGCATCTACTAACGGGGCTAGTATGAAAAAAAAAGTCATTAGCGTCCCTCTCGCACCTAAGTAAATAACCCGCGTGTGAGAGGGATGCAAACGACATGAAGACTTTCATACTAGGCCCGCTATGATGCTTATAGGTACAGTCACCGTCATAAATAAGTGATGATTTCTATACCTTGTCGCTTTTAATCGTTGGACAATTTCGTATTACATTTCAAACTGACGTTAAAGTGACTAGGTTCATAAATGATAACTTATTTATGCCAGTGACTGTACTTAACATTAATATTTTACCTACTGCATATTTGGGTCGATATTTTCAACATTTTCTATTTCACAATCTGAGTAACCGTCATCGATCATATCATAGTCAGATTCGTCAGTGCTTTCATTTACGTTAATTACAATCCTATCGATGTGATCATCCATCGAGTGTTCCTGTGACCGATATTCATTTTCACATTTCATGGCATGATCACAAACTTTCTTCCATTCATCCGGGCCAATCATATTTAATTTTTTCTTCAATCAATTTTTTTACTGTACCCATATTCATGTCTATGTTCCTTTTTGATACGTAACCTTTTATCTGTGACCATATATTTTCTATTGGGTTGAAGTCGGGATGGAATTTCTTGCGTGGTCTTCCCAGCTTAATATTGTTTGTGATGGCATCTTTATTTTTTCTATATTCTTCTTCCTGGTTCAAAAATTTTCTTATTGTAGGTTTACATATGCCTGTTGCGTCCGAAATTCGCTGTTGAACTTTGCCAAAATACTCTGAGTTATTGCTATTTTTGAATTTGCTATTTTCTGATAAGAAATACAGGTATATATTAAATATAATTCCTTGGACTGGATTTTTTAACCGATTTCGAGGTTTCGGCATGGTAATACAACCAATATAACCTTTTTATAAGTAAACTGTAAATATAATCAAAACTATAGCGAATATTTGAATTGCGTGTTAGCCACTCTATATATATATTCGTCTGCTGATGCGACTTACCCCTACGGCTGTAAGATGGGTACTGAAGCTAATTGAGAGAGCACGAGAATTCAACATTTTGAGATTTGAGAATCCAACATTTTGAGAATCCAACATTTTGACATTCAACATTTAGAGATTCCCTGTTGAACATTTTGAGAATCCAACATTTTGAGAATCCAACATTTTGAGATTCAACATTTAGAGATTCCCTGTTGAACATTATGAGAATCCAACATTTTGAGATTCAACATTTTAAGAATCCAACATTTCGAGAATTCAACATTATGAGAATTCAACATAATGTTCCGGAAGGATGCGGCCTTCCGGAACATTATATGCGGCTGACGGGCTAAGCCAATCTTGCCTTACGTTAAGTCTTACGTTAGAATATGGAATAGATGTATTCATTTCCCTAGCACCTGTCAAATTTTATCTAGTATGCATGCTAAGCCCGCCGACATTTATTTATTATAACCCTCTTTCTAACCTTATCGTTTGGCTAGAGTATAATCGCATCATTTCTATGACGTGCAGCATCCTTGTGTGGTCTTAGTGACTACTGCAGCATTCCTTCCACAATCCTGTCACATACACGCATAGTGATCTGTCATTATACGCGCTCACGCCCGACTCAACAGGCCTATACTGTACTAGCATAAAAAGTGCCATAACATACATTCATACACACACATAATAGAGCGTGATAATGGCCTTGGTGCATCCCTATTTTGTAAACGTTGCATTTTGATGTTTACGTAAACTCATCGAATTCCGTGACTCGCTCAATCCCGTGGTAGCAGTTCTATAATCTGCCATAAAACCCTGCTAATAGAATCTAGGAGCTGAAATACAACCTTAGACTTTTAAATAGGCTAAGGCAAATAAATAAAGGGTGTATTTTAGGTCCCAGTTCGACCTGTAAGGTTCTATGGCGGATTATACTGCTACCACGGAATTGAGCGAGTCACGGAATTCGATGAGTTATTCTTACACACATATACCTGCATGACTGCATATTAGACTTCGGCTGCGACTGCCAAATCTTGGTAAAAACAACAGCAAGAATATAGGCACATACTTTTATTGAATTTTAGAGCGTTTCTAGATTCATCGATAATCGCTAACTTCCGCACTCAGAGACGTCAATTATTTTTTAAGTTTCATTAAAGTTGCTGCGTCTTATGCTATAGCAAAGAAAGTGACAGCAGCAACTTTAATCAAACTTAAAAGTTAATCGACGTCTCTGAGTGCGGTAAAGTCGTTGCTGGGTAAATGAGGACTGTCGTTTTAGTGTAGGTACACCAGTTGGCGCCACTGTAGAGTAAGGTCCTGAAGTATGGCGTTCAAAGTTTGTTATTACGGTGAAAAATCTTTACATTTAAATAATATTTAACACCATAAATATACCTATATGTATACATTACCTAGAACAGTAAACAAACTAAGTTCTGAATTAGTTTTTCTTTCAGCACGCTTTGCACCTCTTTTTCTTTGCTCCGCTTTTAGCACTGACATTCATTGACCCGTAACTCATATTTGCCGTAATTACGAGTAATCACAGATATTGCAAAATATTCACAACATTATTCTAATTAGAAACAAACCCGCGCAGCCCACCCACAAACAGTGAACTTTGACATTACGGAGACCTCACGCTACACTAGCGCCTCTAGCGTCGAATTCACACGCGCTAAACCGTAAAACAAATATGAATAACCTAACCGAGTTAAAAACCCCCGATATCAGCGCCTAAAAACCCTCTGAGCAATGAGCAAAACCTTTAACGGGCTCCAAGCACGTACATTTTCACTGGAGGGACAAGAAGATTACAAGAATTAAAAAGTCAGATCCCCTCATCAACCAGAAAAGAGCTGATGATCTTCAAACGGCTGAACAGTTTGTCATTAAACATAGCTAAGAACACTCGGGATAAAATTATCTATGACACAAAAAAAACTAAACGGAAATCGGTTCATTTGGGAGCTACGATACCACAGACAGATACACAGATACACAGATACTCAGACAGACACGTTAAACTTATAACACCCCTCTCTTTTTGCGTCGGGGGTTAAAAAAACCAACAGCAAATACAAATTCGTTTCCCTAATACGTATGACCATTATAAGGCATGCGGCGCACACCTTACTCTTTCTGAACCTCCATCGCACCGGCGACCTCATCCTTCCTCGTAAACTAATTGTTATATAACGCACGCACACACGCGTGATGCGGAAGGCGCGCGTGTGTGCGCCCAATGTTGCAATCCCTTAAATAGGGCAGCGAGACTCTAATAGAAAGATGCAGGGCCGGCGTAGGCGTGATTACTATTTTTTCTGCGCAGTTTCCTAGTCCCGCATTGATCGCCTTTATCGCGATGGATGATGGATAAAGCATCCGTCAAAAGTGACAGAAGTTTTATCCACATTATCCACATCGTCAACCACGACCACAACGGCCTGGGTATATTTCCGGGCGTTCAACCGCCTTAGCTTCAATATATTGACGTAATCAATGACTACAGCAACTTCTAATGCTAATAGAAACTACAGCCTCGGTGCTGGCTTACATCGGAAGTTGCTGTAGTGTCATTGATTTCGTCAATATATTGAAGACACTAATGACGGCGGTTGAAACGCCCGGAAATTTACCCGCCTACCGCAGGAGTGAGACATAAATAGCGACCGCTCTCGCTAACCTTCGGGTAATATAATGGTTATCGTCCACACTGAAAGTCCATTCTAAATATTGGTGAAAGAATGTTTGAAGCAGCCAACGCGATAAATTGACACCTTACGTCAATTCATTAATGACAATATCGAATGTCATTTTTCGAATATCGTTACAGCTGCCGCACATTAGGCCACTAGTCGCGGCCACAACGTAGCCACTAGTGGCCGCCAGAAGCCGCGAAGAGTTTTTTCATACATTTTGTATAGCATCGGCGCACACCGAGCGTTCGAGTGGCCGCGTCTGAGCCACAAGCTGCGGTAGTTACTAGTCGCTACTAGTGGCCGCGTTTTGTCGCTCGCCTCGCGCGCACACTCGGCCACAGTCGCCGGCTTCTTAAATAAACAATAGCCAATAGTGGCAGCCACTAGTGGCCGCCACTCAGCTACTGGTGGCCGCGATTGGTGGCTGCGTCTAGTGGCTTAGCCGAGCCACTAGTGGTCGCGTAGAGTGGCAGCCACTAGTGGCTCAATGTGCGGCGGCCCTAGTTAACGTTTATGTATTTTGTGTAGGACCGCATGTGAGCCTCAAATATAAGTCCCTATGTCTTGTCTAGTGATATTTTAGTAACCAGTGACACTTGCGGTGCGACGCGACGCTAATAGCAAATAGTCGTCTTACTTTCTCAACCTCGTATCTGCATTTTTTCTTGCGGTTGGTAAACTGATTACATCATAAATTATAATTACTATCGACCCGCCCCGCTTCGCTTCGGTTACATAAGTTAAAATATAGCCTATAGCGACCCGCCCTCGCTTCGCTCCGGGTTCTATTACACATAAACCTTCCGTGAAGAATTGTGTAACTGATGGTGAAAACCGCATCAAAATCCGTTGCGTAGTTTTAAATATCTAAGCATACATAGGGACAGACAGCGGAGGGCGACTTCATTTTAAACTATGTACCTATTGGTGAAATGAAATTACCAAATGCAAGAAAAAATTGCAGAAACGAGGTTGAGAAAGTAAGGCGACGATTTCGTTTGTCGACATCGGCCGTTTCCGTTCAGTCTTTACAGGGTAGGTAACAACAACCACAATACTAAGGGCGGCCGCACATTGAGCCACTAGTGGCCGCCACTAAACGCGACCACTAGTGGCTCAGCTAAGCCACTAGACGCAGCCACCAATCGCGGCCACCGCCCAAGCAGCACGCAAGCTGTATAAGAGCTTATACAGCCCTTATGCAGCTAAAACTAGAGTTATAATGGCTGTATAAGTTCTTATACAGCTTGCGTGCTACTTGGGCGGTGGCTGAGTGGCGGCCACTAGTGGCTGCCACTATTGGCTATTGTTTATCTGAGAAGCCGGCGACTGTGGCCGAGTGTGCGCGCGAGGCGAGCGACAAAACGCGGCCACTAGTAGCGAGCGCGGGCAACTACCGCAGCTTGTGGCTCGGACGCGGCCACTCAAAGGCTCGGTGTGCGCCGAAGCTATACAAAATGTATGAAAAAACTCTTCCGCAGCTTGTGGCGGCCACTAGTGGCTACGTTGTGGCCGCGACTAGTGGCCTAAAGTGCGGCAGCTGTAAACGGCAACAGTCCCGACTAAAATAATAATGAAATAAAATCAATTTACAAGAAAAACTACCAATAGATACACCGGAGCACGACTGAAAAACCGTCCATTGATATCCCAATTCCCAAATACGTAGTCCTATATTGACTCCACGCGTACCCTTTGTACCTTTAGTAGGTCAACTCCTGCGCCCGATGCGGCCCTGGTATAAAACTTAAAAAGATTGTTTGCATCTTTTAGTTACAATTTTAGGTCACCAGCTGTGTGTGCGTGCACGCGTGTGCGGATGATCCAATGTCGTTGTGAGATTACGCTTGAATTTAGTTCCTCTAATGTGCCGAATTTATGACAGCGCATCTTTAGTGAAATGGCTGTGGGGATCATCGTTAGTGCGTTTCTGTGGACATGGAAAGTTAGAGCGCTTTTAGCAGTAAGAGTGCGTTTTAGGAGAGACGGCAAATTGTGACGTTCTCGATATAAAGGGACCTTATGGAGGAAGGCAGTTAAACTCTTCTTATTCTTGTAACTATACGAATACTATGGTAACAGTTCTAAAAACGGCGTAACTGCCTGCTTCCATAAGGTCCCTTTATATTGACAACGTCACAATTAGAAGAGCGCTTTTAGCAGTATAAGCTCGATAGTTGTGCGATGTAATTCAAAGCCAATGTCTGTCAGTCTTCAGCTAACGCATGCACCTTTTTAGAGAATTTTGTATTAAACCCGACGTTTATTGATTTTATTGGTAGGTACAGCAATGGTTAAAAAATATCTGACACGCTCGTGTGCCCCAACGTGGCAGATATTTTTGAGCCCAACGTTAGATAATATATTTTTCACCTCACCAGCTCGAAAAGTCCATTTTATTCGCTAGTGTGGCAAAGTACCTACTGTCGTAGGCTGTCGCGGCACTGCGCGCACACGACAGATGATGTGGCGCTCGTAGAATTGTTTTTCTAGCACCTAGTGTTTTCTTCGCTACGGTGAATAAAACAATTGTGTGTGTTTCGCTCGGCAGCAAAGTTATTTGGGTCACGATGCTTGAATCCTTCGTTACGCCTAGGATTCTAATTTTGAACCACACGCTACGCTCGTGGTTCAATTTTAAAATCCTTCGATGGCTCGGGATTCAGTATTGCGATACTGGCTTCCGCGCCAAATAACAACTTTGTGGCCTTGCTTTGATGGTGACTGCATTCGCTTATCAGAAAATCAGAATGTATTTTGGGGTAGCCGCGGTTCAAAGTCCCTCAGGGGTAGCCCTCAGGGTCTATTCTATTCGTTTTAGCTGATATATATGTAAGCCATATATTGTTGACGTTAAGGTAGCTGTTAGCCGGTTATTATTCACTTTAAGAGCTACTACAATAATATATAATAATACCTACATTTAATATGAGGGGGCAATCTCACACAAATTGATATAGTCAACTAAGCTCTAGGCTTGAACTATGGGTACTAGACAACGATAAACATACTTATATAAGTACATACTTAAATACAAAGAAAACATCTATGACTCAGGAACTAAACTCACGCTAAATGAAAATAAAACTTATTAGTTACTTAACTAATAAAAATATCAGAGGACAATCCCACACAAATTGACCTAGTCCCAAACTAAGCTCTAGGCTTGTACTATGGGTACTAGACAACGATAAACATACTTATAGAGAAATACATACTTAAATACAAAGAAAACATCCAGACTCAGGAACAAATACTCATACTCATCACATATATATTTTCCCCTACCGAGATTCGAACCCAGGACCTCTAGCTTCGTAGGCAGGGTCACTACCAACTAGACTAACCGCGTCGTCAAAGCGAAACTAATAGAAAGCAATACTGTTCTTCTACTAATTCCCAACTTATAACTTGGTGGTCAGTCACCTTAAAATATGCATCAACAAATAGGTGGCAGACTGCATGCAATTAGCATGCATTATTGTGGTAAATAGAAATTAGTTGGTCAATCGGTAGCACAGTGACCTCCAACCTCCATTGTGACGGACCTTGGGACTCCAACACCTACTAATTCAGGTAAAATTGGTTCAAACTACGTAGGATTTTGATTGCTGAGTCACTTTAGAACTCTGTCGCCCGCGGCTGATGATTAATTTAATAGGCTATTTTGACTGCTGTCAAATCAGCAACTTTTATTGAAACTTTTATGAAGTTAGTACGAAAATACTGGCATGTGACGTCACAATTTTCAGTGTTCTAACTGCTTCTTTTATTTAGTTTTTGTTGAATAAAAAATCGTCTAAAATGATTTATTTTGACATTAGTCAAGTACCTACTCTGCCGTCCTAACCTAAAAGGCGATATCTCAAATTCAATAGCCAAAGCAGATTCAGTCCTCTCCTGCTAGTAATGAGGTAGCAATTGCTACAGCAGTTGTGACCGAGATATCGCATTTTAGCTTAGCAGGGCAGTACTGTACTGTACTTGCGAAGTATTTTTTTTTTTGTATAGGATTTACAATAACAATTATTGTAAACTATATGCAAAATATTATTTTCCGTGATAAAATTACATCTAGTTTCACCCTTATTCGTTTGTGCACTTTAACGCTGGACACCCTGTATAGTATACCACCCTGCATAGGAACGAGTTTTCATGTCAGGAGGCCTATGTGAAAGTTAATATCTAACTAGGTAGCTAGTTGACATCTTCAGAATTGGTTGGCATTGGAGTAACAGTTTGTTGAAGATTTTTATCTTGACAAAAAATACTGGAAAAAATGAGGGCGTTGCTCGGAGTGAAATTGCTAATATGATCCAATTGTAACCAAATAATGCTAATGTGGTGGTTGCCACATGAGAATATGTAATTCCACCTGTACCTACGTCACGTTTTTTGTTGTGTTGTCTTGCTAATCTTGGCATTTACAGTTACTTATTAGTATTTATAGGTTATCTTTTAATCCAGGTTCACCTTGTACTTTAATATTACCTCAGGAAAGTACAAAGTTCTCTCACACATGATATGACTATTATAGCTCTATTCCTTTTGGAACTTGGCAGATTATATTATCAGTCCGTAATACGGTTTCAGTGCGCATAAATGCCTTTCTTGTTCGCAGGCCCAAAGCGCGTAGGTCTGCCTGACATACTTTCGTCGACTCTTTATTTATCTTATCACTTAGCTCTTTTGGCAACTTGGCTTTGTTCGTTTCGATTTTAGCAGCAATTATTTCGAGTATACATGACTAAGTTTGGTTTTAGTTAAAAATCTGTATGCTTTTTTAAATCGACAAAACGCCTTATAAATAATAAATAATTTGGAGCACCTATTGCAATGAACGCAGCTGGTAATCGCCATTTTGTCTTAAAATATTTTAATAGCTTTGGAACATAACCTAGAAACTAACAAGCAAATTTTAGAATAATTTACATTTTTATTAACGGCGATGCTCATCTTTGTAATGAGATTCAAAGTTACAAAACAGCCAAGTTATGCACTATCCGACACCGGAGTTACCAGGGCAACATAGGAGGTAGCGGATGATAGAGCTACTCGCGCAAAGCTTGAGTCGCGACTCCGGTCGCGAAAGTGAGAGTGGGCCGGTTGCGTAACGCCGCGCGCCTCGTGCGCCCTGGTACATACCGGGCCTGTGCCTAGATTTGATTTCGATTTCCTTCTTCGGACTTGATAGAACTTGTTTTCATAATTTATGTCACGGATTATTTATACATCATCTGTTTTTATTTACTTCCGCTGAACCTACGTAGTTCCTATAAAATTTCATGCTATTCGGCCTAAGATGAAAGTTAACTTGCAGGATTTGGAACTCAAGGAACTCTTGACGTGATCGAGAATCGTGCTATATTGTCAGATCACTAAACTAAGTCATCATAAAATGTGTACTCCTAATATAACTTTGCTGTCTCTTATAATAATTTCACACGAAAAACCCGCGTCGTAGCATTCTATAACTCGTCTACTATAGGGAAAACTACACAAAAAAATCATTGCGTAAACCCTCAATGCCAGCCGGTCAGCTACTGGAAATGACCGACTCGACCTGAGTCATGAAGAATCATTGATAATAGGATGTAAAGAAAGTAGGACATCCTTGTGAATGACGTGACTTGAGTCAGTTTAAAACATCTATGGTTCAGCCAAAATACCCACGCGGATCTGAGCCCGTCTAATTTTAGCAACAACGGTATATTCACGGATGCATCCGAAAGAGGATGCGGAGCCTTTCACCTATTAAAGATTCAATAACTTTTTCGAGTTCCAAAAAGTCTGGCAAATACTTTAGTCTCTAATAGCTTTTTGTATATTTTATTTACCTTTAATACGTGATTAATAATTATAGATATTTTTGATTGGAACAAACACGAAGATGCTTTTTACTCTACCTCATTGTCGTGACCCGTAAACTCGTGAGATCTGTGTATTGTGAATATTGTGATACACTTAGATGAAGAAACGCCAGCACAAATTGAGACTAACAGGTAAATCAGTCAATAACAATTAGGTTATAGTCATAGGAATCCTAATCCCAAGTTATGTTACAAAAATCACAGTTAAATAATTGTCATTCAAAGTTCAATATTGTTAACATGGGGACAAAACTAAGCATTATGATATATTTATCACCGTGTTAGCCGAAATACGTCCACTGCTAACCGTACGAATAGGTCTACTAAAGGCCACCACAACAAAGAGTGAAGTTTCAGACATTCAGTGATATCTAAATAATTAGAGATGGCAGGCTTGGAACCTTGATTCCTAATTCTAATATACAAATATACAATATATTCTAATGACAAATATTTTAGTGAGGAATAATGTATATTTTAATGAATGCCCTCTTTGTAAATTATACAAGCTTTTGATCTCATCTTATTGTGACGGTTAGGCACTTGTCCCACCGCCGGCGAGTGAGCTGAATGAGTTATAAAGAAAAATAAATTACTTTTGCTTTACATGTGAGGTGGCCGATGAAAAAAAAAAATTTTAACATTTTATTTTATAACTTTGTTGGCGTAATTTTAATGTATAACTATGCCAAATTCAGCTTTGGGACAAACGGACGGACGGAGGGACAGACAGACGGACATGGCGAAACTATAAGGGGTACTTGTTGCCTGCGGAACCTTAAAAAAAGGGATATTTTGAAGAGGAAAAAATAAGAATTTGGGTGTAAAATAGATATTAATTATTTCAGAAGAGAATACACTGAGTTCAAACTGTTCTACGAGTTGCCAAATGATCACCTATTCACTTATTTTACTTATAACACCCCTCTTTTTTCGTCGGGAACTCGTGGTGCGTCGCGCGTCGTGCGCAGGAATATGTCTCGGCCGCCTCGAGCGAGTGGGCGAGTACTCGAACACTCGCTCATAGCCCAGCGACTAAACTATCGGAATGACCCACTCGCTGCCCGCTGCTCGCCAACTCGTTTCTAGTTTCTAGCTCTACTCGCTACTCGCTCATCGCCGGCGGTGGGACAAGTGCCTTAGATTGCATATGGATTTTGCTAATTTGCATCATGTTCATCGTAGGGACCACGGATATTACTTAGGTATCTCAAATAACACAAATTAACCCTAAATGTGCAAGATTTCTCATGTTTTTCCTTCCGCAAGAGCACCACCTTACCACAGCCATCACGCGAAATACCTCCCAGAACGGAGGCATCTCCTTTAGACCGTTGTTTAGGGTCTCGTACCAAAATGGTAAAAAAGGAACCCTTATGGTGAGACTTACATACAACATACGACCTATAAAACCTTGATCCAGGGGTCCCTAGGAGTACTCCTTGTGGGACTCGCCCACCAAGAAGCCGGGATACCCACTAGGAACCCAGCGATTCTCCCTCCACGCCGCTGTTAGCTAGGGCTGCAGGTTCTGCTTGCATTCGGTTACAACCATCTCCTGAAGACCTAGGCTAACCTTAAGGGAAACAAAACCTGACCTGAGAAGGGTTAAAGCCACCCTTCCCCTAAGCCTCGCAGACTGCAGACTATTTAGTCGGCTGATTGTGTATTGTCTCCACAAACTTTGTAAAAATGGATAAGGACCAGCGTATAATCGCGCCGTAGAAATTCGGGAGTGAGGGTAATTGAAATCCTGGATCCTCCCCTCGGGTGGACCTGCTGCTCCGCGTCACGGGAGGGTGGAAGGGGCTGGCAGGGTCAGCCGCAGTGGGTTAGCGGCGCGGTTGCGTCACAACCACTTTCTGCTGTCGCTAGCCCACTTACCCAGTCACTGCGACGAGCGCTTGGCGAGCATTGGTCGCTGGTATGTTAGAGCTAAGTCAAGAAATTAAATGTGTGTGTTTTGGTACCAATCTTATCCAACAATAATAAAATAATAATGATCCAGAATATATACGTCCCACTGCTGGGCACAGGCCTCCACTCACAAAGAGAGGGTTTGGGCTTTCCCACTCGGGCCCAGTGCGCATGGGGAACTTCGCACACACCGTCAATTTGCTTTGCAGGTGTGTGCAGGTTTCTTCACGTTGTTTTCCTTCACCGAAAAGCTCATGGTAAATTTACAAATTATATTTCGCACATAAATTCCAAAAAACTTAGAGATGCGAGCCGGGTTCGAACCCACGACCCTCAGATTAAGAGTCGGCAGATCAAACCATTAGGCTACCATGGCTTCATACGTCATCATACGATGATAAATGTTAATCGACTGTTAGTTCATAAATTTTGACAGCTGTTAACACTCTATTCTGTTATGTGGTTGGTGAAATCCGATAGTACCACAGTGAAAATGTTAAGCACTCTAGTGCCTGGTCATAGCAAACTTCGATCTGATCTAAGGTGACAAACACGTTTGAGCCAATGACATTTACAATGGCAAGGTTGCGAGCATGCTCAATTATTTAACTTGCTATGTATGTGTTTGTATCAAGTCAATTTTAAACTAGTTCCCGTTAATTGAATGGGCTGAAATTTGAAATACGTTTGTAAACTCGATGACAATGAAATGTTATGGTGTCATTGAGCTCTGATGATTTAGACGGAAGGTGGTCATAGGAACTCCTAAACTACACATGATAAACCCGTAGAGTTTGGGCTCGTTGGATTTGTCGTGATAAGCAGATGATGACTGTGCAAAAAACTATAGTGGGCAACAAAAGCTTGTCCCAAAAATTACATTTTTAGGTTAGGTTATTACTAAAAGCGTCCATTACGTTTTTGGATGCTTGAATACTTTGATCGCAGTGGCCAATTTGCGCGATGGTGACTATGCGCCCGCGCCGATTGCGTCACTCGCCGCTCACCGCACCCCCCACCAGCGTGGGGGGGCGCTACCAGGGCGGCAGCATAGCGGGGAGCTCTAGGGAACTAGCAGACTGCGGTGACTATCCTCACGTTATAACTTATAACTTACGACTAGCAGCTATTTACATTATGGTCTATCCCTTTAATAACCATAACCACCTAGATGCTTAGGGCAGATTTATCCATCACCAGATAACAGTATCAGACAGATAAATGTAAGGATAGTCTATAATAAGATATTTAATTGAAAAAAAAGGCTGTTGATTTCCTTGCGGCGCTTCTTCTCAGCAGGAGTCTCTTCTTGGGAAGCGCTGGTAGACTCAGACACATGTATAAAAGCCTACAGGGCAACTTTCAGAATAAAAAATTTATTCATTTTAATTTTAATTTTCATAAGCCGTATCCTCTTCTTTCATACGGCACAGAAAGGGTGAGAGCTAACTTTAACTGACAGATATTTTTATCTGTATGGATAAATCAGGCCTTTGTAAATTCTTCATAAAGGCCATTACAATATGATGTCTAATTTGATTTGTTTCACTGATCGAAATGACGAATTGATGTATGACAATATCGTTAATGACTCACTTAATCGAAGACGACAGCGATATTAAGTGTGTATAATATTTAAAACAAGCCTGCCAAAACGCAACATTACTTATACTTTGGTAGAGTTTAGGAGAGATACTGAATCTCAATTCGTCACACATTGATCCATAATTATCTACGTAATGTAAAAAGTTATTGTTGTTAATTTTAGTCCTTAACTACGCTAGTACTATTATTTATTCTGTGCCTTAACTATATGTACACTTTTTTTTAAAAGTCCATTAACGGTGCTAAGAAAACAGCACTGACAAAATAAACATTTCTTTAGTTAGATCGGTCTGTCTAAATGTACATACTTTATAATATCGATATCAGGTCGCATTGTGTACTTATTTAGGGCTAAGTTCATCTTTGTACTTAAATTTTACGATGTCATTGTATTTTACTTATAATTTTTGTGCAATAAAGAGTACATACATACATAAATATGTTAATGAATGTGAATTTGTTATATGTAAACAAAAGCAATAAATAAAGACACGTGAAATGACCCAGTAGCGGTTGACGACTCGCGCAATTCGAAACCACTTCGCTTGGTGGAATTTTATAATACCGTTCAACAAACGTTCAAAGAGTATGGCTTAGTGGATAAAGGAGTCAACTTGTGACCTTTAGGGAGTGAATTTGATGAATTACAATATGAAACTAAGCCCTATGCGAACGCGAAACCACTTGTAGGGTGGCTTTTCTCTATCACATTTAGGTTACGTTCACCTCAGTTCCTACTGACCATCGGATGGGCTGACACGCCCGGATTTATAGGTGCTAGGGAAATGAATACATCTATTCCATGTTCAAACGTAAGCCTTAACGCTTCAAAGGTTTAAAATAAGTGTCTCGTCCTGATTACTTTTTGTTACTAAGCGACTATTGCGATTTTCACATTTTTATAGCGATTTTATCAAGATGCGACACTTTTATTTGAAACCTTAAGCGTTAAGTCTTACGTTAGTTATGTAGGTAATAGATGGATTCATTTGCCCAGCACCTGCCAAATTTCATCTCGTGCTTGCTTATTAAATAGATTAAACGAGAATTACTCATAGAGGGGGCCCCCCAATTGTGGAGGCCCCGGGGCTGTAGCCCCGGTTGCCACCCCCCCTCCCCTAAATCCGGCTCTGGTGCTCGCTCACCTTATTTGTGCCATGATAACAACAAATTTCCAGCGCAAATTTAGAAATGGCGACCGTCTTTTGTTTTTCCTCAGTTTTCCTTATAAATTGATATGCATTTAGTGTCGTCTCCGCGAGTGACGTCCCTTCGACGCCTGCGACGTTACGGGTAAACAAGCGCATGCGCATGGCACGATGATTTAGGGCAAAGAGATGCGAATACGATAACAATAATCGCAATGCTTGGGAGTTTTGTTGGTTTTCCTCCCAGTCCAACTGTTTATCTATTATTTCTTTGCGCTTGCGTCTTTCACGCTGCCCGTGTTCTATCACTGCGGTCCATTATCATCATATCAGCCGAAAGACGTCCCCTGCATAGGCCTTCCCCAAAAAACTCCACGACGGTCGGATTGGTGCTACTCATTGACAACGCGGTTAGCCTAGTTGGTAGTGACCCTGCCTACGAAGCTAGCGGTCTCGGGTTCGAATCCCGGTATGGGCAAATATTTGTGTGATGAGCGCGAGTATTTGTTCCTGAGTCATGGATGTTTTCTATGTATTTAAGTATGTATTTATCTATATATGTATGTTTATCGTTGTCTAGTACCCATAGTACAAGCTTGGAGCTTAGTTTGGGACTAGGGCAATTTGTGTGAGATTGTCCCTGAACTTACTTATACATTCCACGATCCTCACCAGCTCGTCCACCTTGTGAAAGGCCAACGGCATCGCCGCACCGTCCATTCGTCTTGCAGGTAATATACCCAGATCGGCAAAGACAACACCTGTCAAATCTTCAGTTTTTAACTATCTGATGTAATTAAACGATATGAAGCGAGAACGATAGCTCACGTCTCGCTCGTGCCGCGGCCGCCCTCGCCATCACGATCGGCGCTATCATGTCCGTGATGATAGCGCATCGGTGATAGCCAACCACGTAAGGTCGTGATGACATCTCATTACATGTCGCGGATCACATGTTTCGAGGCGGGGGTGTGTTTTTAAATTGAAAAAAATCTTTGTCCTCTTGTCAAACAAAACGATAACATTAGTAAATTATTAAATTAAATATATTATTAAATTACAAATAAGCTAAAAATTCAAACTAAAATAAAATTATACTAAAACTAAACTAAGTAAGAGCTATAAAAGAAAGGGCCCCCGTGGTAACGTATACAATACAATACAATAACTCTTTATTGAACACCACATACAGCAAGAACAAGAAATAAAACAACAAGAAAAAGAAGTGTTACATAGTGAGTCAACAGGCGGTCTTATCGCTAAATAGCGATCTCTTCCAGACAACCTTAACGTACCACAGATGCTGGCAGCATTTCCTCGTTGTCTAGACAATGCTTATAGTTGCCCCAGGAAGCTGCCAGCACTGTAGTCTCCGGTGGTTTCTATGGGTAATCCTTTTAGAAAGTTATAATAGATACATAGACGACGCGGTTAGCCTAGTTCGTTGACTGACTACGAAGCTAGCGGTCCCGGGTTCTAATCTCGGTTTGTGCAAATTTACCAGTTAATGTTATTCAAACTTGACGACAAAAATTAAACAAAAAAAATACTACAATGATATTTAAATAAATTATTTTACAATATTTTTTTATTAAAAGGTACAGATCTACTACTATTAGTTAATTTATTTCTAAACCTAGGAAAATACTCTATTAAAGTCCGTGACCGTACTTTAAGAGGACTGAGGCTGAAAACGTCCATACAAAATGTCCATACAAAACGTCCATACAAAATGTCCATACAAAATATCCATACAAAATTTCCGTACAAA
Organism: Tortrix viridana; assembly: GCA_963241965.1. Lineage (NCBI taxonomy): Eukaryota > Metazoa > Arthropoda > Insecta > Lepidoptera > Tortricidae > Tortrix > Tortrix viridana. Next base: position 8,207,636 of record OY725193.1, on the reverse strand, counting down.
ATGCGGTAACGTTTCCTTCCCCTTTAAACCTAGGCTGATTTTTACGATTTTGGAAAATGTTGTAAGTAGATATTTTAGAAAAACTTCGCTCTGTACGCTTTCCTTTCCATAAATATATTTCTTGCTAAGGAACAATAAAAACAGGGAAGCGTACTAACCATAGATTTTCATAATAAGTACAATATATTAAAAAATCGTGAAAATCGGACTTGATTTTTTATGGAATTAAATTTATATGGAAAAATTTTGACAGCTACGTGACTTCAGCGTGTCGCCTTACCAATCCACTTAATAAATTTTCTCCCCTGTAATAATTTCATTACTGACATAAAATAATGATCTTTGTACATGAAGCCCCGAAATTATTCTAAAATTAAGATCAATTAGCAGATGATTCAGTTTTATTAATAAACCCTTAATTGTGCGAACTGCATTCTTTAATTACGTGACTCGCATCGTAAACAACGCTCATTCAACCCGCGCGTAAACAACTCTGTGTGAGTTTCATTCCGTGTGAGGTTCATTGACAAAATTCAAACATGTACCAACATAATGAAAAAAATACTTGTAGCAATACAATAAAACGGGTCTCTCCCGTTTGGCCAAAATATGTTTGGTCAAATGTATCATTTCCCTTTTCATTTGCCAAAAAGGTATTTCCCGCCGCAAAAATAGCATTTTACGGCGCTCACGTCTCTAACCTAACCTAGCCTAACTAAATAGCTTTTTTGGTATCCTGAAAATAAAACAAAAGTAATACAAGTAGCTTTTTGGGAAATTATACATTCGGCCAAACATATTTTGGCCACACGGAGAAAAAAATATTCTACAATATTACCAGATTTTATTGTAGTTATGATTCTGGTGTAGGAAAACAGATTTCAGCTATTGTTAACAGATTTTATTTTAATGACAACCAGTCATATTTTTGTTAATACTAAAATATTCTAGTACACGAAAACTTTGATATTGGCGTGGTTACTATCTAATAGTTACAGAGTAAAATATGCATTTAGCGTCCAACAGGTTTTGTATACTACACAAAATTTGTTTCCTACGATACTAGGTAAATGGTAATAGATACTAGAAATTATGTTGTACAGAAGTAGAATTTTATATTAATGTGTAAAAATGTGTGTATAGTTGTCACATATAATACAATATTCTGTTACACGAAACTAGATTTTTTTCTCCGTGCAAACAAGAGGCTCCCTATTAAAACTATATATATCTATAATAAAAATGAAAAGTAAGCTTCGAAAACCCGACTGCCTATTTTGATATCTGTAAAGAGAAAAAAAATATTCGTGACAAACAAACTTAATTAACACGGAATAGAATTTTGGACACGAATGCATAATTTGTCACGAAATAGCCACTACTAAGCGTGATGCTGGCAGAGCCAGCGCTGGTCTTCCGTTGTGACCATTTGGTGAACACACGGCCATTAGATGAAAAATACTTTAAAAAATTCTATTTGTTTTTTTTTTATTATTAAAGTACCCAGTAACTCTCGCAACGCTAAGCCAAATCTAACGACATCTTGCTTGTTGAAATTGGGCCATCCGTTTAGCCTATACGGGGAAACAAAGAACGATAATTACATACATACTCGTACTTAAATATATACATACATACAGCTCAAAACCATTACCCTCTTCCTTGGGCAATCGGTTAAAAGGGTCAAAGTGCAAGCCTTAAGACCCCACTGTCACTGTTATGACAACTTCGCGTTAATATTCATAGTAATACCGATGGTGAATATATATTTGGTAGGTTTTGTCCATTATTCCGTCCGTAGAAAACCGCGTTTATCGTGTATCCCTCGGGAACTGTCAATTTTTCCGGAATAAAAGGTACCCTATGTGATAATCCAGGTAATAAACTATCTGTGTGCCAAATTTCATCCAAATCGGTTTAGCTGTTTCTGAGATTAGCACGCACAAACGCACAGACAAACCCTGCTTTCATTGTGACATTTGAATCTGACAGAAAGTGACAAAGCATACTTTTACTAAAATAGGTTTGTTGTGCGTTTATGAATAAGGGGGTTGGTATGGGATTAAAATTCGGTTACACCGGTATCAATGCAATATTATGGTGTTTAGGATCTGATCTGGTGATGGAATTGGAAGGTGAAAGGATCTGAGTGAGAACTCGTTATATTAAATTGGTTATTATGAGTAGAAGATATTTTTATAATATTATTAGATTTCCCCGCGACTCCATCTGCGTAGTAGTCATTTTTCAATTATCCCTCGGGAACTATCAAAATTTCCGGGATAAAAAGTATATTTTGTGTTAATCCAGGTAATAAATAAACTTGTGCCAAATTTCATAAAAATTGGTCGAGCCGTTCTTGAGTTATTTAAACCCGACTTTGTTTTACTTATATATTTAAATAAAATACACTGTAATTACGAGATTATTACGAAATTCAAATAAACGACGATCGTTAAAAATAATAACACCAAAATAAACTCCCGAAAAGTAATCCGCAACAAAAGCGTCCGCAGGCGCAGAAACCGGCAACAAAGCTCACCCTGAAACAATCGCGCGAAGCCCCGTAATCTTACTTTTACTGTTCAGCTTCCTTCCGGCGCGCGGCCGGCGCCCGCGCCGCCAGTCCGCGCCTCGCCGCCGCCGCGACCGCACGCGTCCTCGAACAGCTAAGTACCTAGTTAGTCCCTCGCGAGTGCCAGCGCTTTCGGATGCTTCCCCGTGCGAGTGCCAAGTGACAACGTCTCAGTGCTTTGTTGTGGAGGCTCGGGCCGCCGCCTCGGGGCCCTGCGGCCCGGGCGGGATGGATTCCCCTCAGATGTACGACGCGGCCGGCGCACCGCCGCCGCCGCCCCAGCCCGACCTGAAGAAAGTCGCTGATGACAAGCGCGCCCCGTTCCCGCCGCCGGACCTCGATGAGCTCAACGGCCAGGAGATCAGCCTGGACCTGCAGCACCTCATCGAGGACCAGTTCCGGGGCGAGGAAACGATGGCGCTGTTCCAGGAAATCCTCCCGGGCGGACGTTCTCCGCAGCAGAGGCATTTCACCAGGACTACGTTGGCTTATATGCCGCAGCCTGTGCACTCTGGGGCGTCGTATGCGCCTGTCCAAGCGAGTGCGGCGCACGAACAGCCACAGGTCAAAGAGGAGCCACAGGAGCCGCATGATTTCAGAAGAAGTGTAAGCTGCGCTCAGTATACAGGCCAGTACAATCCCCAACCTCCTGTCGGTGTCAGCGGGCCCTACGGAGGAGGTTTCACAGCGTTGCCTCCTCTAGGAGCGCCTCTCCTTCCTCCCCTCCTCAAACACAAACAGACTCCTTCTAGACGCTCCTCCGGTAAAGGCGCCGATAAAGGCACAGACGAATACAGAAGAAGACGCGAACGCAACAATATCGCTGTTAGGAAATCACGTGAAAAAGCCAAAGTGCGTTCCAGAGAAGTGGAGGAAAAAGTGAAGACGCTTCTAAGGGAGAAAGATGCTTTGTTAAAACGGCTTGAGGCTGTTTCTGGGGAATTGAGTCTTCACAAGCAGATGTACGTGCACCTGATCAACTTGAACCATCCGGAGATCACGGAGTTGTGTCGCTCGATGCTGCAGCTCGGCGCCCCGCATTCTCAGGACCACTCGCTCTGACCATAGGTGAGTGTGCGTTCTACATACTTGTGTGAGTTATGTGGTTGTGTGCAACGAGCGTGGAAAGTCGTAAACTGTAGTGAATAGAAAAAGGGTTATTTTGTTACGCAATATATTTATTGCGCTCGAATGTGCGGTTTTGTCGTAAGAAAATGTTGTTTTGCTGCTTGGATCATAATTAAAAGGTCCAAATTAAAGAATTTAATGACACCTGATGAGGTCAGTTTTTTCGGGAATTGTCGTCAGTTCAATCATTAAGTCGGTGTTATTAGGCAGTGGTAATGGAAACATTACGGTAATGACGAGCTTTCTTTTTAGTCATCGCAGTCACGTGTGGGATTGCGATGGCGAGAAAATAGTTATTCAATAATTATGAATCAAAGCACGTGGTTTTCCATAACAAAATCACGTGCACGTAATACAAAATAAAACATTCATACTGGGGCTTGCGATTACATTAAAAACTTTCAGTCTTAAGGTAGTTTGCTAAATCCTTCTTATAATCTAAAGTCACATTTAAAATGCTACATAATTGCCCAAACCTGCCAACGTGATTCGAAGCACGTTTTAAATTTCTACCCGTTGCCAAACATACACCTTGTTGAAAAGGCACAGAGTTCAAAGTTGAGCGAAGCCGTAGAGAGGATTATGGTAACCAAATGTACTGTCACTTTCTAAATACAAAAATGGTAGGACGAGATGTGATTCGGGTTTCAAATAGTCATTATGTACATGTTTTGGAAGAAAACGTGACAAACACATAATGTTTCTTCAAAAAAGGAAAAATAAAGAAATTTAGGTCAACGGAGAATCATAAACTGCTACTATAGTTTTGAATTGCTAAAATTTATGAACTGTATCTTAATAATGTAAAAAAAATTAAAAAGGCGGAAAATATACTACATAGGTGGGCATAATAGTGAGATAATCACCAATAGCCTACTATCCTGGTAACAAAACAGCACAACTAAAGTTTATAGAACTTCTCGATCAAACTTGGTACTGTTGATAAAATAACCGCGATTGCAATGGACAAAATGTAAAGATTGGACGTATAGGATACTAACAAGTTCTTACTATCCAATATTCAACATTTTCCCAAAAAAATTGATATTGCTACTCTCTAACCTACTCTGGCTACAGTAAGGAAAATGAAACGTGAAAATATAGGAAACGATGTCAAATGACTAGGAGTACCTAATTCATGTGGAAAAATCCCATAGATAGATTATTAACAAAAAGCTGAAATGACCAATGTGATCATTAATGGATTGAAAGATCTAAACGCCAACAAACCCAAATTAAATCTCAATTCGCAATGAGGTCAATTAGAGCACTTCCGGCAAGTTTGCATACAAGTGAAATGCTTCCCAACCGCCTATTATCACCACCAGTTTCACCCGCAAAAAGGCACTTCTGCAATTTAGTTGCCCATGTAAATTTAACTTTGCCGTTTTCGTTATAAGGATGCGATTACAAATCAACAGCTCTGGCACATATATCGTTTTTGTATGAAGGGATCTATTTTTAGCTACTACATCGTGCACAATGTTTTATATCAATTAACCTTTTTGCAATCGCTAATTAGTCACTTTCTAATATAAATTGTTATAAATTGGTTATGCATTTTGATATGACGTTTAAATTGTTGAAATAAATGACTTTACATCTAGCGCCCTTAAATTCAAATTTGGCAAATGTATTATTTATTTATTTATTATTTGCAAATGTTCAAACATATATTTATCCCCTTCTTCTTAGGCTAAATGATAATGCATTATTATGCGAAACAAATTCATGTTTGTATTTTATCGCCTCATACCTTTACTGCCTATTTGTTTTAATTCTGATCAAATATTAGACTTCTGTTTCCATCTATTTCAGTACTTATATTATTACCAATTTCATTCCCTACTTTAACTTCATCTTCAAAACGGTGTTTTACATTATTATTAATTTCACCTACTTTTCGATCAGTTTCACAATCTTTATCTCTCTCCAGACCTATCACAACAAATTTCGGTCCATGCAATATTCAACGATCATTCGAAACTCGGCCATTGCGTACGCTCGCACTCTTTCGCGCCGCTGTATTCAAATTCATTTGTGCAAAACCGCTTGCAACTTTCATTTTCACTATTCACTAGTCCTCCTCCATCAACCTTAACGCTTCAGCTTTAGGTAGCATTTCGTTTGCGGTTGCCGAAATTTTCGCTCGCGACCCACTTTTGTTTGTGCCGGCTGTTTGACTTGTAGGCTTTAATTTTGACTACCTATTTTGTGAGTTTTAACAATGGTTTGGAAAACAGTTTGTCGAATGTCAAAGTTCCCAAAAATGACATGTCGTTACTAAGCTGCTTTGGAGAAATTTGATTTAGGATTCTGCAGCAAAACGTAATAAACGAAGAGAATAATAATATTTCTAAAAACGTTACAGGGTTTGAGAACAATGGGTTCTTTCGAGCATTTATATGCTCGCTTGCGCTTATGCGGAAGCTAGGTAACTGTACCAACCCAAGGGTCATTTAAAGTCGTTGCAATGATTTAAATGATTAATGTCCCTAAGATTTTTAAAATATTGTTTCAAAATTCCCATGAACTTCAATTGCACGTGAAATCACTGTTCTTTTCAAATAAAGTTTATATTGATAGGAAAATAAGTAAATATTTCTTAAAAAAATATATTTAGATGCAGGGAAAAACTTAGTCACATTCCAAAGAAAAGATCTAAAATACATTTCCTAAACCTGATGCTTTCAATATCATGGCCACTTTGCGCACCTATGCTTCCAATATTGGACACGTCACTTTCCCAATTTTCGTCATTTTGAATAAAAATTATTCATATTTTATAAGCCACATATTTCCAGAATTTATGATTATAATCCGCATGATACTGCCAAACATTATCACAACAATATAATAAATACGAGCTGAATTCATGAATGGGCTAAATTCACACTCGAATGCAAATCTAACGATTAGCATAATTCAAGCAAGGACAAATAAATACTACACCCACAATCATGAATCAGCTAAGATTAGATCCATCACCAGTATAGGAAAGCCTTTAAAATACATCGAACCGTAAACGATGAAGTGTCACAAGATAATGGTTATCAGCTCAAATTAACGATCAGCCAAAAAACATAGAGCTTTGTAACTTATAAAGTTACGTGTAGATTAGAGGTCTAAGTATACTGGGATATGACGACCAGGATAAATTGGTCCCAAAACTGTTTAAATCAGCATGTCATCCGCGTGTCTAAATATGCGGGTGGTTTAAAAGAGCCCGTACCTACGCCTCCACAAACTTTCACTTTTTCGTTTATATATGCCTTTTGTGTTTTGGACGGGTTTATGCGCTATGTGTTTTGGGTATTAATAGTCTTTGTTATGTTCACCGTCAGAGAAAAGCGGGGTTCACGTAAAATTTTAGAAATTTTAAAAGTAGGTACTTTTGGTTGATGTTAATTGTAAAATAGGTACGTAACAGAAACTTTGAAAAGATTGCTACAACCCTACGTTTAACGTCGAAGTAATTATCATATGTTACTACGGGATTAAGTCCTGTTTTAGATAAATAACAATACACTTCCTAACCTCTCTTTAAGAATAATTAATGCGTGTTTGCGTTTGAAGCACTTTAGTAAATTAACTAAGCTTCGGTCCAATTTCCCACGAGATTTTAAAGGCGCTTAGAGACTAGTGTTGTTTAAATACTTACTATAACCTGTCTTCTCATTTTACAACTCCTACATTTGATTTTTTAATGTAAGCGTTAATATCATTAGTAATTATTTCCCTTCTCCTTTTTTATCAAAGCTTAATAACAATTATATTAAAACAATTGCGCGTGCAGCACCGTACACGTGATAAAAGTGAAACTTCTTAAACACTTCCTTCCGGCGTCAGAATATATCTATTGCTCTCTTCATCTAAATAATATCAGCGGACAATCTCACACAAATTGATCCAGTCCCAGCTCTAGCCTTGTACTATGGGTATACACGATAAACATACTTATATAGATAGAATAAATACATAGAAAACATCCATGACTCAGGAACAAATACTCGCGCTCATCACCCCTGGCATTCGACCCCTAGCTAGCTTCTAGGCAGGACTACTAACTAGGCTAACCGCGTCGTAGATATAATTTGTGGATCCTATTTTCTAAGATTCGAAAGCCACAAAGCACTGCACAAAGACGATTTATATTACATCATCGTAAACGCACTGCACGCGCATTCATCTCGTAAAGTGTGTAATCGATGTTGTTAAGCGAAGCTAGCGGCGTCTGGCGGCGCGCGAGTGGCGCATTCTGGCGCAGCAAATGTGTGTCGTCTTATGTCACACGCTCGTTGCATTTCCGATGCGATCATTATTATGACTTTCGAATCGTTATGTGATATTTTTTTATTAAACGATAGCAAACAAAAGAAAGAAAGATAGCGATATGAAAGATTTTATTCTATTTATTCGGAAAAGATGCGCCTCTAGCTCCGACTGTCATTTAAGAATTAAAGCTATAAAAAAAGTTTTGTTTTTACAGTTTTGAACTACATAGTACAAACCAAAAGCCGCAAATACACCTGCAAAAATTTCTGCGAGAAATGTCCCGACAGTGCGTGCTGTCCGACAGTAACTTGCAAGAAACTTGCAAGTGTAAACTACCACTAGGCACTGTCGGACAACGCTGTCAGATATTTCTCGGAGCAATTTCTTGCAAGTGTATTAGCCTAAGGCTTTGCAAAATAAATTTTCATCGGTATTCAAGTATTTTTTGTCAGTATAATGCATAAGTACACTTTTTAACTTTTAATTTTCCTTTTTTTATCAGTATAGTCACTGCATTTATCACAGATAAAGATTTTTAGTATATTTCCCATTTTTGGCAGTATACTGCATAAGCACACTCTTCTCAGGACCGATGGAAAGTTTACGTTGGGGGAAAGCGGATCGTCGCAAAAAAACACGCCGCAACAAAAACCTCTACGCTTCCATGCCGCCGCTGCCCAAATAAAAACCGGTCAAGTGCGAGTTGGACTCGCGCACCGAGGGTTCCGTACCGCTCAACTTGCACTTGGCCGGTTTTTATTATTTGTCCTTTTGAACTTGATTCTGTGAAGTAGGAACACGGTCTCACGAGAGCTAGCACTCAAAGGATGTAAACAATAACGTCACATTTATTTATTTATTTATTCAATACTTCACTCAGTAAAGAGGTAAGGTCAGGTAGGGCAAGCTAGTGTGCCTATGGAGCAAGTGCGCCAAACCATACAATTTGAGGAGACATTGGATGGTTTGGCGCACTTGCTCCACCTGCCTCTAGTAAAATTATTACTGCAAGTTATTTGAGAGAATAACAAATGAAACCCTTAAATGCAATCAATGCTTACAAAGATGATTTTCGTGCTTGTCTCACCCTTTACCCTACTTCAAAGCAGCTTAACCAATGTTGTAGGTACCCTTATCAGGAATAATACCAACGAACGTCGTATGAGAATGCCTAGAAATGTGGTAAAGTTTAATTTCAAAATGAAAATAAAACGGTTAATCGTTTTGGAATAGGAGTTGGCCCGAATTGTTGTAACGTACTTTCGTATAAAGTTTATTTTCTACCGCTCGCGTCTCATTTCGTCTCATTGGATTCTTAAAAATCCACCACCTACCACGCCGAATTACACCAAAAACCTTTACGTTAAAGGAATTAATTGCTTAAACAATCAAGTGCTCATTATAATTATTATAACTAAAAATGACAATATGCGTATTTAGTTGCCAATTACCTCCTTAATTGCCAAGAACTCCATTTGAACCCCCCTTTGTATGGGGATTATGGAGCCGGGCGCTGAAAGTACATTTGATAACACCGCCGGAAGAACTGATACTAATACTACAAAAGCGTGACACACTAACTACAATTACAATTATTTAAATTGTCATTTACAGGAAATCAATGGCGATTAAAATGAGTTTTCGACAAGACAACTTCTTTAAACGTGGCTCTGGGATTATATTTAAATTACTAACTACTTCTACTACTACAACGACTTCTTCTTCATAAGATATTCGGGCTCCTACGATCCCAACATAACTGACACAAGCATAACTTATCTCTAAGTGTGGTTCTATCTAACTAACTAGTTTCATAAGAAAGTGGTCGATTTTAGAATATTCTTTCATTGTTCGTCAATCATCATCCTCATCAACATGAATAATCTCAGTATCTATTTTAAATATACTAATGCGGAGTTACCCATCTTTCATTATTTATATCCTACTTGCTTGTGTCTTTATATTTAATTTACCTAACAACTAACTCTTCTTGGCCGTTTTTATAATCAATATTTGCTCCTTAATCGATTTTGGCATATCATTTACTATCATCGTTATCACTTACTTATTCGCCGTCATCGACGTCATGTTTTCTATTGACCGAAGATTTTTCACATCTCACAGTTTTTAGGTATTGTATGTATATATACTTAAGCTGTATTTGTGCCCAGCTGTTTCGTAATTTGCTACTCGTTCTTTAATTTTTTGAGTTTCAACCAAGTTATATCATTGTAATACATTCTAAAATGCTAAGTTCATTTCTGGTCTCTTTGACCCACATTTCATGTCGCCCTTTTGAAAGCGCGCGACTCCTACGTAAAAGAAACCTCACAGCCAAATTACAAAAAAAAAAACAAATTTACAAATTTAATTAACTCCCGAAAACACTCATCAAACTTTTTAGATTATAGTTAACCACGTGGCGGCTGCTGGCATGGCAGGGGTGCGACCGTGACAGGACCACGTGGTTACTAAAATTGCCTTTGTGGAATAGAGATATGACTGGGTAAAAAAAACGAAATTCTATTCAGTCCGGCAGTTAGATTATTAAAGAATCAATATTCTTTAATAATCTAACCAATCCAATGACATGTATTCTTTAGTCGATCAAACAAAAAATTACAAAGATAAAGCGCGTCAAAGTTCAGGGCTCGTGACGTCACCTTCTGTGTAAAAATTGTATTGAGACGTGACGTTAGGCGACATTTGAACTCAATATATCACCGTAATTTTTTGATTATGTAAAAAAATTAAAAATACGTGTCCAAAACTTTTTGATAATCTACCAGATCGACAAAGAAAAAAAAATGTCATCATCCCTATTCCTCGCGTCTCCCTAAACGATAAACGTTGGCCAATGTCGTTTATGTATCCATTTGTTTAACTGGCGACTCCAGCACTTTTGATTAAGATAGATGTAACGAATGTCACAAATACAGCTGTAATCAGACGACGTGAACCATTGTGTAAAAATCCAATCAAGCTGCTAATCAAAAATATTTACAAAATTTATCAAATCTTCGCCCGCAATGATAACTCATATGCAAGTTCTTGCGTGTATTCCTTATCTCAATCGCGTAGAATTCGCATACTTAGAGATCAAGGTCGCGCGTAGCAACTCGCTACGACGTAGCTTCTGATCTACGAACTACAGTCTCCGTAAGAGTTAAGTTTCACAACTGATCTGACGTCATAACTGCTTGTGAGTTATGAATGCCTAGTACATTAAAATGTAACATCCTACAACTTTAGTATTTGGAATTTCTAAAGCCAAAGCTGAATGTAACTTATATTTATTCCGAAGTTTTCTTCGGGAAATTTCTATCTGATCTTTTTTCAATACGTATTTTCACATTAATATTAATAATAAATGCAAAAGATTGTGAGTGTGTGTGTGATTTAGCGTGTGTGCACGCTGAAACGTTTGGATCGGGTACAATTTGGAATGGACATATACCCTGAATTAAAACATAGCTACCTTTTATCCCAAAAAATACTGATCCCATGGGATGGTCAACGCGGACAAAGTTGCGGGCAGAAGCTATTCTTGGATAAAAATGACTAAAAGTAGATATATCTAGTAGGTACTTATCCTGTGTCCTTTCTTTTGGGGTTTAAGCTATCTTCATGTCTGGTTCCCTTAATATCAGTTTATTCACAGGGTAACAAACACACGAACAAACTGGGTCTCTATTGTTTGCCATAAATTAATATGCCATAATGTATCATTTGCCATAATCATCGTTTGACATAAAGGATTTTTTTTTGAAACCATATAATTTTCAGGATTGTTATAAAATAAACCTAACCTAATGGGTCCTGTGCAAATATATTTTATCTTGAAATGTTTAAGGTTAAAACGTCTTCGATACATCTTCGGGAAAAGGAAAATTATGGCAAAAGAAGGGATCCTGAACAAACTCCCTCTCGTATTTATAATATTCACCATCATTTTCAGCCGTAAAATGTCCACTGCTGGACCCTGGCCTTCACTTTCACGTAAATAAAAATGCTGGTTCGTTTTATTGCGCACTTGGATATACATTTTCGTAATCTCGCAATTAAATACAATTACGATAAAAAGTTGGCGAGTTTTGATGGTTTCTCAGCCACAGGCGGTCACGTTAGACGCAGCGATTCGCATCACGTAGTCGTGGCCCTGCGTTGTTTACTATAAAGTTTTTGCGAAGTCTTCAAAGAATTTTACACGCGGACTCCCATCCCCTCATGAACAAGATGGCGGCTCTTTCACGGCAGCACGGCGTACTGCGCAGAATATCTTAACATTGCTATGTATACGAGCGTTTATTTACAATATTTTTATTTAGACGAACTAGTTTGAAATATGACGTTTTGCCAGATCTGTAAAATTTTATAGTGATGACACGTGGATATTTTGTTTAAATTTTATATGCGCGTTATTCATCGGTCTTGATTTTTTACGGTCATAGGTAGGTACATATTTCGATCCGGAATTCTCACAATCGCATTTTTCCCATTTGCAATAAGTCCGAAATTGGAACATCTAGGTTATGTTAGTATTGCAGTAGGCCCAAAGGGCTAAAGTAATCAGAAATAGGAGCTCCGCACAAGCGAAGCTCCATCGACACTGTCAAATTGATTTCGAGAAAGGGCGAATATGTGTCAGACGAAAAACGCGACTGTGATTTTAGGGAATTCATCCAATAAATCAGCGTAGAGGTAAGCCATTCTATCTTGGGGGTGTATTAATAAATTAATCTTGACTGAGATGAACGTCTCAAGACATGTCAAAGTAAACGTCAACCCATAGACGCGTCATGAGACGGGTATCACAGTTGAGTTTATTAATACGGCCTTTAGTCCTGAGTGACGTCGCATTAGCAATGTTGAGCATGCGCATGCAGGCCCATGGGCCTCAGACCCAACAACAACGATCAACAATCAAGTGGCATGTAGGTCAAGCAAATTTAAATCGGTGTCAAAGGCCACAAATATACCTGCAAAGAATTGCCGCGAGAAATGTCCTGACAGTGCTGTACAATGCTAGACAGTGCTGTCCGACAGTAACTTGCTAGAAACTTGCGCTATCCGACAGTAACCACTAGGCACTGGCGGACAGAACTGTCGGATTGCAATGTCAGGTGTATTTGCAACCTTACAATATTTAAGCTATAATCTGACTTCAGTTTGACTGACTAATGTCCAGTCCCAACAATATTAAAACCGCAGATAACATCACTTCAAACTAAAAATTGACTATGTTGTACGTGACAAATGTCAAATTCTAACTCGAGGTATCCTTATCTAGCCGCGGTTTGAATACCTTAGGGACCGGACACTAGAGTATGCTTTGAAAAGGTTTTTTTTAAATGTCCAGCCATGTGCCAATTTACATCGTCCGTCAAAATGTGTAAATGACATTTGGCTGCCTACATTTTCATTTGGTCGCTTGTTTCACTGATGAAATCGGCGACTAAATGAAAGTGTAGGCAGTTGAATGTCATTTACACACCTTGATGGACGACGTAAATTCGCCGGTTGTTCTTCACCTCGGTCGATGTGAAGGGCGACTACAGAATCACACTGCAGCAATAAAACTTTCGTGATCGCATCTTTATACTTTTTACGCACCGCTAGACCAAAGACCTATTGATACACGTGTTTGTAAATCCGATAATAGAATAGCAAAGCACTCCATGGTTATTTAGGGCACGTGATAACAGTGACATACATGCGTTATCGAATAGACAGACAAACAAACTATCTGATTGGTATCGAGACGAATTTCAGGCTAATAGTGTTGCATAACTGTGACAAGGACGGTGAAGGCGGACTTTGGGCAAAGCGAAGTTTCGTTGTCTATTTGTATTCTACTAATAACCTTAATATTAGTTTGTATATTGGATGTATGTGCTTCAATCACTCCTCAACAACTCAACATATTTGGATGATACATATAGACCTTATCTTTAAGCAACAGCCGCAATAAACTCAACAAACAACTCAGTCTTTCTTTCCTTCCTCAATACGGCAATTGTTAAATGTCGTAATGTTGGTTAACTACTACATAACTGTCAAGTTGGTACACCGCCGGTTCATACCTTTTCTGGATAAGCTTTTAGTGCTGTCTGTGGTAAATTAAAAAATAAAGTTGTTCTCGCCGATGTCTTGCGCAACTGATGTGTTATTTTTATTTAAAAGCCCAGTTAAGACTGAAATAGCAATGTTAGCCTAAAGTTCCCATAGTTTTCTTCTGATATCGAAACTAATCTCTATCAATTCAACTGTTATTCGCTAAAACTCATATATATATGTCACTGTCGGCGGTTTCAGGAATGCTGTGGGACGGTCCTCTTTTTCCGACAGCTACTTGAAGATAACATACCTTAGATAACACACGAATCATCCATATTTTTCTCCTTTAGAGAAGTTCTTACTTGTGATACAGTATTAAAATAGCGAAAACAGTAAAGAAACTACGAATAAACGTTCGAAACGTCACACTAACACAGACGCACGTCTCTACGAGACCCCTAAGCGGACATGGCAGTGCTGTCACTGCTGTTAGTGGCGGGTGTCACATGGAGATGAATAGTTTCACTTTGTACTTTATTCTTCTCTACGAAACCATTCGTCTCCACGCGACACCCGCCACTGACAGCATGTTTCGCTAGCTACGTCCGCACGTTTCGTTTTTTTTTAATATTTATTAATTATGGCCGAAATTATTTTTGTATGAAAATAATGAAATGGGAATAAATTGAAATTTATTGATAATATTTGAAAAAACTAAACGTACGGACATAGTTTTTGTTTCGACTGACCACATATCAAAAATTGGTCTAAATCGGTTGATATTTAAGGGGTGGAAAACGTTATCACCGTATGGAAAGTCCTCACAATCCTCTTAATATTGAACAGAAACATTTATTTTATTACCTCCATTAGCCATGAAAACTAGAACTAGGTCTGAAATAAAAATACTAAAAACAAAAAATAATCCTGTGAAGCTTCGCGCGGCGACGCGGGCGCACTTTCACTGGCGCTCAGGGGCGTGGCCTGCGCGCCCTACATTCGTTACGTCACAGCAATGTCACTAGATGCGCGCGCGCAGGCCGACACGCGTTCACAACCGACAACTTCTAAGCGTGTGGATTTTATAACCGGAATCGTGGATGTGGGCACTCATAGTCAATGTATGCTCATGAACTTTGATTGATGAGCCATTAGGTACAGAACCCTGTCGCAGAAGGGACCCTAACATTGAATTTATAATTACTTCAATCTTATAGGTATTATTAAATGAGAAACATTTGTATATATACATATTGTATATGTTTATTTGTACTCACATTCTCGAAAACGGGTCTAACGATTTCGATGAAATTGCGTCATACGGTTTACGGGGGCGAAAATTAGATCTAGCTAGGTTTCATATCTGGGAAAAACGTTTTCCCCGTATTT
This sequence comes from Tortrix viridana, assembly GCA_963241965.1. Classification (NCBI taxonomy): domain Eukaryota; kingdom Metazoa; phylum Arthropoda; class Insecta; order Lepidoptera; family Tortricidae; genus Tortrix; species Tortrix viridana. Next base: position 8,192,212 of record OY725193.1, on the reverse strand, counting down.
TCACGCAAAAAGATTTCCGCGCAATATGGTTCATTATTTTAAGTAAATCCAATTAGTAATAATAAAGACTAAACAAATAAAATTGGTAATGAAATACATAATAATAGATAGTTCTAATTAATGCTACGATTATTATTTAAACTAAACAAAATTAGTAATTATACTGGTAAGATTGCATAAAATAAATATAACAATAAATACATGTTTACAATATAAAAATATTTCACCCGGTTATTTGCGTTAGACAATAAAAAAACAACATACGAGTGCGATATAAAATTGCAATTATAGACAATTATTATTGTCTTTAAAACTCTCCTCTGATTTCGTCATGTTAATTAATCAACGCATTAAATAAAAGAACTCGTTATCTACAGTGAATGCGCTACAAAAGTTGCTGACTGATAACAGATTAAAGCCGTTATCTGATAAGAAGTACTCTTGAAGTATTCACGCCTGAAAGTATTTTTAGTTATTTATTTTTAGAATACCCAAAGTATTTTCGTCTGACGCATGCCTGACGTCTTGAATCGATTATATCGCACCGAAACATCAAAAGATACTGAAAACCGGTCAAGTGCGAGTCGGAATCACGCACCGAGGGTTCCGTACCGCCCGACTCACAGGCCAGTTTTTTTTTACACTATAGTTACACCAAATTTGACGTTTTTACGATAGAAAGAAAAACACCTTATTAGGCAATCACGCGCATTTGCCCTTATTGATAGTTTGTACCGATTTAAGAGGATTGTGAGTTGATGGCTTTCCATACAAACGGCGTAACGTTTCCGACTCCCTAAAATTAAATGTTAACCCATTTCGACCAATTTTTGATATGTGGTCAGTAGGAACAAAAAATATGTCCGTACGTTTCGTTTTAAAAATATTTATTCATTATAAAGTGATTGTGCCCGAACTTACTTTTATATGGAAACAATACTGACTTAGTTAAAAACAAATTTAAAACATTAAGACACCGAGAAAGGTGTATCCTGTTTCCACCGTGATACAGTATAATTACTAGTACGGGGAACAGAGGCAGCTTACTCTGAGTTTTAATAAATTGTATATGTACATACGTACCTATTCTAACAGCTACAACTTGTTGGCCTCAAATAGATGCATTTATTCTGAAGCGATTAATAATTAACTGATAGAAGGTATAAAAAGTGTAAGTAGTCGTAAGTCTTTCCTTGAAAATAAAGTTATTTTCATTTTCAATAAAACGGGAATAAATTGAAATAAATTGATAATATTTAAAAAAACGAAACGTACGGACATAATTTTTGTTACGAATGACCACATCAAAAATTGGTCGAATTCAGTTAACATTTAGGGGGTGGAAAACGTTATCGCCGTTTGTATGGAAACCCGTCAACTCACGATCCTCTTAATTTCTGATTGGTTTATTCGATGCCGCCTCCATCGACTCGCGCTCCGCGGCGCGCGGGATGCATTGACACTGCGCGTACGCACTTTGACGACTATTCGTTTTCTTATGTTACATGATACATTTTAAATTAGTTGTAGTCGGAAAAGAGCAGGATTTAGCGCGATGAATGATTATTAAATTAAAAGATTAGTTTCTGTCAAAATTTTCATTTTGGGACAAGCTTTTCTTGCCGGCTGGACTTTTTTGCACAGTCATCATCTGCTTATCAAGACAAATCCAACGAGCCCAAACACGGCGGGGCTATCTGGTTTCGTGGCGGAGTTCCTATGCCCACCTTCCTGCATCAACAGACCAGCTCCATGGTACAATATTATTGCATTGTCACCGAAGCTACACAGTTCAATGTCCAGTAATTACAGACTTTTATTTTATAAATCAACTTATACCTAAAATTAATGCACAAGTGTCATTAAACAAGTGACATAAGTAATTTAAATAATTACCAAATCACTATTTCTGCAGTTTACGCGTTTAAATATTTACAATAAAATCGTAAATATATCACGATGACTCAAGCTCGAGTTCAAGGGCAAACCGCGCTCACTCCGTACATGCATCGAAAAAAAAATCACACAGCGGGGTCGTTGACCTCGGCGCCGAAAATGCGCCCGCGCCGGTGCACCGCCACTGCGTGGGGTTCCTCTAACGCATAGACCACGCTGTGACCTCTATAGCCTTACCAACTAGTTCCATCCTTAGACCAATCTATTCTGGTCCTTCAATACTTACCCAGCATATCTTGATGCTTGATTGTAAGCAATTGTTAAGGATGTAAGTTCAACGTGTTTTGGTTTGTAAATTCGATGTGACGGTAAATAATAACTGGTGATAGAGGGGAAATGAACTCCAGGCCCTTTGAAATGTTTCATAGTTTTATCTGAGGTCGCTCGGGTTATGGCGACTATGAGGTTATTGTGTCTAATAGGTTATTTTTGTAGTATAGAGGAACTCGTGTACTCTACCTATTAACTATCTAGCTGTCCATCCTGGCTTCTTGAATGGTCTGATTGATAGTGAAATAAATAAATAAATATCAGGGGACAATCCTACACAAATAGAGCTAGTCCCAAACCAAGCTCTAGCCTTGTACTATGGGTACTAGACAACGATAAACATACATACTTAAATACATAGAAAACATCCATGACTCAGGAACAAATGCTCGCGCTCATCACACAAATATATTTGCACATACGGGATTCGAACCCAATGACATAAGGACGTACAAGCAAACGCGGCGGGGAATTTAATAGGCTGGTTAATATAATAGTTTGTAGTAATATGCGTTTTATAAGTTAGTACCTAAAGCAGGGCACATTTAATATGGCGCGCGTCAAAGCGCTTATGCCATTGGCTTAGAGTTTATTATTGCTTAATTCGCGCGCCATATTAATTGTGTCCTGTTATACTAAACTATTCTTCTTGTAGTGCAGCGACGAGAACACCGTAATATTCCGATTCCTTTATGACGAATATATTCATTACCGCTTTACATTTTCCGAAATTAACTTTTAAGTTTCATTAAAGTTGCTGCTGTCACTTCTTTTTCTATAGCAATATAATAAGACGCAGCAACTTTAATGAAACTTAAAAGTTAATTGACGTCTCTGGAGTGCGGCAGTAAATGCCATGGAGATTAGAAAAAGAGCCACTGCGTTTTAAACAGCAATGGCGTTATATGTTAGAGTACGGTGCGCCAAAGTTCACATAATTATTTATATACCAAATGTATCGTTATTAATAATCATCGCAAATCCTAAAGCATTTTTATCTGAAACCTACGTCTCTCATACGAAAAAATTAACGTCATTCCATAGAAAACTGACATTTTTGACGCATCGGGTGACGGACATCTCAGACAATATCAGTTTATTAATACAGTCCTTAATAAACTCACTTGACTGAGATGCACGCCTCAAGACTCGTGAAAATGATTGTCAAGCTATGAAAAACTGTCATTTTTTACTCATTTTGAGGCGAGAATCACTGTCAAGATGAATTTATTTAAACGGCCCTTAGAAAACTGTAGAGGTAGGCATAGAAGATTGAATTTTAGAAAAATAAGATAGCTTGTTTAAGAGATCATAAAGGGTTTGTATACGACCAATTTGCGACAATACTGCCGACAATTGCCATCTCGCCCTAGCATACTAACTTGGAGCGTGACCGCTATTGCCTGAAGGTTACTTTGAAGAAGGCCTCATCTAATCTACGAATCATCAGTGAACTGTGTCAGCCGGTCATTATTGACATTTCCCGCGCGCCACTTTCTACTAACATCAGCTTTGGTCAATGACGTAACTTAGTGGGACATTGGGTCTGTGGGGCTTGCATAAGTCGAATTTGGCGTTGCATAAGCGGGAAAGTCGGTCGCGGCGCTTCCGCGGTGATGCAACGACGGTCCATGCTTGAGATGTTGAGCGGCTCGGGGCCAAGTCGGGGGACAAGGAGGCTACGAAAGAACCCGTGTGGCCTAGTCAAGATGCACTACGCTAACTTAACGATATTCGAAAATCGACAAAATTGGATTGACGTATGCTAACGAACAGTCGAGTCAGTCGCTTGGTCAATTGCATACATTTTGTCCATTTTCGAAAATCGTTATGTTAGCGTAGTGTAAGTTAGCATAGCTAGGCCGTAGGCAAAAAGTAAGGAGACCATTACTTTTTGTCTACGTCCTATATAGCTACGCTTGAAGAAGTATTCCGTTAGTATTATTGGAATTCTGACTATTTACGAGCCGTGCTCTTGTCGGTAAAGTTCAAAGCTAGCCTTCCATTTTTATCGACCTCGGGCCTCTTCTTTGATGTTTTGATACTACAAGACATTAGAAATAAACTTTGTAGTAACTAGAAACCATAGGTATATTTTATATAATGGAATGGTGTAAATAACTTTTAAGTAATTTTTTTAGACAAATATTATTTAAACAACTATAAAGTAATACAAAAAATAATTCAGTAACTTTTGTCAGGGTTGTACATGGTTTTGATGTTTTCGTGTAAATTAATATATTTTTTTCCTTATTTCAGATATACTGAGGAGCGAATAAGTGTGATAGCAGTGCATTAACTATGAAAGTGAAGCCTAGACTAAGAATAGTTAGCGAAATTACTTTGTGATTTATATAAATTACTTTAATCTGATAGTTGCGATACCTTTTTACTCAAAGGGCGTAAACGACTAACAAATACTAGAAAAAATACACTTAAACACATGGTTATAAGAGTCGTAATCGCCTTTAAAGTTAATGTCAATTACGCATTTTGAATCTCAAGGTATCGATTTAGTTCTAAGTACATTCTGTAGTCGATGCATGTGATACTTTAATTCGGTGCTTTTTAAATGTGCACAAGCCTTATAGGGTTGTATCTCACACTCGCGTGTTTTTTCTAATTTGAATTATTTAATTATGGTGCGAGGTTGCTTATCAAGTTAGATACAGGAAAACAGTTTAACCCTAAACGTCTCGGCTGCCAGTTCGAAGTTGATTACCTATATTAATTATTCACTTTATAACGAAAATGTCTTCTTAATAAAAAAGGGCACATCTGCCACATGATGTATATGGTCTTTATAACCTTATTCGTAACGTTCTAAGTAACATTAGCTTGAGCAATATATAATTTGCTGTTGTCTTTTTTGAATGAAGAAGACAGAATTGGGAGCCTGGTGTTTATGAGGCGTTGGCTTAAGATGCCTAAGGCTTTTGCCAAGTAAAGCTATCTAAGCACCCGTTCAATGGTTTTTTTTTAATAAATTTGAAATAAATACTTACTAGCCGTATCACAAGCTTCGACTCGTCAGTCGCTCTGGCCGCAAAGAAGTGATCTCAAAGATATCGGCTGAGGTCGTTTTAGCTCACACAATCACTGCCATGTGCCCGAAAATGTACATTATTAACAGACCTATACGTATTAATTTTAAACGCAAAGGCTGCTGTAGATTATTTTTCATTCGTTAGTTTAAATACGTTTAAAAATAAAAGAGGATCAGTTCAGAATTCAAATGTAAAACGTCTCGTCATAAAAATGTATTTTTATTTAAAATACGAAACGAATAAGATAATTTCTCAATTCAAATTTAGAATTGTCACATCAAACATTTGTTTTTATTATTTAAATTCCACTCTAGATGTCGCTAGTTTCATCTTTAGCAACGGAGGAACGCAGGGTTGTCAAATCAAATGTGAAAAACAAGTAATTGTGTGACTGATTTTTAAACATTTCATGAACGGATTGAATTAATGTTTTATTTTCGGTATGTAGTTTTATTGTAATATATTAAAGTATCATGTAAATTTGGTTGTACATAATAAAATGTTTTTCGTTTAAATGTTAAGCTCTTGATTTTTTGCTTCTAAAGTCTATACGCATGTTCTTTTCAAGTTTATTACTTCGAACCGTTGTTACTTATTATAGAAAGGAATATTATTTTTAAGGAATTTTCTTTCTTTTAACATTTTTAGCTAATTGTAAAATCGAAGCACTTCTATCTGTTTTATTAGTAAATTAATCGATATTTGTAAATAATACGACTTAACATTAATTCGTTAACGCTGAGCGAGTAGTTCATTTACGGATGTCTTAACTAGGATTTTTGTTGAGTTCTAAAATTTTTATTCCTAAAAAGTACCTTTTTATTAATTCTTTTTTGTTAGATTTTTATGACTACGTTAATCTAAGTTAAAATAAGTTTAAATTAATTATGATAAAATCATTGTTTTATGTCGTGGCACTGCCGTTGGGAAGTACAAGGTGTATTTATATGAAAAATCAATGTAAATTTTCTATGCTACTTAAATGCGTACTATAACGTTACCTTAGTAACTGGATATAGGCTGCTTAAATGAAGAAATATTATATTTAAATAGGTACTTTGTGTGTCAGCCCTAATGCAATCAATAGAGACAACATTAAGGTGTTAAGACTGTAGGGCTGGCGCTCTTAGTAAAAACGGGTCTCGAAACACATAGTTACCATATTATATCCTACGATGTTAAATGAATTGACTTCTATGCACCTGTCTAATAAAAAAGTGATGTTTGACAATAATTATAATAAAAGCACTGAACATAACCTTAATGGATATAAGACCTGTATAACATATCCTTGGTGCGTAGGAGTCCATATTATAGTCACTATGCTCCGTCCTGCTCTACCTACAAACATGAAAATATATTTTCACTACTTATATATCTTTGAAAAAGTATTCTTATACAGAGCGCGTATTGATATTATATAATAATATATTTTGGAATAAACAACATTGTATTTTTGAAATGGTGTGGTTAAAAAACTTTAGAAATCTTGAAAAATAATGAGAATGTTATGTATGTTTGCCTAAAGGCCTGAAATACGCTGAGGTATTACGATATTACGCTAATGATGTGAAAAAGGAAAAATAACTTGGCAGTTTATCAGCAGTGTAAAGCCTCAGATTTTTTGTTTTATTTTATTGAATATTGTTGATTTAATTTTAAATAATTTATGAATTATTTGTTTTTATCTACGTCGTCCAGATGGTGCTACGGGGAAACGAGATCAAACCTTCTTTCTTGTTCTGAGCCAAAGACTTTTTGCATCCTGCTTGAGTGACGACAGAATTGCAGAGGCATCCTTAATTTTATGCACGCTGAAACCAGCTTAGACCACAAATATACTCTATCGTTGTGTGCGTGAGCTCGGCAGCTTAAAGGCAATTTAATGTTCCGTGTCATCGTTTAATGCCCAACTGTCTAATATTCGTACACAATTGACCCGATACAGCGTCGATAGATGTAATGTCACACTCTCGCAGAGGTTCTGTTGCTTTACTGTTCTTTATGAATGAGGCCTGTAATATATTTTCAAACAATATAATGTTAGTTTAAGTGGGTCAGTGCCCTTTCGATGTTATAGGTGCAATTAAATTTAATATATACCTATTTAATATACATTGTTGTGTTTATTTTGACCTTTCCTGCCCGTCTAGCACAACTTGACTGCGAGCTGTTTGTCGCTTGGATATCTCTTTCCAACTTGAAGATGAAGATAAAGAAGCACTGAGCGACAAGTGAAAATACAACATCTGCATGCTAGCTACTCAATAATGCTGACTTTAATGCCGGCATTACGCTGAGTTGGGACCATTTCGTGACTACTCTTTCTGTGTGTATTTTTCTGTCCTTTGCTGATATTTGTCACGAATAAATGTTTTTCTTCTTCTTCTTCAATAAAAAAATCAAGAAACAAATTTCACCAAACTTAACGCTTATACATATGTATTATATATCCAAGAAGTCGAAAGTTAGGTAATTGTAAAGTTTTGAAAACATCAGCAACAAAATATCATTTCACATCAGTCGATCAGTTGTTGTATGAAAACACAAACAAACAAACACTGCATTCGAACCAAAACTAAAAAGCTGAAAATTAAAAGCAAACTTTACAATCCAACTACATACCTATTTTGATAGTCGTCTATATGTATGTTAAAAAACTTACTTTATCATCATCATCATATCACCCGAAAGACATCCACTGCTGAACATAGGCCTTCCCCAAGGATCTCCACGACGGCCGGTTTTGTCCTACTCGCATCCATCGGCTTCCCGCGATCTTCACCAGATCGTCGGTCCACCTTGTGGAAGGCCTGCCAACAGTTCGCTTTCCGGTTCGCGGCCATATATTTATTATTATTTTGTTGTTTTTTTTTTACATTTGCGCCGCTAAGACGACTCTAACGACTCCTTGCTTGTCGACATCGGGCCATCCGTTCAACCTCAAAAAAACCATACATAATATTAATACATATAGGCCAAAAACTACCTTTTGTACCTTAACTTATAGTACATTTTGGCTTTAGCCGGCTGAATATGAATATGAACCACCGGCCAATATGCGTCTTTATCATGTGGAAACGTGGATAAAACATCTGTCACTTTCTGACCATTACATAAGTGCGAGAGAGACGGATGCTTTATCCACACTTATCCACCGGGATAAAGGCGACCAAAATGCGGGTGCAGTGATACAACGAGCGCTAAATATACCGCTGCTGCATAGCTGCGCGATGAGTAGGCTGGATTGGGACTCCGCATCCGCCAACGTTGGAACCAACATCGGCCAGCATCACGCCGCTGCACGGCGTGGCCACGACTCCATGCGGCGGCGAGAGGGCGGCAGTCAAATGGATAGTAACGAAATGTCTGTTAATTACGTGAGTTTTTTCTTAAACTTGGACTCTTACGGTGCCTTTCCACCGCTGTGTGAGGTAGCTAAGTGTTGAGCGAGGACTAAGCTTACCGTTTCCACCAGCGCGCTAAGCTAAGCTATGAAAATGCAACCTCATTACTGGGCGATAAGGTTGTAATTGCTACAGTAGTTTTGTGTACAAAACTGCCTTTTACCTTAGAAATAGAAACATTTATTCGACGTTCACAAGAAGAAAAAAAAACAAAATAAAGATTACAGATTATAAAAGAATGGCAACACACACAGATACCAAAGTTAAACAGTAACGGTGCAGTTACACGGGCAACCCTTCGAGCAATATTGCCGAGAAGAGTTGCTCGTGCAACTGCACCTTAACGAAGGAAAGGAATTATAAAAATAAAAAAAACAATAAACAATTGTAGCGTAGTGTTGCCATGGGTGATTCTGTGACGTCGAAATTGGCGCCACTCAGCACTATGTCACGGCATATTATACCGCGACGCTGGTTTTCAGTGGCACCAACGTGACACACGAACGAAAAGACAGTAGGGTAGGTCACTGATTAAAGTAATAAGAGGATATAATATATATGTAATAGTAGTTTAACGAGTGAGATAATAAGAAATAAATAAAATTTTAACCAAGGGTGTGAACAAAGGGTTAAAATATAACAAATCGGTCAAAAATATTTGTATCAATAATAAAAAGGATGGCAACTGACACAGACAAAGGAAAAGGAGAAAAAGAGCCAATCGGTACTGCCAACATCAGCCCGCAACGATCGGCGATGGTCGGCCGCGGAATAACCGGTGCCCTCATTTACCTCTTCCCACTCTTGGGGTGTGGTTGAATTACGAAATTAAATACACTTATCTATTTCATTAAGCGTAGATTTCGCTTTGCACGTGAAATAAGTGTTGATCGTGAGCAGCGAGGTTTATACGATTGCAGTGCAATCCCATAAGGTAAACATTACAGCTAGCTTAGCAGGGTAGAATTGGTAAATATCAACACATCCTTAGCTACGCAGCTAGCACATCTCCGGTGGAAAAGCAGCCTAACTCCTCCTTGGTGAGATTTAGTAAGATGCGACGGAACCCTTCCTCATGTTAGATTTCCTAGACAATTAAGACGACGAGTCAAGCGAGTGGGACTCGCGCACCGAGTTCGTACCGCCCGACTAACACTTGGTATCTTTACGAAAGATACGCAGAGATCTGCAAGATACGCGAAGATCTTTGAAGTTAGGCCAGATGTGCGGTCAGACAGGCTTAGCAATAGGGTCCCGCTTGGCACCCTTTGTTTACGGAACCCTAATAAATCTGTGGTGGCATCCAAGACCCATAGACATTCGCATTACTGCACACCCTAAATAGCTCTAGTCATTACACTTGTTGTCTATCTGCACACCGGAACAACAATGGCACTGTAGTGCTGCTTGGCGGTATGTTAAAAACGATAAAATGGTGATCTAGACCCTGTCCATGGTGCCGCAATAAATGGTTAAAGGCTAGAATTCCCTTAAAGCTTAACCAAGAGAAAAACACTTCTTAATTAAGATTGTGAGGCTGAAAATTTCCATACAAAATGCATATGCGGTAACGTTTCTCCCCCCCTGCATAAAACAAGATTATTTAATAAGTATGTTAATCGTTGATATCAGACATGATTTAGGGAGTGAGAAAAGAATACGACCCGGAGCCAAATTTGTATGGAAAAAATTGACAGCTACGACATTTCAGCGTCGGGAACATCCAAATACTCCGATTTTTTTTCCGAATATTCATTTAAATAAATAAATAAATATCAACGGACAATCTCACACAAATTGACCTAGTCCCAAACTAAGCTCTAGGCTTGTACTATGGGTACTAGACAAAGATAAACATACTTATATAGAGAAATACATACTTAAATACATAGAAAACATCCATGACTCAGGAACAAATACTCGCGCTAATCACACAAATATTTGTCCATACCGGGATTCGAACCCGGGACCGCTAGCTTCGTAGGCAGGTTCACTACCAACTAGGCTAACCGCGTCGTCATTTGTCCGAACTTTCATTTTTCCGTAATTCGATTATGCTGGAGAGCAGCTATTTCAAATTAAAAACATATTTCAATTGCTATACGTGGTTTTTAAGTTTGATTTATGTGCGATATCAAAAAATAATGCCTCCATTAAAAATGCATTCGGAATTATGAAAATTCGGAATTTCAATCAATTCGGAATTATCTCTTCGGAGTTATGTAGTCCCCTTCAGCGTCACCTCGCAATCCTCTAACAGCTTAATCCAGAGCAAAACACTTTTAATTAAAACGTAATGTAGTTAGTGTTGTCCAAGCCCCGCAGGTTGGCCAAACACCTGGCAGCCGCCGCGAATAGCCACATTGTCTCCCACCCGACCACCTTGACAGACATTTATTTATAAACTAATCAGTGGTATCAATTGTTCAGCTTTCGCCAGACGAGGGACGCTGGCAAATGTGTAAATAAATATAGGTAGTTACCTATATACGACACGCTAGCGCTTCCTCCTTAAGAGGACTGTGAACCAACTGCAAAATCTAGCCTTTCATACAAACGGCGATATCGTTTTCCACCCCCAAAACGTTAACCGAATTCGACCAATTTGTGATATGTGGTCAGTCGGAACAAAACATATGTTCGTACGTTTCGTTTTTTAAAATATTGACTAGATTATGGCCGAAATTACTTTTGTATGAAAACAATAAAACGGGAATCGAAATTTATTAATAATATTGAAAAAAAAAAAACGAAACGTACGGACATAGATTTTGTTCCGACTGACACCGTATCAAAAATTGGTCGAAATCGGTTAACATTTAGGGGGTGGAAAAAGTTATCGCCGTTTGTATGGAAAGCCGTCACCTCACAATCCTCTTATGTGATCCTGCACCCATATTTGGGCGGCCATTATCGCGGATAAGTGTAGATAAAGCATCCGTCACTGTCACACTTACAACTGGTCAGAAAGTGACAGACTTTTATTTTAAACCTTAAGCGTTAAGTCTTACGTTACAATATGGAATAGATGTATTCATTTCCCTAGCACCTGTCAAATGTTATCTCGTATATGCATAAGCCCGCAGGGTGGACGCTATATTTTAACTTACGAAAGTACTGAGGGCCTAGTGTAAGTTTTGCAACGTTTTTTACGTCTCGATCGCGTTTGCGTAAAAGTGTCACTTTGTATGGAACTGTCAAATGTTTCGAATACGCGCCGCAAGGGGCGCTGTCACACTTCCATACTAATTGAGACTAAACGCAAACGCGATCGAGACGTAAAAAACGTTGCATAACTTACACTAGGCCCTCTGACTCTCCGCAGACGAAGTTGCGGACGGAAAGCTATGTAAAATAAAACAATTTCAGAAAATACCATTTTGTTATTACGTTCATAATGATCAGCAATAAGTATAATTTGCTTACGCAAACTTGCAAGAAACACCTTATTAGTGCAATGTTGCAGAAAAGTACTTTTATCGTTTACTTGAACTCTAATACTCGTATCAGGTGTCAGTGAGGTTCGATGTGCAACGTAGTTTTAGTGTCACATTAAAGGAAATACCTATTGAATAACTTCGTGTAACTATACTTCATAATAACATGTAATGTATGTATACTGAGAGGCCAGAGGCCTGATAGACTGTTTTTTTTTTCCATCACCGTCAGGAGTATTACCTTTAATGAAGTATCAAAGTAGTGCAGGAATGTATAGGTATATCTGATTCCTAAATGTTTTCTATTTATTTTACAACTTATTAATCTCCATATATGAGTAGGTATGTTTATCTAGGTCTGGTACCCATATCACAAGCGAGCTTATTTAGGACTAGGTCAATATATGTTAAATTATTCGATGATAGGGGAAAACCAGGATAATTGCCATACTTTTTGAAATCACTCTATATATTTCTGTACAAAAAGCAAAATACTTTATTACTAAAACCGGCACTTTTTTTTTTATCTACAAATTTATGGAATGTAAAAAACATTATCTTTAATATTTCGAGAGTATTGGCGATTGTTTCGGACCTCTATATTTTGGTACATCTATCCCACAGGGTATAGTTGCCTAATCCGTATAAATTACGTTTTAGATATGCAGATGCCCCGCCGAGAAACAGGACATTTATCCCGCAAAAACTTTGATCGCATTTTGGCTTCCCATGCAATTGCACAGAGACATGCGACATTGTCAACTTAGACGTTGTTGGAGTCTTTCGATATATTAATAAAACAGGACGGCTAGCACAAGTTGCCCGCCACTTGTTTGTCGCTCGGTAGTCCCTCTCTACGTAGTCCTTAACGAAAGAGACGCACTGAGCGACATGTGAGAAAATACAACTTGTGCTACCCAGCATGCGATTCATCTTTGAAACTAGAGTAATTACAATCAGGGCAACTATTTCCCTGGGGCAACTATCCCGGTTTTCCTCTATTTATTTGGTAATATTTTACTAACATATTATGTTAAACGCAATGCAGTGCAATACACTATGAATCACGAATCGAACTTGAACTATAAATCAAACCGAAATTATGTCATGGCTTGTTTAGCTGTGACATAGGATAGACAGACATGACGATATTAAGGCCTCCGATTTTTATCTTAAGGCTACGGAATATATTATCATATGGAGCTCGTTGGAAGCTCATCTTTGTTGCAAATAACACTGAAGACAACATCGTCAACTCAAGCGCATCTCAAGTGGATCTGTCATCATGAGCGCGCGTCACCGTCTCGCGTGCGGCCGACCCGGAAAAAAATGCATCCCATTGTCTATTATTTATGAGATTCGCAATTATTCATAGACAAGGCTATGGATTTATCCGGGAGGGTGGTGTACTTTTCTAATCGATTCAGCCTTTTCCTTTCCGGTTGGCTACGGGCAGCGTCAACATTGTGAAATTTATTAAGTTTGCACAACAAAATAAGCGATTTTATATAAAAAACGAGGGAAAATCCAATATAATATATATAAAAAATTAGAATCCAATTTAATATCTAAAAAGCCGTGGTAGCCTAATGGTTTGACCTGCCGACTCTTAAGCAGAGGGTCGTGGGTTCGAACCCGGGCTCGCAACTCTAAGTTTTTCGGAATTTATGTGCGAAATATAATTTGTAAATTTACCATGAGCTTTTCGGTGAAGGAAAACATCGTGAGGAAACCTTGCATACACCTGCAAAGCAATTTGACGGTGTGTGCGAAGTTCCCAATCCGCACTGGGTCCGCGTGGGAACTATAGCCCAAACCCTCTCGTTGTGAGTGGAGGCCTGTGCCCAGCCGTGGGACGTATATAGGCTGGATTATTATTATTATTATTTATATAAAAATTTAAATTTGGGAAATTATACATTTGACCAAACATATTTTGCTCTCCCTTATTTATTTGACTTGACAGTAAAGTGCAAAGCACTATTGCCTGGGCCACACCGGATGCGTTGCGTAGACGTGCACGTGCGCCTTCGCGTTCCACTGCGTTGTATAGTATGAATCCTCATATGAGGACGCAGCTATACAACGCAGTGGAACGCGAACGCGCACGTGCACGTCTACGCAACGCATCCGGTGTGGCCCAGGCTTAATGCAACGTCGGCAATGGTACCAGGGCGGCATGAGTCCGAGAGGGCTGCCCTACAAACGCATCCCGCTTTAGAATCCGGAGCGATATAAATACGCGTCTGCACTTGCACTGCCGGCTAGGGGTGGTGCAACGAGGAAAAATTATCGTTTATAATCAAATATTAAAATGTTCTTACACGATTATCTAAAGACGTAATACATTTCCGAAATATCATCACTTGTTCATTGTTTGACGTTTAAATTTAAATTTCTTGATCGTTCGTCAATATACGAGTAAGTATGTAATTTAAATATTAAGACAAGGTGTTCGACTGTAGAATTACACTAGTTTACAATGTATCTGTTGCCGGGAAAATTCTAACTGTTGTTGGCTATACATGACATGCTGAGTTCAGATATATAAATGAAATTGATCGATCAGCTCTAGTTTTTAGTTTCAGATATCTAACACGCACGTTAGTAACAAAAAAAACACTTAAATGATGAAAATGAACAATAAAATCACTTGACCTGCTCAAAAATTTCTGAGCGTATATTCGATAATAATACGTCACGAGTAAACAAAACCCATCATAAAGTTCGCGGCAACAGACAAAACTTAAAATTTTGTAAACTAGTGTTATTATTGTATAAGTATTACTTCTAACTTTGTTAACAAAGTTAACATTAGTAATTCGAACTACCTTACTTTTTTAACTTTATAACTATATTTATGAGTACATTTATGTTGTAATTTATCAGTTACCACTTTGGTCATAAAGAAAACCAACGTAACAAACGAATAAACAATCACGTTGTATAATATGTACATTACGTACCTAGTGTTGTCAATCCACAAAGCCGCAGCACGCCACTTATATAACGTCCCATATACTACGGTACGATTCGTCGCTTCGATCAATGAAGAAAATCGTGACGATCGATCGCCTCGACAAATTGTAACAAAATTTGATAACGATATTGAAATACACTATCGATACGTCGTTTCGATCGGTCTGAAACGACGGATCGTAAAGACAAATCGTACCGTTGCTCGCTTGCTTCGATGTACGTAAAAAGAGCAGTGACTTCGAGGATTGAAGACACTGCAATAGTTAGATAGAATAGTGCATTTCTCTTTGCGACGGCCCTGCGGTCTCCGGTCCTGCGCAAATCAGGCCACTCGTAATATCATCTTACACGCATGCGTACAGCGGCTACTTCAAATAGATCCTGCAGGTACTATGCTTCAGCTAACGATCAAGTTATTGGTAAGTAGATTCAGCATCCATTGTATGAAACTGAAAGATTATAATATACTAGCTTTTGTCCGCGACTCAATTTTCAATATTTAATTATCAATATATATATAATTATCAATTTTCTAGTATAAAAAAGTAACCTTAGACCGTCTCGGTGCTACAAAATATCTCGACCAAATTTCACGTCAAGGCGTTGAGCCGATTTAACTATAAGATCGTAATTTTTTGCAGCAGAATTTCCATTCGCGATTTTTCCCGAATACGTTTTTACAGGCGTGTTTTTCCGTTGGTGTATTTTTTCTTGTCGCGTTCTTCCCCATTCCCGAAATCTATTTCTGGGTACTTACTTTGTCCGTCGAGCCTGCCGAATATCGAATATAACCTAAAACTACCTCCCTATCTCGACCTAATTATATACAAAAAGGGTGAAATGCGGATCGGAAAATATAAAAGTGAAAAAAAGAAGCATATGGAAAAATGCGAGGTAAACGGGGGATTTTTTAGTTTGTAGCTTTGTTTATTTAACAAATGACGATGAAATCTCATGCGGCCACTATTAAAAACATTCTACAATTTCTGGAATCCTCGGACACTTGTCGGAAACTGGGCCAAAGATTCCAGACCCGTAACAAATGGTTAAAAGTTGAAATAAACCCGCCGCGGATTCCGCCGCTAACGCCGGCGAGTTAACTGTGCCAGTTAAAAATAACCGGGCATTCCTGCTGAGACGCCAACTAACCCTGGCAGACCTCGGCCTAGAGCCGCTTCTGAGACCCTTTGAACAGCAAAATAACTCTCTTTCTTCTGCTGAGGATTTAAATCGATTATCAATACTAGTCGAAAACATTATGAATTGGCTCTGAATAACGGACTCTACGCAAGGGCCTACAATCCCTGATTTGTACGAGAGTGAAGTTGTGAACCATAAGTTGAAACAAGTATTGTACAAGAACGTTTTCACCAGGAGTTTGGACAGGTAACCTTGTTATCGATTATTTAGATTGGCTGCGTATCACACACTGCTATAAAACGCAGTCCACGTGATATTGTTATTGCATATTTTATGGTTCACATTGATTTATCCACTTCATTACACTTTTGTTTTATAAGCAAATGTAAAACTTCGCGTTGCCGTTTAGTTACCTTCGGGAAAAGTGAATCTGACAGAACCTGGTGAACTTATTAGGAACAATTTGCAAAGTTATAAACTAAAACTCGACTGGCTAGGACAATGTGATACATATATTAACCGTACTTTCTTCACGGATGATAATTATATTAAATTATAATCTATTTTAAAGTTCAGGAACTATACAGGAACATCTCTAAACAGGATATTTGGTCACACACATATGCGAGACATAAGGCAATAGGTACCACAGATAATTTTTATTTCCGCAGTTAGATAAAAATAGTTATGGGCCAAACCCTCGAGTGCACTAAAAATGAGGAATGACTACAGACATGTGCAGTATCGTCGTAGGATTCGTAGGCGTAGAGGACACGAGTAACTACACAATACCTGAACTTTTAGAAACTGACGTTTTGATTTGATCTCCAAGACCTAACATAACAATTTTTTTCTCTAATTCTGTAACTCTTCTTGAATTTTAAGTGTTCTGGTCTCGTGATATATCATGTGATTCTGTGTTAATTCATCAGTCGATGTAAAGCGATGTAATGCGAGACGTTTAACAGAACCACACTGTTGGTGGCCTCTTGACAATAATTACAATAAGGAAAAGTCATGCCATTCTGTTGTTTGTTTGTCTTTGTATCTATTCTCTTTCTTGTTGTTTCCCTTCATCTTTAGGCACTTTACCATCCTGCATTTCATTTATTTATGCTTGTATCATTTTACTTTCAAGTTTTTGAATGACTTCTGTATTTTTATCATCATCAGCTAATGAAATCTACCGCGGTCTTTGACACTCCTTAGAAGTAAAGGAGTCAGTTATTTATTCTTCTACACAGTAAACGGCATTACTGGGTAAGAAAACATGTCTTCGTAAAAACTGTCAGAACTGTCAGACTTTAAAGAGACGGAAAATATAAATAGGTTAAGAGATGAACACATTATAATGAACTCTGGATCATTTCTTTAATGAAAATTATCATTAACTGTTAGTTTGGGCAGTTAATAATACTCCAGCTTCTTACTTTAAAATAAAATACGGGAGAGTCGTGAGAGCTCCGTTTAGATACACACCGTGGAGATATTAAGTCATTGTATTCGGAATACTCCAATCTGTCGCCCACACTCGCCATAAAATTGAAATCACACATCTAAACCCACACAGACGCACCTTATCAAAGAAAACTTCCAAAAATGCACACAGCCACAACTCACGCGCACGCACCAGTATATGTTTACCAAAACCACTCACACAATTACAACTCAGCACATTAGAAAATAATTGTAAATTATATATTACCAAGCGTAACAAAGACAACGCTCTGCAATCAACATAAGTGCATCTCTTTCTCATTGGTGTTGGTGAACCGTTCTTTGTTGTCGTGGTACAGGGATGTATACGGACGCTTCCCACGCGGACGTGTGCGTGTGTTTGCGAGTGTGCGTGTAAGTGGGTCACAGAGATAGGAGGGACACGTGTTAGAGGGCTGACCCTTTATTAGTGTGCCCACAATTTGACTATATAAAAAAAACTGTAGTTAAAACAGGGTTCTAGTATAACAGTTAGCTACTTACTATTTAAATAAATCCCTTTCTTTGCTACGTAATTCTGTGTTTAAAATACTTTTAAATCATTTGTTTCATTAGATTAACAATAGATCACCGTACAAATCAATTTTAAATATAAATATAAAATATTTTTGAACTGCTAGTGCTGCATCAAAAATTATGCTTCATGTTTAAAGTACTAACTTGCATCAATTCTTAATTATATCTTGCTGATTGTGTCACATTTCTAATAATTTTTAACCCATTATAGGAGTACCTAACAAAAAATTACATAACTCACACCACAAAAACCCGCGAGCCCTTTGCGTACACTAATAAAGTCTCCCGCGCGCGCGCAGCTACAGAGCGTTAACCCGCCGCGTCGGATGGGAACTGTTTTCCTCAGAATTTGCCCGGGAAGAGGTGAGAGAAGTGACAGGAGAAACAAGGAATCAGTCACAAAATGTCTTTGATGACGCAGTCAATATTATCAATATAAGATTATTAGGAAATGATATAGCTGGTAGAATTTGACGAAACTCAAGGTCATTGACCCTATTTAGGGAAAACAAAAGCCAGAATCTAAAAACTCAAACGAAACTTTAGTTTCAAAATATTTCAAAACGTGAAAAATATTTCGTGTCAACGTGTCAAGCATAACAAAATAAGATTGACGTAAAAAATATCCGAGGTACCAGGCGGACAGAAAACGAAGGTGTGCTATGGAAAGCGGCGCGAAGGCCGGTACGGCGCCGAATTTCACCGCGGCCAACGCCCCGGCGACGTCCTCGGACCTTTGCACTCCTAGTAGCTCGGACGCTTTACGTGACGTATGACCAAAAAAAAGACTTCGGTGGCCACAGTTCATTGTCATGCGGCGAGAACTAGCGCAACTTGCAGTTTGTGACTAATTTAGGAGACACTGAAGTAAGAAAAAGCAAGTTACATGGTAGTACTTAAGTAACTAGTTGATTTGGTTCGGATAAACAAAAAAATCTAAACATATTTTAATGATTCCTTAACACAAGACCCTCATTATTTTTAGTTGACACTCTTTACATTTCATTCGTTAGTTTAGTTTAGTTTTTATAACGAATAAAATGTAATGTAAACGTATAAATCTAAATATTTCAAAATTGCCCTCATTTGAAAATAAACACGGAAGTACTACATTTTTAAACTTCCTTTATAAATTCTTATCTCCACAATAGCGCTCCATATCATGCCAAGTTTGAGAACCATTACATAACTGAAATATAACAATAAAAACTTTTAATTAAAGTTGCGCAAGTCGCCCACTGACATAGAAAATTGTATCACTTCTGTTCGACCTTAAAATCCATTACGGCGATAGTTGAGTAACCAAAACTGATTTTTAAATTATCTCAGTTATATAATTTTGGAGTCGCAACGTCGCTTTCTGGAAAAAGAACCGATAATATAACGGCTTTACAAAATTGAAAGTTAGTCATTTGTTAGTCAAAGTAACTTGGGATGTACTGAAAATAACGTTTGACTATGAAGCGCCAGTTTGGCGTACATATGTGGATCAGGGCTGACTAAAAAATTGTGGATTTTTCCTACAGTCGTAGTTTTCTGATTCCAAAACCGTTATGGTATAATTTTGGAACTGTTAGCTGACACAAAAAAACCGGGCAAGTGCGAATCGGGCTCGTGCACTGAGGGTTCCGTACACATTTGGCCGGATTTTATTACAAATTCTCAATTAGGCCGTCAGGCTGTTCCTCTTGGAGCAGACCCTCGCAGGTTCTGAACTCCTCGAATAGGGTGAATGAACACCCTCATCTAAATTACAGTCGAATTAGACCAGCTTGACCAACTGGTTTCCTTCAAGGAGGCTTGTTTTTTTTATAGGGTTTGTCCTGTACCCATACCAAATTTGACGCTTGTATGAAATTACCGTCTTTACGATAGAACAAATACAAAAAAAAGTTGAAAAAAAAACGTTTCTTGTACGGGGAGTCCCCTTATTATTTTACTTCTTGACATTTCTATTATAGGTTAGAAAATCCGCCGTTATATCACATATTCACATATTCTGCAAAAAAAGTCAACGGGCTATCTTTTACGGTTCAAAAGATACAGCTCTTTTAAGTTAGGACAGACGGACGGACAGCGTAGGCATAGTAATAGGTCCCTCGGGCACGGAACCCTAAAAACTACCTTTTCCCCGCTAAATGTAACGTTCTCAATATAAAGGGACCTTATGGAAGAAGGCAGTTACGCTCTTCTTATTCTTGTAACTATACGAATACTATGGTAACTTGGTAACAGTTCTAAAAACGGCGTAACCGCCTGCCTCCATAAGGTCCCTTTATATTGAGAACGTCACAAATAATAAATGCAAATAAGTCTAGCAAAAGCAAGTTTTGGAAACACGACCCCCGCATCAGGACCGAGGAGGTTCCAATATACTGCCGTGCTAAGCCAAAAAGGCTTATAGGCGTTGTCGTTAAAACGCCTATAAGCCTTTTTGGCTTAGCACGGCAGTATATATATTCCAGCATAGGATACTCCTTGGGTGAACATGTGGTGAATACCAATCCAACGATTTTAAAATCCGTCAAGGCGTTTAGCATACAGGGGTCATAAAGAAACATACATCATAAAGATACATACATACATCCGCAAAACATTATCCTCCTTCTTGGGTAATCGGGTAAAAAGACGCAATTATTAATTTTTGAAATTTACGGCCGCACTCAGAGACGTCAATGAACTTTTAATTTTCATTAAAGTTGCTGCTGTCACTTTCTTTGCTATAGCAATAAAATAAGACACAGCAACTTTAATGAATGACATCTCTGAGTGCGGCAGTTAATGTATTATTTGGAGCGATGCGCAGATTGGCCGGTGTTAGGTAAGATGAGAGAAGCTGAAGATTGGGAGCAGTGGCGTGAATTGGGAGAGGCCTTTGTCCAGCAGTGGACTAGTACGGGCTGATGATGATGATGAATGTATTATTTTTCCCTCCCGTATAGTTTTATTATTAAATAGATAAAATCCCACGACAAAATTCAGACCCCTACTTTAAGAGCTCATAACTCTGAAATGGCTGAACGGATTTGCATCAAACCTAGCTAAGAACAATCACCTTCAAGTCACCTTTCTAACAAAAAAATAATAATCAAAATCGGTTCTTTTGTTTGGGAGTTACGATGCCACAGACTGATACACCTTTTTACACCAACACACAACACAACATTTCTAATCATATTCATATCATTTATATCATCAAGCACCCGCTAGATAAGTAGTAAGTTTGCACAGTGTGGGGGATGGACTGAAAACCAGAGCGCTGTGCGAGTGCAATCCTGCCGGAGCGCACCTACAGCAAATGCTGAGTCCGATCCTTTACCACATTTTTCTTCTTTTTAGGCTCCGTGTAAATATCGTGTATGTTATTAATCTAGGTAATTAAGTTAAGAGCTCCATGTTTTTTTTAAGTAACATTTTCATGTGTGGCAATAAATGTTACTTATTCTTATTCTTAAATGCTAAAATATAAGTAAATAAATCATTTTGATTGACGAATTGATTTTCCTAAATCTTTCAGAAACTTCAGGCTATTTCCAAAGCTACATCTTAGACATTGAAGATTTCACAACATATAATAATTTAGTATAAAATGTATCTAATAGCAGTAATAGCGCAAAATGTTGTTCAGAACCGGTGCGAACCAGTTCGGCGGTGGTGGGAAATGGCGGCAAAAGGGGGGAACAAAGAGTCGGGCTGCAACCTACATTCCTCCCCCCTTTGGATCTTTGCAGCGAGCGAGTGGGTCAGACGCGAAGTTAGGCACAAACCTACCAGGGCCTCAAACTTAGTGGAGAGGTAACTAGAGTATTTCAGATTACACAGTGGAGGAAACACAGTTCAAAGAAACTAGGATTTGCTTTGTAGTATTGGATTGTTTAAGAGATAAAGCTAAGAAGTTTAATGGGATAGCCAGAATATTTTTTTTGGGTACAACAAGGGTTCAACAGTATACAGTCCCATAAGTCGTACGTCACATTGACACCGGAGGTAGACCAGCCTAAGTAAATAGCGCCGAACCAGCCTAACATGACCTCATTAAAAGTCGCATGGTTTTCATGATTTGCCAGTTTAAAGTTCAAGTTTTTTGCAATTTAAATTTTAAACCGGAAACATCTTGAAAACCATGTGGCTTTTACTGAGGTAATGTTAGACTGGTTCGGTGTGGGGATGATGCGTATACGCATTTCCACCCCTCAATAAAAATGGCTGGTTCAGTCCGTCTTAGGCTGGTCTACTTCCGGTGTCAATATGACGTACGACTTATGGGACATCCTGTGATTATGCGGTGTAGAGTTCCTGTTTTAACAGCTAATGATGCGAAATCATTACATGAAACTGACATTGAAAAAATGAATGATTACGACATTTATGATTCAAAAGTTAATTTTAAGTCAAGATATATGTAGTTAGAATATTCCGTTATCCAGACATTAAAATATTACATAAACGTTTTTTCATTGCATAACACGTCATGCTTTATCTACCTGCTAACAACATGTACTTTTGTTTCGTTTCGACATTTTGATACAACACGTAGAAATTGATAGCAGGTACTTAGTTACAAAACAGTTTATTTCATACTTTCCTTTTCAGAAGTGTCGAAAGATATGTAATGTGTATTATTAATAAATGAAAAATCTTGGGCTACATCTTTTCCAGAGGAAAGAATGGAGCTACTGAGAATGATAAAATATAATGTTTGTGTAAGAAAACGGTAGAAACAATTTAGTCATACGACGTTGATAACTTTAAGCTTGTAGCAGTTAAACATTAAAAAAAAGTGTATTTTTGTAGATGACATAACTATGTCTCCTCTACAAGGCGTGCAGCTCTTTGCAGTGTTGCGAGATCTGCCTCATCTCGTCTCACTCTAAGCTTGTCTTATGTAACCTTTCTCTCTTGCGCAACCAGTTGACCGACATTCGCCGATTTGCGGGAGGTTATGTAATTGCAATTATCGTTTTTGTGGTACCCCATTCGGTTTTGGGACACGGTCTGGTTAGAGCGGAAAGTCGGACGTGACACGAACTGGATTAATTTAATGGTCTTAACGTTATGCAGTCCTGGTATCTGATTGTTGAGGATATCGACCAAAAATTTGTTAAAGTAAACCAAAAACCGAGGTCTACTTGAGCGAAGAAGACTTTGTGGCAACATAAGCATATCACTTATCAACAACCAAAGTAAGTAAAATCACTTCGAATTTCAAACGAACTGTGACTCAGCTTCGGATGCATTTTCTTTGACTGTTTTTAACTGCTTTCATTTTCATTACTAAATATTACTCAAGTGCGTGGCTTTTCTTATAAAACTTTCGTTTCGTATTCTTAAGTACGAATTCATGCAATGCTGATGTCGCGAGTAGACTCATATTATTTTATGTTCCAGAAATATTGGCAGGAATGTGCACAGGACCAGTTGTAAAAGAAGAGAGAGGAGGCCTTTGCTCAGGATTTAAATGCACAAAGTGACTTAAAAAAAAATAACAAGTTGATGAAAAAATTAATACGACCACACACACACACACACACACACACACACACACACACACACACACACACACACACACACACACACACACACACACACACACACACACATACACACACACACACACACACACACACACACACACACACACACACATATGACATGATCTAATGTACACAGTTTCTGACAATAAATGAATCTTATCTTATCTTATCTTAGTCGAAAGCAATAACCATCAGCGAATTTGGCTCAAACTATCGATGGTGAGGACCAGGATGGACCTTAGAAAGAGGAACTTCCTTGTATTGTATATGACAAACGTTAAGTACTTCTTTCTGGTTCTGTTCTGTGCGCTTTTTTCTTATTAGCTACAAGTTTGCGTAAGTGTACAAAATTATAGCGGAATCCAGAACGTCAGCCCTTGCGGCGCATATATACAAGAAGTCTTCTTACAAATAGGTACATGTACATAGTTAACTAATATTTTGGAATTCTAAATGCTAATCCTCATAACATGGGAATGGATAGAAAAAACTACTCACACCAATAACATTTTGTCAAGATTTTTGACGATGACTCTTCGCTAGATTTTCCTAGATTCTTATCTAAATTTTTTTGTGCAATCTAAGTATCTATAAACACATATTTTTGCATAATTACATGATTCAATAAATACAGTACCTACACGGGCAATTGAAAGACACAGGTGAGTGGTATGCAAAAATATTACAGTTTATATTTAACTTTATGCACCACGGAAGTTAGTTCATTTTAAATCACCACGTCTTGTTCCTCTAAAGTTCCTCTTAACTCATTGCATAAACTTATCATTACTAAGACTTCATAAAAGCATCGCCGTGCGAAAAGATGTGTGTCACGGTCAGTTATTAAAAAAGAAAGACTGAAGAAAGTCGGACGAAAGCAAAAGGGACACATCCCGGATCCGAGCGAGATCCGTCACTCGTGACTCACACCGAGCCGAACTCATCGGAAGGATCAAGCGAAGGATATTGTATTTTCAGGATTTTGGTAAAATATTCATCCTAAATTTCTTATTTCAAATACATTGTCTTAGAAACACAAAAATACTCCGAAATAATTTTTTTCGAATATTCATTTGCCCGAATTTTAATTTTTCCGTAATCTATGTTATGCTGGCTATTTAAAATTAAAAACATATTTTAATTGCTATTCGTAGGTTAGGTTAGGTTTGATTTATGTGCGATATTAAAAAATAAAGCCTTACTTACAAAAAATTTCATTCGGAATTAT
Source organism: Tortrix viridana (assembly GCA_963241965.1). Classification (NCBI taxonomy): domain Eukaryota; kingdom Metazoa; phylum Arthropoda; class Insecta; order Lepidoptera; family Tortricidae; genus Tortrix; species Tortrix viridana. Next base: position 8,167,201 of record OY725193.1, on the reverse strand, counting down.
GACTTTTCGGAGTTATGTAGTGTACCCAAATGTCTTATATCGGTTAGGTTAGATTTGCGAAAACCGTAATTTTTTTGTAGGGCGGATAATTATTTTTTATCATTTCGTAGCATAAACCATTTTTATGTTTTTGAGTGTCTAATGTGTAGATAAAATTTAGTTAGATTTCTTGTATAGCAATGTTAAATATTTTGTTTTCAGTAAAAACAACAGATTTAGAACTGTAAAACTGTATACTTAAATAATCACTTGCAAGCTTAGTGCGAAATTGCGTAATAAAATAAATAATGATTTGGCTTCGGTCTCTAGTCACAAATATATGATCTACGCGGAAATCCTTCAGGGAAAGGAAAATACTTCAGGGGTGAGTCAGAAAAAACCCGTTAGGTACAGGTTTCCTGGGCTCACACCGCACGGTAACCAAAGAAGAAAAGAGAAGAAAAGGAATTCCTTTTCGGGAAATGAAAAAGAAAACAAAACAATGCAAAACTATTTCACACAAACAGCGAGCTCTGATTCTGCATTTTGTAACTATTAAAAGAACTTCACTAATAGTGTTATTATTGGTAAACACTTATTTATTATCTTTGGTTTCCGTGCGGTGTGAGCCCAGGAAGCCTGTAACGGGTTTTTCTGACTCACCCCTGAAGTAAGTGGAGCGCCGGCTTTCCGCGCAGATCATATATTGGTGACCAGAGACCGAAGCGAAATCATTATTTATTACGCAATTTCGCACTAAGCTGTAAATGCAAGTAATTGTTCAAGTATATAGTTTTACAGTTCTAAATGGGGTTCTGTTTTTTACTGAAAACGAAATCATAAGACAAATCAAACTTAAGTTTATCTCCACTTGAGTGTCTAATACACTCAAAAACAGAAAAATGTGTATGCATAGCCCTACGAAATGATAAAAAAACAATTATTTAAGGCAATTGCCTTCCGTTTTAACTACTTATTGAGATCAGTATAGTTTGTTTGCTGTTACTTCTAATTTAAGCAATCTGGATACCTAAGCACTAATAATAATTAACTCCTTCTCTCTTTACAATGACTATACTACGGCTTTTAACCAAAACAGCTTTCTGAAAAATCCCTTCCAATATTTTCGTTTTATGCGACACCGAAACAGCGTGAACTGGAATTAATTTAAATAACCAAAGTGTTTGCAACGGCAAAGATTTTTCTATGTCATCAACGGCAAAGATTTGATTCATAATTCATAGGACTGACAAGGAAAACATCTGGTTTCAGCGCATCAGACGTATGTGTTAGCCTACATCAAGATGATCGTTGCATCGTTGCATAATACGGAATACATTCCGCTTCAGAGGTCTCAGAAAAACCTACCATGACCATTCGCTATACCTCCGTGCAAAGGTTCATGTCAATCGATTTCATAACGCTCCTAAACGTGGATCCGTCATAAGGCTCTGAATCTCTCTTAGCGGAACAACTTAGACCCTATCCACCGGTCGAACTAGACCTAAGACAACGTCAATTTCAAACGAATTGACGCCTTAAGACATCCAAGAAAGAGCCTCAATTGCTTATACGTTGCCATCATCACTTTCGACTTTTGTCATCCATGTGTTTCACTTTGACAAAGTCCTTCCTCGAAAATTACCGTCGTTGAAATTACACTTGTATTTTTGTGGGATAAAGTTCAAAATTGGTTGAGTTTAAGTTAAACTTGGCACCTTGGTACAGTGCGTGGTTTGCCCTACTGAACGGAAAGTGAAAGTGTGCCTGCAGTGGGGACGGCGCGTGAGTCGAACAGAATGTAAATGCGGATTTTGGCGTTTGATGACCCGCGGCACGTATTCGCGTATCATTCATCATAATGTTCATTTATGAAAGTTTCAAGGGATTAGGCTTTTCTAAAAGTCATTAGGAGAACAACTAGATAAAATGAATCTTATTGTAAATAACGCATCCTGCGTTCTGTTACGTATTAACTTTGGTTGATTCAAAAGAATTATTTTTTGAAAATGAATGTGCCATCCTTCCTCTTTTCTCATCTTGTTTTTTTTATTTTCCAGTCAGAGGAGCGTATGTGGTATGTGGTTGTATGTTGTATGAGCGTATGTATGTTGAGCCAGAGAATTAACAAAAATAATACCAACTTTACCGTCTACTTTGTTATTTATTCCGAGCAGTTAATTTTAACTTGTAATTTTACTTTAATAACCAAAATGAAATTTTACTAAATTAATCCAAATATTCTACCTATTTGGTATTACATAAATCTAAACCTAATTGCGAAATACTTTGTAATTTTACCAACTGTATTTGGTTAGTTTTTGAAAGAATTCTGGTTCTAGGTTTTAGATGTATCTAGTGTGTGAATACACCAAAAATAGTTTGTGTTCAGTACATCTCCCTCCTCATTCTGTGTCCTCGAAATGCTGATGTGTCTCAGCAGTGATCATGTCAGTCTTGTGTTTCGCAATCAATGAATCATTTACAAGCGGTAGAGCTAAAGAATCCTGCGCTGGAATAATTACGTACGCGGCTTTACTGCTATTAACCTCTCTCAATACATCGGCATTAAGAAGCGATATCAATATAGCATATCAAGCGATTAATAAACAATCTATGTCATTTGGCATCATAATTTTGTAATTTACAAGCTTACGTCGACCGTAAAATATAATTGGATATAGTTTAGGGAAAAGGATTCAACTAAACCATTTCACACTTGTAGAATCTGACATAATATTGACAGCAATAGAATTCAAATTTAAATACATTTTCTTTGTGGGTTGGATCCTTTTCCATAAGCTAAACCCAATTGTTTGTCTGATTGGTACAATACGTAAATGTTACATTCCCGGTTTATTTAGTTCAACCGCATTTAGTACCGGTTCCAGGTTCAAGGCCACGAATGTCACGATACGGGATTCTGAAAATAGCGTATTCGAAGCCCTGTGGTCGGGGATAAAGACGGCAAATTTATGAGTAAGGCTGCGTTTCTATTGAAGCGGAGACGAGCGGAGCGGTGCGAAAAGGACCAATCCGACTCCTCTAGTTTCTGTGTGCTATGCCTCACGGTCCTTTTCGCACCGCTCCGCTCGTCTCCGCCTCAATGGAAAGGCAGTCTAAGTGTGGTGTCAATCTGAACATTAAAATTCCTTGATCATACATAATCAGCTCATAAAACGTCCCACGGCATATACTCTCGAATAGCAACTTTAACTTCAAATACAAATTAAATTACTCCAATACCATATAATTAAACTCCCCATATTCCGAGTACGTGTACGATCCTTTCTTTGAAATGTGGGTGTTTCAACTTCTGGACTTATCATCCTTTTGCCCTTGTTCTATACTAGTTAATTAAATAAATCAATACATTCTCTTCTTCCACTCTCTTCTCTCCGCTGTCAACTTAGCACTTAACTTTCATACACATAACTACCATTCTTCACGCAATCCATCCGCTCACTTCTCTTGCTCTTACTCCTAAGCCTGAAACTTTGAACTACCTACATATTTTGCAGTTTGTTTTCATATTTCGAACCCTAGACGCAAAAAGGGGCGTTTTATAAGTTTAAAGTGTGTATCTGTGTGTTTATCTGTGTATCTGTCTGTGGCATCGTGGCTCCTAACAGTGCAGAGTGGCGGATGGACCGATGTTGATTTATTTATTTTTGTTTGAAAGATGACTTAATCGAGTGTTCTTAGCTTGGTTTGATGAAAATCCGTTACGCCATTTTTGAGCTCTGAAGGCAAAGGCCCCAATTTTGTAGCGGTTTTTAACTCGGTTATGTAGTTTTTATATTTTAAATTTCATGTTTTAAATGAGAACTCTTAATTGAGGAGAGATGGCGTTGCCGTGGCAGCCCGGTAGACGTTGGGGAAATTTAACGGAGTGCAAGCTGATTTGAATATCCTCGAGAACAATCAGCGTCGAGACGCGTTGTACTAGACGCATTTGCATTTAATATATAGACCGCCCTCAAAACATTTATTCACGACTTTTTATTCCGTAGTCCCTTGGGCTACAGGCGTTAGCCAAGATGAATTACGATTTTCGAAAATCGACAAAATGTATGGAATTGACATAAGCGGCTGACGCGACTGATTGTTAGCTAACGACAATCATAATAATATGTGACGTTCTCAATATAAAGGGACCTTATGGAGGAAGGCAGTTACGCTCTTCTTATTCTTGTAACTATGGTAACAGTTCTAAAAACGGCGTATCCGCCTACCTCCATAAGGTCCCTTTATATTGAGAACGTATAGATACATTTTCTTTGATTTTGAGCGTAGTGCAAGGCTAGGGCCCCAGGACAGAAACAAAGTCGTATACGTTTAGGGAGAACACCTGAAAATTCCGTATAATTTGAATATTTACTTGACCGATTTTTTATTTTTTCGAAAATCTGTGCTATACTGGAGCTACGTCATACTAAATGCATATTTTTATTGCAAATCGTGGGTTACGTTAGAACTATGAGCAAATTAAAAAAATATATATTAGGTTAGGAATAGTGATAGACCTGCAGAATTATCTTTTTAATTAAAAATGATTCATTCTCCGTTGCCCCAATGGCCTTGCAACCACGGAAGACAATAAGGAGACCAATGTATTCTGTTCGTCCTGTCGAGAAATACTAACTTAATCGCTTTTTCTCACGGAAGATAATCAACTAATTATATTTTTTTATTGATCACAGCCATGACGCCTATATTTGTATTGTTTATCAATAGCGATGACAGAAAGAATGACAGTAGTGTTCAGGCTATTATATACTTTACCCGACTGTCCAAAAGGGAGGGAAATGTTCTGAGCCCTTAGCCAAGATGCCAATCGCTAACCAGCGTTTCTATTCGTTTAGTTTTTAAACCAATCGCGTCACTGGTAGATCACGTGACTCTCCGTATGACGTGATCTACCAATGACGCGGTTGGTTTAAAAACTAAACAAATAGAAACGCTAGTTAGCTATTGGCATCTTGGCTAAGGGCCCTGGAGTTTTATCTATGTATACATATAATTACGCTTTCTTATTTTGATTGCTTTTGTTATTTTCTGCTTTTGTTTAGTAAGTTGTTATGCTGTTATGCTGTGATTATTTTAAATAAATAATTAAAATGTAGGCATAGGGATTATAGCGACGCAAGTGTCACTGGATACATCAAATATAAAAAAAACTAAATGGCGCATTTAGAATATAACAAAGATATTAATATTTCTCTCTTTTTTCAACCCGTAGTAACCAAAAACTGAGTGAACGTCTCTAGATGACCTTTTTGTAGGGTATGGGATGGAAGCCCAACAATGAAGCGAATGGCGTGCGTTACAGATATCTACATTTATTAACTTATATAGATGACAATATCAAAACAGCAGTCAGGTTTTTAAGCTTAAACTTGTTTGCATTATTTGCTATCTCCGTCTCTCTATGGCCGGCCATACACGGACAGCTTGGAGCAGTCAGGTTGGACTGCTTCAAGCTGCGACTGCATAGTGAACTACAGTCTTCTACGTACACACATACATGGAACCGCTCGAGCAGTCGTGACTGCTTCGGGCGGTTGGCAGCGCGGTGAAATTTCATCGTGCGGTCAAGCAGTCGCCAGGCATACACTGACTGCTCGAGCTGACGACTGCTCTCGCGCAGTTACCTCCGCCCGCGCTCTTCATTCCACGTCGCGCGTGCCTCTGAAATTTTGACTTGTTGAGCAGTTCATACCAACTGCTGGTGTGAACTGCTCCAGCAGTTATCAATGGCAGCTTCAAGCTGTTGACTCTGACTGCAAGAGCGGTCCGTGTATGTTGATCACTGGCTAATTGCTCGAGCAGTCCGTGTATGGCCGGCCTATGTGGCTAACATAGATAAGTGAATAGGCTGCCGCACCAGCGAACATCACCCTCAACTCGTCACTTACCATTAGGAGAGACAGAATGAGGTCAATCCATCGATGGTCAATCACTGAGCGTCCTTATTTCGGCCATTCTCCCTCCCTCACACATTTAATTACCGTGGTACCTTTGTTAAGTAAATTTTAAAAATTGACACGGAACCAAATACTTAACCATAGAGAATACAGCCCTGTGCTGGCTGTAAGCATTAAAATGTGACGTTCTCAATATAAAGGGACCTTATGGAGGCAGGCGGTTACGCGGTTTTTAGAACTGTTACCATAGTATTCGTATAGTTACAAGAATAAGAAGAGCGTAACTGCCTCCCTCCATAAGGTCCCTTTATATTGAGAACATCACAAATTTTCATCAGTTGTCCATGTCGCCAATAATTAGGTGAAATGGTAATTAGAAATGCACGGGCGGTTGAAATCGCTCAGAGAATGACCGATCTAAAAATTATTTCAGCTCACATTTTTTTCGTTTCTTTGACATTTGTCATTAAATAGTGATGATGTCTGGGTAAAGAAAACGAAATTCTATTTAGTTCAACAGTTAGATTGTCAAAAAATATTGGACACGTATTTTTTCTATTGTCAATCAAACAAAAAATTACAAAGATAAAGCTCGTCAAAGTTCGGGAGTGGGGGCTCGTGACGTCACTTCTGTGTAAAAATTGTACCAAATTGTATATACCGAGACGTGACGTCATGCGACATTTCAACTCAATATATCTCCGTAATTTTTTGATTATGTGAAAAAAAATACGTGTCCAATGCTTTTTGATATTCTACCTGATCGACAAAGAAAAAAAAGTCATCATCCCCATTGCAACATTTTCCTATTTGCAGTTGCTTAATTTAAATCTAAATCCAGATCGATGCAACAAGGAGCGGAAGCTTCTTTGCTGTTTATTAATCGATAAATAATAGACTCATTTGCATAAAAATGGAACAATAAAACTGTTCATAATCGTTGTATTTACGCGATCTTCTTAATTATCGACAAGGAAGTGTTCAACCCTCGAGGAAGCACTCATTGTGCTCAAGAAGAACATTGCAATAAGAGCCTGTACGTGGTTAGGTTCAAAATTGTCCCTTCAGTTCCTAAAAGTTAACGACGTGGGAATTGTTAATTCATATAATTTAGATACAGGCCAAAACACCAGACTCTCATTACGCGGATATATCCTAACCTAACCCGAAAAATTTGGCTTCAAAGTCCTTAACTTTCTGGAACAGTAGAGACAACTTTTGTTTCTGTGACTGTGTATGATCCAAATTGGTTTCCTAGAACGATTTTAAAAAATAAAAACAACAGTAAACTTGGTAAAACTATGGTGGTATGGTATGGTATGGTGGTGGTGTGGTGTGGTGGCTGTGGTGGCGTATTGTCGCCTGTTAACTCACTATGTAACACGTATCTATCTTGTTGTATTTCCTGTTCTTGCTGTATGTGGTGTTCAATAAAGAGTTATTGTATTGTATTGTGTCCATTCGTTGTCATTGGTTCCGTTGTCGTCGTATAATAGCATTATCAATTTAACATTGACCGTCATCAATGACCATTCCGCATCTGACGATCCGTCACCTTGCCTGATTGTCTGAGATAATGATGGGAACAATTACCTCGACCTCGACCTAGAGTGATCCTAACAGGATAATTACTGATATTTTATTGATTGTGTTTCAATCATGAAGGTCTGAGATGTGGAGATAGGGACACTTGGTTTGACGGAACGATGGTGATCGAAGGTGGTAGATCAGTGGGCAAACTGTGAGCTTGAAGATCTGATGATGACGACGCTGTTAGTCCAGCTAGTTGGTTGGTTGGCTACAGAGCTAGCGGTCCCAGGTTGCAATTTTGAAATATTTAATTTATTATTCCAAAATTTGCCAATAGAAAAGAAATATGTTGAATTTAAATAAAAAAAACGGCCTGTCCCGTATTTTAACATCGAATCGTATTTACAATGCAGTTGCCCCGTAAAACCGGAAATTAGACCTGGTAACCCTAGCTGTGTGGCAACCAAGGCTTGAAACACTGTTTTTTTCAGCAACCGATATCTTAGTATCAGTAGGTACCTGCCGCCAGTAGTATTGGTACCAAATGGTTCCGGCGTAAGACCAGCTCTGGCCACAAAACCAGTACCACGCTGAGCCGGAACCGTTTTGCGTCATCTGGCATTAGTGCAGCTTTTATTATTTTTGTCCATTTGTTTATTTATGTTCTGTACTTTTGTTAGATGTACATATGTAAATAAACGTTTTTTCTTTCTTTCTTTCTTTCTTTCTTTACCGGTTCTAATAAGGGTAGAATACGGGTAAAAACCGGTACTAAGTAATATTTACGTACGTAGTGTGTGTGAGCGTAAACAGAAGATAATGTGCGCACAGCGTACGTCGCACACGCATGCTGGAACCTTTATAAGGAACCGGTATGTTTTCGGTGCTAATATGAAGTGAAGAGAATCGGGTGAATACAGGAATGGAACCGGTATTTTTGGTATCGGTTTCAAGCCCTGGTGGACCCCTGTGAGAAGCCTACAGCAGCATGATTTTCAACTAAGTAAATTAATGTTCATCACATAGTATAAAACAAATTCGCTTCCCGCCATCTTTCCGTTTGTATGTACGCTTAGATCTTTCAAACTACGCAACGGATTTTAATGCGGTTTTCACCATCAGTTAGATAAATTTTCACAGAAGGTTTATGTATATAATAGTACCCGGAGCGAAGCGAAGGCGGGTCGCTAGTCGTCTTATAAACGCCCTCGGTGTTTCGATATTTGATTGATGCATTGGTTTTTAGGGTTCCGTACCAAAAAAAAGGAACCCTTATGGTAAGACTTCGTTGTCTGTCTGTAGGTCACTGCAGTTTTTCTCAGCAACGACACAAGCTATCAACTTGAAATTTGGCATAGTTGTTTAACTTGCTTGCAAGCATCTGTTTTAGTAAAAAAATATGAAATTAATTTTATAAATAATTGTAAAGGGGTCTAGAATGAGGGGTTGAAAAATGAAAATGATTTGATTATATCAAATGGGGTGTCAAATGAAAGGGCTCAATCTGCACATTTAAAAATATTTCTTTTTATTTATAACCAAAAATGTTCAAAAAAAATACCGTTTCCGAAGTTAATCTCCGAAGTTCATGAAGCGAAAAATCTGAACGAATCTTGTTAGGTTAAGAAAAGTTTATGAACCGAAAAACTTATACATAATTACTTTAAAATAGTTTTTGAGAAATTTACAAAAAAAAACTTTATAGATCTGTACTAGAATTTAGGCAAGTCAAAATGGACCTCATTGCATACAATTAAAGTAGGTACATAAAAAGGTATATTTTTGAAGTACGGACTTAAATACGGAACCCTCGGTGCGCGAGTTCGACTCGCACTTGACCGGTTTTTATTAATCACGAGTAAACTCAAAACCTTGATATTATTTAATAGCTTAAACCTGCTTACTTTAAGTTTCCATTCAAGAAATCAATACAACAAAGGTTCTAATTACGTTTTCCTCTCGAATACTTAATGGAACCTACACTATTTGGACCCGGAAGAGGCCACACGCACTCGAATAGTAAAAAAAGGATTGGAGTGTTAACAAGTTCCTTGACCCCGGAGGCAGAGAAAGTTTCTGGATGATAGAGCCCGCGGGATCACTTTCAAGCGCGAACTCGTTTTGTTCTGTGAACCTATGCGACCCTGGTACATTTTGTACATTGATATTTTAAACTCACAAAAAAAGTCTTTGGGTGACTGGAAAAGTAAAATATGCCCAACTCAAATAATCACGGAGAAGAAAACTAATGGAGGACGCAAGTGGGCGTTCCCGTGTCGCCGAGTGTTTGTGCAGTTGCACAAACTTCGCCCACAGACTATTATCAGTCTCATGTCAACCGACTCGGTGTACATGACGTTTGTGTAATTGAGAAAAATATAATTATAAATGTAAAAATGCCGGTTTGTGCTATCTCAAGCTGCAAAAATGCAAGCAGAACAAAAACGATGTCTAATGCGGGCATTTCTTATCATCAGCAAGTATTATTTTACTATTTATTGAAATAATACAAATGTTAATCTTCATTGATATAATTCGCGTCCAATATTGAGTAATACTCTACTCTATGCCTTAGAAGTTACAGTTCATAATCATATATCATGCCAACTGCCAACCAATCTAGATTGTTCGCTACCTACTCCGCTACTCCAACTGTCAACAATACTCGCTACTCGAGTGCTGTACTAAGTTTTATCGACATTCATATCGATAAAAGTTTAATCAATTATTATGTTAACCGCGATGTGGAAGAATGTAATAGATACAGTAATTTAAGTGTTAATTACAATTTACGACCATGTAAATTGTAATTAATACCTACTTACGGTTACATAGCCTGTAAAACCTTTCTGCACTAAAGATGAAAGTGGAGATCCAGTGGTGGCTTAGTTTATGTTTAAAAAGTCTTATCAACTGTTTTAGATTCCCAAAAGATCCAAATGTAAAAAAAAATGGATGGATGTCACAGGAAGAGAAAATTGGTTCCCAATGTTTTCTAGCACTATTTACTCAGAGCAACGACAACGATTTCTGGATTTCGCCAAAAGGGAAGCGCTTTATCCGCGAGAATGCAGTTCCAAAACAGAAAATCGTATTAAGCGTGAGTATTTTGACTATTGCGTTGAAGGTTTGTTATGTGTACGAAACAACGAAACGAAAACGAAAAACGAAACGATCGATCGATGTAAACGAAATTCTTGGTTCACTGGATGGCGCTGACTCAGCACACAATCATGGCAAAATGTATTCAGTGCTACGTTAACTTACTACGTTAACTGTCCTATGCTAATTGAAGTAAAGCCAAATAACAAAAAAGCTTAGAAATCCGGTGATTGTAAAAAGATATTACTAAATTTACTACATTTTTATGTTGATTAAATAATAAACATGTTAAATATTCTGTAAATAAGTAAATATTTTAAATTGGCAACCTGTGTTTCATTACCACCATCATCTAAAGGTATTTTTTTAATCCATTCGGAGTTCGCGAACAAACTCACGGACAAACAGGAATTCTAAAAAGGATTGAAATGTGTTCTGTCATTGATTTAACACCCCCAAACATTTTTTTCTTATTAATGCAGCCTATATACGTCCCACTGCTGGGCTCAGGCCTCCACTCATAATGAGAGGGTTTGGGCTATAATTCCCACGCGGGCCCAGTGCGGATTGGGAACTTCGCACACACCGTCAAATTGCTTTGCAGGTGTGTGCACGTTTCCTCACGATGTTTTCCTTCACCGAAAAGCTCATGGTAAATTTACAAATTATATTTCGCACATAAATTCCGAAAAACTTAGAGGTGCGAGCCCGGGTTCGAACCCACGACCCTCTGCTTAAGAGTCGGCAGGTCAAATCATTAGGCTACCACGGCTTTTTTTTTCTTAAATATCTGCAATGTACAGATTTCTCCTTCTCAATAATTTTATTATATGTATGCATACATGACTCCTGCTACCTTTTAATTGTTCATATTTTTAACAATTATAGAATGACCCGTTTACATTGTCGCTACATTACAAAGAAACCAAATATTAATATAAATATCACAAAATATCGACAACTACCTATGTTGTACCCGCATCCCTATTCTTTATGCCAAAAGGTCTTGTCGTAATACGAAATTCAAAGCCACGTACGACTTTTTAGTTTCGGACGTTATCGGGCGTATCGAAACATTTCAATTCAACCAGAACTGAATATAGCGCCATCTAATGCCGAGTAGCTGGACTACGATGCTTTTTCTGGAAATCAAGCGTCAACAACTAAAAAGACATATGTCACATTTCTGTTACACTCTATTTTAGGCCGTAAACTGCTTAAGTTAGAGTAGAGATCCTTTCTGTAAATGGTACTCGGTAACACCGTATGAGTATTGTAACTTTTTACCAATCAAAAGGGTTTTGCAATAGTGTGCCGCGTATCAATTTAACTTTGGCTGTGTGAGTTTGGCGACACTGGTTTTCTAAGTAATAGGCGACCATGCCAGTTCCCCTTATTCTCTATTCCCTGCAAATAATGATTATGAAAAGTTTATTAAATTATTTTATTTTCACAATGGAAGAGGACCCCCATTATATATTTTAATTTAAATACATACGGCCGCACTCAGAGACGTCAACTAACTTTTAAGTTTGATTAAAGTGGCTGCTGTCCCTTTCTTTGCTATAGTAATAGAAAGACGCAGCAACTTTAATCAAACTTAAACATTAATTGACGTCTCTGAGTGCGGCAGTTAGAGGTCTATTCTCCTTCTTTTCAGTCCCCTGGAAACCAGCGTTATGGCTAGTAAACCTGACACCATGCTGAGCGGAAACCGTTTCGGTGTTAATTATTAAACTACTTTAAGGGCCGTATTAATAAATTCATCTCAACTCTGATCCCCGTCACAAGATGCGTCAAAAATGACAGTTTTCTATGGTTTGACGTCTACTTTGACGTATCTTGAGACGGGGATCACAGTTGAGATAAGTTTATTAATACGGCCCTAAGTCTATATAACTTCTTTTTTTAAATGTTCGTGTTTTGTTTTATTACTTTCTATTGTTTTATTTTTATTGTTTAGCACCGAATAAACCAGTTTTCTTTTTTCGTTTATGAACCGTTATGTTTTCAGTCATATAAGCCGTAGCGCACTAGATCTGATATTTCAAATTGTCAACTCCATTAATCTCGATCACTATTTCGATTCCTAAAACCCTAGTACTAAAACTCCCTTACAACCCGGGCCACAACGCTGCGCGTGCGGCGGCGCGGCGACCGTTTTCCTAACATTGAGTGTAATGCCAAAACCCCTGTGTGCGATGGACGTCTAGACCGTACAATGAAGAGCAAATAGGGTATATGCATGTATTTTTCTGCCTTAATAAAAAGTCATTCATGTAACGAACAGTAGAGAAATATTATTGTTCGAATAACTATAAAACTAACCAAGATATAAGCCATTAAAGATTTGTTTCTATCTCTTTTATCTAATTTGTTTTTAAATGCATATATTATCCGTATTATCCGGATATCTCTGTCTAATTTATAGTTTTTAAATACAATATTCGTATTTTTTGGCCGATTTTAATTTTAATTTCACTGTTTGCCATCTCTTTTACGGTATTTTCATATTTTGTTAGGAAATGCGATAAAAAAAAAATCATACATAACCGCCGCCGCTCAAACTCGTAGCCAGCCCTTAAGTTGTCTACGTTTTAGGACCCGGAAAGGGCCGCAGGCGCACTAATATGAGTAGATAAAAAGAGTGGCGTTAGCAGGTTCCTTGACCTCGGAACCGGCTGGAGAAAGTTTCTGGATGATGGATGCCCGGGATCACTTTCGAGCGCGAACTCACTCTCATGAACCTATGCGACCCTGGTAGCTCGTGAACTTGAAATTTGATTTTAATGACGTTTTAAGACACGTTTTAAGTCGTCGGTCGTAGAAAATTTACATACAAATCTTTCGGATCTTGAAACGGGCATCTCAAGATTTGTTTATGAATACGGTCCTAAGTGTGAGCTGTACAAACTTGTCGTGAGAGAGCGTGGGAAACTATAATTTTGTTGTAAACTGGTTGTATACATATTATTATTATAAAATACTAGCTTTTGCCCGCGACTTCGTCCGCATTGAAGTCGTTTATCATGTATCGCACGGGAACTATCATAGTATTTCCGGGATAAAAAATATCCTATGTCCTTTCCCGGGACTCAAACTATTTCCATACAAAATTTCTTTTAAATCGGTATAGCGGTTTAAGCGTGAAGAGGTAACAGACCGACACAGAGTTACTTTCGCATTCATAATATATAGCGACCCGCCCTCGCTTCTCTCTGGGTACTATTATATACATAAACCTTCCGTGAAAATGTATTTAACTGATGGTGAAAAACCGCATTAAAATCCGTTGCGTATTTTGAAAAATCTAAGCTACAAAAGGATATATAATATATCTATATTTTCTGGAAGAACACAATAACGGGCGGTTAATGCGTAACTGCCGCTCTCAGAGACGTCAATTAACTTTTAAGTTTGATTAAAGTTGCTGCGTCTTATTCTATTGATATAGCAATGAAAGTGACAGCAGCAACTTTAATCAAACTTAAAAGTTGACGTCTCTGAGTGCAGCAGTAAGTCTGAAAAGTAAACTAAGAAGGGAATACAAAAAAACTGTAGACACAAATAAAATTAATGACAAATATTTAGTGTCAAATAGAGACTGAGAAGAAATCTCCGACTCCTGATGCTGCAGAAGTGGCTAATCAGGCCAGCGAGCTTAAAAACCTTGTCTTTTGTTAAACCTGTTCAATCCTGAAAAAAAATATTTAGACCCTTTCGTCTTTTAGTACCCACGACGTACTCAGATAAAAAGTATTTTCGGTTCCAACACTTTTATGGTGAGTACATATGGACCATAGAAAGCCTTTGTCCCTTCAATAAAAGAGAAATGCCCTTCCTTGAGCCATTGCACTCTGTGCCCTGGGAGGGGGGGGGGTGCGCGTGCGGCGCCGGGCATTCCACTATCGCTTTCGGAGCTTTCTTCCGCGCAGCCTTGGCTTTTCGGGACAGCAACGCTGTGGAGACGAAAGGAAAACGGCTTGTTAAATTATATTCACAATTTATTTTTACTACCATTGTCTATTTACGTTTTTCTCCGGTTTTAATTTTTCCAGTCGAATATTTTGCGAGCCAGCTTCTTCCTAATCACATATTTTTCCTATTGTAAATGAGTCAGAATAGTTAGGTTCAGGCTATGCTGGTTTTAAAGCAGGCCCGAATGGCTAATGGGCCAAGAAATTGGTTAGATTTCAGGAATAATGGAGAAAAGTGCATCAGGAAAAAACGCGACACAAACGGGTATAAACCTAGTCAAAAAACGCGAACACACTTTTTAACCTTCTCTTAAACATGTTTTTGCGACAATTATTAACCAATTATTATTGCAAACAAATTCACAAAATAATGTATAAAAAATTACAGCCTAACAAGTCTTCTGCGACTCCGGACTCTGTCCGGGAGTGAACGAACTAAATAGACAAGATGCTCCCGCGGCACTCTCTCCGGGGTGAAGGCCCGGCCGATGCACTTCCGATGTAGCTAGCGCGGAAAATTCGGCTCAGAGGACCAATCAAACAGCCGGCAGATGGAAATTCGGCTGGAAGGACCATTTGAACTGCCAAAAAAACGAAAATCAATTGCATTAAAAGATTAGACTGCCGAGAGATGAAGGTGAGGTTTGAACGATGATCGGGCGGCCAAGAGGACAAAATGGTCCTGCCGTTTGGATAGTGGAAGAAGAAAATGGGGCTCGCATAACCATTCGAGGAACCATTTTGACAGCCGATAGATGACCAAAATGATGATCGAAAGTCTCTTTGGACAAACAAGAAATGAAAATGAGGCTCCAATCCAAATAACGACATGAAAATTAACCTCGAAATGCCATTTGGACAGTTAAAAGATGAGTTGAAAATGAGCCTTCAAGGACAATTTTTGAGAAGAAAATTCCTTCCTTCGTTGAAATGCATGAGGTTAGTAAATAAACAAAGTGGGCTGAGCATTTGGCAAATTCCTTTGCATGTAGGATGTAGCTTACGAAACATGAAGACGCTGGGAATCGAACATTTGGCGCGAAGCACCAACTAAAGCTGCAGAAATCCACATAGGGCCTCTCTCTCTCATAAATAGGCTCAATTATCCGAAATAGGCTTAATTAAGTAGCAGAAAACCAGACTCAAAATACCAACTTCACCAGAGTCACACCCCATAAAACTTTACAAGAGTACAAAAACAAAATTGTACGTTTATGCCTTCAAAAAACTTTACATTGTACAATACCCTTGTGGGATAATCCAGGTGTATTTTTTAAAGTAGATCATCAACATATTGTGCACTAAATGGTTTGCGTGTAAAATAACCTTAAAATGTACCTACGGCCCGACTGCCCGAATGCTAATTTCCCATACAATACGGACCCGTTATGGAGAGTTCGGTACGGGACGGAAGGTACGATATCCGCGCATCGAGGTGCAGTGCCCGCCGAAAACTGCATGGAGTGGAGTCAACGCTCCGCACACCCGCACGCGGCGGTGGCTACAGGTTCGAATAATACAAGTACTTTATCGTTTAAGGGTTTGTCAATCTTCAGATAACTCTATCTGTCAGATAAGTTTTAGCTCCGTCCTTTTCTTTAATATGACAAAGAAAAGTAAAAAGATAACTATAATTTGGACGGAATTTTTTTTACATTCTTGGTCATTAATCCGATATTAAATAAATAAAAATTTGAAAAATATATTTTTACGTGTTCCCTTGTTTTGCAAACACTCATTTCATCGTATGTGTCGTTTCACCGAATCTAATTTCATCGAAAGCTAATTTCTGCTGAAACATTATTGTTTAGGCATGGGTTACGTAGGTTAGGTTAGACCTGTGACTAAAAATCATAACTCCGGCACGCGGAAATGCCTGTCGATGAAATGAAAATTCGGCGAAGTAAAACATTCTATGAAATGAGTGTCAGTGATTCAAGGGTAGATAAACCATATTTTTTAAATGTGTAAATCAAGCCCTTTCGTAATATGATATCTCATTAGCTATAAACGCTTTACTTTTATTGAAAGTTGGTCAGCTATATTATTCTGTTAACGCATCGTCGTTCAATTCTACTCAGTCGATGATAAGCCTGCGAATTTACGTCGTCCGTCAAGGTGACCAGACAGTTCACAGACGACCAGCTGTGAAACCAGCGACTAAATGAATATGCAGGCAGTTGAATGTCATTTACCCACCTTGACGGACGACGTAAATTCGCCGGCTATTCATCGACTGAGTAGAACTGAACGACGATGTGTCAACAGAATAACATAGCTGTATGATTTACTGATTTCACCCCCAAAATTTGGACACTGACTTTAAATTCAGCCTGTTTACTGGTACTCATGAGTTCCCCGTTTGCCAGCGGCGCGCGCGGCGCTGCGGCACGTGCAAGGCCGCACGGTCGGCGACCTGCTCCCGCGCAGCCTCCTGCGCCGGCGCGGACCGCCGCGACATCTCAGACGCCGGGTGCTGTCACCTTGACCACCGTTTGTCTATGGCATGAAGGCAGACGAACATACAAACCACCTGATGAGTGAGGTACAGTCAAAATGGCCAAATATATAGAAATAGAAATAGAAACATTTATTCGACGATCACAAGAAAAAAAAAAAACAATGATTAAAGATTATGAAAAGAATGGCAACACACACAGATACCAATATTAAAGAGTAACGGTGCAGTTACACGGGCAACCCTTCGAGCAATAATTGCCCGTCAACCATATCTTCTCTTTATAATCTCTCTCTAATTTCGTAAGATAGAACGAGACATGACACGCCCATAGACGGCCGGCTAAAATTGCCAACTGCACCTCAACAATGAAAAAAAAAAACAATTGTAGCGTAGTGTTGCCATGGGTGATTCTGTGACGTCGAAATTGGCGCACACACTGAGAAAAAGGATTAATGAAAAGTTTGTTAAATGAAACCGAACTTCGTCTACGTGTAGCTTAAAAAAAGGGACTACAAAACTAAGGTAATACCTAACCAAATCAGTCGAGTTAAATAACATTAACTGTTTTATTCCTTACAGACAAACAGTTTGTTAAATCAACAAAACTTTAAAAACGCCTTATCAAATTATGGTTATTTCTGAATTAACCGAAATAGTTTGGTTAAATATTTTTCTCAATGTATTGCAACACATTCTTATTCCTATAGTAATAAAGGTGTGTTGCGATATAAATATTTGGCCAGTTTTGCTGCTCCTATCTATTTGCTGCTCTGTACGTGGGCTTTGAGGTGACACTTGCAGGGCTTGTAACACCACTATTTTCAGGAAGCGGTATCGTGACGTTGAACCTGAAATCGATGCTAAACGCGGAACCGATACCTTGGAATCGGTATCCCTCTTCCAGTAGATACAAACAATACCGGTATAGCTGGATACCGCTACCGCCCAAGTAGTAGTGTATTTATTTCCCTAGCACCTGTCAAATTTTATCTCGTGCATGCATGCTAAGCCCGCCAGCCCAGCTTTAATAGCGTCGCCAAGGCGGTCGTTGATGCTGTGATGATCCAGCATTCTTCTACAATAGGGGTTCATATACCGGGAAGCGAAACCGGGACCGTTAGCTTCGTTGGCACGGTCACTACCAACTAGGCTAACCATAGAACTCTGTCAACGTAAATAATATACGTTCGTCAAAATTAATCGTTAGCTTTCTGCGAAAAGATTATATAGTGGCTTAAAAATTAAAGGTTGACTAATTCAAAAAATTATAACAGAAGCCGCAGCCATAGCTAGTACTTATAGATAAAATAAAAATAAATAAATATCAGGGGAAAATCTCACACCAATTGACCTAGTCCCAAACTAAGCTTTAGGCTTGTACTATGGGTAGGTACTAGACAACGATAAACATACTTATATAGTGAAATACATACGTAAATACATAAGAATAACTTTATTGATAAAACTTAATGATAACAATGACATAGGGCTTTTGTATACACGAAATTCACATTAATATTACATTTGCCTGAACTAGGATGATCCTGTATCTCAGGCAGTGAGAGGTATACATAAATACGTTTTTCCATTTCATCATAAAATCGATCACAAAATTTTTATTAGTAAGGGATTCATTTTACTTAGTAGTAATTAAAGATAAAATTATATTATTAACTATTTGAGAATCTACATAAGTGTAAAGGCTTGGATGATGTACATTGCAGTGTCTGCGTCAGCGCAATTGTATTCTACATAGAAAACATCTACACAAATAATTGCCCGTACCGGGATTCGAACCTAGGACCGTTAGCTTCATAAGCAGGGTCACTACTAACTAGGCTAACCGCGTCGTCACATGACACGAGTATAATGTTGTATCCGAGATCACTTTCCTTCCTTCCTTTGACACCCGAGCGAGCGCAGCTGCGGGCGCGCCGACGCAGCGCCGCGAACAATCGGCATTGTCCGGTGGTTTCCGCGGAATGCGTTCTGTGTAAATTAGTCAGCTTGACCACCCGCTGGTTATGGTGGCCTGGTACTTTTTCGTGGTAATTGAAGGAAAAATTGATGACATTGCAATGGCAGGAATGCAATTTCTGTTTCGATTTTAGGCTACTTCATACCTCTGGCTGGACCCCATCGGTTGTTTTTAAATAATAACCTATCCGATTAAAAAAAACCCACGACAAAATCGGGACCTCTTCAGAGTCAGGTTAGAGCTCAAGACTCTTAAGGCCGTATTAATAAACTCATCTCAACTGTGATCCCCGTCTCAAGATACGTCAAAGTAAACGTCAGACCATAGAAAACTGTCATTTTTGACACATCTTGTGACGGGGATCAGAATTGAGATGAGTTTATTAATACGGCCCAATGGCTTAACGAATTTACATTAAACTAATTGCGAAGGAGTTACCAACATGAAAAAACAGAACCCGGAACATACATACGGGTCAAAAACTCCCGTTTTCAAAGTCGGTTGGAATTTTTCGGCAGAAGAATAAGAGATCCAGCTAGCGCCCGCGTAGAAATGGTTTACTCGGGGGGTTTCGCGAGCATCGAAAGTGCCGTTCCGGCCTGGTTGCCGCGGTTGCTGCGGCTGCCGTGGCCGCCTGCCGGTTACGTCAACGCGCTAGATTCGCGCTTGCGAGACATGCTAATCACCCGTGATCTTTTCGGTTTCGTTCGAGCCGTAGAAACGGTTCGTGGAACAGACGGACGAATTATAGTTTAAAAATTTTTAATTTTTTGTCTGTTGCCGCGTACTTTATGATGGTTTTTAAGTGACGTATTATTTTCGAATATACCCTCAGAAGTATCATTTTCATCATTGAAGTGTTTTTGTTTGTTAATAACGTGCGTGTTAGATATCTGAAACTATAAAAAAAAATGTAATAAAAAAAGACGAAAAAATTTTTTTTATAAAAAATAGAACCGTCTTCAAAAAAACCCACTAAACAAAACTAAATAATGACCGGCTTCCTAGGAATTGCCTATTTGATGGGTGCCTAATAGGTACATGGAATATATCTAAGCCGGTGTCAAGTAGGTTTACACAATAGCAATGTCACATGATTCTTGCCACCGACTTCGAAATATTCCATGTACCTATTAGGCACCCATCAAATAGGCAATTCCTAGGAAGCCGGTCATTATTTAGTCTTGTTTAGTGGGTTTTTTTTGAAGACGGTTCTATTTTTTATTAAAAAAAATTTTTCGGCTTTTTTTATTACATTTTTTTTCGCTTTTTAGTAATACGAGTATAACTATCACTAAAAAAATCGCATCAACATAAAATCGGTCGAGTTGAACTAATATATCGCTTAATAACGGATCCATGCGGATGACGTCACGTGGTATCCATTATTCTTGTATACCAAAACCTTCTCCAGAATGTAACAAATACTTTGCTGAAAACCGCATGTAAATCGGTTCAGCCAAACGCGAGATAATCGTGGACAAACATACATACATACATACATACAAACATACAGGTCAAACTGAGAACCTCCTTTTTTTTTTGAAGTCAATTAAAAACTAGAGCTGATCGATCAATTTCATTTATATATGTGAACTCAGCATGTCATGTATAGCCAACAACAGTTAGAATTTTCCCGGCAACAGATACATTGTAAACTAGTGTTGTCTTTACTATTAGGTACTATCCTTTCTTCCTTACTTTATTTCTTTAGCCTTATGTAATTTACTAATGTAATATTTTAAATGTGAAAGTAACACTTTCACGGCTAACTCGCTGTACCGATTTAGATGAAGTTTGAGTCCCGGGGAAAGACACAAGATATACTTTTTATCCCGGGACATGGGACAGTTCCCGAAGGCGTGGGGAAAGGCTTTTATAATAAATAATAAATAAAATACTTTATTTCATGTAACCATTTTGACACATATTTTGCTTTTGCTAGACAACAAATATTATACATCCAAGACTAAGGCTGCTTTTTCACTGGAGATGTGCTGAGCTGCGTAGCTAAGGATGTATTGATATCCATCAATTAGAATCGTTTGTTTCCATAGCTTAGCTTAACTCAGCCCTGCGTGCTCAGCACGCATGCGCGAGACAAAATTTGACAGGTGCTAGGGAAATGAATACATCGGGTCTATATTGTCTTCCATAAAGTTTTAGTTCCGTTTTTAAGATTCCATAACGTTTTTAGTCATAAATATTGTTAGTCATAATATTGATGGTCTTAATATTTGAAGTTATAATTTTTATTTACGAGTTTTCCTGGTTATATTTATCGAAAGTCATAAAAACTTTATTAATAACTTTTTACTTCATAATTTATTACACCTCATAATATTAAAGGCAATAATATGACATAGCGATTATATGGTCCAATTTTTTTTATCATAATAGTAAAATACATAAAATGTAAGTTTTGTCTACAATATGTAATGTAAATATTAGTAAAAAAAAAATATGTTCGGTTCTGGCGCTGTAGGCTCGCAGTTCTACCTAACACTCCTCCTCGCTTCGCTCGTCGTCGTACCTAACGGAGATCTTCCTTATGTATATCATATTCATAATATCAAATTTTAAATTAAAAAGGAAAAATAATATTACTTTTGAAATTATGATCTTGTACCTACACTTTGGAGTCATAAAAAATTACATATGTACTTGCACTGAAACGGTTTGAATAATAATAATTAGTAGTTTAATATGCTTTAAAATATATCTGTATAATTATCAATATGCCTTTGAATGTTATAGATATAATTTTTATGACTTATGAAAATTATAATCCTTAACATTATGGACTATTCACGTTAGCGTTATTAAGTATGAGAATCAATTTCTGACTTTCGAAATTCGACACAATAACTTTATGGGTGACAAAGGGATCCCGAATACATCTAGGTATTCCATATTCTAACGTAAGACTTAACACTTACTGCCGCACTCAGAGACGTCAATTAAGTTTTAAGTTTCATTAAAGTAGCTGCTGTCACTTTCTTTGTTATAGCAATAGAATAAGACGCAGCAACTTTAATGAAACTTAAAACCTAATTGACATCTCTGAGTGTGGCAGTTAAGGTTTAAAATAAGAGTTTGCCGCCTTGATAAAATCGCTATAAAAAAGTGAAAATCGCTAGTCGCGTAGTAATAAAAGGTAATAAAAGTCAGGACGAGACACTTTTGTTATAAACCTTAAGCGTTAAGTCTTACGTTAGAATATGGAATAGATGTGTTCATTTTCCTGGCACCTGTCAAACTTTATCGTCCATGCATGAGCCCACTGGTGGAGACAGGAAGCTTAGACATCGCACATTTCTGGTGGAAAGGCACCCTAAGGACCTATCACCTACCCGCGATCACATGTTAGCCTATACCGTGAATCGAACGCGACACTGTAACGCTGATGACACGACACTCACGATGCGACACAATTTTAATGAAAAAAATAAAAATTCAGTTATCATTTATCATAATGAGTCAGCCAATAAAGTGCAACAGATACCTGGTAGAGACGTCACTGTTCGTAATACCTTTATCGCGTGTTCACACTGGGCGCGGGCGCGGGCGCTGGTTTAACCGATTGCGTCCGCGCATCGACCCTGGCCCGCGGGCCGCTGTTTGATAAAAGAGATTAAGTAAATAGATTAGAAACCCCCACAATTGCGACCCTTTACCTAGACCTTGTGCACCACGATCTTATTATTTGTTCACCATACAAAAACAAATACTAAATATCAGGGACAATCTCACACAAATTGACCTAGTCCCAAACTAATCTCTAGGTTTGTACTATGGGTACCAGGCTACGATATACTTATATAGAGAAATACATACTTAAATATATAGAAAACATCCATGACTCGGGAACAAATACTCGCGCTCGTCACACAAATAATTGCCCATAACGGATTCGAACCCGGGACCGCTAGCTTCGTAAGCAGAGTCACTACCAACTAGGCTAACCGTTTCAAACATTAACATTTTTTTTTTATTATTTTTTACTATGTATTATAGCTCGACACATTATGATATAATATTACAATATATTTTCTATAGTAAAATAAGACGTTAATTAGGAAGTTAGGTCGAACGGACAGCGAAGGCTTAGTATCTAGTGCTTGTTAAGCACCCTTAGAGTACGGAACCCTAAAATAATCCTAATTGGTGGATCACATCCATAGCTTCGCAGCTTAGCGCATCTCTGGTGGAAAAGCAGCCTTAGATTTCCAAATGTTACCCTCAGAACCCCTTACCGGGTGTTCTGGAATTTAGACCTCCGAGTTTCTCAAAACGGGTTTATCCAATCGCAGCGCAGTAGCCAATCCCCACCCAAATATTTTGAAGCAACTTTCGATTTCTGCCCATGCTCTCCACATATGATAAGTATATTTACACCGTATTATTATTTATTGCACAAATGGCGGCCTATATGCTCAATAGCATTCTATACCAGTCAACCAAATAATCAGAAATGTACACAGTAATTACACGGTAATAAAAAAACTCAAAGACCGTATGTTTAAATTAAATGACTACAAAAATGATGCTACAAATTGCAAATGGAAAATCGAAGAAAGCAACGAACTAACTGCTAAAAAGTGCATTTTTATAATAAGTGCATTAACCTCTGCATTAAGTGCGTCGCCCTGCATTTTACGGTGTTATCATTTTTTTATCGTGCATTCATCTTCAAGAGTTTTTTCCTGCAAATGCATTGATAACGTTAATCCGCGGTATTTGCTGCGCCGTTTTCAGTTTCCGATTTAAAAGTAATAAGTTGGTATTTTAATGGTTTCTGGACCAGCCATCGACTGAAGAAGGTTGTTCAATTAACTCGAGAACATCGTGCCAACGTAGAATACTGACGACTGCGGGCTTTGCACGCATATACGAGATAAAATTTGACAGTGGCTAGGGAAATGAATACATCTATTCCATATTGTAACGTAAGTACTTAACGCTTAAGGTTCAGGGGAGTTCACAGTTGGATCGCATAAAACTATCCGCATAATATATCTTTACACATAAAATCCTTTGGCCCACAGACCCACAGATCTGTGGTTTGGCCGAAGACCGTTTTTACAATAGAAACGGTTTTTTTTAATTATTATAAAAACTAACTACACAATACACAATAGATGTTTATTAAATTCTGCAATTTTAGCCTAAAAGGATGTTATGCGAAAATATACATTATGAGGGAAGTTTTTTTGCGATTCAAAGGGATCCATTCAGGGGCCACCAAAATCGCAGATTAAATTGTCGCAACAAATTGACTGTCTGTGTCTGTGTCTATCCATAGGGCACAAGTGATAACGCTTAGGGCACCGTGGAGGCTCTGGTAAACAAAATGTCACCATTAAAATGCTTTTCTCAAAAGAATAACTTGTTACCGAAATAGGCACGCCATCGTGACGAGATTACTGGAATCAAAAGCTCACGATAATTTGGTTGGTTCAATGTTGGTTCGACCCAAACACTGCAGCCTTAATTATTATTATACAAGCATTGTTTTATACTACGCTAATTTTAAATTTGTAAACAATTGGTAAACTTTTTACCCCAAATAGTTTACGTTTTGATATTCGTAATATTTCGTACGCAACTACGCAATTGTTTTTGCGGTAGATAGGGCACTTTGCGCAACACCGTTTTACTTGGCTTTTATTTATTTTTCTTTATTTCCGGCATAAAATGCGTAAATAATGTATGCACGATACACATGTACATACACACTCATTAAAAAAACCTCTTGGCATGGCGCATATTTATGTAAACATTTCAAGTCAATAATATTATTTTATTTACCTATGCAATTCTGAAGCATCGCAGTATTCGCAGTCTAAGTAGACGTAATTGATTATTAATCATTTTAATTCTAACTAGGTACCTTCATGATCATAATCTTGATTATGCATTATTCGCAAAATGGAATTTTAATGGCAACGCAAGATTGCGTCTAGTAACGGCATCTAGCGGCAAGTAGTAAGACTCTTTTTATCACACGATCTTTGACGACTTTACTAGCGTACCTTCCATTAAGGTACTGCTACTCACCGCTAGGTGACACTGTAATCAGCATCTATCTATCTTGTGTCACCTATTACCGGACAAGTATGTAGAATTCCTGAAGGAATGTTCTATTTTTAAAGCTAATTTTACAAAAATACACTCAACCATTGTCTCATGCGTCATCCGCCATTGACAGCACTGCCATGTTCGCTTAGGGGTCTCGTTTGAGACGTGCGTCTGTGTGATTGCGACGTTTCGAACGTTCGTAGTTTTTTTACTGCTTTAGCTATATTTATACTGTGACTAAACTACTTCGAGGTATCGTAAATTACCACTAGATGGAACACCGTAAACAACAGTTTACAATATTACATATTTCGAACGCTGCCGGAATGTTAATGGTGTTTTGTGTTTTATAGGTATAGTAAGTACCAATTTCACCAAACGATGTTGAATGTTACTCGACTGATAGTTTCATAAAATTTTGACAGCTGTTAACACTACCTAATCGTCTGGTTGTTGGTGAAATTCGACATAAGTATCCTTAAACACAAATAACAAACCAAAACACCATAATTCCGTTAAATGCGATGATGGGAACCTATTTCTTATTTTTACTTGGTTTTTTGTTGACCGGAAAAAGCTTATCTCAAGTTTAAGTCAGAGGAATGGTAGGATGTAGTGATGCGCAATTACTAACAATCGCAAATAATAAAAAAATCTATTTAATTTAATTTATATTAAATATTTAATAGGTACCCAAAATAAGATTATAAAAACCGGGGCGTAAATTTGTCTAAAAAAATAAAAAGTATGTTTCCGCCCGGGATCGAACCGGGGGCCTTCTGCGTGTTAGGCAGATGTGATAACCGCTACACCACGGAAACGGATGAATGTTCTGTCGAATTTATCTATTAAAAACTACAGTGTCATTTATTTGATGTGAAAATTCACGTTTTGTTGTTTATTATTATCATACTATCGTGATGTTATCAGTGACCTATAATAAACTGCGCGTCGCGTCGGCAGTATTGTAATTAAATATTATTTACACAAAAGACATCGATTAAAGTCAATTATGATTAATTAACACTGATTAAGCTATATAATCAATTTGTTCATAAATTGGTTTGTTTATATGTATAAGTTAGTGAAGACTGAAGGAAAGTCATTATCTAGATATTGGGATGAAGTTAAATAAAAGTGTAAATAGCTCCTAACATTCCTTAACTTTCTCAGTTTCGTAACGTAAATTAGTCATACGGCCGCACTCAGAGACGTCAATTAAGATTTAAGTTTCATTAAAGTAGCTGCTGTCACTTTCTTTGCTATAGCAATAGAATAAGTCGCAGCAACTTTAATGAAACTTAAAACTTAATTGACGTCTCTGAGTGCGGCAGTAAGTCTTTAACAGTCCGCAACTGAACACTTTTTTTTAAATCACCCATTGACGAAAGTATTGAAGCACCCGCAATGGTCGATCGAGCATATTCAAAGCGCATTTGCTATTTAATTTTTGATATAAATACCCCGTTGACGTACAATATAAAAACTATTATGAATTAATGAATATGAGTCGCTTAACTTCAAACTCGGATATCTCCATGAAATTTGATATAGGTACCTACGGGTCACTTCATTTGTTTGAAAAAAGACGCAAATTCCATTGTAATTTTACACGGATTTATCCGAGTTTGAAGTTAAGCGATTCATATGTATATACATAAATTAATAAAGTAGGCATGATCAATTCTAACCCCCGACGCAAAAAGAGGGGTACTAAAAAATTTACGTGTGTATTTGAGTATCTGTCTGAGGCATCATAGCTCCTAAACTGATGAATCAATTTCGATTTAGTTTATTTTTTGTTAGAAAGGTGACTTTTAATCGTAAGTTTTCTTAGCTAGGTTTTATGAAAATCCGTTTAGGCATTTAAGAGTTATGCGCTCTCAAATACGGGTCCCGATTTTGTCGAAGGTTTTTATAAATTTATAGTAATATTTGTTATAGCGGCAATATAAATACACACTCAGTGAAAATTTGCCTGCCTATTACGGTTCATGAGATACAGCCCGCTGACAGACAGACAAACGGACAAACATCGGAGGCTTATATAAGTAATTGGGTTCCGTCACACCATTTGGGTACGGAACCCTTAAAACTGCAGGGTTTAGAAAATTGGCCCTTTATCTGCATTGTCTTAACGTTTGTATGTATGTATGTAAACTCTTTATTGCACAAAAAGTAAATAATACATTGACATCGTAAATTTAAAGTACAACGGCGAACTTATCCCTAAATGGGATCTCTTCCAGCTAACCCTGAAGTAGACGAGTAAGGACAATGCATGGGTTTAGACACATACAAGTTTTGCACAAAGAGTAACAAAAAGTATTCAAAATATTAAATCAGTTAGAAATATTACATTTTATACATATCGTTTAGTTAACGTAATGATATGTGACGTTCTCAATATAAAGGGACCTTATGGAGGCAGGCGGTTACGCCGTTTTTAGAACTGTTGCCATAGTATTCGTATAATTACAAGAACAAGAAGAGCGTAACTGCCTTCCTCCATAAGGTCCCTTTATATTGAGAACGTCACATATATTTTACTAACTCGACAAGAATGGCGGCGCGATGTAAATAATACTTTTGCAATTAGGATGAAACCTGAGTAGTCTAACGATCGCTGTATCAATGACACCTGCGTCATTTATATGACGTCACGCTGACGCGGGTAACACGAGCTACCAGCGGGCTTAACATCGAGATAAAATTTGACAGGTGCTAGGGAAATGAATACATCTATTCCATATTCTAACGTAAGACTTTAAGGTTTAAAATAAAAGTGTCTCGTCCTGACTTTTATTGCCTTTTATTACTAAGCGACTATTGCGATTTTCACATTTTTATTGCGATTTTATCAAGACGGGACAATTTTAGTTAGTATATGGATGTATTCATTTCCCTAGCATCTGTCAAATTTTATCTCGTACATGCGTGCTAGGCGGCCATACAGAACCAGCGGACAGTGGTCAAAGATAAGATAAATGTGACGTTCTCAATATAAAGGGACCTTATGGAGGAAGGCAGTTGCGCTCTTCTTATTCTTGTAACTATATGAACAGTTCTAAAAACGGCGTAACCGCCTGCCTCCATAAGGTTTATGTTGAGAACGTCTCAAATGAAGATGTTTATTCAGGAAGTGTTTAAAACAAATATGAAGAAGTACTTGATATTGTAAAGGAGAAGAGAACCCTTTAACTACAATAGAAAACACTGCCTTGCTAAGCTAAAATGCGATATCTCAGACAAAACTTCTGTAGCAATTGCTACCTCATTACTAATAGGAGAGGACTGAATCTGCTTTGGCTATTGAATTTGAGATATCGCCTTTTTGCTTAGGACGGCAGAACAGAAGATGGAAGGTGAAAGGACACTTGATACACGACAACTTCCTAAAATATATCATAGAAAAGAAAGTTGAAGGCAAAAGGTGCAGAGACGAATTTAATAACTTTCTCAGTTTCGTTAGGTACCAAAATTAGTCATACATTAAAAAAAATATATATGCATATTTTAAGAATTTTCTCAACATTTTATAATTAAAAACCTTTACTTCTTGTTTCAACACACGTCCTATGTCTTTCGTTCAATTGCATCAGTCAACGGTCATTCATCACTTGTACTGTACGATCCGTTTCACTCCTACATTTGTATCGTTAATGTTCGTTACGAAGCTGAGAAAGTTACCGTTTCTTCACTTAAGTCCTTAACAGTCCTTAAGTAGGTACACTTTTTTGAACTTTTACAATAAATTCATGACGAATTGCAGTTCAAAATGGCAAATTATTTGTCAAACATTTCCGTCACATCTCGTTGAATCGGTATGTCAAAAGAGAGATGTTAGATCAATATTTGGCAAATACTGCCGAATGTAGTGCCACCATCAGAATTGCTTAGACTAAAGCAAAAGGGGAAGACACGTTATCGCCGTACAAGACACTGACATAATGCGTGCCGCGACACCTACATTCGCAAATTCCGCACACACAGCTGTAAACATGCACTAAGGAGCAATAGAGATAAATTGATGGACTAATACTACCACATGACTTCAAAAGGGCTGTGAATGATTGGTTAACTGGACAAAGTTATAACGATATCGAAGCACTGTTACACCTCTAGATCACATAAATACACACACGCACGCACGCACGCACGCACGCACGCACGCACGCACGCACGCACGCACGCACGCACACACACACACACATTAAGTTAATCAATTAGGCAAAATTGTAAAAATTGTAAAATTATAATATAATTTAAAAATTGTATACAAGTGTAAAAATTGTTAATGGATTATTTCAACCGACAACTAATTTCCTACAGCTAGTGGAAGAGCAAGGTCTCCTGACACAGGACTTTCTAGACCTACTAGGAGATCTCAACCTTTATAATAACATTTTCTTGTTGACCGATATAAATTTATTTTATTTTTTTCATATAATGCGCGTAAGTGCGACAGCCATATGTCTCACAATAATGACGACGTCGCACGTGTTGACAGATCGGTGACAGCCGGACAACTGACTCAACATAGGCGCTGAACGCCTATATTTAGGTGCTCAAGCCCGCACGCCGGTCACGTATCTTCCTCTTTTTGTTTTCATCTAAGGTTAATTGTCGTCTATTTCTGTAATGATACTCGTGTATTAAATGGTTAAGCTGGTCACACACGCGGCCACGGACTTTACTCGAGCCAATTTAGACCCTCCCGCAGAAAACAATGATTAATTGCATCGTATTTACCCGACTGCCCGAAGGAGGGTTATGTTATTCGAGCGTATGTATGTATATGTGACGTTCTCGACCTTATGGAGGCAGGCGGTTACGCCGTTTTTAGAACTGTTACCATATTATCGTATAGTTACAAGAATAAGAAGAGCGTAAAACTGCCTTCTGAAAACTGATGTGTGGTAAGCAACAGTTTTAAGCCGGCAGTACAAATATTGCCAACAGGCATGAATCGTTTTATGTACGCTCCATAGATTTTGGCCAGCAGGCCGTCTGTCAAACTTGGGACTGCCGCGGACTGCTAGTATGTGCTGGTCTTAAGGGAGCCAACCTCCCGCGATGCGGCCTCTGCAGTTCCGCGTGCATCGATTGGTCCGTCCTCTCAATTGTTTAATTGCCGTTGATGCGGAACATACGTCACGGCAATCTATGCGATTCCTGCTGCGCTGGAGCACAGCGATGTGATTGTCGTTTAATGTCAATACGAAGGTTTTATTCTTGTACAGTCAGCATCAGATGGGAGCAGCGAAAGTAGCGAAATATATCGCAACACATCTTTATTACTATAGGAATAGGGATGTGTTGCGATATTTGATGCTGACTGTAATTACGCTCGTACAGCTCGTAAAGTCAAATGTCGTCAAAATCATCCTTAATTACAAATGCGAAAGTGTAGTTTTGTTTGTTCCGTTTTCAGATTTCCATAAAATTTGGCACTTATCCTCCTGAGACCTAAAGTCCTACATATAGGACAATTGTCAAAATGACTTTTAACTTTTGTTGACTGACATAAGACTCAGTTTCGAACTAGCGAAATTTTGACGCCTCAGGAGGATAAGTAACGTCTAGCGTGTTACATGGAGTTTGGCATAGGATACTTTTATGACGATGATGCTATAGATGCTATAAGTTCATTTCCTATAAATAAATATCAGGAACAATCTCACACAAATTGACCTAGTCCCAAACTAAACTCAAGGCTTGTACTAAGTATGGGTTGGGTACCGATATGGGTAACGATATACATACTTATATAGAGAAATTCATACTTAAATACATAGAAAACATACAAGACTCAGGATCAAATACTTCGCTCATCACACAAATATTTGCCCATACTGGGATTCGAATCCGGGACCGCTAGCTTCGTAGGGTCATTTTCTATAATATTTTGTTATTAAAATATTCAAAGGTATATAATGTTCATGATATTGTATTTTCACGGTTGGTTAACGGCAACCGCGCGGTTATGTCTGAACGCTTTGCAACATTTTCATATAAATATGGAGCCGCGCGGGAATCGCCCGATTTTGGAATCGCGCGGTTCCTACTAGTCTGATCGGGCTTTATCTAGTGTTACTAACAGAATTTAGATTGTATAATGGTCCGAAATAAATAATTTTTAATTTTTATATAAATTTCTTTTTACCCGACTGTGCGACGCAAATTTGTGTCATTTCCTCACATTGTTTGAGGAAAAAAATACCTATGTGCCTCGGCGGAAACGGGATTGCCTCACTTCTAGCCAAACTGAAACTGCCTCAAGTGTTGTGCCTGAACTACATGGGTACTAGGCTATTATAGCACAGTAAGCGGCCATCCAGCAAGTGGACCGCGAGTACCAAGTACCGCTCAAGTGCACCTGGCATCGACGCATGCGCGGTGGAGCGTGCGCGAGGCCTCCGGCGCGCGGCCGTGCGCAGCGACGCCTCGCTGGAATCCTGCCGACACCGACACCAGCTGTTCACGGATCTATACTGGAATTGTAGTGTAAGTCTTCTTAAGTATATGTTTATAGTAAGGGGGCGATTAATTAATAAAATTATTATAACAACGGTAACTTTCATATTACGTCACGAAAATTAGTCATACATTTATATTTATTTATTTAATGTCACTACGAATATCACTAGGTACATAATATGTGACGTTCTCAGTATAAAGGGACCTTATGGAGGAAGGCAGTTACGCTCTTCTTGTTCTTGTAACCATACGAATACTATGGTGACAGTTCTAAAAACGTCGTAATCGCCTGACTCCATAAGGTCCTTTATATTGAGAACATCACATATTATAAATTAAGTCCCCTGCCGCGCTGAGTATTAGTACTGACTAATCTCAGGAATTACTGTACGGATTTAAATACGGTTTTCACCAATAGAAAAAGGGATTAACTAGGAAGGTTATAACCCATGCGAAGCCGGGGCGGGGTGCTACATTTATATACTATCCTCATACGCCAATAGGCGGTATCTCAAATTCAATAACCGAAGCAGATTCAATCTTCACCCGTTAGGAATATGGTTGCACTTGCTACAGGAGTTCTGAGATACCTTAAGTCAATCAGGTCAAATTTACAGCCAATACCCAAATACAATTGCTTCTTGGCTAGAAATGATCACGATGAAGGCAAAAGTTACATTCGTCGCTCCTGCTGTGTACGGGCGTTCTTCAAATGTTCACAGACCTCATATATACACCTTACAGCCGACTCG
Source organism: Tortrix viridana (assembly GCA_963241965.1). Lineage (NCBI taxonomy): Eukaryota > Metazoa > Arthropoda > Insecta > Lepidoptera > Tortricidae > Tortrix > Tortrix viridana. The sequence continues at coordinate 8,134,934 of OY725193.1, read as the reverse complement.
TGCTAGGGTCCGTAATAGGTCAATTGTCTCAGAGACCTAAATCGTATTCGAACATCCGGATCAGCAGCCGGCCGAGGTACTAGGGCAACAGAAATCTTCGCTTCTCTAACAACACCGCTCAAGTCGAAAAAAGTCGTTTTACATTTAAATGTCATTGGATAGAGCTGCTCATTGCGCGGCGATCTACCAATCACCTTCTAAACATTTCAGCCAATAAAAGACCAGTATTTAAAAATAAGTGACGGTTGGTCTCTGTGGTTGGCTTTCGAACACTGCACAAGTCATAATTCGGCCATACTAAATTCTGGGGTCCTAGTGAAAAAGGGTATATAAAGTCTTCTAAAATCCTAGGTCTAGTTCTATGCCCTTACTAATAAACGTTGAGTAACCGCTGAGTAGTTATACCATGCTTTGTCCTTATCTGTCGAATTCAAATGTCACAATGACAGATAAGGACAAAGCATGGTATAACTACTCAGCGGTTACTCAACGTTTATTAGTAAGGGCACTAGTGTACTCTGTAAATGATTTATAGCCTTTTTTATTTCGCGTTAAGTTGACTTATATCCCTTTTCACTAGGACCCCAGAATTAACTACCGATCAGAACCCAAAAAAACTGTTTTTTCGCTCTCCTGTAAAGTTAATCAAAATGACTTGAGGTGTTGTTAGATAAGCAACAAAATGGGAACCAGTCAAGCATCCTGCTTTGGGACTCAAGTCCTTAAAGAAGTTTACAAAGGTAAGGCAGCAGGTATAGCCACAGCATCGTCATCTCCAGAATAACTTATGTACTATTTAAAATATAATTATTATTCCTACAACAAATTTTAGAGTTAAATCAAGATTAATAACAGTTTTTAATACTTCAAATTCCCCTTCTTATTACTGTTAATGTAAGACAAAACATTAGTTTACTGATGTACATAGAAATTGGCCGGTTTTAATTTAGAAATTATTTTGTATACGTCCAGCGACCCGCCCTCGCTTCGCTCCGGGTACTTTTATATGCATAAACCTTCCGTGAAAAATTATCTAACGGATGGTGAAAACCGCATAAAAATCCGTTGCGTTGTTTAGGATTTAATGGATAAACAAAAGGACGCGGAAAGCGACTTTATTTTATACTATGTAAGAATACGAGTATAAGGAAGGATAAAGGATATGCGATGTTCTCAATATAAAGAGACCTTATGAAGGAAGGCAGTTACGCTCTTCTTATTCTTGTAGGTAACTATACGAAGACTATGGTAACAGTTCTAAAAACGGCTTATATTGAGAACGTCACATGTACTTTTCCCCTCAACACATTATATAACCAAAATGGTTCAGTGGCTTCATTTTGTTTATAAATCTGGAAGCATGGCCATGACCGTATTGTGGTCGTTTTTCCCATCTTCCACCCAGCCCCCCCTACATTGCCATGGAAATCTTGGGTAAGCAATCACACCGCGATGGATAAATGTGGACTTAGGCTGCCTTTCCATAGAAGCGGAGACGAGCGGTGCGGAGAGGAGCTGTGTAGGAATCGACCAATCACATTGGTTGTAATCCACATCTCGTCTCCGCGTAACTGATTCCATTGAAGCGGAGCGGAGACGAGATGTGGATTACAACCAGTGTGATTGGTCGATTCCTACACAGCTCCTCTCCGCACCGCTCGTCTCCGCTTCTATGGAAAGGTAGCCAAAGACTCTCGCTTTTACATACTGGTTAATAAGTGACAGATGTTTTATCCTCATTGATAAACACGGCCACACACTAAGGGCCGTATTAATAAAGTCATCTCAACTGTGATCCCCGTCTCAAGATACGTCAAAGTAAACGTCAATCCATAGAAAACTGTCATTTTTGACGCATCTTGTGACGGGGATCACAGTTGAGATGAGTTTATTAATACGGCCCTTAGAATAGGATTCGCCTTCGGGTAAACTCGGCTAGACTCGCATAAGAGCTTATGAGAGCGAGGGAGACAAGTACAAACCAGAATCCTAGTGTTAAACGGAGTAAAGGTATTTCGTATTCCGGGCGGACGCGCGCAAGTGGGCTCGAAGCGGGCCCAAGCCATAAATTTACAATTTCGGGAGCCATGAAGTGTAATTCACTTGTTTATGTAATCCTGGTACGAAGAACGTTTATGAGCTTAGGTACTGGCTGAGTGTCAAAATGATAATTTTGTGTGTTGCATTTGTTTGACCTCTTCGTCGTTGTCGTCCGTCGTTCTTAATAGTTTTTTTTTAATAAATAGGTACATATCAACCCTGTAGGTAGTCCCGGGTTCGAATCTCGGTATGGGCAAATCCGTGTGATGAGCGTGATTATTTGTTCCTGAACAATAATAGATGTTTTCTATGTATTTATTTATTCAGTACCCATAGTACAAGCCTAGAGCTTAGTATGGGACTATGCCAATTTATTTAGAATAGTCCCTTGCTTGATATTTATTTATTTTTACTTATATACATTTATTTATTTATTTATTATCTTTCCCGATTTATGTACAAAATATTTGTTAACAATACAGCACAGAGCAAGTGCTCCCTCAGACGCGGCAGCCGACTTAGAGATAACCTCACCTCAATATAGTTTACGAATAGATAAGTGTTTATATTGTTGTTTGAGATCTTTGTAAAGATGACGCTGGAGGAAACAAAGCCAATAACAATCATTACATAAGTCCAAAATACATAATTTATGTAGTATAATGTGTTTGGAAAATCGTAAGAACATAAGAGGTCCGAGTATACTGCCCCGCGGTACTCCTATCGATTTTGCTGTAATTGTGACCTAACCAAACGATTTAACGTAACCCTCGCAATAGTTCATTACATTCCAGGTAACATAGAATCGAGACCCAGACATACTGCGTTGCATATGGCGCTATACTCGTAGATGGCGATGTCAAGATCGGGTCGGTATAGTTGCGTGCGCGCAACGCTCTGCGCCGGCAGTCTCACCACGCACGCGCGCCGATGTCTGACGCTTGCGCAGGACCGGAGACCGGAGTGCAGTGCTTCCAGTGTAGCTTGATGACAGTGTACCTGAAGTAGTTATCGACATTGGAATAGTTTTTTTTTTTTTAGCTTTGGCTTCATCCTCATCCGTAGGTCATTTCTGCATGGATTTGTATTATGTGTTAATTGTAATTTATTAATTTTATAATTAGTTTGGAATTTAAAGTAAAAACTAGTTTTAAATAGGTTTCGGATTACAACTGACGTGCTATTTGTGATTAGTATTTACATTAAAAAATTAAGACACAATTGAAAATACTTCATGCTCAAGTGCGACATTAAACAGGACATACAGTGTTTACCAAAATCCTAAAATACACTAGTTCCAAAATCTTTAAAAGTCTAAAGGTTCAGTGCATCCCACATTGTTGGGTAAATTATTTCTGGACTACATGACCATCTGGTCCGGAGTTATTCAACACCACATTTTGGTCCGTGCTGTGACCATGGCGCCATGACCTCGTGGACCCGGGAGCTGGACGAGGCGGCGGAGCTGGCCACGCGCGCCGGCTGCTGGCACGCGCTGCTGTTCTACCTGCTCTGCGCGCTGGCCGCCATCCCCACATCCTTCCTCATTTTCTCTCAGGTCACCCGCTTGCACAAGTATATTGTTTATTTGTGATGTTCTCAATATAAAGGGAACTTATGGAGGAAGGCAGTTACGCTCTTCTTATTCTTGTAACTATTCGAATACTATGGTAACAAGTTCTAAAAACGGTGCAACCGCCTGCCTCTATAAGGTCCCTTTATATTGAGAACGTCACGTTTTTAAATTGTATCTGAATGTTTAATATCCATCCTTAAGTCTAACATAAAAAAACCCGCAAAATTGGGCCCCTACTTTCAGTGCTATGACGGATTTTCATCAAGCCTAGCTAGGAACATACCGACAGTGGGTGGAAAAGAAAAAATGCTTAAGCGCCATATGTCAATATGGCGCTTAAGCATTTTTGCTTTTCCACTGTCGATACGATCAATATAAAAAAAAATCGGTCCATCCACTTGGGAGCTACAGTGCCACAGACAGATACACAGATACTCATTAAATGACAAATTAATGGATACATACAATAGCGTCTTACGGCCGCACTCAGAGACGTCAATTAGGTAACTTTTAAGTTTCATTAAAGTTGCTGCTGTCACTTTCTTTGCTATAGCAATAGAATAAGACAGAGCAACTTTAATGAAACTTAAAAAATAATTGACGTCACTGAGTGCGGCAGTTAATATTTATACAGTTAAGTAAATAGAAGACTGTACGAGCGTATTAAATTAATAAGCCCCGTGTTTTTGCGTCGAGGGTATAATAATATATAATAATAATAAAACAAAAACTGAAAGTCTGGACCATATTGCCTCACCGAAAAATGTGTAGTCCGAATGTGTCGTTATTCATAATCATCGCAAGGCCGAAAGTGAATTTTGACCTGACCTACCTTATTTATCAGTTAGATATTTAAAAAATCCTGAATAATAGTTTCAGTTAAAAATGCTTTAGGACTTGCGATGATTATGAATAACGATACACTCGGACTACAGATTATTATGTGAACTTTGGCGCACCGAACCAGTGTACCTTCTGTCAAGATAAAGATATTTCGACGAGGTAGAAGACAGCACGCGGCTTAAGGCAATATTAACTACAAAATCAAAAGTACCTTATATCGGATTGACGCGGTTAGCTTAAGTAGGTATTGAACCTCCCTATGGAGCTAGGAGTCCTGGGTTCGCTCCCCAGTAATGAAAAATAATTGTGCGTAGTCAGCATGAATATTCATTTCTGTATGTATTTTTTAATTACATACATATTTATGCATATAAATCCTTAATGGCACTTTTAATAATAGTACAAATGGCCGACTTAATGCCCAATTGCATTTTCTACCAGTCAACCGGTAGGCCAGACAGAAAATGACGAAGGTCGACCCAGTTCCGGAATTACATAGAAGGGTGAATCAACTTTTAAAGTACTCCCTATTTTTCGAGATGTTTCACAATTTTTATTTTTTAAGAAAAACTATTTATTTGCTATCGTCGTGGCTTACACATTTATAAAATCAGACATATAGGCTAACATTTAAAAAATGTTGTTCTAAAATGGTACAATTTTAAATAATAATTATAGTTGGTAACGCAGGGGACGATGTTGTCCCCAGGTTTTGTATGAAAAATGTGCATTTTCCCCTGAGTTACCAGGGTTTTCCGAAAATTAAGAAATATTTGAGGTGTCTAACATGTGGGATCTGTAAATTTTATGGTCTGATATATATTTATATTCATTAATTATTATTAATCATAAGTCACCGGGAAAGTTTTAGTGCCGCAAAAGAAAAGGAGTACCTTGAAAGTTGATTCACCCAGAAACCAATTTCGGTTTGCATACCCGTAGTCCGCGCTAGGAAAAATAGTAAAGAAAGCGAAGTTAATAAATATTTATAAAAATTGATTATTTTGATAAGCGAATATGAATTACAATATGTACGAATGTACATAGATAAATGACTAATAAATAGTAGTATGATACGGATTAAATACGAATAAGAAAACACCGTTTTTGAACTCGGTGAGATAGTTACCAAGTACATGAAAAATTACGTCGAGGTACGGAGTTAAAACATCATCAAAGATAATCGCTGCGCCAGATGCTGAGCGATACGGGGGAGAAATTTACATGTCAATAGCTCTGCGCAAGCGATCGTGACCAACTCAATCGAGGAGTCAATAAAGAGCTTAGACTATAGACTTACTTATCGCGCAATGTACATAAATAGTCGCGTTCAATGGACGTCGAGCGGACTTGTCAATGGCGTCCTTATGGTTTCTGTTGAGACGCATAATTCTGGGGTCCTAGTGAAAAAGTGTTCTAAACCTTAAGTGCAAAAGGGTATATGTCTAGTGTACTCTGTATATGACTTATAGCCTTTTTATTAAGAGTTAAGTTGACTTATACCCTTTTTCACTAGGACCCCGGAATTTACTTCTAGTAACTCCAACTTGTGAGGCCCATTGTAAGCGACCATGTCTCAGATCCATATGTCCATAGACATGGTCGCTTGCAATAGGCCTCATAAGAAAGCTCAAGGTCACTCAAAGGGCGATGGAAAGAGCTATGCTGGGTGTCTCCTTGCGAGATCGAATCAGGAATGAGGAGAACCGCAGGAGAACTAAAGTAACTGATATAGCTCACCGAATAGCAAACCTTAAGTGGCAGTGGGCGGGGCACATTGCTCGTAGAACCGATGGCCGTTGGAGCGGAAAGGTTCTACAGTGGCGACCGCAAACCGGGAGACGAATTGTCGGCAGGCCTTCCACAAGGTGGACCGACGATCTGATAAAGGTCGCGGGAAACCGCTGGATGACAGCAGCAGAGGACCGATCGTTGTGGAAAACCTTGGGGAAGGCCTTTGTCCAGCAGTGGACGTCTTGCGGCTGATGATGATGATGATGATGAACTCCAACTATATACACCTCGTATTCACGGGATCCTCTCGTTTCGCCGACAAACTTTTTATCGAATATTTCGTGTCACCGAATTTCATTTCATCGAAAGCTAATTTCAGCTGAAATCTTGTTGTTTTCAAGTTTTCTTAGGTTAGCTTAGACTTGTGACCACCAAAAAATTCTAATTCTCGTGGAAATGCCTGTCGATGAAATAAATATAGTAAAACATTCTATGAAATGAGGGTCGGTGATTAAAGGGTAAGCCAGCTACTTTATTTTTAAGTATGGGCTGTTTTTTTAATCTTCAAATAATGTTATTTTATTTGGCAGTTGTATTTAAATTTGCTGTTTACAAAATCAAGTACCGTAGACATAAGACTTGGAAAGAAAATTTTCGTATTTTTAGTGCTTGCTCTATTTAATAAATGTTTTTGTAGAAAGACCAACATAGATAGATATTTTACATGACATGTGTCATGCCTGAAGATTAAAGTCATATAAGGGCTGATTATAAATAAAATACGACAAAAATATAATATTTGCCGCTTTTTAGGGTTCCGTACCTCAAAAGGAAAACTCTGTCCGTCACAGCCAACTAGTTGCTCCGAAACTACTAGACCGTGTGAGTTGAAATTTGGCACACATATGTAAGTCGGTGACTCAAACACGGAAGTGTAACGTAAATAAATTGGGGGCAACTTTTGGAGGGTGAATTAGAAACTTAAAAAAAAGTATGGCTAACTATATTATGTGACATATCAAATGAAATGGCTTGTTGTGAGAATCTCAAATATATATTTTTATAATTTTAAAATGAATAATTTTGAAGTTATTCAAGAAAATAGGCAAAAATTCTCCAAAACTAATATGCCTAAAAATCTGAAAAAATACAGAAAACAGTTCTTTACCTATATCTATAGATTACAGGTAAACATAAGTATAAGAAGTATATCGTAATTAGTTACTACAAACTTTGGATCAGATAAAAAAAAACTTATGGAATTTAGATAATCATGTACGGAAACCCCCCCCCCCCCTCCACGCGAGTTTAACTCGCACTTCGGTTTTTTGTAATAGTATAATGTCTCCTTGTTTAAAGTTTCAAGTCTCTTGCTCATCGAGGAGTGAAAAATCAAACGCAAACTGTACAGAAGAGACTAACAAACAGACGGACAAGTTGTGCTGCAGTGTGCATTGACAAATAAATGCATGAGTTAGCGTGGCTTCACGACTTCTGCCGAAACGCATAATGCACTCGCACTAACAAGAAACTACACGTGTTGAATGTAAACATTGACTTATTAGCAAAACGCTGCCAATATTGTCCATAATTACACAGAATTTCATAGATTGCGAAAACTCTAAAATAAACCAATATGTAAAGTCTGGTCTGGTCCAATTCAATTTGTTAATTATGTAAACAAACCGATTTTGTTTTATTCACTTAATTGAATTTAAAACATATGCACATGTATTTCTTGATATCTCATCACCTTGAGCAATATTCGTTTGAATAACATTTTTCAATTTGATTTAATATAATTAAGTCGAAAAGTGAGGTTATTTCGTTTAAAGAAAGATAACTATGGGTTATGAATGAATAATTCAATTTAATGAATCAAGTAAAATAATAAATAATAAATTTATTTATTGAAACAAATCACATGGTTACAAACACAGGCATTACCCGGTGGATACCAAACTAGGCTGAGCCTGATTCTTGGGATCCACAGTCGGTTGACATATTTCCGAGAGATATTATCACAGTTTGACAAGACATACTGTGTAGTAAAGATTTTCCTTTGCCACCTACACTAGGCTAAAACATTATTTGATTTGTAATTAGGTCTTGGATTTGTCATCATTAATTAGTCAACGGTCGAGTTGATAACATATTGTTTACATTATTAACAAATTGGATTGAAACAGACTATAGTTGATTCGTTCTAAAAATAACCTCTCTACATTTGTGTTAGTAGAGTCAACTCATCAATATTGTCTATTAGAATAGATTCATAAACGCACAACAAACCTATTTTAGGAAAAATATGCTTTGTCACTTTCTGTCAGATTCAAATGTCACAATGAAAGATAAGGGCTAACCATTCATCAAGCATACTTTAGTTATTGGCACAGACTACTAAAAGATACCACGTAGTTATTGGGCGATTATGAAGGTTTACTGTTTGCGCAACGGGATTATACATGTTACTTAACTTGCCTTGTTAGCTTGTTAGTATGGGTCAAATCCTGCAACTGAATTTTGAACCAGTTCCCGGTGTCCAATTGAGCTGAAGTTTTGTATACCTACGTAACTTCGCAGACAATACAATATTATGGTACCATGGAGCTGGTCTGATGATGCATTCGGAAGGTGGCCATAGGAACTCCGCAACGCAACAAGGCAGCCCCGCCGTGTTTGGGCTCGTTGGATTTGTCTTGAATGTCTTGATAAGCAGATGATGACTGTGCAAAAAAAATACAGTTAGCAGAAAAGCTTGTCCCAAAAATTAAATTTTTGACAGAAACTATCTTCTAATAATTAGGTAGATTTTATTGGCGACTGTCTCTATCATGTTTATGGCTCTTTTATAGAGTTTTAGGTGAATCATACATAGGATAATGATAATCTTACTTTTATTGCTTTGGGTGTACAGTCAAGGTCATTCACATGTTCACACTTTAATACCTTGTCACTTTAATCGCTGTGACATTCATATATGGCAGTTTAAACATGACATTAAAATAGACAAGCTAGTACCTACCTACACATATTTGGGCGGTTTTCAAAAAGTGTACATGCATCGGTTAAGGACAAAAATGAGGAAATTTTAATTTTTTCCAGTTTGTCACGAAAATTAGTCATACATATAGTATCGTTAATTTTCGTGACGAATTTTTTGACTTTTTTTTTTAAAAACGCCCATTTATGACCTCGGCTGTACTAGGAATTCAGAACAGCTGTGCGTTGAACAGGTGTTCACCAATGCGACTCCCGAGCACTGGTGCGCGCCGCTACCCGAGCTAGAGTCGCTGGGCCTGCCGGAACAGCTGTTGCGTTCGCTCACGGTACCAGGCGATCATGACGTGTACGAGAGCTGCCGGCAGTACGCCGTGGACCCGAGGGTGCTGTATGTTGCGCTGAGTGACTACATCGATGAAAGGTAAGCGCTATCCCTAAATACGTAGGTTCATTATTAAATGACACAAGCGGGCCTAAACATTTTACGATAGCTAACTGCCGCACTCAGAGACGTCAATTAAGTTTTAAATTTCATTAAAGTAGCTGCTATCAGTTTCTTTGCTATAGCAATAGAGTAAGACGCAGCTACTTTAATGAAACTTAAACATTAATTGACGTCTCTGAGTGCGGCAGTAAGACATTCGCATTCCATCAAAATTTGTGGACATAGCGTTACGTCAATGCTATAGGAAGACGTTTTTAGATTTCGTGGTACAGTCAGCATCATATATCATATATCACACCATATAAAATCAGTCAGCATCATATATATCATATATCACACCATCTGTGTTACGAATTATTTAGTCACTTTGATGCTGACTGTACTACGATCGCAGAATGCATTTTTTCAAGGCCCGAAGGGGAAAATAATCCCTATAGTCTTAACTGATAATAACATACGAATGAAACAAGAATAAAATCTTACTTAATATTATAAATATGAAAGTTTGTGTGTGTGTTAGTTTGTTACTCTTTAACGCTGCAACGGCTGGACGGATTTGGATGAAATTTGGAATGGAGATAGCTTATACCCTTGATTAGCACACAGGCTACTTTTCATTCCGGAAAATGTAAAAGTTCCCGAGGGAGCAGCGATAAACGACTTCTACGCGGACGGAGTCGCGGGCAGAACATAGTTATCAATAAAACTCTTCACTGTAATCGAAAAGTAACGCTGGTTTCACAGACGACCAACTGTGAAACCAGCGACTAAATGAATGTGCAGGCAGTTGAATGTCATTTACCCACCTTGACGGACGACGTAAATTCGCCGGCTATTCATCGACTGAGTAGAACTGAACGACGATGTCTTAACAGAATAACATAGCTGGTGTTGCAATTGTTACCTCATTACTAACAGGAGAGTACTGAATCTGCTTTGGCAATTGAATTTGAGATATCGCCTTTTAGCTTGGCAGAATTGCCATCGGTAGTGTCGCTGAAGAGGGTCGCCCTTGATCTCACTCAGCTAAAAATACTAGCAGTACTTCCAGCTTCTTATAACGTTCGGGTGGCTATCGTTGTCACGCTTACACTCGCAACTGATAGTATATTTGTCACTCGTGTGTCATAGGAAAACGAAGATTGCCGATACCTATTAAGAAACTGGAAGTACGGTAAATCAATTTAATGACACAGCTTTGGGTGTCGACTCGTGACTGTAAGTCGCCATATTCCAATGAGAATTTCTAACTTAAGTATATTACCCGGTGAAGGAAAAACATCGTGAGGAAACCTGCACATTCGAACAGCTGAGTGAGTGAGAGGGTAGTTTCACAAAAGATTCTAAAGGGTCGAAATGTCCGAAATCCGAAAGGGCCCATTTGTACAAGATAAGGACACGTACTTGGTACGGTCCGGTAATTTTATTACCTTGTCGCACAGCTATTGATGTACTAAATTCAAACCTCTATCATTTTAATGCGTTACTGCGACAAAGTACTAAAATGTACAGCTACATGTCCCCTGGTTTTGCAGACACATTCCATCGAATGTGTCGTTTCACCGAATTTCATTTCATCGAAAGCTAATTTCTGCTGAAACCTTATTGTTATCGGGTTATCTTAAGCATGGGTTACATAGGCCGTATTAATAAACTCATCTCAACTGTGATCCCCGTGTCAAGAACCGTCAAAATCAACGTCAACCCATAGAAAACTGTCATTTTGTACACATCTTGTGACGGGGATCAGAATTGAGATGAATTTATTAATACGGCCCGGTTAGGTTAGACCTGTGACCACCAAAAAATTATAACTCCTGTACGTGGAAATGCCTGTCGATGAAATGAAAATTCGGGAAAGTAAAACATTCTTGCCCAGCAGGCCTTTGTCCAGCAGTGGACGTCTTGCGGCTGATAATGATGATGATGACGAAAACATTCTATGAAATGAGTGTCGGTGATTCAAGGGAAAACCGTACAGCTACTTTTGAGTTCGACTGTAAGCGCATAAAAGTCCAAATAAGAACATTATTTCAATGCTATGAAATCTAAGGAGTATTCTTTGACAGGACAGAAATCAAATGGGAGGGTGGCGCGCTGCGCACGGTGAAGACCCGCCGACTCGCGCCGGCCTCCGGCGAGGCGGAGAGGAGCGAGCAGGTACCTAGCTGCCACAATCACGTTGCATGTCTTTTAAGAAAGGTTTATGAAACAAAGATCTTGTCTATTGTACTACATAAATTCCAAAATCGCCTTCAATTGCCGTATCTTTGAGACTGTGAATGATAATAATGTACCTACCAGCAAATCGCATTTTTATATAGTTCACAATACAATATCAAGAACCTTCAAGATCAAGATGCGTCAATGCCAATATACGTAAAATTAGGCAGTGGGGTGCGACTTCGTGAATTAGCAAAACATTAGAAGCCACAATTTTGTCATCATCCGTTCAGAAATGGTCCACTTTTCCGAAATAAAAGGATTTTAGCTCCACATCCGACTACTTATTCAATAATCGTTATTTACGTCAATCTAATCCTCTATTTTGTTGAAAACCAGTTCAGTCTTGTTACGTAGGATGCGAGAAAATACAAAACTGATCGTTTCTAATGACACTCCCTATCATATAAGTATAATGAAATGAAACTATGACGTTAATTGCAGGTGCTGCGAGTGACGGAAGCTATCATGACGCTGCGGAGCAAGGAGCCGGTTCCCTGCAGCAACGGCTGGCGGTTCAGCAAAGAGCACTACAAGAGGACGCTCGTCACTGACGTCAGTATCTATCATCATCAATTCCTGTTCATCGTCACACCAATTCCTATAATCCCATGCTACACTAGGGTGATCGGCTCCCTGCAGCAGCAAGTGATGTTTCAGCACAAGAGAACGCTCGCCAGTATCATCATCATTATGAATTCACATGGATTATATTAAATTTCTCATCTTGGACTACCTTATAGTGATAATTTAATAAATTCAGTTATATTTTCAGTTCTCTCTGGTGTGCGAGAACGACTGGCTACCGCGGACCAGCAACACGCTGTTCTGGGTCGGCTCCATCTTCGGCAACCTATTCTTCGGGTGGATGTCGGACAAGTAAAGTACAACCAATTACAACTGAGCAATGGATCGACGTGATGTTGTGCACAAATATAGCTTAAAGTAATATTTTTATTACCGATATTCCGTGATCATGACATGACAACAACATCGTCGAAATAATGGAAACTCGCCAAGTATTGTTATTGTATTATTTATTGCGATCAAGTTTATTACAATTGAGATGTTAGTAAAAATAGTATAGAAGAACTGGTACAAGTGTTTGTTTGTGTCGGGTTTGGCCTTTCGCAAATGCCTTTTATACTCCATGATCAGCATAACATAACAAAAAATAACATCCAGTTTGTATAATTCTTCAGTCACGAGTTTTAAAAAACATTTCTTCCAGAACCAATCTACTTTCTTTTCCAGACACGGCCGGCGCCCGACCATCCTGCTCATGATCCTCCTAGAAGTACCCATAGCGATAGCAACGTCGTTCAGCAACTCTTACTGGGGCTACACGGCCCTGAGGATAGCTGGCGGGCTGTTCTTCCCCGCGTTGTACCAGCAGCCGTTCATACTGGCGCTGGAACTCATGCCGCCGGCGAAGCGGACGTCTGCTGGTAAGTTATAAAGTCCTGGTACTTTTTTAAAATGTGGTCCTTTTTTATTAAAATTAAAAACTAAATAGTAAATTTAACTGTAGTTGAGAACCGTTCAATGTGAGAGGAAGCTTATGTTTGGCAGTGGGACTAATGATATGACGACATCGACATACGGTCACGAGCGTTAATTTGAGACCCATTTCAAAAAAATATTGCTTGAAGTTGTCAATGTCATTAGAGATGCCAAGTCATTTGTAACTTGCAGGAAACTCCATCTTATTGCTGTATAATGTCAGATTGACTTTGAATCTAAAGTGGGTCCCAAATTAAAGTTCGTGACTGTACATAGTATCAACACAGCGTAAAAAGTTACAGAGGGACAACGCCTTGGAAGTCTCGCGAAATGCCGTCTTTCGTTATTGCCACAGGGTTGTCACTATTAATTATTTATTTTTACTTAGTCTGTTCCATATCCATTATTTGTTTATTGGTAGAACTTGTTTGTAGTGTCCCAGTAATAACATACAGTTTCTCACAGAAAAAGTAATTATCATAACTCTAAAGAAACACCTTATAAGATGCGTCACTAAAATGCGCCACTCCTGAACGGCGTGTCCCAAAAGAGTGCATGGCAGCTTGGGCTCGCTACCGCCCCTCTCTCACCCCGCGAACTCAGAACGACTGCTCTGTCTAGAAGTGTCCGTTGGACGACTGTAGGGAAGGTATATAGACTGTGGTATCACTGTTTTTGTGAAAATTAACCATAATCCTACTTTAGGTTAAAAACACAACCTATTTGTGCACGAAAATCTCTTACTTAGAATAATTAAATAATTTGCTTTCCTTACTCGTGATTATTCTACATGTATCGTTGCAGGCATCGTGGTGGGCATGTTGTTCGCGGCCGGCATGTGCCTGTTGGCGCTGCTGGCGTTCGCTGTGCGCGACTGGTTCCACCTCTCGCTACTCACCAGCCTCCCGTTCGTGCTGCTCTTTGGGTACGATTCACTAATTTTGAATCGTTAAAACATTACTTATATGTAAAATTTAGCTAAGCTCTCATAGCACATAGCATATTATATATATTATATATTGTGTATTTATGTATTTATATATATTATTATTGGGTATGTATATCTATATTATATATCTTATCTAATAATTTTGTGTGTTACATGTAATGTTGCCTATCCTCTTGTTTTGTCCTCACTCATTCTCTAGGTTAGCTGGAAGAGATCCCTTATAGGGATAAGCTCGCCTTTGTACATTTTATTTTATTAATATTAATTGTAAATCTATTATTTGTGCAATAAAGAGTTTACATACATACATACACATGAGTCCTACCTCTGACGCCGATCGACATTTGATGCATGGGCTTATATGAAATGTGTCAATGCTTATAATTTCAACGTATTATATAACATTGCATTGAACTAATTTACCTTTTGATTAAAGAAAAGAAAAGAAAAGAAAGATACATTTAACTTTAAAATGTTATTACAACTGAATTTTTCGAGAAATATGTTTGTTTATTTGTGTCATTTGAGTAGTAAATTAAGGTCTCGTTTCTTTCTTAGCTTCTTCTGGATCACGCCGGAGTCCCCGCGCTGGCTGGTGGGGCGCGGGCGCGTGGCGGAGGCCGAGCGCGTGCTGGCGGCGCTGGCCCGCAGGAACGGGATCTCCCTGCCGCGAGGGTTCCTGCTGGAGATACACGTGAGGAGTTTTATAGTCCTGATTGTTATCCTCACTAATATAATAAATTATGGAAAGTGTTTGTTTCTTCTTTACGGTTAAACGCCTCAACCGAACGATGTAAAATTTAGTACAGAGACCTGAGACAAATACATCGTACTTTTTATTTCGGAATACTGGACAATTCCCGACGATAACAGCGATATACGAATTATATGCGGACAAATTCTCGGAAAAAATCTAGAAACGTAATGAAAACCAAAATCCTATCCTAACATTTTCACTTAGTAGTAAAATAAAATTAACACCTATATGCATTTGTTTTTCAGAAAAGGATAAAAGAACAAGAAGACGCAAAGGCGACAATACTATCAAATGTAAACGGACATATCACAGGCTTTCCCCTACTCTCAGAGAAAGAGGAGATCATAGACAGAAGAATTAGCAATATGCTGACTTTCAAGCCTGACACAAAGCCTGCGGAAGAAAACAGTCCTAAACCCGACAGTTTAGAACGGATCATAGCTTTAGAAGTGGCCGAGATAGTAAATAGAAGAAGCAAGCTTAAGAAAAACATTGAAGCCGTTGAAATAACAGCAGAAGATACGCACGATGAAGAATCTCCATTGAATATAAATATAGAAGCGCAACAAAAAGCATCACAAACAGAAATGTACAAAGATTCTCCTTTGACTATCAGAAAGAAATCTGTACAGCTTGTTAGTAGAATGTTTAAAGAGAACCCAGAAAATGCTGAGAACAAAATAATAGACGAACAAAACTCTGAAGGGGACTGCAAAGCATCTCTGTTAGATATATTCAGATATCCCAATATAAGAAAAAAGTTTTTTCTTCTTACTTTTAACTGGATAGCGTTGGGAGTTGTTTACAATAGTTTGAGCTACAATACACCTAATTTAGGAGTGGACGATTATTTGGCATTTTTTATTGGTAAGTTTTTTAAACTTTATTTAAAATCGAGATCGCATTAGTGCGACATTTCATTTCAGTGCGATTATCAACTAACCATCAGTTGAGCTAGTTTGCTTTTTCATTCCATAAAAAAGTCGTTTCGGTAGCTGTTACACACTTCTGAGGCTCTGGTCCATCGTTATAGGGGGCGCGGTGGAGCTGCCCTCGTACTTCCTGGCGTGGCGGTGCATGGAGCGCTTCGGGCGTCGCGCCGTGCTGTGCCTGTTCAGCGGCGTCGGTGGGCTGGCCTGCCTCTGCTGCGCCTTCGTTCCCGAAGGTTGGTCACAAGCCCTCTATTCACTCCTCAAGTACTGTAGTGGTTCTTAACATCCTTCAGTACAAAATTAGATTGCATGCGTTCAAATTGCATAGTTAGATCGGATCGGATGAACGGAACATTTCCTGTGTGCAGAAATTTAGCAGATATTCCCGGACTGCCATGACTTTGGGACCTCAAAGATGCAAGCATACTCATTTTTCAAACGCCGGCAACGCATCTGCGATTCCTCTCCTGGTGTTGCAGTTATTCATGGGTGGTAGTGATCACTGTCCACCAGTTGACCCCTTGACTCGTTTGCCTCATATATCTTACTCATAAAAATTATGTATAAACTTTACCACGCAATTTCAAGTGCCAATTCCTCGTCCTTAACCTTGACCTTGAGAAACTGGAGAAGTTAACATCCGCATGTGTTTTGTTTCACTCATCTCCAGAGAGCCCGTGGGTGACGGTGGGCCTGGCAATGACGGGCCGGCTGTGCGCCGCGGCGGCGTTCGCCGTGTTCTACGTGCAGCTTGGCGAGCTGCTGCCCACCGTGCTGCGCGCGCAGGCCATGGGCGCCGCCTCCGTGCTGGCCGGGCTGCCACTGCTCGCCTGCCCTTACATCGTTCACCTGGTTAGATATTTCTTGTCTTTGATAACTATACAAACATCAGAATATTCACGCACTCTCACATTTTTGTCGGTTTTAGTCGACCGGGATAGCTGACTGTTGATTCTTTATTGGATATTAGCCGGGATCGGTAATTCGGTAAGATATTTACCTAAAGTTGGCAAAAACCCGGCAAAAGTTTGGCAAATATGGAGGCGGCTTCTTAATTAAATTATTTTTATAATATCCCTCCGGGATTCCGGAATTGCATGAAACTATACACAAATGATAATGATAATGCTAATGATAATGATAATCATAATGATAGCGATAATGATAATGGTAACGATAACGATGATGATGGTAATGATAATTAATAATTATTTGCGGCTGATACTTCGCTAGTTGAATGAATCGCAAGTAAATTAAATTCAATATTTCCGCATGGAAAATAAATTCCAATAAATAAGCAATAAGTCAAATATACTTAAATACGCATTGTGGATGCCTGCCTAGTCACTAAAATTATAAATCTCGGTAATTTTATTACAAAAAATTAATTTGTTTCCGTCTCCATACCGTTCACGCCGCCAAACTATAGGTAAATATCTTACCGAATTTCCGATCCCTGGCTATTAGTTAATCAACACTCCCCTGATAAAGGACTCCTAATGAGTTCGAAACATGTCAGACCGTTACCTGACTAATACGTGTGTAAGCCGGTTCTTTGTTATTATTATTTATTTACTCATTCGTATGGCGATTATATACGCTGAAAAGATTTTTTTATATTTTTTTTTAGTGTTCTTTTGGTTCTAATGTTTAAATTATATAATTATACTTATTAAACGAGAAACATTTGTATATGTATATGTAAATATATTTGTTCTCACGTTCTCAAAAACTACTTTAACGATTAAATTTGCAATATAGGGGTTTACGGGGCGAAAATTCGATCTAGCTAAGTCTCATATTTGGGATAATTCGTTTGTATTTTCACGCCAAAATTTCCCGCACGGTTGCGCAGTACGGTTCGTAATTTCGGGGCAGCTGCCGCCGCCTGAATAGACTGTTGTTAGAGCTTTGGCCTACTACGCAAGGACTGCGGGACCCCAGCTATGAATATAATTTTTTTGTATAGAAAATCGATGAAAATTCGGATTCGACCCGAGCTACGGCGCTCGGTCTCCCAGGTACTTAATAGTTAAAATACATTTTGCAGCCGTCTAAACTAATCGCCTGTTTAATTATAAGTACTTAAGTAAGGTTTGCTCAAAAAGTAGTAGGAAAATTTAATAGCAGACTGGCTTGACATCTTTCCTATTATGACTGATGTGATGACGTCTGAATATCTAATTTATTCAAATCTAATTTATCCCATCGCCTGCGTGGCCGTCGTCGACGTATAGTAAGTGGGATAGCTACTTTGTCGTAAACATAATCAAAAACCTGTTTTTATGCATTCTACCTCTTTCAGCGTCATTTACATTAACACTGTGAAGAAATCCTACAATTTCTGAACGTTGAATGCTTTCAACTGTCACATAAGACCTTTTTTACACCTTTCTCAAGAACTTTCGTTGCTCCATCATTTACAGAGGGCATTACTATTATTTCAGGCGGTGTACTCCAGGGCCCTGCCGCTGACGATCCTGGGCGCCCTGGGCGTGCTGGCCGGTGTCACGGCGCTGTTCTTGCCGGAGACGCTGCACCAGCCGCTGCCGCAGACCCTTGGCGACGGCGAGCTTTTTGGCAGAGACTTCAAAGTTTTCAGCTGCGTCGAGAGACCGGCCAAGTGATCTGGGACTTTAAAAACCGAAGCTTCTAGTTATGTTTCCTTTGGATTCTCTTCATTTAGGGCGCTCGCTGACTTAGCAGTATACTTGGAGGTACCAAGGTAGCTACCATTCAGCGACCAGCTCCATTCCGTACGCGTTTTACCTAATGCATACTGCCAAGTCAAGGAGAGGCTTTAGTCACAGTAATGAAGCATAGAATGGCTGTGGATCATTAATTTGAATGACCTACCAAGTGATTATTCTGGTCCTGCATCAAAAGTTCAAAGAAAATGATCTTAATTTAGTAACGAAGAATTGAAGTTTATCAATGTTCACCTTCGTTAAAATACTTATTTGATTTACTGTTAAGATGCATCTTTTATTATTAGTTATTATCACCATATTCTTTCCCATTGAATGCTGTCTTATTTCGAGTAGTGAAGTGACCCTATTTTAGTGGAGATGCTTCATCTTAGGACTTGTTAACTTAGGACCATTTGAAATTGTTCAATCTTTTGTTTAACTTAATTTCTTTTTAAAAAAGCAACGGGAATTCAGTGACAGAACAAGATCTTGTATAGTTAAATGTAGGAAAGTGAAAAAAATAGGCGAATGTACGGTACGTGTTGAGGTTATTACCAATGCCTGCTTGTCTTTATAGACGACGGTAGCTAGAATACAAGCGCTGAGGTTGCAGGCGTGTGTATATAAGCAACCAATCACATACTCGTACATTTGACGACTTGGTTAGTCTAGTTGGCAGTGGCCCTGCCTACGAAGCTAGCGGTCCCGGCGAAATCCCGGTATGGACAAATATTTGTGTGATGAGCGCGAGTATTTTTTCCTGAGTCATGGATGTTTTCTATGTATTTCTCTATATAAGTATGTTTATCGTTGTCTAGTACCCATAGTACAAGCCTAGAGCTTAGTTTGGGACTAGGTCAATTTGTATGAGATTGTCCTTGATATTTATTGATTTATTTATTTATTCAGTGCTTACGGATAGTATTGTCCTAACTCGTCTTAAAATCACAAAAGTTATCTTGCTTGTATAAAAAGAAATTACGTAACTGTTACAAAAGATACCTACAATCATTAATTTTTAGATTGAATTATTTTTGGTAGTTATTATAAGTATTTATTTTTATGAAGAGCGACAAATAAATCTTTAAAGTTTAAAATTGTTTTTTTTTTAAAGCGCATGAACGAAAGGTGCAAACGCAATGATGGTCTTATTAATAAAATAATAGACTCTGCAAGTATCCTATCTATAAGATACGAAAAATCCAAGCATGTAGGTATCTCTAAGACTCTAGGCAGGTATGTAAGTATATTGTGTTTATGTAGTATCAGTATCGCTGTCTAGTACCCACACTACAATCCTAGATTAAGACTAGATCAAAGAGTATGCCATTCAAAGCCAATTAAAATCAACGAGCCCAAACACAGCGGCGCTATCTTGTTTCGTGGCGGAGTTCCTATGGCCACCTTCCGACTGCATCATCAGACCAGCTCCATGGTACCATATTATTGCATCGTCATCGAAGTTACGTAGGTATAACAAATTTCAGCTCAATCGGACACCGGGAAGTGGTATAATAAAGTAGCATTGCAAGTTAAATAAAAGCTTGAGAAGGATGGTAAAAATGGCGGAACTCCATTCGATTCAATCGTATCAGAAATGTTTAATGCAATTGCGTTAAATATTTGATTGCATATCGCATGAAATATACCTATCAAAAATCGTAAAAGCATTGCAACATTTCCATTTTCAACACAAATAAAACAAAACATAAAGGGAATTAGATTTAAAGCATTTCACAAATCACTTCAATCTCTAGAAGCTTGCGTCGTCTTGATCAATTCGAGAAGTGTTGATTTCATCATGCTGTCTTCAAGATTTGTCATCCATTTTGCGGTCGTTTGTTTTGTCAACCCAAACTACGGCCTCAAGAGGTCCCGAGATATCTCAGCGACAGATACCATACGGCACGTGGTAAACGATATATTTGCTAATCTTAGAATAAAAGTGAATGATAATATCAAAATAAAGAAATATTCGACTATCCACAAACACTTCGTCAAACTCACTCGACACGAAAACGACAACTGGATTGAAATATTGAAATCAAGCAGGGTCGATGGCACAATCAACAATGGAAGTGCAGATTTTACGAGCGTAATAAACGAGGTATTAAATGACGAAAATAAAATTGATGGAGTAAGTGATATACTTAATAAAGATAGCGCAAAAAAGAGTGTTGAAAACTTCCTTGACACACTGACAAAATTAAAAGAAAACTACCTTCTTAATAATTCATATAGCACTGAAAATGATAAAGTATTGCAGCTTTTTTATGAGAACCGTTACAACACTGCGATTAATGAAACATTCGCTTCAGAAAACAGCACTCACGAAAGTGACGTATGGGGTAAATTTCCCTTTATTTTTTTATATTTAAATAATATTGTAACCTTAAGTAAATCAAAATCAAATAGTACAAAAAGTCAAATTGGGAATTACATATTGTCATCTGAGATTTAAGAGTTGAGATGGAATATTCAACGGATGTTACAATGGGAGGTACCCTGTGTAACACAGCTTCCACTTAAAAACCTTTACTCTTTAAAACGGCATTAACAGTTAAGAGGTTCACCTTTCCTGGTCCTAGTACTCGTAATAGTGTGTTGACAATCAATCAGACAGCTTTGTAGATTATATTTTAATTCACAGAGCCCAAAGACGCTCGCCGCATCTTCCACGGCAAGGAATCGAATATCAAGGACTACCCCTTCGTGGTCAGCGTGCACATATTCAATCAGTTCACCTGCGCTGGCTCCATCATCCACGCTGACCTGGTCATCACAGCTGCCTCCTGCTTGCAATTGTGAATTTGGTTTTCAACATTTGGCTTTATAATTTTTATGTTTTCATTTATTACTCAAGCCTTAGCCTACACGATTTCCAATACGAAATATCTCAATGCTGATGTATATATAGCTTGATATATATTATCTTCGTTATCAGAGCCCACAACAACCGCTTCTACCGAGAGAGCTCTTTGTTCCTGACCGTGCGCGTCGGCAGCAGCTTCTTCGACAACAGCGGGGAGGTGATCCCCGTGCTGGAGATCTACTTCCACCCCTCGTACCAGGCCGAGACGCTGCACAATAACCTGGCCATCATGAGGCTTCACAGGCGCATCCGATTCCGCAAAAAGCACCGAAACGTGAAAAGAATAGACATTGATACTAACGAATGGGCCCTGCCTCCAAACACCGCAGGCATCACTGTTGTTGGGTGGGGTCCTAAGACCGTGAGTATATATTGTACACAATATACCTACTTAACGCTTTTGTTTCGATTTACTTTAATCATTATTTCCCACTTTTAATGGATGGCGTTAGTGTTTTATACGTTCTGTCTGGCAACAATATGGTTGAGCGCAGACAGACTGACCAATTTCTAAATAAGTATTTAAAAAATCCGTCACTCTGGGGATTTCATTCCGTCAGTGGGTTAGAAAGACGGTCAATCTGACATCAGTTTAGTCAGACTGAAGGGCCAGAGTAACGCCAGACTTACGTTAAATGTGTTTAGCGATAAAAGGTCAACTCTCAATATTCACGATGCACAATGCGTTGACATTTTATTGTTATCATTGTGGGTTAACACATTTTGCGCAACAGCAACCAAATAAAAATCGCATCATAAGATTCCTTTTTTTGTACCGGACTATAAAAAGCGAAAATGTAAATTTTCATAAGTAGTATCATTTTTTTTAGGTATCCGGAAAATTCAAGAACCCGTGGTCCAAAAAGTTGTCCCAGTCGGTTCTAGACTTCTATCCGCTGTGGGAGTGCCAGAAAATCTACTCTAAGTAAGCACAAAGTTCTCCCACACTTAGCTCTTCTCGCATTTCACTAGACTTGTAGGTAGACACGTCCCTCGATGCTAGCGGTGACACTGCACTGATCCCTTAGACTGATCCATATATCCTCTCAAAAGAAACGGATTTTTTTTAATGAAGTCCCTTCCAAGAACTAACTGAGCGAAGTGCTAGGTCAGGGTTTTTCTTCATTTTCTACGACGGGGACAAATTGAATTCCATTGCAGATCCACGTTTTTATTGTAGGGGCAAAAGGGGGTTAGACGGGTAATAGGAGTAAAAGGGGGTTAAAGTGCAACCCCATTTTCCTTTACAACAAAAATATGTATCTGCATTGGAAATTCATCATGTCGCCTTTTGGTTCTTGAAGTATATTGACGCATAGTGATATTAGGTTGCTATTAAAATTTCTGTGTCATTTCTGTTTTTTAAATTAACGAAAGTCACGACTTTCTAAAATAATAATAACAACTTAGTAAAAGAACATTTAGATGAAATTTGCACCAGGACGTATCTCTAAAACATTCAGTATTCTTAGTTGAGAGAGACAGTATGCTGATAACAACCTACTTTTCAGGGAGCACGTGACAGAAAAAAATTTCTGCGCGGGATTCATTGTTCAGGGCGGCGGCGCTTGTAACGTGAGTGACCACCATTTCGTGTAAAGGTCATTGATGATGATTTCACACTAAGTAACTTTACACAGGCCAAATGAACATGTATGAATCAAATAAAGACTTTTTGCTTTGTTAGGAGCACCTACAAATCACAAAATAAAGCTTTCGGTTCGAAAAATCTTTCGTCTCAAAAACCTGCAGAAATTATGTTTTTCTTTAAATCATTGGATGGATTCAGTACATACAAGTACACTTATTTAGAGCTGGTGCTAAGGAGCACAGGGCATTTAGGATAAATTCCTCGACAGCCTCATCGAATATATATTGTCAGTAAATTAAGAGTGACGTCACTTCTGTGTAAAAATTATATTGAGACGTGACGTCATGCGACATTTCAACTCAATAATATCTCCGTATTTTTTTGATTATGTGAAAGAAGAAAAATAAGTGTCCTATACTATTTGATAATCTACCTGATCGACAAAGAAAAAAAATAGTCATCATCCCTATTGGCGTAGTTTTTAAATTTTAGTTTTGCCACTTTTGAAGCGCTTAGGTATAACTTAGATATCTACCTCTTTTTATGACATCATTGTCTACAAACGTATTAGATGTATTGGACTGTGTGTTATGTGGCCGAATAGTTTCGTGTCCCTTAGTTGATGTTAAATACTTAACTAGTAGTGTGCCCCGATTTGGCCATCACGAATTCCCTCTTAACTCCGTAACTCCTTGACCGATTCTGCCCATGTTCGAATATAAAAATTGTAATTCAGATTCAGATATTTATACATAAAATTTCATATTTTACATGTCATTTTTTATCTAATCTTAAAATATGTATTTTTTAATTAATAATAATTATTTAATTTGTTTGACACATTCACAATGTCGAGTTTTAAATAATAAACAATAAGTATATGAATTAGGTACATTACAGTCTGATACAAATACATGTCGCGAAGAGAGGCAAAGCAAGGCTGCAAACGCTGAACGAAAGTGGAACTTTAATTTAATTGTAAAGCTGATCAAAGAGTCTAGAAAGGAGTTGATGATTCGTCAGCCTGCTCCTGTTGTAGCGCGACGTGGGCGCGCCGGGAGTGGTGCACGGCGTGCTGACGGGCGTCGTCAGCTTCGGCTCCACGAACTGCGGCTCCGCAGGCTCCCCTACCGTCTTCACCAAGCTCGGCTTCTACGCCGACTGGATTGAAAGCATCATGGAACAGGTAATATTGACGCACGTTTGCTTCTTAAGCACTCAAATTAAATTGCTTCAGAGATTTAAAATATTAGCATTTGAAAACAAAACGATTTCAAATCCAATTTAATCTAAAATTATATTATCGTACTAAAGTTTTTTGTCAAAAAAAATATTCAATTTAAAACTGGAACTAAACAAATCACACAAAGATTTCAATGATAATAGTTAGGTTTATTATTGTTCCAGATACCAGCTTCATACAATGCAAAGACAACACCCTATACCCGCACCACCGAGAGCATGCC
Organism: Tortrix viridana; assembly: GCA_963241965.1. NCBI lineage: Eukaryota > Metazoa > Arthropoda > Insecta > Lepidoptera > Tortricidae > Tortrix > Tortrix viridana. The sequence goes on along the minus strand of OY725193.1, from coordinate 8,110,310 downwards.
GATGTCAATCGACAATAATTTCTTGATTCCACCAATAATAAGAAGCCCTATCGAACTATCTCTAGGACTTGATACCCAAATTAAAGAACTCCTAAAAATGAAAGGTTTAGAGGCAGCCTACCACGCTCAACAAACTTCAGTTCAGGAACAAGCATACGATGACCGCTTGAGGAATAGGAAAACCGAAACTACCGATCTTCAGAGATATACAGAGAAAAGTGAGAGCTCAACAGAGAACCATCAGGCACCATTCAACTCATTTGTATCTAATATGGCTAATGTCGATGTTGAAGAACAATCTTCACGTGAAACATATGTTAAAGAGTACGCAAATAAAAATGAAAAAAGTATTGTGGCTACACCTAACCATAAGAAAGAAAAAAATAACGTTAACGACGATGAAAACACATCAAAAGAAACCGATGGACAGCTTGATACAAAGTTGCCTTTAAAAACGGAGGAACAAGTAATATCGAGTAATAATCTTAAGGTTGTGCTAAATATGTTGCCCAGAAAACCGGTTAATAGAATACCTGCTCACGAACTCATTTCTGCGCAAAAAAAATCGGTTTCCGAACAACAAAGCTCAGAAGGTTCTAAACCAAAAAAACAGCATAGTTATGAAGGTTTTGAATCAGAAACACAACACAGTTCCGAAGGCTATGAACCGAAGAAACAACACAGTTCCGAAGGTTATGAACCGAAGAAACAACACGGTTCCGAAGGCTATGAACTGATGAAACAACACAGTTCCGAAGGTTATGAACCGAAGAAACAACACAGTTCCGAAGGCTATGAACCGAAGAAACAACACAGTTACGAAAGTTATGAACCGAAGAAACAACAAAATTTTAAATATCATGAACTAAAGAGACAACTCAGTTCCGAAGGTTTTAAATCGAATAAACAATACAAGTATGAAGGTACTAAACCAAAAAAACAACATAGTTTCGAAGGTTTAGAACCAAAACCACATAAAAGTTTCAAAAGACCTGAACCGATAAAACAACACAGCTCCGGAGGTTTTGCACCGGAGAAACAACACGATTCCGGAAGTTTTGCACCGAAAAAACAGCAAAGTTTCGAAAGTTTTGAAGAAAAAAATCAATTGATTAGATCTCCGCAAAAAAATGTTGGTCAAATTAAAATTGATGGACCTGGTCTTGTAGCGCAGTCCGCAGTATCTTCCAAAGACCAACAATTAGATGACCAAATAGATCAGCTAGTTGAAAATTTTACCGTTAATAAAAACTCCAGAGTTATAAACACATTCCAGGATACAGATGTTGACTTTGATACTAAGATAAAAGAGTCGTCGGAACACAAAAAACAAGAGCAAAAACTGACGACAAATTTTGATATATTAAGTCTGTTATATTTTTCAAGCAATAATGAAAAAACCTGAATATCAAGAAGCTGCTAGGCTGAGCCCCATAAACTAATAAAAAAATGTGCTTTTAATTGTGTGTAACTTTATTATTAAATAAGACGAAAAAAGCGGTCGAGTGCGAGTCGAACTCCATCCCCCGGAGTTCCGCGCCACCCACGCACCACCCCCGCACCCTAATGAAGTCCTTCTGATGCTTGATATCCTTATCTCTTGGAAGCCACATAACACGAGACATATCCAAGTACACCTATTTAAGTAAACAGAAACCGTAACTGCCATTCAGGTTTGGCATTTTATTAGTCACGTTAAGCACGTCTTAATTGACGTACATTTTTTTTTCAGAAATGCTTAAATACTATATTCGGTTTACTAATGATTCGCAACCGCACGTTTCGCAAACTGTTTCATTTCGCAACCATTTCATTTGGCCAAACGGTTTTTTTTCTGAAACTGTAAATATTTCAGGATTTTTATAAAACTAACCTAACCTAACAGGGTTCTACACGATGGTCCTGAAATAAATCCTGAAATATTTACAGTTTCGGAAGAAAAATTACAAAATTACTTAATACACTTTCTCTTTGTCAAACAATAAGGCCACTAAATTTTAGAGGCCATTGACATACAGGGTGTCCCAATATCAATAGACCACATTGACACTGGAGGTAGACCAGCCTAAGATGGACCGAACCAGACACTTTTTTTTTGTTTTTTTTATTTTATTTTACTTTTGATTTTTGATTTATTTATTATTTTTTAACGGTCCCCACACCGAACCAGCCTAACATGACCTTAGTAAATATCGCATGGTTTTCAAGATTTGCCAGTTTAAAGTTATTTTCCAGTACAAACTTTAAACTGGCATATCTCGAAAACCATGCCACTTTTACTGAGGTCATGTTAGGCTGGTTCGGTATCTCTTAAGCTGACCTACCTCCGGTGTCAATGTGATCTATTGATATTGGGACACCCTGTATACGTACGTTTGAAAACAGTAATGGATACTGTGATAAATCAGAGTCAAACCTTTCCGAACACAGCTAATTGATTTCCAAACACTGTTTACTACTATGGCGGTACCAATTTAAAATGTCTTATTTCTTTGCACTGACCAGTCGTAAAAAAAAGTTGCAACATCAATAACTCAATTTATGGCTGAAATAAAACTCATTGTAAAACGAATATATTTATTGAGTTGGTGACAACATTTCACAATGCATTTAAACGTCCAAAAGTTAGCTTTGTCTTAATTAATTTAAAAAGTGTCGATTTCCTCATGTTATCTTCAAGTGTCGTCTTCCATTTTGCTTTTCTTTGTTTTGTCGTTCCAAACCACGGTCTTGAAGAACCTTATCGAGGCATTGTACCAACAGACATTTTCCGTGACATAGTTAATCAAATATTTTCTAGTCTTAAACTAAGGACAAGTAGAAACAGTAAGATACAAGAGTACTCCACCATCCACGATTTCTTCGTGAGCCGTGCGCGGCTCCACGCGCACGACTGGAAGAAAGAGTTGAATTTAACGAGCCTCCATATCGACAGCGGTGCCACTTATTTTACGGCCGTTATAAACAACGTGTTGAAAGAAGAAAAAGAAATCGGACAAATCAATTATATGCGTAACAAAACAGACGTTGATAAGTTTATCGGAAATTTTAATAGTAAGCTGGCAAAACTTAAAGAAATTTTGTTCCTTCGGAATCATTCTCGAAGCGACTTATATGACGAGGTATCGCAGCTATTCACCAGCGCGGGCCAGAGCCGAACTAATGACACCGAAGAAGAATTGGAATCTGTAGAGAGCAGTGCCGAAAAAATTAAAACGTGGGGTGAGTTTATTTCATATTTCGCATTTTGAATAATACATACTTAGTAACAAAGACAATACAACTTGTCCTATTATAGACTTGTCCTATCATAGACATACATAGTAAAATATTCGCACAGCTTAATGTCAGAAGCTTAGATGAATGCCTTGGGTAGGAGGTTCGTGACAACATATTCGTATCATTCGCTGCGTTCGCTGCATTTGCACCCTCACATTGAGATTATTAACTTGATTTGTGCTAGTTCTAATAATTAATATTTGTTACTTTATTACCTTGTAATGTAACTTACTTTTATGTATTATTGTATTTTATATTGGAAAAAATGACCTTCTGCTGGAGTTTCTTGCGGCGCTTCTTCTCCGCAATGATGGTCTTGTCCGAAGCGCTGGTAGATTCACTCTATATTACTGACGTGTAAAAGAGCCCGTATGTGGCCAATTTACTGAATAAATATTTGAATTTGAATTTGAATTTGAATTTTGAATTTGAAAATTTGAATTGGTGATTTACTAAAATAATCCTTGTCGCATCAAGATGATTCGTTTGACAGTATACACTATTATTTCACAAGACTTGTAGGAACAGTTTGATTTTCTCAAGACGGAGTAGTGGAGCGCCGTAAGAGATAAAAAGGTAAAAACCTCGGAACCCGGTTCCACTGAATGGATTTTCCTGAAAACTTTTCTATTGCAAAAAAGCTTAAATAAAAATGTGTACCCCTCAAATATTTCCGATCTCAATTACAAATTTATGACAACAATCAATTGAAAATTAAGAAAAATTGTAGTAAAGATGTCAATTATATCTATACCTACATTATAATAAAACAGTAAAGAAACTCTGGAGGTATTAAAAACGTTGACAGAATACATTTCAATGGTTTTTAGAATTTTTGTCTGTCTGTCTGCCTGTTAATTTGTTGGTGAACTCCGCAAAAACTACTGGACAGAATTTAATGAAATTTAGTGTGGTAATAGTATATACTCCGGAGTAACATATAGGATAATTTTTATACCTGAAAATTTGATATTGAAAAACGACTTCTACATGAACGGAGAAGTGGGCAAAAGCTAGTATACAATAAATGATATTTTGTATAGTAACAGTAATTAATTTACAATTTTTTAGCTAAAAATAACACAGAAAAAAAAGTTTGATAATTAGGCAAGTTGCTTAAAATCGTATACATATCGGACCAAAAGATACAAAAAAAATTAAAATATACTGCATTAATAAAAAAAAGACAAGATTTTTAGCAAAAAAATAATATTTATTACGTCAATAATAATAAAAAAATTGAGATTGGCAAAAATAAATTGATAAACATTAAAATTTTTTGTAGTTAGTGTTGAAAACACGTTCCAAAAAAATTTACAAAAATCCGTCAGTAGACCCGGGTCCCGAGGTATAAACCTTACGGCGCTCCATTCATAACTTATTTGCTAACTTTTTCTCTTCTAATTTCAATTAGCTGCGAACACGTGTGACGTTGGTACGTAGTTGCCTCCTATTCTTGTTTATTGTACGGATAGTATGTGGCTCCACAGTGCCGGGCGACAACCGCCGCATCTTCAAGGGCGCGAAGTCCACCATCAAGCAGTACCCGTTCATGGCCAGCATCCACGTCCTGAACGAGTTCACCTGCGCTGGCTCCATCATCGACGAAGACCTGATCATCACCGCTGCCTCCGGCCTGCAAATGTAAACCTTACTTTAAATTTTGTGCCTTACTTATTGACGTTATTTTTATATTCAGGAGACTGCATGATAGATTTCTTAAAATTCCATCCCATTATGTATTGAGATGAGATATATCTGGAAAGCTAGGATTGAACCTTCGTAAAATGTTAATTAATGTTTCAAAGATACAACAATTCCTTTGTGGGTACTCGAATCTATACGTGTGAAATGAGAAATAGTATAAGAATGAAAATCTGTAACAATACTCTTATGTACCACATGGAGGCTTCCTATTTTGATAAATAAATAAATAAATGAGACAATCCTATGAAGTATGAAAGAAATGAAACAAGTATTTTGACGTTCTCAATATAAAGGGACCTTATGGAGGGAGGCGGTTACGCCGTTTTTAGAACTGTTACCATAGTATTCGTATAGTTACAGGAATAAGAAGAGCGTAACTGCCTTCCTCCATAGGGTCCCTTTATATTGAGAACGTCAAATTTTATAGATTTCAATAATTTTCGTTACTTCGAATTCGAACTGACTTAATACGACTTCAAACCTCACACTGAAAACTGAATCTTTGTATTCATCCTCAGAGCCTACAACAACCGCTTCTACCGCGAGAACCCGAAATTCCTCACCGTGCGCGTGGGCAGCAGCTTCTTCAACGGCGGCGGTGACCACATCCCCGCCCTGGAGGTCTACTTCCACCCCTCGTACGACCCCAAGACCCTCCATAACAACCTGGCCATTATAAGGCTTCATAGAAATATCAAGTTCCAAAAAAAGGTCAAAAGAGTGAAGAGGATTAATATCGATCCACATCCTTGGCCTCTACCCCTGAACACGGCTGGTATTACTATTGTAGGGTGGGGAGCGAGAACCGTAAGTACAATTCGCTTACTCGTATGTAGGAGAGAGGACGGCGCGAGCTGTCACTGGAGCTAGCCGCGCGGCGCATGCGCACACCTGTTTATTTTATTTATTTATTTTATTTATTTATTTCAAAATATCTTAGGTGGTAGGTAAACAAAAAATTTTAAAATTCAATTTGTTGAATGATCAACCGCAGTAGAATTCTGTCACAGAAGGCCAATAATTAATTTTTCACCTCAGCAGCTTGAAAGGCAGCTTTTGATGCGAGAAGCCAGTGAGCAAAACGCGATTTCGGCGAGCACGAAAAAAAGTTTTTTTAAATCGGTCCACAATTGACGGAGTAATCGCGTAACAAACATACAACAAAAAAACATCACACACAAAACCTTTTTTGAAGTCGGTTAAAAATTATGATATTTTTTTCATTATTGTACCTATTCTAATCCAAATAACTTTTTTAAAGTTCGGTTTTGATTTATAAAATATAAAATAAATACTGTTTTATGTTTATTTATTTATTTGACACATCAACAAGTTTTTTTAACTCTAACATGTTCTCGTTGCTGAGGTGAAAAGTTGTATGTACGAGAGCAAAAATGTATTTGTATTTCGTGCATTTGAATCCCCGCTACGCTCAAGATTCCGTCATACAATCGACACGCTCTTTATCCAATTATGGAATATTTCGCTAGCTCGGGATTCAAAGCCAGCACTCGCAGCAAAAAACAACTTTGCTCTTTTGTTGCACAAATAACAATTTATGTAATTACTAATCACACACATTATCAAGTGTGTGTAACGTTTTTTAAGAAAACTAAATGTTGTCAGCACGTGCGACGTCGTCATTATTGTGAGACATATGGCTGTCTCACGCGGACGACGTTAGTCCATCAATTTATCTCTATTGCTCCTTAGTGCATGTTTACAGCTGCGTGTGTGGAATTAGCGAATGTAGGTGTCGCGGCACGCATTATGTCAGTGTCTTGTACGGCGGTAACGTGTCTTCCCCTTTTGCTTTAGTCTAAGTTTCAAGCCCTATTCCGCGTGCCATATTATTTGTGTTGCTGTACCGATGTGCCGGAGTTACCGAAGCGGCATCTCCCGGCAGATCAACAACAAGGTGTTCCCGGGCAAGAGCAAGCTGGCCATGGACGTGCTCGACGTGTACCCCCTCAAGGACTGCCAGGACATCTACTCCAAGTAACTACATGGGTGAATTTCAGGGCGTTTCAACCGCCGTCATTAGTGTCACCAAGTATATTGACGAAATCAATGACACCTACCAGCAACTCCTGATGTAAACAAGCAGAACCGGGGATGTAGTTTCTATCAGCATCAGAAGTTGCTGTAGTGTCACTGATTTCGTCAATAAATTTGGTGACACTAATGACGGCGGTTGAAACGCCCTGAAATTCACCCACATCATACCCGATTATTACAATTTTCTTACCAGAATTATGAGCCTGAAAATGTCCATACAGGGACTGCCAGGACATCTACTCCAAGTAACTACACCTAATAATCGGGTTATTACAATTTTCTTAACAGGATTATGAGCCTGGAAATGTCCATACAAAATGAGGTACAGCTCGGAAATTTGTATGGATTTTTTTTGACAGATACTACGCGATTTTAGCGTCGCCTCTTATTCCTCTTAGTAGCTATTGGTTCCCTTTGAAATACGAGTAACAAATAAATACTGTCAGATATGAGTGTGAATGTGATAGCAATAGCCAGTCAATAACTATGAAGGAAATGGTAGTACCCGTGGGTAGGACTAAGACTACTAAGTACTTCCGTTTAAAGGTTTTTGTACTTGTTGTACTTCATAAAGAAGAACCGGCCAAATGCAAGTCAGGCTCGCTCACCAAGGTAACCATTAAAATCCACTCTAGTCCAAAAAGGCCATGTTTTTTATGCAAGGTTATTTTAAGAAATACTTTACTGTGTTTCTGATATACATAATATCATCGTAAACCAAATACTACGTGGCATAAAAAATACTTGAATCTGAATGAGCCAATGAGGTCCTTTTGTATGAAACCCTACTTGCACTCTTTTTGTAAAGTTAATTTGGTTAAAAAGCTTGAAACCTTTGGCGTACACGGTAATCTGTTGAGGTGGCTTACTTCTTATCTTCGTGATAGAATCCAAGCAGTGACAGTCAAAGGATATATTTCCACGTTTATTCCTGTCTATTCTGGCGTCCCTCAGGGCTCTCATTTAGGCCCCTTATTATTTAGCATTTTTATTAATGATGTGATGATGATAGAATGTTTTTAACATTCTAATGTATTGCGTATGCAGATCATCTAAAAATATTTACAATCATCAAATTAGAAACAGATTGCATCAATCTACAAATTAAAACATTGACAGACTGAGTGCATACTGTTTAATTAACAAACTTGACTTAAATGTCGTAAAATGTCACTCTATATGGTTCTCTCTTAAACGTAAAGAACTACTTCATGTATTCGCTTAACAATATAGTTTTTCAGAGGGTTACACAGGTAAAGATATTGGCTGGCGTAATTCTTGACAATGAACTGCAACTTACTTCTCATATTAGTAAAATGGTCTCCAACCAAGGCTTATAAAATGTTGGGGTTTTCAACAGAGTAGAGAATTTCAACACCCCAAAACTATACTTAACCACTTTTCAATGCATTTGTTAGATCTAATTTGTAGTGCATATTGATGCAATAGAAAATTGCCGTAAAAAATTCTACAGATGTATGAAATAAAAATTTTAATCCTTCAACGTTAAGGGTATTTGTCTCCCATCAAAGGCGCCGTGATATCAAGAATCAGACATTCCTGTACAAGATTATCAACGGATATATAGATTCGCCAAATTTACTGTCAAGCATATTCTTTCGGTGCCCTGATCGACGATCCCGTTCCTCAAACCTATTTACTTCACCTTTTAGTCGTGCATACTCAAGAAATATTCTACTTATTAGAGCATATAGAACGCATAACGACACACACCTACAGAGCCTATAGCCAAGTGCCACACGCTCCGTAGTGTTTCTTTTCGTTTCATCTCTAGTCCAATCGCGTCATTGGTTGACCACCTGACTTATCGTATCACATGATCTACCAGTGTTGCGATTGGTTTAAAAACGAAACGAACAGAAACGCTACGGAGCGTGTGACACTAGACCCCCAGATATATTTTGCATGAATATAAATCAATTTGTTTCTGCAATAATCAACAATAAAAAGAAAAAGATCACAGTGAGGTAACGCCGATTGCTGCTTGCAGGGCGTACGTGACGAACCGGCACTTCTGCGCAGGATTTGTCTCGCGGGGCGGCGGCGCTTGCAATGTAAGTCGCTATGTGATATGTTTATGCAGCATTATACAGAGTTTTTTTTATATATTTATTTATTTAGGGTGAGCAACCCAAAGGGTCTTTATGGGAAAGTCTGAAACTTTAAGAGATAGGGAAATGTATTCTTAAGAAACATGACGTCGATTTTGGAAAAAAGAAAAAGTCACAGGTAAACCGGGAACCAAATCCGGAAATTTTTCTCTTTAAAAAATTGCGAGGTTTCGGATTTTACGCGGGCATTTATTAGGCACTGAGTGGCAAAAGAATCGTTTTTTATCACTTAATTTGTGCTTTTTTAGGAAAAAAACTAACCGGTTCGACTCTCGGTCGTGTAGGAGAGTTATAAAATCTTTGAATGCCATTGTCGTTAGTTAGCGCTTAGTTACCTCTCTGTCACGACTCCTCTTCTCCATTCTCCTCAACAGAGAGACCAATACTTTAAAAACAGTCACGACCAAGCCTCATCATCGCCTTAAAATAAATGATTTGTTCCTGATTCGTCATATTCCTAATTGGTCATATTCCTAATTCGAAACTTTCCTAACTGGTCATATTCCTAACTCGTCATATTCCTTACTCGTCATAAAATTTTGACAAAAGTTTAGGTTTGACATAATATTATAACCTAAAATGTTTCATACAAATTTGTTTACATTATTTGGGTGATTCTTCAAGCGTTTCAACCACCCTCATTCCCGTGGCCGCATTAATGTCGAAATTCCTGTAGCTTTGGAAGCATTTTCAGTAATTTTTTTAAGAACTCAGGGTACTTTACAAGATAACCGAAAATAGCATCTAAAGCTACATGAATTTCGACATTAATGCGGCCACGGGAATGAGGGCGGTTGAAACGCTCGAAGAATCACCCATTTGTCATTTCTTTTGGACTTTGCGTTAAGTAAATTATTGTCTAATAACCTTCGTACAAAGTATAACTACTTAGTACAATCCTGTTCTAATACTTATTATTATTAATCCTGTAAGCACGTGTCGCGATTTCATTTGACTGTACATTGACGAGTTAGGAATATGACGAATCAGGAATATGACGAGTTAGGAATATGACCAGTTAGGAAAGTGTCGAATTAGGAATATGACCAATTAGGAATATGACGAATCAGGAACAAATCATACATATCGACTATCATATACATTCTATTCTCTCTATGTATTTGGAGGAAAATAGTTTTTGATAATAAAAAAATATTTTAGAACCTTGTATAGCAATAGCTAGTATATGTTGTCTGCGACTTATTTGTCGCTCGGATCTCTCTTTCTAACTAATCCGTCCAATATGTAGAACCTAGAGCATGTAATTACTATGGGCAGAGAACTAAAAAGTAAGTACGTGATACCGCGAATTTTCAATAATTTATTTTCAGAAGAGGGTTGTAGTAACAAGCACATTTTTAAAAATAAGCTCAAACATCATCTTTTAAATTCATTCACAACCAAAAGGATTAGGTTATTTTTGTAGTAGATAGTAAGGTATTTAGTATGGGTACACTTTAGTATATAAGTAAAGAGTGTAATTCGCCTACAAACTGTTTAGCAGTTTGGCGAAGTTGTTTCAGTGTAAAACCCTGTGTACTTTAATAATGAAATAAATAAAAATAAACTCTGTGCGATAAGCGAGAAAACAAGATGACAATAATTTTGGCAGCGACGACACCGTTGGTCAAGACTCCTTGATCCGCACGCCATATGTGACGTTCTCAATATACAATATACTGTTACCGTAGTATTCGTATAGTTACAAGAACAAGAAGAGCGTAACTGCCTTCCTCCATAAGGTCCCTTTATATTGAGAACGTCACATATTATTTGTGTCCTGCCGTACTAAAGTGACCCCCCGTTGTAGCGCGACGTGGGCGCGCCGGGCGTGATACGCGGCGTGCTGGTCGGCGTGACCAGCTTCGGCTCCGCCACCTGCGGCGCGCCCGACAGTCCCACCGTCTTCACCAAGCTCGGCTTCTACACTAACTGGATCGAGGAGATCCTTGAATTGGTATTAGCATCAGGTTTAAGTAATCTGTAAAAAACATGATTTTGCTGCACTGGGAAAAAAGTGGGTGGGAAATATGACCTGAGTGAATCGAGGCAACTAATTATACCCTCCACGGGCTTAACATGCAAGCACGAGATAAAATTTGACAGGTGGTACGGAAATGAATATGTATATCTATTCCATATTCTAAAGTAGGACAACGCTTAAGGCTTAAAATAAGTGTTTCGTCCTGACTTTTATTACCTTTTATTACTAAGCGTCTATAGCGACTTTATCCGTTCCGTCTGGATAAAGTTATACTTTTATTTTAAACATTAAACGGTCTTAAGTTATAATATGGAATAGATGTATTCATTTCCCTAGCACCTGTCAAATTTTATCTCGTGCATGCGTGCTAAGCCCGCTGCAGTGTCGCCCGGTTATTTCTTCGAACTGGTCCGTACACACACCGTGTGTCTAGAATGTCTAGATACTTATTAGCTAAGTCCACAGCAGCTTTCATGTTCATCTTGCGTCTTCCTCTAAATAAAACAGCGCATGCCCCTGGCGCACGCCGAACCGGCAACAGCGGGTTCGCGTGCAATGACGCAAGATGAACGCGCACCGGTGAGGACTTAGCTATAATACAGGGTGTCCCAATATCAGTAACCCACATTGGCACCGGAGGTAGACCAGCCTAAGACGGACCGAACCAGCCTAACATGACCTCAGTAAAAGTCGCATGGTTTTCGAGATATGCCAGTTTAAAGTTTGTACTGGAAAAGAACTTTAAACTGGCAAATCTTGAAAACCATGCGATTTTTACTAAGATCATGTTAGGCTGGTTCGGTGTGGGGACAATGCGTAACGCATTTCCACTCCGTTAAAAAAAAAAAAATCAAAAGTAAAAAAAAAAGAGAAAAAAAAACAAAAAGTGTCTGGTTCGGTCCGTCTTAGGCTGGTCTACCTCCGGTGTCAATGTGGGTTACTGATATTGGGACATCCTGTATAAGCAAACTGGCTCCCTTCAAGGAGGCTTGACTCCAATCCAATTTAAATCCAATTTAAATTAGGTATTGTAAACGTGCAGGTTGCGACAGATATTGTCTTTGTGCTAACATGGATTAGTATATACTTATTTATTTTTTCTTAGTATTAACATAATTTTAATAATCGATTTAACTTCTCTCTCTCTCTCTCTCTTTATTTAAGAGCCAAGCTCTTGTCGGTGGAGTAATCGCCAACCGTTCCGGTCTTCTATCAACTGCTTGATTTAACTCCTATGTATCTGTAAAACTTAAGAATGAAATAACTCGTTTGATTGATTTGTTACAGGAAAACCCGACTCATAGGATGTCAGTGAAGCCGCGAAGTACTAAACGGTACTCGTGGGACACGATCTTAAGCACGTATGTCGACAATCGCTTAATCACCCTCAACGATTATTTTGTCCCTATAAACGACGCAGAAATCGTTGATTCGAGTCACACAGGTAGGTTGAGGATGTATCAAGCAACCCCGGCGAGCGAGCGGGATAGAACCCCCCCCGTGTCAAACGACAGAGGGCTTGCCGACTACCAAACGAAAAACAAGGACACATATATTGACGTCAATGTCAATAATCTTAAAGTTAAAGAAAAAAGAAACAAAAAAATAAGAATGAAAGAACCAATTGTTAGAGTAAACTCTGAAGAATTTCCAGATTTGACTGGAGCCAGATATGATACAGGATTGTCTGTCAACGATACGTATGCGCGGGCGCGTTTCGACGCATCCCCTTCATATATGGAGAACTATAACGAGAACGAAAAATCGTCAAGTGAAAGCAATATAGACCCTGTTCCGAAATACACTGGATCTAATATTCAAAGCGGTGCTCTCGTGGAAGAGCCGCCACCAAAAATGTCATCAGAACGATCATTAGAAGAACAAATTGATCAGTTATTTGAAAAGATGAGTAAAGCGGGTAAAAACAAAAAGGATAAAAAGGAAACCAATGATAAAAAGAAACGCAACAGAGACAACGAGGAAAATTCTGATGAGTCCAACAACAGTAGTTATTTGAATGAAGCCTTGTCCAAGGAGGAGACGTCAGAAGTTTCAAGCGACGCGTCTTAAACACAGCGTGCTTAGCATGTATGCACGAGATAAAATTTGACAGGTGCTAGGGAAATGCATACATCTATTCCATATTCTAACGTAAGACTTAACGCTTAAGGTTTACTAGGTACTAAGCGACTATAGCGATTTTCACATTTTTATAGCGATTTTATCAAGACGGGACACTCTCATTTTTAACCTTAAGTGTTGTCTTACGTTAGAATATGGAATAGGTGTATTAATTGCCCTAGCACCTGTCAAATTTTATCTCGTACATGCATGTTAAGCCCGCAGGAGGCATAACGTACTTATTACAATTAAAAACATTAATGATTACTGTACATTGATTATTGTATCATTTGTGTGAGATTGTCCCCTGATATTATTTTATTTATTTATGTGATGAGCGTACTCTCGGGTTCCGTAGTCAAATAAAAAAAAAAAACAGAAACCTAAGAATATCGTCACGACAGAGCCCTTAGCCAAGATGCATTACGCTAACTAGCGTTTCTATTCGTTTCGTTTTTAAACCAATCGCGTCACTGGTAGATCACGTGACTCTCCGTATGACGTGATCTACCAGTGACGCGATTGGTTTAAAAACTAAACGAATAGAAACGCTAGTTAGCGTAATGCATCTTGGCCAAGGGCCCAGATTTTACAGAAACTGTTGGGAGATGTTTTATTGCTTGTGGTACAAAATACGATCTGGTTTTATTTGTATACTTACCTCTTAACACCCAAATAAAGCCACTAAATCGATTATCGAGTATACCGCATTTTTGACTTCCATTCTTAAAAAATTAAATGTTTCAAAAAACAATGAACGACTCCTAAAAAAAGTAAAAAATAACACCTTTTCAAATCATCCTAGGCCAGTCAAGCTGAAGTCGGCTTTAGCTATGAGAAAATTGTGTCCACTGTTGGTGAACCTATTCAATAAATAAACCTGACTAAGGCAAAGCAAAGAGGAGCGATTTTAGCGCTCTAAGATTGTCAGTATGATTGTATGTACGTTCATCTGTTCTCTCGCAGTTCCTACGGCTCCTTCTGTTTAGAATAAATTGTATACTTAATCTATTAATCTATAGTATCAATTTGCAGCTATCGCTAGTAAATACAAGGGTCAATCAACAATATTTAAAAATGTCATTTTTGCGACACTGTTTAACCGAAGACGTATTAACTATATTATTTATAATTACCTATTTAGCTCAATTCTTAAAATGTCTAAAATAAATTCCGAGTATAATTATAATTCGGAGCCCTTCGGAGTATATAAAGCCTTGCTGATTAACTATGCTATAATTTTTTTTTTTGCTCTGTCAGACTTTGCACCAGCTCGGGATCGAATACAATACCGCTACAAGAGGTATTTTGTATATCAACTAACAAAACGCTCATGTTTCGCAATCATCCCTTCTTGTAGAGCATGCCAATTTATTTACCCATAAAATATTACGACATTCCCGTTTATGTGTTTTATATCAGTTTATGAAAACTAAAATGTCGAAATTTTTTCAACGAAGATAAAAAACACTACATAATTCAGTTCGAGTTCTTTATTACATTACTAAGTCTTAGCCGTAAACTAAAATATTATTATTTTTTAATTTTGAGTATTTACTAATATTTTAAATCGAGATATGATCAACGTCAAAGTGGCAGCTTTGTCTTTCATTTTGTCCGCATGTGTCCGGTCGGGGCTGTCATCTGCTGCGACGAAGGGCTTCTCCCACCACGCCAGCAACCAAATACTCGCGACCATCGACGCCGTATTCATCACACTAAAAATTAACGAAAATTTTACAAAACCTAAAAATATAGCAGATTATTTGTCGATGCTCAATTTCCTTCAAGATGCAGTTCGTAAAAACGATCAAGTATATCAACGTATTCGAAGTAAATGTAAAACAAAAATTGGTAATAAAACTACTTCATTCAATTCAAAATATTCAAATATCGACATCGACGCAGTTATCGAAGAGACGATAAACAACCTGAAAGCTAAAATAACTAAAGATCTTAGAGATAATAATGGAAGAAACACCACCGCTGGGACTAATGATGAACTACGAAACGGTTTTCTTAAATTGATCAATGATTTTCATTTGGAAATAAATACAATCATTCCTAATGACATCAAATTGCTGGGTAAGGAATCAAACTAATGTTTATTCTGTTTGCTGTTTGTTATATGTACAAGTGCTATTGAAAGGATGCCAAGGATGCTGAAGGATCCTGGCAGGGTCACCATGAAGTGGTCGTAGTGTTGTAGGGTGACTGTGTTGAAATGACAACTCAAGAGTCGAGACTAAACTGATATCTTTATTAGAAAAATGTTCTGCTTATATACTAGAATTTTGATCCATTATCTAGGCTTAGGGTTAATGATGTGGAACTTATGTTAGGAAGTCGTAACATAAATCTAAGTTTATAGCATCGTTAAATTAATGGTCTGGAGATAAGTAAGTACCAGCTGTATAAGTATCAGCTGTTACAATGGTACCTCACTACACATCACGTCAATAACCACTTAATAAATGTTTCAGAATTCGATGTGGACCGCGTCAGCCCGGGGAGCCGGAGGATATTCATGGGGAACCCGACCACCATTGCGCGCTACCCCTTCATGGCCAGCATCCACGTGCGCGGCCAGTTCACCTGCGCAGGCGCGCTCATCCACAACGACATGGTCATCACGGCGGCTTCCTGTTTCATACAGTAACATCTCAAAACTTCCATTGTTTTCTCTAAAAACAATATATGTATCACCCACGATTTTGCAAGTCAGGTTAATATATTGCGAGCTCAGAACATGGAAATTGACCGTTTGGAAATAAATTGAGTGACTATCTTAAGATTCATGTTTGAACGAATTTATTTAAAAAACATGCTGTTTTATATTTGCATTATAAGTATTCTTCGGTTAAACTTCAGCACACGCCGTACGCAGACAAGTTAGAATGTCCAAAAAGTTGATATAATAGATACATTACGATTAGAAAATAATTTGGGAAGGGTTTGGATTGTCGCAATTGAAAATGCGATGTATAATTTTGGAGTAAATGACAGCAGCAGAGGACCGATCGTTGTGGAAAACCTTGGGGAAGGCAAAGGTCCAGCAGTGGAATACTTGCGGCTGATAATTATGGTGATGATGATTCAAAAGCAATTCAATAACGGCTCAGATAGGCGCCCTTTGTAAAATCATAAATTCCAGAGCAGAATTAAATAATCAAATACCGTTTGTCTCAGGTATATCACGACCTCTGCGCTCGTCCGTGTGAAACACATCAAAGTTCGCGTCGGCAGCGACTTTGCCGACAAGAACGGGGAGCTGCTGCCGATCGCAGGCCTGTATATGCACCCGTCCTTCAACAATACCGTTCTGAGTCACAACTTGGCCATAGTTCATTTGGAGAAGCAATTGAAGATGAAGAAAAATGAACCGGCAAGCGTAAAGTTCGACAGGACTCCTCAGAAGATGCCGATTGATGTGACGGAGGTAGTAATCCTAGGATGGGGAGAGAAATGTGTGAGTTTTTTATAAATTTTTGCTATTTAGAAATGGTGAGATTTTTTTTAATCAGGCCTAAAACTGTAAAGTCTAAACTGCAGCAGTAGCAAGTTTTGACTGCACAACAGCTAGAAGGGTGACATTACACGTTATGATAAAAAACATTGATCACTCAATTTTTAACTTTATGTAGTAGATACTTATGTCAATAATTATTTTTAATTATTTATAATGGATTTTTAAAGTGGGCTTTTATTTGCTCATATTTATTTATCAAGTTGTCATTTATACATACAACATTTTGATATTTGTGTTTTAGCAACCGGGTAGAACCTTTAAAGCCAAGAATTTGGAGGAGATTGATGAAACTCTCGCGTTTGCTCGCCTAGAGCTGTACGACCTAGACGAGTGTGAAGCCATCTATACGAGGTACTGGCTGAATTGGCTCGAGCCATCTACACGAGGTACTGGCTGAACTGGCTCGAGCTATCTATGCGAGGTACTAGATGAACTGGCTCGAGCCATCTACACGAGGTACTGGATAAACTGGCTCGAGCTATCTACACGTGGTACTAACATCTACTCGAGTCATCTGCATGTGGTACTGGCTGAACAGGCTCGAGCCATCTACAGGTACTGGCTGAATTGGCTTAAGTCATCTACACTAGGTACTGACTGAACAGGCTCGAGTTATCTACGGGTACTGGCTGAACTGGCTCGAGCCATCTACAGGTACTGGCTGAAATGACTCGAGCCGCGACTTGGGCCGCGGGCAGTCAAGTCATTTTACCGATATTTTCTTTCACAAAAGCTTGTAACTTTACAAGTGGAAGTCTCTTTCCAATAGTTTGCATTAAAAAAACTTCTACTTGTAGTACAAGCGGAAATCTCATTTCAACTATATGGATTGAAAAGAGACTTCCACTTGTTGTGAAAAGTGGAAGGCTCTTTTCAATGCATATAGTTGAGTCGAGTTACAAGTTGTAGTTTTTTTTTCAAGTTAAATTTAGTTTCAAAAGTAGTATCACGTGGCGGTATCACGTGAATATCGTTAATTTCAGAATTGTATTTAATAGTTCGCCTCAACCGTATATTTATCGTTTTGCTCCTTGTGACCACTATTTCGTTTAAGGACCTACATCACCGAGAAACTCTTCTGCGCCGGATTCGTCTACAGAGGCAGTGGAGCTTGCAAAGTGAGTATTATAGCGAAGTAAGACCACTACAGCAGCAGCTGCTTCAGCTTGCACGTTCGGCTGGACCCACTCCCTGGACAAAAATATTTGATTCATTCACTCATAGCATGGGATTCTGGAATAATGAGAATCTCAGTAGAAAATCTTGTAAGTCTGCATTATATTAATAGCTAGGTGGGTCATTCTCACGAGCGTTTTAGCCGCCGTCACAACCGTGGTCGCATTATTGACGGCTTAGGACTTCCCTGTAGATTCGAATGTCATTTGCGGCTATTCTGTGCAATTCAGAGCCGCCGCTAACAATTCTTATCAAAAGCTTTTCCTTAGAATATCGTCAATATTGTAGCCACGGCTGTGACGGGCGGTTGAAACGATATGAGAATTACCCAGGTAAATGAGTGAAGGGGGGTGTAGACGGTGTAGGGTGTAGATAAGGTCGATAGCAGAAATTTTGACTAGTTAGGAGACAAACATACTACCCCTGGGGCAGCCCTAGGCACAAAGAAGATCCCTTTTTTTTACATCTCGAAAACGACGCGTCATATGAAATTTTGTTTTACTACATATTGAAATCTGATAAAATTTTCTACAACTTTGATTCTACATATACTCTTTTTACCTATTCCCAATCGTTGTCTTTGAGCTCCGAAAAACGGTCGATTTAAAAAATGTTTACCTCACTATAACTTGCAAACAGTTCATCTGAGAAAAAAAGTCCCCCAAAAGAATTTGTAGAGTTAGATTCTCTTTAAGAATATGTAGGTATCCATATATTAATATGTTATCTACCGTTGAAAACTTACTTACGTTTTGTTAGGTTTTCTTACATAGAATACATCCACGACTTAGGAACAAAAATGTTCACACCTATAACACAAATATTTGCCCATGCCCGGGTTTTGAACCCGGAACCGCTAGCTTCGTAGGCACCTAGGCTAACCGCGTCGTCTGATGATGATTGATGTTGATTGAGTTTGATGATTGTTGTTGGTTGTAGAGTGATGTTGGCGCGCCGGCGATCGTGGGGAGCACGCTGACGGGGGTGACCAACTTCGGCGCGCCAACCTGCGGCCAGCGGGACGCGCCCACCGTCTTCACCAAGCTCGGCTTCTACGCCGACTGGATTGACAGCGTCTACTCCAAGGTGTGCCGGTCCCACATACACTACCTCATAATCATCTTATCATACAACTTTCATCTTCATCTTTATCTCCTTGCCCTTGTCCCAATCATTTCGCGGAGACGCAGCACGTGTTCCCCTATTAAACTAACAATACGGAATGCAATAAACGTTTGAGTATTGAGCGGGTCCATATTGGGTCACATAAAATTCTTATTCCTAATTTTGGTTTCACTATCGATTTGTATCATAATAATCACTCTTCATAATTTTTTTCCTCATAATTTTTTTGTTCATACATTTTTTATTACTACCAACAGAGCAGGGACTTAGAAATAGAAGGGTGATTCTTCGCTCGTCATCTACTATATGTAAGGAATAGTTAAAAATATGTTCAGTTCCGGCGCTTCGCCGAACGCTACCGCGGCGCGCGCGATTCGCTCGCTCGGCTCGCGCGCTGTAGGGTCGCGGTTCTGCCTAACACTCCCCCTCGCTTCGCTCGTCGTCGTACCTAAGAGACCTTCATTAAGAATTGAAATGATTAAGAGTTTCGATCGTTAGTATAAGAAAATATATGAAAACTATTGATTGATTAGTGATATTATGAATTCTGATGATTATGAGTTTCGATAGTTAGTATTAAATATTTTTATGAAGAGTGATCATTATGATGTAAAATGGTATGAGAAATATTTTCGAACTTCCGATAATAGGACCTGAAAACTTATGTGAAAAATGGCGCACCCGTATTGAGCGTTAGACGTCATCTCAGTATTCACTCCCTTCTTTCTCATATAACTCTTTACATGGTCCATCCATCCTACAACTTTGTTTCGTAAAAAAATTTAATTAACATAATTGAATTTTTTAACACGCTTAGGCCATTTGAAAAAAATGTATAAATATTATAATGTTTGTTTTTTGTAGCGTAAGATCAACGGTTAATAATAACACATGATTCAATGTAATATTTTCAGATTCATAAAGTGGACACCAACAGTGATGTAGTATATGACTTTAGTTTAGAATCTGAAGATGAAAGAGATGATGTTAATGAACAAGACTTAATAACTAAACTTAATATTAAGTATTTCGAGGATTTTGGCTTAAACGAAATAAATTTACACAAAACGACAGAAGCTAACAGAAGTAAATTTAGGAAAACAAACGCTACAAAGAAATTCAGCCCCAAAAAAGCTCCCGTTTTAGACAATCCATCGACAAGCGCGGATTATGAACAATTTGCCTTTGAGTTTACATCTTCCACGAAAGCTGTTACGAGAAAAAATCAGATCAGAACTAATAAGAACACAAATTTCGAAGAGTGGGGGATCTATTCATCTGAAGAAAAAATAAAGAAAGAAAAACCTCCGCTATCTGAGGGTCAAATATTGAAATATTATAGAAAAGGAGGTACCGGTATGGCCGAGGTTGACGTCAAGGAATCCGGAACTACGCGTCGATACATGTTAGACATTAAAATACCTGGCGTTAGAAAAGAATTGGATCATTTCAAAAAAATATTTAGACATTACAATAGGTTTTGAATTAGTTGCCTGTTAATAAGAGAAATATACCTTTCAAGAATCATTAATACTTAATGCTTTGAAATAAGTGATGATTAAATGATGGCTTAAAAAGGAGATAATAATACTTATTATTATTGTTGTTTTATTTCATTTTTGCATTTAGCTTTCACTGGTATATGTACTGTTATGCATGGGCCTAGGCCAAGTGTACAGTCGAGGACTGAAGATGTCTACACGTTTTTGGACCTTATTACAATAGAACAAGGTGAAAAAGAAAAAAATATTTCTGTCGTCAACTATACACCAGTAAATTGCCGTGTTCAAGATGACGTTGTTATAATTACTACACAAACCACGTCAAGTAATAGCAGTAATGGACATGGACTTTTTTCAAACCATCGCGGTTATTATTCACGCCCCGCGCAGACTGCAGACTATTTGTGACGTTCTCAATACAAAGGGACCTTATGGAGGCAGGCGGTTACGCCGTTTTTAGAACTGTTACCATAGTTTTCCTATAGTTACAAGAATAAGAAGAGCTTAACTGCCTTCCTCCATAAGGTCCCTTTATATTGAGAACGTCACATTTAATCGGCCGATTGTGATCTCCACAAACTTCGTATGGACAAGGACAGCTGTAAATGTCACTAGCATGTTGCATTTCCCCATTATACTGGCAATATTGCCGTGTAATAGCGTTTGTAAAAATATGAAAGTTTGTTGAATGATTTACGTAAAACGACAAGCCAAAACGAAGTGTTTTCGAGTGGAATGAGATTTTGCCATGTTTATTTAATTTATGAGAAGCATTGTCTCACCCATTTATTGCGCAAACCGTCATTTTTAATTAAAATCCGGGAGCTATTGACGCTGTGTGAGTGATCGCGACTGACAAGCGCCGATCGCAGAGTATTTAAACCAAAATGGTTTAGTTTAAGTGGTTACTCATTTGGTGCGCGGACTAGGTTTCTGTGTTATTATTCTAAGCATACATACATACATAGACTGTTAAAATCATTATTCTTCTTTTGGCTTTGCTAAGTCGGGTGAAACTAGTTGTACAACTAATCTACATTTCTCAACTCTTGTGCAACAACGCCAATAACATTCTTGCGATAACTAGATTGCTACATTCCGTTTTATTTCCACTTTACTCAAGTTTTTCATTTATCTTCGTATTGTTTTTCTGCATACTCGTATGAAGCTGTGAGTCGGCGAACGCTTTGGCTCGTTTCCTGTTGCTTCTTGGCGATGATCACGGTGACGTGATTTCACGTGATCACGATGACGGCTGCTTAAAGGATTCTGCTGATCAATCGACAAACCTTCTTTACAATCAGAAGAAATCTGGAAATGGCTGGTGAACAGGAATAGACTGGAAAGATGGCAACTCCTCGACTGTAGTCGTGACGTCACCACATGTCTAGACTTTAAAAATGTAAAGTAATAATTATGTTAATTTATATTCATACTTAAACGCTATTAATGAAATAAACAAGTCAAACTCATGTTTATGGTTTTATTAATCGTAAAAATATATTTTTGTTTTTAGTTTTTAGGTCGTAAACGGAAGTCGGGTTTTGGTTTTAAATATTGTTGGACGCGGACTTCAGATTGACTGACCTGAGATGATTTAAAAAGGAGTTATTTTTTCTTTTTTTGGAGTCGGTTCATTGTTTTTTAAAATATTTAATTTTTATTTCATAATTTTTAGCGACAATAATCGCGAAGATAGGCGAAATCACGAGGTATTTATGATGTTTTAAGTGTGCCGCAAGCAACACCGCATGAATCTATAGTTTATTGTAAACTAAGACCATCACAAGTATCAGGATTATACTGTCGAAAGAATAATTTAAATCGGTAACGTGACTTCTTACTTTTTTATTGCCTTAGACAGACAAATAGGCAGACGGCCCACCTGATGGAAAGTGATCACCGCCGCCTATGGACATTTGCAACACCAGAGGCATCACTAATGCGTTGCCGGTCTCGATGAAATGACACCCTTCTTAAAAAGCCCCATATTGTAGCGCATTGGGAAAACCTCAGCGGGAACTTACTGAGATAATCGCGAAGATAAGGATAATTACGTGGACGTTAGGATGTTTTTAGCATCAGACCCGTCACAGAAGTACGAGGATGATATTTCCGAAAGAATTTTGCAATTCGGTGCAGTACTTTTTGAGATAATCGCGAAGATACTACATAATACGAGCATAGAGCTTAGTTTGGGAGTAGGTCAATTTGTGTGAGATTGTCCCTGATATTTATTTAATCCTCCTTTAACCTCCTCGTTTTTTAAAGTCGTTTAAAAATAACACTAAATCAAAATCGGCCCATCCGTTTGGGAACTACGATGACACATACGGACACACAAGTTAAACTTGTAACTCCTCGTTTTGGTAGGTATCTAAAACTCTTGAAACAATTAATTAATGCATATGCAGTCAGCAAAAATAAATAATATATTATTAGCTTTTGGCAAATTGTTTATGTATAATTTTTCTCTTCTTGTTTAGAGAGCTGGGCATCATCCAGCGGGATCATAAGCTCTTCTGTCTCGGAACTGTAGTAATCTTCACTTTCTGTAGATAATAATATTTTCGAACTAGAGTCACCACTATCATACGCCATTTCTAGTTTAAAATTTCCGGTTTTCAACGGCAGATTGTGTATTTGATGTATATTTCCTTGGTTCATTATGGTCCTAGTCTGAACTGTAGATTTCATATTAAACCTTTTCATTAAATGGTTTGAAGGAATGGTACGTTGATTTCCTTTGGGTAAAGCCATTCGACGGGTAGTTATTTTAATGTTTTCCTCGGAGAATTCAGGGTTCTCTTCATCAGAGCCCATTCTTGGCGCTTTGTGCAGTGCAGACTTTGATGCATATTTTCCGTATTCAGAGTGTCCACTTCGGGTGTTCATGTCGTCGACGATGACGCCGACGACGCCCGCTTTGTTTAGCATTACCTCTTGCAACTCTCCAGCAAATTGTTTAATACTATCAAAATCTTTATCATTTCTCTTTCTTAATGGTTGTTTTGAGGATTTCATTTTTGTAACCTAAAAAAGAACGTTAAATTTCAATAAACTAAATAACAAATAGGTTTTTTCAAAGGTCTTCCTATAGAACGTAACAATTTTTACGCACATTATATCTTGAGAGAGCTAAATAATGGATGCGAGGAAATAACGAAAATGGTCAAGAAATAAGAATTTTCGAAATTTAAGATTACTTAGTTTTGAATGGTGCGCATGGGTGATACGAGTATGATAGCAGTTTGTTGGTGTAGTTTGTGGCTTGTAGGCCGAGAACCGAACGAAAGTTATGAGGGTGGGAAATATGGCATGAATGGGTTCGAGTCGATATACACACTGCAATGACTTTCAGGGTGAATTTCAGGGCGTTTCAACCGCCGTCATTAGTGTCACCAAATGTATTGACGAAATCAATGACACCCACCAGCAACTCCTGACTGAGGTAAACAGAAGCAAGACCGGGGATATAGTTTCTATCAGCATCAGAAGTTGCTGTAGTGTCATCGATTTCGTCAATATATTTGGTGACACTAATGACGGCGGTTGAAACGCCCTGAAATTCACCCTTCAGCTTTTTATTCGACCTTGGCCCTTAGCCAAGATACATTACGCTAACTAGGGTTTCTATTCGTTTCGTTTTTAAATAAATTGCGTCACTGGTAGATCACGTGACTCTTCGTATCACGTGATCTGCCAGTGACGCGATTGGTTTAAAAACAAAACGAATAGAAACGCTAGTTAGCGTAATGTATCCTGGCTAAGAGCCCTTGTCCGGTTATAGGTACCTGTGTGTCTAAATCATGCGATATCGCACGAGCTCGCGATAGCTCGCGAGGGCTCGTGAAGCAAGCGATAGCAATGTTTGGTGGGAATAGACGGGGGCGATTTCAATTCTCGATCTCGCCTCACTTCGCCAGTGGAAAAGCAAATTAAGGAACCTAAACGGATAGCGGAGTGTGTAACTAAGCTGGGCAATTAGCCCACAGAATATCCTAGGTCGAAGTAAGTGATGACAAAGTTTACTTTTCGAGTGACTCTGGAGATCCAGTCGGCGTAGAAG
Organism: Tortrix viridana; assembly: GCA_963241965.1. Classification (NCBI taxonomy): domain Eukaryota; kingdom Metazoa; phylum Arthropoda; class Insecta; order Lepidoptera; family Tortricidae; genus Tortrix; species Tortrix viridana. Next base: position 8,085,628 of record OY725193.1, on the reverse strand, counting down.
CCGAGCTTGGTGTAGACGGTGGGCTGGTTGCGGAGGCCGCAGCGCGCCGGCCCGAAGCTGATCAGCCCCACCAGCTCGCTGCCCACCACCGCTGGACCACCGATGTCGTTCTGAACATACAAAACAATAATAAAATATGATATAATTCAAGTTAAGTTACCTAGTAGTAGTACTAATGGCCGTTGCACAGTGTGTTTTGAAATAATTCCAAAATCGGAAATATAATAGTCTGATTAATCCAATCAGCTAGTTGTCATGAAGGGTCCACGCCGCCTAAAGACGTAAGTCGTGGACGAGTATGAAAGTGCATACTTAGTGCGTGTCAGTTTATACTGGACCTATTTTTTTTATGTGATGTAACTACAAATTAACGGTTTTCAGATTGTTTCCTTTATTTGTGCTTATGTGCTCTAAGACATTGCTTCTTACTAAATTTCATGATTCTGTCAACGGGAAGTACCCTATAGGTTTTGATACCCTTAAGATTCCCTTGAATATGCGGCTTAAACGGCCGAATTTTTTGATTGCGTTGACTTAGATGTTTGATTTTTTCACTGATCCAAGGGATTGCAGACTTAAGTATTTGATATTAATTTCAACTTGATACCTCCACGCGTTCCTGAGAAAAAGGGTCTTGACAGACACACAGACAGACAGACGGAAAACAAAGTGATCCTATAAGGGTTCCTTTTTTCCTTTTGAGATACGGAACCCTAAAAATATGTTTGTGCTAGCTGCTGCCCGTGACTTCGTCCGCGTAGAATCAGTAATTTTGCCATCCCACAGTAACAGTGTTTTTTCGGGATAAAGGTGACCTATGTGTTATTCCATAAGCTATCTCCAATTCAAATTTCATCCAAATCCGTCCAACGGTTTAAGCGTGGAGAAGTAACAAACACAAACTTTCGCATTTATAATATTATATAACATATAGTAGATATAATATGTCCAGTGTAATGTGATGTGACATACGAACATTACAAGCTCCACTGCCTCTGTCGACTGCCCCAGTGCAGAAGTGACTGTCTCTGACGTAGTAACTAAAATAACAATATAATTATAAAATTACTTATTTATCAAGTTATTGTTACCCTCCGAAGCCCACTGATTGTCTCTGACAGTTGATGAATAGAAAAAAAACCGTCTTCAAAAACAGATTAAAAAGGGTTAAATAAAGACCGGCCTCCTATGAGTCCTAGTAGAGATATTGCCTATTTAGTGCTTAATAGGTACATTACATGAAATATATCCAAGCCGGTGTCAAGTAGTTATACACAATAGCAATGACATCATGATGCTTGCTACCGACTTCGATATATTTCATGTACATATTAGGCACTAAATTGGCAATTCTTAGGACTCCTAGGAGGCCGGTCTTTATTTAACCTTTTTAGTGGGTTTTTGAAGACGGTTTTATTATTTTGTTATTTTGTCATGATTTTTTTACCCACAATGTTTCACTTATACAATAAACTTTTTTCATTTTTTTTCATTTTTCATTTAAACATTTTTTTTTCGCTTTTTATTGATGCACCTAATATTATTATGTGATAAACTAAAGCACATTAAGAAACAATAACCTAATACCAATTTCTCATCACCCTTAACAAAATGTCGCTGTCCAAGATGCAGGGCCGTTCGTTAATCATTGAGGAATTGGGTAGGTAAAGTTTTTGGAAGAGGTGTAAATTATATTTTTTTTCGATAGTCGTCATCCTTAAGATCAAGAAACTGCAGCTCTTTTATTTTTATTTCCTCTAATATTTTAAAAATATTTTTTTTAGTTATTAAGTTGACATTTGTAAACTTTAATGACCGACAAGCTTGTTGCCTTCGTACTTAATGAAAAAGAAAAAAAAACTGTCACTTCTATAATATCTGTCATTGTCAAGTCAAGGCAGGGGGCACACTTAGAATGGTTCCCATTTTCATTGACGGTAGCGACCTCTGGAGTGTTGATGAAAATACAAAACGTCAACTGTCAAACATGTGTCCGTCCAATGTGAGTCAGTCAAGCGTTGTCTGTGCGGAAATGCGTTTCTCTGAGTTCTCTCATTATTAAATGTATTGCTGAATACTTTGTTATTGTGACACCATAGAACCGCGTCATAATAAAGTGACATACTGAGAGGCACAAAATAGACGTCACTTTATTATGAAACGGTTCTATGGAGAGTCGCAATATAATGTTTCGGTGGTAAACTGTACATGCCTAGGTACGTATATATAGTATAGCTTTAGTTCAACCACAATTCTCTAGGTGGCAGCACTTGTCATACATTAAAGTTTGACAGATATAGAAGTGAGTTTTTTTTTCTTTTTCCTTAAGTACGAAGGCAACAAGCTTGTCGGTCATTAAAGTTTACAAATGTCAACTTAATAATTAAAAAAAAAAAATCAAAAATATTAGATTGAATAAAAATAAAAGAGCCGCAATTCCTTGATCTTTAGGATGACGACTAACGAAAAAAAATATAAATTACACTTCTTCCAAAAACTTTACCTACCCAATTCTCCCGGTAGGTACTTCACCATCAGTTGCACTTCACGACATGCATTGTAATGAGTATAAAAGTAGCTTCATATTCTTAATAAAGAAATCTCATCGCTGGCGTCAACCACTACGACTAAGGAACTCCGGTGGTCATCTCTGGTCTTCCTCGTCAGTTCCTCTTCACCAAGAGGTGCTTTTGTAATGCAATTTCTTAAGGTATTGCAGGTAATACCAAAATCGCTGTATGTGTGCCTATAACTTTTGAGGAGTTCCCTCGATTCCTCATGGATCCCATCATCAGATTCTGACTTGGTGACAATGGGACCACCTCGAAAGTATACCCTTCAAACAAAAGAAATATTTTCAAAATCGGTCCGCAATTGCCAAAAAAAGCAACATACAGTCGAATTGAGAACCTCCTCCTTTTTGAAGTCGGTTAAAAAGACCTTATTTTTATTTAAATTACCTAGAGTACGCGTTTCGACAGCTCTTTAAATCGTAAATTTGTTCAATGGCCGACGACAGGGTTGCGTCCTTGTACAAGACACTCTCAAATTTCGATACCTGGAATGTAAACATTAATTAGGAACTCTTAAAACGAAGAATCAAGCTTAATTTATACTATTGTTATAAATGTGAAAGTAACTCTGCCTGTTTTTCTGTTTATTACGCTTCCACGGCTAAACCGCTGGACCGATTTCGGTGAAATTTGGTATGGAGATAGTTTGAGTCCCGGGTAAGGACATAGGATACTTTTTATCCCGAAAATCATCCTTTAAAGGGGTGAATAGGGGGATGGAAGTTTGTATGGGGCGCGACGCGCGACAGACGAAAACGCGGGCAAAAATACTAGTTTGGGTTAACCCTTGAATCACCGACACTTATTTCATAGAATGTTTTACTTCGCCGAATTTTTATTTCATCTACAGGCAATTCCACGTTCAGGAGCTACAATTTTTTGGTTGTTTCAGGTCTAACCTAACCTAACCTACGTAACCCATGCTTAAGATAACCTGAAAACAATGTTTCAGCAGAAATTAGCTTTCGATGAAATGAAATTCGGTGAAACGACACATTCTATGAAATGAGTGTCTGCAAAACAAGGGGACACGACGAGTTTGATATAGAGTCACTCACGTTACTTGCTCCCCATCCCAAAACAAAAACATCCTGGACATTCTCAGGGAGCGGGGTCGCGGTCATGTCAAATTTGATCTTCCTGACCCCTTCGCCGAACTTGAGCCTCTCCCGCAGCTTGAGGATGACGAGGTTGTTGGCGAGCGACTTGATGTCGAACTGCTCGTGGAAGAACATCTGCTGCACGGGCTGCAGCGTGCCCGCCGCGCCTGTGAAGTCGCTGCCCACGCGCACCGCGATCAGCACGGGCGGCAGCCGCGCCGCGTGGAACCTGCGCGGTGACGCCGGTTATAAGTAAATATGAAAAATTAAAATGAAAAACTTTATTTCTATAAATATTTACATAATATCAGATACTGGCTGGGTCCTGAGCTAGGATGCCCTGTGTTACAGGACCCAGATTATAATATACGACACAGTTTATTTGTTACCCTACTGAATTTTAAATCATGACCTTAAAAAATCAATAAACACATCTTAACTCTAAATTACAATTACAGGTTTTGGTAGTGTGTGTGAGTGTGTGTGTGTGTGTGTGTGTACTATTTGCTCCGAACAGGCACCTCTTGATTTACCCATCCTATCTCACTTGAAAATTGTAGAGGATAAAATGAGAGGCCATCCATTAATTACGTCACATGACTTCCATGATGTTTTTATCCCCTCCCGTCCTTGTCACAGGTGGTCACATTTATGAGAATTCCCTCTGATGTGACGTCACATATTTCATCTAGGAATTATTAAATTAAAACCATAGTGACGACGCGGTTAGCCTAGTTGGTAGTGACCCTGCCTACTTATATAAGAAGCTAGCGGTCCCGGGTTCGAATCCCGGTATGGGCAAATATTTGTGTGATAAGCGCGAGTATTAGTTCCTGAGTCATGGATGTTTTCTATATATTTAAGTATGTATTTCTCTATATAAGAATGTATATCGTCTAGTAACCATAGTACAAGCCTAGCTTAGTTTGGGACTAGGTCAATTTGTGTGAGATTGTCCCCTGATATTTATTTATAGTTCCAAAATTATGGATTTTGACGTGTGACGTCACGAAGCTTATGATTTTTTCTGCGCCCTAAACGCATTTTCTCTATGAGTTGAATTACCCCAGAAGAAAACACCATACCGTAAAATTGATGTAACATACGCGTGGTAAGCAGTAAGGACAGTTGACTGATTAGCTCTTTTTCTTAAATTGCAGAGAGCATATGAGAATTTACTTAGTTTCTTACATATTAGGTCTATTTGGTTTTTCCACGTCAATTTATTATCTATAGTAAGCCCTAAGAATTTGGTTATACGAACGAACGCAAGAAGAGTTATTGGACTGACCGCCACAGGCAGGAGGCGGCCGAGATAACGACTTGCTTGGAAAGGATGGCGCCGGCGCAGCTGAACTCGCCGCCGGCGTGCACGCTCGCCACGAACGGGAATTCGGCGATGGCCGTCGCGCGCCCGCCGTAAATGCGCCGCGTCGGCGGCAGCGGCTCTGCGGGAAAGCTCCAAATTAAAAAAGGAAAAAAAAATCTGTAAATTAGCCACGTGTTGGTAACATTGGAATCGCTTGGGGGCCTAGTCAACTGTCACACGCTCCGCAGCGTTCTGTTCGTTTCGTTATTAAACCAATCGAATCGCGTCACTGGTAGATCACGTGATACGATAAGTCAGGTAGTCTACCAATGACGCGATTGGACTAGAGACGAAACGAACAGAAACGCTACGGAGCGTGTGGCACTTGGCTATAATAAGCTCAGTAACTCCACTAGGAATTAAGCGGAAAAACAAATGTCCTTTGAATTGACATTGAAGAAAACCTGCATTTTTACACTTTTTAATACAATGCAGTAGTTTTATTATTTTAATGTATCTTTGTTTGTTTGGGGATTTTATAGATGACCTAACTTTTATAGAAGTAAACCAATTTATCTAAATTTTTGTTAACATATTTTTTATTTGTTTTACGTGCAGCTATTATTATATTTTATCTACACACATATCATAAGTCCTCTATAATGCGTTCAGAATCCGTTGGCAAATGACCAGCATTACAACAATCAATTTTACTATGATAATTTTCTTATCTGTAGCAGTGACATAATGTTCTTATAACGATATAAAATTTGATAAAGTTATGAGTTTCAAATTTCGAACATCTTTGAAAAACAAAACAATTTTATTTGACCTCAATTCTAATATCACTCGAGATGACATTTAATTCGAAATTAAATGTCAATTGCATACAATTTTGACAAATCTCGTATGTTACTTGATAATTTGATATCGAACGATATGATAGTAGAGGCCGACTCTAGATTTGCTCTGAATAAAAAAAAAACTACGGTTGCCGCTATTTTTGACGTTCTAATAATTGTTCAATGCCGGATATGCCGGTCGTAACATGCGGTTCCTGAACACATCATAGAGAGCTTATAATATGTATGTAGATAAAATATTGTATGTAACTGTACATAATTAGGCATTATGCAGCAGTCACATAAACTACTAGTGATTGTGATTCACTACAATAATAATGCGTAATGCTGAAGCACTTTAAAATTGTAAATGATTAAAGAGTCGAAGTCATCGAATACTCACCCCACGCTTGCGCATCTTGATCGGCCTGGGGTGTCGAGGTAGAGTCGACCTGTTGCTGCTGTTTAGAGCTCGCGAACAGAAGGTATCCGGCGACCATCGCCGCGATCAGCTCGGCTCCTCTTCTGAAGGCTCTCTCAAAACGAACGAAGTCAAACAGCTCTCCCCTGTTATCCTGAGCCTGAGTATAACTATCGTCAATTACGCTTCTATGCACAGTTTTCATAACTAATTCACTCTTCTTATAATTTTTCCACTCTTCTTTGATAATTCTTCGTAACATTTTGCTAATGACCAAAACGACATATTTCATTTTATCGTCATAATGTGGAGCTCTACTTATATTACGGATTTCGTCGTATGTGTCACCGTACATTCCTTTAACTTTATGTATGAAATTGTGAATCAGCAAATTGTCTGCCGTGTTTCTTGATGTCGTGAAGTTGTTCCCGTTTTTGAGTTTAATGAGTATTTCGCCGACCGTCGCGAGGATGTCGCCGTCGACGCGGCGGAAAACAGTTCCTTGGTCAGGAGAAATCTGAAAATGGCTGGTGAACAAGAATTGAATGGAAATAACGACGCACAAAACTAATTGACTCTTAGTCATCGCTCAATTATTTTGTATCTTGACTAGAATAATAATCAAATAAATATAACAACTAATATTTACAAATAAAACTATTTTAATGAAATAAACAACTCAAACTGAATGCTTTACGGTTTCAATCGTAAAGCATACTTTTGCTATAAAGTTTGGAAATCCAACATAAAATCTCGTAATCGAAGCGAAGCACGAGCCGCACTCTCGCAACTGAAGCGAAGCACGAGCGGGGCTGTGGCCTGTGGCTCCGCGGCTTCGCGACGAGCACAACGAGACACAGTAGGTAAAGTCGACGGAGCTCCGCGGGGCGGCGCTCCTATTCCGCGTGGGTAAGGCGCTTCGCGCCTTGGCGCAACTGTAACCTAACCTAACTAATCAAGTTGAGATTGACCTGATTTAGCAAATTAGTAGTCATGATACACATTATTACATTATTTGATATTACATCACCTGATCATTAAAGCAAACGTTTTATCGGTTTTAATAGTTATCTATACTCAATGTATATTATATCAAATGGCATTATTCCATAATCCATACTAATATTATAAATGAGAGTCTGTCTGTCTGTCTGTCTGTCTGTCTGTCTGTCTGTCTGTCTGTCTGTCTGTCTGTCTGTCTGTCTGTCTGTTACCTTTTCACGCTTAAACCGCTGAACCGATTTAGATGAAATTTGGTATGGAGATAGTTTGTGTCCCGGGAAAGGACATAGGATATTTTTTATCCCGGAAATCATCCCTTAAGGGGGTGAAAAGGGGGGTGGAACTTTGTATGGGGAATCAATCATTTCTTCAGTAAGGTATATACAATTTAGTATGGAAAATTAAAAATTCCAAAAATTCAAAATTCAAAATGGAGATAGTTTGAGTCCCGGGGAAGGACATAGGATATTTTTATTCCGGAAAAGTGAAGTTCCCGAGGGAGCAGCGATAAACGACTTCTGCTTTGGAAGCGTTTTCAGCAGGCTGAAACATTGTTTCAGTCCGTTTCAGAGGTAGCTCTATCACATTCCAGTTTATCAAAATTTCAACCAAGTTGCCGTTGTTTTCAGGCGCCTGAAACATGTTTTCAGGCCGTTTCAGGTCACCCTCTACCAGATTACGAGATAACTTGAAAACCCGTTTTCAGGCGTTTTCAGGACCCCTTATGGTACCCCTTTGAAGTACATTTGAGAATATGGTGAATTTTCCAGAAAAAGTGAAAAAGATAGCATGATTAGAAAGAGAGCAATACTGAGAACCTTTCAAAATTCGTCGCAATAAAAAACGAGACAGAGACAGCTATAGAACACTCCAGCAACGACTACTGGAACATTCCCGACGGCGGGTCGAACAACGTCGATTATTCTAGAAAGGCCATCTGGAATTGTCTTGGACTGGGCGATCGAAAGTCTAAAGGTGGACATTCACGGTCAGTTAAACTGATCGATCAGTTAACTGACGTACATCCAGAAGCTGACCTTGAGTTCGTATAATTTCAATTTAAGATTTCACATTCACGGTCAGTTTTTGGATGTACGTCAGTTCAACTGATCAGTTTAACTGACCGTGAATGTCCACCTTAACTCTTAATAATCGGTTTAATTGTGCATTTCTATAAGTTACCTACCCCCACGTACTTAACAACACTTTTTACCCGGGAAAATTTTACAAATTCCTGTGGGGTACCGATAAACGACTTCTACGCAGACGGAGTCGCGGGCAAAAGCTAGTAACATAAATGTTTACAAAATGTTCTTATGAAAAAAAATTGGTAGGGTACTAGGGTGATCGCACCAGTAATGGACAAGGACCAATGATGGACACATGATTCTTATTTTGAAGATGATAAGGGTTATTCATTTGTTTTGCAACAATAAATTTATAACCGTATGATCTTTGAATTAAGGTTTAAGTGTCCATTATTGGTGGTCAGCTTAAAGTGTCCAACACTGGTGCCATCACCCTAAATGACTTTTTTTACTGCCCTCTACTTTAACCTCTTATCGGGAATACCAACAAACCCGTGCGCATAACGGGCCCGTGAGCACTCCAGGAACAGTAGCTGATTGCTGCAGGTCGCGCATTCAGCTCGTCTCGTCTGACGTCAAGATTTGTACAACGTCGGGTTTCAAACTCCCAAGCTTGTTTTTTTATAAACGATCTCCATTTTGGACGGTTGGCGGCCTGCTTCTCCCATTGTGTTGGATCACGCAGTTTTTTATAAGTAATAACTGACATTCAGAGATTTTGAAAACTACCTTCAGTTTGCGAGTAGAACGCCAATTGAGCAAATTATTTTTTTATGCCAATCGTTCCCATTTTTAGGGTTCCGTACCAAGATGGTAAAAAGGAACCCTTATGGTGTATGTGTGTCTGCGTGTCACAGCAGTTTTTCTCAGCAACTACTGAAGCTATGAAATTGAAATTTGGCATAGTTGTATAATTTGCTTGCCTACATCCATTTAGAAATAAAAAAAATATGAAAAAAGTTTCATGGTAATTGTAAATGGGGTCTAAGAGGGGGTTTGAAAATTAAAGTACAGGGATTATACCTAGTATCATATGAAATAGCTTCATTTGCACATTGTATGTATGTATGTATGTAAACTCTTTATTGCACAAATAATAGATTTACAATTAATATTAAATTAATAATTTTTTTTATTTTTACTTCGTCATTTAATTTTTGATTTATGACCAAAAATGTACAAAAAAAATTACCGTTCCCCCCCCCCCCCCCCCCTTATCTCTGAAATTTGCGGGCCGAAAAATCTGAAATAATTCAAACATATAGACATTTATCTAGATTTTATAGGAAAAATAAAACGAAGTTGTGAAAATCACCAGTTTTTTATTTAGGATCAAAAGACGCTTCGAGGCCAAGTTTCAAGCGAAACAATTGATTTCACACAATGATTTAGAGACTAGGGAGTTCTGTTAGCCGTCACTGGTCTTCATCATCAGTTCTATTTCACCGAATGACGCTTTTGCAATCCAAATGCTTTAGATGTTCACACAAAATACCAAAATAACTACAATCTTCCTATACATTTGTGCGTATTATAATGTTTAAGGAGTTCTAACAAAGATTACAACAATGTATTAAGCCCCGTTGCCGGTAAACATTCAGTTAAGAAAACATTCTTATTTACTATTTAAATAACCTGCTTCTTTTTGGAATGTGGCGGTGCCGCTCCTACGGACTATTACGTAACTGTCAAAATTCGTGATATGACTTTCTAAATATTCATTTCTAGCTCAGTATGACGTGGTATGACATCCTTCTGCATGTAGAGTACATGGTTTACAAAACGTACCTAGGGGCTCTAGCTAGATACATTACGCTAATTTAACGATTTTCTAAGTCGACAAAATGTATAGAACTGCCATAAGCAGCTGGCGCTGAAAATGTATGGAACTGACATAAGCTGCTGGCGCTGAAAATGTATGAAATGAAATGAAATGAAATTTATTTATTTGCTATAAATGTGGTACATTAAGATGTTGTTTAAATTGTCTTAGATCGCACACTTTGCTGTGTTCAGCATGCAAAAATTGTATTACTTAAAACTATCTTACACTAAATTTAATATTTTAAATTTCAATTTATTACATTTTGCATTATACAACATTGGCAAAAACATTAAAATGTATTTATCTCAAAGAAATCCTTAATTTTATAGAGACATGCATCAACCAACCAAACATATAATTTTGATTTAAATTTTTTTACTGGCAGTTCCTTGATGGAAATAGGTATATGGTTAAAGACTTTAATAGCCATATGGAACTGACATAAGCGACTGACGCTGAAAATGTATGGAACTGACATAAGCGACTGACGCTGAAAATGTATGGAACTGACATAAGCGACTGGCGCTGAAAATGTATGGAACTGACATAAGCGACTGGCGCTGAAAATTTATGAAACTGACATAAGCGGCTGGCGCTGAAAATGTATGGAACTGACTTAAGCAGCTGGCGCTGAAAATATATGAAACTGACATAAGCGGCTGGCGCTGAAAATGTATGAAACTGACATAAGCGGCTGGCGCTGAAAATGTATGGAACTGACATAAGCGGCTGGCGCTGAAAATGTATGAAACTGACATAAGCGGCTGGCGCTGAAAACGTATGGAACTGACATAAGCGGCTGGCGCTGAAAATGTATGGAACTGACATAAGCGGCTGGCGCTGAAAATGTATGGAACTGACATAAGCGGCTGGCGCTGAAAATATATGGAACTGACATAAGCGGCTGGCGCTGAAAATGTATGAAACTGACATAAGCGGCTGGCGCTGAAAATGTATTGAACTGACATAAGCGGCTGGCGCTGAAAATGTATGGAACTGACATAAACGGCTGGCGCTGAAAATGTATGAAACTGACATAAGCGACTGGCGCTGAAAATCGTTAAATAATCTAGCTACGTATGATTTTATGATCGCAAATAAATAGTTGATTGAGTTGGAGTTTAGTTAGGGTAAATTTGAAAACTTCTTGCTCGCCATTCCAAGAGTATTACGGAACTCCCTGTAACTTAGATCCATATCCCCTTTGTCTCACTTCCTGATTATTTATTTTCATTTGGAAACTTGTGGTGGTTTCTTCCTCGTTACGACTTAAATTGTCGGACATCCTGAAGTAAAATGATGTGCCCATGCGCGTAAACGGCACCGCACTCGCGTTGGCGGTGGTGCTGCGTCTCGGCATGTCAAAAACGTATTCTCTGTAAGCGGATTCCGTTGTTGAGGTCACCGGGAAGAGAGATAATATCGTTAATTGACTATATGGAGTCAGGGTTGCCAAACCCGCAGGTAGTAAAGTCGGTTCTTCAGTTGTTGTCGTTGTAGTTATAGGTCCTTTTGATGTTGGTATAGTGGCCATTATATTCGACACAAAGCTATCGACGAGGTCCCAATTAATATTTTCCTTATCTTTATCTCCATGAATAGGCTGATCCGTGATGTGATGGGGCGGCGAAGGATCAGTACGTTCCTCAGAAAAATTAGGCATGGTAGGCACTAAGTCTGGGTCAAGAAATATGGCCTTGTCAATAAGAGGATGCGTGTGGGGGTCTGGTTTTTTTGTTTTCTTAAAAGTGTCATCATCCATATTGTAAACATAATTATCTAGTTTATCGCCTCTGCCTGATTTTAATCCAGTTTTTATTTTATGGTAAAACGGCTTTTTAGCAGCAGGTGTTTCATTGGAATCGGATGTATTTATAAAGTTATGTTGATTATGGGACGGATCCTGGAAATAATTATTTTTAATTAATGTTATTAGTAGATATTTAGTAGATGAAAGGAAGTACATGTATGATTCCAATCAATCAATTACCAATGAAAGACATTAGTCCCCGTAAAGACATTAATTGGTCTTTCAAAACTGTTTCACGATTGAATTGCAAAAAAATGGTTACAAAACGGTTTGATGGTTGACAACCTGTTTGAAGAAGCTGTCGATCCAGTCTGCGTAGAAGCCGAGCTTGGTGAAGACGGTAGGTGCGTCCCGCTGGCCGCAGCGTGGCGAGCCGAAGCTGGCCACGCCCGTCAGCGTGAGGCCCACGACCGCCGGCGCGCCCACGTCCAACTAGAATGTCAATCATCAGCATCATCAGACGAAACGAGTGATGGGACCTTGTACAAGGGCCGTCCATATCGCTACCCCATCCTTATGGTATAGGGTATCATGTAGGGTGATGGCACCAGTGTTGGACCCTTTTAACTGAAGGCATCAATAATGGACACTGAACTCTAAATTTAAAGATCATACGGTTATAAATTCACTGTCGCAAACAAATGCCCTAATTTCAGAGCTCATAACTCTTAAATGGTTTAACGGATTTCCATCAAACATAGCTAAAACACTCACCAATCGGATGTCACAGGATACATGGATGGATACACACACACACATACACACGTTAAACTTATAACACCCGTCTTTGCTTCTCTGCGATAATACTTACTTGACAGGCTCCGCCGCCGTTGTCAGAGTAGGCGCAAAAATGCTTGTTGCTGACGTACGTCCTGGAACGACGAGGTTACTTATGTACAGTCGAGGACAGAAATATGCATACTTTTTTAGACCTTATTACAATGGAACAAGGTGAAAAAGTGTAAACATCTTTCCGTCCTCGACGTACGATTCCCACCGGCCGGGCCGGGCCGGCTCGGCTGCACGAGCACCCGGGCAAGATGCACGAGCACCTGGCGGCAGCCGACCGCGTCCGTCCGACTGCTAAAAACACATACAACAAAGTGGCGGTAGGTATACGTGTAGTAGTAGCCGAACGGAGCCGATCAGACGCGACGACAACCGAGCCAAGCCATCCCCGACTGCTGCTGACGTCGGCTGCTGTGTAAATTGAGCAAAATGCGCTAAACCACGCTCCGGCCTGGCCGGTGGGAAACTATTCGTACAACACGATTCCCGCTTTAGGCTGCCTTTCCATAGAAGCGGAGACGAGCGGTGCGGAGAGGAGCTGTGTAGGAATCGACCAATCACATTGGTTGTAATCCACATCTCGTCTCCGCTCCGCTTCAATGGAAACGTCAAGCGGAGACGAGATGTGGATTACAACCAACATGATTGGTCGATTCCTACACAGCTCCTCTCCGCACCGCTCGGCTCCGCTTCTATGGAAAGGCAGGCTTATGGAAAGAGCTAAGAGGAATTGATCGATCGACCGTCGATCGACAACCAATCGATAATCTTCGAATTGAAAATCGGACTTGATTTAGGGAGTGAGAAACGTTACCACCCGGTGCAAAATTTGTATGGAAAAAAAATCACAGCTACGTGATTTCAGCGTCACCTCACAATCCTCATAAGCCTACTAGAACGAGAGGAAAATATAATAAATAAATAAATAATTAGAGTGGCGGCCCGCAGGTGAGTACTTGAGAAACTGATGTTATAGGAGCAGCAAAAAGGCCAATTATATCGCAACACATCCTTATTCCTATAGTAATAAAGATGTGTTGCGATATATTTGGCAATTTTCGCTGCTCCTATCTATTTGATGCTGACTGTACAAGACGATTACAGTAAAATATCGGTGAGGTTTTCAAAATAAGTTGGGACTGTCGCATAAAATTGGCGATAAACGAGTTGAACGGGGTTTCGTGGAAGAGTTAATACCTGGTATATGTATGTTTGCACTCCTCCAAGTCCTTCAGGTCTAAATGGGCAAGCGAGAGTTGTTGGTCGGCCCCGACATACTTGTAGCCAGGCTCTGGAGAAAGCTAAAAGGACAAACAAAACGTAACCAAACTACGTCCACTTGTAACTTCCTCAACCGTACCTCCAAAGATTTTGTTAAAAACTCATAAAACTTACCATTTTCTCGCCCCATCCTAATATTAATACCTTCACATCACCCGTTAGCTGATCAGCTGTGTTGTCGTACTGTATGGTAATTAACCTTCCTTCCTTAAGCTTTAAATGCTTCTTCAAATGGATAACGGCCAAGTTGTGTCTTAGAGTGGTCTTATTGAACTCCGGGTGGAAATACAACCCTGCGACTGGTACTAATTCCCCAAATTTGTTAGTGTAGTCGCTACTGACGCGAACTTTAATGGATCTGGGGTTAGATGTTGGAGAGGTGAACCTGATGAATGAAACGAAACACGGTCAAAATTTGGTCGTGAGCAGATTACACGAAACAAGATTTGCCGAGCCACCTGCGGGGTTATGCAAACACGAGATAAATTTTGACAGGTGCTAGGGAAATGATTACATCTATTTCATATTCAAACGTAAGACTAACGCTTAATATTAAAATAAAAGTGACTCTTTCTGACTTTTATTACCTTTTATTACTAAGCGAATATAGTGATTTTCACTTTTTTCTAGCGATTCTATTAAGACGGAACACACATTTTAAACATTAAGCGTTAAGTCTTACGTTAGAATATGGAATTGATGTATTCATTTCCCTAGCACCTGTTTGACCACCGCGCATGTTTAGAACCCTCCGATCATGGATTTGTTGAAACACACGTTTTGTTGTTATAAGTATGTAGAATCCGGAGCGGCTTGGCCAATCATGTGAGTCTAAGGGTCATATTAATAAAGTGATCTTGGCTGAGATACCCGTCTCAAGATGCGTCAAAAATGCCAGTTTTGTATGGCTTGACGTTTACTTTGACCTCTGACGTGACGTTTACTTGATCAGTTTATTAATACGGTCCTAAGTTGGACCAAGATGATCTAACGGTGTTTTTTACTTCAACAGCTGACTTTTTAATGGTTTAGGTATCCGTGCCCACACTCATTTTATAAAATATATCAGTTTTTAGATAAATATTTTCATCAACGAGCATTTCCTAACAGGCGATAGTTTTAGGAGAATAGATTTGTTATAGTCTTATTTGCAATAGCTGTTATTTCGGACCTTGGCTGAGATGATGACTGAGACATATCAGAGGTGAGCGATTTCTATGAGTTTAGTTTTAGGTGTCTTGAGACATCTCAGTCCAGATTAGTTAATACGGGTGTTGTGATGCTATAAGTCCTGAGATCTCACGGAATGATGCCGGAAGCCGCTGTGAGGACGAGGTTGGTGTGGATGAGTGCGCCTGCGCACGCGAAGCGGCCGCCTACGTGCACGCTGGCCATGAAGGGGTAGTGCGCGATCGTAGTGTCGGTCCCGTTGAAGATCCGCCGGGCGTTCACGTCGGGACCCTTCGGATTCAACCCTGAAACATTTTCAAGCAAGCGTTAGTTTACTAGGGTTCCGTATCTAAGGGTGCCAACGGAACCCTATTACTAAGCCTCCGCTATCCACCCGTCAGTCTGTCTGTCAGTGGGTTGTACCTCATGAACCGACAGGTAGACAGATGAAAGTAGTGTATATTTCCATTGCTACTATTACAAAATAATAAAAATTAAATTAAAAAAAATGATAGGCCCCCATACAAGAAACGTGTATTTTAGGTCGCTGTATCTCTTATCTTGTTAGCATCAAATATATAAGAGCAGCGAAATTGGCCAAATATATCGCAACACATCTTTATTACTATAGGAATAAGGATGTGTTTTTGAAAATTATCTAATTGATGCTGACTATACGATGGTACAGAACCCTTCACGTGCGAGTATATACATATATATAAAATATGACTAAACAGCAAACAGAATAATTAAAACAAGTGAAATCAGATGCTTATATCTCTTACCCGGTATTACTTCTAGTAAGCCATGAAGAAAAGATGTATTTAAGTTCAAACGAAACCCTTTTGCTAGTTCAATGAAATCGACTACTATTCTACTATGAATCGTATCGCGGAATTTGCTTTTATTATGACTTATTTTAACTTTTTGCCTCCTTATCATCTCCGCGATAATTTTGTCGATATAAAAAATCAAAACACCAGTTTTATTCTTTGATACGTTTTTGAATTTTGTATAAATGTTTTGATATACTTTATCGTTTTTTTTAACCGTATCTTTAACAAAATCGTGCATCGACAAATAATGTGCTATAATTTTAGATTTAGTAAAGTTATCGCTTATTTTGAGTGTAGTGAACACGGCGTCGACGGTGGCGAGGATCAAGTTGTTGGTTGGCTGGAAGAGGCCGGGTAGTTCAGGAGACTGTAGGTTCGAATCCACTAAGCCGAACACGATCACGAACAAAGCTTTCACTTGAGTATTGAGCATATTTTAATTGTTGTGTAATATTTAAGTATTAACTAGTTTAAGATTAAAATTATGAATAGGTTATTTTATAAACACGTCTTAGTAGCGGAATATATTGTTTGAATTGAATTGAATTGATCGTTTTTCGAATCTCGATGTCGAAATTTCAATTTCGACGAACATAAAACACATATAGGTGTTGAAATCGTGATATTTACGAGGAACGATTGACCAGTTGTGCAACTCGAGTTAGGCTGCCTTTCCATAGAAGCGGAGACGAGCGGTGCGGAGAGGAGCTGTGTAGGAATCGACCAATCACATTGGTTGTAATCCACATCTCGTCTGCGCATAACTGATTCCATTGAAGCGGAGCGGAGACGAGATGTGGATTACAACCAATGTGATTGGTCGATTCCTACACAGCTCCTCTCCGCACCGCTCGTCTCCGCGTCTATGGAAAGGCAGCCTTACACGAGGCGCGGCGGCAGCGCGGGGCGCGGCGGCGGCGCGGCCTCTTTGCTCGACTTTCTTCCTAATTGAGAGGATTCTTTCTTTCTAGCTTTTGGTACTACAAGTTGAATAATTCCCAAATTAGCGGGTTCTATTCGCGCGAAATGCAAACCTTTTATTGGGGTCACGAATGTATGACTCTCCCGAGCGCTGATATAATCTGTTATGATGACACTGCAATCCTATTCCACTGAAAGTCCTGGGAAGAAGTCTATCATACAGCTGAGAACGGTCTCTGTCCGGTTGCAAGCTGGTTGGATAGCAATCTACTCACTGTAAACGTTGACAAGCAATACCGACTATGTAGCTTTTTAAAAAACAATTGTCGCCTCCCCTCCACCTTAGTTAAAAAGTACCTATCTGAGCGTCGCTCGAGTCGAAACCGAATTTTCATCGATTTCTGGTACAAATACAATAACAAAAAGATTTACCCAAAAAAGAACAAAACGAAAAAAAACTCATCCATAGCTGGGGATTCGAACCCGCAGTCTTTGCATAGTAGGCCACCGATCTAACCATCAGTCTATTCAGACGGCGGCAGCTGCCCCGAAATTACGAACCACATTGCGCGGGATATCTTTTTGGGGAGTTTAAAAAAAATAGCACACCTTTCACTTTTTCTTCAGATTTGGGAAAAAAATTGCACGTTGGACCACCATTCTGAACAAGAAAAATAGAAATTCCTGGTATGTCCCCAAAAAGATGTATGAAATTGTCCGTTTTGTTACCAAAAAATGTATTGAATGTATTTAGGTTGTCTTCCATAACTTGAAAGCTTTCAAATGATAACTCATGATAGGCTGAAGTAAAACAACCGTTTTGTGATAATCACATGAAATACGACTGTGCCCCGTCCTCTAACATAAGCACTCGTTATAACAAGAGCCCTGTTAGGGTGTTACCACACCAGTCGATCGATCGTCGAACGATGCCGTCGATAAAAAAACTACCACACCAATCGATCGATATCGATATCGATCGATTGGTGTGGTAGGTTTGGCTGATCAATTAGTATAGTAGAAACTATCAATTCAATTTCAATTTCAAGTTAATTTATTTTCAGGCTACTCTAGGCCCATAGATACCTTACTGACTAAAATACATACATTTACCAACTTAACAATACATATCTTAAATTATTATCGATCGACGTCGACCAATCCATTCTACCGTCGATCGATGGCATCGGTTTGATTTTGCCTCAAAAATCTGATGTCTAATCATAATTACCGTTTCTCTGCCGGTTTAACCGCCTCGGCTAGGATCTGGAGCACGTCACTCTTCGCCAAAACTTCGAACAAGGCTTTATACAAAGTATTTGCGTCGGATATTTCGTTGGAATTAACATTCTTCTCAATGCTCTTTCTATTACTAGTTTTTTCTTGCTTATCATCGTGGTTCTTGTGTTTGGACAGATCTAGCAAGTGTTGTGACTTTGCACTATGGATAACATTCCCGTCTTGTACATTTTCCCCCTCGCTCGAGCTGGTTACTTCTTTATCAAAATTTTTAAGTAACTTATTTATTTTCGTATCTATTTCTTGATCAGATGAAGTTTTTGGAGCCTGTTCATCCGTAGCATTTGTCTCATCTGGTTTTGGTTGTTTAACTAACTTTTTTAGAGGTTCACCTTTACGTTTAGAATATCGCTGAACAGCCACTGAATGTTGCGTAGCCAGAGCATCATCAGCAGTGACTCTTTCCTCATATAGTTGAGGTATCCTTTTTAATTTAGTAAACATCGGAACAACATTTTTGTATGATTTGCTTGATGTGTTTTCCTCTGTATCATAGTTTTTTAATTGTGTTACATATCTGTGATGCAGTAAAGGTGTCCTTATTGCAGCTACAGTTTTATCACTATTTGTCGTAAAAAAAGGTACGGATTTTTCGTATTCGTTCGTGTTTAGGGGTCGTAGCTGTTGTGGTTTGACTGCGTCGCGTTCTACACGGTTCACATTCCATTCCATGCTCAAGTCGACACTGGAGAAGCCGTAAGGTTGACGCGTAGGTTTTTCAAACTCAGTGCTATGTACGGGTTGTAGATACTGTTCGTCGGTAAATTGACCACGATTGCGTCCTGAATTCGTGTCTACTCCTGTGGGGAAGATAAAAGGCTGTTGCGTTAATTTCTCAGGATTACTTTTGTATGCCGAAACATCATTTTTTTCACTAGATTTAACTGCAATGCGTTCTATGGGATCTACTTCTAAGTCCATTATCACGAAGGGCTTGAATATATAAGGGCCACTCGTAGACGTCCCGTACAAGTTTGCACGCTGTTCTTCACTCAATTTTACTGTTTCCAGTGCAACCTTCATGCTCATAACATTATGGAACGTATAAAGAGGTTGAGTAGATTTTTCGGTTTCGTATTGCGGTCGAACAAGTTCTGGACTAAATTGGTCCCCATTTCCTACATTCGTATCCTTCGGAGCCTGGAAGGTATTGTTGCCATAAGGTTGCTGCCATCGAGCAAAATGTTCTTCATTAAATTTGATCGATTCTGGATTTATGCTCACCGTAGTGTGGGTAACATTAGGTTGTAGAGTTGCTATTTGATATTCATTTCGAAGTTGCGGCAATAATAAATCACCACTTAATTCGACTTTATTAGATTCTATCGGTTCCATTTTAAATTCTGTCGGCGTTGTATCCCCGGTAGTGGGAAAGGTTTGTCGTAAGTAATTGTTGAGCTCATCCTCGTCTTGCATTGAATGAATGGGTTTTATATCGAGCTCACTCGCGTTCGAAATGGTGTTGAAGGTATGAGGCACTTGGGTGGGCAGCATCGGAAAGGGTTTTGGTGGTTTCTGTAACGGTCAAAAAGCCTTGATAAACTATCTTAGAACTATCGGAAATAAACTTATTAACTGCAACCATCTTGACTAACAACGACGGTTAGGGCAAGAAGGTGGACCGACGCCGCTGGCCTGGGGTTCCTTCTTTTGCAATAACGTAGCCATTAATGTTAAATTCCCATAATGTACAGTCAAGGGCATTCATATCTATACAGCCATCGCGTCAAATATATGTATACATGGAGCTTATTGCCAGTGGCATAAAGGCGTATAGATATTTTTGAGGTCTTGGGAATGCATATATAATTATGCCCGTGGCTGTACCTATCGAATGTCATTTGTAATTTCGGCTGTCACAATTTTTTAAACCCTTAAAGTTCGGAACGACGACGAGCTTAGCGAAGAGGAGAGTTAGGTTGAACTACGAAAGTTTACCAGCCAACCAAGACATCGCTGGCATTGTAATAGGATTCTGGCAGCAACTCGACTTTATGGAACTGCAAGCATGATATCATAATATTATTAACACAAAAAAAAAATATATATATATATGGCCCGATTTTGATGAAATAATTTGATCCTTATAATTTTGACAGCTACGCGATTTCAGCGTCGGCTCAAATCCTCTTACTTTGTGTGCCCTGAAATTTGCTGATCCCAGTTACTATCGTAAAATAAACAAAACACTCACTTGCTTCATGATCTCCCCGATCCAGTCGGCGTAGTACCCGAGCCGCGTGAACACGGTGGGCGAGTCGCGCGCGCCGCACGTGGGCGTGCCGAAGCTGACCACGCCGGCCAGCAGCCCGCGCATCACGCCCGGCGCGCCCACGTCGCTCTGCCGGGAAATGTGACGTTCTCAGTATAAAGGGACCTTATGGAGGAAGGCAGTTACGCTCTTCTTGTTCTTGTAACTATACGATTACTATGGTAACAGTTCTAAAAACGGCGTAACCGCCTGCCTGCATAAGGTCCCTTTATATTGAGAACGTCACATATAGCATCATGGCAATACTGCGCTCAGGAAAATTTAGAGGAACGCAAAAAAACAAGTTTACTATACCCTCCTAATGCCCACGTCAAAATTTCGCTAGTTCGAAACAGAATCTTATGTCAGTCCATAAAAGTTAAAAGTCATTTTGACAATTGTTCTATATACAGGGTGTCCCAATATCAGTAACCCACATTGACACCGGAGGTAGATCAGCCTAAGACGGACCGAACTAGAACCTTTTTTTTTTTTCTTAGCTTTTTTTTATTTATTTTTTAGAATAGAATAAATTTATTTAAACAAGTCACAATGGATACAAACATGCATTATCCGGTGGATACCAAACTAGGCTGAGCCTGAATCTTGGAATCCACGGAGTCGGTTGACATATACCCAGAGAAATAACAGTTAAAAATATAATATCAAGTTTTTTAAAAAATTTTGAAAATTGGAAAAATTTTGAAATTTGAAAAAATAATGGCAATTATGGTAGGTAAATTTGCAGTACATTTTACTTTTGTTTTTTTTTTAATGGAGTGGAAATGCGTTACTCTTTGTCCCCACACCGAACCAGCCTAACATGATCTTGGTAAAAATCGCATGGTTTTCAAGATTTGCCAGTTTAAAGTTATTTTCCAGTACAAACTTTAAACTGGCATATCACGAAAACCATGCGACTTTTACTGAAGTCATGTTAGGCTGGTTCGGTCCGTCTTAGGCTGGTTTACCACCGGTGTCAATGTGGGTTACTGATACTGGGACACCCTGTATATAGGACGTTGAGCCGCAGGAGGATAATATGAAAATTATAAGGATGCGTCATAATAGTCGCCAGTTGGTTTAAACTTTGAGGTTAAGTTGGCGAGTATATCATCAGTGTTGTAAAGAACCCGGGGTTCCGTGCCATCGTACAAGATTTAACACCATACTGTTCTAGGGTCCCCTTTAATTTTTAATTTTATTTTAAGTTTATTATTTGTGGTTATAGCAGCAATAAAAATACACACTGAAAATTTGCACTGTGTACCTAGTACGGTTCATGAGATACAGCCCGCTGACAGACAGACGGACAGTGGAGGCATAGTAACAAAATTAAATTTTTGAAGAAAAATAATGTTCTGACATGAGCAGGACCGGACCGATTAGGGCCCAATCGCGTCACTGGTAGATCACGTGATACGAAGAGTCACGTGATCTAAAAACGGAAGGTTTAAAAACGAAACGAATAGAAACGCTAGTCAGCGTAATGCATCTTGGCTAAGGGCCCAGGGGTTAGTTTGGATCACGCGGTCTTTATTGGGGGCGCAGGCAGGGCTGGGCGAAATACCTGCTACATAGTATTTCAAATACAAATTACAAAATACATTTGAATTAGGTATTTGAAATATTGAATACAAAATACTTTCATGACAAGTATTTAAAATACAAAATACAAATTACAGCATTTAAGACCATGTATTTGAAATACAGAATACAAATTACAGAATTTAAAATATTATTTTTTAATGAGGCTAAATAAGAAGAGACTAATTTCACTAACTGGATATCCGTTTCATAACAAGCAGAAACTTGTCTAATAGCACTTAAAATGTTCCGATATACGCTTATGTTTTTTTTTTTCTTTATTTAAGGGATATTACATTTATGTTAATACACTACACAAGAGAATTGAAAAAAATGTATCTTAAAACGTAAAGTATTTGAAATATACATTACAAAATACATGTGTGTGAGTTATTTGAAATACTAAATACAAAATACTTTATTAGGTTGTATTTGAAATACAAATACAAAATACGTATTTGTATTTCAAATACAAGTTATTCAAATACTGCCCAGCCCTGGTCGCAGGGGGCGAACTATTAGTTACTATTAATACACCCCAGGGAACTCCGCGGGACTCACGTTGCAGGCGCCGGAGCCGCGCGCCACGAGCCCGGCGCACAGGTGCTTCTTCGTAACGTAGGTCCTGCAACGAGACACAGGCTGCAATGGTCATTCCTCCATGGAATCTACATAGAGGGCTGCCCACTCAAGATTTCCATAGTAAAATAGTGTGGACAGGGTGGGAGATGGGAATTGACAAAGAGCATTGTCACTTGGGTTTCATAGGTTCTAAAATATTTATTATAAAGAGATTATGGCCGAAATTACATTTGTATGATAAAAAAGATAAAAGACAAAAGATATTTATTCAGTAAGCAAGCCGCACAGGCACTTTTACACGTCAAAATCTACCAGCGCTTCCCAAAAGGAGACCACTGCTGAGAAGAAGCGCCGCCGCAAAACACTCAACAGTTAGTCATTTTTTAAATAAAAAATTACAATGATTACTTATTCTAGCATTATATAAAACTGTAAAAATAATATAAAATATCTGCGTAGTTTTGCAGGAAAACATGTCAGAATGATTACGAGAGAAAAAAAATAATTATATAACTTTCGACATGTCTTCCGTAATATACCGACATAAACATAAACCGTGTCCCCCAAGATACAGCGTTTACATGATTTTTATGAAAACAGTAAAACGGTAACATTTAAATTTATTGATTAATATTGCAAAAAACGAAACATGCGGACATAGTTTTTGTTCTGACTGATCACATATCAAAAATTGGTAGAAATCGGTTAACAATTAGGGGGTGGAAAACGTTATCGCCGTTTGTATGGAAAGCCGTCAACTCACAATCCTCTTAAAATTAAGTTCTAGTTGTTTTTTGTTCTTACTTGGAGTAAATGTTCTGGCAGTCCTCCAACGAATATATATCCAGGACAGCCATGGATATCCTTCTCCTCCGGACTTTGTTGCTGGTCTTAAAAAGAGAAGATACTTTTTTTTAAGGGTTCCTTACACCACTTTGCCCACCGCAAAACCGTACTTGAAGCTAATTCGCCCATAGCGTCAGGCATATAACATATATCACATCCAAGGCTGAGATCTTTTAAGTAAAATAATACCTGTGCCAGGAGAACCCGCTCTTATATCATGCTTTTTATTATAATTAGATAGTACACTGAGACAAAACTAATCTAACAGTAAACCATTATAAATATTGAGGAAAAGTGTGTGTGTGTGCGTGTGCGTGTGTGAGTGTGAGTGTGCGTGTGCGTGTGCAACATAGAAGATTGTTTTCTTAACTGACGTACGGCAAAAACTGATTTTGTTGAGTATATAGGTGCGACATTATGATTCCTTCTTCTACTTAGAAGCGTCGGGTCATAATGCAAGTTTTTGTGAGCTGGAAATTATAATATCAACCCATAAGTTAATATTATTATAATATGTACAGTTTGCCATCAAATATGTACATATCAGAGTGGTCAAAAATATCTGAACATGCACTCCAACGCCTTGACAATAGAGTCGTGTTCAGATATTTGTGAGTACCTTGTTTGCTGCAATATATATGATGGCGACTGTACATACTTACGGTTCTCGCGCCCCACCCTACGATTGTCACGCTATCGCCTTTCAAAAATCGAGCTTTGGCGTTTTTATCGATGTATATCTTCTTCACTTTTTTATTCTCTCTCTTAAATTTGATGAATCTGTGAAGCCTCATGACGGCCAGGTTGTGGCGGAGGGTCTCGGCGTCGAACGCGGGGTGGAAGTAGACCTCCAGCACGGGGATCTCCTCGCCGCCGGCGTCGAAGTAGCTGCTGCCCACGCGCACGGCGAGCGCGTCGTTCTCGATGCCACGGCGGGTGTCGTGAGCTCTGCGAACTCGGACGCGAAAATAAACTAAAAAAAAGCCGGTCAAGTGCGAGTCAGACTCGCGCTGTGGACTCGCGCGTCGAGGGCACAAACTTGTGGGTATGTAAATAGTTCGTAAATCACGGGAATCGTGTCTCGATGATTTTTCCCTCTTTTTCCGAGTTTTCCCTTGGAGCTGCGAAAAAATCAAACTTCTAAGTCAACGCAATCGAAAGATACGGCCGTTTATGCCGCATATTCAAGGGAATCTCAAGGGAATCAAAACCTACACTTCCTGTCGACTTAGAATCATGAAATTTGGCAAGAAGCAATGTCTTATAGCACAAATAAAGGGAAAAATCCGAAAACCGTTAATTTGTACTCACTAAAGTACGAGAGTGCATTCTTAGTGCGTGTCAGTTTATACTGGAGTTTATTTTTCATGTAACTACAAATTGAAAGAAAGAAAGAAAAGTCATTTATTCACAACAACAAATTAGAAGAAAACAATAATACAAAAATAACAAAAATACGATTGAGTTGTTGCGAAACGGTTCCAACTCAGCATGTGTTGGCTGCGAAGCCAACGCGCTGGTCTTCCGTTGGAACCGCTCAATGAGAACACGGAAGGTGACATAAAATACAGAGGTAATAATAAATTAAACACGAAAACAGCAATAGCAAGTAAGAAATAAACAAAAAGGAATACAAAAAAGGCTTAACTGCACTAGACAGGCGATTGTGTACCCTATTATGTATTCCCTAAACTTAAGTAGACAGCGCCCCGGCGGCAATCCTTAGAACTATAATAGCTTTTATATATTCTGTGCATGCCCGAGCGCAGAGTCCAGAACATTTTTCCTTTACTTGTGCTATAAGACATTGCTTCTTGCCAAATTTCATGATTCTATGTTTTGATTCCCTTGAATATGCGACATAAATGGCCGTATCTTTTAATTGCGTTGACTAAGAAGTTTGATTTTTTGACAGCTTCAAGGGATTGCAGACCTGAGTATTTGATATGAATTTCAACTTGATACCTCCACGCGTTCCTGACAAAAAGGGGCATGACAGACAGACAGACAGACAGACGGTCAAGGGTTCCTTTTTTCCTTTTGAGCTACGGGACCTTAAAAAACATACAGCCGAACATAGAACCTCCTCCTTTCTTAAGTTGGTTAAAAATTAAGAGAAACGGTATCTTCAAAGCTGCGTACGAATAAGGGCGCACGAGGGTGCTCAGTCGCACTTAGTTTGTGCGTAGAGGCAACGTGCTCGCGGCGAGCTGATGTCGCAAACTGCTAATGTTTTATTATCCTACGAGTAATTCATAGCATTACGAGTATAAACCTAGAAATAAAAGTGGATAAAACAGTATGAAAATCGCCATAAAGCTAGCTACAGACAAACAAACAAGCTAGAGGTTAATTCTTACGTACAAACTAACAAGCTAGTGGGCACTGGCCCAGCAACACGTTCGGATATACGGATACGGCACGCACACCGAAGCCACGTTAAGCTATGTTATTCTGTTAACGCATCGTCGTTCAGTTCTACTCAGTCGATGAATAGCCGGCGAATTTAGTCGCTAGTTTCACAGCTGCTGGTCGACTGAGTAGAACTGAACGACGATGTGTTAACAGAATAACATAACAGTGCTTTCAAAAAACCGTCTTGGGTGGCTCGCTAGTCGTGCCCGTGTATGAATTTGAGCAAAAGCGCACCAGTACAGCTAGCACAAGCGGTCCGCGACTCGTTTGTCGCTCGTATCTCCCTTTCTAACTTGTTCGGAACGATAAAGACGTGAGCGAGAAGCGAGAAAATACCAGATGTGCTAGCCTCGCTGACGCTTCCTCTAATTCGCACGCTGCTCAAGAGAGAAAAAGCCATGTATACAGATGCAGGCAGGATGCGGCGGTGACAACGAGGTCGGCGGCGAGCACGGCGCCTGCGCAGACCAGCTCGCCGCGCGCGTGCACGCTGGCCGCGAACGGGAAGTGTTTCACGTTCGTGCGCACGCCGTGGAAGATGCGCCGCGAGTCGTTCGCCGCGCGCAGCGCCTGCTCCACCGCGGGAACTGCCACCACATACAATCCTTATGATCCTTAAGAACATATTATAAAAGTGTGTTTGATTTATTCATTCTTCACGGTTCTGCGCCTCAACCGATCTATGTGAATTTCGGCACATAGATAGTTCATAGCCTGGATGAATGATGTTTATGTGACTGGCAAGTATCACGATCATTGACGTTTTAAAAGAGAATAAAAACCGGTCAAGTGCGAGTCGGACTCGCGCACTGAGGGTTCCGTACATATTTGGTTGGTTTTTAGTATTTGTTGTTATTCTACAGGGTTTGTTCTATAATCATACCAAATTTGACGCTTTTATGTTTTACTGTTTTTACAATACAACAAAAATAAACATACGTTAAAAAAGCGTCTCTTATATGGGGATCCCCCTTGATATTTAACTTTGTAATTATTTTTTTTATTTGTTAGGAAATCCGCCGTAATACCTATATATCCCGACACCCTTTGGGTACGGAACCCTAAAAAGGAAACTCACCCCATTCGTCACTTTCATCAGTACTGTTTTCCGTCGTGTCTGGGCACTCCTCTGCGGCGTTACTCCGAGTGTTGTCACTCTCCCACTGGACCTGCAACACGTCTTCACCACCAGTGCTCAGTGAACTGTTGCGGACCATTTCTGCCACCGCGTCGACAACATTTTCGATATACTCATCTACATTCTCACACAGCGTATAATTCATTGCTCCTTTTTCTCCCTCGTTCAATATCTCGTTTATGGTTGTATACGAACTGCCGTTGCGGGGTTTGATATAGAGAGTCGTAAACTCGAACACTTCCTTCCAGTTGTCGTGTTCAAGCGGAGCGCGACTGACGCGTGCGCGGCTCGTCGTCTGTTCCTTTATCATATTATATATATCGGGTTCTACTTTAAGACTAGAAAATATTTGATAAAGCACGTCGTAGAAAGCGCCCGCGGGCGCGACGCCTCGGTGTGTTGGTTTGGACCCGAGACTCGGGCTAGCGGCACACAACAAGGCAACATGGAAGACGACACTTGAAGACAACATGAGGAAATCTACACTTGTCGGTTTAACTTAGGCAAGGCTAGCCTCTGGAAGGTTAATTTTGTGAAATGGCCCAACCTATACAATAAATTGAATTCGTTTGATGCTTAGTTTTATTTCAGCTATCGATTTACTTATTGATTACGCAACGAGTTTACGGCTGTATTGCAGTATGTAGAAAATAACGCATCGTAAACAGTTATCGATGCAATAAACCCACCCAAGAGCATATATCTATGTCCTTCCTCAGGATAAAATCTATGCTCTTGCCTTTCATTTAGCCGTATCGTATTCATTTGCATTAGATTAAGGTACGCAAATATTTAAGCTCGAAAGCATACAGCATAGTTGCTGAAATATCATAGTTATCGTCAACTCTTACAGAGACAGACAGACGGTTAGACGGAGTCGCACCAGCACCGTAATCGTTGCTTTTTGGTAGAGGATTCCTTAATCGAGAAAAACAAAATGCGTCACGTTTAGTTATACTTGTTGTATTTAATCATTAACGATTTCAAGTGGTCGGTAGTGTTGGTACGCCGAGGGAGTCTTGTTCATTTTCAGGTACGATGATAAAATTTAATATCCCCCATGCCTGCACAATGCCAACTAAGCAAACGATAATCTCAAATCTCGAACATGACTCTTTTAGGCAGAACTACGAAAGGCCAGAGCCGGATTAAGCCTCCACGGTGTCCTCATTTTCACTTGTAGCACTCTGAACAGTCAATTTGTTGTGACAATTTTGATCTGCGTTTTTGGTGCCCCCTGACTCGTGATGCCCAGCAGCTGCTTACTTTGTTTAATGTCTAAAACACACTTGGGACTTTGAAACCCGACGTTGTACAAATCTTGACGTCAGACGAGACGAGCTGAATGCGCGACCTGCAGCAATCAGCTACCGTTCCTGGTGTGCTCACGTGCCCGTTATGCGCACGGGTGTTCTGAAATAAAATTGGTTGCGAGAGTCACGCGAAAGCGCACGACCGTCAAGATCAGCGGAGCTGAAGTAGTCGCCGCGGCCGGGAAGAGATTATTATTATTAATCTAGTATTGCGAAAAGCTATCCTAAAAAAGTATTTTTGATTGTTAAGTTTTCGGAAATCCCACTTTATGGGGGTTTACTTATTGCTTCGTACTTTATGTATTCTCGATTACCTTACTCGATTCGTTCAAATATTAAAATTGTCATCAACTGGTAGGTACAAGTTTATCCTCATCTGGTTCTAGTTTATCTAGTTCCTCTGGTGTTACTTTAGTATTGATAATATTACTACCTTTTGAAATATAATCCTCTTCTGAGCTGATAATATTAATAACATTCATATAATCAATCAACTCATCAATTTGCTGATCTAATTCTGAATCCGTGAAGGTTACTTCAGGCTGCTCAGTCATGAAATCTCCTCCGCCAATTGTAGGTGGATCCGCCTCAAGTTTAAGGGGTTTATTTTCTACAATTTTACCTTGAGGACTTTGTTTCTCTGGCATAGGAATCTGCGGCAGTTGCAGAGCAATAAATCTATTAGCACTAATTTGCTCATGGACTGGTTCTGATGACTTTTCGGCTACAGAATAATTCATTGCAAACCGTTTACCTACTTCGCTTAGTGTCCTTTCATCCCTGACAAAACTATTTTCTCTCGTGTCGTGTAGTACGAGTTTCTCTCGATGAAATGTTGACTCAGATTCAGTATATTTTTTGACTCTAGTCAAATCAATGTAATTAACATTTATCGGTTGTTGCTCAGCCACTACTTTATTAGTCGTTATTTTAATTTCATCTATTTGAGGTAAGTTATCTGCTTCAGTATATTTGTCGGACAACTCGGTTTCTACTTCGTTTAGCATATCCATTACATCAGATTCCTTCGCTTCGAATTGAACGAATTGCGTTTTATCAAGTCTTGTCTCAAAAGTAGGTTCAGTATTTTTTTCATTTGTCCGCAAACCGGCGCGCGCTACATATTTATCACTATCCCGTAGTTGCTCAGCCACATCAGTCTTGGTTTTGACTCTATCTGCTTGAGATAACTCTGATATTTTTTCTTGCAAAGTAAAATCGTCCATTGCTCTGACGGATGATATATATTGTACAGGCTGAAATGTTGTCCCGCTAACGTACCCCCCATTATCTCTGTTTATAATTAGACCTGTTTCTACCTGTTCTTGGGTATACGTGTTTTTTATATGTTCTGCAAGTTCTATATCTTCATCTTCCCTTTGTTCCTTGTTGGTATTTATCTGCTCATAACTACCTGATTCGGTTTCCTTCGCGGATTCTTTGGATTCTTTTTCGTGTCCTGTTCGAACATCAAGTTGACTCAGGGATGGAGGCTCATAAGCTCCTACAGGTTCAATCAAAAAATTCAAGTCTCTAAGCGGGAACTGGTTCGCCATGATGGTGTGCGGGGTGCGAGGGAAAGCCGTAGTCGCTCGTGCGCCACCTCTCGGTGCTTTCTGTTACAATTAAACATCCATTACTTTAAGCCGTTTACCTTTCTTTAACCTTTTCTGTCAAATACAAAAGTCGTCACTCACACGCCAATGAGAGCTGAAAACTAGAGCTAATTTCAACCTTACGTCATAGATACTCAGGTCTATATTTCGCTGTCAACTATGACAGTCATCTCTAACGCTGGCATTGAACCAGTGGTGCGGATATATCCGTCAATGGCGTTGAAAGGGTTAAAAGATTGAAAAGGTTAAATAAATGTAGATCAAAAGCTCAGGCATTTTTAATAACTCAAACGTGATAATAATGTAAACAGAGAAAAAAAATATTTATTTAAGGACACTTTTTCTAAATAATACCTACTATCAAGTTTATATTTGAGCAAATGCACACAAATTGATATAGGAATTTCACGAAAATACAAACAACTATTAAACATATAAAAATGCAACAAAACACGGGTTCTATTTAGGAGGTCTTACCTTACGTGTATCATATATTGCTGTTTGTTTGTTTGTATTTATTTACCTGCTTCGGCTACCGAAAGAGCTCCAGAGTAGAATAAAAATGTGGTCGTCCAAACCGAAAGAGACCTTATCGCGGCAGGCGGTTACGCCTTTTTTCACACGGCTGTTATAATAATGACAAAGGCAATGAAAACAATAACAGCGTAAGCGCCCGCCGCCATAAGGGCCCTTTCGATTTGCACGACCACAAATAGTTATGTTAATACCTTACCCAGTGGTAAGCATTTCGATTTTACTCTTGGTCCAACGGGGTAAGACACCCGGGTACGATGCAGAACAGCTGAGGCCCGCTCCGCGTCTCTACCGCCAGTTTTCATGCGAAATGTAATAGCGGACTTTACACAGGCGTAATCGTGTGCGAAAGAATGCGCGTTTAAAGATGTCGAAAGGGGAAGGGATAGACAGCGCGATGAGCTCGCGCGCGATGAGTGCGCGCAATCGCGTGATTCGAGGTTGCCTTTAGGCCGCCCGCACATTGGGCCACGGCTAAGTCACTAGACGCAGCCAACAATCGCGGCCACCGGTGGCTAAGTGGCGGCCACTAGTGGCTGCCACTATTGGCTATTGTTTATCTGGGAAGCCGGCGACTGTGGCCGAGTGTGCGCGCGAGGCGAGCCACTAAACGCGGCCACTAGTAGCGAGCGCGGGCGACTACCGCAGCTTGTGGCTCAGACGCGGCCACTCGAACGCCCGGTGTGTTCCGATGCTATACAAAATGTATGAAAAACTCGTCCGCAGCTTGTGGCGGCCACTAGTGGTTACGGTGTGGCCGCGACTAGTGGCCCAATGTGCGGGCGGCCTTACACTTAAAATTCTTTCGCGCACGCTACAAGATGGCGGACATACGCACGTGCGTGGAATAAAGAATTAATAGTAGAGTTACTAGCAATGTACAATATTTTCCGTCCCTCCGGAAAATTAAGTCCGAAGACTATAAAAACAAAAGCCTTAAAGAGGAAGCTTATAAAAAAAAATTTGACTATGATAAAGGAAAATGATTTCCCGATGCCCACGAACATGATAACTATGATAACTTGCGCCATGATAGGTATTTCTTCTATCCATTTTTCACAGCAACACTACTAGTAAAACTGCGTTACTTCAGTACCGTGAGTTTCACGGGCGACACAAGACATTCAACTGCCTGCACATTCATTTAGTCGCTGGTTTCACAGCTGGTCGTCTATGAAACCAGCGACTAAATGAATGTGCAGGCAGTTGAATGTCATTTACCCACCTTGACGGACGACGTAAATTCGCCGGCTATTCATCGACTGAGTAGAACTGAACGACGATGTCTTAACAGAATAACATAGCTTGTCGTCTGTGAAACCAGCGACTAAATGAATGTGCAGGCAGTTGAATGTCATTTACCCACCTTGACGGACGACGTAAATTCGCCGGCTATTCATCGACTGAGTAGAACTGAACGACGATGCGTTAACAGAATAACAGTAGTAAAACTGTGTGAACTTCAAAAACATAATCGCGCACGATTGTGCGTACAGGCCTACCGGCACGCAATCCTGTACGCTCCTGAGAACGCGCGATAGAACGCCTGTGTAAAGTCCGCTATTGGCGACGGCTAAAGTCACCCAGTGGTCAGTACCATAGCCATGACCCGCTCGATCCACTTGGTGTAGAAGCCGATCTTGGTGAAGACGGTGGGGGAGTCCGCGGAGCCGCAGGTGGCGGAGCCGAAGCTGACCACGCCCGCCAGCACGCCGCCGGTCACGCCCGGCGCGCCCACGTCGCGCTGCGCACACGACCGTCAACGGCGGGTTACTACTACAGGGAACCTCACAATTGAGTAACACACATACAGACATTAACACTTTCGCAACCGAACTAAAAATGGAACAATAGACCAGACACCGACAGAACTCGCTAGGCGTTCCACGACGTGCAACGCAATGCCGGACGCCGCGTGCCCGCTAGGCGGGCGCTAATAGACTAGTCAGAAAGGAATATCCGAGCGACTAAGAAAGCGCGGACAACTTGTGCGGCCCTTAGCCAAGACGCATTACGCTAACTAGCGTTTCTATTCGTTTCGTTTTTAAACCAATCGCGTCATTGGTAGATCACGTCATACGGAGAGTCACGTAATCTACCAGTGACGCGATTGGTTTAAAAACGAAACGAATAGAAACGCTAGTTAGCGTAATGCATATTGGCTAAGGCCCAGGTGTAATGTTATTGGCTTACATTGCAGGCGCCGCCGCCGCGGGAGACGAACCCGGCGCAGAAGTTCCTCTCCGTCACGAACGTCCTGCAACCACTAGCGTGAGTATCGGGGGGCAGTTGGAACAAACAATAATCTGCCCTGCTAAGGTAAAAGGCAGTATTTAGCAATTGCAACCTTATTACCCAGTAATGAGGTTGCAATTATTACAGTAGTTTTGTGTAAAATACTGCCTTTTACCTTAGCAGGGCAGTAATAGGATGGATGTATTATATGGCCGCAATCAAAATACGTATGGAAAGTACCGTCAGTACAACAAAAAATGTGACGTTCTCAATATAAAGGGACCAAATGGAGGCAGGCGGTTATGCCGTTTTTAGAAGTGTTACTATAGTATTCGTATAGTTACAAGAATAAGAAGAGCGTAACTGCCTTCCTCCATAAGGTCGCTTTACATTGAGAACGTCACAAATCTGAAAATCATAACGGTGCGTTATAGTAGTCACCAGCGGGCTTAACATACAGCCTGCCAATGGACCAAAGACACCTAAAACATTTTGTTCCTCAATCCCCATTCACTTTTAGTGTAACATCACATAAATCATCTTAATCTGCATCTACTTTACGATTTTTCTGGTGCTTTTTTAAGCTGATTACCCTGATTCTATTTTAATATCGCGATGGATTTAGCCTTACACTAAAACAACTGAGTGTCACTTAAATCCTTTTTTCTGAACCTAAAATTTTCAGTTTATGGCGCTTGAATCATTAAGCCTGTTTCTAAATAAAAGTGATTCGAGGTCATTTTGTATCAAGCGACCATTATTTCTGGTAAAAACCACTTAAATCAAATGAAAACTACTTAAACTGTGCGGATTTGTTAAAGGAAAACAACATAAATTTTGTAAAAATATTGATAGGTTTTTTTAATTAAGTAGGTATGATTTTTTTCCGGAATGAAATGCTCTCCTGTAAAGTTCCAAAAATGTCCCTTAATACAGATTGTCCGACCCTCGACATAGTGACGTGAACTATTGAAGATTACAAGATTAAAGAGTTAATTGTTACTTGGAGTATATATCCTGGCATTCCTGCAGCGGATAGTGCTCCAGCACCGCCATGGCCAGTTGGCTCAGCACAGGGGTCTCCACCTTGTTGGCTACCTTCAAAAATAATATGTGACATTCTTAATAAAAAAGGGACCTTATGTAGGCAAGCGGTTACGCCGTTTTTAAAACTGTTACCATAGTATTCGTATAGTTACAAGAACTAGAAGAGCGTGACTGCCTTCCTCCATAAGGTCCCTTTATACTGAGAACGTCACATATAAGCTTTCATTTGCTACTTAGGTATAGTGAGTTATGTGAAAGTGCATTTTTGACCCCCGACGCGTACCAGTGTATCTGTGTTTGTGTATCTGTGTATCTGTCTGTAGCATCGTAGCTCCCAAACGGATGAACCGATTTTGATTTCGTTTTTTTTTTGTTTGAAAGGTGACTTGAACCAGGTTCTTAATAAGTTTGGTGAGAATCCATTGGACCATTTAAGGGGTCCATATTTGCTCACCGAAAATTGTAGTCCGAATGTATCGTTATTCATAATCATCACAAGTCCTAAAATTTATTTAACTGGAACCGTTCTGATTTTAGGATTTTTTTAAAACAAGCCTAACCTCAAACCATTAGGCTAAGCAGAGGCTCGTGGGTTCGAACCCGGGCTTCGCACCGCACCTCTAAGTTTTTCGGAATTTATGTGCGAAATATAATTTGTAAAATCATGAGCTTTTCGGTGAAGGAAAACATCGTGAGGAAACCTGCACACACCTGCAAAGTAATTTGGCGGTGTGTGCGAAGTTCCCAATCCGCAATGGGCCCGCGTGTCGTTGTGAGTGGAGGCCTGTGCCCAGCAGTAGGACGTATATAGGCTGGATTATTATTATTATTATTATAAGCCTAACCTACCCGAACCTTATTTACCAGTTAGATATTTTAAAAATCCTGAAAAATGCTTTAGGACTTGCGATGATTATGAATAACGAAACATTCGGACTACGCATTATTATGTGAACTTTGGCGCACCGCCATTTAAGAGCTATGAAATTAGGAGTTTCGATTTTGTCGAGGGTTCCTTACCAAACACTGAAAAACGGAACCCTATAACACGATGACTTTGTTGTCCGTATGTCCGTCGGTCTGTCAAGACCCTTTTTCTCGGGAATGGCTGAAGCAATCAAGCTGAAATTTGGAACAGATGTAGTATTTAGTGGTCTACACAAGGCCTCATTATTAGAATTCATAAAAAAGTTTTAAAGTAATAGGAAATGGGGTCTAAAAGGCGGATTTCCCCCTTATCATTGAATTTTACAGGCCGAAATATCTAAAATAATTCAGACTTATAGACGTTCGTCTATATTTTATATAAACAATAAAACGAAGTTATGAAAATCAACAATTTTCGAGATATTATAAAATTTAGGCAACCTAAAATGGACCTTGACACGTATTACATAAAATTTATTTTTATTATAGCATGCCCCCGACCCGTTGCGTCGGAATATTAATACTTATATGTATGTATTATTACTAAACACTCAAAGTTGGGAAATAATTTCGGTGCGAACCATATTAAATAAATACCCTAGGTGGACTAGACCGACTTGTAATTGACCGGTTTTTTTAACTCTGTTAGGTTAGGTTATGTAAGTATAGTATAGTATCGCGGGCGCCGGTGTCGAATAGGCGCTCTGCGAGAGCTCGACTGTCGCTGCACCGCGGCGTATATGTTATGACGTAAACGTCATAACATATACGCCGAGTAAAGAGACAGAGGTAAACCTCTGTCTCTTTACTATACATACTTGATAAAAAGATAAAATCACATGTAGTTTCACCCTCATTAGTTTGTGCACTTATCCCTGGACACCCTGTGTATGACTACAATATCACTGTGACATTAATTCGAAATGAAATGTCAATTGCATACAATTTTGACAAATCTCGCATGTTACTTGATATCGAACGATATGATAGTAGAGGCCGACTCTAGATTGTCTCTGAATTAAAAATAAAACTACGGTTGCCGCCATTTTTGACGTTCTAATATTTGAATAATGCCGCTATGCCGGCCGGTTCCTGAACACATCATAGAGAGCTTATAATTATGTATGTAGATAATAAAATAGTGTATGTAACTGTACATAATTAGGCATTATGCACCAGTCACATAAACTACTATAACTTGTTAAATATAATATGGTATAATACATATTATGTAACACAAGGCTGATTTTATTTTATCTTGGGGCGAGTGAGGGTTCGGTGGATAAATCTTGAGGAAAAAAAAGTTAATCGTTTTAGTTTTAGAAAAGCAGCCATCTCCCTCCTGACTCATCGAAATGAATACTCACGGTTTTCGCGCCCCATCCCACGATGGCCACACCCAGGGTGTTCACCGGCAGAGCGTGCGCATTAGTATCGATATCAATCCTCTTCACCCTCGAATGATCCCTAAATCGAATGTGTTTCAAAAGCCTTATGATGGCCAGGTTGTTTTTGAGGGATTGGGGGTCGTAGGATTCGTGGAAGTACACCTCCAGCGCGGGGATGAACTCGCCGGCGCCGCTGTACGAGCTGCTGCCCACGCGCACGGCGAGGAACGAGGGGTTCTCGCGGTAGAAGCGGTTGTTGTGGGCTCTGGGGACCAAGATACAGTCTCAGTTTTTATGTTAGAATTATGCCTATTTCCATCAGCGCTATTTGAAAAAAGACCGGTCAAGTGGGAGTCAAACTCGCGCATTAAGGGTTCGTTCGTGATTGTTTTATGTACTTTATGCACTTTGACTTGCCTAAATTTTAGTACAGATCTTTAGTTTTTTGTCAATTTCTCGAAAACTATCAATTTTGAACAGTTTTTCCCGAAAATATAAGTAGGTAGGTATAATTATCTAAAAGTTAGAAAATTTTCAAATTTTTCGGTTCATACACTTCGGAGATAAGGGGGGAACGGTAAGTTTTTGAATATATTTGGTTGTAAATCAAGAAGTACGTCACGGAAAATTATTAAAAAAAAGTTTTGAAATGTGCAGATTGAGCCCTTTTATATGACACTTCACTTGCTATAATCGAATCACTTTCATTTTTCAACCCCCCCATTCTAGAACCCATTTCAATTGTTTACAAAATTAATTTCATATTTTTTTACTAAAAACAGATGCGGGCAAGCAAGTTAAACAACTATGCCAAATTTCAAGTTGATAGTTTGTGTAGTTGCTGAGAAAAATTGCTGTGCCATACAGACAGACAGACAACGAAGTTTCACCACAAGGGTTCCTTTTTTACCATTTTGGTACCTACGGGACACTAATAAATGAAGTTAATAAAAATATATTCGGTTATACAGTTGTAGGCAGGAGGCAGCGGTGATGACGAGGTCGTTGGAGATGATGGACCCGGCGCAGGTGAATTGTTTGAAGATGTGGATACTGGCTATAAACGGGAAGTAGTAGATCTTCGTCCGCTCTCCCTTGAACACGCGCCGCGAGTCGCTCGGCACTGCGGGACAAAATATTGAGCATGTTACGCTTCTAATACGAAGGAGCGTACGAGTTTGAAATACGAGGTGATAGTTTTAATGGATGGATGAATAGATGGATGTTTGTTAGGCTGCCTTTCCATAGAAGCGGAGACGAGCGGTGCGGAGAGGAGCTGTGTAGGAATCGACCAATCACATTGGTTGTAATCCACATCTCGTCTCCGCTTGACTCTTTCCATTGAAGCGGAGCGGAGACGAGATGTGGATTACAACCAATGTGATTGGTCGATTCCTACACAGCTCCTCTGCGCACCGCTCGTCTCCGCTTCTATGGAAAGGCAACCAACTCAATCATGGCTGAACGGATCTGGATGAAATTAGGCACCAGAGATAGATTATAGTCTGGATTAGCATTGATACAAGTTTAGACAAGACCAAATAGAATATTGGCTTTATTCAATAATAAAATAGGACATGGTAAAGAAACGTAGTTGTTGATAGAATGACATTGCAACGGACAATGTCAAAGACGATAGACAATAATATATTTACAAATCATCTTATAAAAACGCAAGGAGGCTATTATCACATTCGCCCCCTCTACGAAGAGACGTAGTCATGCATGAAGGCTGGAGGTCTGCGATCTCTGCCCGAACGCCGAAGTTGGCTGATTCCTGCATCCGGATCGATGTTGGCAGGCGGGTCTTGAATGGCAGACATTTCTTCGGATTGGTTATCGTCAACTTCATCATCTGAAAGGTCATCGTCAACAGCTCGTGGTGCTGGAGCTAACGATCTATTGGAGACTGTTGTCTCTCGCCCATCAGGCAGTCTTATAAAGGAGTATTCTGGGTTACTCTGCAACAATTGGACTTCCTGTACAGCGGGGTCATACTTGGAGCTTCTTACGTGCTTTTTCATAAACACCGGTCCAGGCGAATGTAGCCAAGTTGGCATAGACTGTCCGTTTTGCGAACGGCGTGGGTGATTAAACATGCGTTCATGCGGCGTTGTGTTAGTGCTCGTACACAGGAGAGATCTTATAGAGTGCAGCGCCGGTAGCAGTGCCTTTTCCCAGTTTACTATATCTTCATTGTTTGATTTGAGGTTTAGTTGGATCGTTCGCCACAGTGTGCCGTTGAGACGTTCGATCTGTCCATTTCCCTGGGGATTGTAGGGCGTAGTGCGGCTGCATGATGTCCCGAGGGAAGACAAGAATTGTCTAAGTTCATCCGATAAGAAAGATGTACCCCTGTCGGAGTGGATGTACGCTGGGGTACCAAAAGTGGAGAACAAGTCTTCGAGACAATTGATTACCGTTCTTGAAGATACATCCTTACACGCATAAGCGAAGGGAAAACGACTAAACTCATCAATTATTGTCAGTATGTATCGGTTCTGGGTGCTAGATGGTATTGGTCCCTTAAAATCAATATTCAATCTTTCAAACGCGGCTGTCGCTTTGATAAGATGTCCTTGATGTTTCATGTATCGTGGTTTTATTTCCGCACAAGTTGGGCATGCGGCCGTCATTCGTTTTACATCCTCTACGGAGTACGGTAGGTTCTTCGATCTGACCCAATGAACCATGCGCGTGATCCCTGGATGGCAGAGATTCCTGTGTAGTTCCACTAGTTTAGAGTTAGAAGCGGCAGTATTTATTTGCATACATACTCGTGAAAGTGCGTCAGCGGCGAAGTTATGTTTCCCAGGTCGGTAGACTATATCATATTTGAAACACGAGAGCTCCAACCGCCACCTTTCGATCTTTTCGTTCTTTATTTTGTTAGAGTGTGTTTGATTGAACATGAATGCGACAGATTGCTGGTCTGTAATGAGTAAGAAATGTCTTGCTATCAGGAAATGTCTCCATTTTCGCAAAGCTTCGACTATGGCGCAGGCCTCTTTCTCAATCGAAGGTTGCCTTTTCTCGGAGTCGTTGAGAGAACGAGAGAAGAATGCGACAGGACGACCCTTTTGTGATAGGGTCGCTGCGATGGCAAAATCGGAGGCGTCTGTCTCAACTGAAAATATTTCACTATCGTCGATTCCTGCTAATGCTGATTTCGATATATCAGTTTTAAGGTTTTGAAAGGCAGTGATAGCTTCTTGAGATAAAGGAAAAGTAACTTCGATTAAAGGTCTGATTTTCGTAGAAAAGTTGTCGACCCACTTTGAATAGTGGGCGAAGAGACCGAGCGCTCTCTTCAGTGTAGCAGTATCAGTGGGGATTGGAAGATTCGTTAGCGGTTCCAATCGAGACTTGTCAGGCTTTATAACGTTGTGCGCGATAGTATATCCTAGCAAGTTGATTGATTCTGATTCAAATGTGCATTTGTTCATGTTTAAGGTCAGTTTGTATTTATCAGCGGCCTTCATGAACATTTCAAGATTTTGGTTATGGTCGGATTTGTCCTTACCGCAGACAGTTACGTCGTCAAGGTAAGCGAAGATACCTTTAAGTTTTTCAGTGTCAATTATGTATTGCAAGGTTCTTTGAAAAGCTGCCACTCCATTCGTTACGCCAAACGGTATTCTTGTAAACTGGTAGAGATTACCACAAGCTTCGAATGCAGTGTAAACTTTTTCTTTCGGTAAGATTGGGACTTGGTGGTAAGCACTTTTCAGATCGATTTGACTGTAAACGTTGTATTTTGCCACTTTGGTTATGATAGAATCGATGCTTGGGAGAGGGTAAGCGTCTAGGTCAGTAAATCTGTTGATTGTTTGCGAGTAGTCGATGACGAGGCGCTTACGGTGATGGCCTCCGCCGGCAACGAGTACTTGTGCCCTCCATGGCGAGATACTGGGTTCGATTACTTTGTCCTTAAGTAGGTTGTTTATTTCGTTTGATATGAAGTCTTGGTCTTCTTGAGAATGCCGTCTTGAGCGTATAGCTATGGGCTTTATGTTTGGCGAGAGGTTGGTGAAAACTGATGCTGGCGGGACTGACGCTTCTAAAACGTTGCAAACTTTGAGAGGTTGTTTGTCTCCTCCAAATTGAAGTACGAGTGACGAGTGCTTCCCGAGAACATCGTGCCCGATGATGATATCCGCGCATAGGTCGTTGATGATGAGTAGTGGTTGGTGTTGGTACTTGTGCTCACCAATCTGAATTGTTGCATAGCATAGACCGTCGACATGAGAGACATTATTGAGTGATGCTAGAGTAATTGTCTGCTTGCATGGCTTTTGTTTGAGGTTGATTATTCGAGCTAGGTTTTTGTCTATAAAGCTAATTGAGCTACCGGTGTCGAGAAGTACATCAGCACGATATTCGTTGACTGTAATAGGTATAGTTGCTTTTCTTAGGCTTGCAGGAGCAGCGGCGGAGATATTAGACAAGTTAGAGTAAGTAGATTGAGGTTGCGATTGTTCGTCATCTGTGGCGATAGCATTAGCAGATCGTGGGTTGGGCCCAGAACTACGGCATACGCTTGCAAAATGCCCTTTCTTGGAACAAAGCTGACATTCGGCGTTATACGCGGGACATCTGTTTCGCTGATGAAGATTACTGCTACCACAGAAGAAACATCGTCGTCTGGTTTGGTTAGGATAAGAATCAGGTCGAGGTCTGTTTGGAGCGTTTGTAGCTGCTAAATTGGTCATCGGCGAGTGTTCTGGAGCTTCAGAGGCAGCATTAGCATAAGCAGATGTAGAAGGTGACACTGTAAGTAGTTGCGAAGTGCTTTCGGCAGATTCTAGAGACAAAGCCAGGTTCAAGGTTTTCTCCAGAGTGTCAGTGGAGTTTTCTAGAAGTCTTTGTTTGATTTTCTGCGATGATACCCCGGCAATGAAAGCTAAACGTACGACATCGTTTTGGTAATCAGCTGCAGTGACATCCCTGAATTTGCAGTCACGAGCGAGTATGTTTAGGGCTCTCGAATACTCAGCTACTGACTCGCCCGGCTGTTGTTTCCTTGAAATTAGAATATGTCGTGCTAGGGTGGTGTTTTGTCGCTTTTCATAGGCATCATTGAGCGTTTTGATGGCTTCGTCGTACGAGGTCTTTGCTTGAATAATATTGTAAATTGGCGGAGAGATATGATTGACAAGGAGTTGGTACTTAAGTATCTTATCAGCTGAGGCAGCTTCCCGTGCGATGAAATTCTTGAATGAATATTTCCAATGGGCCCATTTGAGGTCTGAACCTGTCATCGAAGGTTCCACGTCAAACCGTTCGGGGCGTAAATAGCGTGACATAGATGAGTTTTCTTTTCCGTCGGTCATATTTGGTGACACAAAAAATATTATTGAATAAATTGATACAAGTTTAGACAAGACCAAATAGAATATTGGCTTTATTCAATAATAAAATAGGACATGGTAAAGAAACGTAGTTGTTGATAGAATGACATTGCAACGGACAATGTCAAAGACGATAGACAATAATATATTTACAAATCATCTTATAAAAACGCAAGGAGGCTATTATCACAAGCATACAGGCCACTATATTGTAGAACAGAGGACAATAGGGAGATCTCTCTCCAGGCGGGTGTTGTGCTCGGAGACCGAAGTCCGTTAGGATGAAGTTGAAAGCTGTATATATGCAACTTGACTGGCGAAACTTCTATACCGCGATGTAGAACATTAGTTACGCTGTTTGTCGCTGGTGGCGCTGCCCGTACTAGTCGCCTTAGTTGTCTTCTACTTGCTGCGTGTTGTAGATGACGCTAGTCGCTACGATATCCCGAAAAAAATTACAGTTCCCAAGGGAGTAGCGATAAACGACTTCTACGCGGACGGAGTCGCGAAAGCCCACTCGATTAGTAATCCGTGCCTTGGTGAATCTTTCTCAGGAGAATGATGTTATTTATCTACTAAGTATTGTTCGTTTTAAGTTGACCTTGTATATCTGTAAACCAGCTCACAGGGCCCCAAGATACAGGCTCAGCCTAGTCTGTGGTCCATGGGATATTTTCTGTAGGTATATAGGTACTTGTGCTTGGTCTATCTATGTCTTATTTAAATATGAAGATAATATTTTTTTCAACACACTTGTCACAACACGCGTGAGCATTGGCCATTTAACTCTCTGGTCACTTACGCTTTCGCCTACAGCTCGGGCTACAATCCCGCCTCGACTTTAACGATCAACTCTCACGCACACGCACGCACACGTATCATAATGTACTGTACATTATGATACGTGTGCGGCATCCCCCGGTATGCGCCGGCCGCCGGCGCTGCGCTGCGAAGTGCGCCGGGCCTACGAAGGGAAGGTGCGGGGTGAAGGGTGTCTGTTCTTCTTCTTCAGCTAAAATTGATATTAACACTAAATCCCAGTCCGCCATCACGAAACCTTCGACACGAACGACTCGTACAAAAACAAGTTTTCGACTGTTGGTCGCTGGTGGAACGGAATGTATAATCACCGATCATGGCATGCCGCGGGATGCCGCGGCATCGCGGAGGTGCTTGCGGTATCAAAATTCGTTTTCTCCCCCGTCGTCCTCCGAGTTGCGCCAAGCCTTCCCCTCTCGCATCCCCGCTCCCCCGGCGCACTCGGGAGGCCTCGGCGCATAGCGCGGGATGCCGCGGGATGCCGCCGCCTACCGCCGCGGTATCCTCTAACATGCTCCTCGATGCCGCAGAGGAGAAATCCCCCGTGATGCTCCGAGGTCGGTCTCAGAGCATTAAATTTATACCTTATTGTAATTAAAATAGAAAAGAATCTACATTGATAAATTTAAAGTTATCTGCGCTGCGCTCCGCCGGTTTGCGCAGGCCCTTAATCGCTGTGACATTCATATA
Organism: Tortrix viridana; assembly: GCA_963241965.1. Lineage (NCBI taxonomy): Eukaryota > Metazoa > Arthropoda > Insecta > Lepidoptera > Tortricidae > Tortrix > Tortrix viridana. Next base: position 8,042,623 of record OY725193.1, on the reverse strand, counting down.
TGGCAATTAAAACATGACATTAAATAGACAAGGTACTAAAGTGTATACATATATATGACCTTGACTGCACTATTTACAACCTCCATTTTTAAAGGCAGAATGAAAAGAAATCTCACCCCATACGTCAAGTTCGTCAGTACCGTTTTTTTGAAGGCTTAATTCTTCATCCTTGGTGTTTTTGTCACTAGAACTGTGATTATTGCAAGATTTATTATGCAACAAATTATTATTCACACTGCGATATGAATTATTTCGAAAGTATGCTTCATTAAGTTTGCGAAGGAAATTTCTGCTTTTCTTATTCACGCCATCATAGTTACGTTTGTCAATTCCTCGTCTCGGTTTATTTTCTCTATTTAATACTTCGTTTATTACAGTCGTATAATCTGCAGAGCCGTTGTCGATTTTGATATCGAATCTCGTTAAGTTTACAATTCCCTTCCAGTTGTCGTTTTTGTTTTGAGAGAAACCAACGAAGTATTTGTGTATCATCGAGAGCTCCTTTTTGTTATTATTTTTTAATTTTACCCTAAGGCTCGAAAATATGTCGTCAACGACGTGAAGTATTGAGTCTGCCGGCGCGATGTCCCGTGGCCATCCCAGGCCGTAGTGGGGACAGATACAACTAAGAAGCACGAAATGGACCACAATGTTTCGTGAAGACAACATGATGCGGCCGGCACCCCTCGCACTAAGTACCCGAGACAACGCAAATTTACGATTTCAAATGAATTGTAAAATAAAACAATGATATGTAACGTTTTCAAATAAAATTGTTTAACGTATAGTTTTATTTTTGCTGGAAATTGAAATGTTGCAACCGTTTTACGGTAGTTCAACAAGTTATTGCCTAATGTTAATCATTGAAGCGATATCGTAGAGAAATGTTTTTGAAGTTATAGTTAAGAGGTTAAGATCATTTGGGAAACGTGACGATGGTTTTCAATAGATAATATGCATGATTATTTTTGCTTTAATAAAAAAGTCATTCATGTCTAACAAACATGAGAAAAAATATTTTTCTAATAACTATAAAAATAACCTATATCTTTATAATCCATTAAAGATTTGTATCTCTTTCTAGCAAAACAGAATTTAATATGGAGTTATATTATGTGGTTTTTTTTTGGCTGATTTCAATTTCACTTTTTGCCATCTCTCTTACGGTATTTTCATATTTTGTTAAGAAATGCGATAAAGAAAAAAATCATTCATATTCCCAATTATGCATGAATGACCAAACGGATTAGGATTAGAATGAAATTTGGCCCACAGTCCGACTAGTAGGACAAATAAAGAGCAATAAAGAGTTTACATACATACATATACATAAATAATATTTTTTGTCACGCAGCATGTAATAGTTCTGGAGAGAAACGAGTTCTTCGTTTGCGTAAAATTCTTGTCAAACTATCATACTATATTTTATACCACATTGTATCGAAAAAACCTGACGACGCGGTTAGCCTAGTTGGTAGTGAACCTGCCTACGAAGCTAGCGGTCCCGGGTTCGAATCCCGGTATGGACAAATATTTGTGTGAAGAGCGCGAGTATTTGTTCCTGAGTCTATGTATTTAAGTATGTATTTCTCTATATAAGTATGTTTATCGTTGTCTAGTACCCATAGTACAAGCCTAGAGCTTAAGAATAAGAATAAGAATAAGAATTATTTATTATCCAAAAAGAGTACATATTCCTTAACTTAATTTACAGCGGATCCCAAACTAGGCTGAGCCTGTATCTTGGGCATCCCAGGAGCGAAGTTAACATGTGGTCATTAATTATTTTGGAATACGGATTATGCATAAGAAAAGTAATAAGAAGAAATTACGACTAATACTAAGAAATAAAGATGTGTGCGTGTGCGAGTGTGTGTGTGTGTGTGTGTGTGTGTGTGTGTGTGTGTGTGTGTGTGTGTGTGTGTGTGTGTGTGTGTGTATGTGTGTGTGTGTGTGTGTGTGTGTGTGTGTGTGTGTGTGTGTGCGCGCGTGCGTGGCTGTGTGTGTTAGTGATTGTGTGCCAGCCCCTATGCGGGAACCACTAACAGATTTTCGGTTTCATCGTAGGTCAGCGAGGTGAGCCATTTCTCTACTACTTTTTTGACCTTTCCAGAAGTTGAGTTTTGTACGTCGCATACTTTGTTTATAGCATTATAAATGTAGGGGTGCGAAAATGCAGGGGAGCGTCTAGAGAAGGGCGATCTGAGTGCAGGCAAAGGAACTCTAAAAGTGCGCTTGCTAAACAATTTATCTTGGCAAGGCTTCTTGCCTAAGATGCGATGCGTGCGAATGGTTGCCCTTAACATAAACAGTTGTCTCACTCGCAACAGTCCCGTTTCTTGATACAGCGTGTCGGTAGGGTAGCGAACAGGCTTTTTGAGCATTACCTTTATAACGGCTCTTTGGGCGCGCTCCAGCTGTAGCAACAAGCCTTTTCCGGCTGCTCCCCAGACCGCGACACAGTATTGAATGATAGAAGCACACAAGCCGCGGTAAACTAGGTAAAGAACATCGGGAGGAGAACAATCGCGCAATCTTTTAAAGACGTAGATGAGTTTTCTTACTCTTTTGGAAAGGTCAGTAATGTGTTCCCTAAAGGAGAGGTGCTGGTCAATAATTAGCCCGAGATACTTTGTCGAGTCGCATCTTTTAATAACAACACATGAACAGGGCTTTAAGCGATCGCGGGCAGTAGTGGCTGATATCCTGTCACATGTGTGGATTTGTAGCATACGATCAGTCGTTGGGGACGTTGCAGGGGTTTTGGTGAAAGCTATGTAGTTTGTCTTATCAACATTTAAGGTAAGAAGATTGTGATCGAGCCAATGCGCAACTCGGGACAGACCAGATTCAGCTACTTGATATACTTCGTCCCAGGTTTTACCATGAAAGATGATAGTTGTATCATCTGCGTAGCAGATTGTGTCAGAGTTGGGGAGATTGAGCTTATTAATATCATTTAAATATATTAGAAACAGCGTTGGCCCGATAATGCTCCCTTGAGGGACCCCGAAGACTATAGGAAGTGGACTGCTTAGGTGATTGTCAACTTTAGTCATCTGTCGGCGATTGGTGATATAGCTGTTGAACCATTCCAGTGCTATTCCTCTAATGCCTATGGCTTCTAACTTCTTAAGTAGAATGCAAGCTGAAACGGTGTCAAACGCTTTTGCTAAGTCTAGGAAGATTCCCAGACATTTTTCACCCTTGTCAAGATGGTCAAAGATTATGTCTGTTAGGCAGATTGTTGCATCTTCCGTAGATTTGTTTAGTCTAAACCCAAACTGTCTCTTTGAGAGAAGACCATGTGCTTCAACAAAGTGCAAAAGCCGAGTGTTAACTATCTTCTCTAGGATTTTAGATAGTACCGATAATAGAGATATTGGACGATAGTTGCTGGGGGCATTTTTTGGACCGTTTTTGTAGATGGGACACACTGTGGCCAGCTTCCAACAGTCCGGAAAACAGCCACTCTCCAAGCTTAAATTGCACACGTACGTAAATGGGTCAAGGATTTCTTTCCTTATGTTTTTAAGAACCAGCGGTTTGCAGCCGTCTGAACCGGGGGCGCTATCCGATTTTAATTGCAAAATTAGCTTTTCCACCTCAAATTTGTCCGTCGGTTGAAAGAAGAATGATTTTAAAGGTATTTCAGGGGGATTAAATTTCGAAGCGAGAGTGTATTCGGTTTCAGACAGTTTGGTTAGGATACGATCAGCTAGGGTTTTTCCTATGGTAGAAAAGTACTGATTGCAGTTAGTAAGTGACTCGGTGATTGAATTGTGTGTCTTTGTTAGATCGGTGGAATCAACGGTTTTGGGGACGGTTTCACATATTTTCTTCACTGATTTCCATAACTTCTTCGGATTATTTTTATTGTCGTGTATTTGTTTCCTTTCGTACTCTGTTTTTAAATTAAAAAGGATATTATCAAAGAAATTACGGTAACGAGTGAAAACTTTTCGTAAAGTCACGTCCTTCGGTGAGGCCCTAGATAGTCTGTGTAATCTGTCCCTGTGCTTCATGCACCTTAGAAGACCAGGTGTGATCCAAGGTTTAATAATACATTGTGTGCGACTAGCTTTTACTTTTTTAGTGTTCCCTTTTATCGCAGAGGAGATTGTATCAGCAAAGATTGCAGCAGCCACATTAACATCTCTGACATTGGTGACAATAGACCAGTCGGTTGATTCGAGCTCCCGACGAACCGCTTGATAATCAGTTCTTGTATTCCACCGATTGTGATGCACTGCATCGGATCTGGGGTAGATGATTCCAGCCATGGCTATGTCATGGTCGGTGACCGAGCACTTGCAGACTACCCCCACGGATACTGAGTTGCTTTTGATAAACACGTGATCGAGACATGCTTCGTTTCTGGTCGGCTTGGTGATCGCTGGGAGGAAGCCGTGAGCGCTCATTAAGCTAAGGTAATCCGAGCACTGATTCGCCGCAGAGACACCGAGAATATCTATATTTATATCACCCGCTATTACTATTTGTTTACATCTTATTTGGGTCAATAGCAAGTCAAGGGAGTTTATGAATCTACTTGTTTGCGTGAAGGAAGGGGACCGATAAATACCGATGATAGTGAGTTGGTCTGCAGCCTTGATCATAAGGCAATTGGCGTCATCCAAGGGCAACTCCTCTGCAGATGCTCTTATGGAACTCTTAACGTAGGAAACCACTCCACCGGATTTGTTAATGTGTTTGGTGGTACAGAATACGTCATATCCTGGCAGCTGATCTATGGTCTGCCCTTCACTGAGCCAACACTCCGTCAAAACGATGACATCAAATTCGACACTCATACGTTTTAGGACAACCACGAAAGAATTGAAGTTTTTCTGTAGGCTTCTTATATTGAATGTAAGGACCTTGAGATTGTGATTTGGAGTTAGATGGGTTTTACAACATTCCACGGTCTCCAGAAGATGACATTCGATAGCGATCGTATTGTCTATATCTTCTATGACGTCAAGTAATGCCATCTGGAGAAGATGTGAGGTCTGCCAGTATTACATATTTAAATAACAACGTTCTAGATTTGAGTATTTGTGACCGCGTGTTAGAAAAAAACCTGAGTTTGGGGGGTATGGAATTTGCGCATGTGTATTTTGTGTATGTGTGTGTTATGGGCACATGTACCGTGAGCTTGTATAACCAGTCTAGATAATGAATTCATAAAAAAGTAGTACAATGACATGCCAAGCAGAAGGTTAAGAAAACAAAAGGAAGTAATATTCAAAGCTATGAGAAAGGGTCCCGTGTTATTATTACGGGGTCTAAGGGGCATCAGCGGAAACCGGGACGCGCGAGTCATCGGGCCGCGAGGCAGCTGGTTCACTTCCAAAGCATCTTCTGAGATCGGCGGCACACCGAATGGCGATCGCCGCGGCACCCTCTTTGCTGCGCAAGAGTATAGCTCCGTTGTGGGTCCAGCAAAATTTAAACCCGGCGTTGTTTTTCTGTGATCTTGCCTCACGAAATAAAGCCCGGTTTTGCTTGGTTAGCCGGTCGTTAAAGAAAAGTCTGTTTGCAGCGCCCGACCCCACAACATCGACCGAAGTTAAATTGCGCCGTGTTTTTGCGACTTTTAAAAATTCGTCACGTTTAGCGAGGCGCACAAATCTGGCAACAAGAGGCCGAGGCTTTGAAGGTTCATCAGCCGACGGATCGCTTCTGATCTGACGCGGGCCTACACGGGTTGCAAAATCTATGTCTTCTTCTTTGAGAGTAATGCCTATTTTCAACGCTATGGTGTGCACAACGTGCTGGGAGCTTTCGTTTGGCAACTCAGAAACGCCCATTATTTCGACTTCATTACGAAGTGCAACCTGCGCTTGAAGGTTCAGTTCCTCCTCTAGTTGGCTTACTTTCTTCTTAAGAAGCGCATTTTCGAGGCTCTGGGTCTCCAGCTCCTTAATATTGGCGTCTGCTTGCGACAGTCTAGACTCGCAACTATCAAGGCGCGAGGAGCATGCGGTAAAGCAGGCCGTTAGGTTCTTTAGATGATCCTTAATATCGGACATATCGTTACGCAGTAACCTTATTTCGTTTGTCAAAACAGAAAGCGTTTCGCTATCAGGGCTTGTCATTTGCGTCGCTACCGGCAATCCCGGTTTACGGCTAGGCGCGCGTACCGTGACATTGTCACTCGAGTCGTCGCTGATAGTAGTTGGCCGCACCGGAGTGTTAGAATTGCCCTTTTTCGGTTCCCTGCTTAGGCAGGCCGGACATGTCCAGTTAAGTTTTTGAGATTCCGATAGTTTCTTAAGATCTGGGATGTTTACGCAGATAGAATGGTATTTATCGGAGCATTTGAAGCAGGTTAAATGTTGTAATTTAGTTACTGTTTTGCAGCAGGCCGCGCAGGAGCTAGTCATAATAATAAGTAAACGATAAGCCTTAGCTCACTGCGAAAACCAAAGGCGGTAGGGTAGGTGGGATGTTTATGCTACACGCAGCTGACGAATTCCGGCAGGTTTCGGGTTACTTCGGCTGCGTCCGTGGACATTCGGCAGCACACAGAGATATTCGGCGTAAGCGTTAGGCCTTGGTGTGCCTTGGAGTTTTACTAGTGAGCGGGATGAATTATGTCAACTATCTCTTTTCCCCGAGGTGTGGGGGAGCCGCTTCCGCGAATGCAACAATAGTAATCAGCCACAATTCGCCAGACACCGCACAGCGCAAAAGCCCGTAATCACTGACACTATAAGCACTTATTTGCCATGAGATTTTGCGGAGGCTTTAAGCACAACACAAATAACGTCCGAACGTAAAGAGTAATATAACTGCACTCCCAACTGCTTAGTTTGGGACTAGGTCAATTTGTGTGAGATTGTCCCGTGATATTTATTTATTTATTTAACCTACGAGCTTGACACCCGTGACATACAGACAGACAGACATTAACAACTGACGTAATTCAAAGTTGTGTTATAACAATCTCTTTCTCCTAAGCTTTCTCCCAATAAATGAGAGACGGGGCATTTCAAGGTTTTGAATTAAATACTTCGTAGCAACTATCAGAATTCTTACAACTTCCTCTGTGCCACGCCGCGACGGTTAAGTAGCAGCAGCAGTAGCAGCAGCAGTAGCAGCAGCAGCAACAGCAGCAGAAAAGCTGCAGCTCGTAGCGAGATTAAAAAGTTTCTGACAAAAAATACATTTTTTTGTCAGAAACGGTTTTTTGTCAGTTTTGGATTTGATCCAACGAGCCCAAACACGGCGGGCCTATGTATGTTGTTTAGTTGCGGAGTTCCTACGGCTTCCGAATGCATCATCAGACCAGCTCCATGGTACCATATTAAGTATTGCATATTTAACTAAGTTACGTAGGTAAGGTACCGACGATCTGAGCCCTTAGCCAAGATGCCCATCGCTAACTAGCGTTTCTATTCGTTTAGTTTTTAAACCAATCGCGTCACTGGTAGATCACGTGACTCTTCGTATCACGTGATCTACCAATGACGCGATTGGTTTACAAACTAAACGAATAGAAACGCTAGTTAGCGATTAGCATCTTGGCTAAGGGCTCTGATAAAGGTCGCGGGAAACCGCTGCATGACAGCAGCAGAGGACCGATCGTTGTGGAAAACCTTGGGAAAGGTATTTATCCAGCAGTGGACATCTTACGGCTGATGATGATGATGACGTAGGTATACCAAATTTCGATCGGACACCGGGAAGGGGTTCAAAATTCAGTTGAAAGATTTTACCTAAACAAACAAACATGCAAGTGAAATAAGCATGAAGTTAAATAAAACGACAGTATTATTATAATATTATAAAAAGATATCATAAAATGTATTTCTTAACATAATAATAACATCACATGATTGATTTCTTTACACAAAAAAATTAACAACAGCACACTGGTTTCGAACATTTCCCTGCTAAAACTAATGTCAATTACGGGTACGACGCGGTGACAGGTAGACTACATGTAGAATATTTAGTTTTGACGTAAAAATTGGATCATGTTGCCAATTTTACTCAGACGACAGTCACATTTTTCCAGTGTTTTTTGCTAAACAGGATTTTTCCGTTTTAAAAAGAGTGTCTTGAGCAGGGTGGAGGAGGTGACGGGCATCTGCGGCGAGTTCTCGGCGACCAGCCTGCGGACCCTCCGGAATATCTTCTCCAGGTGCTCGCTGTCGCCGTGCCTCTGGATCTGCTCGCAGAGGGTCTGCACGAAGCAGGAGCCCGTCCTGCCGTCCCTGTAACAGGCCATATTATAAACTGACGAACCAATAATCCGGGCAGTGAGAGACATAGACTATAAGTGAGAGACATAATAGAAGAGAAATACGCCCGAAGGTTGATTTAAAAGCTACAGCATTGCAGCATTGCAGCACTATATTGTCTCCATTCACCGACTAGAACTTGACAGGTAATCATACTACGGCTTCTGGTCCAGTCTGTCCAGTGTCCACGCTTGCAAGGACTTTAATGTCAGGTAAGTTCGGTTAGCTAAAATTTGTAATATTTTCGGGGGACTATATTGGAATCCATAATATCCTTTGTCCTATTTGTATATTCCATAATAACTTTGGTCATGATCTTTTGCCATAACGACGCTTGCCCTAATGTAAATGCCATAATATCTTTTTTAACACAGTTGCTCAAAAAGTGGTACTTTTCGTAGCTGTATATCGTGCGGAAAGTTGGTTTTCGCGAACTATGCTTTTTACTTTTCCAATTTTTTTAAATTTATACTTGTTCCAATTCATGACTACTTATTGATGAGTGTTAATATTTATTTCCTTTAAACATCGTAATCAACATAAAAACCTACTGTTAATGTAAGAATACGAAAAATATACATATTTCATATTTTATTACTTACCTCTCCATCATTATAACACGTTTATTTTTTAATATTGAATATTGAAAAACCGTAAGTTGTCTGAATGGAACGGAACAGCCGCCGAAACGCCTGTCAAATTTTTTGACATTATGAAGAGGCGTTTTTTCTTACTGCAAGCATTTTTTAAGTTTCCAAAGGCAACATTCGATATTGTTTTTATAAATATACGATACACAAATAATCGTAAATAACAATACTTAGTTAATAATAGTACAATGTTTTATATAAATAAATAAATGAATATCAGGGGACAATCTCACACCAATTGACCTAGTCCCAAACTAAGCTCTAGGCTTGTACTATGGGTACTAGACAACGATAAACATACTTATATAGAGAAATACATACTTAAATATATAGAAAACATCCATGACTCAAGAACAAATACTCGCGCTCATCACACAAATATTTGTCCATACCGGGATTCGAACCCAGGACCGCTAGCATCGTAGGCAGGGTCACTACCAACTAGGCTAACTGCGTCGTCAATATTTACAATTGTTTATGTCTTATAGAACAGGCATTTGAAAAAAAAACTTTCTTTGAAGTGGGTTCAATAATATTAACAAAATCCATTCTAGTCGAATAAAAGCTAAAAAAAAACACCTCTTCATAATGTCAAAAATTTTCTTCAAATGTCAAATGAAAAAATTGTTTATAAAATGAGTGAATCAGAGTTTGAAATTGATTTATTTTTTCGCAACTGTGTTAAAAAACGTCGTTCGATACACGTGCGGAAATGTCATTCTTCACTCGTCCCGAGTCTTGCCACTCGCCTACGGCTCGCGGCAAGATATCTCGGTGCTCGTGAAGTAATGACATACTTTTCGCACTTGCATCGAAATGTACTATTAACGTAATGCTTATTTACTATTATATTTTGCCATAATTTAAAGTCATATTTTAAACCTAACCTAACGTAACGTAACCTAAATTATTATTTTTCCCAACAATTATTTAATAAAAAAATCGGTAATATCGATCGCTGTAGGGTCGCAGTTCTTCCTAACACTTCTCCTCGCTTCGCTCGTCGTTGTACCTAACGGAGACCTTCCTTACGGAATTTTAAATTTTATGATATTCAACATTATGGTTAAAGATCACTAGGTAATGTAATATTATGGCTTATGACCATTAGGACATAAGAACATTATGGCAAATTAATAATATATCAAAAATGTTTAGAGCAAAAAAAAGTGTTATGGTTTATGGTTATGGCATTTGACTTTAGGACATACGACGTTAAGGATCGCGAACGAGACCCATTCTCGGGAGCTTAGCTGACTTTTAAAATGATGATATACTTTTGCTGCTTACGTAATACTTGCATGTCATAATATAAGTAACTAACTTGGGCACAGCTCTTCCTCGGAAACAGCTGTGAAATATGATCATGTTGGCTTCCGTCGGCAAGTACTTGATCTGATATGGGGCCTTGCTCCCGCTAGCGGTGTCCAGCTGGACACTGCTGTCCGGTCTCTCGCCCAACGGTGGGACGCATATCCGGCCGGCGGGCTTCGCGCCTCGACTAGCCTGTAGCACAATATACATACCTATAGCAACAGTGTCCACCGAGCCACAGAATACATTATTAATTTATCGCTACCCTCGGGCACTGTCTAATTTTCCGGGATGAAAGTGTTCGTTATCCCCATGGCCTGTATCGCGGTGGATAAAGCATGCCGTCACCCTTGCACTCGTATTATGGCCAGAAAGTGACAGATGTTTTATACACGCTTATCCACCTTGATCAACACTACCTTAACAGGCCGGCTGGTACGCCTCGCTTCCGCCAGCACGACGAGGATGCCGCAGCCTAATTGGTAGTGAGTTGACCATGCCAACGAATCGCTTTACTATTTTATGAAAATTATGCGGGCAAACAAGTTATACAACTGTGCCAAATTTCAAATTGATAGCTTCTGTAGTTGTTGATAAAACAACTGTGACATTGAGACAGACACGGAAGTCTCACCATAAGGGTTATTTTTACCATTTTGGTGTGGAACGCTAAAAACCAAAATTGATTGAAACTTGGTGCTAGTCTGGCCTTAACACTCTTGTCAAAGTGGCGTCAAAATCAAGAGGCCTTGGCCCAGCAGGGGGGGGAGGATGTGGGCTGACATGATGAAATGATGGCGGTGCCGGCCCCACCTGGATGAGGAACACGACGGGCTTGCCGGCCAGCGTGCGGTTGGCGAGCGCGTCGAAGGCGGCGAAGAGCGCGCGCTCGCTGTAGCCCACGTCGCACGCCTCCAGGATCCCGTGCGCGCTGCCGCGCGTCAGCACCGCCACGCACACGCAGCCCACCGCGCCGAAGTCCTGCTTGCTGACTGGAACGTGACGCCACACCGACTAAGCCCTCGCTCGCACGGACGTTAGGAGGCGCTGCGATATCGCCCAGGACCCCGAGGTGTTTGCACGAGCGTGACAGCTTGTCGTTTCAGTAAAAATCTTAGCCATTGCCGATTGGTATACTTACTAAACGAAAAAGATAAAAGGGAATATTGGGTTCCTTTCCTCCTCATTAATCAGAAATATATCTCCTGGGTCAATTAATGTACTCGTCCTTGCGTCATCGCGTCGCGCCAGAAGTCGAGCAGTGCGCGATAAAATTACGCCGCGTAGAAAATCGCGTCAAGTTGTGACGTTCGGTCCCAGGATGTTTTTTTTTACGGAAAAGAAACAACCGAAGTCAACAACACTATGAAATAATTAATTTAATGTCGTATGGGTCGTAAGGTGTTAAGGCCCGGGTTTTGCCGCCGTAGTTCGGTACTCCCCTGACGGTGACAAAGTACAAGCCTAGAGGTTAGGGACTTGGTCAATTGTTTATTTATTCACTTACATTTAGTTAGCTTCTCAAACAGGTCCACCATGTTCTCGTCTTTATGCGTCGTCACTTCAAATCCAAACTCTTCAAATGTGTCTTTCAACTTCTTCGCATCCGCAGCAGAGCCTTCTCTTCTGGTGTTGTGCAGAAAGTTTTCATGATTAAATATTATCATAAGATTTTTTTTCATTTTTTCCAATTCATAAGTCGGTGCAGTCAAATCTGGGTAGTATTCAGCAACACTATAATTTTCTTGTAGTTGTTTTGTTTCAAAAAAAGAAGTATTCCGATTTTCTACTGGACCTAAAAAGTGTTTATTACTTATAATATATATATTTATAATAAGAAAGTAAGGTGCCCTAGCAGCTATTGAAATCGATTTCATAACAATAGGTGGACATGTTAGTTTGTAGAGAGATGTAAGCATTCTTAGCATTGCAAGCTCTCGCTACCTACACCTCGCTATACCTACAACTTTGTACAGCCTTACCCAAATAGAGCCGTCTGATTAACATGGATGTTAGCACTGGCTTTTGTTTTATCCGTTTCAATCTGTTACGAACCAACATTAGGGCCTCAATGTCTAAGGCAAATTCGCGCTTGACAGCTCTGCATATTGATTCGAAATCTTCTTTGTCAGCCAGCAAGTTGATCTGTTTGCAAAGAGACTGAATGAAAAAACTGCCTTCATGTCGCCTGAAAAGGAATAAAAACCATGAGTTCTTCTGTCTTAATTGTTTTAAATATTTCTTATTGTAGGCATTGGGCGCTTTTATAATTTGCCTTTGTATGGCACGGCGCAGCATGGTTTTCGCCATCACGGTGAAGCAGGGATATGTATGGAATGTGTAGAACCTACCTGAAAGAAGGTTGTCCAATGGGGCTGCTGTAAAATATCAGTAAATCTGATTTTATTTGATGTCCAGACTTTTCATCATAGAAACTCTTGACTGAAATCTCCACATTATTTCCAGCGATACCTCTCGAAGCCTAAAAACATATTTTTAAGAATGATATGCGTACTCTGTGGTCTGTAGTACCGATATTGTATCTGTTGTTTTTACCTATTTTCTTTTACTTTACTTCCTGTCGCCATTGCGTGCCGCTGCTAAGTATTAAATAAAACAAGTATATTAAGTTGTACTGCTTTTATTTGCCTGGACAAGCCCACCACAACAGGTTATGGTCCCAGAGCATCGCGAGTTAAAGAAGTAAAGTCGATTAAGGCTCGGTATTGCGTCGGATGCACGCGTGTTTGTAGCGCGGCACGTGGACGTTTTGTTACCAATGGATCTTGGAGGTCTAGGCGTTGTGACTGCGAAGAAGTTCGCAGGCGACAATTACAGACAGTGGAAGTTCCAGACGACACTTGCCTTGAAGGCCAGGGGCCTGGGCGATCACATAACCTCCTCGGTTCCGCCGGCGGGGGATGATGCATCCGAATGGAAGAAAGATGCTGCGAAGGCGATGTACTTTATTACTGCAAGCATGGAACTGCCTCAAATAAGTTTGATCGAGACTTGTGAATCGGAGAGTGACATTTTTTGTAAGTTGGACTCGATCTATGACCAAAAAAGTGAAAACTGCAAAATGCTATTACATGAGAAATTCCACACGATAAAGTTTACAGAGGGCGATAACATAGCCGGATACATATCTAGAATCGAAAATATCGCGAAACAACTTAAGGATGCTGGTGAAACAATCTCGGAAATGGCAATTGTGACCAAGATATTGGGGTCATTGCCCGAGCGCTACCGCATTGTGCGACAAGCTTGGTTGTCGCTCGAACCAAGTAAACAAACTGTAATGAATCTTACGGCGCGTCTTCTAGATGAGGAGTCAAGTTTCAAAGCACAAGAGGAAACCGCACTGGCTACTGAGAAAGTGATTAAAAGGTCAGTAAAGTGCTTTAAGTGCAAGAAGATGGGGCACTATGCTCGTGATTGCCGTTTTAGCTCACAGCAAAGTAGTGCTAATAACTATGGATCAAAGTGTGAGAAAAGTGAATCTGCCTTCATCACCCAGCTTGAGGCGAATACCACAGAAGATGAAGGAGTATGGATCCTAGACAGTGGGGCGTCAGCCCACATGACATATAGAAGAAATTATTTCTCAGACTTCAAGTCAGAGTGCAGCTGTGTGCGGTTAGGTGACAAAAGTGAACTATCAGTGCAAGGATCAGGGACAATTAAAATAAAAAAGTTGTTGGAAGGTAAATGGTATGATTCCACCATCTCAAATGTGCTCTTTGTGCCTGAATTGAAGAGAAACTTGTTCTCGGAGGGTGTTATAACATCAAAAGGTTTTTCAGTGACCAAAAACAATGACTTTGCGTTTATAAAAAATAGTGATGGGAGTGTTGCAGCTACTGCCATTAAACAGCCTAATAAATTATACAAATTGCTGTTCAAAACCATTTCAATGGACTGTGAAGCTAATGTAGTAACTTTGAAACAATGGCATGAGCGTCTTGGTCATGTAAATGTGAAGACATTGCGAGAAATGGTGAAAAATGGACATTTACCTATTGTTAGTGACCTGAGTGATTTCTTCTGTGAGGCTTGTGTGATTGGCAAGCAACACAGAGCACCTTTCAAGAAAAATTCATCAGACACTGTGACAAATAAAGTATATAGTGACCTGTGTGGTCCTATGCCAACACTATCTATCGGAGGGGCTCGATATTTTATCACATTCCTGGATGCGGCATCAGGATTTATTACTGTTTACTTCTTAAAGCTCAAAAATGAAGCTTTGCCGGCTTTTCAGAAGTATGTACAGCTACTGGAAAATAAGTTTGATACCAAAGTCAAGCTGTTACACAGTGACAATGGCAAGGAATACTGCAATGAAGAATTCAGGAAATATGCAGCTGGAAAAGGTATAGAGTTGGAATACACTGCTCCATATACACCAGAGCAGAACGGCAGGAGTGAGAGAGCAAATAGAACCATCATGGAGAGTGCCCGGTCAATGCTGTATGCGAGACTCCTACCTCTGGCACTATGGGCGGAAGCAGTGCATACAGCTGTTTACCTGATAAACAGAAGATGTAACAAGGACAAGACTCCATTTGAATACTGGACTGGATCAAAGCCTACCCTGACACATGTAAGAGCATTTGGTTCTACTGCTTACATGCATGTACCTAAGGAAAAGAGGAATAAACTAGAGCCAAAAAGCAAAAAGCTCATTCTAGTTGGCTATGAAGGTAATTCAGACAATTACAGGTTGTTTAATCCCGATACTAAGAAAATAACAGTATCTCGAGATGTAACTTTCAATGAAAATGAGCTCTCTTCTGCGACAACCACAATGGACGAGTCATCAGAGTACCTGCTGGCACTTGATAGCTATCATAGTGAGGAAGGCAAATCTTGTGAACCCCCGCAATATGATTATGAAGCATTTGAAGATTTTTGCCAAACTATGATAAATGAGGTGACAGTGAATGAAGTGGAAGAAAACCCAGAGAGTCAAAAAGAGAGTGGGATGGTGTATAATGGAAATGACAAAAGAGAGCAGAAATACAACCTGCGGCCCCGACCACAGAAAATTACAATAGAAGAAGCAAATCTAGTAGAAGTACTGCCCAATACATACACTGAGGCTGTGAACAGTGAAGATAAGAAAAGATGGATAGCAGCAATGAATGAGGAACTCGATTCTCACAATACATGTGAAACATGGGAGCTTGTGGAACGTTCAGCTGACAAGAAACTTATTGGTTGTAAATGGGTGTACAAGATTAAGCAGAATGCTGATGATACTGCACGATACAAAGCTAGACTATGTGCCAAGGGCTATACCCAAGAGAAAGGGATAGATTACACCGAGACATTTTCACCAACTGTACGCTATGATACCATCAGAATGATGCTGTCACTGGCAGCTAAGGAAAGGCTGAAGATGACACAGTTTGATATAAAAACTGCTTTCCTGTATGGAACCTTGGATGAAGAGATTTATATGGAGCCTCCACCTGGTCTAGACACAGAATTAGTCTGTAAACTCAAAAAGTCACTGTATGGGTTGAAACAGTCGCCCAGGTGTTGGAACTCGAAGTTCCACTCGTTCATGCAAGAAAATTGTTTCGTAAATTGCCAAAATGACAAATGTTTGTATGTATGTCTGCAACATAAAGTTCCGTTATATTTAGTTTTGTTTGTGGATGATGGGTTAGTGTTGTCCAAAAAGTTTATTGATAAGTTTGTATTCAACTTGCAAACACATTTTGCAGTAACTATTATGAGTCCAAAGCAATTTGTGGGTTTAGAAATAGAAATTGAAAGGGATGGGTCAATCTTTGTACATCAAACTAAGTACATTAATAGCTTGCTTGATAAATTTGGAATGGATCTCTGTAAACCTAGTTCAGTGCCGGCTGACCCTAATGTAAAGTTGGACAGTTGTAAAGGATCAGCTGACATGCCAGATGTACCATAACGTGAGGCAGTAGGCTCACTCATGTATGCTGCTATAGGTAGCAGGCCAGACATTTACTTTATAGTATGCTCACTTAGTAGATACTTAAACAATTTTAGTAATGTGCACTGGGGTGCAGTAAAAAAGGTATTTAAATATTTGAAAACAAATAAAGAATTGGGCATACTATATAGTGCAAGTTTGACTGAGGATAGTGACACTAAAGGATTCTGTGATGCTGACTATGCAAATTGTACTGTTACACGCAAATCTGTGACTGGTTATGTGTTTATAATGAATGGTGGTGCTATCACTTGGAACACTAAATTACAAAAGTGTGTAGCTCTATCCACGACAGAAGCGGAATATCTAGCTGCCTGTGCTGCTACGAAAGAGCTTGTTTGGATAAAAAGTCTCATGATGGAAATTGGTTTGTCAAAGAATATTAAACTGGTAGTTGATAATCAGAGTACAATCAAGCTGATTCGTGGTGCTAATTTACATAAGAGATCTAAACATATAGATATCCAATATCACTATGTTAGGGATAAGCTTCTCGAAAATGTAATGGATGTTGAGTTTTGTGAAACAAACTACAGGCAGCAGATATGTTCACCAAAAGTATTCCTAAAACTCAGTTTGAAACTCTGAGAGGGATGATTGGTATGTGTGGGAGAGTACGCATTTAGGGGGGGTGTTAAGAATGATATGCGTACTCTGTGGTCTGTAGTACCGATATTGTATCTGTTGTTTTTACCTATTTTCTTTTACTTTACTTCCTGTCGCCATTGCGTGCCGCTGCTAAGTATTAAATAAAACAAGTATATTAAGTTGTACTGCTTTTATTTGCCTGGACAAGCCCACCACAACACATATCATTATGATAAAATTGCAGTTGACATAGCAAAAAATGGGCTTGATAAGGAATTTGCGAGAAAGTAAGTTCTCAAACATCTAAATATATTAACTCTTTCGGCGCGCATGATGCACATGTGCTTCATGGGATTGCACCCTCTCGCGCGCGCATGATGCACATGTGCTTCATGGGATTGCGGGTCCTTGAGCGCGCATGATGCACATGTGCTTCATCACAAATGTTCATGAAAATGTACTATTTTGCCCAAAAATTAAGTAGTTTTTCGTTGATTTAGATTAATAGGTAAGTAAATAATGTAATGTCATAAATATATTTTGTTTATTCCCGGGTATAAACAGAAAAATATTACTTTGAAATTTGACTATCATCATTTATCTGTATTTGGTTAAAGGTTGTCTTCTTTATTTGACAAACCGAAAGCGTAGGCCTCAAAGTTCTTTTTCATATAAATAAATAAACTTTATATTCATATTTTCATTTTAAAATGCCATGATAACCACGGTGCTTCATTGCGCCGGAGCGTACTGCATTTATTTTTAAGCGAGTTTAAAATGTAACAAATAGTATCCGCGTTGTACGATATTAGACGTTATTGCAACTGCCTCAAGGTTGATTTTTCTTTAACACGCGCGGTTCTCGTCTTCGTGGATAACACTATACAATAATCAGAGAAACCAAGAAATGTTTATAACGTTACATTAGTTTTTATTTTATGAAGTGAAATTAAATCTTCGGTCCCTGACCACAACGTTGCGGTTTCCTTTGTTCTTGAGAACAATGGAGAAGATCCTGTTTATTCAGGTAGGGTTATTTGTATGAGTTAAAAATATATCTGATCAGTGAAAGTTACGGGCCGTATCTAAGGATAATTAATGCTTCTAACAATAAGCACTGGAGAGGCGACGATACTAATATATTATTATCAGCTCGTTAAAACTTATTTGTTTGTGTAATTTTCTTAACTGGTCATATTTTGCGCTATTTTATGCACGTGGTGGTGGAGTGTACCTTCTCCCACTCTACCAGACAAGCCGACTTCCCGAAGCCAAAAGGGTTCGTTCAGGTAAAAAAATGTTTATTGTTCGAATTACCTGCTCCAGCGTCCAGCTCCAGCTCCAGTATACGAGGGGCGGCTGAAAAGTTCTAAGCCTAAGGTACTTTGAGGTTGCATAAAATATGCGTTAGTGGTACTGGCCACTAAAAAGACCATTTAAAAAGTAAATAAATAAAAGAAAAAAATGTCGTGTTTCTTTTATTACATATCGAGATATCCGACGTTAAAGGTCATCATGTGTGAATTATCAACGAATATCACGAAAATTGAGCACCGTGCAGTCATTAAGTTCCTCACGAAAAGTGACAAATCGCCGAAAAGTATTTTTGAAGAAATTGCTAGTATTTACGGTGCATCTGGCCCTTCTCATGCCACTGTTAAAAAATGGAGTCGACTTTTTAAACTTGGACGGGAGTCGATCGAAGACGGTCCTCGCTCAGGGAGGCCAATATCGGTTGTGACTGAAGAAAATACTGAAAAAGTCAAGAAGTTAGTATTAGAGGATCGGAGAATTAAGGTTTGGCAAATAGCTGAAGCCTTAGGTATTAGTAAGCAAAGAGTTGGAGAGATTTTGCATCAACATTTGCATATGACAAAAGTTAGTGCTCGTTGGGTGCCGAAAATGCTCACAGCTTTCGATAAAGAACGTCGTGTTCAAACTTGTCAGGCATTTTTAGAATTGTGTGAAGATGGTTTAGATGAAGTTTGTACCCGTATAGTAACTGTTGATGAAACATGGATCAGACAGTAGCAGTGGATCGAAAAGGGTGAAAGGCCACCGAAGAAATTCAAGGTTCAAAGATCGGCGTCTAAGCTAATGGCCACCGTATTTTGGGATTGCGATGGCATTCTTTTAATAGACTATTTGGCGAAAGGCTCTACTATAAATGCAGTTTATTATGCCGAGCTATTAAGAAAGGTGCGACAAGCCATAGTCGAGAAACGAAGGGGCAAACTGAGCAAAGGCGTTTTGTTTTTGCAAGACAACGCTCCCGTTCACACCGCTCGTGTTGCCAAGCTTGCTCTGAAGGAAACTGGCTTCGAGGAAATTGATCATCCACCCTACAGTCCAGATCTGGCCCCTAGCGATTATTTTCTATTCAGCAATTTGAAGAAAGATTTAAGGGGAAAGCGATTTGGCAGTGATGAAGAAATGAAGGCGGCTGTACAGGAACATTTCGACAGCCAAAATTAAATTTATTTTTTTAACGGTCTTAAAGCATTATTTAAAAAAATTAATAAATGCATTGAATTAGAGGGAGATCATGTCAAAAATAAAAATAGTAAAAAAAATCTGAATATTTTTTTTCTACCTTAGGCTTAGAACTTTTCAGCCGCCCCTCGTAGATAGTAAACATAGCAAAAACTAAGTTAGGAACAGATCGTATTTACACTTCAATCTTCTCTCACAACGGAAAAGGCTGTCGAAGTGTTATTTTATTTATTTTTATACTTAATAATTGATATACTGATGACAAAACCATCGATCAAGTTTAGATATAGACAGTTACCTAATTTATTATTATATTTTTAAGAACAATATAGATTTACTTATTTAATAATATTTGAATTAAAAAAAAGAGAATAACGATAATGAACTTTTTCAATTGTTTGGCCGCTTAAACAATAACAAAACCATTTCGATAGCATAATTAATTCAGCAACAGTTTGCGATTTTACGACAAAATCAGGTTTTCCTATTAAATTAAACTTTTAATCATGCATTATGTAATTTCTCAGAGCCCAATTTTTGAAGTAAATTGTAGAATTTGCATAGAGCCCGATCAATAAATATTAAACCAATCAGTGAGCGGATTTTTTTTTTTACATTCATTTGGAGAATGCTAAGTTTAAATAAGTTCAAAAGTTCCAATTGCTGTCAATAAACGGTTGCAAGCCGATGCCGGTATCAAAACAAAAAATAATTAAATTAGTAGGTACGTAATGATTTAAACCGGAGTAAACTTAAACAAGGTGAGTCGCACAGGTGTTTAATTGCAGGTAAAATCCCATTTCCGGTTGAAAATCGTTATCAGTAAATATAGGTCGCAGAAAGGGTTCTTTTATCATCGCCGCTTTCGCTCCCACATTTTGGTTATAATAAAACAATGCATGTGCCTATATATATCTGCACCTGCAACACTGACAAAAGGACCTAATCCAACACATATTCATAAATAACAGTCATAATTTTTCATTTCAGTAAAAAAAAAAAAAATATATATAAAAGTATTTTTTTTCTTTTACCCGAATATAAACACTTTGTGTTTGGTTATTCTAAACAGCGCATGACGCCATCCATTCCTTTGTTGTTCGAGGCGGCAAAAAGTGTGCGGTACTACGGCGCGCGATGATGCACAGGGTGCATCATGGTTTTTAGTACGAAACAAAATGTATGTGCGCGCGGGCGGGTTGCACCGCGCAGTGAGGCCCGCGCGTGTGAGCATTGCAGCGCGCTAGGAGGCGCTCGCGCCGAAAGAGTTAAGAGGGCACATATGCGAAAGTCAATAGTTTTTGGCGATCTGGATCTTAATAACAATAACTACTAAAGTCGCCATCTATAGAACTTGTGAACGATGTAAACAAAGCGCCATATTGATATTGTCTATAGTTTGATGAGTTTACTAGTGATAGGAAAAGTAGATTAAGATTAAAAATCCTTTAAAATTTATTTTTTAAACAGAATCACTAGAATCGATTGAGGATGACCAATATGTATTATGCAACATAACTTACTTTACTGTAATGTTTACTCGTAACAATTGTAGCTGGTACAATCAAGCGTGATTTTAAAAACCACTGAAATTAAAATCGTTTTAACACACTACTTCTCGTTAGTCTTAATTTGGCCGACAAGTCTGCAATTGTCTATGATGGCTGACTAGAGCCATCATAGACAATTGCAGACTTGAAACGAAACAAATATGTCATTGCGATATGTCGGAATAACCTCAACTGCAAAATAATTTCAAACTTTTACTGAAATATCGAATTTTAAGTGATATTATATTGTTCAATGAGGATTAGAATAACAAGTGGTGAAATAGCATATGGATTTAGTAGTGATGGAGAGCTAGTGTGAAAGTTAACGAAGAAATGTTGCCTAAAAGGTTTGTTTACATGGTTCACAAGTTCCATTGATGGCGACTTTATGTAACTACTGCTCATTGTATATTATTAAACTTGATAATGATTTATTTAAAGTGTTAAATATAAAAGCACAATACTTGCCTGAATCAGGAAGACGACTGGCTTGTAAATGAGTGAGCGGTTCTCACTAATGCACTCAATAAGCTCATGCTCGCTGTAACTGTGGTCGTAGGCCTGCAGTAACCCTCGGTCATCACCGTGGGTCATAATGGCCACAAACACGCATCCATAATCAGTGAAGTCCTTCATTCCAACTAAAAACAAAGAAGTTATTATTCTAACATTTTCATGTTAAATTGCTGAGCATTTTCCACATTTTAGTCTTCTTACAATTTTTCATTGTCTCCATTATCTCGTGTAAGCGTAGATCCCTATATGTCACACATTCAAAATTTAACTTTCTAAATGTTTCTAGAAGATATGCTTCGTCATTTTCCGCGCCTATTCTTCTTACAAACATGTGTCTATCTGAGAAGTTTATATGATTAAATATGATCAGGAGATTTGTCTTGAA
This sequence comes from Tortrix viridana, assembly GCA_963241965.1. Taxonomy (NCBI): domain Eukaryota; kingdom Metazoa; phylum Arthropoda; class Insecta; order Lepidoptera; family Tortricidae; genus Tortrix; species Tortrix viridana. The sequence continues at coordinate 8,020,892 of OY725193.1, read as the reverse complement.
TTTCTCCAATTCATAGCTATCAGAACGGTGTGGGGGAATCTCTGGAATGGAGCCATTGTCATCAGATTCACTAAGCATTTTCCCCATTTCTTTAGTTATGGTTCAGTAAATAGGCACGTTCTCCGATCTTGTTTGTGTTTTTTGCACTATATTTTTACATTTATCTATTTTTGCACTAAATTTTAACGAAAATCTGTCTAAAGGTTGACTTTTTGTTACTGTGTGCAATAATAATATCAATACGTTATCATTTTTTTTGATAAGATAAAAACTAGAAATTAATCACCGGTCACACAAATAAAATAACGCTTTGTTTGATAATGACAGTGACAGGAAACTATGACCAAAAGAGTAAAGTAACTATAGAGGAAAAGAGTGGCAACTCTATGGCCAAACTTGCATGATGACAAGTGCTGCCACCTAGAGAGCTGTGGTTGAACTAAAGTTATACTATATATACGTACCTAGGCATGTGTCGTACAGTTTACCACCGAAACATAATACCCCTTCTATACGGTCGGGCGGTTGGGCCAACCGAGAAGGACGCAGCTATCTGTCAGAATGAGATAGTAATATTTACATATCGTACCTACAAATAGCTGCATCCCTCTCGGTTGGCCCAACCGCCCGACCGTATAGAAGGGGTATTATATTGCGACTCTCCATAGAACCGTTTCATAATAAAGTGATATCCATTTTGTGCCTGTCAGTATGTGACTTTATTATGACGCGGTTCTATGGTGTCACCGTGTCACAATAACAAAGTGTTTGCGCTCGCAACACTGAAGTGCCCTGTGCCAACCGCAGGGACACTCGACGACCAATGAGGGCTCGCGACGCCAGCGCCGAAGTTTCACGCATACACCACGTCGCCCAGGAAGCGCCGCGGGCTCGCTCTCATAGAGTACATTGGTCAGTCAGTTTTTGACGATCCAAGCGAGAGGACGTATGCGTCATGGAGAACGAGCGCGAAGTTTTGACGGAGTTCTCAGAATTATATTATAAAGATCTTATCAGAGATTACACGAATGCTAAACGATATTCTAGACAGCAACGATACACTAGATATTTTCCATGACTCTGAGCCCAAATTAATTGCATCAGCTAGTCCTTCGATATTTGGAAACTCTTGTCACCACAAGCTCAGTGCAGGATATTGGCTAATTTTCATGTTAAATCTAGATTAGAGCCCTATATGCCTGATGATGTTCTTATTTTTAACTTTATCTGTTGTCATTTTACGATTGCATTTTATATTTATAATTTAGCATTTATCTCTTGTAACAGTGTGTTACCGATTAACATGTTTGGCTAGATTGTAAGTGTTAATTGTACAAAATAAATAAACAAAAAAAAAAAAATACAGTATCTTTTTTTTCTATTAATGGTCTGACCATTTTCTAATAATTTATAGTCTCTTGGTCCATTCTAAGATAATTATGAAAATCTTCTGTATAGATAAAACGTTTAAATGACTTCAGTCTTTTTCTGTTCTTTAACCACTGTTTCAGCCATTTTCTTTTTTTCTTTTTAGGGTTCCGTACCAAAATGGTAAAAAAGGAACCCTTAGGTGAGACTTCGTTGTCTGTCTGTCTGTATGTCACAGCGGTTTTTCTCAACAATTACACACGCTATCAACTTGAAATTTGGCATAGTTGTATAACTTGCTTGCCCGCATATGTTTTTAGTAAAAAAATATGAAATTAATTTTATAAATAATTGAAAAGGGGTCCAGATTGGGGGGTTGAAAACGAGAAAGTGATTTAATTATAGCTAGTGGGGTATCATATAAAAGGGCGCAATCTGCACATTTCAAAACAATTTTTTTTATAATTTTCCGTGACGTACTTTTTGATTTATAACCAAAGAACGTCAAAAAAATTACTGTTCCTCCCTTATCTCCGAAGTTTATGAACCGAAAAAGCTGACAAATTCCTTACTTTAGATAATTACTTGTATTTTACGGAAAAAATAAAACGAAATGTTCAAAATTTATAGTTTTCGAGATATTGACAATAAACTTTAAAGATCTGTACTAAACTTTAGGCATCATCATCATCAAACTTTAGGCAAGTCAAAATGGACCTTATTACATACTTGTACAGTAAAGTACACAAGAAGGTATATTTTTGAAGCACGGACTTAAATGTGGAACCCTCGGTGCGTGAGTCCAACTCGTTTTTTTCCTCACTAGCAGATAGAAGGGCTATGGCATGGCTACTCCGACTTTTTGGTATTTTGAAAGTGACGTGTTCACTGCTAGCCGTTCGCAGTTGAACTGAAATTGCTTCCAACCACACCGCCGTGTAGAATAAAACCCCTTTTAGACGGTCGGGTGGTTGGGCCAACCGAGAGGGATGCAGCTATTTGTAGGAACGAGATGTAAATATTACTATCTCATTCTGACAGATAGCTGCGTCCTTCTCGGTTGGCCCAACCACCCGACCGTCTAGAAGGGGTTTAAACTGCAAATTCGGTTGACTCAACCAAGGTCACGGTGGTTAGGCGGTTGTCCCGACCGTCTAGCAGGGGCTTAATTTAACAATAAGAATTTGTAATATCAATTTTATCGCGTGCAATGCCTCATTGTGAATTTAGCTTTAAAAATACTGCGTAGTCTGTGGTTTGAGCACGAAATAATAATTAAAAAAAATGTGATCGTCCAAATTGAAAGAGCTCTTATGGCGGCGGCGGGCGCTTACGCTGTTATAGTTTTCATTGCTTTGTTATTAGTATAACAGCCGTGTGAAAAAAGGCGTAACCAAATGCCGCGATAAGGTCCCTTTCGATTTGGACGACCACAAATAATAATTTAATCTGTGCTAGGCATACCCTTATAATATAATCTGTGGCTGCAGGTGCGCGGGAGCAAGGGGCACGCCTAGTAGTTGTCACTGTCACTGATAAGACTAGTGAGTGTGTAAGTAGTTCTGTACTATTATCAGCTGCGGTTACCGTCAAAAACATAGGTAACGTTTTGTTTGTTTGTTGTTCAGTTAATTAGTCAAAAAAGTGCTTGTGACATAGTCTTTAGACATACGATATACCTTGTAAGTACATACAACTCTGCATAGGCTACATGTACCACGATAAGATTCTGTAAGTTCAATGCAGCGGTACTAGTGACTTTTCTAAGTATTTTTTTGTAGTAAGTTACTCATTCATCTTCGTCGTTGTCAGATCCAATGCAATAAGCTGAGCAAATGATGTCTGAATCAAAAGTCAATACTGTTGAAAGTAATGGAACTGATGAAAAAAGAAAATTGCCTAAAACAATTGGAATAGAATTAGACGTAGGTTCTGCACGTCTTCCTGACAGAGATTCTGAAGAAGAATCTGATGGCAACAATGAAGATTGGGAAGAACATGTATTACAGTCTAAAAAAAAACATGAATCAATGAAAAATGATGTGCAAAAAAAAAGTCAAGAGTTACCAATAGTTGATGATGATGAACATAAAGTGTCATCAATGATACCTGAGTCTGTTGCTAAACTGCTTCTCCCAAAGTATGCTGACACATATGAACTTGAGAAGTACAGGAAGAATGCAATGATTATTATCAATCATGAAGAATTCAATTCACCTTCTTTTAAAACAAGAACAGGTACAATGCAGGATGAAGAGTTGTTACAAAAGACTTTTGGAAAGTTTAATTTCATTATGGAGCCCCATTTAACCCATCCCTTAACAAAAGATAATGTTATGAAGGAACTGAAGGAATGTAAGTACTTACTTATATTTTATAATAATAATTCTGTGAAGGTTGTGTGTTTAAACATTTTTACTGTCTGCAATACATACAGTGTCGGATAAGCCATTAAACAAAGTAAGCAGCTGCTTAGGGCATTGCAGGTCAGGGGATAAAGTCAAGAGGGTACCAAAACCACAGATCAATATTATCCCTATAAATAACAACAGTGGTGTGCTGGACACTCAAAAAAATAAATAAAAAATATATTTTATGGCCACAATTAGTTAATTGCACATAGGGTACACTTAAATGTAATATCAAGAACAAACTTTAAAGAGAACTAAATCTAAGTAATTTGTGGTATATGGTATATTATATATTGGCAATGGGTACCAGTCTCAGCCTTTGCCAGATATTATGTTTTAATACCCAGCGCTGATTTTCAGACTGGTCCCTTTTCTACAGGTTGGTGGTTACATATTACTAACTTGAAAGACCAATACACTGGTCCTACATCATGCGATCGGTGCAGCTGTGTATGTGTGTCTGTGTGTGTGTGTGTGTTTATGCATGTGTATGTGCGTATGTGTGATTACAGAGATCATGTACTGTAATAATATACATATAAATGAAATATATAATATCTAATCCCTTCAAATATATTTTTTATTGGTTAGTTATTTATTTATTTACTTACTGTTACCATTAGTTCTGTATGGCATACTAAGGCTGTATTATGAACTGTTAAAATTAAGTATGTAATTCTAGTGCCATAAGTATTTTTAAATTTGGGTAAATTAAAGTAACCCTGATTGTGTAACTTTCTTAATTCTAAACTAGTACATCTTTTCTTAATTTTTAATTTATGAACATTACCCTATTCTTCTTTAAGTAGCGCTAGTTTTGACTTACTTTGTACAGGTAATAATTTACAATATTTGAATAACTGTGCGTAATCTGTTTTATACTTAGTTTTAATGTGTTTTAGATACAATAGTTTTTATTAATCTTAATTGTAGATTATATATTTTATCCAAATACGTTGTGTACGTTCTTCCATAGGAACACAATGCATAACCGATCACAGAATCAGCTAGGGCTAGGTATAACAATCTTAGCATATTGTAAGGTAATTTATATTTTAAATTGTCAATCTGCTCAATATGGCTCTTAGCTTATCGCATACATGGTTTACATGTGGACCCCAGTTAAATCTGTAATCTATAATTAACCCCAGATACGTATGTTCCGTGACCACTTCAATTGTCTCGCAATTACACGTGCAGGGTGTTGTTGTTGTGTAGGCAGATATGTCGATGGGCGACGATGGCTTCATGGTAGTTGGCGGTGCTATGGTGGGCCGAACGAATGTGCATTAATTTTGTTTTTTGTGAATTAATCACTAATGCAACATCATGCGTCCATTTACACAAGGTATTAAAGTTAGATTGCATTGCGCGCTCCGCCGTCGTTACGTCTATGTCAGCTGTGATGATGCATGTATCGTCCTCAAACTGGTACACAGAGCCCTCCGTTATTAAGTTGCACATTTCATTAACGTACAACAGGTACGTATAATATTAATAACTAACTACTCACTACCTACTTCGCTCACAGGCCGATAAAACTAGTTTTAACTGTTTCTTTCTGTAGTTGGTTACTCATTGCTGAGGATTGTTGTCATGGGATGCCTTCAATTAGACCTATAAGTGAAATATTTTATCCTCATTAATGTAGTAGTTACCAACTTAACGAAATATAAAAAAATTGTAAATTATAACAAAACAAACACTGATACGGTTTAATCACGTATTACATGTCCGACATGTTACATTACGTGAGTAAACCTTATCAGTGTTTATTTTGTCCTAATAATAACTCACGCTAGTTTAAATTGTATAATTAGTAGGTAAATTATAAAAACAGAAATTTGAGAGCCTTTTTTGTTAAACGCTTTTTACTTCCACTATGTAAAGTAAATTTCTCTTCTCCGTAGTTTCTAAAAAAGACTTTCGCGAGTATGGGTGCGTGTGTGTTGCTATTATGACCCATGGCTCGCGATACGGGGCACTCCGTGCATTCGACACGGACTACTACGACGAGGACGTTATAAAATGTTTTAACGTCTGTGAGAACATTACTCTTTTTGGGAAGCCTATCATCTTTCTTATACAGGTAAGTGTTGCAATAACAAAATGCATTTGTTATGCGTTGAGCTGGTTCTTGGGGGACGGCGTGGACGGCTGGGATTGCAAATAATAACACCTTAGAAGCTGTTAGCGAGGTCTCTGTTAGGGCCGAATTACTTACCTACGTACGAAATACAAATAGGAGTAAATTTTTGGGTTTGCAGTTTTTCTATTTGATCAGCATCAAAAATCAGCAGTTAAATCAATTGATCAGCATAGGTATAATGTTTTGGTCGGCAATAAGTAAATAACCGGGCGCTACGCTTGGTCCGCACCTAAAACAAATATTATCGGCAAATTAATAAATATTTGGTAAGCTTAAAATATTGTGTCCGCTAAATAAATAAACGCGACACAAAATAATTATTTGATCTGCAAAATGATTAGGTACCTACCTAATTGGTCAGCAAGATTACACTTAAATTTTACTGCTTACCTGTTAGCAGTAAAATTTAAGTGGTTAACAGAAATATCAAATTAGATAAGTTAGGTTAATTTCAACTTGATTGGTTAGGTTAGATTTGTACTTACGCAGCGGAGCTCCGTCGACTTTGTAATACATTTCTTATATTTATTAAGCATTATGCTCTACGTGCTTTAGCTAACCGAAATTTTATTAAACGTGTCTCACAAAATGCTGTAAATATATTTAAATGGCTTACCAATCTATTTCAGCTGACCAAAACGTCAATATTCTGCCAACCGTTTAAATCATACCCATTACAAATGTGGTACTTACTAACAATCTGTGAACTCGTTCTTGTGCTATGCTAGGTATAATGTGCATTAAATATTTAAATATTTTAGGCTTGTCGAGGTGATAATCCAGCAATTGCATTCGATAGGGGAAATCCTGAACAAGACGAGAAATATGACAATGACACTGGAGTCCACTATCAGCTCCCAATACAATGCAATATGATAATATTTCACAGCAGCTATTTCGGACAAGCCTCTATTAGGTGAGATCAAATGTGTGCTTAAATATCTATTTCTCCATTTAAGTATGTTTATCGTTGTCCAGTAGGTACCCACAGCACAAGCCTAGATCTTAATTTGGAATTACGTCACCTTGTCAGACTATCCCCTGAAAAATAAAATAAGGTTTGAGAGGAAATGTACATTTAAATTTATGTACAAAATTTGCAGGCCAAACGATGGAAGCTGGTTCATCCAGACCCTGTGTGAGAAGATCTCTTTGCTTGCTGACACCGAAGACTTCCTATCCATATGCATGGCTATTCAAAGGGATATTGCTCTAGATAAGAGTTTTGTAACAACAATTAATTCAAAGGAGGTATTGGCAAAACAAATGCCAGTGTTTGTTTCCATACTCATCCGACGTTTGTATTTAAGAAAATTTGAAGGACGTGACGAAGTCGACCACCCGGACTTTACTAGTGCTGAAGGGAAAGCAATTAGGCAGGCTGTAAACAATTCAGTGCCTCGTGCTTACGACGATAACTTTCAGCGTATGATACAATCTCTAAGGTTTGTATTTTAATTTTTGTTTAATGTATGAAATCTCTAATCTTTTGAACATTTTTATCAATTGAGTTTGCTTTCGGTCGTTTTTAGGGTTCCGTACCAATTACTGAAAAACTAAACGTAATAGGATAAATTTGTTGTCCGTCTGTCCGTTGGTCTGGAAAAACCCTTTTTTAACACAGTTGCTCAAAAAGTGGTACTTTTCGTAGCTGAATATCGTGCAGAAAGTTGGTTTTCGCGAACTAGTGCTTTTTACTTTTCCAATTTTTTTAAATTTATACTTGTTCCAATTCATGATTACTTATTGATGAGTGTTAATATTAGTTTCCTTTAAACATCGTAATCAACATAAAAACCTACTGTTAATGTAAGAATACGAAAAATATACATATTTCATATTTTATTACTTACCTCTTCATCATTATAACACGTTTATTTTTTAATATTGAAAACTGAAAAACCGTTCTTAATAAGTTGTCTGAATGGAACGGAACAGCCGCCGAAACGCCTGTCAAAATTTTTGACAATATGAAGAGGCGTTTTTTCTTACTGCAAGCATTTTTTAAGTTTCCAAAGGCAACATTTGATATTGTTTTTATTAATATACGATACACTAATAATCGTAAATAACAATACTTAGGTAATAATAGTACAATGTTTTATATTTACAATTGTTTATGTCTTATAGAACAGGCATTTGAAAAAAAAAGTTTCGTTGAAGTGGGTTCAATAAAAGCTAAAAAAAAACACCTCTTCATAATGTCAAAAATTTTCTTCGGATGTCAAATGAAAAAGTTGTATAAAATGAGTGAATCAGTTTGAAATTGATTTATTTTTTCGCAACTGTGTTAAAAAACGTCGTTCGATACACGTGCGGAAATGTCATTCTTCACTCGTCCCGAGTCTTGCCGCTCGCCTACGGCTCGCGGCAAGATATCTCGGTACTCGAGAGGTAATGACATACTTTTCGCACTAACATCGAAATGTACTATTCTCTGAAATGGCTGAAGTTATCGAGCTGAAATTTGGAATAGGTGTAGTGTCTGGGGATATACACAAGGCCTCATCATTAGAAATTTGAATTTATTTATTAAGGCAGCAAAAAATAGAGTCTGTGAAAAAGAAATATTTTATCCTATTGACGACGCGGTTAGCCTAGTTGGTAGTGACCCTGCCTACGAAGCTAGCGGTCCCGGGTTCGAATCCCGGTATGAACAAATATTTGTGTGATGAGCGCGAGTATTTGTTCCTGAGTCATGGATGTTTTCTATGTATTTAAGTATGTATTTCTCTATATAAGTATGTTTATCGTTGTCTAGTACCCATTGTACAAGCTTTGAGCTTAGTTTGGGACTAGGTCAATTTGTGTGAGATTGTCCCCTGATTTATTTATTTATCATAAGAGGTATTATTTGAATCCTATTAAGTTTTTTTTATTTTATTTTATTTTCTTTATTAAGGAAAAACAAACAGCTTTAATTATACAGATTTACAAACTTATTCTAATGGTTCATAAGCCAACAAAGTTTCCACCAATGTATGCATTTAGGAATTAACTATACCTACAAAGCTAGCAACTTCTGTTACAACATGCACTAAGAACTAATACTAGAGACATGAAATCAAATGAAAAATTTGACTTAAGAAAAAGGTCTACAATGTTTTTTTTATTGCAGTTACATAGCTGTTAAACTCGTCATAAAATATATCAGTATGATCATACTTGCTATTATGTGTGGAACATGCCCTTATGAGGAAGCGATTTTTGGAATACTTATTCCTGCAAAATTTGACAGCGAAGTTATGTAGGATAATCAAATTTTCTTTACATTTTTAAAACTGATGGCTTTTGAGGTATTTACGTAAATAACTTGAAATCCCCGCCTTCCATTATTTCAGCAACTACTGAAGCTAACATTTAAAAAAACATTAGAAAATAATTATAGGATATTTTTTTTGGAAAAAGTTAAGAGTTGTCATATGGCGCTTGGTAAAATAGTGTTTCGGCTAAGAAGCAAAAGTTCAGTTTAAAATTTAGTAAAGTTTATGTTTACTTAAAAGAGATATATTATATGTCCAGTGTGGTACCTAATAAGTAGGCCTTCTTTAGGTGTCTCATATTTCATACAAGTTGCTCGAGTCCGACACGCAGTTGACCGGTTTTTAATACCATAAAAGACATTAATGTTGATGGTCACTTATTGTTTTAGCTTATACACCATCGACTATCCGTATGACGACGTAGCGCGTTATATATTGGAGAATGCAAAGAACACCAAGATTACCACCGGCATCATATGTGAGAAAGTTTATACGCAGACTTTGATAGATAAATATATCAAGCAAAACACTAGCAATCGATATATAAACTATGGACAGCAGTCAACAGCAGCATGTTGGTGCAGAGGAAAGGACCCTCGCGTTGCCGAAACCAGGTTAGGCGGGATTTTCTCCCAGTGCGGCCCTGCAGTATGCTCTCTGGGAGCTCTGACGATGGTATGTGTCTTGTATATAGCTTGGCAAAAAAGAGTTTGACGCAGTGACAGGAATTACTTCACTGTCCCACAAAAAGGCGAGTTAAATTCTGCCGGAGTCTAGAATACAAACTATTTTGTGATCTTCAAGACCTTGATCTAGACATAAGGCAGATTTCCGAAACGCGACAAATAGTTGCGAATCTAAGGGCCGTATTAATAAACTCATCTCAACTGTGTCAATAAACTCATCTCAACTCTTCTCAAGTAAACGTCGATCCATAGAAAACTGTCCTTTCTGGCGGATCTTGTGACGGCGATCAGAGTTGAAATGAGTTTATTAATACGGCCCTAAGATAGGGATGTTTTAAAAAAAAATTACATATTTAAGGGCTTAAATTCTAACAAAACTTAATTGATTTCGAAAGTTACCCATATACCTAGTTTGTATGACTAACTAAGGTCGCGATCGTGATTTTGTTTTCATTAAGCCTGTAACTATATTTTTTTTTAAAACGACCCGTTAGGTTTTTAAACATTGATATACGGCTTACTGACGTACAAGTCAGGTAATGGCTCGACATGTCTCGGACTCGTTAATAATAACAATCGACAAACTGGTTTTGCACACCTCACGTAAACAAGTGCTTATCAGTGTCCTATGCGCCCCCGTCGGCTGTGGACGCTAATCTGTGACGTCAGAGGCGCGACATCATCTTGAATAGCGTTGTACAGTGTCGACGAAATGTGAGAGGGGTCTTATCGTACGAAGGAGTTGCTGCGAATTTTACTAGGTGTTGATAATGCCGACGATGAAATTCCAGAATTTGTATCGGAACAAGTTGAAATAGATTATTTCGAGGGAAGTCTTTAAATTTTAACTAAATATATATATTATTATATATAATGTAATATTATTAACTAAGCATATGAAAATTCATTTTATTTAAAATCAATAGGTAATCGAAAATGGACCAACCAATGCTATATTATTAATAATTCTAGTACCTTTACGAAATAATTTCTAGGGCCATAAAACTTCTTTATCTCGCTCACACTTACGGGGCTTATGGAGCAGCATAACTAAGTACTAATAATAACACTATTCTTTGTACAAAATCTGCCTCAAAATTCGCTAACAAAGGTCGGTCAGGTAAAACCGCGGTTTAAACTAATAATTATTAACAGTTGAGCTCATAATCAGGGTACTTTTAACTGTTGCCGCTATTGCTCCCGCGGTTTTTCCCGTATATTGATACGGGCAATTCTTAAGACGTTCAGACGAGCAACATTTTTACGGAAATGTGTGGCAAAACTCATCGTTCATCATAAATCATTACACTTAAATAACGCAATTTTATTTGGACTTTAATATTATTAAGATTCTTACTCAAAGATATCCATATGAAAGTTAATGCCTTACACAGTTTCTCAACTCTAGTATTATTACAATTTCCATTGCCTGTGACGCCCGTGTCGGCCAGAGCCGTCAATACGTGACGTCATCACCTCGTAAAAAAGCAAGTAGCGAACATTTTGCGCGTCCGAACATTTTGCGAACATTTTGGTGTTTTCATACTTTATTGTGGGTTTATAATGTTAATAATATATGAAAATGTAATAACATTATAGTGAAATATTTGTTAAAGTTTTCCGATACTCAAATACACATACATTACATAGAGTCAATTATGGTATCGATATTTCGTTTTGGAATCACTACGTTTTTCGAGATCGACTTGTACGTTTTTGTTGTGGCGTCCGGTAGGCAGCGTTTTGTTTCGCAGCTTGGCGTTCAAAAGGTTAACTAAATGGAGGACTATTATTGTACCATTACTGCGTGCAGAGTAAATGGGATACCATTGTTATATAATATTTACGTAATTTATGATAAATTTGGATTATGTAGTTTAATAATTTATCATGGATAAATGACTCTGTAATAGTTATTCTTACACTTTTTCAAACATAAAACGCAGCGGGCGGTCACAACACTATGTGCCGGCTGGAGCCGTCGTTGGCGTAGTAAGCACTGACAATTACTGCATTAAATCACAGTCTCACAGAAAGTGGATTTATTCATAATTCTGCTATTATAACCAATGTATTTTAGGTTTAGACTAATATAGACTTGCAAAGCAATTATAAAACTCCATCAATTTTCTTGTAAAGTTTTTTATTAAACTTGAATTTGATGTTAAACCGTGTGTCGGCTGTAGCCGTCGTGGCGTCAGTGGCACGACTTTCCGTTGACGGCCAGAGCCGACTGGGGCGTTCAAAAGGTTAAGAATCCTTCATCAGGGGAGTGTTATCGCGGGCGCGGACTCCCGTGCGTGCGTGTTACCTGACTAATATGTGAGTGAGCCGAATCAGTGTTAATTTTGTTCTAATAATGACTCACGCTAGTTTTTATTGTAGAATGTCCAACGCTATTGTGTAATACTAGGTATTATATAGAAAAGTTGTCTTTAGAAAACCTGCGAAATGTCTCACTTGTCTGGGTTGTAGGCTATAACTTATAGCAAGCAATTAACCAGTTTCGAAGCATTGCCAAGTCCAACGAAAAGGAAATTATTTAGCATTCATTACTAATTTACATGAACAATCTTAGTTAATTTATTTCATGTTTTTGATACTACCTGTTTATTACATTTTAAGTCTAATTTTATATAGAAAACTAAGGTCATTTCTGTATGCGTAAATGTTTACCTCAAAGTTTCTATATTTTAAACAATGAGTCCTGTTGCGCATTTAAATATTATTAATACATAATTAATATGGTTCAAAATATATGAGATGCCGTGAAATATTTTTAGTAAGGTTTAAGATAACTGCGCTAAAGTCAAATAATAAAAGATCTCCAATTGTAAACGAGTCACAAGTATGTAAATTAAAACCATCTAGAATTTATTAATATATATTTAGTATTGTTTCACAGCCTGCAAAAATCAATTTCTTTAGGTACATATTAGCACATTCGACTCTGGTGCCTTGCACATGGACAATACCCACGCGCCACCATACATTTCAGAGTAACTTTTTGGACGCAGCGTTTGCGTCTTCGGCGCGTCGGGATTGGTACGCTCGGACGCATATGTTGCGTCTCCGGAGTCGAATGTATGTAAGTAAATGTAAACACCCCGTGGCTCTCTTCAACAGGTAATCGTCCCTTCTTTGTAAGATTGCCTGGAGATTGTTATTTCGCGATAAGACCGTTGATTCACTGTGTAGATAACATTTATTTTTGTTTTTCCTTGATATAATGTGGTGTTCTATTAACAGTTTTAATATTGTATTATAATGTAAGTACTAGTCGAGTATCTTTTCTCCAAAAAATATTATTAGGCCATCGCTTATACTTACCTATTTTTGGGCGAGCTATAGAATGTCTTCCAGAAAAAAATCTTGCTTATCAAAATTGCTCAAATATTTCCATTAGGGTTATTCTAGCAGTGTGATTCTGTTACCTAATCGTCTCACATTCACATCGACTGAGACGAAGAAAACCGGCGAATTTACGTCGTCCGTCAAAGTTAAGATTAAATTCCATTGCCTGCACTTTCATTTAGTCGCCGGTTGCAAGCGACTAAATGAAAATGCAGGCAGCCAAATGTCATATATATGTCATATCATATATGTTATGGACCAAGTGATAAATGTGGGCATTTTTCATACCTAATGCCCGGGCAATTTGAGATGACAATTAGATAAAAATACTAACCTAACCTAACCAAACAATGTTGATAAATAATGATATGATAATGAAATTTAGATATAGCTTGTCATTATTAATAATGCCCTCATTAATCACTTGGTCCGTGACATATACACACCTTGACGGACGACGTAAATTCGCCGGTTTTCTTCGTCTCAGTCGATGTGATGTGAAGCACGGACAGCACGGTGCGTTAACAGAATAACAAGGCAGTGTGAACACATAGTCGAGAGACTTTAAACTGGTTGGGATAAGTACTTAATATTGTCTGTGATGTCATTGTGGTCGGATTCGGATTATTATCCGTATCAGAATTATATAAGTAAATGAAAAAATTGTGAACAAATAGTCAGCTGAGACTTTAAAACTCGTACCTGACTGCCATAATATTTTTAAAGAGCCTTTTTCTGTTATTCTTTAAATTGTCACAAATAATGTTCAAAAATGTGCAAAAAAGAGTCACTTTAAGTGTTCTGTCAAAATTCGCACTAAACTGACGCGGCGCGCCACCGGTGCCGCGCCGAGGCACCCGGCAGTCCCGGCACTGGCAGGATACCCATGTAATGCTGGAATTAAATGACACAACCTTTCACAAACGAAGCTATAATATATATTATAGGTCTGTATATTACGATATATTTTCCTTACTAGTTGACAAGACTCCTCACATAGCTGCGTGTGTGGAGTCTGTCAACCAGTACGGAAAATATACCTAAAGTGTACGAAAATATATCGTAAGATGCCTTGATATATATTAATATATAAAATATAGGTATATTAGGGTCAAGTAGGGTAAATATGGGTCAAAAATAACAACTTTTGGGTTTACATGCTTCTAAAAATTAGGTTAGAATTTATTGGACTTATAGAAATATACTATCTTGGACTATCTTTCGCACACTACTATTATTTAACTGTGAATTTATATAATGTTATTATTTCAACACAAACTATGTCTCATTTTTTTTCATAAATTTGGGGTAAATATGAAACAGTGTTGTTAAAAAATAAGACAGCCCATAATTTCTAAGCTATAGGCAAGGACCATATATAATAGGACTGACAATCACATACAAAAAAACGTAACTCTGAAATAGCTCAAAATTCGGTATTAAAACTAGATGGCGCTGCTTTGTAGCCTGGAAGTGGCAAAAATGTTATTTTCACCATTATTTTCTCGTGATTTTTTATTTTTTAAGAACAAACGTCTAAGTGCTTTATTTTAACACCATAATATCACTTCTATACACTACTTTTAAATATTATATTTTTTACTCGTCAACAGCGTGAAACAGGTCGTATTTAATAGATGGCACTACCTCTGGAATCATTGATTGCTCAAGGTTGCTCGCTGGTTTGCCAATTTTTGCTGCATAAAATAACTAGATGGCGTTGGTGCACTGGTAAAATGTAGATAAAATTACGCATATATTGACAAATTCGAGATTTTCCACGAACTAAACAGTCACTAACGTAATTTGGTGCTGTTAGAAAAGTTTTGTATGTAAGAAGTTTGTTTTTCGTTAAATATGGATGTAATCATCAAGGATGTAGGTAATAGTATACCTAATAAATGAAAACGGATTAGAATAATTATGTACCTACTACCGTTTCCCGCTGCCGCAAATATGGGTCAGATTAAAATGTTTTTATTTTTAGGGTTCCGTAGTCCTACAAGAAACCCTTATACTTACCTAGTTTCGTCATGTCCGTCCGTCCGCTGCCTAGCTTAGAGGCTGTTAGTACTATAAAGCTGTAATTTTACGTAGGTCAGTAGGTACGTAAACCTACCAGGACCAAATACATATTTTAACCAGGGCTCGAGCCAGGACCAAATATATCGAAGTCGGTGGCAAGAATCATTGTGTCATATATATTTCATGTACCTATCAAACACTAAATAGGCAATTCCTAGAACTCCTAGGAGGCCGGTCTTTATTTCACCCTTTTTAGTGGGTTTTTGAAGACGGTTTTATTTTTTTGTTAATTATAAAGCGTTATTTAAAAATCATCTTCTGTGAAAATTATCTAATAAATCAGCCGCCATCTTGAACTTTTTAGTTATTCGACCGATTGCTTCCAAAATCGATATCTAGGGATTTGTGTGGTCTCCAACAACGAATCCGTTGACAGAGTGAGAAAAAGTAGCCGCCATCTTGAACTGTTTAGTTATTCAACCGATTGTTTTCAAAATTGATATCTGGGGATTTGAGTGGTCTCCAACAACGAATCCGTTGACAGAATAAGAAAAAGAATCCGCCATCTTGAACATTTTAGTTATTCGGCCGATTGTTTCCAAAATTTATATCAGGGGATTTGAGTGGTCTCCGACAACGAATCCGTTGACAGTATGAGAAAAAGAATCCACCATCTTTAACTTTTTAGTTTTTTGTTCGATTGCTTCTAAAATCAATATCTGGGGATCTGTGTGGTCTCCAACAACGAATCCGGTGACAGAATGAGAAAAAGTAGCTGCCATCTTGAACTTTTTAGTTATTTGACAGATTTCTTCCAAAATCGATATCTGGGGATTTGTGTGGTCTCCAACAACGAATCCGTTGACAGAATGAGAAAAAGTACCCGCCATCTTGAACTTATTAGTTATTCGACCGATTGCGTAAGTATGCGTACTAACTTAAGCCCCCCATTTCATCCCCTTAGGGGTAGTTTATCCAAATTCGCCGAAATATTTTTTTTATTTGTTAACAGTAGCCTATATACCAATTCCCACATTTCGAACTTCAAAAATGACCATACTCCAATACAAATTTTTAACCCCCATTTCAACCCCTTAGGGGTAGTATATCTTAAATCACTGAAAGCATTTTTTATTTATTGACAGTACCCTAAATACACATTTTATACGTTTCTAACTTTAAAACTGACCAGTTTGGTCCCCCGTACAAATTACCACCCTCATTTCATCCCTTAGCCTTTAACAGTAGCCTATATACCAATTTTCACGTTTCTGACTTCAAAATTGACCGAACTCTGATACAAATTTCCACCCCTCATTTCACCAACTTACGGGTAGTTTTTCCAAAATTGCCAAAAATTTTATGATTTTATTTGTTAACATTAGCCTATATACCAATTTCCACGTTTCTAACTTTAAAATTGAACAAACTCCCATACAGATTACCGCCCCCCATTTCATCCCCTTAGGGGTAGTTTATCCAAAATCACCGAAAGTAGGATTTTTTATTTGTTAACGGTAGCCTTATACCAATTTCCACGTTTATAACTTGAAAAACCACCAATTTCCCATACAAACTTTTACACCTCATTTCCACCCCTTAGGGGTAGTTTATTCAAAATCACCAAAAGTTGTATTTTCTATTTGTTATCAGTAGCCTATATACCAATTTCCACGTTTCTAACTTGAAAGACGACCAAACTCCCATAAAAACTTTAACTCCCATTTCTACCCCTTAGGGTAGTTTATCCAAAATCGCCTAAAATAGTATTTTTTATTTGTTAACGGTATTCTTATACCAATTTCCACGTTTATAACTTGAAAAACCACCAATTTCCCATACTAACTTTAACCCCCCATTTCCACCTCTTAGGGGTAGTTTATCCAAAATCACCGAAAGTAGTTTTTTTTATTTGTTATCAGTAGCCTATATTCAAATTTCCACGTTTCTAACTTGAAAAACGACCAAACTCCCATACAAACTTTAACCCCCCATTTCCACCCCTTAGAGGTAGTTTATCCAAAATCGCCGAAAGTACTATTTTTTATTTGTAAATTAGCCTTTGTACCAATTTTCAGGTCTTTGACTTCAAAAATGAATGACTTCCATACAAACTTCCACCCCCAATTTTTACCACTTGGGGGTTGAATTTCGAAAAATCCTTTCTTAAACGACGCCTACAATGCAAACTCAACCCCCCTCAAAATTTCAAAGTTCTATCTTTAGCGGTTTGGGCTGGGCGTTGATGAGTCAGTCAGTCAACCGGACATTGCCTTTTATATAATATATAGAATTATAAATAAAATTCATACTATAATGCTAAAATAATATTGATTTTTCTTCTCTCCATTCAACGGCAACTCTCAATAACGCCATAAAATGCGCAGTCCCTTCAGTGTCGCTATTATGTATATATAGAGTTTACACGTATATCGTTCGTTCAAATAGTGTGCAGTACACCCACACACTGCTATGGAAACCATATAATATTATCTGAATAGCAATACCCATTATTGAATAATTTAATATTAAATCCATATTTCACTTTTAGAACATCCTGTACATGTTGAAATCGTGCGCTCGCTAGGATAGCGACGAGTCAAATGAATATATTTTGGTATCTTTGTCGTGTGTGGTGCTTAGCTATAATATAATATATATTTTGGTATATTAATATATATTATAGCTCCGTGTGTGACGCGCCTTAAAAGCAAGGCAGCAGTGTTGCCAGGTCTATTTTTCACTTTACCCTAGCCTTTGTCAAATTTTATCCCACTTTTGTAGCGTTATTGAAAAATAAACCCAAATTTCAACTATGGTTTAAAATAAACATTTTGCACAATGACCCTGTTTTCTCACTTTCGTTAAGGAACACTAAAACAGGTGTACATATCAGTTTACTCAGTATTTTTCGACAATTTCGACATAGTTCGACCAGTTTTATTTAAATGGATAGAGATTGAGATAGTGAATATCTTAAGTACGTGGGTACGTCTAAGCTATTAATAATAAATTGTAATTTTATAAGCCTTTAATATTATTACCACTGATGACATCAAAATGCATATTGCCATTAGGGAGGAGTATATTGTCTTAGGTACCAACCTAAGTGTTATGTTAATTAAATAAATAAATGTTATGACGATAAAACAAAATACGATTCAACGAAAAAATTACCTTACATTGAGTTCTGTTTTTAGTGTTTTTACCCTAAATCTTGAGAAAATATCCTAAAGTGAAATCACTGCTTCTCTTTTATAACTTTTTAAGGTTTGGCGTTTCAATTTTCATTTCAGTTCGCGCAGAATCTAAACTTTATCTTTTTAAACTAAAATATAATTGCGGACATTATTTGGGTTCCGAAATTAAATTATAAATAATAAGGTAAACAAACTTTGAAATATATTTCATTTGTAAGTAATTATTATGTAAGTACAAATAATAGTTTAAAAATAGTGAAGTGAGCCGGAACGGACGGAACGTAGTAATGAAACATCCTCGCACCTAACGCCATCTATTCACTTTTTACTGTATCAATTGGAATGTCGTTGAACGCTCGATGGCTGTTACTTCACGCTTGCGCGTCACATAGAAATTGTAAAATTACGACTTTTGAATGAATTGGTACTCTTAGCGGCATCTAGCCACGTAGAAAGATACTAACTAACGGAGTACGGTGCGTAGTATGAAGATTGTCAGTCCTATTATATATGGTCCTTGCTATAGGTATGTGTTCTTTAAGCGAGTGGGTAATTTTGACACAGTGTAGGAAAAATAAAACGAAACATCTTTTGTAACTTTAATTTTTTTAATGAAAATATTTCAAAAATTAACATGTCTACAAAACTATGCTGCTGCTGCTGCAACTGCTAATGTCTTTAACGTTATTATTTTGGTATTAGGATAAGAGATCAACAATCACAGTTTAAATTGCACCGCGAAAAACGTAAATTATATGTTAAAGTAATAAATGCGCATTCGCTTAAAAAATACAAAATTTAATAAAAACTTCTTAATCAGTCCAAATATAAGACACTTCGAAATTACTCTCCCTGATATTTTTTTAAATATTTTATTATATTCTAATATTTTAATTTTCTCAGCTAAGTACTCTTCAGCCTCTTTACTGAAAACAGTTTTTCTTCCTTGCTTAGATGTATTTAAATTGTGAACACACTCCACAATTAAGATTTACGACTTGGTAGTTAGATTCAGCTTCTCTAAATGACAACTCCCCTTTTTTCACTTTGTCTAATGCCCGTTGTAATTGTAACTCACTGTAAGTCTTCTGTTTTGGAACGTAGTTGCGGGGCGTTTTTATGCTGATTTATTAAATGTGTCTTATTATTAGACTACACTATGTCTTATATTTTCCCTAAAGTCTGTCTCATTTTTTCCCACCAACACAACGCAACCTCCTAGCTCACTAGCATGACATGTGTCAGACTAAAAAAACCGCTCTCCGGCGCAAGTACCGCCCCCGCGGAGGGCGCGGAGCGGGGCACTGCTAGAGATGTGCCATTCTCGGCAACTTTCCTCATTTTGTATGGGAAATATCCCGGTCGAGATTGTTCTCCATACAAAATTAGGAATGTTTCGAAAGTTTCCGAGAACGGCACATCTCTAGGCACTGCGCGCCTGCGACCGTGAGGTAAGCGACCACAACCAAAGTTGGTCGACTCTGATTGAAAATTTTCGCGTCATTTTTTTACTCAAAAACAAAACGTAACAAAAGTCTTTGAGTACAGTGGTACGTGTTAATTTAAATTTATAACATTAAAGATTAGTGAATAAGGATTATTTTTATATGAAATAGGAATGAATATCAGAGAGTTTTTGAGTGTTAACAACCGTGTCTTATTTTTACCTAAAATATTGAGTGTCTTATATTTACCCCACTTGACTAGCTCCGTGTGTGATGCGCCTAATATATATTATAGTTCGGTATATTACGATATATTTTCCGTACTAGTTGACAGAGTCCACACACGCAGCTATAATTTATATTAATATATATTATAGCTGCGTGTGTGGAGTATGTCAACTAGTACAGAAAACATACCTAAACTATACGAAGATATATCGTAAGATGCCTTGCTATAATGTATATTAATATACCAAAATACATATTATAGCTCCGTGTGTGCGCTTTAAGGCTGAAATTATGTTAACCAATTAATTTTAATGCATCATACTGTAATTGTTTTTTAATGATAGTAATGACAATAATATGAATTATTCGGTGCCTACTGTTTCGGCGAAATATTATTTTTATTCAAATGTGTCGTTTCCCAAACTTTTATTTCCCAAAATGCCATTTCGACGGTGATACTGCAATACCGCGTATCTAACAACTTCAAGAAAGAGCAAAATGCACCTTATAAAATAAGTCAGTAAGGTGCATATTGCAGTATCACCGTCGATTTGCATCGGTTAGGTTACGTTACGTTATACTTGTGACTACAATAAAATGCGAACTTTTGCAAGGGGAAATACGTCACGTGGGAAATGTTACTTTCAACAAAAAATATTTCGCCCAAACGTCAGAGGTTCACTATTATTACATATTTTTTATAATAAATATAATAATAACACTTGTTCTGGTATTTTTATTAACAAACAAAAGCGAAAATTTCCATTACGTTGTCTCTCGTGAACTTTAGGTAAATTAACTCCTTGTTCTGGCTGTTACCTAAGTAATGTAAGGCTCAACATTATATGTAGTCGTCATTGTCATATTAACGGCATGACATAAATACTCCTTCTTATTATCAGTAGTGAAATATATTTATAACTGGCAACATTGTATTTTTCATGTATTACTTTTTGATGTCTGGGAACACTAAAAAGGGCCGTCAGATGATATCTAAGGCGCGGGAACGAACTTGTGTGCAAAATTGATATTGAAATATAAACCAATATTCTGATACATGTGCTTTTATTGAATTATTCATTCTTTGGAAATTCAAGATTTTACATGTCAGAATTGGGATAAGGAAACAAGCCCACAACAATACTTACCTGACATCGCGATAGTAACGATTGTTGCTAATTTTTATTCTTCACGATATGGACGAGAATTACGAAGACAATAACGATGAGCGAAGGGAGCATCACAGGAGCCGAAGTGTTCGCAGAGTTTCCATTTCAAAACAAATAAAGGAACGTAAGCGTGAACGCAATGAGGACGATGTACGTGAGCGAAATGTTCGTCGTAAGAGGCTACGTTCGTTAAGCACGAGTTCTACGCATGATGAAGGCCGAAGGAGCCGTTCGCATACAAGGCACGATCATAAGCGAAAGCGGGATCGTAATCAGAGTCGTCGTGATCAACGAGGGTACCGGACGAGTCGGAGTACGGAGCGAAGAGGTAGCAGGAGAAGTCGAGGACGTCGCAGCCATCGCCGCGAGCGTGACGCGCGCAGCGGGGACTCGTCGCCGATCAGCGACAACAGCAGGAGACAGCGCTGCAGTCGCAGCCGAAAGCGCCGCAGCCGAAAGCGCCGCAGCCGTAGCCCCGCGCGCAACGTGCGCCGCGATGACCCGTCGCGGAGCAGCGACCGCAGTCGGAGTCAGCGCTGCAGCCGCGGCCGTAAGCGCTTCAGCTGTAGCCCCGAGCGCAAAGCGCGTAGCGGTTATCCGTCGCAAAATAACTCAGTGAGTGGGAACGTGTTTCAAGGTAAAGATAACCAATTATTTTTGATGGAATTGATTAAATCTTTGCATAGCAATAAGCCTCAAGGTAATAAATTTCCTATGTTAGGTAATGTAATACCAGAGTTTGATCCGATGGTTAAGGGGCAGACTATACACATGTGGCTAAATAAAGTAGACGAGTGCGCCAAGTTATATAGTTGGGGTGATGATCAGATTATCCATTACGCATTACCTAAGTTGACAGGCGTGGCAAGGACCTGGTATCAGGCCCTTCCTACGATGTCTTTTACATGGCCCCAATGGAAATGTAAATTAAGTGAATCGTTTCCTAGCAGTGATGATTACGCGGAATTATTAACTGAGATGTTAAGTAAGCGTGTCAAGTTTAACGATTCGTTAGAACTATATTATTACGAAAAAATAAATTTGTTAAATAGATGTGATATACATGGCAAGCGGGCAGTCGATTGTATTTTATATGGAATTGATGATCGGTCTGTAAGATTAGGTGCTAAGGCTGTCAAATGTCAAGAGCCGGAACAAGTTCTAGAATATTTTCAATCAATAAAACAACAGTCGCGTGAATTTGAAAAATCAAGACATAATTTAGAGCCTTCAGCGAAGCGGCTTAATACAACAGGTAGTACAAGTTATAAACCAAATTCTACATTACACGATCCAAAACCACAATCTAAACTTTCAACCGTTTGTTATAATTGCAACGAGCCGGGTCATTTCAGCTTCAAATGTACGAAAAAGATACTAAAGTGTAACATATGTCATAGGTTAGGGCATTTATCAACAGGTTGTCCAAAATTACCTTCTGTACCTTCTGATAAAAATGAGTATCCTTCAGAAAAGGTAGTTAGGCGTGTAGATGTTGATGGTGACAACGACAGTAAATACTTAATTAAGTTAAAAGTGAATAATGTGTCTATATCGGGGTATATTGATATGGGCAGTCAATGCACGTTAATAAGGCGCAGTGAAGCAGTTAAGATAGGAATCAATTGGTCAACAACAGGTCAACTTCCAGTTATGAGAGGAATAGGAAACAACATAGTCATGCCTATAGGGTCAGCAAACGTTGAGATGAATATACAAAATATAATGGAAGTAGTGGAAGTTTTTGTTGTTGATGATAACATAATTAAATATCCTGTCCTAGTAGGTCATAGTTTCACTGAGAAGCCTGGTATAATAATAACAAAAACTGTTGATTCATTGATATTCGAGAAACGATTAACTTCAAAATTACTATTAAAATCACAATATGACACTACCGTCCCTTCAAATAAAATGATGATTATACAGGTAATAGCGGACATAAAGTATTCGGGTTCGGTATATGTACGCGGTTCTTTGCGTGGAAAACCTGATGCGAAATTTTATCTTTTACCTGGAGAATATAGTCTTAAGGAGGGTGTAGGTGGATTGTTAGTACAGAACTTTGCAGATAATTCATTGGTTTTAAAAAAAGATGACTTAGTTACTCGCGTCTTGACTACCAATTATTGTGCGGATGTAAATGTTTTAGAACTTGAGAAGGATGACTCAATTTCAAATTTAAATGTAAGTGAACACCTTAGCATTGACGAGATAAGAGAAATCAAGCAACTATTAATGAAGTATGAGAATTGTTTTTCTAGTAGTCTCAATGATTTAGGTTTTACAAATTTGGTTCAAATGGAAATCGAACTTACTGATAAGCAACCAGTGGTCTACCGCCCATATCGATTATCCTATTCGGAACGTGAGTTAGTTCGGTCTATGGTACAAGAAATGGTTGATGCTGATATCGTATGTGAGTCCACTTCACCATACGCTAGCCCCATTTTGTTAGTGCAAAAGAAAACTGGTGAAAAGAGGCTGTGTGTAGACTACAGATCCCTAAACAATAAAACGCGCAAAGAGCATTATCCGCTTCCATTGATAGATGACCAGCTAGATAGGTTAGCAGGTAATTCGTTATTTATTAGTCTCGATCTAGCCTCTGGTTATTACCAGATTCCTATAGCCGAAACATCTCAAGAGTTGACCGCATTCGTCACTCCGGACGGTCAGTACCAGTTCAAACGTATGCCGTTCGGGCTGGCGAATGCGCCATCTGTATTTCAGAGAGCCATGAACCGAGTACTGGCAAATGTAAAGTACGTAATCATATACATGGATGACATTTTGATACCCGCGCGGTCTGTTAAGGAAGGTTTAACTAGATTAGAGGAAGTATTAAAACTTTTGAGTGAGGCAGGACTTACACTCAAACTAAAGAAATGTCATTTTTTCTGTAAAGAGTTGGATTTCTTAGGTTTCCATGTGAGTGCTGAAGGTATAAGGCCTGGTTCGCGAAAGACGTTAGCTATATCGAACTTTCCAATACCGCAAAATGTACACGACATGAGACGTTTTATAGGGTTAGCCAGTTTCTTTCGGAGATTTGTTAGGAATTTCGCTTCAATAGCACATCCTTTAACGGACCTTTTAAAATCTAAATTTGAATGGAAATGGACAGATGATCACACAAAAGCTTTTGACACTTTAAAACAAAAATTAGTCGAACGACCAATATTAGCTTTATACGATCCAAAGTTGGCAACCGAGCTGCATACGGATGCCTCCAAATTTGGGATTGCTGGAATCTTAATGCAGCGCGGAGTAGACGGATTATTGCGAGCCGTAGCGTATTACAGTCGGAAAACTTCAGTCGACGAGCAGAAACTCCATTCTTTCGAATTGGAGACCCTCGCGGTTGTAGCGTCCTTAAGCCGTTTTAGGGTGTATCTCCTAGGTATAAAATTTAAAATTGTAACCGACTGCAATGCGTTACGAACTACGCTTACAAAAAGGGATTTGATTCCACGGATTTCGCGTTGGTGGGTCCAGTTCCAGGAGTACGACTGTGAGATAGAGTACAGGCCCGGACCGCGTATGGCACACGTAGACGCACTTAGTCGTAGTCCTGTAACTGAGCTAACTACTGAAAACGAGACTCACGTTATTGACGTATTGCACCTTGATGTAAAGGATTGGATTACTACCGTCCAAGGTAATGACGAAGAAATACGACGTATCAGTAAAATTTTACATGATCAGGATACAAAATTGATAGCCGACGTTCATAAAAATTACAAGTTAAAAGGGGGTAATGTATATAGGATGGTAGAGGACGGGCTAAGATGGGTTGTTCCGAGAGGTGTAAGATGGCAGGTACTTCGCATGAACCACGACGATGTGGGGCATTTTGGTTTTGAAAAGACATTAAGTCGTATACGTGGTTCTTTTTGGTTTCCGAAAATGCGGCGATTTATAAAAAAGTACGTAGCATCTTGTCTCGAATGTGCTCATCACAAGGGACCCGGTGGGCGGAAAGAAGGAATGTTACATCCAATCCCAAAGATCGAAATGCCCTTCCATACAGTCCACGCAGACCATTTAGGTCCATTTGTTCGCTCTAGGAGAGGCAACTTGTACATACTTGTTATAATTGATGCCTTTACCAAATTTATCAACATTCGACCTATCAAAGATACTAAAACCTCGACTGCAATAAAAATATTCAAGGATCATTTTAGTTACTTTGGAGCTCCATCGCGTCTTATAACAGATCGTGGATCTTGCTTTACCAGTACTAAATTTAAGTCATTTATGGGAAAAGTCAATATTAAACACGTGTTAAATGCAGTCGCCACTCCAAGGGCCAACGGGCAGGTTGAACGATTTAACCGTACTATATTAGACGCTCTTAGTACTAAAACTCATGGTAAAAATGATAATACTTGGGATGAGTACATCGGAGACATTCAATTAGGCATCAATACAACCATTAATAAGACTACCGGAAAAAGTCCATCAGAATTACTATTTGGTTGTAAGCTAGTTTCTATATCTGAGAATATGTTGAGTGACGTTATTGACGAAACTGCTGAGCGCGTAAGTGGAGATGATCTGATGAAATTAAGATCAAACGCCAAAAACAGGATTGTTAAACAACAGGAGCGTTTTAAGAAAGATTTTGACAAGCATAGGCAGGTAGGAAAGTCATACAATGTCGGAGATCTTGTTCGGGTAGAAAGAACTGTTAACGACAAAGAACATTCTGGTAAATCGAAAAAGCTGCTTCCCAAATTTCATGGGCCGTACAGAATTTTAAAAACATTACCAAATGACAGATTTTTGATTGAAGACACTCCTTTAACTAAGAAAGGTAACAAAAAGTATGAAAATGTGGTAGCACTAGATAAGATACATCCATGGCTTAATTTTAAGGGTTTTTCAAGCGATAACAGCATTATAAGCGATAATGGAGACGATAGCAGTGATTTCACTGAAAACGAGTGAAATAAAAAAATACAACCACGGTTTTAAAAAAAATCGTTAAGTAAATTCTTATAATGTATATATTAAATATAACTGTTTTATTAAAAAAATATAGGTTAAAAACTGTCTGTCTTGTCATTGAAATAACTGTGCTGATGATAGATGAAAAAAAAACACCTATTTATATGTGATTGACGATAGATTAGTTTGAGTTTAAGTGGTAATATTAAATATGTTATGTAATTTGACTTTGTTAAACAGAAATGAAATACGAAGAAAATGTAGTTGTAAAAGTTACAAAGATTTGATGTGATAAGTACATATTTACATATCCTATTAAGTATGTATAAAATGTGTAATAGCTACGAATGTTTATGAATGGAATTAATAAAGATTTAATGCAAAGGAAAAGAAAATTGACTAGACTAATGCGAGTAATAGTCGATTAGTTATAAGCGGTCAGTGCAGATTTAAATGGTGTTGTTATCGGTATCGCATAGATGATCAGCATGATCAGTGCAGACTTGAATGATATCGTCATCAACACCGCACAGATGATCGTAGATTATAACCGACTGTGTAAAGACTAAGAAATGTGAGCATAGGCTATGAGCGATCAGTGCAGAAAAGAAAGGTATTGAGTAATCAGTATCGCACAGATGGTCGTAGATCATAGCAGACTGTGCAGGATCCTAGAATTTGTGTAAATATAAGTTGTATCACATTTATTTCAATTAATGTGTTATAAATACGTATTTTGAAATTAGAGTACCAATTTTATGTTATTCGTTTTGTTTTAATATTTGATAATATTTTTTTTTTGTTTGCTTTGCAATGGGAGGACCCATTCTGCAAAGGATGGCCGAGTTGTAAGGCTCAACATTATATGTAGTCGTCATTGTCATATTAACGGCATGACATAAATACTCCTTCTTATTATCAGTAGTGAAATATATTTATAACTGGCAACATTGTATTTTTCATGTATTACTTTTTGATGTCTGGGAACACTAAAAAGGGCCGTCAGATGATATCTAAGGCGCGGGAACGAACTTGTGTGCAAAATTGATATTGAAATATAAACCAATATTCTGATACATGTGCTTTTATTGAATTATTCATTCTTTGGAAATTCAAGATTTTACAGTAAATACTTTAAAATTAAGCAAACCCCGCGGGCATATGATGGTTGGTTACCATGAAATACCTACTCATCGTTTCGAACGTTCGGATGTACCAGCCTTTTCACTCGGCAAATGTTATTAAATCATGCATGAGAAAGGAAAAGAGCTAACGTAACTTCGATTTTCAAAGTAGCCTCCCAGTTCAATCATCCATCAGGTATTAAAAATAAACACTCGTAAGTGTTTATTCGTTATGGGCCGATTTTTCCAATCCCCAGATAAAATTCACTGACATAATTACATATGAAAAGGAAAGAGCTAAAACTTATCTGACAGATAATATAATCCGGCGATTGAAAAATCGTCTCTAAAGGTAAATTTTCTTCTATAAGCTGCGCCAATAAAGAATATATTCCTAAATGGCGGCTTGTAGGTACTATGAATGAAATAAGCAGTGATCGGAATAGGTAGAGTAAGTATATTTACCTAAACTTGACGCTTGTTCATTCATGCGTGCGTGAGATGGGAACACATTATTGAATGAACATTCCAGGAACATTTATGTTTATCTGTTGAATTTGAGATGTTGATATTTCAGGGCTTGTGGTAGACAACAGGACGTAACTTAGGGAAAAGGATCTAATTCAACCATTTCACACTTGTAGAATTTGACATAATATTGACAGCAATAGAATTCAAATTTAATTTAATACCGTGAAGTGCCGTGCCGAGGACTTGATGTTTGTAGTTTTTACACAACAACGGTAAGTTCTACGTTTAAATTTCAATAAGTTTTTGTTTTTAATTTTTTTTTCTAACCATAGATAATTTTAAAGCAAATTAAAAAGAAGAAAACACACGCACTGTGCTACGAAAACGAGCAGTTGCCTTGGCTGTATGAGATTTATTCCTTGGTCCTTTCTATTCTGTATGCATTAGACAGCACTTTAAAAAATATATAGCAGCGGACAAAAATGGGTTTTCATACGTTTATTTTACTCCCAGGAAGAAAATGAAGCCCTTCGCGTCTTCGTTTTTCAAAAGAAATGCCATCCTTTCTGAGCATGTTTGAGAAAATAATATAGCCTTGAGTACTATTACTCGTCTCGCTCTTTCTCACTCGTTTCACCGTGTCCCCGATCGCGGTCGATTATTTGCAAAACTCGGCAAGAGGCTCTTGACGAGTGTACAGCCGGCATTATCTATTATTCGATGTATGCGTCTTATTCTATTGCTATAGCAATGAAAGTGACAGCAGCAAATTTAATCAAACTTGAAAAATTACTTGACGTCTCTGAGTGCGGCCGTTAATAATTAGGCGCGCGGGAGCAAGGGGCTCGTTCCAGCGATGCCAGACGTACAATAATTACTTATCGTACATGTACGATAATTTCGACTCCGGTACGATGTACGATACAATTTGTATTATCGTACGCAAAAGTACGATAGTTTGCAACCCTGCTCCGAAATGGGGTGAATAGACTAATATTCAGGGCCAATCATCCAAAAATACAAAATAATGTATACGGTGAAGTGAAAAAGTAAATTGTCACTTCGATTTTTTGTCTGGCAACACTGCTTTGGTAGAAGACCAAGGCATCTAGGCATAGATTTTAAGGTCAACTGTCAAAAATACCTCAGTTCCTATAGGCGCGAGTGAGAAATAGCCCACATTGCTATCCTAATTCTAGTTTCAGGAGCTAGCTACGCGGTCCGCGCGGCTCTGACAGTCGTACGATATTTTTTTATCTGGTACGATAATTTTTCGAATATTGATACGATAATTCTCTATCACTCGTCTGGCAACCCTGCCTCGTTCACAGATTATAATTCCCCGCCGCACTCAAGATCTTTTATCAAATTTAGATTATTTTGTTTCTATATATAAGTTTATTGTGAATACAGTAGGAAAAATTTAAACATTTTAAGATTAGATATAAGTATATATAAGTTAGTAATTTCTGTTTGTATTATACTCTGTATTTTAACATGATTTCGACTGAAGGACTAGTATCCACGGTCACGAATAAATTAAAAAAAAAAAAAAACAGATTATAAGGGTATATATCTGTTTCTGGATGGATGTCACCTGTGGATGTCACTGACACTGAGGGAGGAATCTGACACACGGGATAAATTGAAAAACAACGGAATCTGACACCCTTCTTTATGCTGAGAGTGATAAGATAAAACAACAACATTCAATGAACTATGCGTACTAAGCTCGGTTTCAATTCTGTTATATTAACAGCGGTTGAGCTACCTTTTGCTTACAGGCTATAGTTCTTTTCACATAGCTTGGGTACGGTGACAGCTGTCAACTCAGTACAATAATAATAATAATAATAGCGTAATAACAATACTCGTCTCCGAGGCCACCAATTCAAACTTCTAAATGAGCTTTCCCACAACAATCCTCGCAGACATTTCTTATGTAACAGCGTTACCAAACCATGGAACAAACTACCGGAACATGTAGTATCAGCACTGATTGTCAATCAGTTAAAAACCGACTAGATCAACACATTAGAAGTACAAATAATACTTGACCAAATAATAGCCGGATACAGGTGTCTATCAGTTGTCACAACTGCCTGCCTGATAAATAATAATAATAAAATATAACCTCAAACACATATTTTGTACTGAATTGACAGCTGTCACCGTACCCAAGCTATGTGAAAAGAACTATAATAAATAACGTACCCTATGTTTAGACATACCCTTATGCTGGGGCCACACTAACGGGAAACGCCAATATAAATCAACGTCTATCGCCTTACCCTGGGGCCACACTAACGGGCAAACGCCGTTAATTATCACGATGATAGTCCTTATGCGTAGCAGCATAAGGCGATAGACGTTGATTTTTAACGGCGTTTCTCGTTAATGTGGCCCCAGCATTATAATCTGTGCTATGTTTGTTGTTAAAACGTAGTCATTATTTACTCAGTGGTTCAGTCAAAAAAGAAGTGCTTGTGACGTGGAGTCCTTAGAAATACCTACCTACTTTGTAATTGCATGCATACAACTCTACATAGGCTACGTACATGCAGCACGATAAGATTCTGTAAGTTCAGTGGTTGACCTTGTCTAAAAGTATATTTTGGAGGAATACTCCCGCGTCTAAATCCAAGTTAGGTCCATTCCAATCAGCAGCAAACAAATGATGTCTGATCAAGGAGGTAGTAGTGTTGAAAGTAATGGAACTAACGAAAACCAAAAATTGCCTAAAACAATTGGAATAGAATTAGATGTAGATTTGGCTCTTGCTCCTGATAGAGATTCTGAAGCAGAGTCTGATGACAACAATGCAGACTGGGTACAACATGCACTGCATACAAAACAAAGATTGTTGTCAGAAGGACACCATGAAACAACAAATGATGTGAAAAAAATAAGTCAAGGGTTGCAATTAGTTGGTGAGCTGGAAGTACCAACAACAACATCTGAGTCGTTAGTTAAAGTCCGCCTTCCAAAGTATGCTGACACCTATGAACTTGAGAAGTTCAGGAAGAATGCCATGATCATTTTCAACCATGAAAGATTCTTAGGACACAGTAAACCCAGAACAGGTACAAGGCAGGATCAAGAAGAGTTACAAAAGACTTTTCTAAAGTTAAATTTTATTGTGGAGGCCCATTTAGATCTAACAAAAGAAAAACTTTTAAAGAGACTGAAGGAATGTAAGTATATTACATAACAATAAGTAAGCAATAGGGAATATTCATGATTTTTTTTTGCTTTATTAATCAGTAGAGAAAAATATTTTTCAAATAACTATAAAAATAACCAAGATATAAGCCATTAAAGATGCGTTTCTATCACTTTTGAGCAAAACAGAATTTAACATGTAGTTTATATGGCCGTAGTGCCCGCTGACGTCACAGTACATGTCGGATCTCTGTCTAATTAGTAGTTTTAAATGTTTATATTATCTGTATTTTGTGGCGGATTTTAATTTTAATTTCACTTTTTGCCATCTCTTACAGTATTTTCATATTTTGTTAAGAAATGTAAATAAATAA
Organism: Tortrix viridana; assembly: GCA_963241965.1. NCBI lineage: Eukaryota > Metazoa > Arthropoda > Insecta > Lepidoptera > Tortricidae > Tortrix > Tortrix viridana. The sequence goes on along the minus strand of OY725193.1, from coordinate 7,989,510 downwards.
ATAAATATCAGGAGACAATCTCACACAAATTGACCTAGTCCCAATCTAAGCTAGGCTTGTACTTTGGGGTACTAGGCAACGAAATACATACTTATATAGAGAAATAAATACTTAAATACATAGAAAACATCCATGACTCAGAGACAAATACTCGCGCTCATCACACAAATATTTGCCCATACCGGGATTCGAACCCGGGACCGCTAGCTTTGTACGCAGGGTCACTACCTACTAGGCTAACCGTGTCATTAAAAACATTTCATGCATAGGTATTCCCTATTTGTTTAAGGTTGTGTAGTTTAAACACTATATACCTATATGTTGCTGACCTGAAATCTGTATACATAAGAATATGCTCTTGGTCTCAGTTGATAAACATGCAGAAACTAATATTAATAAAGCTATCATATCTTTTTTTGATGCTTCCCAACAGTAGATTTTAATAACATTTTTGAAGTTAGAGATAAACTTGCTTTTCTCTCACACATGAGTAAAAGCTGAACTGAAAAACATTTTTAAATGTCATTACATTATGCAGCATTAGTGACCTTAATTTAAAGTCATTTTGAACCTTGGTTTTAAATGTTCTCAAACAAGTTATTTAATTTTCATTAATGTTAAAACAGTTATAAAAATATCTTCATAAATAATTTTCCTCCCAGTATATTAATGTAAAATTCTGTTGTCTTCAGTTTCTACAAGAGACTTTACTGACTATGGGTGCATTTGCGTTGCTATTATGACCCACGGCCAGCAAAATGGGAGACTTCGTGCATATGACAGGTACTTGTACGACCAAGAGATTATAGAATGTTTTGACATTTATCGGAACCAGAGTCTCTTTGGGAAGCCTATCATATTTCTTATACAGGTAAGAAAACTTTTCATTCAAAACTAAAAATAATATAAAATATCTGCGTAGTTTTGCAGGAAAACATGTCAGAATGATTATGAGAAAAAAAAAATTATATATATACCACACAAAACAGTTTCGACATGTCTTCCTACATAAACCGTGTCCCCTAGACAAGATACAGCGTTTACATGATTTTTACGAGGTATGTACGAGTAGCAAGCTATTAAACATTAAACATTAGTTAATTTTCTGGTTTAGGCAAAGCATGTTTGTCCGTTAGATAGTCCTCGACCCTATAGTACGCTTTTGACATCAACGACTTTTTCAAGTAATTTTTAAGTGCTGGAAGGGGTAACTCTAAAACTACGTACGGGTAATTTATTATAAAAATGAATGCATTGACCTACAAATGATTTATATACTTTACGGACACGAAACTTTTTTTATGGCAATTTTATTTTTATTCCTAGTATTTATATTAAGTATATCAGAATTTTAACGAAAGAGTCTAGGTTCTTAATAACATACATAATATGTTCATAAATATATTGGGATGCTACTGTTAAAATATTAATTTGTTTAAAAAGTTCTCTTAATGAATCACGGGAATTTAAGTTATATATAGAGTGAATAACCCTTTTTTGTAACACAAATATAGTCTGTATGTCAGCTGCTTTTCCCCAAACCAGAATACCGTATGACATAACACTATGAAAATAACTATGATAAACTAAGCGAGCTGTCTCAACATTGCACAGTGTTTCGTCTAGAACAAGCTAGCTGGACAAAATTATGTTTTGCTTTGTATGTGTTCCTAATTAATTAAGGAATACCAACATGATGACTAAAATGTGTAAAATTGGAAAATAATACACATTGTGCATTTTAAAGTTAAAAAAAATAAAAAATCTATAAAAACGTTTGTAATTATATTATATCATTGGTTCTTATATTATACATTACATAATTATTATCTAAAATATATACAAACTTAACTACAACTTAAGTGAACTAAAAACTACAACATAACTATAACTAGAGATGTCCTATTTACAATCTATACATTTTAACTTTTTCGTCACATACCTATAAAATATTATCAATGATTCCTCGTCAGATGAGGAGGATTCATTTGTCGACGAATCACTTACAAAGTAATCTTCCTCATTTCGAGAAATATTACTTGTCACGCAAGAAGATGTCACTGAAGGCGGAACTATTAATTTTAATACTTCGGAAGGAAATTTATCGGATTTTTTCTTGGGCAATTCTCTTAGTGAATTAATTACAGGATTGGATGTAATTAAAAGCATTTTCAATAAGTCTGTATTCGTGGCTATACGTGACAGTTTTCTAGTGTGATGTTCGCGGAACCCACGATAGTCTTTATTTCTAGCCTCTTGTGCTTCCTCCGAAAGCTGTCCAATCGGAACAAGGGCACTTTTTATACCTGGTGTGCTATGCAGAAGAATCTTGTGTACAGTAGCTGGCATGTAATACCACGAATACAGGCGTAAATACAATGCTCGCGTCTCTTTACACAATTTTTCGAATTCTTCCAAATTAATATCGAAACCAGATGATAGTGTTGTAAGTAGTATATTAAATTTTTTAATAAGATTTACATCTAATCCTGTAATCTCACTACTAAGTTCGGCGTTTGAAAAAACCTACGAGACGTGTTTCCATCATTTGAATTCCCATAGCCAGGCTTTGGTTTGTCAACAATGAGACCCATTTTTTGTTTGAAATCTTCTTTTATTATGGCCGATCGCTGCTTCATAACAGCCTTATCAGCCTCTCCTCTCACTATTTTCAAATTTCTGCTTATAAGCACTGACCAGAGCATCCCCATTTACTTATCAAAGTGAACGATGATTTAGGAAGCACACTTCTGATTACATCCCTTTGGGTTTCGATTAAACGTTCTGCTGTTTTATCTAATATAGCCTGCAAGCTATATAACTTCAGCACGCGATTCAGTCACAAAAATGTGCTCCTGAGAAGGACAAAAGGATAGTTTTGACTTCCCAAGCTATGGTATGGAAACACATGATGTCCAGCTTTCATTGACCACTTTCTTGTTTGTTTGTAGGTATGACAAGTTGCCTTAGAGTCTATATAATAAGCCAACGCTTCGTCACTTGTCAAATGGCCTAGCACTGTCAGCACACGTATTCTTTTTAGGCCCACCGTCATCGGAACTTTCATCAATGTTTCTAATAGATTTTGCTGTGTTTCGGTGACCTGAAAAACGATTAGCTACTTCAGCAGCTATGGTTAATTCATTAGCACTACGCGATTGAACTAAGTCTTCAACTCGACGTTTTTTCGTTTTAAATGACGAGTTTTCGAACTGCTTTTTCGGTTTACCAATTGACCGATTGCCATGGCTACTTGATGTAGAAGGGCTTCTAACCAATCTCTATGTTTATCTAAAAATCGGTCTTTCACCATCTTTGAAGAAGCCCATTTTTCGGAAAACTTTGATGAGATGCTCGCTAATTTCATATGGATTTCTCACAATGACTCTTGAGATACTTCATGTAAATCAAACTTTGTTGAAACAAATTCAAATAAGCGTGAATTTCTCTAATTTTTCCCGTATTTGATCCATTCTTCAAATAACTCCATTTTTGTCATAGAGAAAACTCGTTCTGGAAAAAATAAAAAAACAAACTTTTGCATATTGTTTCGGGGGTTAAATTACATTGCTATACATAGTTGAATAGTTTAACAATAACATATAAAAAAATCAGACCGGGTACACGTGGATACAAAAAGTTTTAGACCTTGAAACTAAAAGATGACTGTCCATTTTAATGTGGTAATAATAACTGACTGTAAACTCGTATGCACTTGTGTTACGCTATAATATACATTATTTAAATATTTTTTAGGTCAGTCGAGGTGACAAGCCCGCAATTGTAAATGACATGGGATCTCATAAACAAGTCGAGAACTTTGACAATGACAGTGAAATCCAATATGCGCTCCCAATGCAGTCTAATATGTTAATTTTCAACAGTACCTATTTCGGACAAACCTCTGTTAGGTGAGATTAAACTTGTGCTTATATTATTATACGCTATACTTAACTTATTGTCTGCTGCCACACGGTCAACTCATACATATTACACTCATTTATTTATTTAAGACATGCCAACAGCATACATATACGCCACTCCTCTTATAATATAGCCTGACAACATTATTCATTATATGTAAGCCTATTACAGGCATGGACAGCATTCACATTTCAAGTGCGCGGTTCACATAGTTACAACATATACGTAGTTAAATATTAAATATTGGATAGCTATACAATGTTATAGTGTTACAAAAGAAAAGTTTATGCTATGACTACAGGCAATTAATTTCTAATTGATTTCAGCAATTTATGTTTAAATGTGTTCAAGTGTGTTTTTTTTTTTTTTTTTTTTTTTTAAGTTATCGCTAAAGATATCTATGTTAGGTATTTTTGACTCATAAATTAAACACAAAACTAGCAGTCCCAAGTTCGAATCTCGGTAAGACCAAATAAATTTGTAATTAGTATTTGTTCCATAGTTTCATATGTCTTCTATATTGGTGAGCCAAAGTTTACATAATATTTTTAGTCAGAATGTATCGTTATTCATAATCATCTCAAGTCCTAAAGTATTTTTAACTGAAACCGTTATTGTTTCAGGATTTTTTAAATATCTAACTGGTAAATAAGGTTCGGTTAAGTTAGGTTTGTTTTAAAAAAGTCCTTAAATCAGAATGGTTTCAGTAAAATTCACTTTCGGACGTGCGATGTATATGAATAACGATAATTTCTGACTACAAATTTTTCGGTGAGCCAATATGGACCCACTAACAAACAACTTAGATACTTTCGCATTTATAATATTAATATGGATTTCAGGCCTGACCATGGGAGCTGGTTCATCCAAACTCTCTGTAAGAAGATATCCTTGCTTGCTGACACCGAAGACTTCCTAAGCATATGCAGGGCTGTACAAAAGGAAATTGCCCTAAATAAATATATCAAAGCGACCAATTCAGAGCGGGTAAAAATGCCCGTGGTTACCTCCCTACTGATCCGACGTCTGTTTTTAAGAAAATTTGAAGGAAGCAACGATGTCGACCACCCGGGCTCGACTAGTGCCGTAGAGCGTCTCGAGGAGACAATTGGGAAAGCTTCGTTGTCAATGTTGCCAGTAAATAATCCAGCCTCTCGTGCTGATGATGATAAGTTAGAGCATATAATAAAGCGTCTAAGGTGCGTACTTTTTTTTTTTCAAATATATCTATTGATCATTTTTACCTGACCGCCGAAGCCTTGTAGAGGCTGAACGGAAAACTGGACTTCGACAAACGAAGTGTCATTAGATTACATTCGTCTTAGTCTCGTGTCTGGGTACATTAATATAAAAAAAAAAAGTTGGTGATGTTGATGGTCACTTGTTGTTCCAGCGCCTACACTCGCGACAACCCGCGCGACGACGTGGCGCTCTACATATTGGAGAACGCGCGGAACACCAAGCTCACCGGCTCCACTCGCGAGAAACTGTACGCGCAGGATCTGATAGAGAGATATATCAAGCACAACGCCAGCAATAAATACATGAGCCACGGACCGCCGTGTTGGTGCGGCGGACAGGACCCCCTTGCTGTCAAGACGAGGGTAGGGAGGATTCTCTCCCAGTGCGGCCCTGCGGTATACTGTGTGCTAGCTGCGGCGATGGTATGTGTTGTGTTGATTAAATATCAAAAAGTATAAAAGTATAAAAAGTTTTGACGACGCGTTTAGCCTAGTTGGTAGTGACCCTGCCTACGAAGCTAGCGGTCCCGGGTTCGAATCCCGGTATGGGCAAATATTTGTGTGATGAGCGCGAGTATTTGTACCTGAGTCATGGATGTTTTCTATATATTTAAGTATGTATTTCTCTATATAAGTAATGTTTATCGTTGTCTAGTACCCATAGTACAAGCCTAGAGCTTAGTTTGGGACTAGGTCAATGTGTGAGATTGTCCCTGATATTTATTTATTTTATTATTGATATTTATTTATAAAAAGGCCTTTCAAGATAAGTGTTAATAGAGACATTTTATCTTATTACATACAGTTGAAGACATTTGTATTTATATGTATAGATACACATAACATAAAAAATAAAATTTAAAATTTAAAAAACCCCCCCGACACAAAAAATAAATTCTAAAAACTAACAAATTTTAAATTTTATATTTTACTTTTATTTTGTCCTTTTTAAAGTAGGTATATAAATATTAGTAAGGTAATTATAGTGATTAGTTACTTTCAATATCATTGAAGTAACACGGTACCAAATTTCGAATCGATAGGACATATGGAAGTTAGTCAGATCCCCTCATCAACTAGAAAAGAGCTGATGATTTTCAAACGGCTGAACAGATTTTCATGAAACATGGCTAAGAACACTCGGGATAAAATTATCTATTACACAAAAAAAAAACTAAACGAAAATCGGTTCATTCGTTTGGGAGCTACGATACCACAGACAGACACACAGATACACAGACAGACACGTTAAACTTATAACACCCCTCTCTTTTTGCGTCGGGGGTTAATAAACAAACTGTTACTAATAAAACTTATTGTCAGTGACAGAAACATTTGTTATCAATTTAATGGCCCAACTAGAGCTTAGTTGGGACTAGCTCAGTTTGCGTGAGATTGTACCCTAATATTTATTACTTGTATTATACCTAATTTTATTTGTGGGTAGCTATCACTTTATCGAAACTCCTTTCATCGAACGTATCATTTCATCGAATTTCATCGAGTTATAATTTTTTGGTGGTGTCAGGTCTAACCTAACCTAACCTACGTAACCCATGCTTTAGATAACCTGAAAATAATAAGGTTTCAGCAGAAATTAGCTTTCGATGAAATGAAATTCGGTTCGATGAAAGGTGTTTCGATAAAGTGATGAAGTACCTTTATTTGTTCTTGTACAACAAAAAGTCGAATTAAATGCCGGAGTCCAGAATATTAACGGATTTGCGATATTTCTTTGGATATTTTTCTGTAACAACCTACAAACGAGGACTTGCGAGTTCCAGTTAATGAATTTGTGGTTTAGTTTAACAATTACTTACCAACTTACAGCCCTTTTTGTAAAACGTAAGCTTTTAACATAAAACCGGGTGTTGATTAAATTTTGTACGATTGTGGATATAAGAGACTTATCTTTCTTTGTAACTGTATTTATATAGTTAAAATAAGGTTATGTTTTTAGTGTGTCCAACCAAAGTAGGTTTAAACATGTACTTTTACCTGTAAGATCGCAGTAATAATGCAGGTGCACTTTGTGCCATATATGCTTGTATTGTACCGTCTCAAATTAGAATAGGTGATCTCTAGTTTCAAGGTTGGAATCATGTTAACTTTTATAATTAACTTGAATGCATTTTCAAGCGATATTATAACTGTTTTTGCATATTTTTCTACTAATAAATGTTAATAATTTTTATTCTGGTATTTCATTCGTTTAAATAAACTTCCAAAGTGAAATTTTCGATTATACCTCGTCTACGTTAAAGAGTTAGTACCAGAAAACTTAGAATAATGCACGTGATTGGCCAGCGATAAGGGCACCGCTTGCGAACATGGTGGGTTTACATGTCGGCCAAAATCAGTCAATATCTGTCTCTTGTACGGTGCGGACGCGTTATAGTGCTCTTCTTTGTATTGTTGTTTAACTTTTTACCTGGCTCGTTTATTGGACAAAGGAACAAGATAGTGCCACGCTTGCCCCCTACCATTGCGAGCTGAACCCAATAGAGTTAATTTGGTCACAAGTCAAGGGGTACGTAGCAGATAATAATAGAACATTTAACTTAGCCGAAGTGAAGCGGTTACTTAATGAAGCAATTTATAAAGTTAATTCTGAGTCGTGGAGACAATGTATTATAGCACGTGGTAGGGGTAGTAGAACCAAAAATGAATGCAACTGTGGAAGCAGAGAGATGTATAATTAATTTAGAAAATGATTTAAATGAATCATACTATGATTAAATCTATACTTCTATATCCCTTTCATTTGCATACAAAAGTGCGACAGAGAGGGCGCTCTATTAACTCTTTAACGTAGACAAGGTATAGGTAGGTACCTATCTTATCTCAACGTGGCAGGCTAGAACGAACTTTAGGTGAATTTATTCTTCCTAACTGCCGCACTCAGAGACGTCAATTAATTTTTAAGTTTCATTAAAGTTGCTGCGTCCTATTCTAGTGCTATAGCAAAGAAAGTGACAGCACAGCTACTTTAATGAAACTTAAAACTTAATTGACGTCTCTGAGTGCGGCAGTAAGTATTAATAATAATCTAATAATCATCATCGTGACTTCACCTCGAGCATCTATTCGTCCAGTATTGGACATATGCCTCCCCAGCTCCATAGTCACCTTAAAGAATTGATATACCCACTGTACTTATTACTAACTTTTATTTTTTCCTTATACAAGTAAGTAAGACGAGCGAGCACGGGCAGTCATCAAACATCCAACAAGTATAACTTTTTTATAGACAGAAAAGCCTTATACATATTTATGCTGTATGTATGTATACCCCGATATTATAGTCGTCTGTCATAGTTCCAGGGCAAAATGACGATGATAATAATTTAATAATTGTACCCCCTTGCCTCCTTTGTAGACGCTGTGCACGGAAATTTATTAAAATTAGAAATTATCCATAAGGTACAAAGCCCAAACCCAAACCCTCTCATTGTGAGTGGAGGCCTGTGCCGAGCAGTGGGACGTATATAGGCTGGATGATTATTATTATTATATATACAAGATTTTGCATTGCAGTGCCATCTATTGAAACTGTTATACGATGCAAATGTGTTGGTGGGCTGTCTGTACCTATGTAATTACTTTATGGTGAGTTTGAAAGCACGCCCACCCTACAGGTACGGCTAGGTGATTATTTAAAACACTTACTTAGTACAATAAATTAGTTACATACATACATATGTACAATCGCTTTTCAATTCGTCGACGGATCACTAACCGACTAGCCTAAGTTGTCCCGTCAGACCTTTCCTAAGAGTTACACGGTAATTCTGGCGTCAGTTCAGTCCATAATTCTGGTCAGAATTACCAACAGAACTGACGGACTGATGGTCCGGATGAAAATTAAAATATTTCAAGTATATATTATTCTTCTTCTCTTTAAAAAAAAAAATGGCCTCTGTCCACTTATGTAGACAATTTTGCCAATGTCAATGTACGGTTAAAATATATTTATAAAATTGGTATTGTTCGGTAATTTGGAGAACTGTGGCGAAAGTGTCGATCGCCTCACGCACCAACCACTCCGCCGCGCACAACACCGCCACGCTTCACTTCTCCAAAGAGAAGCCCAAGATGGCGGCCGGCTCAGCAGAAGCGATCGACACGTCAAAAGTCTAATCAGACTAAGGTAAAAGCACCTATAATGGACAGTGCTCCAGTTATGAACAATCCAATAGATATAAGCTTCCGATATTTATATGTTATTGTTAAAATTAGTAGTGATAGCGTTAAAATTAGATTACATTGAAATTAGAATGAAATTTTCGGTATTGCCAAGTTTTGTATAAAAAAATGCTATTGTTCATCACTGGAGCCTTGTCCATAATAGGTGACTTCACATTACAGACAGAACTGACGCCAGAATTACCTTAACCTTAACTATAAAGCAACGTACGTATATTAAGTACGTTTTTTGTTTTGGCGCGGGTTTCGTTAACAAAGCAGCTCATAACTCTGGCTTCTAAGGGGCCGAAGATTATATATTATGTATCTAACAGGGACCGGAAAACCCCTCCATTTGATTAACCCTATCGATAGGGTTACCTAACATTTGGTTACCCAATCGATGTGGTTACCCTATGATTGTGTTACCTTAACGTTATATAGGTGAACCCTTTTGAACTAGTTAACCGCTTCCATAGAGCTTACCAAGTTCATTAGGGTTTCAGTAGTTTAATATTTATGCACTTAGCATTAGCTGGGTATTACCCTATCGCCTCTTACTTTTTTGCGCATTCGGGTGATCACTGTCTAGCCGCTACCCATTCAATTGTTAGGTAGTGCAATAACAAGTCGAAACACTTGCGCATAGAGATTAAAACCGTACGATTAAGTTTAAAAAGGGTAACAGATGATAGGGTATTGGGATTGGGTTAGTGCTTAGTTGAATTAACTGTATATTTTGGTTGCCCCTACTTTGGACCAAGTCGACGATATGCATCCTTGGGGTTTGTAAAAACAAGTCTATCAAATACCCTATCGAAAACCCTTTTTATGGTAAGCGGTTTCGACCCTGGTACCTACCCACATTTATATATTTACTTAAGTAGACTGAGCTGAACGTTGGCTGTAGCATTATAATTTTCGGCCTTATAAACTATCTTTCACGTCCTGGTCCGTTCTACACTTGCCAAGTTTATTTTAATAAATTTGCAGGCCACAAACTGGAAGCTGGTTTATCCAGACTTTGTAAAAAGATCAAATTACTTGCTGATACGGAAGACTTCCAGACTATATGCATGGCTGTGCAAAGACAAATTGCCTTCGACAAGAGTACATCGGATTAATCAACGCTGGCAAAACAAATGCCAGTGACGACTTCAACACTTATCCGACGCCTATTTCTCAGAACGCCTTGCGTTTTTGATAATTATTTTCAGTATATGATAAAATCCCTAAGGTTTGTATTAAAATTTTATATTTGACTTGCTTTTGCCCGTGTCTCCGCGCACAAGTGGTTTATCTCTAATATCGCTATTCATTTGAGAACTGTCCGTCTCACATCGATCGGTTAAGGCAAGTGTCTTAATCGATCGATAACCATGAATACATAACAAATAAACAATTAACACACTCTGCATATATAATTTTAGTAATTTAATAATGTAAATTAAGATAAAGGTTTTTCCGACCCTGATGAACAGTTCCTTTCAAAGGACGTGTTTACACGATTACATGTTTCTAATACTCGTTATATACAACATCCATGAGAATGCTTCAAATTTCAGATCTCATCAAGGAACATATATTTACCTGAGAAAGAAGTGTTTGGAGAGCGAAGAGACCTCACTCGATGTCAAGGCCTGCGTTGGGAGGTTCTTCCATCACTAGCTGGTCCGTCCTGCTGAATACTACTTGTCTACTTGATACCTGCATTGCTGGTACGTATCTAGATACAGTAGCCTAAATTTATATCACGGCCTGAAGAGCAACACAGACTGAGTCCGCCGGCCGACTTCGACATGTCAGTTAAACGTCACAGGACACAGACTATCAGCAGGTTTCAGCAGGCCGCTGGACAGACTGGGACTTGGGACTGCCGGCGGAATTTTAGCCAGTGTTGCCTTCAAAATAAATAAAAGCCGGTCAAATGCGAGTCGGACTCGCGCACCGTGGGTTCCGCATAAACTTATAGGTGTGCAAATAGTTCGTAAATCACAGGAATCGAGTCTCAAAGAATTTTTCCCTCTTTTTCCGAGTTTTCCCTTAGAGGATTGAAGACTTAAGTATTTGATATTAATTTCAACTTCAACACACAGACAGACCGACAGACGGACAACAAAGTAATCCTATAAGGGTTCCTATTTCCTTTTGAGGTACGGAACCCTAAAAATGAGTAATCATCACGGACCAGCGTAAGCGACTTAGTTATTTGTTAAAATGAGATACAAGTATATATGTTTAAATCGAACGCATAACCCTAACTACGTGGAGTGAAGTGGAGACTATTGGAAGAAAAATAAAGAAATAATATGAATATCCTTCCTCTCAGCAAAAATCAGCAATTTAAAAATGTTGAAAGGTCAAAGGCCGAACTGAGTAGGATATAAGTATATTGATTATACTCGTATATGTATATTGGATATTGCAATGAGAGAAAATATAAAAAGAAATGTGTGCACCTTTGTTTCTTATTGCAATGGGATAAGATGCAAAAGTGTATACATATCTTTTGTATTCGACTGTACGTTAGACAATAAAATAAAAACGTATTTTGTCATCTGTATCAATCTTAATCGACCTAAGAGAATCTATAGTATAAAAGGCTTTTGAAATTGATACGCAACCTACAGCCTGGAGCGCTTAACCAAGAGATCAAAATATGTCCATAAGGAATTGAAATGAGGGTTTGTACCTAATTAGCGTAAGAGTTCAGCCGTTTTTAATTTTTTTTATTGTTAAGTACATTAACGTTTTCTTTCACTGAGTAATATCAAACACGTGATTTATAATGACGTCGCTTTCAGGTGACAACATTCGTGAATGAAATGCCCCATGGCATGTTTCCTGGACGAATGGTCCGGTTTTGCGGCCAGGTGCCTTTAGACTCCAAAAGGTATGTTGACTGACATCTTGCTGTTCCGGGAAACAGGTACTAAGAATGATACCTTTAGGAATAAAGAATAAATAAGGAAGCTACTTAATCAGTTCGTCCTGCTTTCACAAACCCCAATCCCTCAGTCGACCGCATGATATTATGTTTGTTCAAATGAAATCGGCCCGAAAAAAAACTGTCAGGCTAAGTACCGGCAGATCAGGGGATTACTTACTATGTTGGACAGGCCACAATAATAAGTTGCACACTACCAAAGACTGCCAAAATATTGTTCACCTCACCAGCTCGAAAAGTTATTTTTTGTCACTCAAAATCTGCGTGCGACAGTCCACTTCAACCGCAAGAGTGGAAAGTAATGCTGTGCTGTGCGTGGAGGGGTCGCTACGCGAACACGACAGCTGATGCGGCGCTCGTGTAATTGTTTTAAACCAACTTCAAAAAAGGAGGTTCTTAATTCAATTGTAACCCTATTACTTGGCCTCCGCCGTCCGTCTAGTCGAGTACTTTGTACTTGACGGCTGATACCAATTTTACATCGTCAATCTATCTTTGAAGCTTTGATTACATTTTAGATTCAGCATAAACTTCCAACTCGGCCCCAGGCTGGACATCTACGCGCCGTTTACACCTGTGGCGTTACACATGGACTTCCGTTTAGACTACGGTCCTGTGGTTAGAAATAGAAATATAAATAGAAATAGTTTATTGCATGTCACATAACAGGTTACAGGTGGTATATAATAATCAGGTATACATGTGACGCCCTGTAAGGGCGTAGCAATATAGAGGGCTAAAACTAGATTTTTAATACTACGGTTGCTTACAACTATTTATTTTTATACTAATACAAATATAAACATAAATTTTTGTTGTCTTAACCAAATCAAACGTCTTATAAACATTAACTACTAATAGACTTCGTCAAAAAACTCGTTTAAATTATAGAAACACTTATTCACAAGAAAGGTGTTTAATTGCTTATTAAATAAATTCGGATTTTCCAAATTTTTCGGGGAATCTGGTAAGTGATTATATATTTTGATTGTCATATAATGGTTGAGGTGGTCCTCAACTCCTACGGGGAGAGAGGCTGGGGCGGGGAGGAGAAAGGGAGGATGCCGATGCGCCAAGGGATGACCTTCGAAATTCTGGTGCTTTGCACTTTCAAGTCGTTCAAAGTAAGTTCAGTGTGTTGTGTAAGTGCATGTGCAGTGGCGGATCCATGGGGGGGGGGGGGGGACAGGGAGCCATGGCCTCCCCTTGGGCTAACCTAAAATAAAGCAAATCAGACCTGACCTGAGGAGCAGGGCTGTATTATATTATAGGCCGTCTTAGGGTACAGTCAAGGTCATAAATAGGTGTACACTTTAGTACCTTGTCACTTTAATCGATGTGACATTCATATATAGCAATTTAAACATGACATTAAATAGACAAGGTACTAAAACCTATGCCGAGGCCCTTGGACACAAGAATTTGGGGCCCCGTTGGATAGTAAAAGAGGTGAGCTTATTTTATTGTGTAAGCGAATATATCAGACTTTCGGGGCCCCTATAGCGTCGGGGGCCCTGGGCACGGGCGCCGTGTGACCTTATAGTAAAGACGGCATTGATAGTGGTCGTAAGATGTCGTGTTTCAGCGGTTCGAGGCAGCCTACCAGCAGCGATCATGACGTCAATTTGACAAATCAGGACCAGGGACCGGAACCGCTTGCCATTAAAGGGGTTTTCGATAGGGTATTTCATAGACTTGTTTCTACAAACCCTAAGGATGCGCTAAGCCTATCGTCGACTTAGTCCAATGAAAGGGCTACCAAACGATACAGTTAATTCGACTATGCGCTAACCCAATCTCAATACCCTATCATCTGTTACCTTTTTTAAACTTAATCGAACGGTTTCAAGCTGTTTTATTCTCCATGCGCAAGTGGTTCGACTTATTATTGCACTACCTAACTAATGGAATGGGTAGCGGCTAGACAGAGATCGCCCAAATGCGCAAAAAAAGAGGCGATCAATACCCAAGTAATGCTAAGTGCTTAAATATTAAACTACCGAAACCATGAACTTGGTAAGCTCTATGGAAAGAATTAACTAGTTCAAAAGGGTTAAGATAACATAATCATAGGGTAACCACATCGATTGGGTAACCAAATGATATGTAACCGTATCAATAGGGTTAATCAAATGAAGGGGTTTTCCGGTCCCTGATCAGGAACACGCTGCTTTGTAACCTTGATAGATTTTTTGTTTTTATATTGGACTCTCGCGCTCCGGTAACTGCACTGGATCAGTAGAAACCCCATTGTATTGTAATAATGTAATGTAATAATAATATAATTTAATTTAATAACAATAACTTCATGTTACTAATTTATAATCTACTATGGGTGAATACCTGGAATATATATTTTTTTAATATTATCATTATTGTTTTATTTTTAATGGAGGTAATGGTGAACGGCGGCTTATATTTGACGACGCGGTTAGCCTAGTTGGTAGTGACCCTGCCTACGAAGCTAGCGGTCCCGGGTTCGAATCCCGGTATGGACAAATATTTGTGTGATGAGCGCGAGTATTTGTTCCTGAGTCATGGATGTTTTCTATGTATTTAAGTATGTATTTCTCTATATAAGTATGTTTATCGTTGTCTAGTACCCATAGTACAAGCCTAGAGCTTAGTTTGGGACTAGGTCAATTTGTGTGAGATTGTCCCCTGATTTATTTATTTATTATTTATTTATTTATTTACTGTGAATTTGCGCATCGAATCCCCTGGAAAGACATCACTCATCTTCACGTGAATGGTGACGTTACGATGGACCTCATCGCATACGAAAATTTGCAGCCGCCGTGCTATGCGTAAAAGACCGCATAGCCACATCTTTTTTTTTTATACTGGATCTGTAAAAAGATCTCATAAAAGCTGCCTTTCCATTGAGGCGAGCGGAGATGAGTGGCGTACTATACAAATTTGATACAGTCGTCTCCGCTTGACTGTTTCCATTGAAGCGGAGCGGAGACGAGATGTGGATTTGCAACCAATGTGATTGGTCGATTCCTACACTTCACCTCTCTGCTCCGGTCGTCAACGCGGCTGGGATTCCATTACAGCGGAGCGGAGACGAGATGTGGATTACAACCAATGTGATTGGTCCATTCCTACACGTCTCCTCTCCGTTCCGCTCGTCTCCGCCTCAGTGGAAAGGCAGCCAAAATGTGGCTTAGCGGTCTCTTAGGCATAGCACGCCAGAGCCCTTAGCCAAGATGCACTACGCTAACTAGCGTTTCTATTAGTTTCGTTTTTAACTCTTTCGGCGCGCATGATGCACATGTGCTTCATGGGATTGCACCCCCTCGCGCGCGCATGATGCACATGTGCTTCATGGGATTGCGGGTCCTTGAGCGCGCATGATGCACATGTGCTTCATCACAAACGTTCATGAAAATGTACTATTTTGCCCAAAAATTAAGTAGTTTTTCGTTGATTTAGATTAATAGGTAAGTAAATAATGTAATGTCATAAATATATTTTGTTTATTCCCGGGTATAAACAGAAAAATATTACTTTGAAATTTGACTATCATTATTTATCTGTATTTGGTTAAAAGTTGTCTTTTTTATTTGACAAACCGAAAGCGTAGGCCTCAAAGTTCTTTTTCATATAAATAAATAAACTTTATATTCATATTTTCATTTTAAAATCCCATGATAACCACGGTGCTTCATTGCGCCGGAGCGTACTGCATTTATTTTAAAGCGAGTCTAAAATGTAACAAATAGTATCCGCGTTGTACGATATTAGACGTTATTGCAACTGCCTCAAGGTTGATTTTTCTTTAACACGCGCGGTTCTCGTCTTCGTGGATAACACTATACAATAATCAGAGAAACCAAGAAATGTTTATAACGTTATATTAGTTTTTATTTTATGAAGTGAAATTAAATCTTCGGTCCCTGACCACAACGTTGCGGTTTCCTTTGTTCTTGAGAACAATGGAGAAGATCCTGTTTATTTAGGTAGGATTATTTGTATGAGTACAAAATATATCTGATCAGTGAAAGTTACGGGCCTTATCTAAGGATAAAAATGCTTCTAACAATAAGCACTGGAGAGGCGACGATACTAATATATTATTATCAGCTCGTTAAAACTCATTTGTTTGTGTAATTTTCTTAACTGGTCGTATTTTGCGCTATTTTATGCACGTGGTGGTGGAGTATACCTTCTCCCACTCTACCAGAGAAGCCGAATTCCCGAAGCCAAAAGGGTTTGTTTAGGTAAAAAAATGTTTATTGTTCGAATTACCTGCTCCAGCGTCCACCCAGTATAGATAGTAAACATAGCAAAAACTAAGTTAGGAACAGATCGTATTTACACTTCAATCTTCTCTCACAACGGAAAAGGCTATCGAAGTGTTATTTTATTTATTTTTATACTTAATAATTGATATGCTGATGACAAAACCATCGATCAAGTTTAGTTATAGACAGTTAATTTATTATTATATTTTTAAGAAGAATATAGATTTACTTATTTAATAATATTTTAATTAAAAAAAAGAGAATAACGATAATGAACTTTTACAATTGTTTGGCCGCTTAAACAATAACAAAACCATTTCGATAGCATAATTAATTAAAAATCAGGTTTTCCTATTAAATTAATCTTTTAATCATGCATTATATAATTTCTCAGAGCCCAATTTTTGAAGTAAATTGTAGAATTTGCATAGAGCCCAATCAATAAATATTAAACCAATTAGTGAGCGGAATTATTTTTTTTACATTCATTTGGAGAATGCTAAGTTTAAATAAGTTCAAAAGTTCCAATTGCTGTCAATAAACGGTTGCATGCCGATGCCGGTATCAAAACAAAAAATAATTAAATTAGTACGTAATGATTTAAACCGGAGTAAACTTAAACAAGGTGAGTCGCACAGGTGTTTCATTGCAGGTAAAATCCCATTTCCGGTTGAAAATCGTTATCAGTAAATATAGGTCGCAGAAAGGGTTATTTTATCATCGCCGCTTTCGCTCCCACATTTTGGTTATAATAAAACAATGCATGTGCCCATATATATCTGCACCTGCAACTCTGACAAAAGGACCTAATCCAACACATATTCATAAATAACAGTCATAATTTTTCATTTCACCAAAAAAAAAAACAATTTAATAATAAATATAAAAGTTATTTTTTTTTTTTACCCGAAAATAAACACTTTATGTTTGGTTATTCTAAACGGCGCATGACGCCATCCATTCCTTTGTTGTTCGAGGCGGCAAAAAGTGTGCGGTACTACGGCGCGCGAATATGCACAGGGTGCATCATGGTTTTTAGTACGAAACAAAATGTATGTTCGCGCGGGCGGGTTGCAGCGCGCAGTGAGGCCCGCGCGTGTGAGCATTGCAGCGCGCTAGGAGGCGCTCGCGCCGAAAGAGTTAAACCAATTGCGTCACTGGTAGATCACGTGATACGAAGAGTCTGCTGCATGCATGCTAAGCCCGCAGCAGGTATTAAGTAACAGTTACTTACTCCAGAACAGGAATGACAATAGAAGAAATTAAAAATAAAAACAAGTCTAACCAAGCTTTGAAAACCCGACTACCACTGCAGCATCAGGACTGATGAGGTTTTAATATAGCCTATGACACTTCTTGGGTGAATACCAATCCAACGACACATTAACCTTTTCAACGCAATTGACGGATATATCCGTACCACTGGTTCAACGCCAACGACGGATATATCCGTCACGGTTAATGAATTCCATCAGGTCAGGTATTCCATATTCTAATGTAAGACTGAACACTTAAGGCCTAAAATAAAAGTGACGCGCCGGCCAAAAACGCTAGTGTGCACAGGCTCTAAGCTGTGCGTGATATTTAATTACTCTAGCAAAAAGTTGCATGCACAGGAATAAAGTGTCAACACGAATAAAGATTCGTGTTGACACTTTATTCCTGTGCATGCATGTTACGGTCGCTTCCAGGTCAGTTCGTTGTATCTCTCAGGCGATGTTCGTTGCTTCACTCTGGTGAATCCATGCACAGAATCTCTGTATACCTACTCATAACTCATGTCAGACCCGACCAGGATGGTTACCACGAAACACTCATTTCGAACGTTCGGATGTTCCCTTTCACTCATCAATTGTGATTAAATCGTGAGAAAGGGACATCGAACATCGATTTTCAAAGTAGCTCCCCAGTAATGAATTCACTTTCAACTCACACTGCAGCACAAATAATTTACTTCCCTAGTTCTAGAAGATTATTTGCAGCAACACGACTGTCCCAGAAACGTGGCTTCACTATATTTAAACCTATCGGCGTTCCTGCTCAGATAGTTTCTAATTGAACTCGCCATCAGCTTTTACGTGATTGTTTTACTGTCACTGTAAACGTTTTCCGATATCTGCAATATCGAGGACGCGACCTAATCAGATCGATTTTCACAAATGAATAATCTGGAATAAGAACATTTTATAAATTAATAAACGATGTAGTTTCATTTGTCACCACGTCATCTTTTTTTTTTTTTAAATTTATTTTTCATAAGAAAATTACATTAAGTACCCTTAATAAAACTCGCCAAACTGTTACGTTTGATGGCGAGAAGCTATAATCCTACAGGATGTCCCAATATTGGTAGGCCACATTGAAACTGGAAGTGTCTGGTTCGGGTCCGTCTTAGCAGCCTAAGACGGACCCGAACCAGACACTTTATTTTTAATTTTTATTTATTTATTATTTTTTAACGGAGTGGAAATGCGCACACCGAACCAACCTAACATGACCTTAGTAAAAATCGCATAGCTTTAAAGATTTGTCAGTTTAACATTATTTTCCAGTACAAACTTCCAGTACCCTTACGCTGACCTACCTCCGGTGTCAATATGGCCTACCGATTTTGAGACATCCTGTATATCAACTGGCCTGGACCTAGAGCGGCAAACCAGGGAACCAGGGCCGCAATTGCAGGAGGCGGCAAATTTAAGTTTGAAGAAAAAAAAAGTTCACAACGCTGGAGCTGGAGGAGGGGGAGTTTACTATCAATTTTCTGACCCGATTCGGAAAAATCGTAGATCCGGTATATCAAATACCAACCACAGACATCTCTTCATATATTCAAAATACTCGTCACAGACACACGCTGCTGGCGTTTGTTCTATTGTAACTTCCGTGCACTTTATAATTTCCTACCGTACCTTAACGGGTTCAGCTTCATCATCACAACCTTCGTATTTCCTCAAATAAAGGTACCTCAGTAACGTGGAGGTCACCACCGGCATTTCCTTCACTACCACAGGCGGTTGGTTAAATAAAAATGCGCCACTTTCTTAATATTTCACTTGGTATAATAAATCCCAACGTAACTGCAACCACAGATTATAAGGGTATGTCTAACTGCAACGTTTTTACCAAAGTCTCAAACAATATTCAGTCATTCATTCATTCGTCAATCCCAATGACACTGATGGATGACATAACAGGCCATTCATTCAATGTTTCAATCAATTCAAATTGTTGAAAAACACGAGTTACGTGTAGACGCGTATAACGCGTAATTAGACTAATTAGACAGATTTAACCGCATTGCAAAACCTCACAGTATGCGTTGAATAACGTAGCTTTAATAAGTCATTAAAAATCTCTTAAATATAAGTATTTCTTTTTGAGTATTATAAGTGGAATCTGTGAAAATGTTCAATTACAAATATCTAAGTAAAGCCCACTTGGAGGGTTTCGATAATTATAAGGTATTATGGTTTGACTTCAATAGGCCTCTTTATTTTTTTTTTATTGCATGGTTTGTTAGTGTGTATTATCAATATTATCATAGACATATTAGGTATTATCGATTGCTTGCATAACCTTAAAATTATTTTAATTACTCGCTGGTTGCCGGAAAATGTAAATTTAAAATAAATAAGGATAAATTGTTTTACGACGTTGCTCTTTCCTGTATATATTGAGTCGACGGCGTAATAGATGTTACTGAATAGATCTATTTTTACCGTAAAAATAGGTGTGTAAAGGTTGTCACCTTCACCCCTTCACCTATCTGGCTGTCTGTCCGTCTATCTGTTAAACCCCTTCTAGACGGTCGGGTGGTTGGGCCAACCGAGAAGGACGCAGCTATCTGTCAGAATGAGATAGTAATATTTACATCTCGTTCCTACAAATAGCTGCATCCCTCTCGGTTGGCCCAACCACCCGACCGTCTAGAAGGGGTATTATTGGTCAGGGCGTGACCGGTGCACCGTTTTTAATAATAAAATTATTATTATTATCAGGCGACAATCAGACACAAAATGACATAGTCCGACTAAGCTCTTGGCTTGTACTATGGGTACTATACAATGATAAACAGATTAGATTATTGTTATTTATTAACTCTTGTTTTAAAAGTTACCATTTCAATTTTGATTACCCATTGCGGTCCGGGTGTACCATAGGGTAACCAACTATAAGGGTGGTGTCGATTATATAAATAGACTGTTTTGCTGTGAGTTTACTTTATTTGAAATAATTATACAACAATAGGTGTTTGCACCATGAATGCCGCGAGGCGACTCTAGACAGAACTACTGTTATTTTTTTATTGTTCCATTCTTAATTTCTTTATTTGATTTCAAAAGAATTAAGAATAAAACTGACATACATAAAGCAACAAGTTCTACAATTCTACATACAAAACTACATGTTGCTTTACAACCTAACCTAACATCCTGGTTACCCTTCGGTACACCCTAACCCCCATTGCAACGATATAGCTATTCAGTTTAATCTGTCCTTTCTGGTTTAATTTTCTTTATGTCAGATTTCACCAACCACTTAACAGATGATTAGAGTGTTAACAGCTGTCAAAATTACTTTAATTATATGAACTAACATTCAATTAACATTTAATATTGTATGATGAAATTGGTACTTAGTCTTACTTTTATTTAGAGTAAATGGGTGTTTATTCCAGGGGTTTAGATCAAAAGCATATGAGCATTTCTCAAAATAAGTGTATGTAAAAAAAAATTTAACAAAAAAATAAAACCATCTTCAAAAACCTACTAAAAAGCGTTAAATAAAAACCAGCCTCCTAGGAGTCCTAGGAATAGCCTATTTAGTGCCTAATAGGTACATAGAATATATCCAAGGCGGTGTCAAGTAGGTATACACAGTAGCAATGACACCATGATTCTTGCCACCGACTTCGATATATTCAATTATAATCGGTCCAATTGACGGAGTAATCGCGTAACAAACATACAAAAAAAACATACAGACGAATTGAGAACCTCCTCCTTTTTTGAAGTCAGTTAAAAACGGCATTTAAGTGTCATTTAAATAATGTTAAACTTAAATTTTCTTATGAAAATGTATGCGCTTGACATTAATGGACAGTTTTGTGATGTTCACTAAATATTCTTTAACTAGACATTTATTTTAGGAAATACTCATAAGAGCACTTATTGCGGTGAATATGGGATTTAATTCTTATAATATAAGAATTAAATCACATATTCACCGCATTATATTATAATGGCCCATACATTCTCCCTACCCCCAAATATGTTGCCAATCAACTAATGAAATTAAGTTATTAGGAATTTTATGAAAAGTAAATGACAAATACCTTTTTTTTTCAGTATATGGCCATAGACACTAGCCCTCTCAGTGTCTATGTTATGCATCCGTTTTGGAACAAAGTAGTTGAGGTAAGGTAATCGATGTTCTATTACAATAACAACTTAACACTGAGTGCCAGGAACCCTTACACTGCACAGTGCACTGTGGCAGTCAAAGTGTTAATAACCTTGACTTGATGGACCAGTAACTTTGAAGGAAGAAACTTTGCCGCATTATCATGATTAATGTGTTAAGTGTTAATTAAGAAACTATAAATCGGTCAATGCAGGATGATCCTTGCAACAGCTTCATTTTGTAATTTCAAACATTAAACTCTCAACGGAGGCATTTGGGTGAATCAACTTTTTCTTTTTGTTATTATGTCCAGCTCCTGTCCAGTTGTCTCCTGGACAACAGTGATGGAGTTTCTTAGAAAAATGGTTTTAATATACACTTCTAATATGCTTAGAAGAAAACCCATAAAATAATGGGATTTTATGGGCTTGTAATGGCCACAAAAACGGACGTTTGGTGGTAATATACTTTAAAATCAGTTTTAAAGTTGTCCAAGAGACGTCACCATGGCAACGAGGTACAAAAATAGTTGATTGGCCCATTTAAAAATAGGTGGTCCCGATTTTTTTATCTATTTAATCACACCTAGACAGTTTAGGCATGTTTTTCTATGACTTTCACATCTTGCGAGAGACGTATTTTGTTAGGTGTGATTGAGACTCAAACATTCATACAAAATATTGACATTGATGAGCAAGGGCAACATGACAATTACATTAGAGATTGACTGATTATCTTATCAGCTGGATATCAATATTTTACTGTCAATAATATTTTTTATCTTTGAATCACAGTAATAATTTAGTATCTCATCAAAAACATAAATGTAAAAAATGGGCCAAGCTCTCATGTGCCACCAAAATAGAGTATTTTATATTATCAGGTAATTGAACTGCCTAGTTAGAGCTCAAAAAATATAGCTGTTACACGTATCTGCTTCATACATTTTAATATGGAGATAATAATGTAACTATTTTCTGATGAAGGGTAGAAATATTTGCACTTTTCTGATTTTTTCCTTTACTTTCACTGTAAGACCTATGTCGATGCCTGGTTTCAAGGAGCTTGGTCATCGGGAAGAGATTCAGTACTGCAGTGTCACCCGGCTTTTTAAGTTATTGGTGAATATAATTATCTTGATATGATTTATATAAATGTTGACATCTATTTCAATATGACTTCCGATTTTAATTATTGCGATTAGCCAGCGTCAAGTAAAATTCCACAAGGAAAATTTAAAAATAAATCTCTATATAGATACCAGTATCTCAACTAGATAAAAAGTATTGTAAATAAAATGACACAAGTTTATCTAAGTATTTATTTAGTGGAGAGCTGGAAATAGCTGTCATAACAACAGTTGACAGTTGTATGTAGAAAAATATTCCTAGATGTTTTTAGATTGTTGACATTATTTTATTATTAACCAATTTTTCGAAAAGGAGGAAGTTCTCAATTTAATACGAGTAGAATACTTACTCTATTGATTTAGGTACTAAAATAAATCTGTGGCTCCAGTGTACAAAAGTGATAAGTCTTCTGAGGTTCAGGTGAATAAAGGTTTAAGGCTAGTATACCCTGTATATGATGTATACCCTTTTTTTATTACAAGTTAAGTCGACTTACACCCTTTTACACTAAAGCCGTATGTGTACAAACCAAATGTAAACAGCCAATCATAATTGATTTGTCTAACTTTGACGTATCGGTGTTCTGCTTCTATTGGCTGATGAAATATATCACGTGGTTTGTTTGTTTACATATTGTTAAATACCTAAGCAAACAAAGTACTTATAGAGGCTCGATAGATATGTAGGTATATATAGGTATACATATACAGGGTTATGTTTAGGGTTCCGTACCCGAAGGGCGCCCAACGGAACCCTACTAAAATGCCTACGCTGTCCGTCCGTCCGTCTGTCTGTCTGTCTGTCTGTCTGTGACCTAACTATAAAGAGCTGTATCTTTTGAACCGTAATAGATGGCGGGTTGATTTTTTTTTCAGGATATGTGTTATTACGGTGGATTTACTAACAAATAAAAAAAATAGTAAAATAATAAGGGGGGTTACAAGATACAAGAAACGTTTGTTTTTCAACGTATTTTTATTTTTATTGTATACATCGTAAAAAACGGTAAAACACACAAGCGTCAAATTTGGTACGATTATAGAACAAACCCTATAGAATAACAACAAATACTAAAAACCAGCCAAATGTGTACGGAACCCTCAGTGCGCGAGTACGACCCGCACTTGCCCGGTTTTTTTAGTCAGTGCGCAAATGGGGGTTAAATGGTTAATGGTCAGTATGACTTACTGATTTAACCCCCAAAATTTGCACAGGTGTTAAAGGTTTTTTTTTTCATTTATTTACCGATATCCTTCCTTACTAATATCATTAATGCGAAAGTGAGTTTATTTGTTTGTTACGCTTTCACGGCCAAACCGCTAAACCGACTTCAATGAAATTTGGTTTACCTAGAGATTGCTTGAGTACTAGGGAAGGACGTACGTAGGATGTAGGTTACTTTTTATCCCGTAAAATTAGTCAGTTCCCGTGGGAGCAGCGAGAAACTACTTCTACGCGAAGTCGCGAGTAAATAATAATTATCCCTTTTGTTTTAGAACAAATAATCTTATCTTAATATGGTTCGATGTGTCATACAACAACTCGATTCAAGTCATCCGGCGCTATCAATTAAAGAAACCCATTCATGATAAATACTACACGTGGGTACAATGAGTCTTTTGCGAAATTGAATATTGTTCTTTAACCGACTACGGCGAAACCCAAATGAGGGCTATGTTTTTTAAGGGCTAAGGTTTAAAATAAATGTGTCCAATCGCTATAAAAATGTGAAAATCGCTATATTCGCTTAGTAATAAAAGTCAGGACGAGACCTTAAGCGTTAACTCTTACGTTAAAATATGGAATAGATTTATTCATTTCCGTAGCACCTGTCAAATTTTATCTCCTGCTTGCACATTAAGCCCGCTGATAGTACGTTTAAATTGATGTATTGCTTGGTTCCAGCTGGTCCCGCGCTGGGTGGCCCCGAACCTCCTCACGTTCCTCGGGTTCCTCCTCACCGTGCTGGACTTCCTGCTGCTCTCGTACTACGACTACTCGTATACCGCCGCCAGCGCGCGCAACGAGACCGCGATCGAGCTCGGAGCCCATCCTGAGCGCATACCGCAGACGCTGTGGTACGCGCTCGCCGCGTTCCTCTTCCTCGCGTACACGCTGGGTAAGTTGGGTCGCACACGTTTTTACCCAGCTCTTATACAGCTTTTGCGCTACTTGGGTATGTTTTCCAGTAATACAGACCGTTTATACCAAGGTCACCTTGGTAGAAGCGAGCTGCTACACGGTTTCAAACAAGCCCATTTATTTGAAGCGCACGCCTGTCTGCGTTTAAAGGTCATACAAAAATTGGTTTTAAACCACTGTCTACACGGTTTTACACCGCCTGCGCCTGTTTTAAACTGTGTGTAGCACACGCATTACCCAGACCTTCCCCTCCGCCGCGGTATAAGATCAAAATGTTCTTGCACATTTATAAAAACTACACATTTAGTCGATTATTTCGCATTAACAAAATCGTCTTCGGAGAGTAAGAAGCTCCAAGAAAATATCTTGTTGTGCTGTTAGCATTCAGCAAAAATCAAAACGGATCAAATTCGAAGAAAGATGGCGTAACATTTTGTTATTTGTCACAATTAATTTTGATCAATTTCAAGTGTTTTTGTGTATTATTTCTTGCACACCAATATATCGATTACCTGATCGATTTATAAACGGCTTGCGTAAAATCGCTCAGTAACTAGTATATAATTTGTAGATGCAGTCCTTCAAAAAAAGGAAAGAAACCCTTTGTGCACATCTCTTTATAACTCATTATTAAATCCATAAATAAGAAAGGGTCAAACATATGTCTTCGGTTGCTATTTTTTGCATGTGTAATTGTAATTGGTGTAAGCACGTGTTGACATTTTGTTCGTTTGCGTCATTCTGAGCTCCATGGTCCATTTCCTCGAATTGCGTGATTTCAAGTTAGTGTTTATGTTTTTTAGTGGTGTAAGTGAAGGAAAGTAAAGGAAATAATCCGAACACCGTTAATTACATCACATCAAAAATTAAGTCCAGTATAAACTGACACGCACTAAGTATGCACGCTCGTACTTAGTGAGTGTCAGCTCATCGTAATCCATTTTCATCCTATTATAATTTTTTTTCTTTTTTTCTAGACGGCATCGACGGCAAGCAGGCTCGCCGCACGCAGACGTCAGGGCCGCTTGGCGAGCTGTTCGACCACGGCCTGGACTCATACTCCGTGTTCTTCATCCCCGCCTGCCTCTACTCCATCTTCGGCTGCCAGGACTACTCGGTGTCCCCTCTACGGTGAGCTTTGAGCATCACATCAACTGAAACACAACTTCCTGGGGACAACTCAGGACAGAGGCATCCAAGAATCACCACAACTTGCACACGCATCTGACGGTGTATTTAATCACTCTTGTTTCATATTATCAATACATAGTATAAAATTAAGTCGCCCTCCGCGTCTGTCTGTCCCTATGTATGCTTAGATATTGAAAACTGCGGATTTTGATGCGGTTTTCTCTATCAGTTTAATAATTCTTCACGGAAGGTTTATGTATATAATATAACCCGAAGCGAAGCGAGGGCGGTTCGCTAGTAACAATATAAACACTGTGGGTATGGTAGTGGTATAGTCCGACAAGTTCTTCCGTGATCATCGTTCATCCGTTTGGGAGCTACGACGCCATAGACAAATACACAGATAAACAGATACACACTTTACACTTATAACACCCCTCTGTTTTGCGTCGGGGGTTCAGAAATTGACGTATATTATTTATATACGTCACGGATCTCTTTCACCTCATTCTTCAAGAATAAAGGAAAGAGATGCAAAATATTTTTTTCTTTTTCTTCTTTCTAGCTTTAGTTGATTGTTAGCTCTGCTGTGCAATCTCCATAGATTATTATGCTTCTTGACTTTTCATTTAAGAAGTATCAATTAATTCAAATATTTTCTTTTTCTCCCGGAAGTATAGGTATTTTCTACAATTTTTGTTTTGTTCCAGCATGTACTACATCATGTGGAACATACTATTCAATTTCTACTTGAGTCATTGGGAGAAATACAACACTGGCGTGTTATTTTTACCTTGGGGCTACGACTTTAGTATGTGGGTGAGTTAAGACTTGAAAATTTACATATTTTAGGGTTCCGTGCCCGAACCCTACAACCCCTACGGAACCTATTACTAAGCCTATTTTGTCCGTCCGTTCGTCCGTCTGTCCTAACTTTAAACAGCTGTATCTTTTGACCCGTTATAGATAGACCGTTGATTTCTTTTTGCAGAATATTTGTTATAACGGCCGATTTCCTAACAAATAATAAAAATAAAGTCGAAAAAGTAAAATATTTTTTTTATTGATAATTGGTTTGCTCTTGTATGAGGACTATACAAGAAACGTCGGTATGATAATAGAACAAACCCAAACAACAACAAATACTAAAAACCGGCCAAATGTGTACGGGGAACCCTCAGTGCGCGAGTCCGACTCGCACTTGACCAATTTTATCTATGCATATTTCGTGTCAATGCTGACTAAATACTATTTAGTAAATAGTTAGAAAGGGATATTCCAGCGACAAACGAGCCGCGGGCAAATTGTACTTTATCAACGAAAATGTACAGTCAAGGGCATAAATATATATACGTTCCCAAGATCTCAAAAATATCTATACGCCTTTATGCCACTGACAATAAGGTCCATGTATACATATATTTGACGCGATGGCTGTATAGATATTAATGCCCTTGACTGTACTTGGAATGGAAAACGTACTGACCTAAAGTACGGCCAATGAGACGAGATAAATAATGTAAACAAACTGACCGTTACCGAGTTATATTGCGTTAGCGAGCGATTATTATATCTGTCCTTATTTCTCGTACGCAATAATATCTTCAGTTGGTCGATGACGGCTGTCGTTGCGTGATTCGTGGTACAGGAAAGCTGTCAGTACAGAAGTTGTCAACATTAGAGCCGCCATTTTGTGAAGTTCATGTCTGTTTGGATTGCGTTCGAAGTGATACGATTTTTTTTACGTGATTGATAATACAATAGATAGTTTTGTCATAAATACGGTTGATTCGGACCCTTCTAACGAATCATCTTCTCATACAAACGACGATGACCAGAATAGGAAATTTAAAATTTGTATATAATCTCTTCAAATAAAAATGCGTTGAACTCCCGCAAGCTTATTTACATTCTTTATCTCGTCTCGTTGGCCTTACGTGTTATCTACAACATATTCAAAAATCGGACTATGTTTAACGGAACGTTTCCAGACTCGCAATCCTCTTAATGTATAAATTTTGTTCCAGACGTCGACGGCCTTTTTCCTCTGGACCGGCGCCAAGGGCACTGTGTGGTACAAGCGCCACGTGTTCGGCGGTTACAGCCTGGCGCGCGGGTTCGAGTGCCTGGTGTACGCGACCGGCGCGCTCACCAACCTGCCCGTCGCCCTCTATAATACACACAAGTAAGTCCGTTGCCCACGATGTTATGGTTTTACAGAAGACTAGGGTCCCGCCCTCGCATCGCTTCACTTAATAATAATAATAATCCAGCCTATATACGTCCCGCTGCTGGGCACAGACCACTCACAATGAGAGGGTTTGGGCTATAGTTCCCACGCGGGCCCAGTGCGGATTGGGAACTTCGCACACACCGTCAAATTGCTTTGCAGGTGTGTTGCAGGTATCCTCGCGATGTTTTCCTTCACCGAAAAGCTCGTGGTAAATTTACAAATTATATTTCGCACATAAATTCCGAAAAACTTAGAGGTGCGAGCCCGGGTTCCGCTTCAATGGAAACAGTCAAGCGGAGACGACTGTATCAAATTTGTATAGTACGCCACTCATCTCCGCTCGTCTCCGCCTCAGTGGAATCACATGCCTCTTATCACAGATCAAGTCTCCGCTTCCATGGAAAGGCAGCCTAAATGAAATTGAAAACCGTATCAAACTCCGTTGCGTAGTTTAGAAGAAGATGCTCGTAGCTGAGAAACAGACGCGGGCCGACTTTAATTTATACTATTTAGAGGAGATGCTGATGAATTATCTCATATATATATTTATTTGCAGGTCATACAAGCAGGGCACGGGCAAGATGCGGTCGTTCTCGGAGGCTGTGCGGCCGCTGTGGGCGCTGCTGACCGTGTTCCTGGCGAGCGGCGCCTGGGTGCACGCGTCGCCGCGCCTGGCCGCGCAAGACCCGCGCGCCCTGTTCCTTCTCATCGGGACTCTCTTCAGCAACGTCGCTGTAAGTTCACTTTATGTTCACTACCATTCGCTCGCGACGTTGTCCGCGTATCATTTCTTTATTATTGTTTGTATCCCTCTGAAACGCATTAAACATGTTCTCTTTTGTATTATAAAAAAAAATTACAGCCAACATAAAGTGTCAATGTAAATTACTTATTTTATATATTCATTTTTTTATTATTAAGAACAATAAATAAATAAATATCAGGGACAACCTCACACAAACTGATCTAGTCCCAAACTAAGCTCTAGGCTTATGTGTACTACGGGTACCAGGTAACGATGTACATATTTTAGAGAAATACATACTTAAATATATAGAAAACATCCATGACTCAGGTACAAATACTCGCGCTCATCACACAAATATTTGCCCATACCGGGATTCGAACCCGGGATCGCTAGCTTCGTAGGCAGGGACACTACCAACTAAGCTAACCGCGTCGTCAAGCAATGGGTTACAAGTCGGAGCTATTAGGTAGCCTCACGGGGCAGCAGGCGCCAGCCCTTCTGAAAACACGTCAGGCATGCCAGTTTCTTATGGGGTCTATTAATAAACTCATCTTTATTGAGATGCCCGTCGCACGTCAGAGTAAATGTCAACTCATAGAGAACTGTCACTTTTGGCACATCTTGAGAAGGGCATCTCAGTCAAGATTAGCTTATTAATACTGCACTAAGAAACATATTAAACGGAACATTAATCGCGTAAAATGAAGTGTGAATATCGCGAATCAATCTATTCAAATTCAAATTCTTTATTTCGGACTGTACACAAGATCCATAGAGTGTTAGTATGCAATTTAAGTGTTAGTAATTATTTAGAGTAATTATAATAATAATTCAGAAGGCAATTTGCAATGTATATGCACACGCTTTCCACAGCCTAGCATCTACACTGCAAATTGCGCTACACCCTTAATAAGATCGGTCCAATGTTTGAATATTGGACAATCATACCTTCCGGCAATTTCTTTTAGAATGATGTTGGGACTTCGTCTCACACGAGTTAGTAAAGAGACTATATTTTTACGTATTATAGCCTGAAAACCATCCGTGCGAGCTGCCGCAAACATGTCCGATGCAGAGCATCTGCTTGGCAATCCCAACAACATTCTAAAAGCATTGTTGTATTGTACGCGCAAGGCGTTGTAGGCTCGTTTCGTGTACCGGACCCAAAGGCTGCTCGTGTACAAAGATTGGCAGAATGATTTAAATAACGTGATTTTCACGTCGTAAGAGCAACGAGCAAACCTGCGGGTAATCATGTTACTCCGAACCGCCAACGCCCTACGCTCCCTTTCTACATCCAAGTCATCCCTCAGGTCAGTTGTGAGTATGTGCCCCAGGTATTTGACCTTATCTACGACTTTTAATGGACTAGAGTTCAACAAAATAGGTAGAACATGGTATGGCTGGCTTGATTTTACCTGCTTTAAATACCAACACCTCACTCTTTTTATTATTGTACTCCAGTCCATGAGTCAAGGCGTAAGCTTCACAGTGGGCAAGCAGTTGCTCCAGCGCACTGACAGACGGGCTCAGGAGCACCATATCATCGGCATAACTTAAGCTACCTAATTACCTTACGGTCAAGTTCACACCACGCCGCGCCGTGCGTCGTGGTACAACTGGGTTTTTTAAGCGTCTCGTCGCGTCTCCGTGTGAACTATTGACACGTAAAAATGAGCCTGTCCAAATATAAAATCCGTCCGTCCCCAGTGCCGCCTGATCGTCAGCCAGATGAGCAACCAGCGCTGCGACGCGGTGAACTGGCTGGTGTGGCCGCTGTGCGCGGGCGCGGGCGTGGCGCTGTGCGCGCCGCGCCTGGAGCCGCTGGCGCTGTACGCCGCGGCGGCGCTCGGCGTCCTCGCGCACCTGCACTACGGCGCCTGCGTGGTGAGTCCCACTGCTTCCAGACACCTTTCAGCCTGTTCCACAACTGCTGTCTACCACTCAAACGCTGCACTCGCTAAGGGATAATAAAATACGTCACGCTCATAGAACGGGGTCTAACTAAACGAGACAGCCCATGTTAAAAAGATAAGAGAAATGCGTGACGAAGGAGAAGGGGGGTCTAGAATATCGTGTGACGTAATTTATGGATGACCCCTAATATAATGATGGTCTGGGGAAAAAGATTAGCGGTAGAGATTGATGACTGACTTGAGGTAGAGATTGATGACTGACTTGAGGTAGAAATTGATGACTGACTTGAGGAAGGGATTGATGACTGACTTGAGGTAGAGATTGGTGACTGACCTGAGGTGATTGATGACTGACTTGAGGTAGATATTGATGACTGACTTGAGGTAGAAATTGATGACTGACTTGAGGTAGAGATTGGTGACTGACTTGAGGTAGAGATTGATGATTGACTTAAGGTAGAGATTGATGACTGACTGGACAAAGAGATGGATAACTGATTAGACAAAAAGCTGGATGAAAAGACTTATGACTGAAAGAGATGATAACTGACTGGATGAAGAGATAGTTGTCTGACTATAGACAGAAAGATAGATAATTGACTAGCTGCTGCGACACGACACAAACAACCAGCGCATACGTACGTACACTATGGCACCGCAGTGATAAGTCGAAGAGGAGTCGAGAAAGAGACATTTCAGTCTGTTAAAAAAGTGCTACTTAGCACTCAAATTACGACTCGCTAACGGTATAATTATGAACCGGAGAGAATTATTGGGGGTAGTGATTGATGACTGACTCCACTCCAGTCATCTCCAGATAGTGATGGATGACTGACTAGTCTGATTATAATAGATAGACATAGGTAGATGACCGATTGGAGGTAGAGGAGAACTGATTGGACGGGGAAATGTCTCAATGTCTGAACGGGGAGATTTTTGACTGACTGAATAAAGATATGACTGACTGGATGCAGAGATGACTCACTGAATACAGATATGTATGGTGTGACCCGAGGGCTTATTGCCTAACGCACTCGCGATCGCGATCGCTTTCATTTTTGACAGTTGAAAACAATTGTTCCACTTTCAAGTCGATCGCGATCGCGAGTGCGTTATGCAATAAGCCTGCAGGTGCAGAGATGGATTCTTCTTAATGCACGACTGACTGGTCGAAGAGACGATGACTGGTTTTTAAACCAGAAACACGTGAACACGCGGTTTTAAGGAATGAAACGCGTTCCTTTATATACTGATGATAACGAACGTCCTTACAGACACATTTCTCTTTATTTTTCCATATTTTTGTTTGTCCAGGTACGACAGATGTGCGCTCACTTCCGAATAAGCTGCTTCCACATAAAACAGCGCGCGGATTGACTCCTAGCCGACAATGCGTGTTGATAACATAACGAACAGACATTACTATCACATATCCATTTAGGCAGGAATCACGCCTCCACACTGGCAATTTCCGAACGTGATTCCAGCGAGATTGCCTTCAGTTTCCGCACTGTTAAATAAAAGCATTTTCAATATTACGGAGACCCGCTGAAAAAACGCAAATCGCTAGGGTGTATTAAAACTACCGATCAATTAGTTATCGCGATACGAGTGTATGTTAGAACGAGTACGATTTTTTTATTTCTCGCTCACACACTAATTCTAAATATTTGTCCGACAAGTTGAACAATTTTAAAACTCATGAGTGAACTTGAAATGTTTTGTCTGTTGCTATGTTATTGTGAAAATTATGCACTAATATTTATTTGGTCACGAGAATATAGATTTACAATTAAAATTCAATTTTATGGGATACGTCAACTGTTTAGAAAGGTGAGTTGTATGTAGAAACCTACGCCTCACGCAACTCAACAAGTTTTCGAGAACAAATTTGTGTAACGACTTAGCTCATTATAAAGAAGGGCATAAATCATAAATTGAAATTGTAAAGTCATTAAAAATTAATAATCTTTATCAAGCTTTGGTGCTTAAAGTTTAAAAAAAAACATCAGAACTCAGTTCTAAACGGTTCATGTATTAATAAAGAAAAAAACATACAAAATATTGTCAATGGATTTGACGGCTAATAAGCAGGGTTATACTACTCTGTCAAGAAAGTACCGGGAAAAGATCAATAATACACAAACTGTTTGTTAATCATCCAAATTTATTTTATCACCTTCAAAGTACATTCAGTCAACAAAGTATCGGGAATGGATGATTTGTTTATGGTTCCAAATTCAAATTTTTGTTTTTTTTGTTGTTGTTAGATTGGCACAACTGTTTTCTATTTTGGCGCGGAGTTTGAGTTGCATCTGTTATTTATATTAAATACAGTGCTGTTTTTAGTTATATCATATCTAGTGTGTATTGCGAATTTCATAATGGACAAAAACATTGAACAAAGAGTTTGTCTTAAATTTTGCATCGCCAATGGAATTTCGTGTTCGGAGTCACTGAAAATGTTACAGAAGGCTTACGGTGATTCGACTTTATCAAAAACACGTGTTTATGAGTGGTACAAAGCGTTCAAAAGCGGTCGAGATGTGATGGAAGATTTGCCTCGCTCTGGTAGGCCATCAACGTCTGCAACTGAAGTTAACATCGCAAAAGTGAAGGAAATAGTGACTGAAAATCCTCATTCAACTTTGAGAGAGATAGCCGCCGAACTTTCTGTATCTCACGAGTCGATCCGTACTATTTTAACTAATCATTTGGGTATGAAACATGTTACCGCTCGGCTAGTCCCAAAAGACCTGAATTTTCTCCAAAAACTCAATCGCATGAGAGTCGCTGAGGACATGCTAGAACGAGTCAATTCCGACCCAACATTCATGAAACGCATTGTTACTGGTGACGAGACGTGGGTTTACGAGTTTGACATGCAAACTAGTCAACAAGCTTCGGAGTGGCGCCTTCCAACTGAACCGAAACCGAAGAAACCACGCCAAAGTCGATCAAAAGTCAAAGTCATGTTGACTGTTTTCTTTGACTATCGCGGTGTTGTGCACTCGGAATTCTTGCCGGAAGGTCAAACGGTAAATAAAGAATATTATTTGAGCGTTATGCGGCATTTAAGAGAGCAAATTCGACGAAAAAGGCCAGATTTGTGGAATGAAAATTCTTGGATTTTGCACCACGATAATGCGCCTTCGCACAAGGCCATCATTGTGAAAGAATTTTTGACCAAACACTCAACAAATACCATCGAGCAACCACCATATTCACCAGATATGGCTCCTGCCGACTTCTTTCTTTTTCCTAAACTCAAATTACCACTTCGTGGCACCCGTTTTCAATCGGTAGAAGACATAAAGGAGAATTCGCGCCGAGAACTGAATTCAATTCCGGAAACAGCGTTTAAAAAATGTTTTGATGATTGGATTATTCGTTGGCGTAAGTGTATCGTTTCTGAAGGAGCATACTTTAAAGGTGATAAAATAAATTTGGATGATTAACAAACAGTTTGTGTATTATTGATCTTTTCCCGGTACTTTCTTGACAGAGTAGTATGCTCCTTCAGAAACGATACACTTACGCCAACGAATAATCCAATCATCAAAACATTTTTTAAACGCTGTTTCCGGAA
The DNA here is from genome assembly GCA_963241965.1 of Tortrix viridana. Taxonomy (NCBI): domain Eukaryota; kingdom Metazoa; phylum Arthropoda; class Insecta; order Lepidoptera; family Tortricidae; genus Tortrix; species Tortrix viridana. Next base: position 7,954,671 of record OY725193.1, on the reverse strand, counting down.
TTGAATTCAGTTCTCGGCGCGAATTCTCCTTTATGTCTTCTACCGATTGAAAACGGGTGCCACGAAGCGCCACTCCGAAGCTTGTTGACTAGTTTGCATGTCAAACTCGTAAACCCACGTCTCGTCACCAGCAACAATGCGTTTCATGAATGTTGGGTCGGAATTGACTCGTTCTAGCATGTCCTCAGCGACTCTCATGCGATTGAGTTTTTGGAGAAAATTCAGGTCTTTTGGGACTAGCCGAGCGGTAACATGTTTCATACCCAAATGATTAGTTAAAATAGTACGGATCGACTCGTGAGATACAGAAAGTTCGGCGGCTATCTCTCTCAAAGTTGAATGAGGATTTTCAGTCACTATTTCCTTCACTTTTGCGATGTTAACTTCAGTTGCAGACGTTGATGGCCTACCAGAGCGAGGCAAATCTTCCATCACATCTCGACCGCTTTTGAACGCTTTGTACCACTCATAAACACGTGTTTTTGATAAAGTCGAATCACCGTAAGCCTTCTGTAACATTTTCAGTGACTCCGAACACGAAATTCCATTGGCGATGCAAAATTTAAGACAAACTCTTTGTTCAATGTTTTTGTCCATTATGAAATTCGCAATACACACTAGATATGATATAACTAAAAACAGCACTGTATTTAATATAAATAACAGATGCAACTCAAACTCCGCGCCAAAATAGAAAACAGTTGTGCCAATCTAACAACAACAAAAAAAACAAAAATTTGAATTTGGAACCATAAACAAATCATCCATTCCCGATACTTTGTTGACTGAATGTATATGCAATATGTATTTACAGAAAACTATCGGATATATAGGAAGATTCCATTGACTTTATTCATTTGTGTATCCTTTATATCTTTCTGAAAAAGCTAGATGAAAAGAGAAGGGTGCTATTTTCAGTTGATCCTTGGAGCGTTTACGCACCGGGTCTGACCCGTATCCGAGAATCCGAAGTAGAAGTAGTACTATTTGTATGATAAATCGGATGATGGAACTCTCTCATACAAATACCACTGCTACTTCGGACCAACATTTCCCGGATATGGATCGGACGCAGTGCGTTAACGCTCTTTATTGTGCATTTTTTTTTCTATAAGCGACACGCATTGTCTATTGTTTATATATAATTTTATTTTACGCTTTGATTTTACTTCGTTATTTTGAATTGTATACAATTCTGAGTGTCTGTGAAACGTTTTACAATTTATATTTATTTAGTCATAAGTGTAACATTTAGTATTATTTGAAAGTATAATCAAGAATCTAACCCTAAAAATGTATTAATTTATTTGTATAGCTTTTTATTTTATTTTAATAACTTGTACACTGACTCAATGCAAATCAGTTGCCATCATTTAAGCTATCATTTAATTTAAGCTAAAACACTGTTTCAGGATTGACAGATCTGTGAGATTTTATTACCAACGAAAATATTTGTTTGCCAACTGTTCTCTGATACTTAACATATGTATATCGAATTCTCTAATTATTGTAATTTTCCAGTTAAAACTATTTTTGCAACACTTATCAACATCGAGTCCGTCGAGTCCTGTCCTTTTCTGAAGTTTACTAATGTCGTTTTACCGACCGTAGGTTTTCTCGCTCTAGCTAGTGATGTTCACAGGTTACAGAAAAGGACAAAGATACAAAATTCGACCACATCGGCTTCGATATACTGAGTTACTAATTGATATAAACAGCTATAAATCAGAAAATATCTTCACAATGGAAAATATTTCTTGTAATTATCAAGAAATCCAATTACTCTTTACTTGAACTCGAATATGTGACGTTCTCAATATAAAGGGACCTTATGGAGGAAGGCAGTTACGCTCTTCTTGTTCTTGTAACTATACGAATACTATGGTAACAGTTCTAAAAACGGCGTAACCGCCTGCCTCCATAAGGTCCCTTTATATTGTCTCACACGTACACTCAGTGGCAATGAAAACGATTCTCTTTATGTATCAATGTGCTCTTTGCAGTTTTTATTTCTTTTTTAATTTCAAAATCGCGAAGGCTTATGTAATTTTCCTTATTCTGTGGAAAGCTTTGAATTATGTCTGTATTCTTTAGTATTATTTTTTTATTAATCATAAAAAAAATATAGTATTTGCTAATCTTGCTGAAAAACTTGATACTCGTCTGTGTATTATATTCTAACCCCCTTACTAATAAACGTTGAGTAACGGCTGAGTAGTTATACAATGCTTTGTCCTTATCTGTCGAATTCAAATGTCACAATGACAGATAAGGACAAAGCATGGTATAACTACTCAGCCGTTACTCAACGTTTATTAGTAAGGGGGTAAGTGTTAGTTAGTATAATTTGCTTAGTTTTGTCGATTAATGACAATATTATCTTTCCAATGTGAAATAAGGTTTACTTTGTATTATCATATCTATAAGGACTTATTGTATGTATGACGGAAAATGGCGAATCCCTCATTTTCCTATGGTCCAGTCATATATAGGTATATCTTGTACAGTTAACAAAAGAGTTATCTATTTCTTGCCGTTTTATCGTAATGCGGGAAATTGTCAAATAAAAAGTAAAAAGTTCGCTATACTCATTCTGCCCTCGTAAGAAAAAAGGGCACATCTGCGAATTATTCACAGAAGCACATTAAACCCTGTGTTGGTTAATAAAGGTCGCATGTGCAATACCAATTCGTTTGCACATGTGCCTTTTCCTCTTATGAGGGCAGCATTCTAAATTTGTATTTAGATTCAGTAGCCAAAGGTCAAAATGTTTACCTCAACTTCATGCATGTGCATTCAATAGTGTATTCTCGTCTCACTCACGCATGAAAATAGCCGTTTGGATCGGTCATACTTTCTTTTTCTTTGTCAATTTTTTTAAAACTAACCATACAAGTTATTTACGTTCTAAGTTTTTAAGTTGCGCTAAAATGGTTGTAATCTATTTTAATCTCGTTTTAATGCGCGTTTTTAACAATGTTTATGTTTATTACTTTATGATTTGAGATACTTTTGTATTGACGGTTTTTGACTCATAGAATAAGTACCAATTTCACCATACTATGTTAAATGTTAATCGACTGTTAGTTCATACATTTTGACAGCTGTTAACACTAATCGTCTGTTAAGTGGCTGGTGAAATCCGACATTATTATTTTAAAAAAGAATTGTAAATCCACTATTAGCATAATATTATATTAACATTTTTCACGTCAGTATAGTTTAAATGCAATTTGATTAGTACAAGGATGTTCACGCGTGTTCTGTTGATCATATCAGATTATTCAAGCCTTGTCATGTTTACGATCCACATACATTGCGCAATAGTGCAATTTTAATATAAGTTTTGGGGCGCGCCTTCGTGGAATGAAAACATGACTATACGCTATGTCCACACCTGTGCGCTTTCAAGTTCAACTTGCGCTTTCAAGATTTCAATTCGTCTTGCGTCAAGCGAATACAATACGAGGGTGACACTGAATCTTCAATAAAATCCAATGTTTTGACTTTATCTTCCGCCATTTTATTTGCAAAATGTTGCACGTCAACCCAACGGTGACGGATCAGCGAGCGCTACGGGTATACGCTGCTATCAAACCAGTTTGAACGCAAGTTGAAAATGAAAGCGCACAGGTGTAGACATAGCTATACAATGTTTTATTAAAGACCATATCTACAAAGTAATCTGCTACTTGGCATCTGTATTACTCAATTAATATGGTTATAAGTTACCCAGAAGAGATTCAAGGCAGTTTACGGGTTGTATAATTTGTCCATGGGAATAAAAATACCTAAAACTATCAATATGTGACGTTCTCAATATAAAGGGTCCTTGTGGAGGAAGACAGTTACGCTCTTCTTATTCTTGTAACTATACGAATACTATGGTAACAATTCTAAAAACGGCGTAACCGCCTGCCTCCATAAGGTCCCTTTATATTGAGAACGTCACATATAACTATTTTAAGTTAACATTTATCGCTATTCCCTCAGGAACTGTTCTACTTTAGTACTTTGTAGGATGTGTGACGTCATGCGTCTCTCGACTGTATTTTGGGAACCTGTGCCCCCACGAACCGAATCCTGGTACCACCTTCACAGAGACCCTATTATCTCAGAATAGTACAGGATCCGGGCTAAACGTCGCTGGATTCTAGTCTGCACTGTTACTAACATAAGATATATTTTGCTATACCCGCGACGCTAAGCAGATCACGGTTTTCGTACTGTTTGTTGCTATGGCTGGTTGTTTAAATAGACGGTGTCGATAAGTGGAAACTACCCAAGCACAGCAGCTGATGTACTCACAATCAAATAAATTATATCAAGACGTTGTGTTTTATTTTCAAATGGTTAAGTATACTTTGATACTAATTTAAAAAAAAATAGGTTGAACTTGACGAAAGAGTTTGAAAAAGATGAATTTACCCTATATCCTGCTGCTTGAAAATTTTTCCACTACATCAAACTAATTTTTTTTTCACTTATTTTTGTCCAGTTTTATATACTCAGGGCCACCGGTACCAAAGATACTGGTTCAATACCGGTATTTACCCGGAACCCGCAGTCTTGGCGCAGTAGGCCAACGCTCTAACCACTAAGACGGCGGCGGCATCCGTAAAATTACGAACTATATTGCGCGGGAAGTCTGCATGAAAATACAGGGAAAATATTCCCAGATATGAAACCTAGCTACATCGGATTTTTCGCTCTCGTAAACCCCTATATTGAAAATTTCTTCTAAATCGTTAGAGCCGTTTTCGAGAACGCGAGTACAAATATATATACATACAAATATAAACATATCCAAATACAAATGTTTCTCGTTTAATAGTACCGATTACTGTGCACCGGTATTCTATACTAAGGTATCGGAACCGCGTTCAGTACCGGCTCCAGATTCAGGGTCACAATACCGGTTCCTGAAAACAGCGGCATTTCAAGCCCCGACCCAGGCCTCTTTTCCTTTCCTCTTGTTAAAAAAACTGCCATAACATAAACAATGTGATTAGTATATTTTTAGGGCCTGCGCAAACCGGCGGAGCGCAGAGCAGATCACTTTAAATTTATCAATGTATATTCTTCCCTATTTTAATTTCAATAAGGTATAAATTTGAATGCTCTGAGACCGCCCTCGGAGCATCAAGGGGGATTTCTACTCTGCGGCTGCGGCTCTAAATTTATACCTTATTGTAATTAACATAGGGAAGAATATACATTGATAAATTTAAAGTGATGTGCTCTGCGCTCCGCCGGTTTGCGCAGGCCCTAAATTGTATTGTAACTCTGTATGAGCAGTAATGTCAACAAGACTCACGATACTGAAGCACAAGGCTAAACAAAAGTGAAATAAAAGCCCTGCTCTTTTGTAGAATAATGCCCTTACTAATAAACGTTGAGTAACCGCTGAGTAGTTATACCATGCTTTGTCCTTATCTGTCGAACTCAAATGTCACAATGACATAAGGACAAAGCATGGTATAACTACTCAGCGGTTACTCAACGTTTATTAGTAAGGGCATTAGCATATAAATAAATGCGGGACTGTTCTTAAATAAAAGGTCAGGTTTACACTTTTTTGTGTGCACACTTTTTTTACTTCACTTTTTTCAATTCAATAAAAGATAAAATTTTAAATAAATATTTATTATTCACCAGTTGAATGGTTTTCAGTACAAAATGGCTCTGACACAGTTTGTAGCACTGCTTACATCACTACACAGACAATGACGTTAAATGTACCCTCTGAACTTTCCCTTCAGCGTTGTTCTTGGTAAAACATCCAATTATTGGCACCTAATGATTGTAGAATTATCACCTCTATTACATTGAAATAAAGTTCATGGTGGCAATAATCAGTATAGTGCCAACATTAAAGCAGCTTCCCTACCAGCTATATTATTTTGTTTTTTATTTATAGCAGGCTATTTAATTAAGAGTGGTGCTCAGCTAGAGCTAAAAATACAAAACAAATATCCCATTGGATGTTGGTGACAAAAGCATATTTGTTGCAGCTTTGCAAAACAATAAATTTCAGACTATTATAACCCATAGATGAATTTTACAGACTAACATGCATTTTCATACTAAATGTATAAGTCCAAAATGGCAGATATTCCAGAGGATATAAGTATTATAGGTACTGATTTACACTGTAAAGCCTATCGGCTTACATTAATGACTTTAATAAACGAGAGAAACATCCAAAACTACCTATATGCCAGACATTTAAACCACTTCACTCAATGACAAGCTCAACCGATTACAAACAAAAATAAAGAGCACCTGAAAGATAGTTTCAAGGTCATCATCATACTTTTTCAAACATAACTAACCAATGGAAGTCATAGACTATCTCTCACTTTTTTCATGTAATCTGACTTAATTTTTTCTCTCTCTTCAGCTACAGGTAGGTATGGGGAAATACCTTTGGCCTTCCTATCGCTGTATACCTTACCCTGAAAATATTAACAAAAAATTTACATTTTCTATGTACAAGAATTATAACTGGTGGATAATCCATGATTTTCTAAAAACACACCCAAAACTTTTTACAGGTGTTGTAGTTATCAAAATGCGCTTCACATTTTTTATGATCAAATCCGTTTTTGTTTAGACACTCGTACGACTGTTCTTGCTCCTGAAAAATAAAATTACATAATTTGTTTTTTGTAAAATGATAAACTTCAACATTTCATTTTGTCTTTGAAATGTTATCATACCTTCAAGCAAGGGTTCATTCTAGCTGCATTGTTATTTTTCGTCATTCTTGAACTTTTTTATTACTTAGTCTAACAAGAATATAAAACGAATACTTAGTTTTAAAAATATTTCCATCGGCTCCAGCCTCCACTGCCTGGGTAAATAAATCTAATAATTTGACACATCTTGTCTTCCGACCGTCAACTAGTCTTGCCGTCAACGTGACAGTTCTGAGAGTTGAGGTCGAGACATGGATGAGACGATTCAAAATAACGTGATTAAAATTCATAACGTAGATGTAGTAGCGAAATAACCACTCTATTTTTCTTGTCTAAAGCAATCTGAAGAAGTGACAGAATAGACTAAAAATGACTCAATAGCTATGTCCACACCTGTGCGCTTTCATGTTCAACTTGCGCTTTCAAATTTCGATTCGTCTTGCGTCAAACGCATTCAATATTGATTGCTTTAAGACGCATGCAGCTTATTGTCCACACCTGTGCGCTTGACGCATGCAGCGTACGTATCAACCCAACGGTGACGGATCAGCGTGCGCTACGGGCATGCGCTGCTGTCAAACCAGTTTGAGCGCATGCGTTATTGCATGCGCTGTGGTTGCAAAGGCATGCGTCAGAGAAAAGCGCAAGTTGAACATGAAAGCGCACACGTGTAGACATAGCTATTGGTTGAGTCCGATATGTCTGACCGTTTTTTATTTCTGGGATTCATAATGAGTTAGAAAGAGATGTCCTTATAATTATTTTTTCGTTATCCTTCATGTTGTCACGGTTTTAAGACGTCAAATGGCCCGCGGTATGTCAATGTCAGCGAAGGTACCACATGTCACACGAACTTCCAGTAATACTACAAAATCAAAAAGTCGGTAGGTATTGCGAATAGTAAATTTTATCTCAGGGCGGGGAGGGGGTTTGTGTGTACCTAAAAAATATTTCTGGGGCATTACTCTGAACTTCGAAATTAGAACTTCGTCTATTGCAATAGCAGTTAAAACAATTACTCAAATAACATTATTTCACTATTATTATATCCACCTGTTGTCACACTTTGCTTGAATTGGAACGTTTTTAAATATAGGTTGGTTTTCCTTGGTTAAACGACCCGTTCCAATGAATAACACTTTGACACTTATGGCAGCCAGTCGCAGCCTAGAAAATCAGGCGATTACTAATTCTGAAAAAATGTCAAGTAACAACCGACTGAAATTACGACGCGAGCGAGAGTCGAATAACAGCCTTTTTCTAAAAGCAATAATCGCCTAATTTAATAAAAACTTTTATATTTTACAATGTTATATTGCTAATGCGGTGCCTAAATATTTTGATGGTTTTATATAAGTAGTGTACTAAATGCTATCGTGATGTCGAAGAACAAAATCGCCGCTCGGATAGACAGTCAAAATGTTGAAGTCAAAACTAAGGTAAGTAAATTTCTAATTTTCTTACGAATTAAGTGAGTCACGCTATCTTAGAGGCCTAGTTATTACTCTAGAAGGCTGTAAGTAGTGAATTTGCTGAAGCTTTGGTTGATGATGAGTAGAGGAATGCTCGTATGCCGTGGTTGCCAAGGTGAATTGAGATGAATTGTATAATTATGACTATTGTATCGGTTGACTGAAAATCACGTACAGCGTAATGATCTATCATTTAAATAACGTATATTTACACTGTTGACAGCACGAAAGCCACTTACTATAAGGAAAATCAATTCACATTGGCTGCACATAGCAGTAACAAGTCAGGTTAATGATGCCTCTAAAATAGTAATTTTAATCACTGCAATTCACTGAAAATCTTCTGGACCATCAATTAGTGCCGCCAGACCATGAAATATAAATTCAGGGCTTTGCAGTTGTATATGTTGCCAGGTATTTTAATTATAACAGGCTAATCATGAATCTATTGATACTAACCACTTTCTATCATTAGTATGTAGATCAAACCATTTCTTTTTTTAATATTCCATTGCTATCAAAAATCCCTGCCTATGTTGCTCAGGAAACGATTGATCTAGGATTAAAACTCCATAAATTCAATGTCAAGTCTACTTTGTTTTTTTTTTAACAGTATAAGCCCCAAACCTAAGTGAACATCCTCAAAAAAGTGACCAGTCCATTGAGATAGTTTAGTAAACTTTAGTGTCATTGAATTGAGTGTCATTTGACACTTTATGAAAAATGTAAGTCCTACTAATAATCATATCTTCAAAATGTGGTCAGTGTTAAAATAATTTGGAGTACAAAAAATACTTTTTATGTTTATTTTATTCAGTTGAAAGTTCCAAAAAAAAACAGAATAAAGTAATAGGTTAATGTCTCTTGAGTGTTGCTTCACCATATTTTCTTTCTGATAACAGCCTGCTTAACAGATAAGCCAGTTGACAGTAATCTTTTAGCAAACATGCATATTAGCTTTACCTACTATTAATAAAAAAGCCTTGTAAAAAATAATTACGCCAAATGCTAACAATTTGTAGAATTGGCAGATTTTGTCCATGTTGAACAAAAACTATATTTTTAAGATTCACTGAAGTTAAGTAGCTTGTCAGGACATAGACTGATATGTCAGTCAACTAAGGGGCACAAGACTGATGTGTCAGTCAAGGAAGAGGCAAGAAGAATATGTATTTTGTCCCATCCTAAAAGTGGGACATGCAATCAAACCAAACCCTTGATTCATGTCATTGGATAACTTTGTTTTGCAATAATCACACAAGTTAGCAGTTTAATATGCTATCTTATTTAACTTACCAGGCTCAATTTAGGACATTTGTTAAAGAGAATTGACAGACACAACATTAAAAAATATATATATTGTTATGTTATCACCTTTTTCACAAAAAGGCTATGTATCACATCAGTATCACATGCATATACAAAAATTGCTAATCAAAATACGTTTTTGCAGTTTGATGCAGAATTCCGTCGGTTCTCCCTCAACCGGGCGGAAAAGCTCAAGTACGAGGACTTTAAAGCCCTGATAGAGAAGCTGCACAGGCTACATGACGTCACATTCCTCATATCCTACACGGACCCAAGGGACGGTGACCTGTTGCCGATCAACAATGATGATAACTTGGCGCGGGCAATGCTCACGGCCAGGCCATTGCTTAGGGTTATCATACAGAGGAAAGGTAAGTGATAGTTAAGTAAGATTATATTGTATAAGTAAATCACTTGACGGTTTTCGTCTTTTAGTCTCTGTTTATCCATCGAAAAGATTGCAACTTTATAAAGATGGGAAACATTTCCAGTATTTATTTTTTCATTTAGATGCTTATCAGAAAAAACAGGCACAAACAATCCAAAGGCATTTTTACTTTCGTTACAGCCTGAGGGGTATATTTAAGGCCTAGGAGAAAAATAAATCAAAATGATAAAATAAAAATAGTACTTAAGTAGAACAAAGGAAGAACTGGTTTGCTTTATTTGCGTGAAAGAATTAATGCTGTATGTATATTAACCCTGATTAATTTGATATTTCTAAGTGATAAACTAAGTTAACCCAAAATATGCTCAATGTTAACCAAACAAAAGGTTTTTTTTTTCTTCAGGTTGATTATTCTGAAACGGATATAACTTTCAACTTGGATTTTGGGAGTAGAACCTCTGGCGAGGCCGGTTCTCTATCATCATTGTATGTCCAGTCCTTTGTCCCTAAAACTGACTTGATGACGAGTTCCTTCCATAAAAAAATATAAGTGCATGTTCCGTGTTACAAAAGGAATTGAATTTGCATATTATAATATGATAGATAGCCTTTAAGATACTAATAATTAGAAGTTATTTTAATCCTTATAGGTATATATGATGATCATAGTCATAGCATTTATTGTAAACCATAGTTGTACAGGTCTTAAAGTTCAGTACATTTAGATCCATATGGGCCCTGGTAGGGCGTAACAATTCTAATTTCAACTGAGGAATTACATTATATTGTGACAATATTTGCGATCATGTTATAATTTAAATTTCACATACCCAAAATATAGTTCATATTCTAACTAGGAGAAGGATTTACATAACAATGATATACTAGTACAGTCAGCGTCAAATAGATTGTAGCAGCCAAAATGGCCAAATTTATCACAACACATCCTTATTCCTATAGTAATAACAATGTGTTGCAATATATTTGGCCACTTTCACTGCTCCTATCTATTTGACGCTGACTGTACACACAACAATATCAAACAGTACATATACTCTGTGAGCTCCTAGAAAGTCCTTCGGGTTCAGGTAAAATCGGTTAGACTCGCATAAGAGCTCACAAGAGCGAGTGAGAGAGAAATACAAACCCGAAGGCTCTTTTAACAGCTATCGCACTATAACAATGTTTTAGTGATTTCCATATGTTTTATAGAATTACGATTTTTGTATTGGACTCGACAGACGTTATGTCATAGGCGTCATAGCTAGGAATGTAGTACAGTCGCCATCATATATATATTGCAGCAAACAAGGTGCTCACAAATATCTGAACACGACTCTATTGTCAAGGCGTTAGAGTGCATGTTCAGATATTTTTGACCACACTGATATTTGATGGCGAACTGTACTATAGAACAAATTCAAATCATCCTGTTTTACCGGCTTATTGTCTGCATAGAATATCTGTTTCTGTGCCGTTTCCACCCCTGTATCAAAGCAAACAAAACTAAAAAATAATTATTCAAATCGGTCAAGCCGTTTTTGAGTTTTAGCGAGACTAACGAACAGCAATTCATTTTTATATATACAGATTATAAACGCGGTTTAATAGATAATTTAATTATTTAGTTTCCTTCCGCGTTCCGACACGCAAACCACAATTTTCTGAGATTATACCTACTTCTTTATTATAACAACTTATATGCTGGGGTGGCCGGGGTGCTTATAGGTACCTATTTTACAGCATAAAAGGTCTAAGTGCCGACTATTTTCCTAGCTTAATTTGTACTCTTAAACTGTAAAGTCAAAACTAGGTAAAAAAAAATTTGAATTTTGTAATCAGTATTGCGTTGCAAAGAAAAATGCCGTAAAAAGTCTTTATAACACAAAAATATACGGCATTCTCAGTTGAACTAGCAAAAAAAAAGGATTTTTTATTTATTTAATTGGATTGCGTTTGGCCAAGTAAATGACGGCGCTTACCCCCATAATAAGTTTTATCTTATTATTGGACTAACATTTTCAATTGAAAACATTTATTTATTTTCGTCGCATCAATAAACAACTATAATCTTGTCTAATATTGGTACCTGATTTGTATGGGGATCAATAGGTAGGACCGGGCCGTGTAAGCTGGCCGGTTGTTCGATGCACGGCCAATGATGCGTGCAGGTTCAATACAAGTGTATCACACCAAGTTATCAGATGAAGCGGTCTTAATTTGGATGTTATGTTGGTTGACAGTAATTTTTTTCTTCACATAAACAATCTTATCACATTCATCAATACATAGTATAAAATGAAGTCGCCCTCCGCGTCTGTCTGTCCCTATGTATGCTTAGATCTTTAAAACTACGCAACGGATTTTGATGCGGTTTTTACCATCAGTTAGATAATTCTTCACGGAAGATAAGCTATAAGCTATATTTTAAATTATGTAACCGAAGCGAAGCGAGGGCGGGTAGTTCATTTATATTATCATCAGTCATTCCAATTCCATTCAATGCATTTCCAGGTTTCATTTGACACCAAACTCAATACAAAAAAAAACTTATCATATCATTTTATGCATACAAGAAGCTGTCGACAATTCATAATAATATAAATAATGGATAGTTAGGGATATAAGGATAGTTAGCTACGAGAGAACAGATAGACATACAAATATACTAACAAACCTTTCTTTTTGCTTCGCTTAACGGATAAAAAGTAAAAATAAATAAACACTATCGCCTTTATCTATGGAAAGTTATTTCAATGTGCTCTACGCTCGTAGCTTGCACCAAACGCTGTCTGTTTGTACGAGTCTCGCGCCAGGGCCGTGGTACGAAGCGTCGGTAATTAAATTTAATTATACATACATATACGTAGTCAAATTATCTCACGGTGGCGCATTAAAACGCGTCTATTACTTCGGGTTTTGGTTCAAATTGGAATGCGTGACATGCTTGAATATATGTGGGAACAATTCAACCGGAAGAGGTGTTCCGTTGATTGTTGACATTTGTATGGTTGTTTGTACTCTAACTATTCCGTTGGTCCTAATTCCATTGATATAGGATTCTTTTTTGTTATTTCCCCGTCGGTCTGTAAGCGTATTTTAGAATACGGTACTTGGCTAATGTCAAAATAAATTAGTTTACACTATCAATAAATCAAGCTTTCGAAAATAACACGGAAAAACCAAGTTATCGCTTATTTTTGGAATTTAGACGATTTTTAAATCAACAAAAACTAAATAAAGGAACCAGTTTGGACACTGAAAATTGTGACGTCACATGCCAGTATTCACTAACTATATACTGACTTCGTACTAACGGCTCGTTTAGACGTTTCATTAAAAGTTGCTGATTTGACCAGTCAGTCAACTACAGTATGGTTACACCCACTTCAATAGTATTATGGTAGGAACACACTGTGCCCACGTACGCAACGTAGGCGATGCAATGATATCTGGACTCTTTAATTTGTATGACTAGAAACACATTTGTCATACGCGACGTTGCGTGTGATAAGTGTTTCTACAATCACTCCAATCACGTACGTATACAGGGTTAAATTAAATTCAGTAACAAAATTTTGGAGATTAAATCAGTAAGTCATACCGACCAACTTTCACTAAGGGACCAACCCCGAAAAGGCGGAAAAAAATCGACCCTCCCACACAAAACATCGTCAGCTGACTAGCCAAAATGCATGCAATATTTAACCCTGTATAAATACGTTGTTAGACAGCTTAAAGAATACCAGTTTGTTCACTTTAATAGCTTTTGCCCGCGACTCCATCCGCGGAGAAGTCATCCGAAAAACATTAATTTTTCCGGATTTATAACACTCAAAACATGCTAAAAATAAAAAAATATAACATTATTTCGAATTAGTTCGCGATATTATAACATCCTGTGTATGATTTTTACGTCATTGTTAAATTCTGCCTTTTACATCAAAGTAACGACCGATTTTTCCAATCCCCAGATAAAAATATCTGACGGTTATTATAACTTTTTGTCTTGTCATATGAAAGAAAAGGACAGCTAAAATTTATCAGACAGATAGTGGATAGTGGTATCTAGATATTGAACGAAAAATCAAGGCCTAATATCTACTACAGCCTGACCAGTAAATAAAATCAGCTAGTTGTAACATTTACAAATGCTAAGGTTACACAATAAACACAACAAACAATAAGTGTGATTCATTACTCAGTTGTACTTATTCGGAAACCTGAAATGAATGCGCGGACTGCGCGGCACTAAGTAATGGCTGGCTTGTGATGTGAGTAATCTCTTTGTTGGCATTCCTGGGCTTGGACGAATTCCTTGCAGTTGGCGGCTCGGACAAACGAATTGGAACTTATCTGGATGTGTGTGCAGACGAGTCCGTTTATATGTACCTATACAGGGTGGCCACTTTCTGGAAAACCGGGAATACCGGGAAAAGTCAGGGAAATTCGCTGGTCAGGGAAATGTCAGGGAAATTTGGTAAAGGTCAGGGAAAAATAGATTACTTACTAAAACTATAACTTGCATTTCGTCTATTGAGAGGAAAAACTCACTAAGTGCACTTTATTTAAAAAAAAAAAAATTTGTTCACTGCACTGTGGCTCCTCCCATATGAAAAATATCAAAAATCGGTGTAATAACAACCATGAAATGAGTTATGAGAAAAACTATAAATTAATTTAAATTTACTAACTGAAAAATAAAAAAATATCGGTGAATATTAATAAAAAAATATATGTTATGAGTCTTGATTAAAATGTAAAAATCCTCGAAGGGCATCAAAATCCTATATAGAAAAAAATATTATGTAAACAATCTCTAGATTTCGTTTCCATAGAAAAATGTATGGAGAAAAAAATCCATTCTTTCCATGCGGTGTACTTTTATATTGAATATAAAAAGTTGTGACATTTCTTCTTATTTAGCTTGGATGATCAGGGAAAAACCGAAAAATTGTCTGTAAAACCGGGAAAAGTCAGGGAAATTCAAATGTTGTAAAAAGTGGCCACCCTGCTATACCTCTTTATTACCTTACTAGCTTTCCGCCCGCGCTGAGTCAGTACTTTCGTAAGTAAAATATAGCCTATGTCCACCCTGAAAGTCCGTTCTAAATGTTGGTGAAATAATTTTTGAAATCGGTCCAGTAGTTTTTTAGTTTATTCGTTACAAACATACAAAAATACAAATCTTTCCTCTTTATAATATTAAGTGTAGATAGGCTTATTTGTCTGGCTGTGGCATCGTAGTTCACATACGAATCAGGGTTCCGTAGTCAAACTTAACCTTATAGTTTCGCCATGCCCGTCTGTCTGTCTGTCGGTATGTCACACTAACTTTTCACAGAAATTATTAAAGAAATTTCGTAAACATATAGATATTTAATACCGCGCACAAAGACCAATAATGAAATTGGTAAAAAAATATCCTCCACGCATGTAAAGCAAGGTAGAAATATTATTTTTTCCGTTTGTCGCGCAGGGGACAGCCTCGAGGAGCTCAATGGCTACGGCACGATGCGGCACAAGAACTTCATCTCGTCCATCCTCAGCGGCACGCCGGCCAAGAACAAGGGGCTGGCCATCTCCAACCCGCACGACTTCAGGATGGCAAGTTTACCACACTCCGCATACCGGAGGTAGACCAGCCTAAGGCGGACCGAACCAGACACTTTTTTTTTTTTTTTTTAACGGAGTTGAAATGCGTTACGCATTGCCCCCACACCGAACCAGCCTAACATGATCTTAGTAAAAATCGCACGGTTTTCAAGATTTGCCAGTTTAAAGCTCTGTTCCAGTATAAACTTTAAACTGGCATATCTCGAAAACCATGCGACTTTTACTGAGGTCATGTTAGGCTGGTTCGGTCCGTCTTAGGCTGGTCTACCTCCGATGCCAATGTGGGTTACTGATATTGGGACACCCTGTAAACCCTACACTACCACTATACCAAGTTACATTACCAAGAAAACTACTTTTGTAAACTACGGAGATCAAAGTATGGCAGGAGGATATTATTGTTATTCTTTCTTATTCGATTGTCATGTCTATCACTACATAGTATAAAACAAAGTCGCTTCCCGCCGACTGTCCCTCTGTATACGCTTAGATTTTTCAAACTACGCAACGGATTTTAATGCGGTTTTCACCATCGGTTAGATAATTTTTCACGGAAGGTTTATGTGTATAATAGTACCCGGAGCGAAGCTTTTAACAATAACATTTTAACAGGTAGGTATGTCCCATTTGTTACAAATTGCGTAGTTCCATGGAAAAAATACGACATACAGATTTTAGAATACTGTAGAGAATGCAAACTACAGCTGAATTGCATGTATAATTTCAGGTGTCAGCAATCATCGACGTGGACATAGTGCCCGAGACCTGTCGGAGGGTGAAACTGCTCAAGCACGGCTCAGATCGACCGCTAGGCTTCTTCATTAGGTAAATCCGGAGAGATATATATAAGTTGTGCCTTCAAGAGAATACTGGATAGGTTGCTTTTGAACCAGCGCTTTCTTTCCTTGTTTTAGCAGTTAGCCAGTGGCCAAAAAATAAGACATTTCATTCCCAGGTAACTGTTCTTTCACCTCACCAGCTCGGAAAGGCTTTCTTTGTCGGTAAAAATCTGCGCGCAAAAGTCCACTGTAACCGCTAGCGTGGAAAGTAGTGGCGGTGCTGTGCGCGGAGGGGCGCTGCGCGAGCACCCAAATTTTTTCCTCGCTACATTTAGGTGAAAATTTGTGGGTATCGCACGGCAGCAAAGTTAAATAACTTCTCGTCTCGAGGCCTTGAATCCCTCGTTTATTTATTTAGTTTTAGGGATAACAAACTATCATACAGTATGTGTTACAATAAGAGTTAGTTATCTCAATGTAATAACTTGTAATTTGACATGAAGTGCAATTTATACTTACTGTAATTTATATTGAGTAATAAAATCTGAATCTGTATCTGTTAGTTACCCTCAGGATTCTAATTTTGAACCACTCTCTAGGCTCGTAGTTCAATTTTAGAATCCTTCGCTAACTCGGGATTCAATACTGGCTCTCGCTCTAAATAACAACTTTGCAGCCTTGCATAACAAATAACTATTTCCACACGTCAGACCCCAAAACCCCCCTTTTATGAGAGTCAGGAGGGGTAGCAGTATTCTGGTCTCGTGCTGTAGGGACAAACTGTTATTGTCCTACTCTGTTGTTAGATACGCTTTTAGTGGTGACTCAGTTTTGACTAAATCCAAACTTTAACGTCGACAGAGACGGCACTTCAGTAAGAGTGACGCCGAACGGCGTGGAGCGGTCCCCGGGCATCTTCATCTCGCGCCTGGTGCCGGGCGGCCTGGCCGAGTCCACCGGGCTGCTCGGGGTCAACGACGAGGTGCTCGAGGTCAACGGGATCGACGTGTCCAACAAGACCCTCGACCAGGTGAGGCCGGCGTGCGACTCGGTATCTGTAGCGTGGTCACTCGCGCCTGGTACCAGGTTTAGCCGCGTTTAATCGACCCGGTGAGATGGTGTCCTTTGCTTGGGATATGCAGACCCGGTAAAGAGCCCGGTAGCCGTCATGTTGGTCTAGGCGAATTAAATAATAATAAATAATAAATAAATATCAGGGACAATCTCACACAAATTGACCTAGTCCCAAACTAAGCTCTAGGCTTGTACTATGGGTACTAGGCAACGATATACTTACTTATATAGAGAAATACATACTTAAATATATAGAAAATATCCATGACTTAGGAACAAATACACGCGCTCATCGCACAAATATTTGTCCATACCGGGATTCGAACCCGGGACCGCTAGCTTCGTAGGCAGGGTCACTACCAACTAGGCTAACCGCGTCGTCAAAGGTTTGAATTGGAATTGTGATAAAGGTTTGGTGTTTTGTACCTTTTTGTGGACAATAATATCCACTCTTGCTAAATGTGCTGTGAGAACTACCTTTATCTACACATCGACCATGTAAGATGTCTTCGTTCTCAAATGGAACTGGGGCCAATCATTAGAGAATACGAGGTGCGTTTTTTTTTGCCTTGGCAACAAGTTCTGTTCCATCGAATGACACTGCCGACATTTTTTTAATGTATGATAGGCAAACATTTGACATGCTTACCTAGATAGTGGCTATTCACAAAAATATATTTTTTCTTTTTTTTTTGCCTGTTTTAGTGTCCCACTGCTGGGCAAATTCCTCCCCTCCTTTTCTTCACTTGTAAAAATAAAAAAATAATAAAAAAATATTGAATAATTATTATTAGTTACCTCAGTCCAAGCAGTTGAATTTGAAATTTGTCTGGGTGGCTACCACAACTTACCTTCTTGCTCTTGGCCACTTCTTGGTCGTTCGGTAATCCCTTTCTGCCTAGTATATAACGAAAGAGACGCACTGAGCGACAAGTGAAAAAATCAAGTTTCTCATCTCATTCATCTCGTTTTTGAACCTTGTAAAATGTTGTCATAATCTGTTTTTATCAAATTGAATTTACATTGCAGGTGACCGACATGATGGTGGCGAACTCCTCAAACCTCATCATCACGGTGCGGCCCGCGAACCAGCGCGCCGGGCCGCCGCCGCCGCCCGACACGGCGCGCCACTCGCAGCCCAGCAGTGAGCCGGATGAAGACAGGTACGCTATACTGTCCTGCTTAAGGTAAAAGGTAGTTTTATACACAATACTACTGTAGCAATTGCAACCTTATTACCCAGTAATGAGAGTGCAATTGTTACAGTAGTTTAGTGTAAAAAACTGCCTTTTACCTTAGCAGGGCAGTATAGTTAGGCTAGATGAGTCCCATAGTTCTGGTAAATGAAGTAGGCAGAAGCCTGGGAGCAGGGCCAAACCCACG
Source organism: Tortrix viridana (assembly GCA_963241965.1). NCBI lineage: Eukaryota > Metazoa > Arthropoda > Insecta > Lepidoptera > Tortricidae > Tortrix > Tortrix viridana. The sequence continues at coordinate 7,935,950 of OY725193.1, read as the reverse complement.
GCCAAAGAGTGCGGTCCTTCTGTCAAGTGCACCGATATCAGGAAACAGTCTGATGGACTCACCTAGTCCCAAACTACGCTCTATGCTTCCCTCTCCTTCTCCTGAAACTCCACTGGTATTGTGGATGTTAATGTAACAGTTGTCGCTTTTATGTCGCTTTTTATCAGATACTTGCTCATTCGCCAGTTAAATCGCACTCCTGGCAGACTTACTATAATGTCAAAGCCCTATACGGATAAAACACGAATTAATTATTGTTATTTTATTTTAGACAGGCAGTTAACACTGATATGTCTTAATCACTGTTAGTGAAACAAAAAGTCACGCTATTTTGAAATGTTTGTCAAATTATCTGTACAAATTTTAAATAAACAATAAGCAACCCTACAATTGTTTCCAGGTTCGACCAAGATGAGCAAGACGAGATAGTGGACCTCACGGCGGTGACCCTGGAGGAGCGGCCCGCGGCGCCCGTGCCCAGCCAGGACGACGGCCACGTGCTGCACCTGTAGCGCCGGCTGCCAGCTGCCAGTCACAGTGATCATACTGCGGTCCACGTGATATTGTAATTCATCGTCTGCCGTAGTAATCGGCTTATGTTGGACAAGTGAAGTGTTGATGTGATAGTTACTAGGGCTGGCAAGATATGTGATTCGAGGGGTGATAACACGAGGAACCGTAAGTACGAGGCTTTTTAACCATATGATATCACATAATTTCTGCCCTAAGGCAACTAATGGCCTACTAATAGCCTAAAGTGGTTTATGGCTATATACGAGTTTCCTCATTGTGCCCTGTATGGAGAGATCTGCTCCCAGTTTTCTGAATGCAGGCCGCTTAGGTCTTCTTCCACTACTTCTAGTATTTGGGTCAGTTGCTGACCGTATACTGTTGTTAAGTAAACTCTTTTCACCGCCCTGCCAAGTCACATCCTCTCTTAACTTTTGAGCATATAGTCTTGCCAGTCTTGCAAGACTTTGGATTATAACCATTTTTAAGTGACAGTGGCGTTGCTACAGCGTCAATAACTAGAAGGTATCTGTCGCTGTGCTACCTGACTGAGCCCTAGTTCTCAAGATGTGGAGCTTCATTTTATACATCAATTGTATGTTTGATATCAACTGATTGAAACCTGTTGAAGCTAGACTTCTTTGCGTCAGCAGCGGCAAACACTCAAAACACCCTTATTATGTCCCTTAAAAGAAAGCTTTTGAATCACAACATGAACTTGAGACCAAATTGGGAGCTGTTAAGTTTTAAGGTATTATTCGGCAGTTGTATTAATGGCTCTTGAACCAAGATTCCTTCAAGGAAAGCCTTACTTTAACTGTAGATTTTTAAATCACCTTGCAACTATGAGTAATTCAAGCGAGTGATTCGTCCAAGTAAAGAGCTTCCATCAAAGACATCACATATATTGTGCTGCACCATCGTAACATTAATTATCTAAGTCTTAGAAAAGTAGACACCAGTACGTACTTACTATCTAATTCCAAAAAGTTTGGAGGCTTATTCTTACAAATGTACTTCTTGGTTATTTGGTTACAATATTTGAATTGAGGAAACTTTCGAATTATCTTCATGATTATTGTAAATATGTGAGATCTTACCTTTATTCGTAACGACAAAGTGTAATTGAAACTCAAAATTTCACAAGTTAACTGTTATCCAGTTGTTCTAAATAAATATTGTTGTGATTTTATTGTTACCCAATATCATGTTGCAAACCGCAAGTAAACATGTTATATAGTTGTGACTAAGTTGTGGCAGAGAGTTGCAGTTATGATATGAAATATTGGTATTGGTTGGTATTGAAAGCAGTAACGGAACTATGTTACTTACTGCGTACAAACCAATACCAGGATTGCATACCTTTGGCACAAAGCATTCAAATATATAACGGGTAAACGGTTTACACTCACGATTATTAGCCGGAACGATCCGAGATGTTTTGGAGTCGTTAGTTCATCCCTGATGAAGGATTCCTAATGAGTTAGAAACATGTCTGATTGTTCCGGCATATAATCATGAGTGTTAACTATTTATCTGTTATATTTGATCGTGTCACGTTAGCTTAAATGTAATAATTCATTGTCAACTATATAAAACCACTTGCTTGGTCCCAAAACCTTGTTTAAAATAATTTTATGATGTGCCTTCACTAAATAGCGGAGAATTACATTTGTACAAATTAAATCAGTGACAACCTGTAATACGGGTCCGTGATGTAGACAAAATCACAATACTTAGCAATAATTAATTCGGTCAATTTTATACAACCCTAACATTCCATGATATGTTGCTAAAACATTTATTTATAAGTGATTAGTTCCCTTTTATAGATATTGATTTTATACTATGGACAATAAAAAATAGTTTTAAATTATATTAAGTGTTGAAATCCATCCATTTGGAAATTAAATTATCTACTTGTAAAAAGTGGGTAATTTTTCTACTTGTGATGAAGGTGGTAAAATTGGTTTGAAAATTGGGCTCAACTTGCAAGAATATTCAAATATTTATTAAAATTTTGATACTAGTTATAGAGAGTGATAACACGTTTTCCTTTATTATCTTAAATGTTTAAATACACTTAATTTAAAGCTATTATATAATGTCTTTTTCCTTGTATAATAACAAACTCTTGCAAGTTTTCTTTGTTAATGAATGGTATTCAAAAGAAATAACCCCCTCCCAATATTCAAGTGAAGCTCATCATTCCAAACTTTATTTTATTTTCTATATTAGTATTAAAATTAACTCTTCCTATGGAAGGTGCTATATAAATGTAAAATTCATGAAATGAAATTATGTGAAAACATTTGATTACTAGCATTATGATATGGATTTTCGTAAATGCATTGTTAGTTAGGGGATGCTCATAACATTAACTCAACCAGCCTTCATACGTCCCACTGCTGGACTGAGGCCCTTTCTCATGATGAGAGGATCAGGGCTAGGTTGGTTATTCCATAATAAACATTCGATTCGACTTATATCGAAGTCATATCAATTTTACATACAAACTATACAAATAGAAAAACTTTTTTAATTGTGTAGCAAATTCAATAAACTCCTAATCGAAAGTGTACATTCCAGCTGAAGACATTGTGTGCCTTGAATCTATTTTGTTTTATATGCAAATAGTGTAAATATACACAAAGCGGTGATTAACTAATAACTACTATTCACATTAATTTGATAAGTTATGTGTTTGCTAGGTCTAAATTGAAATAATAGCGAGATCACATAGTAAGAATATGAGTGAAATATAATATAATGCTTAGCTACATTCAAACCTTACATTCAAAGCAGGAACTCATTACACTGCAGTAGTTTTTTTTTTATATGGATAACACAGACTAGAATCAATCAATCGCCTAATATCGTGCCTTGTATATTATTGTCTTAATTTCACTTTAGTGGCGACGCATAATCCATTTTGACCATATTTCACGGGAAATTGTAAAAACGACCTTCACGCGTTGATATTAGATTGATATTTACGTAAACATGATCTCCAATTCTCCATCAAAAGCGTTCGTTCGCGAGAATTCGTATGCAAGCATAATTAATTTGGTCTAGCTCGCTCTGCATAACTCGGTCATGCTGCCTGAAGTCCGTGCTCGCGTGCTAACCTTGTGTGTACAGTCTCCCAGAATCTTAATAGCTTTTGGCAATTTTCATGTAACTGAATATGAAACTGAAAGTTGAGAATACTGACAATTCTGCTTATGTTATAATAAGTGAATGGCAAATGCGAATGCTCTTGGTGGCGATGGAGACACTCCATTTAATTTTCGCAATATTTCTCTAACTTTAACGATATGGCAACTTCAGAAACTTTTATATTTAACCCAAATTAGACCATAGAAACTGTATTAACATTTTACACACCAACATAAGCATAACATAACATAAATTAAAATTACATATTTTTTACTAATTAAGTACCTTAGTTTTGATTCAGCTCTGGTACCTAAAACGCTATTTCTTTTCTTTTTTATACTTGGAAAAGGATAGCATGCGTTTGTTAGGGTAACTATTAACGTTGTGTTGTGACTGCAAAAAGCAATATCGTCTTTATAAATTGTTCAATTTGGCTGCATTCGTTTTTAAATCTAAAATCTTTTGCTATGATAGTTCTACAAATACGCATTATACAGTCAGTCACCCCAATGTGTGTGTGAAAGCTACTGGTGTGTGTGAGGAGTATACAAGTGGGGTTCAATAGAAATATAAGCTCTAAATGATAAAATCACGTTATTATGTTATACTTGAGTAATGTTTAGATTTTATATTTTCCCAATACTTATATCGTATCAAACGCTTTAGTTACAGTTTATGTCTAGATCAAAATAATTTTTAGTTCGAGCTTAATTTATAATTAGGTTTATTTGTATTTAATTTGCTTAGTGTATGTATGTTAGGTGTAGTTAAACATATCATATGACTCGTGGGAGTCTGTCGGATGAAACATTGATGGAGAGAAATTTAATGAATTCCTAAAATGGTAAAAAGGAACTTAGTATGTTAACTAAAACTACCACAAATAATTACTCTATATGTGGCCGTTTATATCGAAAGGGACCTTATCGCGGCAGGCGGTTACGCCTTTTTTCACACGGCTGTTATACTAATGACAAGGCAATGAAAACTAACAGCGTAAGCGCCCGCCGCCTAAAGGGCTCTTTCGATTCGAACGACCACATATGTCGTACTAACAACTTACAAAGCCTAAAATACGTTTGTCTAGTATTATTTGTGATTTTGGCTTTTTTATCAGGATTCCTAGTATTTTTACCAACATAGAGGATTGTTGAAGTTAAGTATCGGTTAATTATAATTGTTACTTATATTGAAAACATTTAAGTTTGGAATCTCAATATCATATCATGTTTTTATTCAGGGTACCAATTATTATTAAAAAATATATCCATTATGTATATTGATATTTTCTATTGCTAATGTACAGGCCACTGCAAGTCTCGATCGCTATGAATCATATATAAACAAGTACTTAAAAAGTGTATTAAATGAATTCCATAGTATTACTTAGTATTTTTGTAATGTTTGTGTATATTTTTTTATTTGATTAAATGTTTCGTTTGACATCATTTTTGTTTATACCGTCAAACGGGGTGAATTGGAATGAAAGGCACAGCATAACAATCCTCCTTACGGAGCACACTGGGTATGGGTCTTTGTAGATCTTACTGTTCAAATTTGAGTTCTACTACTGTCAATATAAGTTGAAGGGAAGTCAGATTTGTCAATTGGATCCTTTTGCCATGCATTCACTTGGCATTAGCCCTGTGTCACATGTTCCGATTGATTCGTTTCATTTTACCCCTTTTGATATTACATTTTATATTTTGTAACCATGTCCAGTTTAATGTACTTAATATTTGTTTAAATCACACGTTGCCTTTAGAGTGTTTTTTGTAACATGTTTTTGGACGAAATTTACATATTATTTGCTGATTGGCTCAAAATTGGTCCAAACTGTAGTCAAATGATTATACATAGTTTAGGAGATACGTTATATTTACACTCTAAGCTAGTATACATTTGTGTTGTATGTAATAAAATATATTCTTATTTAATTTTGTTGTTTAATATCTTTCCTTTCTAGATAGTGTTTCACGTGAAAATACTATAGTAGAGCGACCAGCTCGTCCGCGACCGTCTTGCGGGGTGCGGGGGTGACAGGCGGCGGGGACGGGGAGCGCAACCAAGGCTTGGAACCGGTAAAACCGGACCGAACCGGTTCAATACCGGTATTTTCCCGGTTCTCTTAATTGATAGTATACAGGGATAGTGATGATAGAGATAGTGTTGCATACATACCAATTTTACCGCTGTTTTTAAAACGTACCTTTATGCAAATGGCGAGTATATAAAAAAGGCCTAGAAGTTTATTTCAGGAAACTTACCTATCTAGGTCAACGACTCCCGCTGTTACGAGAGAAAACAAACGAAATACGAATCAAGATCACGCGGTTTATAGTACGCCATATTTTTAGCCGGCGAATTGTGTCATTCTTATGTCAAGGCCGGGATTCAAGAAAAACATCTGTAAAATAAAATAAATAGGGTTGTTATTCGCTTGCGCTGTTAACAATTAATGTTAAATTATACCGATCATATGTTTTTTTGGGCTAGATATTTCGATTGCTCTTTGATAATGGATCGTATGGGTATCTCGCACGGTTGCTTTTTGCATGTTTGTTAGTGTGAAAAATTTATGCAGTAGCCTTATAGGTGCAATACGGTTTATATTTTTGATCAGTGTTGCTTCTGATTGCGAACCTCATTGACTGCGTCTGTAATTAAATATGTAAGTGTTACCTAACTGCTAATATAAGGGTTTTTTTTTTAAAAGGTTGTACGTAGCTAAGGGCTTAATTAAAACACGTTAACTATTACCATAAGGAGGGAAGGTCTTTGCCCAGCAGTGGACACAAAAAAAAACTATTATCATTTCGTTATGGAAACTAGCGTTACCTTAATATGGCTACTTTTCGTTATGAAATGGCTGCGCTGTTTAATTAATTCCTTCGTATTTGAGAGTTCGTGTAGGTAGGTATGCTTAATACGGCACGCAAAGTTCTCAAAGTATTGTGTTCGAAAAAGTGGTAAAGGGTCATTCTCACGAGCGTTTCAGCCGCCGTCACAACCGTGGTTGCATTATTGACGGCTTCGGGCTTCCTTGTAGATTCGAATGTCATTTGCGGCTATTCTGTAGATTGCAGAGCCGCCGCTTACAATTCTTATCAATAGCTTTTCCGTAGAAAATAGTCAATTTTGTAGCCACGGCTGTGACGGGCGGTTGAAACGATATGAGAATTACCCTAAAACTGTTAACATAAGTTTAAAAAAAATTCGGAATAAAAAATTATCGAGATCGGTCGTAGAGTGAAATGCTTCTTTACAAAGGCGAAAAGACTTGCAGATTGGACTTATTGGACAAGGGTGTATACTTGATGGCTGCCACTTTTTAGTGGCTTATTGTCACTTTATCAATTACACAATTTTTTACTGTAAAATAATAATAATAAAATCATTTATATTTCAGGTAGATGTACCCATAAATAGTCACAATTTACAAAATTATCAAAAAGTTATTAATAATTAAACAATAAATCAAATTTAATTTAAATACATTAAAAATAACTCGAGAGACATTAACTACAGCATAACAAACATTTTTTTTTAATAGGTTCACGGTGCACTTTTAGTCAGTATCGAGCATCCGGCGCGGCAGTGCAGGCGATCGGACAGGGTACAATGAATCACGTTATTGGGTACGACCGAATGCAATCTCGAGATAAATACGTGGTCGGCCATTAAAGTTGTATTTTGACTTTGACACAACTTCCACGGAATTCCAAATCAAGCGTTATCGATCTTATTGTTTTATGCCATGCAAAATAGATTCAAACTTCTTTTGGAACCATAGATTTAGGAGATGCCAAGGCCGTCAAGTAATAAAGGTCATGTACAACTTTAGATTTCGATTTATGTTTGTTTACCTTCTAATCCTACAATACTGCTTCTTATTACTGCTTGGCGAGCCAGCAAGAATCCATGGAACATTTAAGACAGCTCTCAGCTAAAGCAGCTCAAGACAGTGATTAATTAACTTATTTTATTCCAATCTCCGGCCAATCTAATTTCATCCTAATGTGTTTACGAAAACTCTGACGTCATCAGCCCATTCAACGAGCGAATGACGTCACAGTTCCAACTGAAGCTTATTTACGCTTCCCCATCATTTGTTATTCGCTAAATTATCTCGAAGACTATAACGACAGTCGACTATTTTTTTCTCAATGTTTTATTAGATGCCGAAACCACGATAATCTGGAACGTAGTTAAAGTTTTTAAATGTCTAATTGCGAAGGCAGAAAGCTCATAATGAGGTAAACGGTTGTTTCAAAGGCGTAAAGTTGTCGTGGCCAAGGTTAGGGTCTCCAGAAATAAATGTTACATCCTCCAGAGTTCGCGCGCCGGTGCCAAGTTTTCGCCCTCTTTAAAGCGTTGTCTCGTCAGTCCACGTTGAAGAATCGAACCTGGTGGTCAATCGCGAAGTGCATGAGTTTGTAACGTGCCAGTGTTTGTAAACTGAAATAAGTAATTTTCATTTTTTTCAACGACAGTAAAATCCAAGATGGCTGACGAATTTCTAATTTATTCAAGAATGGAAGACATCACTGAGCAGGATGATAAGAACTTGGCAGGGGCCAGGAAAGAGATTAGAAACGATTTACATGTAATTATACCCGAAAACCCGTTTCCAGAAATAGAAGTAGACGCGTATCCACCTTTAAAATTCTCTTGGGTGATCCCCAAGAAACTGGCTGCAATGGCGTTCCCAAGGAACAAGGAGAATATAAAATTCCTCACCAACCAGGGTATAACGCACCTGGTAACACTGGCCGCGGATAAAAAGCCTCCAGTAGAAGATGTTGCCAGGTTAAGCTGGACAGAAATACCAGTCGAAGAGTTCGAAGTACCTTCATTGGAGCAAATTAAGAAGTTCATCGATGTTTGTAAGCGGGCGGAAAAGAATGGGGAGGTAAGTACTGTAGTACCACCCGATACTGCTTTCTCTTTTAACCGACTTCTTTCGCTATTTAGGAAGGAGGGTGGTGATAACCGAAGTTTCGAATGCAATGTTTGGTATCCAGTCAGTCAGGTCTAAAGTTTCGTTTTTATTTGTAATTTACGTAAGTACTTAATCTTTAACCCTCAGAAGTTTTGAGGTTATATCCCACGTGCCAATTGAGCCTTTCTAAAAAAACTTGGCAAATAGCAAAAGTTGTTTACGACGCCCGCGTTCAAGGAAGTCCTTTACCTACGAATTGGCATTATTTCGTACCAATCGCAAAGACATTCTCCGCTAAGAAACAAATTAGGGTGGTACAGTCAACGTCATAGTTTTGATTGCTTTTGACTTATCAAAGCTGAAGTTAAAGCGATAAGGTACAAAAAATGTGTAGAGCTCGTAGATGAACTCGCCTGTATTAGACAATAACATCATAGATTTTGAAAAGGTAGTTTAATTTTTTAGCTTTTAAATTTATATTCGTTCATCTCCCGAACACTAATAGTAGGTAATTCATCGACGACGCGGTTAGCATACATACATATATAATAGTTGGTGTGGCTCTGCCGACGAAGCTAACGGCCCCGGGTTCGATCCCGGGGTAAGACCAAACAATATGTGTGATGAGTTCTGCATTGTTCTTGATGTTTTCTATCACTACATGATATACATTAAAGTCCCCCGCGCACTGTTCGTTTTTTTTCGGGCTAATCTCTGTAACTAGACCTACTGTAAGGATTTTCATACGGTTTTCACCTTGACCGGTGTATATACTACTCTGTCAAGAAAGTACCGGGAAAAGATCAATAATACACAAACTGTTTGTTAATCATCCAAATTTATTTTATCACCTTCAAAGTATGCTCCTTCAGAAACGATACACTTACGCCAACGAATAATCCAATCATCAAAACATTTTTTAAACGCTGTTTCCGGAATTGAATTCAGTTCTCGGCGCGAATTCTCCTTTATGTCTTCTACCGATTGAAAACGGGTGCCACGAAGTGGTAATTTGAGTTTAGGAAAAAGAAAGAAGTCGACAGGAGCCATATCTGGTGAATATGGTGGTTGCTCGATGGTATTTGTTGAGTGTTTGGTCAAAAATTCTTTCACAATGATGGCCTTGTGCGAAGGCGCATTATCGTGGTGCAAAATCCAAGAATTTTCATTCCACAAATCTGGCCTTTTTCGTCGAATTTGCTCTCTTAAATGCCGCATAACGCTCAAATAATATTCTTTATTTACCGTTTCACCTTCCGGCAAGAATTCCGAGTGCACAACACCGCGATAGTCAAAGAAAACAGTCAACATGACTTTGACTTTTGATCGACTTTGGCGTGGTTTCTTCGGTTTCGGTTCAGTTGGAAGGCGCCACTCCGAAGCTTGTTGACTAGTTTGCATGTCAAACTCGTAAACCCACGTCTCGTCACCAGTAACAATGCGTTTCATGAATGTTGGGTCGGAATTGACTCGTTCTAGCATGTCCTCAGCGACTCTCATGCGATTGAGTTTTTGGAGAAAATTCAGGTCTTTTGGGACTAGCCGAGCGGTAACATGTTTCATACCCAAATGATTAGTTAAAATAGTACGGATCGACTCGTGAGATACAGAAAGTTCGGCGGCTATCTCTCTCAAAGTTGAATGAGGATTTTCAGTCACTATTTCCTTCACTTTTGCGATGTTAACTTCAGTTGCAGACGTTGATGGCCTACCAGAGCGAGGCAAATCTTCCATCACATCTCGACCGCTTTTGAACGCTTTGTACCACTCATAAACACGTGTTTTTGATAAAGTCGAATCACCGTAAGCCTTCTGTAACATTTTCAGTGACTCCGAACACGAAATTCCATTGGCGATGCAAAATTTAAGACAAACTCTTTGTTCAATGTTTTTGTCCATTATGAAATTCGCAATACACACTAGATATGATATAACTAAAAACAGCACTGTATTTAATATAAATAACAGATGCAACTCAAACTCCGCGCCAAAATAGAAAACAGTTGTGCCAATCTAACAACAACAAAAAAAACAAAAATTTGAATTTGGAACCATAAACAAATCATCCATTCCCGATACTTTGTTGACTGAATGTATATACTCGGAAGGGCTATAATTTATGAACATTATAGATAGGTAAGGTTGCTAGGAGTATCTATTTCTCTGTATGTACCTACTGATCCCGTGGTATTGTAGATACCTAACTATAATCGCAGCTATAATACACTACACGCCTAGAGCTTTGTTAGGAATTAGATAAATTTGTGTAAGATTGCCTGATTTTTATTCATCATGCATTGCCAAGAAAAAAGTTTTTCTTTAGTATTAAATTATCTGAATTGTACCAGGTGATGGGCATCCACTGCCGCCAGGGCCGCAGCCGCTCGGGCGTGATGCTGGCCAGCTACCTGGTGCACTTCCACCGGTTCCTGCCAGACCAGGCCCTGAACACCATCCGTATGATCCGGCCAGGTCAGACTCCACTACTTTAGACTGGTCACCACAAACCGACCACTTGAGAGAGCCACAAAACGCCGCCACCAAGTTATGGTTTATTTTTTATGGCTTGGAGATTGGAGAAAACAAACAGTCCACCTGTTGATTAGTGAGTTTTGAGGCCCAAGGACATTTACAGGCCTAGGCCCTTTGAGGGCAAAGATGGAATGCCTCAATGTTAGTATATCAGATCACACTGCGACACTGTCACGTGTGGGCGCCAATTTTGTCCTGATCATTGTAGCGTGGCCATAACCTGCATCCAAAAACCATTACCCTCAAGTACCCCATTGGCTACTATGATTGACCAGATTATGGTGTTCAAGCACACCATAATCTGGTCTGACGACAGTTCGATAGATCGTGTGCTCATGATCTTTCGCTCGGTATTTAGCGATAAGACCGCCAAATTCAAACTCAAATTATTTATTCAGTAACTCGGCCACATCAGGGGGGGCTACTTTGAAAATTCTCCCCTCCTCCTCCTCCGTTTCCCTTCCCTTTCTTACGATTTAATCACAAGAGACGAGTGAAAGAGATGGTGCATCCGAACATTCAAAATGAGTTTTTCGTGGTAGCCATCCAGGGCACTTTGACACTTCGATAATTTGCAATGACTAATGAATCTACTAGCTCCTGTTGACATACCATGTAATACATCTTTTGTATCTCTTTCACAGTAATTGTACGTAGTGTTCAATACCCAAAGAGTACTTATTTGTTTTGTATCAACCCAGGCTCCTGTGACTTCGCGGAGCAGGAGGAAGCCGTGGGTCAGTACTTCGAGCACCTGACAGAAGATAACCCGCTCCGGTTCGGGGTCTCCGGCGAGGTCATGGAGGATTTCATCCAGGCTGCGAAAGAGTACAACAAGAAGATGACGTAGACGTGCAACGTGAAAGCGAAGAGTTCCGTTGACATCTGTAACTTCGATTGTATCATCATCATAAGTTGATAGAAGTCCAACGCTGGACTTAGCCCTCCAAGAATCGCCATAATGATCGTTACATTTATCTTGACTTAGGTCCTTCTTAGGTCTGAACTGAATCACACATATCAGCTTCGCAAAATGACTGTTTTGTATGAAGATGCGTTCGCGTCAATTTTGCTTAAGTATGTATGCCTACGCATCTCCTACAGACAAAATGCGAATCGGTGCTGATAAATAGATTTGATTCCATGAATCAAGGCCCCTCAAAAATCCTTGATGGTTCCCTCAGAATAAAGGCATACGAAGTTGAGAAGACTTATGATGGCGATAAGAATGAATCTTATACGTATAAGTACAGCATTTTTCTAGTCTTTCAAGTGTGACCTATTGCTTTCGTTGTATCCAAGAGTAAGCCTGTGATGTACTTGGACTGATGTGATTGTTAATAAATTTTATGATTGTTATTTGTTGTACCTGAAATAAAATATTTATTAAATGATTTTAACCAGTTTTGATGCTTTTTGGTCCTTCGAACCGGATACTGCGATGACTCGCTGTTGTATTTTTATGTAAATCTCAAATATAAACAACAGCGTGATTATATAATATTGCTTTAGTTTATTTAATAATTTCTTGTTGCACAAAAAAGAGCTCATATATTTTTTTCTCTTAAACGCTTCACAACTTATCCGGGCCTATAGGTCTCCCCCATTTCGTAAAGTGTAACGCCCTCATTGCTTAAAATAAATTATTAATCGAACATACAAGATTAGGAGCTGCCAAACCCTCAGCTGGCTCCCTCCCAAAGCCGATGCCAACTCGTCTGCTGCGGCCTCCTGAAATAGCCCATTCGGTTTAGTGCAGTTTTATGGAGCATTATCGCAAAGGAAACATTTTCTTGTTTATTTCGTGTTTGTGAATGAATTGGAAGAAGTTATTTGATCTTTGAACGGTAAGTTATAATTTGTTTAAGTTTCATGTGAGATTAACCTTATTCTTGCGCACGTTACTATCATTGATAATGAAAGTAAATGAGGCTAGAATTGGTGGCGATTCTAGCAGTAATTAATAAGTTTGATAAGAGTTAGATTTTTTAAAGATACAAACAAGACTAGTGTTTTAACTAAATATTTATTGTGGTCTCGACGTATGTAGGTACCCATTCGTTCTGTTTCAGTACATTTATTTTATGTTTACCAACACGATAAACCTATATGCCCTTACTAATAAACGTTGAGTAACAGCTGAGTAGTTATACCATGCTTTGTCCTTAACTGTCATTGTGACATTTGAATTCGACAGATAAGGACAAAGCATTGTATAACTACTCAGCGGTTACTCAACGTTTATTAGTAAGGGGGTTAGTGAGCATTTTATTTGTTTATACGAGTACATACTAAAATTAAGTGGATAGGGTTTTGAACATATTTTAGGAAGTTTTGGCAGCCATTTAGTATTTAGTACCCGAGTTTAGTTAGTGATAATAAACCATTACTCGTAAATATGAAACAACAACAACCACGTGATCCGAATGATTTCCATTTCAGTGCCCACATAATGAGCTCGCAGTCAATGCGGACCAACCTGAAACTCTCCAAATTGTTGTACAAATACATGGATGAGCCCAAAGAGACACCAGTTGAAGATACTCCGAAGCCAGTGGAAGAAGAATATGAGTCCTACCCTCCTTACAATTTCTCCTGGTTTGTGGAAAATAAGATAGCCGCTATGGGTTGGCCGCAAACTGTCGCCAATCTGAACTACTTAGCAGATGTTGGTGTGAATCATTTGATCACACTCTCGCCAGAGAAGAGGCCTCCCATCCTGGACTGTAAGAAGAAACTGAAGTGGTCGGAGATCCGGATCAAGGAGTTTGGGGCGCCGACGCTGAAGCAGATCATTCAGTTCATTGAGATCTGTGAACGCGCCGAGATTAGGGGAGAGGTTTGTAAAAATCCAAATCCAAAAGAACAGCAGAAGCTAGTCTTTTATATCTTTGGTCAATTCGGATGAGACGATTTTGTAACCTATAATGAATGCTGAGGTTTCTTCCAAGAGCTGATCTGATGATGGATTCGGAAGATGGCCGCAGGATTTTCGCTGTAATTAACGTAGATTTACCGAGTTTGAAATTTGAACTTGTTAGGTTGATCTCAATGAGAGAAGACAGTGCAAAAAAGTATTTTGTAACTAAAGCTTGTTTCAAAAATGATTTTTTGATAAAAACATTTAAATATACAGGGTGTCCAGGGATAAAGTGCACAAATGAATAAGGGTGGAACCACATGTGATTTTATCACGGAAAAAAGATCATCCTTGTTCGTGTGTGTACTTTTACCCTGGACACCCTGTATTTGGTTGGCGTCCTAAGAGACCCAGGTTAGATGTGTGATACCTGGCTGTACACACTCGGCAGTCCAAACCGAAAATCTACGGTAAACAACTTAATTTGTTGAGCCACTATAGAACCCTTTCTCAATGACAGCGTCAAGTCACGAAAAATAAATTAAAATAAATCATGAGCTTTCTGCGATGGGGTTCTATAGTGGGTCAACAAATTAAAGTTGTTGACTGTATATGGCGCGCTCTCGCGAGTGCGCCGGCGCGGCTAACGCGGTGTGGGGCAGGTGGTGGGCGTGCACTGCCGGCAGGGCCGCGGCCGCACGGGCACGCTGCTGGCGTGCTGGCTCGTGCACGCGCGCGACGCGCCGCCCGAGCGCGCCGTGCTCACCGTGCGCGTGCAGAGACCAGGTGCGATTTATCTACTAAAATACTTTGAAATACATCGTGTGTTATGTATTAATGTCAACTTATTGACACAGACACACCTAGAAACAGACTGCCGCACTCAAAGACGTCAATTAATATTTAAGTTTGATTAAAGTTGCTGCGTCTTACTGCCGCACTCAGAGACGTCAATTAATTTTTAAATTTCATATAAGTTGCTGCGTCTTATTCTATTGCTATAGCAAAGAAGGTGACAGCAGCTACTTTAATTAAACTTAAAACTTAATTGACGTCTCTGAGTGCGGCCGAGAATGTACTTATTTAATTAGGACCTCTGTCCACCGTAGGTTAGGTGCGTAGCAAGCTTCGAAAGCGCGAAGGGCTAATCGCGCCCAGAAATACTCGTAGTCGTAATTGTAAAGGGTGTCACAGATAATAAACTGCTGCTTAGTGTAGTAGATGCCACTTTAGAATTATAGTTACACCGATCACCATGGCAAACTCTTATTTGACCCTACACCCGCTTGCCACATTCAGTACTGTTCAATTTAGGTACACGCGGTAAGGCACGCCAAAAAAGCCCAAGAACAGCATATCTAGCAACCAGCATCTAATCAGGATTACAGCTATAGGTAGCTGTTCAGTATTCATTACAGTAAATTCCACTTGAATCATCAGGTTTCCTGAACATTTGCTTGCGACTTACCGAAAATATATTTTAAACAGTTAATTTTACTCCCCACAGGTTCGTGTGAAACATACGAGCAAGAAAAGATAGTGTGCCACTACCACGACTGCGTGAGAGGCACCGTGGCCAAGCCCGACTACCGGCTAGTGGAGGACAAGGTCTACTTCGACAGCTCCATGAAGCACCAGTTCGCAGACGAACAAGATGGCGACCAAGACGACCAAGATGGCACCCAAGATGGCGCACAGAATGGCGGGAAAAAAACCGTGGTCAGATTCGAAGATGATGATTTAGAAAAAGTGGCGGACAGAAAGGAACTGATACGAAGGTTGTGCGAAAAGAAAACTAACACAATGGTTATAAATCATAAAATTTATTTTTAGTTTTCCATATTGAAACTATTTCACATTTTGTAATTTTCAATGAAAATATAATTTTACCAGAGTTGGATTCCACTAGGTTCTGTATTATTTTTACTTTTTACAATTTATTGCACAGCAATAACAACACTAGATAGACAACATAGTGTTCGTAAACAATCAAATCATGACAAAAGCAACAATCTTATCTCCTGCAATTAATTTAAAAATCGGCACGATCAATATACCCATTTTAATATACTACTAGTGAGATAGTTTAAACATCTCGTTTTCAAAGCGTTAGCGCCCTATTATTTAAGTATGATGCTTTATTATCACTAACTTATTTTAAACTGAAGATTCAGATTATATAAATACAGACGAATACAAGTAGTTATATTATATCCCTCTTCCGTTCCCAAAATAACTCTCTTATTGAATATTTTCTTGTCCCTAGTGACCACTAAGGCAGTCCTACTACCCACTACCTACTATGCAAGCCTGTTAATCTGGCAGCCCAGCAATCCTGGTTGAGCCCAGGGTCTGGGCACCACTGTCAAACTCAAGACGCTGTTGGGAGCACGCCTAACTCGGACTTGAACCCGTTGACCGACGGAATGGGAAACTACGTCCAACACCTGAGATATGTCCGCAAAGTTCTGGTGGTTGATCGAGCCGAACTGGATTATGTCATCGCCAACGCACAGACCCTAGAAATGAAACGTATTAAAATCAATAAACAGTTCGTAGGGCTAATATTGTTGACACCTTTTTATTACACTGTCGCTTATATACAGGGTGTCCCGCGATAAAGTGCACAAACGAATAAGGGTGATTTTATCACGGAAAAAAAAAATTAAAAAAAATGTATGTATGTATGTATGTATGTAAACTCTTTATTGCACAAAAAGTATAAGTAAATAATACATTGACATCGTAAATTTAAAGTACAAAGGCGAAATGTATATATATATATATATATATATATATATATATTTTTCCATGATAAAATCACATGTAGTTTCACCCATATTCGTTTGTGCACTTTATCGCGGGACACCCTGTATTTACATACATACAGCCTTGGCCAAAAGTATTGAGCACCCCACTTTTTCCTCCGTAACTTACAAATAAAGTATTACTTTTCAATTTCAAAAATACACAAAGACGTAAAATATAATAAGTGTTTTAACATGTGCAAATCATAAGTAGACATCATTTCGAAGTAGCTATTTGCGTGTGAAAACTTAAACTAGAAAAAGTCGGGTTTTACAATAAAATTATTAACTGTATTTTTTTCCACGGAATTTCCCTTAACATCAGTTTTGTAAGTTTGACTTTTATATGAAAAATGCATGGGTGCTCAATACTTTTGGCCAATAGGATTTATAAAACAGGAAAACTTATAGCTTTACTCAACACAAAACACTGACTAACTGGTCAAGGATTGGTAGATCTTGTCAAAAAACTGATTACACGTAACCTTATTTGCCTTGCCTTTTTTTTCAAAAAGGTACATGCAATAACACATAGACAAATGCTCGCCAAACTGTTACCCAGTTTGTTGGGGAGTGAAGCACTTAAACATATAAGCTAATCAGCAGACACGTGCTAACTCGGGGCACGAATACTAAAGTGATGTAGCAAAATATTTTTGCGACAAATTATACTGATGTTACTGTCAAGATCAAGATATTATTCAACATTAATACATTATGGCCGGCCATATACGGACTGATCGAGCAGTTAAATTGTCTTATTTTGTTTGAAACGACATCCATATACTTCTATTTTCTTAATCGAGCCTCTTTATAGTAGTAGAGGATTATCAAAAGAGCACATGTATAAATTGTATATTAGCCTCTTATTTACAAATCCCTAGAATGTGTCCCGAGTTAGCACACATCTGCTAATCAGTAATCATGCACCTGGGCAAAATAGGTACAACTCCTATCAATCAACTCATTAATGTAGTTTTATAAGTAAATATTTCTTCTTTTTTTTTCATGTGAGTAGTTTAGTATGTTTGTGTGTGTGCTAGCAGAGCACAAGAGGGTTAATTAGGTTTAAAAATGAAGCATATTTCAAATGGAAATAAAACTATACTCACAGCATCATCTGCTGGTGATCCATCAGCCACGAATGAAACCTTTGCAAACGCCTGTCCATCATCGATAACTGCAGCAGCATGATGCTGAACATGTTCGTTGCGATGGCTCCCTCCGTGCCCATTCATGTGCAGAGCTACAGCCGGGGCTGATGACCCCTCTCGATTAGGACTCATCAGCTCACCATGCACCTCAGCAAGACCCTGTTCTATTCTCTTCATAATAGCTTTATGGTCATTTTGTAGACCTGAAAGTGTAAAATAAATTGTCTATGGCACATAAAGGACTGTGGGCAACTTTGTAAGGAGCCTGGTCCTAAAACCATCAAAGTTGAGAGTTACATCACTAAATAAGCCTTAAAATCTACTTCATTTTGTTCTACGTGCACCAAATCGAATTCTATTGTAGAACTGAGATATTCATATTTTAGTCAGAGTGAATGGGGTAGGCAGTTTTTACACAAATCTACTGTAGCAATTGCAACCCATTTACCTTAGCAGGGGCTTAGATTATCGCGTGATAATATTGATAGTGTAATTCAAATTCAAATTAATTTATTTTTAGGCTACTAGGCCCATAGATAAATACCTTACTGACTAAAATACACCCCAATATGATCTATGAGAAAACAGGTTTCTCTATGGGCCGGTACAGATGGACAGCATTTGAACTGCAGTGCAACCCAGCTGCAAACTGGCAGTTCGAGCGCATCCCGCTTGCAGTTAGCATGCAGTCCTGCAAGTGGACTGCGCAGTTGGTTTGTACTTTTGATGCAGTTACTGAACATGCATACATGCTCATGTCTAAGTTCACGTTAGACAGTGTATAAACTGAATGTTCTGTCTATAGTGTCATAGTCTAATTCAAGCTTTACTATGATCTTCTATCTTGATTTGATAACTTCAAGTGTAATGTCTGACGGGAAAAACTTTTTCACTGATCACTTGTAGCTTCCAACTTTGACACTGGCAGAATTGTCCTACTGGACAATAGCATAACATAACAAAAAATTTAATTTTAAAATCCACTTCGAAAACGGGAGTGACACATGTTATTCACTATTTTTAGTATTTATCAAGGACCTTAAATACAAAAAATAATAAAACATGATATTTATCATAGAAGCATATTTATTATTTAATAAATATGTAAAACATGAGAAGTTGTTTTCATACTTGCGTAATTCTTTGCGAGTTTATCAAGTTCGAATACTTACAGATGATCTGATGTCTAGCGTCCCGCACTTTGTAAACGTCGATATCGTTGCGAGGAAACCCTTCAGCGTCGACCAGGGGCCCATGCATGCCTACATGGCCGTTAGACTCTAGAACCTCGGTGTGATCTCGGATTTCACTTTCTATTCTATCCTTCTCCTCCATTAATTTCAACACACGGTCTCGCGCCGGCCCATCCATGTTAAATCCAACCATTTTCTTTATAGCCGTTGAAAACTACTACATAAATTTCTTAAATTTGTAATAATCCCAAGCACGAGATGAATTTGCGACTTTTTATGTTATGACAGTTCATTCGGACATTTTGACTGACAGTGACAAATGAAATGAAAAGAAAAGACTGTTTGAGCTACAACAACTCAGAGACGTCAATTAAATTAAATGCTTGTCAAAGTGACGTGTTGTCTTATTCTATAGCTAGCAAAGAAAGTGACAGCAGCCAGTTTAATCAAACTTTATTGACATCTCTCTTAGTGCGGCTACGGCTGTATGTATGTTCTCAAACGATGACTTGAAATGGTCTATTTTGTATCAGGAAGCCTAATACATTGTTGCCAGCGTTGTTTTTTGATTTCAACTCGTTATTATTCGTTGTAACTATAGTTATTAACTTAACTATCAAGTTATTTAAAGATGTAGTAATAATGAAATGACGTCGTAATTTGTCGGTTACAATGAAGCTAATTGAGAAAGCAAGATAATTAATGCGAACTAATCAGACAAAATACACATCGTATTTTCATCATTTGATTATTCACGAAATTTGTTCTAACTTAATGCCGTTGCTGTTGAAATCAAAATAAACATGAAATTTATTTAAGTTATTTTGACTGTAAATCTAGTACTTACTGGATGACAGTGGACGATCACAAGTGGCAAATTGACGAAATAAATAATTCAAATTTGGAAAAAAAATTAAATTTGGAAAAAAAGTTTCAAATAATCGGATACATTTAATTATTTATGAGGTAACCGCGGGTATATAATAAGGTAAATAAAATCCGGGACGCTTAAAGTTTAACTGCCGCACTCAGAGTCGTCAATTAATTTTTAAGTTTCATTAAAGTTGCTGCGTCTTATTCTATTGCTATAGCAAAGAAAGTGACAGCAGCTACTTTAACGAAACTTAAAACTTAATTGACGTCTCTGAGTGCGGCTGTAAGTAAGGTTGAAATTGTTTTGCGTTGCAAAGCCATTGATCATCACTATGAGACTGCTTCCAACTGCGATTGTGTGCTCGCATGTAGTTAGCATAGCCAATCTTAATGCAGAAAGATCTTTGACGCTACGGAGATGTGGTCACACCGTTATAATTTAATTGTTAACTGTAGCCGCAGTTTAACTTGCTTGGTGTCATACAACGCTGGTCTCGTGACAGCTTGCTGCGTTTCTGCTCCCACTGTGAGGGCTCTATACAGAATTGTTTCATGTGCCGCTTAAGCAAATCAGAGTTGTCAGCCTTTTTCTGCTTACCTTCAGAGTAAAATATGCACTTAGCCACTAGCTGCTCTGCATCAGTTATAAATGCCATATATCCTGCTTGATTAAATTAAATTCTGGGCGAGAAAATTGAGATTTGAAGTAGAGTTGCAGCCCACTTTTTCAGCATTTATCAGCTCAACAATTCCTTATCGCCGTAAATTTTCTTTGATATATCTTTTTAAGTACTGGATTGGATGGTATAAAGAAAAATGACAGGTCTAAATTATTTGTTATTATTTTATTTTGAAATCAAAAATGAGATTTTAAACACTGTAGCTCTTCAGAATCATTATTTTATACAAAAAATATTTCAAGCTTTTTAGTTGCTTTGATTTTACATTTAACAAATATAACAATGATTTAAATAAAATGACCAGATTAATAGTTTTATAACTCTTATAATAAAGACTTAATTGTAGAGTCAGATTTAAGATAAAATTAACATATATAGGTGTGAGTGTTGGTTAACATTTTTTTTTAATAAAATGAAGGTAAGTTATATTTTAAAGCGTTATTTGTTTATACATCAAAGTTATTCTTAGAGTTTATAAGTAATGTCTTTTACGACAACATGTACTTTAGTTAAATCACTTAAACATAAGTCCGTTTTGGAATATTTTCGTGAGCAGATATATTTCATATATAAAAATACACACCGCTCTGGCGAAAGCAGTGTGCATTTAGTATTCATTGTTAACCAATCAACACTTTATTCCCGTATTAACAAAAATTGTGCAAAATCACCGTATAAATATAATAACGCGTACATAATGTGTACATAAATACCGAATGATTTGTCATTTGATCATTCAAAAAATATAAATGAACACAAAAGGATCAAAAATGAAATAATGAAGAACATGATTGTGCATTAAATAATTAACCACTCTACTAGTATTATCACCTTAACAGATGACTGGTCAGAGCTTTACGCAGAGCTATCAACAGACGAAGTCTGGCGAAACAACGTCCGAGAATCCGACCAGCGAACGCTTTAACCAGCAATCACCTACTCGTTTACAAAATGGTCCCTAAACGAAAAAAAATATTACAAAAAAGTTACAAAATCACACTTTTTCATCCAGTCTCAATAGAGAGACCGTAATACGTATTTTACATACAAAACATACACTAACATATGGCAACGTTGACAATAAATAGGAGAAAGGGGGAATATTCACAACGATATAGAAATAATATCTCGCTCGGAAGTCGCAAGAACTAAACTGGAGAATACTGACAGCACAAAATAAATAAAGTAATGCAATGTGCACAAAACTGCACAGATTGTAGAAAAAAATAAGTATACAAGGCAACAAGTGCAGACTTTACGTTTTACTACTACCATCTATAACTTTCACTTAACTAAAAAGCCACATTCGCAAATTCGTTTTTTTTTTAAGCTTGGCTTAATCCGCGAATAGGTTAATTCATGGTTAGTAATAATTTTAATACTCTCTATGCTTATGACAGTCGCACTGACTTACATTATAAATTTTCTTAAGAGATGGAATAATTTACACAATATTTTGGCCTAGACATTGATTACAATTATGCAAATAAAAAAATGTGAATACGTAATATCACAAGTCAAAGCGACTTTCATCACATAGGTAACTAGAATCCGTAAACTTCCACTGTTTGAAAAAATGTTCGGAAGACAAATTTTCAAAGTCGTGTAATTTTTCAGATCGGGGTAAATTTGTTAAATCGTCTTTATATCGCCTAGAGTCTGAACGGTTCGCGTTTTTCGGTAGTCCGGGTGGAACCGGGCGTGCCGCGACGGGAGCCCGGCGTGGCGGGCGCGCCGCCGTCGGACGCGTCGGACGGCTTGCGCAGCAGCCGCGACGCCGCGGTCTGCTGGCCCGGCCGCACCGGCGTCGTGCTGCCCGACGGCGTCCTTTGCCTGCCACATAACAACACTATTAGCACTCGCCCTCCGCTGTATTCCAAATCATGCACCGATACTACAAACATAACTTTTGAATTACAACCAAAACCAGACCAACTATCTAATAAAATAAAATAACTACGTGAAAATATCTAACCTAAACCATTCAAAAATAGATACGTCGATATGACACACAATAGAAAAGAAACAAAAGCGTCACACGATCAGAAAGAGGCATTACCTATTGGAATTACTGTTAGTATGGTGATCCTTAAGCACGGGGATGCGGCTGCGGCCGGGCGTGTGGCCGTCGGTCGACGCAAACGACCCGCTCCTAAGAGGTTAGCGCGCGAAACGGACAAAATGATTAGTCACAAATAGAAGAGAAGATAGTTATAGTGTTATTGCAAACGCTGTTACACCTTTACCATAGTCGACACTCAATAGAGGTAATGAATCAAAATTACGCTTAACATACTAGTCGAGATGCAGTAGCTTCAACATCCTTCGCTGTCAGGTTTGATAAGTAATAATATGACACAATCCTGACTGAGACAAATGTCAAATTTACTTCAGTCTAAGCCAATGTTATGTAACGATGTTTTGACCATTTCCCTCTTTGAAGAAAGACTTAAGTACGTATTTTAAATTACTGAAGTAGATATAAGGAGTGATGTCAAAGTACAGTAGAATTTTAGAGTACGTACATATTGAGCATGTGCAATAACCAGTTACATAAATAAGACAAAATACAATACGATAAACAGAAATTAAATAAATCATAGTGATGATGATCCTTGAAACCTTAAAATGATATCGGTTTTGTATTCGGCCTTGTGTTGAGTTAACCAATTTTACTCAAAACCAAAGCATCCTTTTAAGATTTCACATAGTGCACAATAGTTTAGTAAAAACGGATGCCATTTTGTATAAAGTAAGTAACAAAACAGCATACGTTTTATTTAATAATATGAACAATGTAAGCTCCCAAGTAGCACAAAAGCTGTATAAGAGCTTATACAGCCAATATAACTCTAGTTTTAGGTAGGTTTAAGGGCTGTATAAGCTCCTATACAGCTTGTGGGCTACTTAGGCTAGCCGGTAAAGCAGTTGAGATAAACACGCTGAGGCGGTTGTGCTGTTAGTTTGAAAGCATGAGTGATCGATGGATTTGTATGACAAAGTGTAAAATATGCATCGAAATGATGAGGTTTCAATTTATGTAAAGGATAACCCACGATTTGTAAGTGGAATGAAAGAAGAGAAATAAATAATTATGTTGCACAGGGTATTGCGTGAAACTAGTACGATTCGACAGTGAAATATGAATTTTAAAACGATGATGATGACAAAAATTAAAATATCAAAATTCAACGAGCAACAGTCAACAGTTAACATTATCGGGCCAGAAAGGAAGCTAGCATTCTACAAGCTTGTACCCTTTGATGTCGCGCTGGGTCGGCTTAGAGGCGTCGCCGCTCGACTCGCTTATGTTACTCTCATATTCATTGTCGCTCGTCATTCCTGATATGCTGAACAACGAGGAGTCGTCTTCTGGACTTCTCTGCTCGGATTTTCTCGATGGGTCCTGAGAGGTAGGACTAGGTTCTTGGGAAGTACCTCTGGACCGGTGTTTTCGCGAGGTCTTTAACTGCCTCTCAACGGAAGGGGATCTTTGTGAACGATTGCCCACGAAAACCGGGATCTTCGAAGACCCATGCGTTTGGAATGCGGGATGAGTGTGAGAGACGGATTTGGGATGTTCAGAAACCATTGAGGATGGCTGGGAATGTGTAGAGCTGTTATTTCGTATCCGTTTTCAAGATGCATGCGGAAGAAAAAAAAAATCATTTAATTATCTATCCTTTAAAATACCAACTACCTAATAATCATTAGTTATTTAAAAAACGAGGAGTCGTAAGCAGTGTTAATGTTATACTAAATACTGTCATGCCGGCCTGTTCGTAAGAATTAATTTTGATATTCACCAAGCCCTGATGGAAATATTAAATGTACATATAATATCCCACCACCATAAGGAAATTTTGAAAATTCTAAATAGCTAATTTCGTGACGTGTCAATAATGTCAAAATACAGGTATGTGCTGGCTGTTGTTCCATTCTGCTGCATTCTGCTCCATTACAAAATCCCTAATCCCCTTTCAAGCAACGTGCTTCCAAAATCGTGAACACCCAAGACAACTGCGCGGAAGTAACATGTTTCAATCGTTTTGTACTTAGAGTTATTCTTCACGTTCATTCACTTAGAGAAAATCAAATTATTGCCTTTTCATTTTGATCAGGCGTTTAAAGGTTGAAAGTAAAGCTGGTTGCTTGGTTTATTAGTTTTTGAAACGCATTACTTCCGTCCAGTTGCAACACGTGAACAAACTCTCAATCACTGCTTGTACCTCACGAGCGCCGGGACCGGCGACAGAGTCGGAATACTGGACGTGCGGTACATCGCTCCGCTAGTGTACCTGTCCGTGCGTACCACACCACTTTTAATATCACCAATAATAAAAAAAATATTGAATAAGAATATCCTTAGCTTATTTAACAATGTTAATTTGAAATTAAAATTGTACGGATGTAGATAAAAACGTTAACGACATAATCTAGCGTAGTATCTTCACCTATAATAATCTCCACTCAAACCTATAATTAGAAGAAAATATAGTGCCGATTTTGATTCACCACACGTCCATAAACTTAAATAATATCTCAACGAAGTCAAGTCATCCTTGAGAAACAATTGTATTATAGTTCTTTTTACCTTCCGCTAGCCGGAGTGAGGAAGCCGGTTGGCGTGCGCGGGCGCGAGCTACCGTTAGGCGTGGCCGTGGCCATGCCAAGTTTGGCTGCGTTGGCAGCTGCGCGCGCCGTAGACGTTCGGGTGTTCGTCACTTTGCGCATCGGGATGCGAGACGGTGTTAATACGTCATCTGAAGGGAAAAATAATTTTCGTCGAGTTTTTGACTCTTCAAGGAGTATTCTATGACAAGTTTACAATATTAGTGTAGGGAATGTTTTTTTTAATTAATTGGTAGTTAAAACATTATTAATCGTTTTCAATGTCTAAAAATACATACCAGTGCTATCCAATGAGAGATTGGATCCATGCCTTGAGGGAGGCTTGGAGCCTGTCCTAGAGCCAGGTCTTGAGCCCGGCCGAGATCCTCCTGGTGTTAACGTTGATCTGAAATCGAGGTACCATTTTAGAAATCTAAACGTAAGCAAAACCATTTTATTTAGAATGCAACATTCATGTGGCGGCATTCATTCTCACCTTGGTGCACTGGGCTTCCTGTAGCGCGCGCCGAGCCCACTGGCTGCTTCGTTGTCGCTGAGCGAGTCGGGCGTGCCCGCGCTGAGCGACGAACGCGACGCGCGACCCTGCGCACCAGCCGACATCGGTACCGAGCGCGCCGTTCGTTCGCGCACCTACGCGTCACAACAAACAATCAACACGTGCTCGAAATCCGCAACAAACTTGTTGTTGACATTACAAAAAAATATCTAATTAATGATTAGTTTTCTGATCTAATTAATAATAATTCATGATTAGTTTAAAATTGAATGTCGGGTACCTAATTTATTATACAGTTACGCTGAATGTAAACAGAATCCGGCAACATAGTCGATATTTAAGAGATTGGTTTCAAATATCCGTTTATTACATTGTACGAATATAATATACCAGATTATGTTTACGCTATTGATTTTGGACTGAGTTTATTCAGAATTACTTAAGGTTTTATCATAATCATGCTAAGCTAAAATGATTTTCACAATGGAGGTCACCAATCTCATTACTTAAACATTGACAATGGACTTACATGATAAACAAATAAACGAAAAAAAAGGAGCTGAAAATCTGAATGATCTCAAGGGTGCAAGTCCGCGGCGGCAGCGCGTGGCCTATATATTACCCAGTGGTATCCTGGAGACGGCTGGTAGCCGTGGTGGTGTGTATAGTGGTGCGCCCCCGGCGTCGTCGAGCCCTGCGATCTTGAGTGGCCGTATATGAACGCCTGCTTTGTGCCATGCGTCGAACCGACGTGCAGCGGGTACGAACACGGGAGCTCCTCCCGCTGCCTTAACGCCTCAAATATGGGCTTCAGCTGCTCCAAAAACTCCTCGGCTAAACGCACCAATGCAAAACCGGGACAAAACATTACGGAGGGAAAGGACATCCGTTAAGACGATAACTATTTTTGCCTTCATAGTGCCAATCGCTTCGACGAGTAGCGTTCGCTTACGACGTATTTAGAAACATTGTTACGATTAGTCCACACGCTTAGTTGACGACGCGCGATTTCACGAAATGCGGGTGTGATAGGAACGAGCGGGAGGGGAACGAAATACATTACCATAACATCCAAATGCGCTGACGTGCCACCTCTCCAATGCAGTGGATCCAATGAATATGCTAACAAACAACACCAATCACTACACGGGCCTGTGCTTCAATGCATAGCTTGATCACACTAACGCAATACGACCAAACGCTACGAGCTCAACACATGCGGCACTCTGGGGCGCCCCTTGCAAACGGATGCCGAGATCCATGTGCAAGGTGCACCAAAAAGCGAAAAGATGAAAAATCCCAAACCGATTGCTCCCTCCAGTAACTACTGTGCGATTTATGTAGTATGTGTGCGAAATTATAACTAAAACTGCGACCTGTTGGAGAGAAGAATTAATTGTAATGGTAGCTGCTTCTAGCTACTTACCTTGGTGATGGGTCCGGTGGACGGAGGGGTGTTTGTGTTAGAGCGGGGCGTACGCGGTCGGAACGCGGCCATGCTCTGCGAGACTCCGTCGGCCAGAATGAATTGTTCCCGCAGTTCGATGTTCGTACGTCCCTTGGCTGCATGCGGCGTCCGGTGCGTGGGATCACAAAGGAAAGGAAAGGCCAGGGTTCAAAGAAAACCGTTCGGTTAAAAGACGGGTGGAAAATAACACCAAACAGTGTTAAGAAAATAGGGCAGCGTGCAATGGAAGTGAGGAAAAAAAAAACAACAAAAATCAGAACATGTCAAACAAAACAAACAATCATAAAAACCAAAGATTTTTAAATAGTGTGCAGTTAGGGATAGGAATTTCAAAATACCATTAGTCATCTCTCTCACCAAGTAATGCAATAGATATAAATCAAGAGCAAGAATAAAAAGTTTTTCTTATAAAATAGAAATGGATTTTCGTATGAAATTGAGATTAGGTGCAGTGTACGTACTAAGTGTAATATGTACATTTTGCGTGGTAATACTCGTAGTAATCTTGCTCTTGTCTTATATACACTTTTACTACTGAATAATAAATATTCAACATCCTTACGCAAATAAAGAGCATAAACATGCTATTAGTGAATTTAAGCAATTCATTAATTTTTACATTGATACCACTAAGCCATGATAAAATATTACGAATTACAATGATTACAAAAGCATTCTAAACGATTAATGTGAGTTAAATACTTTATTTAACTACTAAAAAGCATAAAAGGAAAACATCGATATTACACACAATATATTTTAAAATTTTAAATAAACATCAAAGCGTTAACATCGATCAACGTCCTGCAATGGAGCCCCCTTTTTCAAAAGTGAAATTTATAAAGTAGAAAGTGTAAAAAATACAAGGAAAGCTCCGAAAGCAGGCCGTGTTTCTTACCGAGTGGGCAACAAGCTTCATGCTGCTCCGGCTTACTCGGATCAGGCAGCGGTAGCACTAATGACACTACTCATGTAAGGGATTTTGAAAGGATTTCCAACGCAATACAAAATTAATATAAACGAAACGTATAATTTTTAAGGATAAGGGAGTTGGAAGGGTAAAAGCGAGAACGCATTAGTAAATTAGTAGCAAGTCAACAATGATGTTCATTGAGGACGTATTCCAATTCTGCTTAGCAGTTACAATTCGTGGTACTAGCTTACGCTGCTAAGTGCTTAACGATGCTAATGGAAGTGAGTAGACGGTCACGTGTTTAATATTTTATTTTAATCCTTTAATATGCCTTTAATGTACAAAAGAACGTAATAAAATAAATGATTGAATTGTTAAAAAAACGTTATCAGTTGGATAGTTTATAACGTTTCGACTAACGTTCGTTATATTTTTAAGCTGGTATTACCGCTCACTGCGCATGTCAAACGCTAAGCATTATCGGTTTGTCTGTGCCGCTCCGCTTGTAAAAACACGGACAATGGAATTCGCCGCCGGTCGATTTTGCTGTGACTCAGTGTTTTAATTTAATGTATTTCGCGATTCAACCGCCCACAAAATGACGGGCACCATAATTGAAAACCTGAGCGGTCGAAAACTAGCAGTGTTAGTCACTTTTCTTTTGTTGTGCCAATTAACATGCTTCTTGATCGGTGGTTTGGTCGCACCCCTGCCCGCAAACGCCCAAAACATTCTCGGCACGGCATGCAAGGACACTTCAACGGTTAAAAATGATACGACAAAATGGTTCTACAACCGGGGCAAAGGCGCTTGCACGACGATCGAGTTGTCGGGATCGCATCTAGACGTGACAGAGAACGACATTGTGTTCGCGTTTCAAATGCCGATGCCTCGCGACAACAGGATTTTAGACTTCTCTAGGTGGCAACAGAACTTGATCGGCGTGCTGCAGGTGGATATACAGTATCACTCGTTGATGGAGGTGCTACCGAGAACCGTGATTACGATGGACGCGCGTCTCGCGTACCGGAACAAAGGCGACCCGGAAGACGAGTGGAAATTGTACACGCAGTCGGTAGAAAAACGACATTTGGATTGTGATATTGCTGTTAAGTCAGAGGAATACTTATATAACTGTTCAGCTTTGCCTTTGTTTGAACTGGGCTCTTTGTTCCACGATTTTTATCTACTTAACATCAGGCTACCGGTCAATAGAGCAAAGGATCCGGAGATGAATGCCAACATAGGCAAAGTGCAGGACATGTGGCTCACAGTCATTAACCAGAACGGAGGTTTCACTAAAGTCTGGGTGTCTTTGAAAACAGTATTTTTCCCGTGCATTATTGCTATTATCACCTGGTTTTGGAGGAGAGTGCACATATTGCAAAGAAAACCTGTACTTTTGGAGAAAATGCTCCTTAGTTTAGGGCTATCTTTGTGCCTTCTGAATATGCCTCTGGAATATTTGACTCTTCATTTTGACTTGCCATTCATGTTGTTACTGGGGGACATTAGACAAGGCCTTTTTTATGCAATGTTATTCTCTTTCTGGCTAGTTTTTGCTGGTGAGCACATGTTGATTCAAGACACATCATCCCAGAGCTCCCTCAAGCAATATTGGCGTCACTTGAGTGCTGTGGCTATGGGTTGCATCTCCCTATTTGTCTTTGACATGTGTGAGCGGGGTGTGCAACTAAGGAACCCATTCTACTCAATTTGGGTAACAGATTTGGGGACAAATTTAGCTTTGACCTTCATCATTCTGGCTGGGATATCAACTGGAGTATACTTTCTATTTTTGTGCTACATGATATGGAAAGTTTTTGTAAATATATCTCAGAAACGGCAATCCCTCCCAACCATGACCTCAGTCAGACGTTTGCATTACGAAGGAATCATCTACCGCTTCAAGTTTCTTATGCTGGCTACATTGCTTTGCGCTGCTTTGACTGTGATTGGGTTTATTTTGGGGCAAGTTGCAGAAGGGCAGTGGAAGTGGGATGAGAATATTGAGTTGGAATACACTTCAGCATTCTTTACAGGAGTGTATGGGATGTGGAATATTTACATCTTTTCGTTGTTGGTATTGTACGCACCAAGTCACAAGAACTGGCCAGCCTCTGAAAACACTTCGGACACCCAGAATTTGAATGAGGAGATAGAGTTCAGCCGTTTACCAAGCGAGGGGGCGACCAGTGAGATATCCTCACTAACTTCTTTCCTGAGAAAGGCTAACGTTGACTAATGTATTGCTTATCTTTTGTCAAACAGTATTAACTGAACAAATTTTGTACTCAAACACTTAGTGGGAAGTAGACCATATTTAGAAATCTTTATCTTGCCCATAGTTATTATTATAAAATAACCAGTTTGTGGTACAATATTTAAATGCCATATTTAGTATTAGGTCTCTTACATGTCTGATTTCTTTGTTATTTTATTTTTTGTTTTATTTAACTATGTTATGTGGCTATTCAGTTGATTAGTCATTAAGGCCGGTATAATCTAAACATGTTTCTAGAAACAGGTTCCATGACCTTGGTACGCGCGCGCCTGCTTCCAAAAATAATCTCATTTCGCTGCATGTTGGATGTTAATACTTTGTTTGCTCTGTGATAGTTTTTTTATAATAACTTTTTCTAATTTTATACTTAATCTTGTAGCAGTATTATAGGCATTTCTTAATGTATCTTCTTACTAGTTTTAAGTCTATATGAAGTGTAATTTTTATGTGTAGTAATCGTAACTCCGATTGTGAAAGCGGTTAGAAGTTAAACAATTAAAATATTAATTATTGTAGTTATTTTGTTATTTCTGCAAAACGGGCGAGTATTTTCAAAAGTTTCTTGAATATATTTGCCCTTGTACCCTAGTATATTAGTTACCCATGTTATGGGGTTACGACACATAGTTATTATTTATTCCCGATTATTGGATTGACACTTTGAATATAACCATACACAATTAATT
Organism: Tortrix viridana; assembly: GCA_963241965.1. Lineage (NCBI taxonomy): Eukaryota > Metazoa > Arthropoda > Insecta > Lepidoptera > Tortricidae > Tortrix > Tortrix viridana. The sequence continues at coordinate 7,904,761 of OY725193.1, read as the reverse complement.
TGCCGATTTTCTAGTTTGCATTTGATGAATCTTCAATAAATGCAAACTAGTAATCAGCACAATAGAAATGTTTCTTTTACAAAGTAAAAATAACTGTAGAAGAAACAATAATAGTTACAGAGCCAGTTAAATATTATTTAGGTATTTAAAATTAACTTCATAAAATACAACTTTTAACTAGCTCTGATTTTTATTGTAACATGGCATTTTCTAACTAAATCGTTAGTATTAAAGTGAACAATTGATTAATATAGATCAAATACATTACAAATGCCAATTTACGTATTCTCAGAAAAAAAGAATAATCAATTAGAAAACATACTGCCACACTCCAGAGTATTCGAATGAATACTGAAAACATGAAAGCTCTTGCTACGTAAAGATCAAACTTACGTACGAAAAGAGGAAAAAATATACCTAAGTAAACGGGTTCTATGCAAATTAGTTAAATTACCTTAAATGTTGTTTCGATTAATTTAAAGATAATTTCTCTCGAGTGCAGCAGTGAGTTATAATCACAGAACTTTAAAACAGTGTCTAGACTTAATCACACAATTGAGGTAATCATGAAGTCATTTATTTCATTAATTTTTCACAAAATAGTAAGAATTTGTGGTCGAGAAACTGTCTTCAAGTCATACCAGTTATAACAATAATATACCTTTGTATACTGTAAAACTTGAAAGATAATTATTAATGTCATTGTTAGGAACCACTGTTGAATTGGATTTTATCTATTCGGTATTAATTTAAAAAAATACGTATCAGTCCAAGTAGAAAGGTAATTCTTCGAGCGTTTCATCCGCTCTTTTCCCTGGTCGCATTAATGGGTGAATCAACTTTTAAGGTACTCCTTTTCTTTTGCGGCACTAAAACTTTCCCGGTGACTTGTGATTATTAATAATTTATGAATATTAAAATCAGACCATCAAATTTACAGATCTCACATGTTAGACACCACAAATATTTCTTAATTTTCGAAAAACCCTGGTAACTCAGGGGAAAATGCACATTTTTCATACAAAGTCTGGGGACAACATCATCCCCTGCGTTACCAACTATATTATTATTTAAAATTGTACTATTTTAGAACAATATTTTTTAAATGTTAGCCAATTTGTCTGATTTTATAAACGTGTAAGCCACGACGTTAGCAAATAAATAGTTTTTCTAAAAATATATAATTTGTGAAACACTTCGAAAAATGGGGAGTACTTTAAAAGTTGATTCACCCTAATGTCGAAATTCCTGTAGCTTTGGATGTTATTTTCGGTTATCTTGTAGTGTTCTGACTGAAATAACTGGAAATGCTATCGTAATCTACAGGAAATTCGACATTAATGCGACCAGGGGAATAAGAGCGGTTGAAACGCTAGAAGAATTACTTATTCATGAGGTGAAGTGGTTCGTGATTAGCGCAGTCCTATTTACTAGTAAAAAGCAATTCATAACAATAATTTTAATTAGATTTTAGTTTACTTTACACACTCATTCTTCAAAGGTTATCGTCTGTCTTGATTTTTTAAATAATGTTCCTCTTTCTATTTTTGTTTCATTCAAATATTTTGATATTTTGATAAATGTAATTTTTTCCTAATATTTCATTTATTGTGTTGCTACAAAAACAAGGTAAGAACATAGAAACTAGCACACGTGGCCGGTTTTTATACTGATCATCTTTAGTGATATAATTATCAGTAATATTTTTCTGAAATATGTAGTACCTATCCCATATCAGAAAGTTACATAATTCGTGAATGGTAAAACAATATCTTGTCTAGGCTAGGGGACACGGTTTATGTAGGAAGGCATGTCGAAACTGTTTTGTGTGTTTCCTGCAAAACTACGCCGATATTTAATATTATTTTTAGTTTTATATAATGCTAAATAAGTAGTAGTATCATTGTAATATTTTTATTTAAAAAATGACTAACTGTTGAGTTTCTTGCGGCGCTTCTTCTCAGCAGTGGTCTCCTCTTGGGAAGCGCTGGTAGATTTTGACGTGTAAAAGTGCCCGTGCGGCCTACTTACTGAATAAATATCTTTTATCTGTATCAATTAATACCTATACTTATACGAAAGTTTTATATAACTTCGCGATTACTTGCACTCTAACCAAGAACCACTATATCCTCGTGATGTAAAATAAAACAGCATTGAGCTCGCTGTTGTTTAAAACAGGATTCCCAGGGTACAAATTGTTAGAGCTTGACATTTGTCACTATAGATAGGTATTTAATGCGCTAAACACTGCACTTATTTTTTTTTGCTCCAACACCTGCTGATTCGTGCCCTGAGTTGCCCGTAGGCCTATACGAGTAACATTTAAAGCTAACGACTGCAGAAATCAAATAATTTGTATATATAATAACGTAATGGTGCTTCACGGTCGGCCATGATGGGCGAGCATCGCGAGCATGAGGAACGAAATTATGCGTTAGAGCGAGCAAGGTTGTCTTGTTTCTCACTCTAACGCATAACTTCGTCCCTCATGCTCGCCCATCATGGCCGACCGTAAACGGGTCCATAAGGTGTCGTACGTTAGCCTGTTACTATACAGTTTGACAGATTGCTGCACTCGCTAGCTTACGCAGAATGCAACTTGGTTAGGCCGGTAAATGAAGGTAGTTTCCCTGCCAGTGTTATAAGTATATTGTCATTTCTCGGTATTCGATCAACTGTACGGGTATCTTATCTTAACTTGACCAATGCACCCGCAATGACCAGTAGGGGCCCTACTTTTGAAATCGAAATCGCCCGAATTGGGAATATGCATGATTTTTTTTATCGCATTTCTTAACAAATTATCAAAATACCGTAAAAGAGATGGCAAAAAGTGAAATTAAAATTTAATTCGGTCAAAAAATATGTATAATATAAGCATTTAAAACTACTAATTAGACAGAGAGATCCGACATGTCCTGTGACGTCAGCGGGCACTACGGCCATTTTAATTCCATGTTAAATTCTGTTTTGCTAGAAAGAGATTGAAACAAATCTTTAATGTCTAAATCTTGGTTATTTTTATAGTTATTCGAAATGTATTTTTTATCTACTGTTTGTTACATGAATGACTTTTTTTTTAAGCAAAAAAATCATACATATTCCCAAATGAGACTCGAATGACGAGTGAAAGGGATGGGCCGAAGTTTCTAATTCAGTGTGCATATATTTTTATGACACTTACGGCCGTACTCAGAGACGCCTATTAATTTTTAAGTTTGATTAAAGTTGCTGTCGTCACTTTCTTTGCTATAGCAATAGAATAAGACAACACGTCACTTTGACAAGCATTCAATTTAATTGACGTCTCTGAGTGCGGCCGTCTGAGGGATAGGTTATCCTTGTGCCAGTTATGTCGCTGATTATCATCTAGGATGGTAACTATGAAGCACTAAATTTAAAATATAATTCGGATTTCAAATGTAGGTACTGTACGGTTATAAATATAGATACGTTCAGTGTCAAAAATGTGTAACCACGACGTTATTACGGCGACATAAGATCGTCGTTACATATTTTTGTGGCTTTGGACGTATCTATATTTATAAGCTTGACCCTACAGTGACTGCTCTCCAATATACTGCAGTGCCAATCAGTGTTTATAGCTCGAATAACTATCTCCACTGCATGTTAAACTTAGGACTTTAATGAACATTTGTTTCCAGTTTCTATTAAGAAAAAAAATCAAAAAATCAGTGTTTATAATTAATTAACTAAGACCTCTTGTAACATAACCATATTGCAATTAATAATTCCACGGCCCATCACATTCCCTTTCATTCCTGATTCGTTACTAAATCGCGAGAAAGGAAAGCTAACGTAACTTGGATTTTTAAGTTCAAGACCTAGGTACGGACAGGTACAGTTAGTCAAGTTAGGGTTCGAAACAGCTGTGTGCACGTACCTCGGCAGGGGTCGTTCTTGACGAGGAACTCGTCGAGCGCCACCCAGCCGCCGCCCACGCGCACCATGACGGTGGAGCGCAGGATGCGCACCAGGCGCAGCTTCTGCGAGTCGCCGAACTACGGGAGGGGGTTGTAGTCAGCAACAATAAGGGTGACGCCACACGAGCGTCATTTTTCGAGTTGTGAGTCGCGTAATTTTTGATACATTTGGTTTCATACACAACTCCGTTTCCGTTTACACGGCGACGCAAAAATGAGTTGGACTTTTGAATGCAGCAAAATTCTGCGATCACAGGTCAAAAAATTACGCTCGTGTGGCTTTACCCTATGGTCGATTTGAATGGTCGATTTTAGCGATATTTTTATTTGATATGGTACAGTCAAATCAGGTTATTTTAATGCTCTGGTAACATTAAACAGCTTAAATAATAATAAATTAAAAATATTTGTATTTATTTGGTTAAAGGGAAATGCACCAATTAATAAAAAGGCATATGTTTAATGTATCACCAGATTTAGTCATAAATAACGTACAAAATAATCACCAAAAATAGTAAATGTCCACAAAAAAAAAAAAAACAAACCTAACCGACAGAATTCGCTAAGATTTGGTGATCATTTATCAAATTTGATCTACGGGTACAATTTAATTTGGTGATTGTTTTCAGAATTTGACTTTCAAAGATAATTTTGGCGGTCATTATATTTGTTGCCTAATAAAAATACATTGTGGTTAAACACTTTACTGTAGCTCGACTGTAGTAGATCGAAAGACCACTTGTCTTGTTTGACCAGCTGGTATAGTGTGTTGGTACTCACCCGGTACTTGCCCTCGCCGACCTGGAACACGCGGAACTTCTGCCGGCACGTGCACAGCATCACGAGCCGCTTCACCTCGTCGTGGATCTTGTCCGCGTCCGTCGGCGGCCCGCGGCGCTCCACCTGACACACACACACACATTATGGAGACACTACACTCGGCAGTATTCGACAAACTCACATCTCTCATTAGAAAGGGATCAACGAAACGGTTTGACAAATAATAGCCTGGTGAAATGTCACCATTAGGACGGTTTCTAAGTTATGAAAAATTTAAAAAAAAAGTTTATTGTATTTAAGAAACATTTCAGAGAATATAGCACGACCCTGCATCTTGAGCTAGGAAACCCTGTGTTACAGAAATGTTCAAAAAGCTTTAAAAATAATAGTCCGCCGCCAAACAAAGACTGCATCATTGCAAATGATTTCGTTTTTGTTAAAAGAAAAACTAAATAATGTAACGAATGGCCATCCAGTTTCATAATTAACAATTTCTGTTCATAGACAAGTGAAGAAATGTTTTAGTATGTGAAAACCGCATGATGCGTTTTCGTTAGGTTATGGGCCGTGCACGTTTTCAGGCTTCCACTAAAAATTTCATGAATACTGGATCAAACTAGACTTATCGTCTAACAAACACAAATATACCTAGCGAATGCCAACCGGCTTACTCTAAGACTTCAGTTCGTTCAATCGATCACTAGAACAACTTTCATATTTTACTGCAATTCTCATTCTGTAACCAACCACTAGACAAAAATTGTGGTTATTTCACTAATCGATCGCGGAGAAATCAAATCAATTGAAGCCATAGATAAAGCTTCTCAAAACTCGGATCGCTTAAGTAGCTGTACCCAAGCGTGTACAGTGGGCGTTAATGGGTTAAGTATTTATTAATTAAAAACATGTGATAGCTTATTTACAAAAATGTACCTACCAAACTAGCGTTCTATCACTGAATGCAGGTCGATCCGAAATCGGGAGATATCTAGCTGATAAGATTAGATAATACTGGACGGATCATGCGCTTTGATCCCCGCAAAATATCACTCAATAAAATGCGCCAGAATCTTTGTCATTGCAAAAATGTTGTACAGCTCGATAGCTCTTAAAAAATTATTTCGGGTGCGAGCAAAGTCGGTTAGAGTCGTATAAGAGCGAACCTGTGAGAGTGCGTGAAAGAGACATACAACCCCGAAGGTTGTTTTGACACCTGACATAAAATTTTACGGGTGCTAGGGAAATGAATACATTCCATATTCTAACGTAAGACTTAACGCTCAAGGTTTAAAATAAAAGTGTCTCGTCCTGACTTTGATTACCTTTTATTATTAAGCGAGTATAGAGATTGTTACATTTTTATAGCGATTTTATCAAGACGGGACACATATTTTGCCAGCACTGTAGATATGAGAAAATTGTAAAGATGAGTGCTGTGTAGCGTACCTAATTAACATTAACAAATCTATTCCGATACTATGAGTATAGCCTGGCAAAAAACTCGAGCCGGTTGTGACAGATGATAATATTTTCAAATAGCAGCAACAGCACCAGATTAGAGTAAACCTTGGATCATGTTGCCAATTTGCCAAAACAGCGCTCTAATTTTTTGGCTCGACTATTTTGCCAGTCTATAAAACATATTCTGACACAATGCACGATAGGGTTTTCAAGTCGCAACGTCGGTTTGAGTGGTGGGGCGCGACGTCGTGAATTTAAAACACTTTTTATTATGAATTTTATGAATGCCCTTAATATGCTGTTGCCCACTAGGACACAAGCTCATAAATATATAAAAAAACATCGTTAATATGTGTATGTGTATACTGTATTGGAAATAACGTATGATTATAATAATTATGTTTGTATTCTCACCCAGTCTGGTCTGAGCGCGGCGATGAACTCCTCCCAGTCGATGAGTCCGCCGCCATTGCGGTCGAACAAGTCCGCCACGGCGCCCATCTCCAGCCGGGACGTGTCGAACTCTACACAGACAGACAAACAAACATGCAAACACTGTTTATTCTTATTAACACATTCAGCCCGCTATACGCTTGTGCAATACGAGAAACTTTCGATAACAACCGAAATAAACATTACGATGATTAGAACCTGCTGCAGCAGTATCTATGCAGCTCGCGCGATTATCAAAGTTTCCCTATTTAGATATTTGGTCTCGTATAATACTGCCCTCCTAAGCTAAAAGGCGGTATCACAAATTCAATAGCCAATGCAGATTCAGTCCTCCCCTGTTAGTAATGTGGTTGCAATTGCTACAGGGGTTTTGTCTGAGATAGCACCGTTTTGCTTACCAGGGCAGAATAGGAGCTATCTATCGCGCATCACTTTTTTCACTAGATGGCGCCTCTGGGAAGTGAGGTCTTTTTGTCAGTTTTTTTTTTTATATGAGACTACATCAAAAAAGAGTTATTTTACTAAATACAATTAATATAATTATGTGTACGACATGTGTCAAGTGAAAAAGTTAATTGTCACTCGTTTGTTGTCGAAAAGACCTCACGTCCCAGAGGCGCCATCTAGTGAAAAAAGTGATGAGCTGTCGCTCATTATGAGCACTTTATCCGCTTCCACATTTTGGTACACGACTACATATTAGAAAACTATGGATTAGCGGTGGCTATGAGATTCTAAAGCCGCCGGTGGCGTGGATGACATGAAACAGTCGTTTGCTTACTGGTGTTGATGATGCCGTCGATGAACTCGTTGCGCGGGATGAGCCCGTTGTTGTCCTTGTCCATCTTGCGGAACAGGTCCGTCAGCCGCGACTTCTTGTGGTTCATGAACTTCAGGAACTGCGGGAGAGCGGTGAACTTAGAAACATTGAGTTTTAGATAGCTCTGACGTTAGCTCTTATGATTAGGCACACTGTTTTTATGCAGTTTAAGGATGTACGAAGAATAAAAAACACCGATTTTTTTTAAAGTTTTGAACTATACTGTTTTCCATTGCAACTCACGAAACACTGATTATAAAACATAGATTTGAGGTTTTTTAATTATATTTTTAGTCTTGCTTACATTTGTTTTGAGAAAACCACTATAAATATATACGAATTTTGACCTTTTTTATTAATTACCATCCTGGCCTATTGTGGCTTGACGTATTATTTTCGTCACCACCACAGACTAAAATTTTCACATTTTGCACTTACGCGCTTTCTCCAGTCGTCCCAGCTGAAGTTGGACACTCGCTGCAGCTCTTTCAGATGCGCGAGCCTCTCGTGCAGCCTTCTCTGTCTCTCCCACGCCAGCAGCCATACTGTGCGCCACTTGTCCCATAATTGACGTACGCGCGGCGAACGGAACTCCGGCTCTGCACCCTTGCTGTATTCGGATAAGGTCGCGTTTAGACTGACGGTTGATGTGGATATAAGTCGGTTTTGGATGTTAAGGAATTTGTTTAAAAAAAATCTTTTGTATCTATTCATTTGAATCATCGATTTGTTTTTATATATTTAAGAAAGCAGATAATATATGCTCCAGTGTTTATTGGGGTATTGTTGTAAATTCTATACAAAACATAAAGTAACTCTAAAAATTATAACTTTAATGTGTATCTTACCTTTTAAAGAATATTGAAAATAATAAGAAAATGAGGCAAATTAAATGTAAAAACTAAAACGCAACTCAGCAAGGGACTGGCACAAGGCACAAAAAATCAATCAACATAAAAACAAGGCCCAACCTTTGTCCACTGACACTCGCACACCCGCTGTTTGTTTAGCAAATATTTTGTAACTCTATTTTTTTTATTAACTAACAATTTAAGTCGCTTTCTATTTACGTATACTATATTATTCTTGGCATAGCAACCAGGTATGCTTATTATAATCACTACATAGTATAAAAAAAGGCCCCTTCCCGCCGTCTGTCCCTTTGTATGTATCTTAGATCTTTCAAACTCTTTCAAACGGATTTTGATGCGGTTTTCACCATCAATTACATAATTTTTCACGGAAGGTTTATGTATATTGTACCCGGAGCGAAGCGAGGGCGTCGTATTTCGTAGATTAGTAACGGTAACGTTAGCGACGTCATTTGTAATTTTGTATCTTACCTGCCCCTGGCTGGGAACCGAGGTCCGTAGTGCGGCAGGCGGTCCGGCGTCTCGCGCCCGGGGCTCACGCGGCTGCACACGATGCATACGGTATTAGGGGCTCTAGTGCCGTGAGTCCTTTATCGATGACTTGAGGGTATTTTGAGGTTGGAGTGACAGTTGGTAAGTGTATTTTTAAATAAATATTTAATTGTCATGCGTTGTGCTTTTTGGTATGTATTTTAGCACTGATGAACACTTTTTCTTTCTTTATATGGCAATAAAACATTTCTACTTTACTTTTTTTCATGTAAGTGTTCTTAAAAATAAGTTTCTTAAAGATTCTATTTGTTTTATATATTTTAATTAAGCACTGAACACTTTTTGTGTTCCATTTTGATTTGACTTTGCAAAAAATCAATATTTTTTAGTTTTTTTTTATTGTGTCATTTTTTTTACAAAATAAATCATTTGAGATAATACTTCCAAATCGAAGGTTTATTGTTGTCAGAAAAACATCCGTTGTATTTAAAAAATCATCGATAAAAGAACTAAAATCCGGTAACACTGGCGTTAGATTGGTGCGTGTTAGATTGGTAACATTGTTAGTTGTGAGTTGTATATTGGCACACGAGATTAGCGGTTAGTTTTATTAATTTGAAATCGTGATTTTTTATAGAAATTCCTCAACCAGATAGAATTAATACGACCCTAAACTATACCTGTCAAATTTTATGTTGTAGTTTATGCGGTTTAACTGTTTTTTTTTTGTGCAAATTACCCCTTACCACTATTTTTTTTGTATTTTGACAAGCTTTAATTTATAAAAAAAAAAAACATGCAAAAAGCCCGCCCCATTCCCGATACATAACAAAAAAATACTACAAGCACAAATAGTCCATAATTATAAATAATATTTCTTCCCAAAGCAAGAATAACAGTAATTGATATAGAAGAAGTAGTAAGAAGAAGGATTTAAACAACATAAAAAAACATGAAACTCAAACAAAATTCAAAACGACTGCAGAATGCAAGCAAAAATTAAACGTATTACGTAAATAAAAATTATATCTCCAGTTCGGGTGTATTTTTAATCACACCCTTTAGATATAAGCAGTCATAAAAACTTTTTGATAACTACTGCACCGGTATTATGGCCGCCTTTATCCCGGTGGATAAGTGTGGATAAAGCATCAGTCCCTCTCGCACTTACATACTGGTCAGAAAGCGACAGATGTTTGATCCACATTTATCTGCACGATAAACACGACCATATCACTGCTCTGCTAAGGTAAGATGCATTATTTTACACCAAACTACTGTAGCAATTGCAAACTTGTTACTCAGTAATGACGTTGCAATTGCTACAGCAGTTTTGTGTAAAATACTGCCTTTTACTAGCAAGGCAGTACAGGCCCGCTGGAAGCCATTCTATGACAAAATACACACAAGCTCACAAACTACTTTATAAAAAAAAAATCAAACCTTCCTCTCCTACTTCGAGGGTGAATCCTGGACCTGTCCCGACGAAGCGTGGCGAGATGAGACAGAAAGCGACATGTACGTGTGTTAAAGCGGGACGACGTTAGGTTGCGTGGTTTCGCCGTCGGATAATAAAAAATACGTCGTGTACAGCGACGTTACATCTAGTCAAGTACGTTCTAATCTAGTCAAGTTGTTATCTGACAGCGAAACAGACATTTACAAGCTTATGCAGGTTATTTACACAATGAGACATAACATTTGAATAACATTTAAAAAAACAAGAAAATCCAAAATACGAGACCGAGAAAATTGATTAGGAAAAAACTTTTAATTCATTGACAACTATAAAATGAAATCACGAAAATAGACAAATTAATTAGGAAAAAACTTTAAAAAACAACAAGTTTTGGCATTTATAAAAAAAAAAGAAATAAAAATGAAACACACCTGTAACGCCTAGAGCCGTAATAGTCGGGCGAGACCGACCTCTCCCTGTTGAGATCGTGCTGGGAACCCCGGCTGTTTATGTATGGCAACACAAGAAGTCACACCATGCAATGACGTCACAAGATGGTGCCCGTGCGTGAACGTGAAAGAGACGAAACATAAAATGAAATAATGAAACAAACGGACATTACGGAATGAACATTTTTTTTTATATACGCACCCAGGCGTGCCCTTGGTGGCAGCTTTGGCTGAAACCTTGCGAGGTGTAGAATCTCTTCCCTGACTCTGGCTCTTCACCTGGAAATAATTGACATATAAAAAATCATCTTTTTTGGTTTATTTTAACACTCGGTGACGTTAAAAATAAAAAAATATGCCACACCATGTATATGCACTGTTTAGCTACTTTCTTCTACTTTTTTTAAAATGATTGTGGATCATGACCTCATGTCACACCAATCCTAAATCTCTTTCATCACCAAGCACCTTTGTAAATACGTGTAGGTCTCCTGAAAGGTGACCAAGCCAAAGACCTTAAGCCTATAGACCTGTAGTCTCTCTACAAGTCTACTTCCATCATCAAACAAACTTCGCTTGATCTCTTTACCTTAAGCGTTAGTTACCTGGTAAGCCTTGCAGACGCGGTCGACCTCGGTCTGTCTCTTCTGCGCATGCTCCATCAGTTCCTTGTGATCTTCGATCAGACCCTCCAAGAGCTCGATGGACTCTGGCAGGGGTTCCGATTCCAGAGCTGAAAGGGGAGTTACGTATTAGTAAACACCAGGATAAGCTAGGACTGATCATGATAGACATCTTTGAGGATGACATCTTTTTCTTCTTCTGCAGCATTTCATTTTGACACCTACTGTTGCGTATATGCCTCTCCAAACAAAGACATGCTTTAGACCAAATACTCGTTGATAGAAAGAAGTACAGTTGTACTTAGGTATGGCATCATATTCTGGGGCAATTCCACTGACCGAGAATTGGTATTTAGGGCTCAAAAGAAGTGTTTGAGATCTGTTTGTGGACTGCAACTAACGGAATCGTGCAAGTCTTATTTTATTGAGCTAAAAATATTAACCCTGCCAAGGCTATATATTTTCGAAATGGCAATGTATATTAAGTACAACATTAATCAGTTTTCTGTTTTTAAAAGTATACGCCAGCGACATAAAATTAATTTTGTTCCGTTTAAAACGGCCTTACTCTCAAAAAGTGTATTCGGCATGGCACCGAGAATATATAATAAGTTACCGGTATGTACAAGGGAATGTGACATGCCACAATTTAAAAGTCGTTTATTAACTTTTTTAACGGAAAAGGCATTTTATTCTATAAACGAGTACCTGCTTTAATTATAACTAGGACAATATTTAATTTTAATATTATGATGTAAGTAACGCATGTTGCATGCTTATTCTATAGAACATTTGTATGCCTAATGGCTAAACATAGTGATAAATAATTTTAATACTGTACCATCCTTACTACCTATGTTTCACAAATAAACAATTTGATTGATTGATTGATTAATGTGATATTCTGCGGGAGCGCGAAACACCTCCGACACAATCGGCAGAATCAGAATCATCAGGATATGAAAGCAGCTGTTTGTATGCTGTGTTCCGTTGTGAGGATAAGACGATAGATGAAATCAATTAGTCCAGAGACCATCTCAGTCCTCAGGGTTGGTCTTGAGGTGGCAAATATCTACGTGCCCTCGAACCCAATTACCATCCTGATCTGACCTTTGGCCTGTTTGGCAGCTCCATGCCACATACCTCTGACAGAGTAGATACTTACACAGCAAGGTGTTCTCGAGCCCGGCGAGCCACTGCAGCAGCTCCTCCAGCACGAGGTCGAGGTCCTTGAGGCTCTGCAGGTGCGCGTCCAGCTTGCCGCCGCGCTGCATCGCCCATTGCCACACCTGGGAGACATCCCACTTTATATGTAGTTATGTCGCTTGAGGCGGTTTGGGTGTATTGCCATATGATTCAGAATTAATGTGACGCAAGAGTAGAGTTGTCTACATTAAACACATAACTCCACCAAATACGGGAATATATCAAGTCGTATTTTTTAAAGTGACAAAAACTATAATGAGTTGTGTATACGATCCGAGCGCGAAGTTAAACACGTTTTTCAAGGTCCGATTATAGAAGACGCGAGGGCTAATTTATTTTTACATCTAAACAGAAAAAAGCTTATAAAAAGACACAGTTATGTTCTGTTTCGAAACACAAACAAAATTCTAATACCATTGACAAGTTTGAAATAATAGCAGACAATTTTGGTTTCAACATAACATTAAAAAAGGAGATAAAATCAATACAAGGAAACATATTTTTGATACACGATAAAACAACTTGGATCACTTAATTTGTTTGGTTCGACGGCACTTAATTCAGAATTAGTTCCCTTTACCTGACCTGGCGTGACTCGACTAAAAATCCGTATCACTGGCATTATAGACACCATAGCCTTACGTGGATTCATCCCTTCACCCATCTTGTATCACACAACAAACATTACATACGAATCACAAATAAAATGAGAGTATTACGACTAAAAATCAAATGTTATCTACAGATATAAATTATCTGGTGATTAGCACTGATTTTTTTAAGGACATCGGAAGATAGTAGGTTAAGTATAATATATAATTCGAGTTATAATGGAAAAGAAAAGTCACTTTTGAATATTCAAATATAAACAAATATAAATTGTCAAGGATTCATAAATGTATTTTTTTAAACAGAAATGTTTTGTCAATTATCTTTGTTTGTAAAATTAAACGCAACAAAAACGTGGTTGAAATCACACAATTAATTACCCTTAACGAAAAAATATCTCAAATTTGTCGACTCTTTCTAACTAGAATTCCCATAAGTTCACGCAAAAAAAAACAAGATTCAACAACAAGAAACAACAAGTAACAAGAAGAAGATTCAGAAACAAGAAGTATTTACAATTCTATTGATACTTGTAAATATTTAGAAGTCTTATAAGTGTCAATAGTGTTACGAGTATGCTATTATACAGATGGTTCAGGCCCCCTAGCATGCATGCAGGAGTTAAAATTTGACAGATTCTAGGGAAATGAATACATCTATTCCATATTCTAACGTAAGACTTAACGCTAAAGGTTTAAAATAAGTGTCCCGTGTAACCAGGTGTCAAGCCTACTCTGGTGTGACGTCATTGTAAAATTATACACGGGCTATATAGTTTCTCTTATATGGTCTGTCGGATACCTTATTAGTATGGATACAATAGATTTATTGTAAAAGAACAGTGCTCACCTCATCCCATCGGCTCTGTATGATCGTTATCCAGTGCTTAATAACCGTGACAGCGTCCGGATGAGCCCTGCCTAGGATGGAGTGAGCCAGCGAGATCGTGTCCTCCTTGTCCCTCTGCTTCTCCTTCAACTCCCTGATGAATTTCTCGTGGTCTCTGATCTGCTGCTGGGTCTCTTGGTCGCCTTCCGGCAGCTGTCCGGAGAATCGGAGCTTGGTCTCCGCGTCGGACAACCATTCGAGCAACATGTTGACGGATTTGTGGAGTCTTTCCGCCTGTGAATGAAAAGTAAATAGTTGTAGGATTTTTTTACAATAAGCCCTAGATGTTACCTAAATAAACCAATATTAAATCTAATGGTTTTGTAGTTTGCATGGAAATTGAAACTAAACTTTTGCTCTCAACTAGCGTTTGACCACTACTTGCTCCAAAAACAAAACCTAACAACATTTCTTTTTAATCCTAAAGAGTTAACAGTTTCAGAAGAAAATATATTAATTTTGAAACATTAAACTGGGATGGTTCTTAGCTTGTTTTGTTGAAAATCGGATAGGCCGTTTGTGAATGATCAACTCTGAAAACAGGGGTCGCTTTTATGTCGGGCGTTTATATCTATTTAATAGCTATCATCATCATCATCGTCATCATCGTCATCATCATCATCATCATCATCATCATCATCATCATCATCATCATAATCATCATCATCATCGTCGTCATCATCATCATCATCATCATCATCATCATCATCATCATCATCATCATCATCATCATCATCATCATCATCATCGTCGTCATCATCATCATCATCATCATCATTATCATCATCATCATATCAGCCGAAAGACGTCCACTGCTGGACATAGGCCTCCCCCAGGGTTTGCCACAAGGACCGGTCCTCAAGGACGGTCAAGGACGTCGTCGGTCCACCTTGTCGTCGTTGTTTAATGGTCATATGCTATTGTATTCGTACCTCCTTGAGCGCGCTCTCCAGCTTGTGCGCCTTCCTCTCGCTCAGGCCCTGCACGGAGTCCCACGCTTGCTTCAGTTCGCTGCACTGCTGCCGGATGCTGGCCGCGTCCTCGCGCGGCACCTGAGTTACATTAGAAATAGAAATAGAAACATTTATTCGACGATCACAAGAAAAAAAACAAAACAAAGATTACAGATTATAAAAGAATGGCAACACACACAGATACCAAAGTTAAACAGTAACGGTGCAGTTACACGGGCAACCCTTCGAGCAATTGCCCGTCAGCCACAGCTTCTCTTACTCTAATTTCAAGATAGAACGAGACACGACACGTCAATAGACGGCCGGCTAAAAATTGCCGAGAAGAGTTGCTCGTGCAACTGCACCTTAACGAAGGAAAGGAATTATAAAAATAAAACAATTGTAGCGTAGGTGTTGCCATGGGTGATTCTGTGACGTCGAAATTGGCGCCACTCAGCACTATGTCATTATTGTAATAAACGCAGGGTTTGGGTTGCATAGTGTTTTCCCACCAATACGCGGCGTACCACTTAAAACTCCCTGTCTCATAGACAGATGATATGTGAAATATGGAAGTGTTTTAATTTTGATTCATGGGGCGGGGGAAGTGTTATTTAACATTTCCGGATAGCGAAACTTCGTACAAGATTATAATGCTTGTCTATTGAATAAAGCTTTTTCCTAAGTAATAATTATAAAAAAACATTGCCGGTGGTTTATTTTTCAAGTTAGTGTCAATATCTATAGTTTAAACAGAAATATAAAGATGTTTACTCAGTAAGAAGGGCACTTTTACAAGTCAAAATGTACCAGCGCATCCTAAAAGACCACTGTTAAGAAAGTAATTATTTTCGTTTGTGTACATACTGTGGCTTCTAGTTCGTTTCCGGTTTTGAGTACAGATTGCATCTGTTGCTCGCGAGAATGTAGATCTTCCTCGAATTGCTGTAAATAGAAGAATTAATTAATAATCGATCACACATGGCTTTTAAATTTACCACACAAAATCTACAAACACGTCTAAACGCCCCCTTGAGGGGGGGCAAGGCGCGCCCCTCACCTTGTGCTGCTCGATGAGCGCCATGACGGTGTCCAGGTCGCCGTGCGCGGGCGCGTCGGCCGCCAGCGCCTGCTGCTGCCGCTTCAGCCACTCCAGCAGCGCCGACATGGCGTCCTTGAACTGGCCGGAGTACAGCAGGGCTTCTTCTAGCTTGCGTTGCCTAAAAAATTCAGTTAAATTTGAATTTGCTTGAAGAGATCTTTCACATCTAGGCCGGGTAGACTCAAGTTACAGCCAAACTCCTACTAATATTATAAATGTAAATGTTTGTATGTTTGTAATTGTCGACGACACAGTTAGCTTAGTTGGTGACCCTGCCAACGAAGCTAGGGGTCCCGGGTTCGAATTCCGGTATAGGCAAATATTTGTGTGATGAGCGCAAGTATTTGTTCCTGAATCATGGATATTTTCTATATATTTAAGTATGTATTTCTCTATATAAGTATGTATATCGTTGCCTAGTAACCATAGTACAAGCCTAGAGCTTAGTTTGGGACTAGGTCAATTTGTGTGAGATTGTCCCATGGATATTTATTTATTATTATTATTTATTTGTAAGAATGTTTGTGTTTCAATCACGTCTAAACGGCTGCACCGATTCGGATGGCCATGGGATCTATGGCAATCCAACGAAACTCCTTAATAATCTGGAGTCGGTTAATTATTTTTTAAACGTTTATTAACAGGACACAACAATATTTAATAAAAATCTGTCTACATCCTGAAATTTTATTATTATAAGTGGAAACCGTTTTAGCTTATGAATTGTTTAAATTACTAATCTATGTGTACCATTTTAGCCTGTTTATTTTCCAAAGTAAAAAAAAAGCAAAATAACGTCTATTTTCGTCGTGTTCGGGCCGAGGGTTACCTGTCGACAGCCTTGGAGCAGACGGTGGTCCACTTGGTCTTCAGGTCCTGGATCATGTCGCGCAGCGCGGGCTCGTCGGCGCGCGGCGCCTTGTCCTTCAGCTGCTTGCCGACCTTCTGCGTGTGGTCGTAGTTGGGCTGCTTGGACGCCAGCGCCTTTTGGAACTCGCGGTGCTTGGATAACCTGGGAATTGAGGGTTTACTTACAATGGTCACCTAATAGCTGGTACCAACGGTGGAAATCGTCATGAACTTGAAATGCGCGACTTTTTGTCTGTAAGTGGTAAGTAACTTTATTTAGCACAAGCGACCCGCCCTCGCTTCGCTTCGGTTTAAATTCCCCCTCCCATTTCCCCCCCCCTTAAAGTTGAAATATCCGATTTTTCTCTTCATAAGAACCTTTCTCGGACTTCAAGGAATATTTGAAAATAACATAGGATTTAAATTAAAAAGGTAATTATCGACCTTTTTGTACATATCTTATCCTTTTATGAACCTGTAACTCAAGACATTTTGATAAAATGTTGAGAAATTTAAAGATTTAACAGATGTCAAAACGTAGTCAGATAAAAATAAAACATTTATTAATAATAAATAAACATTTATAACGACGTAATCATCAGCTGACAAGACGGATAGGTGACTGACCTCTGTTTGATCTTCTCGGGGTCGTTGACCGTGGCCTCGGCGCTGAGCTCGTCCAGCTGCTTCTCCGTGTCGGCCAGCCAGCTCATCAGGTTGTTCCTGCCCCGTTACACTCCCATTAGTATCATTAACACGCTTTCACATTCGAGTATATGTAGTCCTAGTGGTGAGCTAACAACGTATACAAATTACAATCTAACTTAACCTGATTTTTCAAATTAAACAGAAACTCCGGTTACAAAATAGTAAATAATTATAAAAACATTTTAAATCCACTGAAAACCACGAAATTAGTCCTTGCCGCGCACTTATAACATGCCTATCATTGTCCAGGCTGTGAGGATGTATTACCTTTCATGATACATTGCAGCAATGCGAACGGCAAATCATTTAATGAGTAATTCTCATATCGTTTCAACCGCCCGTCACAGCCGTGGAAAGAGGGAAAGACTTCTAGGGAAAGACTATTGATAAGAATTGTAAGCGGCGGCTCTGCATTCTATAGAAGAGCCGCAAATGACATTCGAACCTACAGGAAAGCCGTCAATAATGCGACCACGGTTGTGACGGTGACGGTGACGCTCGTGAGAATGACCCTCATTGCATGTTGCATAGCTATCGTTTATTTATTACATACATCGCAGCTGCAAGGAGCCCTCACTTGTGATCAACACCTATCACTTATTACAGACATCGCAGCTGTAAGTACTCACCACAGGTCGTTGAACTCCTTGGCCTCCTTCACACCGTGGTCGAGCGCGCGCGTGCGCTCTGCGCACTTGGCCACGACGCGCTCCCAGCGGTGCTGGACGGAAACCAGCAGGTTCTTGATGAGAATCACGTCCTGCTTCTGGCTGAAGTATTTCAGGTGAGTTCCCTTCTTGTCCAGGTGAAGCATGGTCTCTCGGTGGGTAGAGACTTCCTTTTGGAAGGACTTGTGCTCTTCGATTTGGACTGTGGAGGGAATTGTGGATTAGTTAGTGAAGCACATGTTTATCTTCATTACTTTGCTGTTAGTATGGGGTTCACTGCAAGGCGATAGTTCCATTCCGGGAAGTTGAAGGTGATATGAAAAGTTAGCTAACCCCCGCAGTGCAATGTACTGAGTTCTATATTAAGTCCAATGAAGAAAATTATCGTGAGAAAACCTGCACATAAAATATCATACAGGGTCAAAATAAGACCGATGCCATTTTCTCGTAAGCAGCAGGCACCTTGCAGAAGGTTCTCCATTACCACCATATTGTGGACTCACCGAGCAGAGTCTCCATGACCCTGGAGACCGGCTTGGCGTTGGTGAGCGTCTTCTCCGCCGAGGTGAGCCAGTCGACGAAGGCCTGCAGCGCGTCGTGGAACTCCGTGGCTTCCTTCAGGGCTATCTCCAACTTGATCTTCTTGTCCGACGCCCTGGAAATAAGCGAAGTTAGAATGCCAGAATTTATATTCTAGAGCGATGAAATCGGGTCACTGTAGGTAGAAATGTACGTACACAGTGTGCGTGATTTTTATTTATTTTGAGTGTAAAGTTTATCAAGAAAACGAGGGATGAAAAATGTTTACAAAATTGTAATTAATTGTATGTATGCCGAGTTTACGCCTTTGCTGCAACTACTAACTACTTTGGTGTAACTATAGTATGCATTGGCTGACTAGGGCTATTTTCTAGGGGGGGGCTGGCCCCATGTAATGCGATGGCCGATGAAGCCGAGTCGGCGTCCAATATACAGTCAGTGAGCACCTTAGAATTTCGAATCGGTAACCCAACATCCTGGGGTGGGCACGGCCCACCAGGCGGTTTTGTATTTGTACAAAGCGTGAGCTAGCGATAGCTATTTTCCATAGATAAAATGAGAATTGGTGCTGATAGATGTGATTCAGACCTAAGTCCACAGGCGTTAATCCAGATATTTACTAGAGGACAAATGTCTCACAACACGCGTCGGCGACATCGCGCGACACGTGTCGGCAGTAAGACGAAGTTGCCAGACGTGTCGAGCGAAGTCCTGCAACGTTGCACCACTTCTACCAACGTCGCTGTTGACTCAAATCGCGAGACATTTGTCTCCTGGTGAATCCCTGCCTTTACTGCTCTTTACCTGTATCCCCGTATTTTTCCCCTGAGCAAGTATACATTTTTATTCTAAAGTATGTACCTGGCAGTGATGTTGTCCCAGCGCGTCTTGAGGTTCTTCAGGCTGTGATGCAGCTGCGAGGTGGGGTTGGGCTTCTCCTGGCGCTTCAGGTACTCCTGGCCCTGCTGCAGCACCGCCTCCACCTTCGGCCGGTTGGCTTCGATCTCGTTGTATACCTCCTAGAAGGTTACAAATTTAGAAAATTATTTAATAGAGAGGCATGTTTATACGTGGACTGCTACAGGGTGAATGAAAAGATACTAAACGATAAAGACAGTACATAGAGATTTGAACTTATTCTGCAGACAGTTTTTTACAAGCACATACAAAAGCTGAACCTTAGCAACTTAACTTAACTCGTTTAAAACTATGTGAAGGACTGATTAATAGATTTGCTCACCATGAATCTCTCGAGTTGTTCCGAGGCGGTCTCGGGCAGCCCGCCGACCGGCCTGGAGGCGGCGATGACGCCGTCCACCTCTGCCAGCCAGGACACCAGGTCGCTGATCTCCGCGTTGAATCTGACACAAACAAAAATGAGCACTATATACCATGATATCTTCAGAAAATGTCGAGGTTTCTATACTATGATCTTGCGATCGAAATACTGGCAATTAATACATATTTTTATTCTAAAAGCTAGCGATTTTTTTAAAGTAATTGACAATGATTTAGTCGTGAAAAACCTATGAGTAATTTTTTCCATTCATCACATAAAATGATGTACCAAATAAAGTACTTTTCTTTTCTCTGTAAAATGGTAGAGATATAATAATAATAATAATAATCCAGCCTATGTACGTCCCACTGCTGGGCACACTCACAATGAGAGGGTTTGGGCTATAGTTCCCCCGCGGGCCCAGTGCGGATTGGGAACTTCGCACACACCGTCAAATTGCTTTGCAGGTGTGTGCAGGTTTCCTCACGATGTTTTCCTTCACCGAAAAGCTCATGGTAAATTTTACAAATTATATTTCGCACATAAATTCCGAAAAACTTAGAGGTGCGAGTCCGGGTTCGAACCCACGACCCTCTGCTTAAGAGTCGGCAGGTCAAACCATTAGACACCAAGGATTTTTTTTTTTTGGTAAATTGTAGAGATAAAAAGGACAAATGATAATTTGAGTCCGAATGCATAAGGACAAAGCATCCTACTCGTAGGACAATCATTGGTGTCGTGGTACTCACCTCTGCGCCTCCCTGAGCGCGTCTTCGAGCTCGCTCTGGCGGTCCCGGGCTTTCTGCTGCAGTTCACGCCACTTGCGGTTCAGGGTGGCCAGCTTCTCAGCCGTCTCGCCTGCCTCGTCAGTACCTAATGCAAGCATTGAGGGATTGATAATTGTATAGTGAACTGTTTTATGTTTATATAAGACTACAATTGCAACATCAAACACTCAGGAATTGACCAATAAATCTGGCAATATATTATGAAAAATTAAATAATATTCTGAAGAAAAAAATCGACACTTTAAACATAGCCTAGTGTTGCGTTTGAATTCGATGGAAACCGGACTAAATTACGTCACGTAAAACAAGATGGAAGTTTAAGTTTATTCTAGTAATAGTTGTAACATAGAATGGTTATACCAACTATATTCATAATTTCAAAGATGATATAATGACTCAAACGTTTGAAACTGCCCCTAATCATCAGATCATTTCCCCAAGTAAAGCAGTATTTTTTTTTTAGTAATACCACAACATACCAGTTCCGTGAGCAACGATCTGAGCACCGGCGTCGTTGAGGGTGTCAACACTGGCCTGGTGCGCCGCGATGTCGTTGACGAGCACCTTGAGCTTGGCCAGTTCCACTTCTAGGATCTGGGGGTCCCCGGCCACCTGAAAAAAAAAAACCGATTAGTATACATCGTTTAAGATGTAAGGGCGTTGAAGGCTTTCTTTGGCGACCTTTTATTTTGTAGTAACAGAAACAATCGCTTCGCAAAATGTTTCTATAGCATTTTTAGGATTACTTTTTTAAGAGCGATCCCAAATTCCAGGGGAGTCAACAACTTGTTTCAAAGAGATCGCAAATCTTTGTTTTAACAAATCCCAACTCAAAGTTTGCACCAATCATCAGGCTCAAAAAAGAGCAGCCTGGAGAGCTCTGTCTAATAGAGTCACTTATGGTGGTCTCGATCCTCAGTCATGAGGAAACGACTAAGAAGAAGAACTCAATGTGCGCAGCAGCGCCGCCCAGCGCACGTTCACGGCGCCCAGCGGCTGCTTGATGGCGGCCGCCTGCTCCGACCACATGGCTCTGTCTAAGTGTTAACTGACCGGCTGCAGCGAGTCCAGGGTGTGGCTGGTGCGCGTGATCCAGGCGAGCAGGTCGGCGAGCGCGTGCTGCAGCTGGCCCAGGCGCAGCAGCGCGCGCTCCAGCTGTTGCTGGCGCTCCACCATGCCGCGCAGCAGCGCCGCCCAGCGCACGTTCACGGCGCCCAGCGGCTGCTTGATGGCGGCCGCCTGCTCCGACGACGTGCGCTCTGTCAGCTCTTGGGCTTGCCTGGTCAACACACATATTGATCACTACTTATCACGTACCTATCATAAAAGTCGGAATATGACGTTAGCATATATTATACTATACAGGGTGAGCTATCCAAATATAATAATCCAGCCTATTTACGTCCCACTGCTGGGCACAGACCTCCACTCACAATGAGAGGGGTTTGGGCTATAGTTCCCACGCGGGCCCAGTGCGGATTGGGAACTTCGCACACACCGTCAAATTGCTTTGCAGGTGTGTGCAGGTTTCCTCACGATGTTTTCCTTCACCGAAAAGCTCATGGTAAATTTACAAATTATATTTCGCACATAAATTCCGAAAAACTTAGAGGTGCGAGCCCGGGTTTGAACCCACGACTCTCTGCTTAAGGACTCTGCCGACTGGCAGGTCAAACCATTAGGCATTAGGCATAAAAGAATGGAAATTTTGTTCTTATGAACAATGCAAGCATTGGTTGACGAACAAATGCAAGCACTTGCAACACTGTAACTTTTGTCCACACTTACCTTTAAAATACTCATAATGTTGGTAAAAGCGCTCTTTAAGACAAATGCACACATGCTTAACGTTTAAATTTAAACTCCTCCTGAGACCCAGAGTTTAAAAAAAAAAGTTGTCAAACTGAACTCCTTGCCTAAAGAACAAAATGGAACATTTCCTTGAGTCCTGGCTATTCTCAAGTGGGAGTTGTCATTATGACCGAACAATCTTTAAAAAAAAACAAATTAGTTCTTTCGGTTTTAAGGTCGCGTGTAAAAAAGTGAAGCAGTTGTTTCATTTGAATATAGGACTGTCCTTGTCACACGAGTCAATCTTGTGATAACATCAAAATGTTTATAGAATTGCCTTTTTATTTATACAACTAAATATATACACAAACTTCGAGATGACATATTTTTGCAAAATATGCAGAAGATAATGAACTATTAGAAAGTTAATGAATTTGTTCTTTGTAAATTGTGTTCGTCATTACAGTTGATTTGCTACCATCAAATGCACTTAAAAATAAATTTTGGTCTGTATTGGCTATGAAAAAAGCGCATTGTGTTTTAAATATGGTCGGGGCAAAAGTATTTTCGTATTTTTCGTACAAAGGAAAAACAATTTTTTAAGTTATATTTTTTCATTTATTTATAATATGTACATGCCGTTTTGATCGATGACTTGTTGCCATCTTGTGGGTAGTGCCATGATTCCATTGCTGTAGAAATTCTGAGATTTTTGATTAAAAAAATCTGACAGGTAGTTTTGACAGTGTTCTCTTGATATTAACTTTATGCTTCCTTAAGAATTCTGAAGTGACCGAAACAGGTGGATATCCGATGGAGCAAGGTCGGGGCTATACGGTGGATGCATCAACACATCCCAGCTCTCTCAATTTTTGCTGGGTGGCTATAGATGAGTGCGGTCTGGCGTTATCGTGATGAAAGTCTACGCCCTTTCTGTTTATTAACTCCGGCCGGTTTTTCTCAACGGCTTCTTTTAATCTCATGAGTTGCTGGCAGTAGAGGTCAGAATCGATAGTTTTACCCGGTGGCAAAAGCTCATAGTGGACAATTCCTTTCCAATCCCACCATACACACAGCATCACTTTGTTCCGAGTTAAGCCAGGCTTTGCCACTGTCTGTGGAGCTTGTCCATGCTTCGACCACGATCTTTTTCGGACGTTCTTATCGTAAGTAATCCATTTTTCATCACCCGTAATCAACCGTTTTAGAAACGGTTCGGATTTATTTCGTTTTAAAAATAAATCGCAAATTGAGACACGTTGCATTAGGTTTCTTTCAGTGAGATCGTGTGGCACCCAAATATCGAGCTTTTTCTTGTACCCAGACTTTTGGTAATGACGTAACACTGTTTTGTGATCAATATCCAGTTCTTCAGCAATGTCGTAACTACTAATATGTCGATCTTGCTTCACTTTTTCATAGATGGCATTGATTTTATCAGTAACAGCGCGTCCAGAGCGAACCTCATCTTTCACACTAAAATTTCCAGACTTAAAACGCTTAAACCACAATTGTGCTACTCTTATTGATACCGCATTAGGTCCATAAACCGCACACATTTTTTTCGCGGCATTAGTCGCATTTTTGCCTTTTTTGTTATAAAACTTTAAAATGTACCGAATTTCTTCGTCACACACGTCCATTTTGATAGCTCAAAAACAATTAAAAAATGCCGGGAACCAGTTTTTTTTTAATTTTATTGTATTTCAGAATGTTGACTTTTAATGGTATTAAAACCAGCCAGGTACATTTAGTATAGACGAGGAGGTTTGATTACAACTTATACGGTCCAAATACGAAAATACTTTTACCCCGACCTATTATAACTCAAAAATACTATTTTTGAATGAGGAATTTGTTGTTGTCAACTAAATTAATAATAACTAAAAATGAAAAGCATGGCCTACGAATATATTAATTCGGGT
This sequence comes from Tortrix viridana, assembly GCA_963241965.1. NCBI lineage: Eukaryota > Metazoa > Arthropoda > Insecta > Lepidoptera > Tortricidae > Tortrix > Tortrix viridana. The sequence goes on along the minus strand of OY725193.1, from coordinate 7,880,099 downwards.
TTTTAATGCGCACACGCAAACACACATACCAGTGTGAATAATCATTTAATTTTGTACATTATAGGCAATTTTGTTTATACTACTATTTGGAAATATATCAGCTTCTCAATGAGTCGGAAGCAAAAGATGATGAAGATGAATCGGCTACTTCTCTAGTAAATTTTTGCTTTTGAGAAATTGAAAAGTAAAATTCTACTAATAATCCAATGAAAGTTGATTTATTTTAAATTTTATTCAATATTCTCACTATAGACTAAGACCGAGTGTTCTTTATAAAGAATAAATAAATCGTATTTTTTTTAGTGAAATAACATCCCTTCTGCATTGTGAACACTGTTTGTTCCGGCAAAAATAATATGGAATTGTCTTAAATCGGTGCTAAATGTACAGGACTCTAGCGCCATATTACTTTTGTTCTTTTAAAAGGACGTTCGGTCATAATGACATGTTCCACTACAAAATGTCCAGGACTTAAAGACGATCGTCATTTTGTTCTTTGAGAAGGCCGCGGGGGTTCTTAGGAGGATAAAACATACGTATATTATTTATACAATAATTTTGTTTTTCCCACACATACAAGAACAAAGAGAACGCAAACCCAAAAACAAATTGACAAACAAAAGCAACGACAGAATCCAGCAAAAAATAAGTAACAAGAATTAGGAAATAAAACTAATTGTTTAGTATCAAACACACTTTTTTACTCTACTTTATTAAATTCAACGCTTTCATTGCCATCAAATTGGTAATATGCATGAAAAAAAATTAACGGATTTCTTAACAAAATATGAAAATACCGTAAGAGATGGCAAAAAGTGAAATTAAAATTAAAATCAGCCAAAAAATACGGATAATATAAGTATTTAAAACTACTAATTAGACAGAGAGATCCGACATGTAACTTGCATTGTACATATTTAAATGAATAAATAAATAAACTCCATGTTAAATTCTGTTTTGCTAGAAAGAGCTAGAAAAAAAAAACTTTAATGGCTTATATCTTGATTATTTTTATATTAGTTATACGAAAAAATAATAATCTACTGTTTGTTACATGAAAGACTTTTTATTAAAGCAAAAATAATAATTCATGCATATTCCCTACAGTGTCACACTCACAGTGACTTTTAAGTTACATATATCCGGTCCCTATATCAATCCGCGGATAGATAGGGATACCTTGAGATAAATTTGACATTTGCTACATACATCATGCATGACGTGTCAAATTTTAATTTGATAACCTATATCTATCCGCCTTCGAATATAGGGACCAGACAATAGTCGCTTAGATAAAGTGATGGAAGTTTAAAAAGAGTTGTATTTAATATTTTTCAATTAATCTAAATTCTACAAAACAAACACACACAAAACTTTTTTATTCTTGCCTCATCAAACTCCTTTTTTGTTGTCGATTCCAATCCAAAGGGGTCGCATAGAAAAATACACAGTTAAAGGTAAATTAAAGGATGTGCACATTTTAGTATCTTTTTGTTTTTTTTTTTTTTAGAATATTATTGTGACGTAACTATGTTTAGCACAAGGTATGTTTAAACATTATAAGTTAAAGGTAAGAACAAAAAGATACCAAGAGTTTATAATAACTGGAAAATTTAAAGGAGTAAATTGTAAAACACGGGGAAAATAAACATCAATTCGTTAGAAATTGTAGTTATAGGGGAACTTTCCATGTTATCATTAGAAAAATAAACCAACACCAAAAATCTAATTTATTTCGTTTGTCTTTAAAACCCTATAATACTAAGAAAAATCAGAAAAGTGAAAAGGCCGCAATCCCCAAAACCATTTTTTTCCATGCCATCGTCAACATAAAAAGCCTAATTACTAACTTCATCTCCGACCAACCAAATATAAAACTATAAAAACAAAATTACCATATTTAACTAATAGCCAGGAAATATTACTTATACTCATATTTCGGACACTTAGGTATACATTCATCTTCTGAAGAAGGTCTTCTAATGTTTGAAATATGTCGGGAATTAACTGACTAATTTTATGAATGTTGTTTCATTCCCTTTACACCCTAACTGATACACAATTTAATTTAAACTTAAAAAAAATGTCTCTTATTCGTTATTTAACGGAAAAAAATACTAGTGTCCAGTATATTTATAATGTGTTTAAAAAAAAACTAATGTACCTACTTATAAAATTGTAATCCAAATCCGTCTCTAGAAATATGAAGCGTTCTTATGGTTTAATTTTGATATTCACTTCACAAGGTTTGGGCGTAAAGGTTTTAATAAAATGCAAATGTTTATATTTTACAAATGCCATCAAAAAACTCCCCCACCACAACGCGGTTGCCCTAACTGTACGTACCTGTTCAGAGCCTCGACCTTGACCATGTGCGGGTCGACCTCCTGCTTGAAGGCCGCCAGCTGCGAGATCTGGCGCTTCACGGCGTCGATGTCGGTGCCGAGGGCTCCCATGTGGGAGAACTTGTCTTCAGCAGTATCCAGGAACTCTTGCAGGTTCTGGACAACGAAAGTTGAAAGTTGGGCATTGAAGGTTGTAGAAAGGGAGGAGCGTAAGAGGTTGGGTCAGAAAGCCAGAATAGTTCGTTTGGATTCGGGCGATTGTTATGGCAAACAAAATCGATCTGACAAAAGTCACTGTTAAACTAAGAAAATAAACCATGGGAAGAAGAAAGTTCTTACATTAATGACGTTTCTTTAGAAACTTAAAATTCAAACTAACAATCCAATCATTCAACTTTCCGTGATTCGATCGAATCTGTTTTACAAGAGTATGTATTGCAATAGTAAACCTAAACTGCATAACGAGAACAAGATGGCTTTTCTTACTCAACTCATTCCTCAGTATCTTACAGCAGACATCGTATTTGGGCTCTTTGAGTACATTATAAATTGTCAGGAAATACTCATCACAAAACCTGCTGGAACCTGTTTACTAAGGATCGTATTAATAAATTGATCTTAGCTGACGCATCAAAAATTACAGTTTATTTTACAGGCGTTAAATTTAATCAAGTAGTTTATGAATACAGTTCAGTTCATATCCAGTTATAAGACTTACCTGCAGGGTGTCATGGAACTCCATGGCCTTCTCCATGGCGTCGATGAGATTCTCCTCCCTCCTGGCGTACAGGGCGGTGACGTTGTCCCACGCGCTGTCCAGGTCTTCCATGTGCTTCTTGACTTCCGGCTTGTCAGGCTCGCCGCAGAGCGACATCAGGTGGGAGCCGGTCTTGCGGACTTTCTCCACCTGGTGGTTTGGGTCAGATTGAGATTTCGAAGCATTTTTGTGCAATTTGTATATTTTTGAAGAATGTGATATCTATTGATGGTTTTGGGGCGACCCGAGAAGTGAAAAAGAATGATTCGCCTTGGGCGCCTAAATGGTTAAGGCCAGCCCTGATTATGTACAGTCGAGGACAGAAAGATGTATACACTTTTGGACCTTAACAATGGAGCAAGGTGAAAATTTGTATACATCTTTCTGTCCTCAACTGTAGGATACTTCGTCGCCAGACTTGTAACCCTAGCTCGGGTCTGCAGACAGCTGGAGCTGGAGCTGGAGCTGGAGCGGCTCGCTCACCTCGGGCTTGGTGTGGTCGATCTCGTGGCGGATCTCCTGCAGCGCGACCTGCTGCGCCTGGATGGCGCGCGGCTGCGCGGCGGGCGGCGCCTGCGCGGCCAGCGTGTCCTGCAGCTCGCCCAGCTGCGCCATCAGCGCGTCCAGCTCCTGCCAGAAGCGCTTGGCGATCTCCAGCGCGCTGTCCAGCGAGTGCCCGCGGTCGGACGTGGCTTTTTGCACGTCGTCCCATAGTCTGGAAACAGGTTACATCTTATATCCTGGCCATAATACATACATATAATCTTAGCTGGCCAAACATTAGCTGACGGGGAGACAGGTGGAAGCTGTAGTTTTTGGATAAAAGATACTTCGTGTTGCCAATTGCACTCGAATTTGCTCAATCAGGATCAAAAATTGCATGAAAACTTGTTAAAACTGCGCGAAAATGACTAAAATATCCGTAACCAAGATTATAAGTAATAGTAAAAATGCGTATATTAGGTTAAAACCCCCATGATAATGATTTAAATCTCCGAATGACATTTTTATATCATGTAAACCTCGTGTTAATAGGTTAAAATATTTTCTATATATACAAATATTATGATCTTCATGTCACTAAATTTCAACCAAGAAATATTTTGAAAAATCTGCATTACAATAACTCAAACATCTGCAAAATCACCTATAAGCCTACAGTAAACGTTACGATTCTCATTACACTATCTAAAATTCAAATAATAAAAGGTTGAACCCTGTATGAGGAAAAAGGAGAAGGTTAAACCCTCACTTGTGCAGTTTGTCGAGCTTGTTCCGGATGTCGCGCACGGCGGGGTCGCTCTTGTTGGCCTTGCTGATGACGTCGGAGGCGGCGCGCTGCACCGCGTTGTAAGCCTCCGTGCGCTTCTCCAGGTCCTCCACCAACGCGTTGTTCTCTTCGATCTGGTCTCTGTGGAACAAATACACTTTATATAATTAAATACGCACAAAAACAGGGGAGTAACATGAACATTTTTTAGTTTGTAAGGTAAAAAAACTTTATTAACGAAATTATGAAATAATTGTTGCTAAATAAATAAATAATTCAATATTAATGTCCCGATTTGTTGATCTGTTATGTAGCAATACATAACCACAGTTCCATTAAAAATTTCATGGTCTCAAGCACAAAAGTAGTTGCTTAAATGTAAAAGATAGCATCTTAAAAATTTCCTTGAACCTGTTTAATCTGTCACTATAGGTCAAAATGTTAAGGTTAAACTTACTCTATCTTAGGCGGGTGCGCGGAGACCGGCTCGGCGCGCGCAAGTTGGTCCTGCGTGCCGGCCAGCGCGCGGAGCATGCCTTCCAGCTTGTCCGAGAACTGAGAGGACTCTTGGAGGGCCTGGGGAATGGGGATTTAAATATGGTTGATTTTTTACAAACATTTTTCGGCCTTGATATAATTCGATTCTATGTACGTAACATGTATTTCCCGATATAAAATAATGTATATGTATACTGAGACAAATGAAAAATATCTGTTGAAAACCTCA